>VSJF01000004.1:0-1397925 GCA_009739215.1 Floccularia luteovirens
TTGCCACTCATGACGCAGATGTATCTTTGAACAGACAACGTATGGAAATCTGTAATTTCGTCGGGGTTTCGACGCTTCTCCCGACGGCTTATACGGCCCTTTCATCACGGGTATGTGCGGCACTTTCTACCCTGTTGGTGGTGAACATACCAAGTGTTTCTCTTTAGAGAGTATTCTTATAATTCGCATAGCTCTCACTCACAACTCGGCCCGTATCCAAGTTTGCGGCAGAACTGACAACGTCATCCCTCCCACGAAACATCAGATCGTTCCATTTAGTCTAAACTTTGCAATTCAACACAGCCCATTCTCGATTTATTTTCTGTTGTCCTCAAGTGGTTCCTAGATTAGGTATCCCAAAAGATATACAAGCTTACACCCATCTCGGCATCAAATGAATTCAATTTTATACAATGGAAATTCTACCGTGAGTCCAGCTGCGCCGCCAACGCCCATTTCCTGAGAACGCTAAGAAAAGGTGGTTCTTATACTCTTCTCACTTGATAACCTTTTTCGCAGGATCGGGCACTAGTCATAATATCTGTTCCGAACTATCACAGTGAACATGCACTAGTGGGAAATGTTTAACGTCAATCATTGGGCGAATACAGCTCTCCTTCTAGAAAAACATTTGAATAATCCAATGATATTTCTTTATTGATTAATATAACCAACATAACAATTCACATGTCGCTTCCAAAACGTCAAAAACTTCATCTCGAAGAACTTTTTTATCAACCTACATACAGTATAACTTACCAATTGGAATCCAAAACTGTCACATGTCGTATTGATTCGCTTTCAGGCCAAAGAATGACGATAAACCTGATCTCGGCCTCTGCCATCTCCTTATTTGCGTATTAATAAACTGATTGCCCATACCAGCTAGTCGGGCTGTGCATCTTTCTATTAACCTCTCAAACAGTCCGCACCAAGCCAAAAACATATACAGCGGGTTATCCCGTTGGTAAGTCTTTACTTTATTCGTCCTCTTCCCGGCTTGCATCCCCTGGAGTGCCATTTTAGGTATAATCTTGGTCGCACAGGGACTTATATATGATGCTACGGAACTACGGTAGCTTTGTACCAGATGGCGGTATAGAAGTTAATTCATTTATTCAAGATTTTATGTAAAATTTATATTATACTTTACAAAAGCGATATAGCGTCCGATTATCTCAACAATGATCACGACATTCATTGCGTTCACCATATCATAACTGCATACATCTGTGAACACCTTAGAAGAGGCGAATATTTAATCATATCGGTTCTTTCATTGTTGATACATATGGTCATGCATAGTCTTTCATTTTTTTTATCATTGGACGTTCTACACAAGGGAATGAGAGTTGATATACACTCAACAACTGTCCCTATCCTCCAGTGCAAAATATTTCCAGGAAATTTTTGTTTCGATCAAAAAAGGCAGATGCGCACTGTCTTTTACTTTTTTCTTGCCCACACCTAGCGAGTTGTCGTGCAGAAAATCATATACATATATCACCTAAGCTGCATTAGCTGTTTTATATTGATAGAGTTTAATATTCTTCCTCCCAGAAACATTCTGCTGGCTTATTTGTTGATTATTTGCTCGGTTTGATGGAATAAAAAAGCAGTCTTATATCCCTCCCAAAAGAAATTGTCCCATGCCAGTTTAGCATCAACAAATCATAGTTGTACTCAGGAGTTTGCACACAAGTTTAATGCTTCCGTACCGTATTGACCATGTTGTAGATTGAGACTGTGGGACGAAGGGGATTCCCATTATTCGGCAGTCTCGGACTTGCCCTATTGTCAGAAGCTTACAATATTATGTCGATAGTCTTCCTGCCTCAAAACTAACTACAGCTGATTTGTTCACTGGTAATACTACTCTTTTTTTCGGAGCACATAATTTGTTTAGGTGTTTGTTTATTTTTGGAGCGACGGTTAACGTTAGCCCTTTTAACCCTCGCTACTTACATGATTTTGACCTTTTTTGGGTTGGGCCCACTGGCTCCCTGATTACTTGTAGCCGAAATTTTTTCTTTTGCGTGCGTTTGCGAAAGGAATGGCGCTGTCTGCAGTAACAAACTGATCACCAAACTTTACATTCCTTCTTCTCTGTTCTGTATGGTGGACCAACTCATCATCTGGATGTTTGTCTGATTACCCTATCCAAAAACTACGGAACGAACAACGGATAAACTGGGCTGCCGAGGGGAAGGAAACCGTAAGTGGTGGTTCCTCCTCTACTCGTTACGAGGAACTAAACTTTCAAGAATCGAGATGGACCTCATCGGACGTTACGGTGGAGCCCAAGAGTCTGATCCAAAGCTCGAGTGATCGGAGATACCAGCAGTCTTTTGCAAGAGACACCCTCAAACAATGAAAATCAGTGTTCAATTCAAAAGTGTTTGATTGAAAATTTTTACAAATCCTCACATGGGAGTTTCAGGTGATCGTAACATTGGGGATTCGAGAACGAAGTGCGCGAAATTGAGCAAAAATACTCTTTGAATGTCGGACAAATCGAACTCGGGTCCCAAAACAATGCATTAATGGTCATTTATGTCCGCGCACTAGTATTCACTGTAACTTCCACAATGCCGCCTGCGTCGACATCATCTTGACATCCGTGGAAAATATCTTTATCGTTCTATTGATTATTGGCGGTTGGGAGCAATACTCCGCGGCATATTGGGCACCCGAGTCCTTCAGCCGAATGCTGTCCGTTCTAATGCAGCGAACGCATTTGATGGCGTTTGATGGCGAGGAAGCTATGAAGGACAGCCAAAAATTAGTTGAAACTTTCAACATGTTACTCAACGCGTTTTCCTGAACTTCTGTCAGAAGTCTTAGTACTCGTCAGTAACTGGAGTATATGGGATACATAAAGTTAAGCCAGTTTTTTAAGTGAAGAATTCGCCATATCCGCGCTATCTAGGGTGTATCCCTCGGATCTAGGTCGATGCAGGGATCTCCAGGTATGAAGATACTTACCGGAAGCTTACCGCGGCTCGTTAATGATAAACCCTAGGAAACGCGATGTAGATCTAACCTTGAGCAGTTTCCGTAAGACCCTTTTTCAAGTTCATTCAACCGGGGCTTAGCCTGACCAGGTGCGATACCCATTGCGCATAGGAGACCCAGGGGCATCGCAACGATCAGTCCGTCAGTACCGCACATTCTTATTTTAGCAAAACAAATCAATATGTACAACATGTATTCAATGATGGATCGTAGTCGGGTTAATCAAGTTCGTGCGTTTACATGTGTGTCTCATTCATAATAGTAACTTGTTGTCGGGAATAATTAGAGTTTACCGGCGGCACTTTCGATCAACCTGGGGTAGTCGGTCTTACAAGTTACGAATCTCCAAAAGCTACTCATCTGCCTGAATAATCAGCTCTAAAGGTTTTTGATCAGTATCAAAGTTGATTGCCTCAGATTGTCGATAAATATGAAACTAACCGGTGTAAAACCGGATACCGGCTACGTGTGTGTCAATTTCTGTTTGTTTATAGTTCTTAGCCTGCAAAAAAGGGTGTTTGAGTAAGAAGTGTCGACAAACCTATCTTTTCATCAACCGTATGAGCGTTCAATCTAAGTTTTAATGTAAGCAACGAAGATGGGGGACTCGGAAGTTTGAAAAATTACCTGGTCCCAATGCGCGCAGGACTCCATCGGTATATATTTTTTGAACTAAAGCAGGCGAAGGAAGATGAGCATCTAAAACACATTATTGGTTAATGAACAACTCAACAGATGAACCTGGAAAGAAATCATGAAAATCTTGAAACAATCTTCAGCGATCTTATCAATGACTCACATAGTGGCGGGTATCTATTCAAGTACCTATTTAGCGAGTTCATGAGATGTATTCATACAGTCTGCACACCTGTGTTTCCCGTCATTGCACTAGGTGCAGAAATCACATTTTCGCCAAAAGATGCCTGCACAGCTTTTGAGAAAATAACCCATTCTGGAGACGACAAGTCGAATGGGGAGATCGGACTCGGCTCAGTCGGCTCATCGCTAGTAATTGTGATGTTCCCAATAGATGGCTGAGATGAGATGCTTATCCCATTGACCGTGAGCGAATACTTCTCGGCAATAGGTTTTATGAGGGAGAAGTAAATGTTCTTCACTTCAGAAGCTGCAAAAAATTAGTAAACCACAGCTGACAATTTATGTGAGTAATCATTACTTGAGCTGAATATGTCAAGACGTGAGTTAAATGTCGCCACCGCGCTTTCAGCTAAGGCATTACTCTACAAATAATAAGCTTTATTGTTAGTTGATTAAGGGAAAGCCACATATCTCACCTTTAATCCAGCATTGAAAATCGTTGCTGCTTTGGAGGTCTGCACAAGGTAACGGTTTGCCGGAGAAGTCTTTGCAAATTCTTCGGCCGCGCGGTTCATATCGGGTTTCTTAGAAAAAACAGTATTTTTGATCCATGAAGGTATTTTTGATCTATCACCATGGGATGCAACACATGTCAAGTAGCCCCAGATGGGACTTTCCTTATTGAGAGAAGGTTGGAAAACATCTGAATCTCTTCCATGGAACGTATTGAGGATCGCGAGAAGCAAGACTAGAATAGTGGGGCTCACTCAACGGTGGATACAATCTTTGATAAAATACCGATTGTGGTGTGGTCTGAGGGGACGGAGGAACTGAAAGGAGTCAGTGGGGTGTGATGAAATTATAGGTATATTGAAGACTTACTGCCCGCCAAGCATATCCACCCTGACTACAAGGTTCTATAGGCAATAGTTATAGTTAGCGTCCATCATAACTATGTAAAAATGATCAAGTCACAATGTGCCCTTTCTCTGCAATTCCAGGGAGCGCAAAGTCTTGGCCGTATAAAGTATCCAAGCCCATGCCTCCTTCATCAACAATCATGGCGATCCCATCTTCACCATACACTTCTTGTAGGTATTGAGCAATACTACCAGCACCTCTTGGGCCACCTATTTCTTCATCCTGACCAAAAGCCAAAACTTTACAGCTACTGTTTAGTTAAACATTATGTATAAGAGTTACGAAGATGACATACTGATTGTACGACGTGGACTCCACTTGTTGTCTAGGAGATTCTCTGCTGCAGACATAATCCCGATGAGATTGTTTTTACAATCGCTTGAACCACGACCATAGATCCAATTTCCATCAATCGCTCCTGAGAAAGCAGGGTGGGTCCATTTTTCCAAGGATGTGACACTAACCATATCAGGTATATGATTTTGAATAGAACATTAATATGTGTACCTTGGGACAACATCCTGATGAGCTGCTAGTAGCAACGGTTTTAAAGAAGCATTCGATCCTTGCAAGGTCAAAACTAAGGAGTAACCTCCAACGACGGTGACATTGGAATGTAGATATCTAGCAAAAATCAAGCAATATGGAGTTATTTGTGTATCCCGAAAAAAGGAAGACTTACAATAGAGGAAATGTATCTTGTAAATACTTGTGTAGATCTTTGAATGGTTCCCATCTCTCATCAGTGTCTACAGGGCCCATATCGTCAAAAGACCTTTACAGGTTTACCGGAATGGTAAACAAATGTACATAGGGGATGTTATTCTAGACGTACATTGTTGGGATCTTGATAGCACCAGAAAGACGCTCTGCACTCCTTTTCCTGAATTCAGGAGAATCATATATGACGGAGTAGTTTGACGGTTTCGATGGAGGCTGCGGTTGTGCGCAGAGTGCATTGTGTGCCGAAATGCTAGCACCATTCAAATGTTGAAATACTGACAAGTCGGATGTGAATAGTTTAAAAGCTGCCGCGATGGCTACGAAACCGATCAAAGTCTTGTAGATGGTAATTTTTGGGGTATTGCGGGGTTGCTCCCGACCAAATTCATGTTTGAGCACTCCCATGATCCCAACGATGGTCAAGAACAAAGCGTGAGATTGAAGTACAGTATGCACGCTATCCCGTATGTTCAACCAACTGGAATCCCTGGGAACGAAGCCATGTGACCAATGCTGGCAGGCTCCAGGACCAAAGATCTCATGCTCAATTGTTAGTGGAAATAAGACTGAGATTTGTAGCAGCTATGGACCATTCTAATCATCATGGATCTTACTCTCAATGCTTATGTGTAAGCTTTGGAGACAAAGGACACCATAAATCTCATCCTCGGCACACCCAATGGAACAGAGACTATAAATATGTATTTATCGCTTACCATCTTCCAAAATATGCGAACACTGATACTGTAGCATTGATAGGAGATAGGCGTTCTTGGCTGTTGATACATTAACTTCAGATGGACTCAGGTCTCATGTGAACTGGGAAAATAATCGACGAAGGAGAAAGGGTGGACTTGGCTGTCAAACTGTTGACCACCGAATTGATGGTAAATCGTCGCTTTGCAATCCGTGACATCTCTCTAGCGTTTTGATAGTACTGATAACCGAATATTCAAATCTGATTGCTGGAACCCTGGGTAGGTTGTGCATGTGATGATTTCTTGTTCTTCCGTGTCAGGGTCCGAGCATCCACAAGCACCCTGATTCCTCGTTTTCCCTGGACATTCGCCGGCGGCATTTTACCGCTTTTCGATCACATACTGTATCTCATATATTATTTTCCAATCTCGTGCCTCTTGTCTAAACCCTCAATAATATCTTGTTCCTGCAGTTCTACTCTTGATTTCCTTATTATGGTCCTAGAAATGACATAGTTCGATCGAGTCCATGGCACGCTTGTTGCAAAGAAATGATTCCAATGTCCAAAATTAACGAATTCAGCTGGACAAAAAAGCATCGGAACTTCAAGGCGAACTAACAGCGTGAGCACCTTTGCATTTATTTTGTCAATACATACATTCCATGGTATAATCTATCGCTAACGACATAAATAATGGACATCAGAGGATCCGACCCGTGTTGGCAGGATGAGAGCCATGACATCCTAGGGACAAGCACTGGCCCCGAGGATTGAAAGCAGTAATGTTCTACATATCAAGGAATCATGACCAACCTTGTGGTAGCCGTAATCACCAGAACCCTTGAGTAACTCAGGGAACCTCAACGCATCTTGTATGATGTGCCGCCGGATGGTCACAGTTTTTTGTCAAGAGATCGCAGGGAATGAAGGTTTCTCACTAATCTTCTTATCAACCCCATCGCAATCACCATCCTTCCATTTAACTTCCAGGCAGATGTATGACCCACACAATTTTGAAGGAAAATACGGATGACTGATCCCTGGAAAGTGCCGAAGCCACCTCATCCCTGCAACAATCAGATCAGACGTCACTCTAACCCTTTGCGTTTTGATTACCTGCGCGTATGGCTTCTCCCCTTCCCCGTGCTTTCCCCTGTAATCCCACCCCCACTCACTGAGGCAGAACCGCAGTCACTCGGCATGATACCAATCGCGTACCGATTCAAACGATATGGTAACACTTGGACCTCCACTTGTAGGTAATTCTAGGTTTCGATGGCGTTATTCTTGCCATCGATAGTGTTGGACGCTTATCCAGCTATCCAAATTATCCAGCGAGACATCTTCAGCCGATATAGCCATGTTACTGTAACCCTAAATGCAGTGTATCCTGTGCGTTCTCTCTTGGAAGGCTTTTTGTTGGGATGGTTTCCCTAGTTGTTTTACCCCACCTCCTTGCTAGAAGATATTCTAGGTACCATTGGCATCATAATGAAGTATTGTACCAGGGTATGGAAAATCAACATGTACCTGTTTATCTCTCATAACATCTAGGGTTCTCCGGCGGCAGCACAAAAATCTATTATGCGTCGTTTGCTATCTACGGTAATTTCTTCCTCACAGTTTAATCATAGCCGCCGCCGGTTCGAAGCAAGGAAACACTGCGACATCTACACGCACAATCAATAGGGTGGGTATGAAATTCGATATGGAGGTAAATGAGACCAATCAAAGTATCATCACCATCGTGGGTGGACGCATGGACACTAATCAATAAACAATCAATAACAACAGGGAACTCATACTATGTTCATTTCAGTGAGTTTGTGCTCATAGCTAAGAATAAAGCGGACACGATGCCGGTGCGAGGCTCTTGGATGAATATCAGATGACCTTTCGTGGAGGTAATCGTTACGCTTTTGTGCGCGAAGGGATAACTTATCAGTTTCGTATTGTTCATCTCTTGCTTTACATGGGTGTCATCCAAAATTGAGCACCTTTTGACATGAGAAGGGGGAGGTAATTCATTCACATTCACCGGCGGTTCTCCCTTGTGTATACCGACAACCATACATTAGAGTCTAGACACGGACATAGCCGGTGGGATTTGAGAAGCTGTGGTAATGCTCCTCAGGCCTCATCATCTGTTTTTGTCTCACCAAACACACTCTGAGCATCATCTTTGTTTATGGTCAAGAAGAACAGTCCCTTTTCGAGAGCTTACTCTTACATTTGGAAAGCTTCGATTGACCGGAACTACGGACAGGACTACTCGGTAAGGCGAAATACCCGAAATAATGGCATGGTTGAAATCAAAACTTCGTATAATAATGGAGCGTGTGGATTTGATTCCGTACGTGCCGTTGCGAAATGGACACAGACTGTCTTCTGGATGTGCTCATTCGATAGAACCCTGTCATTACCCACTGCCGCAAGTACAACGTGACCTGCTTCGTTGTTTGTACCCAACCGTATGGAATTTTCCTTCTTCCCTCCTATCTCCATTGTCTACCCTTACTGACATCACGACATGATTGATTACCCTTCCTCACCGGCGGCAGCTGGGAAGCAGCCCGTCAATCAGCAGACTTGTTACTGAGGGATGCGTATCTGAAATCAGAAACCATTTGGTCAAACACCAATCAAATTTGAATTAAGGCTGTTACTGGTCTTTTGAGCCTTCATAACGGCGCTTGGATGGAGACTGCGTGTCTAACCCAGAGTTTTTTCCTAGAATAACGATACCAAATGACGTTACGAACTTCCACAGAATACACTTGCTGCAACGGATACGAATCGCCGGTCCGTAACCTATTTGCACAGAACCTGCTGGCAGTTTACACGGCTCTCTGGTGTTTTTTTGGGAGTGTATGAATGAATCCGAAATATCAGGTCCCGCGAAGGATCGATGAGAGCATGTGAGCATGTTAATGATACATTTGCTGGGAGAGTATTCGGCATGTACGGGAAGGCCATCTCCCCAAACAAGTTGAATTGTTGCCCAGTGTCCATCGATTCCTACGAAAAGGTCGCACTCGTGGAAAAGTTTCACTTGCTGCAGGGCAAAACACTTAAATTGTTTTTTGCTTCAGATTACTTTGTGCCGCCTGAACCCTGGATCAACTTACCGTCGGCACCCTCAAGCATAACTAAAATCATGAACTACAAATTTCAGTGTTGGTCTCTTACACAGCCACGAGTTTATCTGTGTCTAAAGCTTAGCACTAGTGATTCGAAATTATTTTCTCACTATTAACAATGAGTGTGTGATGAACAATGTTCCCAACTAATTCCACAAGGAGTTGATTTGCTAATTTGCTTTGGTGACTAACTTATTAGGCGGAGGGGGTTATGTCAATTGTCAAAAGGAATCTTCCGCGGTTGATCTTGGTGAAAGCAATAATTTTACGTGACTAGATCGCATTGTATACGGAGGTTCGTGCCGGAAGTACATGAGATGGGACATGGATATATCAAATGTATTGCTGGTACATTTCGCTTACTCTGGTTAGATTGACTAGTGGAATGACATGTCTAAGATGAAAATGAAGTTCTGGACATGCTAAAAACACACAGCAGCTCTGTTGGTAATAGTTATCGCTATATTATCGGACAGATATGACGCTTTCATGTTCATGAAGATGGAGGGAAGGTAGTTTTGGCAACATACCGGCATCAGGACGAGTGGGTTTTGGAGGGATGGAAACATGCGGCAAGACCCATCCGGCGTTATCCGGCTGCACCATTTGTGCCTTGGGAGGGTTACCAAATTGGGCCAGCTTAACCCCATTTAAACAATTTTTATTGGGAACAACAATACTTATCGTCGGCGAACGGGCTTTCATGTCTTTTCGATGTCCAATTGATTCTCAAATGGTTTGTTCTTCATGTCAAAAGTGGTGGTTGTGGATGTGGACACTATATAATGGGCGTTGTAGTTTATAACAGACAAAAAAATTTATTTACCCACAGATATTGATCGAGATTACGATTGTAGTACATTGATATATGTTCGATGCGGCAGATAGCGACAGAAGGCCCGGAAAGGCTACCTGTGATTCATCCCATTTCCTATCGCCGATCTATTTACTAAAACTCCTAGCAAATATGGATGGATGGGATGTCAAGAAACATGTCAATATCTATATTATATTGAACGAGGTGCCGCACATTCCGGCTGTTGGTTGTGTTTTAGTTGGTGTTTTTCGCACATGCTGTGTTTTTTTAAATTATTGTTGGTGTTGCGTGTCCAGCACGTTGTGGACTTGGCCAGTTGTCTTGTTTGGGAGTATCCACTTGTTGCTATGTTTTCTAGGTTTATTTTCGGGAGCAAAAATTTACTAGTTTAAATGGCAATTTAACTTGAGAGAAAAAAAATTAACGGAAAGGACACTAAAGGCGGAGTCAAATATAATTGGAAAGCGCTCATGGCTGAGATAATTGATCGGAGTTCTCCACGCATCTCCTTGCCCAACCTCGTTTTGGGCACTAAAAGGGGATTGGATCGCTTTGAGAGATCTTAGATATACGAGACTACACCGCAAGAAAGAGCGCTACGCGGATAAGTGGTGTTTTGGTTATGAATTGCAGGTTGTCGGCAATAATTGGACAGGAGCTAACTGTTACGTGTCCGGGTGCCTGGGGATTGGAGTGAAGTGATTGTGCGATGAGATGAGGACAAGAGGAAAGGATTAATATTAATATTATTTAATTATTTAATTATCCAGCATCCAAGTGGAGGCACGTGTTGTGAACAGGAGGGTGCTTCGATGAGGGAGGGATTGTCGCCGAAAGCGGTAAGTGATATGTTGAGATTTCGTTGGAAGACACAAAAAAAGCCGGAAATGGGGTACCAAAGGGTAGCAAGGGTATTCAAGATGTTAGGGATCATTTGGGATCAGCCAATGTATGTGGCTGTCTACAACACCAAAATCAGCCGACCCAGGAGGATGGCTAGGACGAAGTCTAAACTCGGCCCTAGGCTTGTTGCCTTGCTGTTGCTCGATTTGTTGGAATCTACAAATCGTGATTCACATGGCCAAACCCGTTACGTACTCCTGCGCGGAGCCAAGAACAAACAAGCAAGTCTCCTTCATAATGCGCCTATTTTCAGCCCGTTTTTATTCTTCCCTAAGCACCACCCTCTCATAGCACTACCCCTCATCATACTATTCCGCAAAGCTATGCCTCGCGCTGACTCAAAACAGCATCTTGGCACCACTCAGTTCTACCACTCCCAGTTCAATACAAACCACCAGCAGTATATCCCAGATTCTGCGTCTTCTTCGCCGCAAATGTCTCCTTCTCAACAGCACCCTGCTATTCACCAGCAGCAACAGCAACAGCAACAAGCCCAGCAACAACAAGCCACACCTACGCCAAAGAAAAAACATGTTTGCCCCATCTGCGAACGGGCTTTTACAACAAGCGGCCATCTCGCTCGCCACTCACGCGTCCACACTGGTGAACGCAACCACAAATGTCCATTCCCCGGCTGCGAGACCCGTTGCTCGCGCCAAGACAATCTCCAACAACAGTAAGCGCATTTTTTTACAGCTTTCTTATATATAAAATATTCACGTTGTCCCGTCGTCTCAGTTATCGTATCCATTTGTCACCAGGCTCACGTCGCAGCTCAACCCGATCTGCCATTGCCCGAGCAATGAACAATTCTGCCCCAGGGAAGCGAAGCAGCACAGCGTCATCCAGTGATTCGGTGCCACCACCCCTCTCGTCACCACCAGCATTGGAGCCAGGCCGCGTCTACAATCACCATTCGACACCTCCCGACTCCCCTCCTCCTTTGGCACCTGCGACCTTGCCAGCAACAGCTCACCTCCCCGGATCCTCAAGTCGCTCATCTTCATCACCAGGAACATCGTACTCGCCCCTCAACCACCATATGGTCCCGATGGGGTCTCAAGGACTCGGCATGCACAATTCGAATTCACAACCGTACTCATATAGGAGTGGTACTACTACGTACCAGGAGCAATCGCAGGGTGCAGGATTTACATATGTACATACTACTCCCATCTCCCATTCTTCCAGTAGCCCGACCAACACCTTTTCTTCCTACTCCAGCTCGCACGACAATTTTAGCAATCACAGCTTGCCGCATCTGAGCACATCTTCTATCAGCAACCAACGCGATAGCACTAATTCTCCAGTATCTTTAACATCACGACACTCAATCTCGCACATTTCACATCCACAATCATCATATCCGCAAAATCATTTATCCAGCGGTGGACCTCCTTCTCCTGCTTCTTCACATTCTGTCTCATCTCATACTTCCGGACCTCCAACGCCTACTTATCCTGTTTTCCATGATGATGCACATGCCTACCAACATGGCAACAATATGATTACAGAGCAACCAACACTATCCAATGGGCACATTGGCGCCCAAAGTCACCTTGTGCATCCGTCATACTCGCCTAGTTTGTCAGTACCACCGAGCGGACGCTTTGACTCTCCACCTCCAGTTTTAGCACCAATCCAAGATGAACGGCTGATCCGACGCGATGACCGGCATTCGCAATCCCACGCGTCATCACCATACATACACCATCCTCAGCCATTGCCAACGGACTATCAATATCATCAATCAC
Organism: Floccularia luteovirens; assembly: GCA_009739215.1. Lineage (NCBI taxonomy): Eukaryota > Fungi > Basidiomycota > Agaricomycetes > Agaricales > Squamanitaceae > Floccularia > Floccularia luteovirens. The sequence goes on from VSJF01000004.1 coordinate 12,793, forward strand.
TGGGGCTTAGTCATGGTGCTTGGAAGGCGGATAACGGTCTACGCAAAGGGGTTGGAGCACTTGTGCAGTGAAAGAAATTGCTTCTACTTTTTTTGTTTGTCCCATAGATGTTTGTCGTCCCCACTTCGTGCTTGTTTTTTCTATCACTTGTGTACTATCTGGTCGTTTTGAATTGTGTTTCTTTTACCCTCTCGATAAATAGTAATTTTTTTACCTACAGAATTTTTTTTTTTTTGAAAAAGATGTGAATGTGTATGATATTATGGTAGATATCATATATATGAGACATATACTTAGTATTACGAGATATCTGCTGAGTCATGAATTGGAAACCTCCGATTTGACTGGAAAACACCTTTTTGCTTCGACTCATCATCGATATCCATCATATTATCATATAACATACGTTACTTATAACATCAATCTTTGAGCTTTTTTCTCTCCACTTCCGGCTATGTCAAGTGATCTAGACAGGTAAGCAATATATAACAGATTTACTTTCAAGAAACAACCGCCCAAAGGCTATGCTGGCAGACAGATTGAGCAACTCATTAAATGTGAGCCAATATCCGAAGAGCAGGTAAAGAGGCTATGCCTGAAAGCTCGAGAAATTCTTATTGAGGAAGGGAATGTACAAGTTGTTGATTCTCCAGTTACTGTGTGTACAGCAATCGACCAAGAAAAGCTGTTCAAAGTTCTTATTGTTGTTCCTTTTCCCCCCTTGTTCAACCCTTTTCCCATGGCGTGATGCTAGATATGCGGTGATATACATGGACAGTTCTTTGATTTGATGGAACTGTTCAAGGTTGGGGGGTTCTGTCCTGAGACAAATTATCTCTTCATGGGTGAGTTTCCAATGCTTGTCCGGTCTAAAATCAAATATAACATTAACACCTGTTGTTGTTGCTTTTCTGATTTGGTTTGACAGGAGATTTCGTTGATCGGGGGTTTTATAGTGTTGAAACATTTCTACTCTTGTTGGCACTCAAGGTCCGATATCCGGAAAGGATAACTCTCATTCGCGGGAACCATGAATCTCGTCAAATAACACAGGTATACGGCTTTTATGATGAATGCCAGAGAAAATACGGAGGCAGCAACGTGTGGCGGTGGTGTTGCGAAGTGTTTGATTACTTAGCGTTAGGTGCCATGGTCGACGGTCGCGTGTTTTGTGTACATGGAGGTTTGAGCCCAAACTTGCAGAGTATAGATCAGGTATGTTTATTAAAAAGAACTTATAAGCGAACATGTTTGATGTTTGATGTTTTACTTCTTTATTTACTCATGTCATGTTTCTTTTTTCCCCATGAACAGATTCGTGCGATCGACCGAAAACAAGAAGTCCCTCATGACGGACCAATGTGTGATCTGTTATGGTCGGATCCAGACGGTGAGTGTGGTTTACTTTATTTCCACGCTATACTCAAATAAATAAATCAAAATTTTATCAATGTTGACAGACATATCTGGGTGGGGACTTTCACCTCGAGGTGCTGGATATTTATTTGGAGCAGATATTACAAAAGTCTTTGCCCATAATAATGCTATCGAACTTATTGCACGAGCACACCAACTAGCGATGGAAGGCTACAAACTCATGTTCGATCAAACAATCGTTACCGTATGGAGTGCACCAAATTACTGTTACAGGTACGTGTACATGTCCTCTCCGTCCGTTGACAGTTTTATTTCTGGTTTAATTATTATTATTATTATTGGGTGTATTAACTGGTTTTTTTACGTTTTCTTTTCCACTTTTTTTTTCGCGGCTATCGGATGGGTAAATCTTGGTGCAACGCCACCATGCTCCGGCCTCATTGTACACCGAAATGTGTGTATGTGTGTGGTGGGGAAGCCTTTTTTGTTGTTCTAGTTTTAATCTTCCTTTTGTATTCTTCCGGAACTTGCATATCTAAGAAGTCACTTGACTGACTGAGATCTGACACTATTTAGATGTGGAAATGTCGCTTCAATCTTGGAGTTGGATGAACATCTTGGTCAAGAATACAAGGTCTTTCAACATGCACCAATTGTTAGTTGCGACCCTTCTTTGGCGGGATTGTGTGTGAAGCTTATATAACTAATTTTCTAGGATGTACGGTCAATACCTGCCAAAAGACCTCCAGCCGATTATTTCTTGTGATGGAAATTTTTTTCTCCTTCCTAAAATCTTCAACATTTCAAAATCACTAATCAATAATCGACGATCACAAAAATCGTCCTTCGCCTGCTTCTGTACTTCTAATCTTTTATGATCGTGGACAACAGAGCTAGAAGGAACAGAACTTCAATAGCTTCGCCCCCTCGTTAGAAGTGTTCGTATATATATAAAGGCACCCGAAATTGTAAGAAGCGACGATAAAGCAGAAGCATTGCTAACCAAACCATCCGCTTTTGTTTCATGTTTTTGTGTGTAAATATTAGACTAGTCACATTTCAACGCTTCAGCGCTTGTATGGTTACAAACAAATTTTGCTGTTAATGACAATATGTATGTATGATTCATGTTGGAGTTTTGACAACGCCTCAATCAAGCATTCAAGCGCTTAATATTAGCCGAGAGCCGAAAACGTTATTGAGTAGTATCCGGATCGAGAGGTCTGTCTTTTCACTGGAATAGCACATTTTCTATACATGCCAGATGGTTCTAATGTTTTTATGGGATACAGAGGAAAAAATAGGCATTTTCTTGTCGTACAAGTGGAAAAGAAAAGAGAAAATGCGATGCACAATGCAAAGATCCTTTTATTTTACTCCGAGAATTACGTCTTCCCCTTGGGCGCCGTTTTACTGAACAATTTCGCTTTTTCAATTGCCGCATTACCTATTTCAAATCAAATGAATGAGACTTTGTTCTATTATAACTGATTCCAGCACAAAGACGCACTTTGTTTGATAAGGTTCTTCTTGTAGTCAACGATACTGATTTCTCGTTTCGTAAGATTTTTAATAGTCTTATCTGCCACTTCCCACAGCTCTTCAGCAACTTGTGAAATTAAACCTACAGGATGTGAAGTTTTAATTTAGTGGGAATTGCGTTGTTGTTGGACTTACGGAAGTCATGTGACACAATGACTACACCCCCTTCGAAATCTTTGATAGCTTTGGCAAGTGCATCAATTGACTCCATATCCAAATGGTTGGTAGGTTCATCTTGACAGGAAATGAAAAAAAAAACGTCAGCAGGTAGATATTAACAGGCACCATAAATTTGACACATACCTAGAAGGAGGATATGCGGATGCTCCATTGCCAATTGAGCAAAAACGACACTAGATAATCGTGATCAGATCAAAAATTCACATCACTCTACAAAATAAATCGTACCGATTGCGTAGACCATCAGAGAGTTGTTTAATTGGGGAAGTCTGATGTGCGCCCGTAAGACCGAACCGTCCCAGTTGTGCACGCCAAGCCTGTCACCCCAAACACAATTAAGTGAATTAGTGAGAAATAAGTCTTCATTCTGAAATCACCTGCGCATCCTTTTCAGGAAACTTTAAACTGAAAAGCGATTGAAAGTATTCGATGGGGCTCGAGTCGTAAGGAAGTTGGTCCGCAGAGTGCTGGGAATATTTTGCAAGTTTGAGAGCAGAGTGTTTTGATATAGTTCCTTCGCATGGTTGCAGAGCACCTGTGATGAGATGAAGAAGAGTCGACTTCCCTGCTCCGTTTGCACCAAGAATAGCTACTCGGGAATCCATGCTATAGATATTCATGGGCGATCAGTATAGATATTAAATGTGATTTCACGCACTCGATTCCGAAAGATAGGTTTTTGTACAGGTAATCCTCTTTTTTGCCAGAATATGAAAATGCGACATTATCAAATGCAATGATTGGTGGCGGTAGCTTGCGAATGTCTTCAAAATGAAATCTGGGATTCAACTCGGGTTAAACACATTTGGAAGAAGATGAAACACGCCATCTCCTCTTACCTCAGTGATTTCCCCACTTCAACCTTTTCTATCAAACCGGCAGCCTCCATCTTATCGATGATTTTCTGCTTGGACTTGGCTTGTTTTACTAGGTTGGCATAGGTACCAGCGGAAGCGATAAACCTGGATATCGGGGTTATTAGTTACCAAAAAAGCTATACGGGGAAGTAACATACTTTTTGATGTGGGCAATTTCTTCTTGCTGTTTGTGATATGCCTTCATCTGGTTGACTTCGTTCTCTTGTCTGGTTTTGACATATGTTGAGTAGTTACCGGTATAATACACCAGTTTTTTCTTTATCGTAAGGTCCATGATATTTGTACATACTGAGTCCATGAAATCCTGTGAATGTGAAGTGATGACAAGAATATGGTTGTAGGTTGATAGATAGGCCTCAAGCCAGACAACAGCTCCAAGGTCCAAGTGGTTGGTAGGTTCGTCTAGGAGAAGAAGATGGGGTTTGACAAACAAAGCACGAGCAAGAGCAACACGCATGCGCCATCCACCACTCATGTCTTTGGTTGGTTTCTTCATCATCGTCGGTGAGAAACCGAGACCATGCAGAATACTTCCAGCTTTAGTTTCGAATGTACTGGGATCCATTTCTTCTAGTTCCTCGTAAGCAGCATCGAGGGCGCCTTCGTCAACATTATCTGCCACTGACAGTTCCTCGATGTATGCCTCGAGTTTTGCTACTTTCTTCTTTGCCGATTCCACAATGAAATCAACGGCATTCACTTCTGATGGTTCTGCTTCTCCGCGAACTAGGTAGATGTCGATGTGGGGCGGTATTTCTATATCACGTTCCGCAATAGATTGGAGGAAGGTGGACTAGGTATCAACCAACTCATAAATTTCTCCGTTCATAACAAAATATTAATAGTTGGCGGTTACATACCTTTCCTGAGCCATTTTCACCAAGAAGACCATAACGCTGGCCATAATTTAGAGATATCTCTGCGCCTTCGATGAGGAGACGTCCATGGAAGGAGAGGGTGTAGGAATCAATTTTGATATCACGAGATTTTACATCGGATACCAAAACTCCTGCAGCGCTCCTGAAAAGTTGTTAGTCAGGATGACCCTGATAGCCGATAAGAGGACAGAGAAGGTACCTTTCAGTTGCAAGATTAAGTCTGGCCATTGATGTCAGATCTTCAGTGCTCGCTGCCTTGCTGTTCACTCCACTCCTGCTAGTCATTGGAGTACTGGCGCCAGTGACGGAACCAGCTGGTGTAGATGTTGATGTCGAGGCATCGCCATTTGCGACTGAGGCATTCTTTGCAGCTTTCTCTGCAAGACGTTTCTGCTTTGAAGCGGAAGGAGGCATGATGAAGGTGAAGGTATGGAAGTGAGATATCGATGATTGCGTTTGAATCACTTTTGTCAAATTTTTCGATAAGATCAGTCGGAGTTGACAAACAAATCACTACAACTTGTCTTTTCTTATATATTTACTAACTACAGAGAACCGACCCATATTCCATACATTTGCTAGGGTGTCCGGCTTAAACTTGTGTTGCATCAGACACAGTATGGAGTACATATCTTAAGGTAACTGTACTCAGCTATAGAGGCTATTGTAGCCAAATGGCAGCAAAGGCAGCAATTTTCTTCTTCTAGTAATCTACTTTTTTCGAGTCTGTAGCAAGTGCGAGTGTACCACGAAAAATTCTAGTATGATAATCTAACGATAATTTCTTTGTGACGCCCTGTGACAAGCCTGTGAAGACTGGGACTTGGCTTCAGCAGTTAACCCGAAGCTCCATCAAAGCTTTCATATGACCTAGGTCTTTGATCAAGGCGAGGTACATAGCCGAACAGGTCCTTAGTAATTGGATACATGAAAATTGATGCAGCAACCACCTCGAAGCAGTTTCCACGGGTTTGATTTACAATTTTGAAGCACTTCAATATTGATCAATTGAGGAACCCTGACTTCATTTTTGGTTGGAAGCCATTTCAAAGCCAGCGGGTTTTGAATGGCATAACCTGTCTGAAACAACGGATGGTATTGATAGGACACAAATAAGCCTGTAAAAATGTTGTGATGAGGCTTGTTGGCATACTTGGCCACAAGCTTAGCGGTTACCGAACGCTCCGTTGGTCCTGCTTAGCTAATTTTAGAGACCAGAGACCACAGTCTTCATCAAGACCAGGTACACGAACAGGCTTTAAAAGTTGTTGCAACAATTGTTTGGTCTAATTTTAGCACCACTCTGACACCCCGTACTTTGTCAAAACCCATACATTCGAGGTTCCACTGAGGGGTATGGGTTAGGACAGAGTCGACTGTACTTCATTCCTTTCGGTCATACCATGAACGGTCCTTGTTCACCACCCAGTACTCAGGTACAGCATTCAAACCATTTGGAATAACATTACACATCACCGCAACAATCCACCATGAGTATATATGATGTTCCTGGTCTTGGTCCATGGAGTATCTTCAATTCTTTCTATTTTAAGTGGAAGTTTAATGTTTGGTTCCCGTTGGCGAAGAGTCATCTACTTAAGACAGAAAACCCACCAGAGTTTTCTGTTCCCTATCATTCACAAAGATGCAAGTCCAGGATAACTTTCTCCTTCCTCTTCCCTTTACTGCCGCAGAATACATCGCAAAATCGCCCTCCAACTTCAAACTTCCTCCTTTGGACGGCTCACTGACTTTACCAGAGATATATACCTGGCATTTTGTCAATAACCCCTGCCATACATTATTCATCTATGAAAATAATCCGGCGGGATTCATCCACATGTCTTACAAGGATGTAGTTCCAGCGTCACATCGGGCCGCAGCATATATCGCGTCGGCCATGTCAATTGATATGAACAACTTACCTTCTGATGTTCCGACTGTCGCGGTGGTCGCAACATCAGGTGTGTGATAAATATAGCGCTCATTTCATTGTAATACTTACAACGTACAAATATAGATACAGTAACTCATTTCTCTGTTCTTCTTGGCCTGTTGAAGGCTGGTATACCATTCATCACAATCTCTCCGCACAACTCAGCAGCAGTGGTTGCTCAACTCGCTTTGACAGTCAAAGCTAGGTATATCTTGTATAGTTCGGAACACTCCGTCACAAGCCTTGTTGAAACTGCTGGTGATACGATTAACAAAAATCCTAATGAGCTGAATATTGTTCGCATCCCTATGCCTAAGTTTGAAGATATTTTTTACCGCGGTAGCTGGCCGGCAATGAACACAAGGGCGTACCATTTGGATACAACAGCAATTTTCACCCATTCGTCGGGTAAACATGATATTTTACTCAACCAATGTCGTCTGACGCAATATTTTACGTTTCGTAATTAGGATCGTCAGGATTTCCAAAACCAATCCCTTGGAGCCACGCTTTTTTGCTTCAGTGTGCTGTTGCTCCTCGTAGGCAGCCTACTATCTTCTCCTTCTCTTCTGACATAACACCAGTTTTCGGGTCTGCTAACTTTTGTGGAGAAATCTTCGCTTGTCATTCCGCATCTCTAAGTCATGGGAGCGGTGTCCATCTCCTGCCTTGGATGGTGAATTCTTTCTTACTAGCAAGCATCCATTACTAATCTATTTGCAGTCCGCTTCAGGCCTCATTGCAGCAGTATTTCCACCTTCTTCGCCTGCTAAATATCCTAACCCAGAAGCAACTTTCCGAGGCTATATGGTTTCAGAAGCCCAATAAATGTTTACTTTCCCGTACTATTTGGAGGTATAGCATTTGATCGCCTTTCGGAATTTTGGCCGCTTATGTTGTTGAGTTGAACTGGTCGACGGATCGCGAAAAGGTTGATGCCATGAAAAAAGCGAAGGGTTTGGTGCGTCCAACTACAACCATTTGTTTCTTATCTTATTCTAAGTTCAGATATATCTCGGCAGTATGTTGAACAAGGTCATCGGAGATAATTTAGCAAATCGTACATCCCAACGGAGAAAAGGTAAACCAACGTCAACGCGAGTCTCAAAGTTATGCATGACTCATGATTTGTAGACGAATCCTGTCCTACTTGAAAATATACTAGCGACTGATCCTCAAGTGAAGTCAGCGATAATTTTCGGAAATGGGCGTGATCAAACTGGTGTTTTGATTCAACTAGAAGATGACTATACGTTTGATCCTGAAGATAGGCACAAATTGGATGCTTTTCGAACATATCTACAGTAAACGATGATATTTTCTTGCACCCAACACCCTCTGAATCTATTTGACTACTAGGCCCAAGATTGACGAAGTAAACCTCTTGGCCGCATCTTATTCGCGGATTTATCCATAGGTAGCGTCCACTTCTAATCGACACGAACGTTGCAGTGACTCGCCACTTCCCATAGATGGTCCTGGTTACTCTTCCGGGAAAACCCTTCCAATATACGGAAAAGGGGTCTATCCGTCGGGCAGTTATGTTGAATTTATATGCGACCGAAATCGATCATCTGTACTATTCTTCCGAACAAAAAAGTTTTTCTGGGATAAATTTCCCAGTCAACTGTACAATTGGTAGTCTTCTAGGTTTCGTTGAAGATGTTCTGGGAACCCAAGGGCTTATAGTGCCTGACCACCAAGATATCTTCCATTATGGCTGCAATAGCTTACAGACAACACGCATCGAGAACATCATTCGTAACTCACTCAAAGGAAAAGGACTGGATGCCAAGCTGATAGACTCTACAAGGAATTTCCTCTACGAACAGTCCACACCTCTCAAACTGGCACAGTTCCTCTTGAATCTTGTTGGAACAGAGAAAACAGAATCTAATTTTCATTCCTCGACTAACAAGATGGAGGAGTTGATTACCCGTTTTTCATCAGATTTTCCTTGTAGAGCATCAGTTGGTCTACAAGAGAGGAGTAGCGCGAAGCTTGTTTACTTGATCACTGGAGCCACCGGTACCATTGGTGCAAATTTGCTGGAAAAAGCAGTTCACGACAGCACGGTCTCTCGCATTTATGTAATCAACAGGGAAAAACATAATGTTCCAGCGGAAGAACGTCAACGAACGGCATTAGCCAACAATGGACTTGATCCTGAACTTGCTGCCCATTCAAAAGTCACCTTAATGATTGGTAATCTTTCCAAGAACCATTTCGGACTTGATGATGCCACTTACACAGAGGTAGGTCGTTATTACATGTTAAATTTTGGCTGGTAGGTGATGATGTTACCCTCCACCATAGCTCTGTCAATCCGTGACTCATATATTCCACCTTGGTAACGGTCATTGTCTAATCCACTATCACTATCTATTGATTCATGTTACTTTCAGCTTGGAACGTAAACTGGAATATGCCACTTATCGGCTTCGAAGAACATCTATCCGGACTTCGAAATGTGATTGAATTGGCTTTATCATCGGAATTCAGCCACGTACCTGCTTTAATATTTGCAAGCACGATTGGCATTTTTCGGAGTAAATTATATCGCCTTCCGAACCAGACGCAACCTGACGATTTTTATATAGATGTGGATGTTGGTTTCATCGTGGATGAAAGCCGACTTGATAACCTAGCGCTGGCTGTGGGCCAGGGATACGCTGAAGTTAAAGCAGCTGCGGAACGAATACTTGAGAACGCGGCGGAGCAAACTCCGTTGCATCCCATAATTGTTCGGTTTAGTTCAATTAGTGGTGGTTGCGATGGGGCTTGGAATACCTCTACTTGGTTTCCAGCTAGAAATGAAAGCACTTCCGGAGATTCCAGGAGTGAGTAATCAAGGGTTCTGTTTTCTCTTCCTTAGCTCACTATTGCTCCAGGTAGCTTCATTTGTTCCTGCGGAACTTGCTGCACAAGTGCTGAATGAAATCAAAGAAACCCAGCTGCCATTCCTCCACGTCGCGCATCCAAACCCAGTAAATTTCATGGATATTATAGAGTTCTTCGGACAAGAGTTGGGACTCCCGATTGTCCCATATGAATCATGGCTACAAAAGCTCGAGGACTACGAATCGATTGCTTCTCCAGCAGATTTTGTACGGATACCTGCACTTTGCCTTCTCGATTTCTTTCGCGACCGTAAAGGTGGAGTGATGGGTACAAAACCCAAATCTCTTGATGTCGAAAAACTTGGATTACCATCATTGAAAAATGACAATTGTATGATTCTATCACCTGCTTTGGCAAACGCGTGTAGCATCGGAAGATCAGATGCGAAGCAGTGGTTGTCTTATTGGAGAAAAGTTGGGTTCATCCAGTGATTCATGCTGCTTATATTGCGTAGTATTAGAGCTGAGATCTATTACCGAGCGATGTATACTTTGAAGTAACTGTAGGATTGATTTAATTATAGCGCATGCAGGAATCGGCAATACAACAATGTGACTTTTCACCAGAACATGAGTTTGCCATCAAAACACTCGCACTCCTTTCACACCAGCATTCAAAGTCCCTCTATCCTTCTCAATTGCATCCCACACCCTTCTCTCACTGTGAACGCCAAGAGCGTCTAGGAGTCTCCCAGCAGCGCCAGGCAATACCGGCAATAAACAGATACCCACCACCCTCAGGGACTCGAGTGATGTGACATGCGCTGCATATGCACGGGTTGCATGTTCAACCTCAACCTCTTTGTTCGCAACGTTCTCTGTATCAGCACTAACGAAACTGCGAGCAGCCTATGGTTTAAGGAGGGTGATTGTCCGATTAGCGAGCCGTAAATGTGTAATGATGGCGTCTAGGACATCCGAGAGATCGTGGCGGACAAGGCACGCATATACCTCGGAACCCAGAGAACGCTGTGACGCATCCAGTGCGACGAGAGGTAAGAGTGGATGTTCGGGGTTTCCAGGTACGAGCGTTTCCGAATCTGCAGAGGTTGGTCTCCCATTGTTGGGTATCGATTTGAGAATGTCTTCTATAGAGATTTGGGGGGCACGTTGCGCAGTTTCTAGAATACGAGGAGATGCGACGCGCAGAAAGTAGTTGCTAAGTAAAGATTGAATCTCCTTTGAGTGTTTATCCAGCTGCGCATGAGACCAATCTACATTTCCGCCGATCAATCAGAATTAGGGCTAGAAAAGAGTTATGGAGTAACTTACCAACATCATCTCGCCATCTCCCACCTATACGGACAAGATAGAACCTCACAGCATCGACACCGTATTCGCGAATGGCTTCACGAGGGTCAGCTACGTTACCCACACTCTTACTCATTTTGCGCCCTTCAACCGTTCAATGGGCGTGTGCTAAAAGTTGCTTTGCATGGGGCAGTCGAAGAGCGTGTAAGATTGCTGGAAGATACAGCGCATGGAAACTAAAAATTTAATAATTAGTCATTTAGGCAGGGTGAATATGGAATAGAAATAAAGCCCACCGTAAAATATCCTTCCTAATAATCTGCAAATCTGGTGGCCAACCTGCCTCATTTGGAGAACGGTTCGTCCATGGGTACCCGATACCGCTAAGATATACAAGTAATGCGTCAAACCAGACGTATACCGTATGATCTTCATCTCCTGGAACAGGCACACCCCATGATAGGCGCGAACGAGGACGTGAGATCGACAAGTCCTCCAAAGTCGTTTCTGAAATAGGCGAGAGGTCTGCAACGACACTGGAGAGATGTTGAATGGGAATAATTGGCGTGGTAGCACCTTCGTCTCCTTCAATCCCTACCCTGGATCCATCCCCCATCCTGTCCTGAGTGACAGGGTTGATAGTGTATTGCTCCAGCAAGGCTTCACGGAATGCGGAGAGACGGAACATATAATTTGTCTCACTCGACCACTCGACTTGGGCACCCGTTTCTATTGAGATAACACGGGGTGGTGTATTGGAATCACATGGAATATGGGTGACTTGTGCGTCTGTATAAACCCGTTTTTCATCAGACTTTCCTTGTAGACCATCGGTTAGTCTACAAGAGAGGAGTAGCGCGAAGCTTGTTCTCTTGATCACCGGAGCCACCAGTACCATTGGTGCAATGTCTCCGCAGTGTCGCAGCCTCACTTCAACAGGTGTCGTGGGCAATCACATTCACAGGATGAGTCTAAAAACCCTTCGTCTTATTCCAGCTTCGAAACTATGGCAGGAGATAGGTATACAAACATTTGAAGCGAGAGGATATGTAATTCCACAACAGATATGGGAGCATAATGAAAATAAGTAAAAGACTCAAAGAATCAGGGAGTGACAAGTGCCTAATGAGTGGGCAAGGTATTCAACCAAGTAATACTAGGAATGGCGTTCAATATCGACTGTGTCAGCTGCGTCCGCGATACCTGCAAGTCAGCCTTCGGCGCAACGTTGTAATCCCATGGGCTATTTGGATCACCACTCAGGTGGTCCGTCCAATAATCCAGCTCTATGGCAAACGAGACTCGGACGCCCACGGTGGCCGTATCAGCCTGCCCAGGGTTGAACGTCTGAATGTAGTTCGGTATTTGGGCTTTGAGGTAAGGCACAACGCCGTTGAGGACGTTGAATACCTAGACGACGACCACATTAAATTCGCAAGTTCGGCCAAAGATTTGGATCGGCTTACAAAGTTATCATAGATATTCGGAACATTCACGTTGCTCGGATTGGGACCACGGGCGGGACTCAGCTGCTTGTAGCTATTATACCAAGCGATCCAAATATTCCGTATGCACGTGTTGTCGCGTTTGAAGAGTTGTTGGACCTGTTTGTTTTGGCACTTAATTTTTGGCTCAGCAAATTAGCGCTGAGGAAAGTGCTCACATTGAAGTTGTTCAAATACGACGGAAGGCCCGCGGCTGCGCGTAATCGTGCAACCTGCTTTGTTGGACACATGTTTGCCCACTTCGTCGGATCTACGAGCCGGATGGTATTCCCGCCCCCAGGGACAAGTTGCCGTTCTGTCTCGTAAAATGCGTAATTCTTGAAGACATTCGCTTGTTGCTCCAGCATCACCATAGTGGTAGCGCCGTTTGAGCCGCCTTCAATTACCAGATGTCAGAAAAGGCACAACAAGAACTCTCGTGAAAAACCCACCAGGATAGCAATTCTGTATCAGCTCAAAGACCGAATTTGTACCTGATCTCAGATTCTTGTTTACCCATTGACACCAGGACCTAAATGAGGGGAAAGCTGAGCTGAATCCATGGCGCCGTATGATTAATATAGTAACTCACGGGCCGTCCTTAATTTGCCAAAGGTCAGTGAATTGCTGCAGATGGTCAGTGAACAACGACGCTAATCGAGAGCAGGTCATTAAACGCCACAGAACAAGCCAAGAAAAATATAAACCCACCCATGCTAACTTCATAGATGTGCTCCCTGGCAAAGATGGCACCTCCAGACTCGGCAGAAGTCAGGACGGGATTGCCATCAGCGTTTATTATATTGGGAGGCCATGGGTTGTACGTTCCAAAGGTCGGACTCAATTGATCAGGGTGTATCACGTCAAAGAATGTGCTGATATCTGTACTTGAATACCCTGACATGTCGAGGAAGTATGCAGGACATGTGCCCATCGTAGCGGTACCGCTAGCACGTCTGAATAAATGACCGTAGTCTTCGTCCTCGTGAGCACCAGCAGTTGCATTGTTGTATTCATTGGCAAATTCTTCTCCGTATATCGCTGGAAGACTGGCTGGCATGTCGTCGAACCCTCTTGCCAAGATATCGATATATTGGCCTGAAGTTATCTATTAGAAATTACGTTTGAAAATTAGGCTCATACCAGAACACTCACCTGTCGCACCATTCACGTCGATATTATTATCCGAGTAGCATAAGCAATCGGTTGCACCACTCGAGCCCGAGATCTCGTTGTCAACAGTAGGACAGACCAGATATCCAGGCAAGAAGGGTATGGCTCGACGGTCCAAGATATCACTCTTGTTCTTGTTGGCGTTATCAGCGGTCCAGGACGTCGTGGGTTGCTGGATCACAATAGCGTCACTCGTACTACGTTTTCGAGACGTTGATGATCTTTTTTCGATCACAGCATATGCAGGCACGTTAAGATCATGTTTGGATGAGATGTTTGATCCAAGTTGACCAGAGCCATGCGCTTCGTATGCATAGAACGGTTCCTGAATATCGCGCCTACTATTGCCCGACGCGGATGCTTCAGTAACAGAATTGAAGCATGATCCACCGAAGGGGAAATCGGCAGAGAAGAAGTTTGTGCTACACAATTGGTGAGCCTACTTGGGCATTGACGACAACAGAAGCTTTGACACATACACAATTGGATTTGGCCTCCAGAACAATACTGACCCGGTCAGACCCGCGTTGAGGTCGACACCATAGTGCTTTTCACATATTAGATTACAATCGACGAAACAACAGTTGCATTACTCACTGGATTGACACAAAATTGGGCCGCCGACTAAGAACAGCGTTAGGGTTAGTAAATGGGCGATATGAGTTGCAATATAAAAGGACTTACAGCCTGATTTACACTACCAGATATCGACACACCAACGTACATGTCTGCTTCAGCAAAAATCTGGAAGGAAAAGGAGTTAAATAAAGCGGAACATTGGAGACAGACCAGAGTACCTCAGCATCAATGAGAGAGCCTCCCAACACGTTGATTCCGAGTTGTAGAGAAGGTATCTGTAGAACCAAGAGGTTAAATAACGGCCGGATGAAGCGTGAAACCAAACAGACGATATGGGCCTAACAGGTAAGAGATGAGTTAGAGAAGCCCTAATCAGAGTGAGATTTAAGAATCACGAACTTCCAAGGATCCTTCTAGGTTGACGTTATAGCCAACAGAGAAATCATATCCGACATTGTTGCTTTTGGAATCGACGTTGTCCGACGGATCTTCCTATAAATTCATGCATCGTTACATGTTACAGCTTATCAAGATTATCGGTTTACTGGAACAACTTGCCTCATCGGGATTGTCGTCAGCTAGTCCAAAAGCATAGCTTATAGGCTGATAATAGCAGAATTGTAAGTTCATTATCGAATGGTCGAGCCACAGGATGCATACCGGGAACGTATAGCCAACGGTTGCAGTGTAGCGCCCAGACAAACTCAGCTGCCCTGTGAGTTCTCCGTAAAGGTGAAGCGACGGCCCGAGCGTTAGTAGACCAGGATAATATAACCCGGGGAATCCAAACGTAGCCAATTCTTGTCTGCCGCTACCATAGTGTGCTTCTGCGAGTCCAGTGATCGTGAATGAAGCATGAGCACCGGCGCCAGCGTCAAAAAAGACATATGCTTGCTGAATTGATGGAGGAACAATGGTCGCCTCGAGATAATATCCAAATTGGCTCGTAATCTGAGCAGTGCCGGTGACGCTGATGTCAAGACTAGACGAAAAGTGAGGGCATTGTTGCTCTGCGTGGAAAATAGTGTATGTGTCCGACCACTAGACTCAGGTGTCAAGGCGGCTTATAACACAGAATGATAGTTCCCACGTACGTGATAATTTCGACTGACCGTGTCACGAGAACGGACAGTCGTGAGTTTCTTCAGCCATGAGTCGAAGGGACCAAACCAGCGTTTCTCGTATTCCAAAGGCTGATGGAAATCACGCCTCCGTTTAGTGTTGGTGGTTCCTGAGTCTGGCGGACTGTCAATAATCGCATCCCTGTACCAAACACTGATCAGACTATGTCTGAGAGTATTGCGAGGAAAACGCGCACCAATATCCTGGGATATCCGTCTGAAAGCACAGATTAACAGAGCCAAGAGAAACGACCATACTCTACTCACCACGTCCGCTCGCATCCTGCAATCCTCGTCAGAGAACCCAAAACGCAGTAACAGGCTAGCACTCACAAAACAGGACCGTTCTCTTCGGGAACAGCAAGGAAGTTATAGTCAAAAGATAATGAATATACCTTTTCCGTCGATCGTTTCCTCGTCTGATGCTCTTGTGGCAGAGCGTTCTGATCAGTATGTTCAGTCAAAGAAACAACACGAGCATAAGGTCCCAGGCCACAGGACTTGGGCATTCGGATTATAGTATGTTCGGTTTGGCCGATGAAAATGTGTCCACAGCCTGAGTCCTCGTCATCCATCCCTTTCGAACAATAAGCGAGGACCTAAAAAAAGCAGGACTAAGAAAATTAGCAAGGTTGGTCTAAGCATTCAACTGACCGTTTGTGGCTGGTCGCTTGTCGGTGAACAGTTCGTAACCACCCAATCAGATACTATATCCATTGAGCTGACAGAGCCAGGATTTGGGGATGAAATAAAGACATCTACACAGCTCATCAGAGGCATAATAGAGATTCCAGAGAATTCAGGAACCTCCGAATGCGGAGTCATTCTCCTCTCCGTCATCGCCGATGCCGCTTGAGCCAGAGCCCGTTGAAGACGTGTCCGATGTCCCAGTGTTGTCATCGAAGTCGACAATGAAAGTGGCCGGTTGATCGACGTTGAATCCGTCCCCGGTGGCAGGGAATACGTCAGTCACAGGAATGGGCAAGAAGGAGGATCCTAGGAATCGTTATGGCCAGCATCCGTGAATATTAGTAGTCTACTTACCGGCAGGTGGGTCACAGCAATAAAACCGTTTATTATTGCCAACGCACTGAGAACTTGCATCTCCCTGAATGTCGCTAACTAAATGAGAGATCAAGTCTGCCATTCCAACGGCATAAAGAATGCTCACATATCGCAATTTGACCGGTGCTACACACTGCATTCAAGCAATTGGGTGGATCTCCAACCCATCGACAGCTGGTGTAACGAGCTGATCAGGTCAATTTTCAGTGACATGGAATGTTGAATAGTACTTGAAACTTACAGCTGCAGCAGACCGACTTCGTGTTGGACTGACAAATTTCAGGACAAACTGCCCCCTTTTCAGACTCGCAAGAAATTCCGTTGTCGGTGCTTCCTTGTTTCACGTGAGTTTGTACGACATATGGAGAGACACATGAACCTCCATTGCAGGCTGAAGAAATTAGACAAAAGTGAATAATTTGCCACAGTACGAGAAGAATTGCAAAGTTACTTACATGCGCCAAAGCATGCTCCAGGTTCTGGATCACCTGAAGAACAACAGAACGCCTTGTATCCCTGAATGCAGGTCGGATGGCCGTCGTCTCCAGTCTCATCCAGAGCTAGAACAACTTCGCCAACATTGCATTTGGCGTTACAGCTTGTTCCTCCGCCTCCACGCCAAGAGCAATTTTGAGGCTCGTTGCCCTTTGGACAGCAAAGGCGCGCAGGGTTTTTCGTTGGACATGACCCCACCATATTGGGGACCTGAGTCAGCGTAGTGAGCGAATCATATCCGGACGGACATTGTTTGCCACATCCTGATTAAGTTGCATTGAGAAAGGCAAGCCGATTTCAGACAAAGAACGTACCAGTGACTTTGCATTGGTTGCCTGACTCGACTAAGGAGGGATTATTGATATCGATATCTGGATACAAGCCACTGAGGGCACTGTAAATACTGTCGTCCTGATCAACGGACCATATCATTGTACCTTGATAATTTTATTAGTATCCATGAGAGGCATAAGTTTTAAATGATCAACCTCCGAGACAAATGCTATTCGCATAGTTCAACTTCATCTGCAATGTCTGAGCATCGTCGTACTAGCACACAGCGTGAGTATCCAATGCACCACAAATACTCAGCTAACGCGTACCGATACCCATTGATTATCGTTCCATGTGATGTACTTGACGGCGGCAGCTTCATCAAATACTGGGATGAGGTCGCTAGTAGTATCCAAGAGCTTTTCGATTTCTGAGAACATAAGAGTCCCAGAACTCAGCGAGCACTCGCCCGGATCACCCCCACCAGAAAAAGGACACCCTGGCGTGTTGCATTGCTAAATCAGTAAAGAGCTTATCAATCACCGAACACATGATGATCAGATGGAAGACAACTAACGCCGTCGACAAGCGTGAAAGAGCGCCCATAGAAACCGATTCCGATCACCATCTGCGAAGGATTGACGCCTACATTTCGGAACAGTTGCATTGTATCCATAATTTCAGTCAAATTTGTATGAGCTAGGACGAAGGGTCCGATGAACGGATCCGTACTGTCCCAGATGCCGTGGAGGTCATAGGTCATAATATTGACCTAAAATGACCAGTTGAGCAAAAGCTGTGATGGCGGAAGTACGATGGACATACCCAATCAGCCGACTTTAGGAGTGATGGAAGGTCAAAATGTTGGAGATACCAATAACTCGAGGGCGCCGTGAAGGTTAGACCATATCCGCGAGGGGCAAAAGCTGCTTTGACTCTGGACATGAATATTGGGTAGTTTGCCCTGTCAGCAGGTACTCCGCCGCGTTCGGAGGCCACGGGGTATTCCCAATCGATATCAATCCCGTCGAAACCATATGCCTGCAAGACTGGCAGTGTGTGCTCGATAAAAGTATTGGTGGCGTCGAGACTTCCAACCAGATTACTGAAAATATGTTGCGTCGGCTATCCAGTCTGTTAGAGCATAGCACCAATTAGAAGTCTCCGGACATACTGGGTCATTGAAGGTCCATCCACCCACTGACAGGAAGACCTTCAGGGCGGGGTTCTTCTGCTTCAACGCAGTCGTTCGCATCCAGAGTAGATTGTCGTTGTCTTTCATCTCCTGCAGATGAAAGTCCTCGGAGATGAGAGCAAATGCGAAATTGACTGACGATAAATGGATACAAGTGCTATATAGATTGTTAATCTCTTACTGTGCGTCAGGGTCTCGGCTGAAATTAATTCTGGAGGATAGACATCGCAAGCGCGACTGTTACTGGATACTGCCCACGCCTATTAAGCAAATAAATCAATTGATCAAGACGTGGAGATGAGAATGATGATTACCTCGTAATAACCAATACGTCGATGTAGTGCAGTGGCTTGGTTGTCTCCACAGGACTCTTGTGCAGGAGGATTGCAGAACGACTGGCATTCAGCACCACAGAACTCTAAAACACACGTCAGTCAACAAACGATACTTACCACATAGTACCAGACAACGCTTACCTTCAGTAGTACCACAGAAACCGAACTATAGTATATATCACAATCAGCTGACAGAAGACGGAGATCCAAGAAGATGCAGACCTGACTGCAGCAAACGTTCAGAGGGCAGGTACGGTTCTCAGCCGCAGCGAATGGACCACAGTCTGCCAATGCATTACAGTTTGAAGTACACGGGCCACCAGAAGACACAGGAGTACAGAAATCTGGGCCAAATCTGAGAAGAGTTCCAGATGTGTGATATCTCGACGTTGAACAGATGCGACTCACCCGCAGAAACCAGATACTGAGTTGCAGCAGGCACCATTGCCACATGGAATAGTTGTGGTACAGCTTCCAATGGGTAAACCTGTAGAGTTGCCTTGGGCGACGATTAGATGAGGTATTCCCAAGACTTGGGAGGAATGTCAGAAAATGACTTCCGAAAATGTTGAAGAACAACTCACGGAAGAGAAGTGACACAGCGAGGATCAGCATTCTGGCACGCTGCTACGAAGGCACGACCCAGAGGTTTTGCTTCATCTCGCAGTGTATATGGGGGCGTTTATAATTGATTTGGAACGTCCAGAGAGGCACAGAGGCAGTAGGACACGGTCCGACGGAAATGTAGGTGCCATAGGGTGAGGAAGAGAAGAAGCGAGAGAATTCCTGGTCTTTAGCCAGAAACCAATCTCCATTAGTATCGTTATCGTTAATGTTATCTTCTTTTCATGGCGATGAGGTCGGAAAGCATCAGGTGTATCAGGAAGGATTTCAATATTACTACAAGTCGCCATCTGCTGTGAAAAATGATCACGTGATAGTCCTTCGCCCATGCAACTTATGGGGAGTGCAGAGTAGTCTACAAGTATAAGGTATGTTAATAACATTGCTACATATCTAGCCATTTATTAACGTGGTGCTACTAGGTATTTAGTTAGCCTATAACGAGCATGATACAAACACTATTTGCATTCTTGAAACTTCAATTATTAACGAAATAATATCTGGCCTGACCACATGCACCTCATCTTGTTCTCTCTCATGATGGTTCTGGTTCTGTTTCCGCTTAAACGTTACACCTTCATGGAATAAGGTTTCTTTTGAACATATCTGTCAAGACGAAGCAGACAGCCTCATGGAGCCCTTTCAAGACTACATCCAACCTGAATTCACCATCCGGCGCCACTGGCCAGAGACCGATTCATGCGGCTTCATCTGTAGGCCAAATATAACCCTATAACTCATTCCTTTTATCTCTAGGTGCCCAACTTCCTCTGCTCAGTGGACCTAATGGCAGAACGAATTCAAAAATGCCTGCCTCAACTTTTCGTTTTCTTTCTGCTCTTCTCTGTCGCAGATGGGCTCTCTGATTTCCAGAGAAAGCTCAAGGGACAGGAGAATGCACAGAGCGATGCCTTCCATGCCAGCTTGCTCAAACAACTGGCTGACTCTCGGTCAAATACTACTGCACCTAACAACACCCTTACATCGTCAAATCTGTCCTTGGACTGGGAAGTATCCAATTCTTTCTTCACATTCGCGACAAATGCCAGCGACAGTCTGCAGATCTATACGTCGGACTCTCTTCCGACGAATCCCGCACCTTCCAGTGCGTGTGCAGCAGCATTGACAGCAATAATACCTTGTAACTCAACCGTTCCTCTCATGGCGTGAGTAGTTCCCATGTTTTCGTCAACATCTTGCTGATGAATCCGTTTCTCCTAGTCTCAGCCCGTACCTCTTCTCAGACGATCTTCAACTTGTCTGCACCAATGACTGCCTTGTCGGGCTCGAGTCATATCGTGCAGGTGTCGTTTCAGCATGCGGAAATTACATGATTACCGACTCAAGTAACAATACATACGCCCCAACCCTGGCACTCGACTATGTCAGTGGTCCATACACAGTGCAATGTCTTAAAGACCCGGACAGCGGGGACTTTTGCGGGCCCGAAGTCGAGTCGTTCAACACCACGAATGGTCTCTTGTCGCTCCCGACTAACGAACTATGTACATACTGTACCCTCGAGACGCTAAATGCCACACTATCTAACCCCACGAGTTATTCAATCGCCTTGGCAGACCTTCTCTCAAGTGCCATTGCCAAGTGTGGTGTGTATGTACCTTCAAACCGCCTCAGCTTCCCCCGTATCTGACCAATTTTTTCCTCTAGAAACTTTGACGACTACAACGTCACAGCCGCTCCTGGTGACCAAGTGGTCATGTCCGCTCCCTTTGGGGTGAACGCCACTGCTGCACCTACTGTCGATTGTATGCTCAGTGGCCGAAACGTCACGGCTAGCCAGGCAACAAATTGTGCCGACGTCGCTGCCCAGCACAGCGTGAGCGAGTATGACGTCTTTTCATCAAACCCATTCCTCAATGCCGACTGCACCATCGCTGCAGGCGTTGTGCTCTGCGTTCCTCAACAATGCGCCACCTACACCATCGCCGTCAACGACACGTGTCGGTCCGTTGCTCAGCTAGCAGGCAAAGTCCCCGGCACAAACCTCAACGTCACCGCATCCCAAATCCAATCCTTCAACCCTGATCTTGGGACGTACTGCCAACTGATTTCACTTCGCGTTGGGAAAACCATCTGTCTGAGTCCGAATGGAGGATGGCCATCCGTGGGGGCAACTAGCCAAGGGAACCCATCTGCTACGCCTACAACTGTTGCACCCGTTCCAACGCCAACTGTCAGCGGCACTACCTCCGCTTGTGGACGGTATTACCTCATCCAGGATGGTGATATCTGCCAAACTGTTTGTCTCACCAATCAAATCACCTTCAGTGACTTCCTCGTCCTTAATCCTGGTAAGTTGCAATGGCCTCTCGTTCCTTTTCTCGCTGCTCACCCCATTATGTCCAGAGGTCGATGCCAATTGTACCAACCTGTGGCTGGGCTATTATTACTGTGTAGCTCCATATCCGCCGCTCTCGACTGTTACCTCAGCCCCCCTCCCTATGACAAATTACACCAGTGCGACTGTTATCAGCTACCCTCTCCCTACGGCGAACTATACCATTACCTACACTACAAGTCCTGTCACGGCTGCTGGGGTTTCCGCTCCAACAAACATCGCTGATGGCACTCGTCCTGTTGCTTGTGGAGGTTACTACGACATCCAGGTAAATACACTAGTTCTCTATCCTCTTTCGCGCGATACTAATTCACCTGATGGTAGGCTGGTGACACCCTAGACTCTGTCGCCACATTGGTCGGCATTAATGCATCTCTGCTTGCCATGTGGAATCTCAAGCTCAGCAATGGATCCCTGCCAGCTGTAGGCTCCGCTATTTGCATTCTCTTCCCGGAAGGCAATTATACTTTACCCACCGTGCCACGCCCAACCAACGCATACGCCAATGCTACCACTGCCTGCGCACAATACTACACTGTCCAACATGGTGATGGATGTGGTTCCATTGAGAGCGAGTTCCTGCTTAAGAATTCCCAGTTCGATCAGCTGAACCCTGGCCTAGCAAGTGATTGTACCAACCTTCTTCTTGGTCTTGCTTATTGCGTTCTCCCAACCGTTCCCTTCTCGGCATCAAGTTCTACTGGACCGCCAGACAATGTCGCACCTGGAACGATCACTGATGGATGTACAACTTATTATACCATCATGTCTGGTGATACTTGCAGTGTCATGGAACACAATTTCAATATTACCTTGACGGATATTACGACATGGAATCCCGAGATCAACAGCCAGTGTAGCAATCTCCAGCTGGGCCTCGCATACTGCGTTGCCTCTAATTCTTCCACTTCAACTGGTCCGCCTAGCAATGTCGCACCTGGGACGATTACAGATGGTTGCACGGCATATTACACCATTATGTCGGGAGATACTTGCAGTGTTATGGAGGACAAGTTCAACATCACATTGACTGACATCACGACTTGGAACCCAGAAATCAATAGCCAGTGCACCAACCTCCAACTTGGCTTGACTTACTGTGTTGTCTCCAACTCGTCGACCTCAACTGGCCCGCCTAGTAATGTGGCACTGGGAACAATCACAGATGGCTGTCTAGAATATTACACCGTCATGTCAGGCGATACCTGCTCTGTCATGGAAAGCAAGTTCAACATCACGTTGACAAACATTACGACATGGAATCCTGAAATAAACAGTCAGTGTACCAACATCCAGCTAGGCCTAGCATACTGCGTCGCTGTAATGCTCGTAAACGATGCGCGTCCGGTATTTCCAGTATAGAAACTGATGTTCGAGTTTCGGAAATGTCCGGTAAAATGAATGAGGGTGAGTGAACTCCGTTCACTTGTGTTTCAGTAACTACACTGCCAACCTGATCAGATATTAAAAAGAGGGCTGTACTTAGACCCCTTGATGGTGTGATCCCCAGATACCTCCAAAATGATGATGGAATACTATATTGGATTTTTATCTCCATGCAAACAAGTCCTGTATCTGTTATCTAATAAATGTAAATTAGATATTTTGTTCATCCCTCAACTTTGAGATAACTTTCAGGCTTTCAGGTTAATAATGGCCCTATAGGTATCTCTCACATATCAAATGTAGTAAGTGACACGCGTCACGTCACGGTCACATTGAGTCGTGACAAACAGTACTTCACTTAGAGAATATTATTAACATAATCATCTACTACATGTTATAACATACTACTATATAATATCCCCAATCTCTATTATTATCCCATTCCAGCAGTCTGCAGTTGCATTATCAAATCCTATCTTAACTGACAATACACTAACTAATTATGAGAAGATTACATTCCCCTCTTTAGGTGATATCTGTTATAACCTTATATTCCAGACTACTGATATCTCCCTGGAATTTTGTATTTCTATATTTAGTTTCCCATCTCATTTCCATTATATCAATACATACACATATGCTCTGGCTCTGAGTGACGGGTACAAAACCCAAATCTCTCGGTGTTGAAATACTTGGATTACCATCATTGAAAAATGACAATTGTATAATTCTATCACCTGCTTTGGCAAACGCGCGTAGCATAGGGAAATTAGATGCGAAGCGGTGATTCACGCTACTTATACTGCGTAGTATTCGAGCAGAGACCTATTACCGAGCAATGTATACTTCGAAGTAACTCTACGATTGATTTGGTTATAGCGTATGCAGGAATCAGCAATACAACAACATAACTTTTCACCAGAACATGAGTTTGCCATCAAAACACTCGCACTCCTTTCACACCAGCATTCAAAGTCCCTCTATCCTTCTCAATTGCATCCCACACTCTTCTCTCACTTGGAACACCAAGAGCGTCTAGGAGTCTCCCAGCAGCGCCAGGCAATACCGACAATAAACAGATGCCCACCACCCTCAGGGACTCGAGTGCTGTGACATGCGTTGCATATGCGCGGGACGCATGTTCAACCTCAACCTCTTTGTTCGCGACGTCCTCGGCATCAGCACCAACGGGACCGCGAGCAGCCCATGGTTCAAGGAGGGTGATTGTCCGATTAGCGAGCCGTAAATGTGTAATGATGGCGTCTAGGGCATCCGAGAGATCGTGGCGGACAAGGCACGCATATACCTCGGAACCCAGAGAACGCTGTGACGCATCCAGTGCGACGAGAGGTAAGAGTGGATGTTCGGGGTTTCCAGGTACGAAGGTTTCAGAATTTGCAGAGGTTGATCTCACAATGGTGGGTATCGATTTGAGAATGTCTTCTATAGATATTTGGGGAGCACGTTGCGCAGTTTCTAGAATACGAGGAGATGCGACGCGCAGAAAGTAGTTACCAAGTAAAGATTGAATCTCCTTTGAGTGTTTATCCAGCTGCGCACGAGACCAATCTACTTTTCCGTCGATCAATCAGAATTAGGGCTAGAAAAGAGTTATGGAGTAACTTACCAACATCATCTCGCCATCTCCCACCTATACGGACAAGATAGAACCTCACAGCATCGATACCGTATTCGCGAATTGCTTCACGAGGGTCAGCTACGTTACCCACACTCTTACTCATTTTGCGCCCTTCAACCGTCCAATGGGCGTGTGCTAAAAGTTGCTTTGCATGGGGCAGCTGAAGAGCGTGTAAGATTGCTGGAAGGTACAACGCAT
Organism: Floccularia luteovirens; assembly: GCA_009739215.1. NCBI lineage: Eukaryota > Fungi > Basidiomycota > Agaricomycetes > Agaricales > Squamanitaceae > Floccularia > Floccularia luteovirens. The sequence goes on from VSJF01000004.1 coordinate 37,661, forward strand.
GGAAACTAAAAATTTAATAATTAGTCAGTGAATATGGGAATAAAAATAAAACCCACCGTAAGATATCCTTCCCAATAATCTGCAAATCTGGTGGCCAACCTGCCTCATTTGGAGAACAATTTGTCCATGGGTAACCGATACCGCTAAGATATACAAGTAAAGCGTCAAACCAGACGTATACCGTATGATCTTCATCTCCTGGAACAGGCACACCCCATGATAGGCGCGAACGAGGACGTGAGATCGACAAGTCCTCCAAAGTCGTTTCTGAGATAGGCGAGAGGTCCGCAACGATACTGGAGAGATGTTGAGCAGGAATGATTAGCGCGGCAGTACCTTCGTCTCCTTCAATCCCTACCCTGGATGCATCTCCCATCCTGTCCTGCGTTGCAGGATTATTAGTGTATTGCTCCAGCAAGGCCTCACGGAATGTAGAGAGACGGAACATATAATTTGTCTCACTCGACCACTCGACTTGGGCACCCGTTTCCGTTGAGATAACACGAGGTGGTGTATTGGAATCACCTGGAATGTGAGTGACTTCTGCGTCTGTATAAAAGCATTCATCCGTTACAGAATACCACCCGGCATAGTCACCCTTATATATCAACCCTTGAGCATCAAGTGCACGCTTATCTCAAAATAAGGGCATGAGACCAGTACATGTGCAATCAGAGGACAGAGAGCTGCATACCCAAACATGTTGCACGGCACGATAATGCTCCTCTCGCGTGGTACGCATAAAAGTCGTGTAGCTAATCTGTGCTTCATCTGCAAGTTCCTTTAAAAAGTATTATGTGAGAACACAATAGTCGAGGCGTCGCGACTCACATGAAACACCTTACTAACTCTACCCACAAACTCTTCTTCATTACCAGCCAGGCCTGCAGCAGCAGCGGCCTTTTGTATCTTCAGCCCATGATCATCCGTACCCGTCAAGAAATAAACGGGTGATTCCGGATGCGTAAGTCTCCGAAACCTGGCAAATACATCTGCGCTAACCATTGAAGCCAGATGGCCGATATGTGGTGCTATAATGTAAAAGAAGGGCCAGTAACAGTTGTCTTTTGGTTTAGAACGAAAAATTATTGTAAAATGAAACAGACGTACGAGCATTAGGATAAAATATAGGCGTAGTTACATAGTATGGTTTGCTTTTGCCATACTGTGAGGTACTCAGTGAGTAACTGAGCCGAGGATGGCTGTAAATGAGTCGGCAACAGCGAGCAAGAAGCATGTGCCATCGTCAACAACACCGACAGGAGACAATGTCTACATCACGTGATGTACATTGTATGTTTTCTCTTAAAAACATAGCAGAAAACAGTGTATATGTATGTATGTAACACTTCTATACAGTCTAATCCCTATTCACATAGATCTACCTTACTGCCTAAAAGAGTTCCATGCTTCGTTCAATGTGCTAAACACTCCATTCGCGATCATACGTTGTTCAAGTGTCGAGTTGGTTGAATTAAGCTGTGGTTGAGAAAAAAAAATTTAACTGAAGACTCCTAGATTTGATATAAAGGACATACCTTATCAGGATGAACTCGTCCAATCACCCTCATATACCTCTTCTTCACTCCCTCATTGCTAACAAGTTCGCTCATGCCAGCTCCTTTCGGTACGAGACCCTCCCAGAGCACAGTATCGACGCTGGCAAGTAAAGCACGGATATTACCCTCCTTACCTCCGCGCCAAGCTCGCAGCTGCGCGTCAACACTATCCTTGAGCACGTGCTTCTCCGTATCTTCTGCACTGGCGGCGTTGTTCGCTGCTCGTAGGGTCGTGACTGCTTTGGGAGTGACGAACGAGGCAGGTTTTGCTGCTGGCTTGGGTGGTTTAGGCTTAGGCTTCACAATAGTGGGTGATTGATGTATATCGCCCCCTTGTGAAGCCTTGGTTATCTCTCGACACCTTGCTGCTCCCCTGACCGCTTCCGCACGCACTATTCCCCCAGCCCAGTCTGCACCGGCCAACATCTCCCAATCACTCAATGCATCTGCCCATTTCTCTCTCGCTTCTCTAGCCTCCGCACGTCTCTTTACCGCTTTCACCAGCCCAGAAACAAGGTCGATATCGCTCCCGTCCAATGCACCTCCTTCTCCCTCATCTGCATCTTGTCCTTCACGTCTATTTCCGTTAATGTTCGCCCTCGAACCTACAAGCACACCGATGCCACCAGCACTATCTACCAACGCGACTACTTCTTCACAGTCTATCTCTGCCTTGACATATTCTCCACACCTCATCAACGCCACAGCCCTGTTCGTCAATAGCGGCACTCTCGCACGATGTCCACTTGGTAATGTATCCAATCCTACAGTGTAGGCTTCTGCTGCAGTAGGGAACTGTCCAAGTTTGAATAGGGAAGTACCACGAGTACGATGTGAATTTGCAGTGCGCAAAGCAGTGCGTGTAGTTATTACTGGCGGTGGTCGAGGGGGTAATGGAGGTGTATATGATGCGTTGGTCTGGGAATTACTCTGTGAAGGAGAGGGAGTCGATCGGGAAGTTGTTGCCTGGCGGGATTTTCCGTGTCTAAAAGGTGAAGCATATACAGATGGTGCAGGCGCATCCTCTCCAAATAGGTTTACTGTTTTCGAAGACGTAACGACTGGTGGATCTGGTTTGAATGAGTTTTCAGCCGTGCGTTTGCTATCGTTATATAACCCGATTGCAGATCCCTCTTCCTCTTTGTCAATGTCTAGATCTTCCTGCATCCACTTGGGGCGTCCACTAACTGCAGTATTACTAGTCATTCCCCTTCTGGGGCCAGCACCAGCACCAGAAGAACCACGGCCAGATCCAAAAGCGGGTGAAGAAGATCCAGAAGAACGTTCCTCATAAACGCGCTGTACACGTTCTTTTCCCTCTTTCCAAAATGAGGTTGCCTGCAGCGAAATAGAATTGAGACGTTCCAAAGTATAAATAATTCATATGTTTTTGAACATACTTTACTCAATACACTCAACCCGATCTCACTGGCTTGAGCAATCAGCTTATCCGCTTGCAAGCCTACCTCTGGCTCTCCGTCCCTGAAAGATGTTGGAGGAGGTGTCGCACGTACTTCCACACGTGTGTGTTCCCTTTCTCGATCACGATCCCGGCGAGGTGGAGCAGGAGCATTGGCTTCATTTGTTTCACGTTGTTCGCCAAGAAGCATTTCCAGTGCAGCCTGCACATCTACACCTGTGGGTGTAGAGCGGAGCGCAGAACGTGCTTGTGAAACTGAAAATCCCATCTCAACAATTTGGCCAAGGATGTGCGGGGGTGGTGAGGGTGGTGATGGTTGTGAATTTGAGCTTGGTATAGGAGAGGCCGCATTCTTGTGAGGAGGTATAGACTACAGTCTGCTTAGCACCTTGTGTTTGTTTAGTTCAGCAAGTATCGACGTACTCTTTTTGGTATCGAATCCACTGGTTTAGCAAGCACACCAAGTATATCTTCTTCGCCATCATTATCATAGCTATCCTCACGGGACCCAAAGTCGAACGGTTCGCTTGGTGATGCAGGTCGTGGTGATGGTACCACTGCTGGGGATGAAGTACCGCCCACAAGGTCGTCTATTTCCCACAGAGTCTTTCCGGTTTGCCGCTGCCCTTGTGATTTTTGACGCTGCTCAGAACGAATAGGTTGGGGCTGTTTGATAGGGGCAGATAAGTCTAAATCCCAATCATCATCGGTATTGGGAAGTGGGGCAACGTCGGTCTGACTCTTCGTCGGCCTTGTATCCAGCCCGGATCCCGTTCCCGACGCCTTGGTAGTTGGCGTTGGCCAATCACCCAGTCCCCAGTCATCGTCACTAGTAACATTCTTGTTATTCACCGCTCGTCCGCCATTCATACCAGTGCTAGTAGTTAGAGCATCGAAGTCCCACACACTCGAGCCGCCGCCTGATTGTGGAAGTTGCTGTTGCTTCTGTACAGTTTGTCTCTGTCTCTCCGCCTGTTGAGCTATCGTCAAACGCGTGTTGTTTTTCAGCCCTGATACAGATGATGCAAGCGATGGTGATGCCGATAAAGAGGATGAGTTGGATGATACGGAAAAAAGGTCGCTAAACGCATCTAAACCCGCTGAAGACTTCTGGTTCGTAGCATTTTGAGGACGAGACGGTCGAGGTGATGATGATGGGGCTGGAGAGGGTGCTTTGACGTTCCCTTGTCCGACATATCGAGGATTAGATGCTGCCAGTAATGCAAAAACATCCTTCCCTTGGGATGGTTTTTGCTGTTGCTGTTGTTGGGGTTTTGGACGAGAATTAGGAATGCCGGAGGAAGGTGGGGCTACGGGTACAGAGCTTTTCCACAGGTCAGCGAAAGAATCTGACATAGCCAATACAAGTTCTCGATGCTAGAGAAAGTCAGATTAATTCGAATTTTATGTTTGTTGTACGAGCAACGTTGAAGATATTGAAGGAGTGGGTATGTGCAAGCTGCGTAGTACTTTGGCGGTGTAATCCACACCACGTGATAAACACAGGTTATCATTTGATCTTACATTGACATATTATCTCTACGTATACGTTCATTTCATGATGGCGAAAGTAGGAATCTTAGGGTAAGTAAATGAAAGAACACCAGATAACAGCATCACCCAAAAACAGACCGTGGACCGACAGTCGAAAACAAATCTTCATCGCACGAGACATTTTGTCCAGGAGAGATCACAGCCACTCGGACAGACCTAACCGTTCATGATGGATGGCGTTCACCGCGGGTTGGATGTGGTAAGAGCAATCGGTCATACTCCAAGGCATACTCCAAGGCACAAAGAGATCGACAGAGCAATAGAAAAACGTACAATTAGGAGCATCACACCATCATGGTCTGATAAAGTCAATTTCTCCTCTGCGTAGGAGGCTTGTTAAGTTTTTAATCAACCTACACCAAGTCACCAAATGTATTCACCCAAGAACCAAGCTGTTTAACTCGGGGCTTCTGCGCGGCTCGCTACCTGGACCATTGTCAAAGGAGTTCTCAAATGGCCTGCGTTATCTTTAGAAGATAAGGGCATATCGACATTGAGGAAAGGGGCAATCTGACATGCATATGGAAAAATCCTTAGCTACTTATCCTTAAACCCTCATCCGATCAAAATATTCAACCTCTCTCCGCTATTTATAACCTGCCAAAATACATATATGTGGAAATAAAAACCTTCAATCCGGAGCAAAGGACAAACGCTTTTACACATTACCCAGTCCCATACCTATCGTATCCAACTTACTCAGAAAGCCTGAGGTAGGGAAGAGTTCTTCGCTCTTGGATGCCACCTATTTGGAGGGGCGTGTTGGGTAGCAATCCCATTTGGTCCGTCTCTTGTTCTCGGATTGGTGTGCACCAACAGTCGGTAAATTATCATGTAACCTCTCCGCTCGCCGGAGCCATGCGAAACGCACGTTTCTCCAATCCAATCCAATCCATGTCCATCCAAGGCCGCGTGTACAGTGCTTCTTCTTCGCCAGGCTGAAAAATATAATTATTTTACCGAGGCGGGTAAACGAATTAACCTTCGCTACGTGCTAGGCCGTAGCCAATCGTATGTAGTCCAGAATGAATTGCTGCCACCGCGCAAGAAAAAATTTGTGGTGCGTAGAAACTTTGGGGGATTATGAGGTGGTTAGGTCCAACAAACAACACAATGATCCCATTACGTTGTCCATTCTGAGTTTGGGGAATGAATGTTTGTTATGTAGAGATGACAGCTCGTGGGTGAGAAACCATGGGACATACATTCTTAAATATCACAAGGCTTATGCAAACAATGTGCTTTGAAAGAATGAATCTGTCGTTCAACTAACTACCGAGCTTGTCTTAATGACTCGGTTGAGGATATAATTATATATCCTTCTTTTGCAATAAACTCTAAATTCTTCTACGGTAACTCGGGAGCACTTTGATCCAAAATCGAGGTAGATGTGTTTGGTATCATTTATGAATGTCTCCGTAAGATCAACCATAAATATATAAAGAAAGGAGGGTATGGTGCCGAGACGCTGGGAGGCTGTTGATGATGAATTCCTGCTTTGGCACGTCCCGATAGTATCGAAAAAATAATTTGTACCCACTATGACTCTGTAGAGATTGTTATGCCCGACTAAATGCTCGGGGCCGTTTCAAAAGACCCTGTACGTTGGTGAGCGCAAAGTAATGATAACATCTCCCGCATGTCTTAAGCTTGAGAAAACAAAAAAATAGTGTTCAAGATTGAATGATTGCGGCATGACCCGTGCGCAATGATGGATGCATACACTGTCACTGCTCTTGATTTAAACAGCTTGTATACGGGGGTCGGCCCAATGGGGCATCGGCGATCCAAATATCACAACTTTACTTTTTCCACGGGAATGGGTTTTGCTTTATGAAATTTGACAACCCCAATTGGCAATGGGGACTGCCTGGTTATCATACGATCTCGTTCCGTTACGACCTATTCCAGGTGCTCTCATAGCGTTATCATCATCATCTGCATCAAAATATGTCAGAATTTATATTAAACCTATTGCCAAGACTAATATCCTGATATCCTGAACCATGCTGTGATCAACCTTCCATATTATGCTACTCACCAAAAAGTACGTCTGGATGCGGCCTTGGAGAGGACATCTCCATCTTATGCGAGCTGGTCGGAGTAAGTGGCACTGTCGTCAATCATCATGGCACGATTGTGGAGGAGATTGGAAGAGAGAAGAGGTAAAAAGTTCCTTTTGGTGTCCATATCTGTCACCTGATAAAAGAAGCACAGTTCGTGTGGGACTAGAAAATGATAGATCGAATATACCAGTCCAAAGAGAAACAGAAAACTTAAAAACTTTTGTGTAATAGTAACCTTAAATGATCACTGATATGTTCTTGTTTACATCCTCTGCTTCTGAGGAGACCTCATTTCCCACAGTTGGATTGCGAAAATTAATGCAAGGTAGTTTTATACGATTTTTCAAAATGAGAGGAGTAAGACTCAACAACACAATAACAGTGCAACAAATGGTTCACAACTCCCGAATAACCTAGGAATCTATCTCCATCATGCTCGCTTCTGCAGCACCATCAATGGGCACTGTATCTGGTTCTGTAGTGTCAGATGACAGTGATTGTTTACGTTGTGGAAGTGGGGGGCTATTAGAGTGCCGACTTGACACTGAATCGGACTGTGGTGATGCAGCCTGAGGCGACGGTGACAGGCTCCTATCGTTATTCGTCGGCGATAGATTAAGATCACGTCGCTTTGACCGAGCAGAAGCATTGAAATGGTGACACTTGGGACATATGTATTCTAGACAGGTCAGTGATATGATCAAGGCTAACCCACAAAAAGTAGGAAGAACATACGAGCATCTTCCCACATGCTCTCTTTCACAAGACCGTTATGGGTGAAACACTTTTCGCAAATCAATGCATATCGTGAACCAGGAGGTCCGGGCGACTGGTCTTCGTCTCCTAACAACGCGTCGGCCAACTTGTCATACCATTGTTTGCGCGGCGGAACTACTTGGAATGGGGATGGGGCGGCTACACGGAGATAGCCTTTTAGATATCGGGCATGTATACAGGAGAAGTAAATAGTATGCACCAGATATATTACCTTGTCCAATAACAGGGCCAGGAGTTTGTAACGCAGAATTAGTGCTCTGTTGGAGTGCCATTCGTTGAGGAGTCTGTGGCGGAGCAGATCGTCGTTGCTGAGGCGTAGCAGCTGGTGATGGTTCTTCATAGCGTTGAAAGAGATCACGCATGGAGTCCCAGTTCGTTTTCTGTTTTATTTCCCTAACTTTGCTCCGCTGTTTTTTGACGAGTTCCTGCAAGGTTTTATCTGGGCGTCGCTTCAGCTCAAGAGCACTAGAGGCCAATAATAATCTCTACCTTCTGCATCTCCTTTACGTTGATACCATACTTGGACGATCCTCCGTATGAACAAAATTCTATATGAAATGCACGCGGTGAGCGAGTGGCACAAAAATCCGCATGGTACATACATGATAGGACCAACAATGACTGGCAGGCCTTTGATAGCTTTCGAAACCTGAGCACTTCGCCCCCGGCTTTGTATGTTTGGTAAAATATTCAAATACCACATACTGACGTATGCTACCCATGCTGCCAAAGTATACAAAGTTACAAGTAGAGTTGATCGCCTCTCGCGCAATCGTAATTCAGATAGCTTTACTTGACGTTTTTGTATATCGGCTGCAAGGGATGCAAGGACAGTCTCGTAGTCTTCTTCTTTCTTCTGTTTGTTTCGGATGCAATTAGTTTTCCTAACAGAGTATAAAGAATCTAAATTACCGACTTTGCCAAAGATACGCGAGAAAAAGGCCATATTTGGGGGGTAATGATTAAAGAAAGACAAGTATAATGATGTTTCAGGCCTCTCAAAACGGTAAATAACCCTTTTATGTCGGCATACAGAGAGTGTTGAGCTGGATGTTGTGGATGATGTGGAGTGGACTCAAGTAATGTATTTGTGACAGCCAGCACTGACGTAACACTATCACGCGATGTGACCGATGTTCAGCCTAAATTAATATAAAACTCTCAAGAAAGCTTCACGTAGAAGTCAGTTTTTTCAAACTGTGGAGACATGGCGGAAATATATGTAGCGAAGTGTACTGAAAATATTTTTGCTATTGCTCAACCACCTGGTCATCTGATGCGGATCAGAAAATCTCACTGTCAATGTTATAATTAAATGACACGGGTAACTTGATAGAATCGTCTTACGCTTGTTCGCGATCCCCAAAGAGACAATCGAAGTCAGTCCCAGTACCCGTAGGTTTAATATTTTTACCTCCAAAGTTTATCTTTGAGAAAGGACGCTTGTATGATGAGACCGCAACACTATTTACACGTGCTTGTAATCACCCTGTTTTCCAAATAACGACAAAGATAACTGTCCGTCCGACGACCGCCACTGTTATAGCGACGAACAATCATCATAAGTATACTTGCAGGGTTTCATACACCTTTCAGGTCCCCCAATGAGGGTCATGCAATCCTCCACGAGGTTCTTGATGGCGGTTGTACGGTAACCGGCTCCTTTCCCCATCTTTTTGTTTGTTACAGCTTTAGTTCCAAGCCGCATCAGCCGCATCATCTCCAAAACATTGCTCCTCCGGGAGCAGACTCCGAGGACCTGACAACTCTCAGCTGCCGACCGGCACTTCTGGAGTGCTTCGTGTTCGTGACACAATCTTTGGCTCTGTCACGGACAACACAATATCTCAGTTGTACAAGCTGCTCATGAGACAAGTATGATTGACGGTTCCGTGGTTGCATGTGGATAGTGGGAACTCTATTTTGGATGTAGTGTACTGATATATCCTATAGCAGCTTCGTTGTGCGGGATCAAAATTGTTGGACACGATCACCGCTCGGTCAAGGACTGACATGTTTCATAGTATGCGAGTAACGTGACATTGCAGTCTTATAATGAACTTACCCACGACAAGCGCACACACGAATGTCTGGACATGTTTAAAATCAAAGATATTTACAAAAACGCTAAACCAATTTGAGTGATGTGAGTTTATTCGGTTCGTGAGAGTTCGACATTGACGGTGCACATTTGGGTCAGTTCATTTGTCGTTGGTTCGCATCAGCATAAATGACCCATTGAGCAATCCTCCGACAGTGTCGGCAAGCAAAGGAGAAAACACATTGATGTGCGTTACGTCACAACCCATACTACCATTTTGCACTTGGAATCTGGGATCAATCTGAACCTTGTTTTCAAAGTCAATACATTTCAATCCGTACAATATTTATGGCCTTGGTCAGATATCCCCCAATTCCGCCAACGCGCCTTCACCTTGAAACAGTCCCATTGCTTGCCACTTACACTGCACCGCTGCTACTCCTCCTCATCGACTTGTAGATCGAAACTTGGATCTTACATACTCTCTACCCTCGATTGGATCTTGATATTCACCTGGGGAACACAGGTTCGTTCCTTCTCCAGAACTCCCCTCGATCCATATATAACAGTTTCCTCTTTACATCTTTCTTTATCCTATTTCCACAAACGCTTATGAACCCACACCGGCAGATGTTGCATGCTCTCGTCGCCAACGATAATATACAACCTATCTTCCAACCCTCCGACCAGCTTATGGGTAGCTACGGAACTGGCTATAGCCAATCCCCTCTTGCACCGCAGAGACAATCTCTCAATAGTTCCTGGTCTTCAGGTGAGTCTATGATACTCTCATCTCTTACCAGTTTCTCAATGTTGTTGCTCAGACCCCAAAGCATTCAATCATGTCAGATCCCGCTCGTGCAATGTCATGCAAGATAAGAGAGGGTCTGCACGATCATCACATAACTTGATAGAAGGATATCCTTCTCCACTGTCGTCATGGACAGACTCTAGGAACTTCACGACGCACACTGCATCTGGAATGCAGAATATGACTGGTGCAACCTGTTATCCGGACCAACGTTTAGAGCGTTCTGTATTGACCACAGGCGGAGGTCCTGATTGGACTCAACTTAATCGCTCTAATAATCCGAGCCCACACAATGCAACGCAGTATTCCGGCACTATGCCAGGCTCTGCACCTTGGCAGACAAACCCCCAGCTTAATATCCAGGTCCCTCCGTTTGACAGCCAGGCTTGGAATGACATGATTCTATCAGCTATGGACAATTCGACCAATACACCCTATTCCTCTGCAACTTCCATCCCGCCCAATAGCTTCCCTTACCGAATTTCTCCCGGGCCTTCTCCATCACCATCTCCCGTCTTCTCCGACTCGAATGCCCGACTCTCTCCTGCATCCAGTTCTGCTTCGAACTCTGCTGGATCGCGTAGAAGCAGCACGGATCAGCCTAGCGGAGGCAAACAATGTTCTCATTGTCATGCGACCTCAACACCTTTGTGGCGTAGAGAACCAACAACACTCCGGCCACTCTGCAATGCGTGTGGCCTCTACCTTCAGCAGAGGAACAAGCTTCGACCTCAAGAGCTTATCGATGCTGATACAGATGATGGAGATAGCCCGGATGAGTTCGATCCAGACTACGCTGGTCCTGAATGTAGTCATTGTCGTACTCACAATACATCCGTTTGGAGGAGAAGCAAGACGGGTGAACAGCTTTGCAACGCTTGTGGTGTCTATCTACGCTTACGTGGAAAGCCAAGGCCATTATCGCTTAAGAAGAACAGAATAAAACCGAGGTCGAAGCACCCCTCCAAATAATGAAAATAACACAGATTATGGAGTAATCATCCATATCCTTCTGTATTCACAGTTAATGTATAATTTCCCAGCAGCTAATGTATATATCAAAATAGTGCGTATGACGGCCGGTCTATTCACAATTGTACCTAGACTACTACGGACAATGGACTGTACCAGGGAAAGAGTTGGTTATTATGTTAACGGACTTCGGCCGAGTGTTACATGTAGTATTTCTCCATTATAATCTTTGTTCGGCCAGTTGATGAAGTTGGTCTCGTGCCCAAATGACAATGTGCACTGCATTAGCTTTGAATAAACCAATTCGAGAAATCTGTCAATTCGCCGTCAATCACCTCTTCCACATGTACGTACACCCTAATCCGTCAAAATCGGGTCCCATTTATGCCAATTAGAGCCTGGCCGAAGTTTGCTTCAGTGTCGCCTGGTTTATATGACTTGGTCTGATCAAACTTTCAGCTTGTAATGGGCTATTCGTAAGCCTACTAGTAAACACTTACACGTAGAGTTCAACAAAAGGATGCTGTTGTTTACATGTCCCTAAGTAATCAACTGTCAAGGCTATGTGTGTGGGCCGTATATTAGTTGCTCTGACTCTAGCTTTGAAGTTCCGTAGTCACTAGCTAGTAAGTTCAATCAAGGCAAGTGCAGTAAAAATGAAGCTTGCACAGTCTTCGCAGTAAAACAAATGTGTGCTGCGCATTATAACACTACTAATATAGGCGAAAATCCTTTCAGCAAATCATGCGTAAGAATCTCATCAGGGATTGGGGACTTCTGCTTTCCCATGCAGTTGTTAGGGACGCAGCGGTGGCTGTTCTGATTGACATCTCCCTAGTTGTTACCGTGAGTTGTTACGTTGACACAGAACTTGTCTATAAATATATATTTAGACATCCAAACATCAAAACTCACACTTGTTATTCGACAGCGTGGTCTAGCGTGATAATTCAAAGTTTGACGGTTTAGTAAAGTGTTAACTTCATCTAATATAGAAGGAGCGTTTGGTTTTTGGTATCAAATTTAGTATTGGCCCACAAATTGACGCGACGAGTTAGTTCCGGAGTCCTTAGCATTATTGATAGCACGCTGCTTTCCTTTGGATGTGTGTGAGCGCTGAATCTAACGAGATTAGCTCGGTGGTAGAGTATATACTGACCATCATCATGAGTACTATCAAGCAGCATTGTATATGTGTGCCAACAGATATCTTTTCAGATCCGGTTCGGAAAAATGACAAATACCTCGCAGTCAGTGTATAAGTCTAGGGTCGTCGTGTTACCAGATTGTAGACTGAAGTAAATTATGTATCAAACCCGAAAGTTCATCGATTATCATTTATGTCCGATTTTTCTTACCCACAATGTCCTTGATGATTGTAAGTTGTCTTGTAAATTACAGTAGCACCTTTCTGAAATTTGAATTTGTGAATGAATCACGTGGAGAGAAGTTACTGGACCTAACGTTGAATTTCGAAGCCCATCATTAGTAGCTCATGCATATGCATTCGTCATACACCGGTGTTCAGCTGTATATTTTAATCGATGTGTGCCTCATTTTCAACTATAGATAGAGCATTTGTTCCTTGATTGGATTTAATCTGTTTCAATTGAGCACTTGGGCGAAGTCTTCGTCAAGTGTTACACCACTCTCAGGCCTGGAAATTCACGTCCATTGCTCTATAGGATTTGGGGTAGCTGAAACATTTCCAAGATAATCAGTTGTTATGTGCCTGTCCAGCTGTCCATAACAGTTATGATTGGATCCACTTCGATGGGTATAAGGAGTATATGATAGGGCTTACTAGATCTGAACACTCAAAATTAGGGGCACATCAGCTCGAAACATACCGTGCATATATACGTACATAACGATGCCTGAAGTAGATCACTGCCTCCAAACTTCTGTCTACATCTTTTGACTCGACACGGGCCGAGAGCAGTGGAGCCATGTAATGGAGAGAGCAAAGATCATGCGCCTTGCAGGCAGGCAGTGATCTTTTTTCTGAATGCTCTGTCAAAGTTGAAAACAGGTTAGTCCTTCGAGCTGGATTTGGGTACAACAGCTTTACAAGATCACCATCTTACAACACATGAGTTGGCTTCAACATGCTGTTCACAATTGAAATTAATTCATGTTATTGCTTAATTCGATCGCCCCACGTCAGGGAGCTCGGATCATGGGCTTCCCAGGCTAGAAGAAGCAAGCGATTAGAAGCGTGTGTGAAGAGTGCGCCATGTGGAGCATTCTCACTGGACTGAACTAGTCGGACCGATAAAGAACAGAATCTTTCTTTTTCCATTTAAATGGTGGGCCCGTGAGTGATGTATAAATGAACGGTGGACGGGGGCCTGGCACCAAATCTTTGGGGGCGTCTCATAGACATAAGTCACGCCTGGAATCAGTAAAGTGGATACTTCTGAAGTTAGGTGGAATAGTGGCTGGATGGAGAATTTCATTAAAGAGTCAAGAGTTCATTTGACATGCAGTGCGGGCGATATTGCTGAATTCCGCCGCATAAGAATATTGTTTGTATTCGTTCAACAGCGGTCGCAGCATAATCCATGTTCAGTGCAGATAAAGCTGAATGTAGAAGCGCCTCAGCTCGGGTTGACAGAAAACAAGTCAAGCCAAATGAATGCTGACGTTCTACCAAGAGTTTTGCCAATTACCGCCTCATGTAAAGCACAAGACAGGGCTCCGGTGGACCAACGGAGATGGCCATCCCACATCGCGACATCGCTACATTTTTCTGACCGAGGGAAGTCAGCGTAGAAATTGCGCGGTCCCACAAAAGCTTGACGTCAAATCTATCCGTAGGTATCGTTTTGGGTAATTCATGCTTACAAAACTATGCCTTCAAGCACGGCAAATGCAGGTTGGTCATTATTCTCGATCAAGTCAACATAGAGTTTAGGAAACTCATACCAAAATAGGGCATGATTATTCCCTCGCACACTACGTTTTACCAGCGATCATATCGTTCCAGAGAATGAGACGGATTTGAAGAAATTCCTAGGATCTGCGGAGCTTTTCGGAACTAACCTCAGTATAGTTCGTAATCACAGTTGGTAAACATACAGATACCAAGAGTTGCCATCGGAATGTTCTGTTATATGAACGAAAATGACTGCAACAATTATAACATGACGATCATCAAAGTCACTGAGCCACGATTTGAATGTTTGGCACTCGGACCTGAATAAAATAAGAAACAATACTGGACAACAAAAACCTACGCAAATTTTGGAAATTCAACACCGTCAATGTCAAACCTTAATTTTTTTTTGTTTACAACTATATCTCGCCCGAGGCAGGCCAATGGCGCTGGCTGCTCTGAGAGCAATTTTTTGCTGTTGTTGCTCTCGCAAGGATGATCAAGATGTCCCGAATGAGTATACACATCTCATTCCCAACACGCTGGAACCTGAGCCAAACTTGTATGTTTCATTCACGTCCACAAAGAAGCCGCTTGCTGAGCGTATAAACCACCCTTACAAGGACTGACGTCGTAACGATCAGCCATCAGAAACTTCAAGAGCGCCTTGGATCAATCGTACGAGTAAAGGAAGGGTATGTCACGCTTTCCTGTTACATTATCATGATAAATACCTCGGATTTGATGAATATGAACACAACAGGAAAATGGTGAATGTAGGTTCATCTATCCCGTTCAATTTGCACAACCAATTGCTTCCTGTGGAACAACACCACCCATGTGTATCACGCTCTCTATCAAGATCACCTGATCACGACCTATCTACACACAAGGGTTATTCTCATGTGAACAGGCGTAAACGAGGGAATCACCCATGCGAATACTTTCATCATCCCTATTCTAGATCGCATTCCCCCAATCAGGTCATTTCTCCAGATGTCGACCACATACACGATACGGAATATTCTCGAGCCGCCGCAACACACATTGGACCTGTTCTGGATGTACATCTAGTGGGATATAATGGTGAAAGGAATCGTGGTCGCACGCGTGAGAGGACGAAACTCAATAGCATGGGCACTGGCCCTCTTGAACTGAGAGAGGACACAGATTCGGCAGAGATAGGCAAGAACGCGATATCTACGAAGATTGCGGTATGTCTTCGTTACTTATTGGATATGTCTTACTTTAGATTAATGTTCCATACCACGTTTTAGGAATTGTTGGAATCGTTTAGGCTCTCCGAATCTTCCTCCATCGCATATAGCTGGGGAGACAAGGCCTAACTTTTCCATCCAGACCCTGCTGGCCAACTCCCAGCAGCTGATCCGTCGCTTGGAGTCTTCAATCCGCCAGTTCGACTATTATTGCGTTGTTGGTTTCCTTACTCATGCTCCGTTGAACTCATCAACCAAGAAATTGAGCGGGAACGTGCGGTAGCTTTGATATTGCATTATATAAACTAATTTCACTCATTTCACCGGCTTTGATAGATGTATCATAAGTAGTATATGTTAGTTAATTTGCTGTATTGATTTCCTGTATATATCTTGCATTATATTGCATCAATTGAGGTATAAAACCTGACGTACCTCGAAGAGCGAAAAACGCGGATTTCACCTGGGCGCCCATTAACTACCCATGAGCTCCCTATTGATTCGCGCCCAGTTGCCTCTTCTCAACTTTCAGAGATGGGTCGGATATGGAAAACCCTTTGTCCCCGTGATTGAAGCTCATCTGCTGCTCTCCCGTTTGTTAGATCTTGTTTCTTCATTCCGTCGGTATCACTGAACCGGCCACCGATACAGTATTGGAGAGTCCCTCAACTTCCGCCGAATTGTTTTTTAAGTGCAGTTTTGCCTTGGAATCTTTCAGCGCGTTCTGCCCGTCAGGCCTCGATGTGGTAACTTCAATAGAAGCATTCATTCAAGTAACTGCGATTGTCGGGGTTTGGGAGAACTTATTCGTGTTGGGTCATCATTTCCAGTTGTGCACATCAGAACAAATTTTGCTTCCACGTTTGTCAAGAGCCTGGACTCGTGAGCATATTTAATTCGGCCTAGATCGGGTTGGATTATTGTCTAAGGTCTTGCAACAGCCTTACCCCAGTAGGCATCCACCAGCGCAGTCGGACTTGCTCATTTCGTCATGTTGTCCACTTGAACTTCTGATTTTTTTGTGCGGATGGAAGCAGATAGATTGAGGTGGAGCGATATCAGGGGAGGTGCCTCGTTGGTCGCTACCGCCTCGTACATAGGCACCCGAGCATAGCTTTATTATTTTATCACGCTCAAACTCGCCATGTCAGTTCACCTGCATCGCACAGCTGCAATATCCGCGTGTCATCCTAGAAAGGGTATATACGCATGCACCATGTTGCTACTTACAATTGTTTGCCTTTACATAACTTATTTATCATTGACCCATTGCTCCATCATCAATTGCTGATTTGCCAAGATCTGCCTCATATATGGCGGCCATAAGTGCCCGTAAAAAAATCCGTTGAAAAAAACGTTGTGTTCTCGATTTGTGATTTGGAATGAGGTAGATAGTTGGGTATTTGGGTTGTATGCCAATAAATATTCAGAAACCAACAATCCCGACTGGCGATGCGATATAAATAGGACGCGATCTGAGATGGGGACATAGAGTGACATACCAAATTAGTAAATTTCCAAGAAGAATTGAGGACCCCGGAAAGTATCTGATTGTGCTTGACGTTTACAGTACTTACTTATACGGAGACAACATATTTGTGTGGCAGTGCCGGATCTTTTCGCGTAATAACCCTCTGAGAATCCCTGAAACCAATAATGACCCTCAAGTCAGTCAATATGTTACCAGATAATCCTGTCAAGTTACTTAGCTACGCTGACTCGACATCATGATCTACATTTGGGACGTTTGGCCATTCAGGGATTCAGCGCTTGGTTATTTCCACATTTCTTCCGAAATCACTGTCTCAAAGAATCACAATCTTTTCCCAGTGTGGGATTAATCTCCCCCCAAATCAAAAAAAGAGCCTTCCTAAATCACGCCAAGCATTTTCATAACGGCATATATGTACGACGATACAATGTGCTGAAGTTCCGACTTCACGCCAACTAACGCGTTACATTGAATTGAGTGGAGCCGTAGTCCGCATATTTTGGTGTACGTGAGATTTCCCCAAGCATCTGTAAATCATTACATTATTATATTGCTACGTCTAAGTACCGGGACGCGGAGGTTTATAACGACCGACCTAAGCAAGACCTTATATAGGTCGCCATCATGCCGGTTAAAGCGTGATCTGATCTGATCGTAAGCTGGAGTTGCACGGACTGTGGAATGCGTTCGGAATTGAGTTGCGACTTGAAATGCATCCGACCCACATGTCCCTGCGAAATGTGACTCATTCGTAGTTTGAGTTTGTCAACTACATCATTTTTTAATTTATATCAAGGGTTAGGGCAAGGTGAAAGTATGTATACCGAAATCTCGCACGTTTGGGTCGTGCGGTGAACGCATTTGTTGATACCATCGCTAACAATCATCATACGAAGCCGGGCCAGTCCAACTGTTTGATCAAAGATTTCTGGCTTTCGCAAAATTTATGAGCCAGACATGGTTTTAAGGATTAACAATCATTTTGACTAGCTTTTTCAGTAAATCCTGCCTCGAGGGGGAACTTTCTTTTTAAAAGGCGATATTGAAGGTGAGAGATAGCCAGCATTGATTTCTTCGATGCAGAAAGCTGTATGTTGCTTGACACTACCTGTCAAGAGGAGGAAACGCTTTTAACTACGATATGATTAGGATTAGGATTCCGCATACCACCTGAAAGCGGTAACTCCACAAAGACTTTAGAAAGCAAACCGTCCAGTGCACGAAACCAAGCTCAGATTTTGTTGTGAATAATCTCGGAGAGGTGGTTTCGGAGGGTATGAGGTTATTTTGTACTCTCCGAGTACAACAACCACCGAGTCTTCCAATGCTGTTGAATTGAAAAGGAGATGTCGCGCCGCCCCTGAAACACGTTGCTCCTGCAGTGCTCGTTGTTTCAGCATAGACGCCGTTATCCATCTTTCTTTTCTATACCATGGTTGAAGCTCTCATCAAATACAAAGGCCTAAGTGACATCGCCGTTGCTGCTATTATTGGCATAAAACCGGATATCCTTTATGATTCGGCACCTACACGCTTTATTAATGCCCTCACTGGCTTGGTATGCCTAATATCCTTGTTCCGAATTTAGAGATATTCATGGGAGATGGTAGCGAATGACAACGGCAGCGACTGCACCGGGATTTAACCACGCCCTCGCGTGTATGACTGCGGCAATAGGTGTAGGAGGGTTATTAGCATCGCGATGTGGTCCAGCAGCCCATCCGCCAATTGGTATGGTTGAAATTGTACGGGTGTTACTGCAGTCGCTGATTCATAGTTGCTGTATTAGTGGCGATGAATCTTACTGGGGCTGCTTTAGCATTAATCACCTGTGCGACTCCAGATGAATGGGGCCTTTCTAATTCAAGCATGCTTTTTGCTGCTCTAGTTAACACGGCATTTTGTGGAATTTATTATTTCCTGTCGAATTCGAAAGGTTCTAAGGGAAGAAAGAGTTCTTGAACGCAATGTATAACTTACATAACTTTTCATATTATAATCTTCCACAAATGAAAATTATTTTGAGGCCAATACGTACACAACGTGAAAGATTAGCTTTTGCCACCATGCCTTCGGACTGAATATTAGTCATGAAAAAATATTTACAGGGATGCTTCAATTGAGTTCTCACTGGATATACCCACGACGAACCCTGAATTGAACAACTTCATCCTCTTTCTCTTGTTCCATAATGAGTGTGAGGAAACGGGAACATCAGAACGACTTGTCCGATTCCGAAAAGGCGGGTGGGAATAGTGGTAGTTCGAACAAACGAGCAAAAACCGGTACCATTTCAGACTGGTTCGGTCAATCCAAAGCATCGAAGGATTCACTTCCACAGGCACCCCTGACAGAGTTATTGGACCTTTCTTCCCTCAACGACGAGTCGGTTATCCTTGAACGTTTCCAGCAAATAGCCAAAGCGTTATTGCACGAACATCATTTAGTTGTGCGACGTGGGGAAGTAACGACTGTATTTGAGATTCTGGAGGTGGAGTTTTATTTGCAGAAAACGGGTTCCCATGAAGACCCGTTCACGCATGGAAGTGAAGAACAAAGGGTCAGTGGTAGATGGTAAATCATAACGACTCCATATAACGTTAAGTATATAAACCTCATTATTTCCTATTACGACAGGTACTTTCACCGGGCTCCTCGGTTCTCACAAAATTCCCATCGAAGCGCAACAAGTCTAACGGAATACAGGGATGGAACACGGAAGGGAATGGACTTGACCATTGGTCAGAAGTTCACAAGGGTCGATTCTGAGTCCGTAATGGATACGAACCAGAACTTGCTTCGTGGAGGAGTACTGTTCAGAACCATTCGTGGCACAGCTCCGAATTCGAAAGTTGTATCAGGACCTTCTCTTCTTGTGGATCAGATACTCCAGTCAAGTGGTGTTTCAAGTATCTCTGACCTTGTTGAAAATCATTGGGTTAAAGATACATTGGCTTTTGATCCCCCCGAAGGTGAAAAGACCGTTGATACCAATGAAAAGTCAACCTCCATGGCTTTGGTACTACGTTCCTCCCAAAAGTCACTCCCCAAGATATATAATTCACCTCGTATTGGATTGGAGCTGTCCCATCCTGGCATCACGATGCCCACTGCTACTTCCCGTCGCCATCCACGAATCGTATACGTCGCGAAGCCTTACCGCTTCTTCGTTCATCCAGAACTACTTACTAAAACTGGACGCCATCAAACCTTCTTTGGAGTACTCAAATCATGCGCCGCTACTTACCCGAATTTGGATGCCTGCTCTCAGCAATTCAAGACTCCTTGCTGAGATCATCAGGATTACAGACCTTGAAGAAAAACGTTGCTTCAAATTACCTATCTATATACAAAACCTGGGAAGACTGGTGGTTTGGATACATTGAAGTCCTTATATCGGATCTCAGGGTAAAGGCGCATCAAGCTCGCCTGGCTCCTATTTGAAAATGATGGGTGCAATTGATGGTATTGCGGCTACTTAGAAACAATGTGTTGATCAAAACAAACATTTGGCATGTTGAATCCAATTCTTCCCATGGGTAGATCTCGCTATATACCGACTTCTTTTTGTCTTGGATGAATGGATTGGCATTGACATCCGGTTGCTATGTGTGTTTGTTACTTGAAATTTAATCAACTTCGGTGAGATCCACAATCATATGTTCCATCAGTACATATCATGATTTGCCAGGTGTCTGGGAAATGTCCCTTTTCGTGTATGTTTCAACTAACTAATCGATCTGTTGAACAGTTGAAGCTGTTACTAAAGCACTCCTCGATAGCACAAATCTGGTTTAACCCGTAATGCAATGCGGTCACATCATGATCATTGATCTATACTACAAAGAGCCATTGACAAGAAAAATGACAAGCAAGAATTCATCTAACTTGGGTTTAAAACTCAAGAAATACGAAAAAAAAAATGGTTTCTTTACAAAGTAGACCAAACACCCAATGGCAGCCTGAAAAGTGCGGTGGGTTCTGCACTCATCATTTCGCTTACACCGATATAGAATGCTACAAGGCCAGTTACCACACCGAATGCACCGCCTGCCTTTGTAACCCTATTTGAGGTTATCCAGGTTAGTATGTAATTGTTATGGTGAAAAGAAGTACTTACTTAGCCTCTGCCATGAAAGATCCAATAGCAAGGAGCAGCAGTGCCATGGCTAGCACCGACAGTAGGATAGTATACGCCAAATTCTTGCGCAAGACCGGCGGACTATAATTCAAAGAACAGTGAGTTATCATTTCGGATGCTGGCTTGTTTTTTTACTGACATGAACATTACAGTTATCATAAACCACGTTATTAGATACATCCCAAGAGCATTGTTGAACTCTTGTGGGTCGCTGTACGCTTCAAGGATTCCAGTCCCAGGAATAAAGATCAGTGCGTATGACATCCAGAATGCTCCATAAGATGAGAAAGCTATAAATAGTATGACCTGTTTTAATACCTTCTAGAACCACTTAGTAACATTTGCACTCACCAGTAGCGCCAAACACGTTTCCTCTTGGAAACTCCCACATACCCGCGAGAAGCTGGACAAGACCACCAGCAAAGACTGCCATCCCAAAGATAACATTTGGTGTGTGTATGCCCCTTGTGTTCACATTATACATTGACAATAGGAAAGTCGTCGCCGCGAATGAGAATAGACCACTGTAAATATCCGGTTATTAAAGCCATTCTTATCAAGGGTGGGAGGAAATCATATCAGTGAAGAGTGGTATTGATGACCGACTCGGATGATGGTGATGATGGTGATGGTGATGGTTATAATTTAATCATCAAGAGCATTAAGACTTACGCAGGCCCAGGATTGGCAATCCCCGTTGGGTGCGATGCGCCAGTTCTTCGACTAACCCTTGCATTATTATGCTCAAATGCATTCTCCTTTGTGACGGAATCCACCTTCTCGTCTCCTGATAACGCGGACATTCTGGATGTTCAACAAAAAGATTTGGGATGGATCGCTGAGAGAGGAAGAAGAACCAGGGAAACAAGGTTGAGTATTTTAACTTTTGTTGGGTGCGTCCTTTATCAGTTAGTCTGGAGGGGGTGTGGGGTTGGAGCGTGTTAACCCAACATGTTACCTCCCACACCGAGAACGCTCCCATGTAATTATGTTCTCTGTCCCAAGGATAGACTCATGTGTCCACAAAAGCTTGCCTACAAAAGGTTCGACTTGGCCTATTCAAGTAATTCTTACACAAATGGGGAGTGGATAGTCCACCATTTCGCGCAGTATGGACTTCTTTCGAGGGAATTGTGTCACTAAACATAGCTAACCAATTTGAATAGTGAGAAAAGCAGTTGGCATTACCCAGGCCGTGGGGGTATGTAACTGCGTGGAGTTATTGGAGCTCGTTCGATCGCACCGTGGTGGTTAATTTAGCACAGAAGCTTGTCCGGATGAGCTCCTGTGAGAGGGTCTGCACGTATGTTTCGGGGAAGCATTATCCTCCCTCCTGATGGGCGCTAGCATCTAAACACACCTCTATAGGTTTGCTACATCTGCCTTTACTTGGAGAAGCGGACACAAAACAAAAAAAAGGCAAGATATCCAGTCTGGTACATTTTGTGAAAGAATCTATTTTTACCGTAAGAAAGGTATGGGAACAATTAGGCAAAGTGAAAGAGACATCGTGTGACGCGGACAGAAAGGGAAGCATAGGCACAAACAGAAGCTTTGGAAGTAGGAAGCCTGGGACTGTTAACATGAATCATGGGTTCCTTATTCAGAAAAAATGAACAAGTGTGTCAGCCAAGTGTCATACATTGAATACATAACGGTTGAAAAATGCTCAACAGAAATTGAGAAGATAGTCACACAGAAGTGTCGCTCATTGACAAGACTCACTTCTACTCGCGACCTCAACAATGAAAATCGCGCCAAGAGGTTGTGGCTTATCTCTGGACCGTATGATGTATTCAACGATTATCTGTTCAATCCTATAACCACAATGACGAGTGGACCGCATCCACTCATCAATTAAAGCACTTCTCAAAATCCCCTGCTCCGTTGCTTCTCGCATACCCCTGACTATCCACAAATGCCTTAAGGGAACAGACCCCATCACTCCCTGCTCCACAGAACGCCAGGGGCTGCAACGCATCATCAACCAATATCCTTACATGGTCTTTATCTCTTCCATGCTTTGTGCACTTAAGCTTCTCAGTGACCATCCGACCACTAAAAGGTACCATATGTGCAACTCTCCAGTCACGAATGACATCTGGTTTTGTAGGATCAGGAGCGGTTGCTTGTGGGAAGAGACCCAAAGCAGTATAGATAGCTATGAGTTGGTTATCATGGGAGAAGTCGGTATACATCGTGCGATCCAAAGGGAATGTCAATGGCGATGTGTCAAGTGTTCCGTTAGTTTGTGTGTGGTCATGTACTGGCTTCCCAGTCAGCCGTGCAAGCAATTCATTGACGTAACCGACTCCTTGGACTGGGCCCAACGGGTTCCCATATCTATATATATACCGTGTAAGAACGCTTTGTTGTATATTTAAAGAAGAGGGACGAACCCAGTCAAATAATACTTATCCAAATCACCATAGTATGAAAACTGCTGGAACTCCACAAGGGAGAAAAGGTTGCAGAAAGGGCTGAACTTTTCCTTGGCAACGCTGTCAAACGCACAAAGCGACATCAAGTTGTAAACGTCAACTGGGGTAAGATTTGCGCCAGGAGCATGTTGGTTAAGTCTTGCTGCTATCGGTGCCGCGTAAATGTTGGTCCATATTGTGGTTTCTGGATCTGAAGTGGGAGCATTTGGGCACAGGTTGTGCAATGTGTCATTTAACTGTGTTTAATTAGTCGCTGGTAATTGAATGGAAAAAGTGCGTAACTCACATGCTCATTCAGTATAACTGATAAAGTTGGATTGAAGGTGTGACGGCTAGCAGAAGCGAAGCCTGGATGCAGTATGGAATGAAATCATTTGAAAAGCGATGACAGTTTTAACACTAACCTGTAGTCCAATTGTTGGCAGAGTCGATGACTCTCTGCCCACTGGAAGCCCGAACGAAGGGTTCATTTCGCCTTTGCAACACTTTCGAGTAACGGTTAAATGCCAAGCTACCAGCTTTTTGTGACCTAGGTTGCGGTGATAAGAAAATATTTCACAGGCCAAGAAGATAAGAATCTATAAACAGGCGTACTCAGCTGCACCAAAGGGGACAAGATCGTCTGACCCCAGGTCGTAGGTGAAGTTCTTCAAGAAGAAAAGAGATAGGTCAGTGTATGTTTCGACGGATTGGAGCTTTGTTAATGCAAAGACAATGCGGGCAGCAGCACCAACGGTTGGAAACCGGGCACCATGACGCTGAAGCTAAATATACACGTGAGTTGATACAGCGGGGGTCGGCTAATGGCAACAGACTGACAATGTTAACCTGTGTGACAACATAAACATCGCATGAGAACAAATTTCCGGGAAATGAAATGTCCTCACCTGTGTGATTTCGCAATCTTTCGGAGGGGGTTGATAAGTTTCTACGGGAAAGTAAGGGGAGTACATCGCCCATGATCTCTCTAATCTGATTGGATCGGAAGAACTAAGGGTGTCCACCAACTGCGGACTGCGCAACCAGTGGGTTGATGGAATACCATAACAAAGTCCAAAGAAGACGAAAGAGAGTATGAAGAGGCCCATTGCACAGAAACCAACAGGAATATTACGAGCTTTACTTGCAGAGACCTTTTGTACTGAATTTGCATGTCGAACGTGGTTAAGAACCTTTGGACAATTAGCCATGTGGGGCGGGATCTTCTTTTCTGAGTAATAAAGGCCGAGGATCGCAGATAGGTACACTGTAGACGAAAACGAATAAGATCAATGCAGCATTAACATATACACTAGTTGTTTGAATAATAATTTTTACACGTTTTTAGAGTCACGTTTTCGAGTTGTTGGTGGGTGTTTCTCTGCAGCTTTATTAGATAAGATGAGCATCACAGTGCGGAGCTACAGTATACAAGTAGCCTTGGCAGAGAGTTGTAGATGTAGAGTGAGTGACGTCGGTTGGAGCAGAAAAACGGGGTAAAAAGAGAGAAATACTTTGAACATTGTGGAAAACAACGTCCCGGAAAAGGACAGGTTACAGCTTAGTCAGCTCGGAGCATGCAGTTGCCACGCTTTGAAAGCGTTGTCGAGGTTAGTTCTCTCTATAATCTTCCAACATATCTTTTCAAACTTTCTCTTTCTCCCCAAATCTCTCTCAATCTCTCTTCAGGATGCCTATCATCTACCACGTTCAACATGAACGTCCTCATTCCCCTTCCTCATCCTCCTCCTCTCACGAGAATGACTTGCAACCCACAGACGCAGACGCCTCCATTGTCCTTTCCGATCTTGTACGCACAGGTGAAGCTTCAAGGCTCAGGCGAAGAGGGGCTATGCGGCTGGACCATAACATTCCTCCAATTGCTCCGATAGTTCCTAATCCACCCGTGGATGAAATGCTAGACTATTCAGACGACGAAGGTCTGAATCCACCAAATCCTTGGTTTTCAAGGGATCGCCGTCAGGTCCGGTATCCCTCCCGCAGTCGGCAACGCGATAGAGATAGGAGAGCTGGTTTCGGAGTTAATTCTGGAACTACTGCCAGCACCGATACTCTTCATGATGATGAGAGCAACGAATACCGTTATACGCTTGTTTGTGGTGGTATCGACTCTTCAGCTGAGACTGATAATGCCGACGCATGGGACGATCAAAACTCGCACTCATGGACCCCTTCAATACTCCCCGTTTATCCTCCGTCTACCTCATCGTCTACCCAAACCACCAAAATACGCGGCCGCACGCGACAAACAAATGGATGCGGCACACTTGTACACTTGCGTGCTGCGCCACGGCAACGGCTGAACATGTGGACTGCTAAGAGTTCAGCAACGAGCGCAGTTGTTGCTATGGATCCGGTGTATTTTGACCGCTCAGCCGTTGCAAAGATTGTACGCAGTGCATGTGGGTGTGTTAGAGAAGGAGTGGGCTGCGCTGTCTGGTTAGTTACCCACGTTCTTACTATGTTACAAAACTTATTTTTGATATCAGTGGCAACCCTCTTGGAACGAGATACATCCCTTGTAAAACTGCAACTGACGGTTTGTTCTCTTCACGTCCTAAACCATCACCTCCGCTCCGTCCCGAAGGACCACGGTATTGGCATGCTTCACCCCCTACATCATCTTCTACGAATTGCGTCTACTCCTTTTTCTCCACTGCCGTATCCTCTTATCCACAATACAACTTTCCACCTAAACCACCGCCGATATCCTCTCGCGTAAGGGCATACTCCTCATCCTCTCTCTATCCCCCGTCGCCTATACTCATCCCGCCATCTCCATTACCATTCCGCCCTCCTACAAATCCCACACAAGGCCAAGGCCAACCAGAAACTGATGCCTCTTCCCCTCCAGTATATAACCCTGTCACAATGTTTGACAATTATATCACCGCATCTCCAACACCCCTCTCAGATGTAGGTGAAGGTGAGGAAGAGACACGGCCAGAGTTTTCCTTGCGTTCTGCATCATCGTTCTACCAGCAACAAATGCAGATTAGGATAGAATCACAGGAATGGGAGATGCGACAGCAGGATATGTATCGGGATAGGGATCAAGAACAGGGCACTAATCAGGATCAAGGATGGGGGTGGGGTATGACGACGAGGGCAAGGACAAGGGCAAGGGTGTTTGATCCTGATGGAGCAGATTATGATCACGAAAACGAAAATGATAACGAAGAACCTGGGTCGCCGGATAAGATAGGAGAGGGCATTTTACTACCTGAACGGTGAATTATGGTGATACGTATTGGGTCTCATCTGCTCCATTTCTAATTTTCCATTGCATTTGCCTCAAGTATTGTGTCTAATTAATCCTTGCATTTTGGTTCTCCATTTTTGATCAGTACTTATCACGACATCATATGTATAGCGCCGTTAAAGGGACGCTTTATAGTACTTGGTACTCTTTTCACGCTCTATAACTAGTCGAGACTATATATATACTTTATGACATTTACTGCACGTTTAACAAACTTTTCAATGCGTTTCTTACGTAATGATGACTTTCTTGACTTGAACGAGCTCATACTTCAACCATATCCTTTGAACTAGACAAAATTATCTCTACCTACAGATCGAAGACAGGGAACACTTGTTATTATCACCTCGAGGCGAACATGTAACTCTCGTACGAAAGAGAGATGCGCGTGGGTCCTTTGTCTTCAACCTATTCCTTCGAAACAATGCCCGGCCTCGAACATGAAACTCTGTGATGCACATCTAGCTCAAAATTCATCAAAGGATATCCCGTTCACAAAAACATGCATATAGCCGATTGTAAGGCTTTGATACTTTGGTCTTTCATGGCGTTGAAGGTATAAATTCTTTCCTGTACATCGCAATGTACTTTCACTAAGGTTCTGCTCCCCAGTTTTCTCCCCTAGTTATCTGGTACTTTTCAATCACCATGTCCTATACGAATCCTCTCCATCCTCCTGTCCCCATTTCTAAAACATCGCCATATACCTCTTTACGTGACGCTGTATTGAATTCGACACCACAACCGAATCATTTCATTTCTCCGACCGCTCGTTTACTCCCTCAGCTTACCCACCCCACAAATTATAAAAGCAAGAGCGCGCCGAGAAACTTGTCTCATCCGATATACCCTTGTATTTCATTTGATTACGATGGGTCTGGTATACAAGGCGTTCCGGTGGGTGAATTGGTCATGCGTGGGGTATATGCGCTTTCAAGTATGATTGTGGATGGAAATGCTTGTGTCCTTGCGCATACATGTTTAAGCAAAATAACATTTCGGATAATAGTGATTATTATATCAGAGTTTCATAAGTCTAAATAACTGATTCTTTCTATAGTGGCCCGGATATAGCCATATCGATTGGGTACGATATATAGAAGTGAACACCATAAACGGATCAATAACACGGGCGCAGCTGGGTGCACAAGTTGCGATGAGTATCATGGAATTCATCGAGGTGGGCTTTTTGTTTTGTAAGCTTGTGACTATTAACGTTAATCACATTAAATAGCGAGTACAAAATGAGCCATGTACTATCCCAGAATGGCGCTGTGGGCTGAAAGGGATTGGAGTGAAACATCTTATTCTGGTGAAAGTATTCAATGTTTTCGGTGATGTGTGGCAAGCAGATATTGCTGTTGACCTGTAGTGTTTAATTACATAGTAGTAATATAGCAGAACCGCCGGCCCGGGAATGCCATGGATTGTTCATCACTGCCCTGCTTCGCTCTTTTATTTTCTATCATATACATAGAATGAGCAGGCTGAATTCACCATCATCAGAGCCATTACTACCTGCAGAAATCTGGTCACGCATCTTTCAATATGCAACAACCAGCCTAGCGATTAAAAAAATCTTCATGACGGATTATCAGCCGTTTTATGACCTTCCCACGGAAGGGGAATATGTAGAGCTCCAAGAGGCAGATCGTATGTTGTTGTCACTTTCTCTTGTACGTCGATCCTGGACTGGGGTTGCACTGGAGTTGTTGTATAGACGGATACGATTGAATCATGGGATGACGCATCTTTCCCGCGCGTTGGGTGGAGACGGATCGGGTTCCGTGTCTTCCATCGTTAACCACTGCGGAAAATGGGTTAAACGTGTGGAATTATCTGTTACAGAATATGAAGATCCCTCTCATCCCATCACACCTCACGAGATCCTCCAGAAATGCCCCAATGCAGAGATTCTGGTTAAGCTGGATGATGACCTTTTGCCACACGATATTCAGTTGAACCTGGATAATATCCTACGGTTTGATTGGTGGTCTCCTTGGTATCGCGATGGGGACCATCGGTTTGATATCGATGGTGACGATGCCTCACGCGGGCTAGACATGCTTCGACAAGTAGTTGCGCGATCTCCGAATCTACGTTACCTGTCTGTTGCATGCCGTAGGTCGGAACTACGAGTGACGAACAAGGTTCATGTACCGCAGCGCATAGTGCTACCTTCAGTGACGACTTTACGCATCGAGGGGATTGGACATAGCAACAAACACATTCTTGCAGAGCTAGAAGCTTGGGACTTCCCTCGTCTTGACACCATTGTGATGGCGTCTTGTCTGTTCTGGAGGGGTGCCGTTTCATCTCTCCTTACATTCAAAGGCATCACAAATCTCGAACTCATGGACGACCAAGCATTATTTGAGGAGGAAGACTGTCTTGTTCTGTTACTCAACCATATGCCACAGCTCCGTGAACTCAACTTCTACGTCGAGTTCGTCCTACCCGTATCAACCTTCCATCGGGACGCTGCGTACCCCGCTCTACGGACCGTACGGCTCAATGACAAGATCAACCCTCTTCTACGATACATGGAATGGTCCCCAACGTCACATGCAAGGATGAGGCACATCGAGAATCACTTCTCCATGTTCGCAAATCCTACCTTCCCTTCCCTTGACAGAATAATACTTCACGGTGATTGGAACTCTATCCGCAACGAAGAACACCTGCAACTGATTCTGCAGAGCATTCAGTCACATGGATACCGACTTGAGTTCTCCACTGGAGAAACTGTTTTCGGGTTTCTTTGAATTTAAAGTATTATATCTCGTTAGTGATTTTTGTGTTTGGTATCGCATATAGATAACTCAGTACTCAGGGCATACGGTGTCCTGAATGCAGGAGCTTACGCATAGGTAATTCTGCAGATTTTGGCATCTCAAGTTTAGAAACTCGTCAGCTTGCGCTTCGAGAAAAACCGTTATCGCATTCTTCAAGGAATTCTTGAGCATCTATATCATAAGCCTGGGGGAATATCACATAATTAGAAGCATCGTACCCCACCAGGACTTTCTTAGTAACGCAAAAGAAATTCCGGATGGTATGCGGTGGAACGTGTCATAGGTCAACGCAATATGACCTTCGTCCGATGGTGCGTTATGTACACCAATAACGATTTCCCGCTCTCATAACCAAAAGTCTACATATTTATAAGAGACTGATATATAATGGGTGAATCATCGTATGATACCGCATGAACTATTGAAAACATAATAACCTATGAGATAGTTGCCGACCCTAAAGAAGTTTCCTCGATGTGCAAAATATCCAACCGGCCAGAATCTTGACCAACAACATAATCATTGCCCCACCAAGCAACACAGTACGAATACTGTTGATGTACCCAACATAACCTCTTCCCGTCGCTCTCACGTATAATCCATGCATCCTTGTGCAACTTCTCCCTACGATCCAATTCTGTTTCCCACCTGTTCTGCTCGAGGTTGACTTGCTCCCCTTCCTTCCACTTATATATTTTTTCATCATCACTCCACGCATATAACATGGTGCAGTCATCCGAGAACTCCACATCCCAAACCTTCTGCTGGTTGCTGAGCACCAGATATCTCACCAGTTCACCTGTCACTGCATCGAATACACCGAGCCCTCGAGTAGAATCGGGACCATATGCTGAACCAGCAATCCAATGACCATCGGCGGACCATCTGATTTCGTCACCATCCTTGGTAGCAGAAGGTATACTTCGCGTCGAAGTAGGCCGAGTGGTCGTAATGTCCCATATGCAAATCTTGTCATATCCACCAACTGCAATCTTTTGTCTGTCGGGTGAAAACGTAATGCAGCCCAGGAAAAATCCTTGAATAGTACAAAATAACGATCCAGATTTGAGAGACCAGATACTGGCTGTCCCGACAGACATGACAGCTATACGTTCACCGTCCAAGGAGATAGTTACGGAAAGTATAAATGAGTCGTGTATTACAATTGGTGAGGTGGGTGAGATGGTTCGTGGATTTGGTGCGAACACGGAAGTCAAGTCCCACATATTGATTGTGTCATCTGACGATAGGAGGTGACGATCATCTGGAGAGAATGATGCAGTAAAACTAAATTTGCCTTGGATCGAACCAAGTAAATCCCAGGATTTCGTGTCGAGCAAATGAATTCGATCTGCCGTCGACGACGCAAGGATGTTTCCATTCCGGGATAGAGTGGTGCCATAAATGAGAGGCTGTTCAAACAGAGTGGTTCTAGATTTGAGTTCGACTTTGGGAGTGCATTGGCCCGATTGCAAGTCCCACACCTGAGTCGCTTTGTCATGCCCAGAGAAGGCAATCTGTGCATCGTTGTGCAGAAATACGGCTGAAAATACGGGAAATTGAACGGGCAATTCATTGAGAATCCTACCATTCTCGCATTCAATGTCCCAAACTCCAAGTTTTTCGTTGCGTATCCATTCAACCACACGTCTAGCATCTTTGGATATTGTCTTCACTTTTCCTTTTACAGGAACTGTCGTTCTCCGCTTCAACTCCTTGCCAACCACAATGTCCCACACCTGTACCCCACCTGGGTCAGCCCCGGTAACAAGCTGCCTTCCGTCTCCACTCCATGATACAGCATATACGCTACCTTGTATGTCTTGAACATGTACCTGTGCACTAGACGTAGCATTCCAGACACAGATCGTCCCATCAGCAGAACCAGAGGCGAGTGACTGCCTATCAGGGGACCACGTGACACATAGCACTTTATCTGTATGTCCTGCTAGTATCCTCTTCGATAATCCGATGCTTGAATCCCATATCCCCACCTTCCCATTCCGGGACCCAGAGGCAATCAAGCTCCCATCTCGGGAAAGCATTGCACGACAGTCAACCGAATGCATTGGAATTGTGTGAAGACAAACACCCCATGCTGAATCTCGAGGTGTCATTGCTGTTATGGTGGCATGGTTGTTTCGTTGTTGTGGTACAATGACACACGATGGTGCCAGTATAGGTGCCGATACATAGAGATGCTCCGGACATTCATTTATGGGTATGTAAGATTGCAGAACGATGCGGTGTGTGTCATTGATCAACTGGATGACTTCATATTTACCCTCGTCCTGCATGTTCTCCTTCACCAATAATAAGTTCTTCCTTTATTTAT
This sequence comes from Floccularia luteovirens, assembly GCA_009739215.1. Lineage (NCBI taxonomy): Eukaryota > Fungi > Basidiomycota > Agaricomycetes > Agaricales > Squamanitaceae > Floccularia > Floccularia luteovirens. The sequence continues at coordinate 69,422 of VSJF01000004.1, forward strand.
CATTTAATCAAAATGCATACCTCGCACCACGATAGCGCTGCGAGCAATGCTGGAACAGCAACTTCAAGCCGCCCCATGTAACTCAGCGCCTCCACCCATACCAGTAGCTTCGTCCTCACAAACTCTGTTGCTGCGTTCAAAATTTCCGAGTCTCGACCATTGCATTGTGAGAGATGTGATGTCCAGTGAGCACATGAATATTGTAGGCTTGGGGGAATCCACCGACTGACATCATGCAGATCAGGAGTGTCCGATTTCATCCTTGTCGGATCTTCAAGCTCACAAATGTTTCTTTTCAGCGGGTATTTTGCCGTCATCACTTGCAGACAGGTCAAGGCGAGGCGACGATGGTGAATAAGATGCCTGTCTTGATCCTCAACAGTGTATCTGAATTTTTCTTGTTCAACACGTATCTGAACAATCCTTTTTCAATTTGCATCGTTCGCTAAATCCTTCAGATCTTTACGATTATTAGTTGATCAGTGAAATATACATTAAAAATTATAGCAACTGACTTTTCCAGTGTAGAAACTCTATCCTTCAACAGGTGTGAATTTACCAATTTACCAGGCGGGTTCGTGTCAAGTTGTCATCGTTGGTGCCTAAGATCGATTCGGCCTTTTGCCTCGTCAACAAGGTGAGTGTTCTAATGGTATTTGCCAAGTCTTCTCATGTGTCATCATACCCTCTGGCAACATGCCCAACCCGATGGTTCAGTCATCCATGACATCATGTATATCGACTTTCGAAACTCACCAAAACGACGCCAATGATACCTTACAGTGCTGTGACAGCAGCTCGGAATGCTGGAATAGGGACCAAGCCGAGTGGGTCCTTTGTAATGTCGAGAATCAGCTTTGTCCCATTCAGAATATCATTGATGCGTTGGTCCCTTTTGGATGGAGACATTGTTGATGATTTCTTGCTAGGAGGGTTGTTTTCATTGGAATGGACAGGATGGACAAGATTTATGGAGAAATGTGTATGTGCACTGTGCTATGGGCACGCAATGCTTTCACACAGTTTATCATTTCCACATGTCTGATTTGACAGATTGTTATAAAGTAGGTAAACAAATGTTGTTCTGTTCGGAAGCATGGTTGATCTGTAAGTTATCGGGATATAACCATAGAGGGATCAGGGTTCCATTACCCTTCCCTACCATGCCTCACCTCAGGCTATTGCCCCAGCCTCGTTTTTCTTTTTCATTGGAACACTAATACATCCTGAAGAACCGTGCTCAAGCAAGGTAGCCTGATTTCACGAACATCAAGATCCATCCATGTACGCCGGTACTTGCAGCACCTGTGTAGGTAGTTGTTGTGAAGCGATTAGAAAAATGATTCGAATGAATGGCCAAGATATGTCGCAATTGATCTGTATTGTGATCATCAATAGAAGATTAATACCGCACCTGTATGAACAATTCATAAACATTTTCATCGACAATCATCATGTATTCGGCGTCGTGTTGTGGATAGTTTTCTATAGTGAACGACCATTCTCAACGTCCGATTCAACCAACGAACAACCAACATACTTTTAGGGATATGTAACGAACTCGGAACTGCCGACATTAGAGTAAAAGTAGTGGTATGTCAGTATTATGCGGGAACATTTAAATTCCTGAACTTTTTCCAGAGAGAAGCACATGTGACTAATGTTCTCGTATCTTGATATATGGTCCTCGGATAGTTCTCATCAAACAATCCATTAGAAAAAAAGGAACCGTTGCGTGATACAATGATATTTCGAACACAGCAGGAAGGAAAGGAATATAGAGTAGGTGTATGCATCTAGAACGGGAGTACTTTTAAGATATCATCGCCAGAACATCATGGATCATGCAGCATCTACGAGCACACCATCCTCCGACCCGGTCGATACTCGTGTATGATCCACTAGAAACCCACAAATTTTTGTTTCAAAATTCAGACACGACTCTTTGCCAAGCGGGGTGAGTTCACTCACTCGCTTGCTGACTTGACGCCTCGAGTGCTAATGCATTCTCCCAGCCTTCTTCAAACAACTCTGGCTCCGATGAGGGGGTAGCTATAGCTTTCGCTATTTTAGGTCGGTTTTTACTTGTCAGGCTGGCTTTCCATGTTTCTACGACTTGGGGTACTCGGCTGTTATTATGATAAGAACAGATTATCATGTATCATATTAAAGAAATGTACCTGGGTGCATATGTCCGTGAAAACAATGCAGCTTCTGGTGCTCGCTGGGTTTTGACAAGGAGATCAATGCATGCATTTGCATCACCCAATTGGAACCGTGTCGCAAATGCGAGATTGTTTTGACCTTTGTCTTCTGTGAAACACAAAAGCAATTCCCCGTTAGACACGAAAACACATTAAAAATCGCCATTGAAAAATCTAACCAGCTTTTTCTGCAAGGTTTTCCAATCCCTGTCGATCCCCCGTCGCCAATAACAGCAACAATAGCGCATTCAAATCATTAGCTCTCGTGAAGCACTCCCTAGCAAGGTCGAATCGCCAAACAGATAGAGCGCGGTCACCTAGTGCTTTCCATTTTGTTTCAGATTCGTTTTCGGGGACACTTCTAGCAATCTCGAGAGCAGTATCCAGGTCATCGAGTGATAGTGCCAAATCGAATTTGTGATCTGGATCTGTTGTTACTTGGATGGCGAGTTCCTTGAGATCTGTAAAGTTTTCATCATTAAGACAATGGGGAGGGAGAGTTGAAAATTGAACAAACCTCTTCCTTCGAGGAATCGTGCAACCTTATTCAGCTGTTCTTTCGGGAGCGTAGGGAGGATTTCCGCGGCAGCCTCAGTGTCGCCACGAAGCACTGCAGTTTGGTATTCGACAACATTTAGCGAGAGGGAATAGGCGTAGATGTTGACTTCTTTGTCAGCGAGATATACGCGGTTGTGAGCAGGAATGTATCCGAGAAGGTATAGTGTGCTATAGAAAGGAACATCATGCTCAGAAACATGTAACAATGATAGGATGGCTGGTCTTACGTATCTAGTGGACTGATGTTGTACGACTCGCTGCCCACAAAGTAGGACAATCGGTTCAGTGATGTGGTATATATGAAGCAATCGCCAACCCATTTCGCCGTTTTGACACTATGGTATGTCAGCAAGGAGTTGCGTGAGATTTAGAAGATATCAATATACCTTTCGGCGATGTCAGCGATCACTTCGAAAGCTTCTTCCACACCCTCATCAGTGATTTCAACACCCTCTTCAAGTTTTGCATTGTATGCGTCCCGATCGAAACGTAATATGTAGTATGACTCTTCCGATGTTATTGCGACAAGATTACCTGTACCTGACCAGTACACCTACACAAACAAAATTGAATGAAGTTGAGAAAACAAAAGTAGGGTGACTGAATTGTGTATAACTCACATTTGTGGCGTCAACGTCAATGCGTCTGACAATTTCGCCCGATTCCCAGTCCCAGAATACCACAAACCCAGAGCCCTTGGCACCTAACAATGTACCCGGGTACAAGCCGTCCAAAGACCAGCTTCCAGCACCTTTCATGCCAACACCGCCCCTTTCCCTAAAGTTTTTGTATACCTTGAGCTTCACCTTTGTTTCTAGCACTGCATACGTATTCGAATCCGGAGCCCAAGAGAAGGAAATAGCATTGCCATATGCCTTGTTCCGCCAAGCAAGTGCGGTGTAGATGATATACTCTCCATCTCCGACGACAGTGACAAACCGACCATTGGGTGAATGGGAGATGGAGGTAGCGAAAACTTCGGTAGTTCCGATTTCTTTGGTGCTGATAGGGATACGAGTGCCATCGGAAACTAAATTGTCTTCGGATATTGTTTGTAGGTTACCAGATAGGACATTGTGGTTGCGAGTTAAGATAAGTTTTCCGGAGGGTTCCATGCTGAATGTTGGTTCGTCTCTACCAAGCTAAGAAGTGCAATGTAGATTGCTATTCGGAAAAAAATGAAGAAGTCCATACCTTGATAACCACAACACCCTCATCAAATCCTACTGCTACTTCGTTTGCACTTTTGTTTAGTGCGATGCACCATGCACGTTCCAAAGCATAGCTCAGGGTATTTTCTATCCGGTAGGTGCCGCTATTCCAGATTTTCACTGTTCCATCTTCACTGCCACTGATAATGACAGGTAGATTTGGATGGAAGACAGCGAACGAGACGTTATTTGTGTGTCCCTCCATGGTCTGCACGCAACTCTTGCTGAGGTAGTCCCATACCTTGACAGTTTTATCGTCTCCGGTTGTGACCAGATATGGTTTATCGGCTCCTTGATAAAATTCTACGTAGTTTACGCCTTTATCATGCGCTTCCATCGTAAAATTAGCGGTGGGACTGCCTATCGACCACATCTTAACCGTTCGATCGAGACAAGCAGATGCGAAGGTGTTGGAATCTTTTGGATTGAAGGATAGGTTCATGATATAATGCGTATGACCTTCGTATACCTACAAAGATCATGAATTTGGACAGTCGGTGAATAGTGCCTCAAGACGTACCTGGATGTTCTTCCATCCTTTCTCCCAATCCCATGCTTTGATGGTCATGTCATCACTTCCAGTCAGCACAATACTGGCAGAAGGATGGACAGTAAGACATCTTATGTAGTCTGGGTGTGCTTCAAAGGCTGTCACTTTTTCGTGTGTGTTGTAATTAAAGACGCGTAATTGGTAATCGTCTGAGCCTGCAACGAACCAGTTCTTGCGGGCGATGAATTTGACACACCGAACTGGAACCTCTGCGACTTCAAAAGTCTTGACAATAGCGCCTGTCTCATGGTTGTAAATGTTGACTGTGCCGTTGTAGAGACCTGTTAAGAGCCATGGTTCTGTTGGATGAAAGTCTACACCCTTTACACGTTCAGACCTTGAAAAGAGTTTTCGCTGATGATTTAATTAGATAAAATGATGTATTTGGTGTGCTGTATAGTGCTTACATTGACCTCGAAAAGCATCTTTATGTTGAAACTGTTTTGTTGTTTTGAATTATCGACGTGGAACTGTAAACTGGACTAACAAGGAGGCCATGCCAGGAATGGTTAGAAGCACGTGGCGATGTGATAGACCGTGGACCGTGAGACCTCGGACAACACACCCCGGTCGGCAGTTTTCTTGGGCACGTATTCTCCACTTGTCGTTCTCTCATTCTTTCTCTTTAGCCTTTAGACTGGTGTTCCCCTAGCTTACTCTCAAGGGCATATGGCCTCTAACACCACCACCCAGGCCATCGCCTCTGGCGACCTGGTTGACCTCGTTTCCTCATCAGGCTCCGCTACGATTTATCCCTCTGACGACGCAATTCTTGCCGTCCTCCAAGCACGATTTCGCGCCGACCTACCATATACAAGGATAGGATCAACCAACTTTGTCACAGTCAATCCTTACAAAACCCTCGCAAATGTCAACGACGTCAGTGCAAAGGAATACGAAACCAGATGCTACAAAGACACAAGCCTTCCCATGGTGGATTCTCCCAGGCCTTTGCAACCTCACTTATACGAGCTCGCTGCTAAAGTCTATCTTGTCATGAGGCGGAGGAATGCATCCCAAAGTGTCATAACACGGTATGTGCATGAACCCCTCGTATAATTTAAATTAATTCATATCACCGCCGCTTATCGTAATCAGGGGCATTACTGGCTCTGGAAAGTCGTCTAGCTTACGACTTTTTGGTGAATCAAATTCTGCGGTTGTCTTCACACTCGAAAAGGGACGCTAAACTAGTAGAACAGTTCAAGGCTGTAGGGACACTGCTGGATTCATTCGGCAATGCAAAAACTCTTATGAACCCCAATGCCTCACGACACAGCCGCTACCTCGAACTTCATTTCAACGAGGAAGGTCGTATCAGCTCTGGGAAAGTTCTAACATTCGGGCTGGATAAATCACGTTTAAATCGACTTAGCCACGAGGAGCGCTCGTACCACGTCTTTTATCAGTTTCTTGCTGGAGCTACAACTACAGAGCGAGATACGTTCAACTTAGAAGACCCATCTGACTATGCCCTTCTTGCTTCATCCGGGACATACCGACTGCCTTCGGGTCCTTTTAGTGATGATTCCATCGGCATGTCCGAGTTGAGGGCTGCAATGAAAACTTTGGGCTTCAAAACAAAACACATGACTTCTATTTTTAGCTTACTCGTTGCTATCCTCCTTCTCGGAAACCTCAACTTCGCTGACGGTGATGCACATGATGTATCGGCATATATCTCTAACACTGATGTATTGGAACACGTTTCGCGTCTCCTCGGCGTGTCGCAAGAGGATCTCAGCCAAGTCTTGACGAACAAGACTAGTTATGTTCGTAAAGAACTTTTCACAGTTCTTCTCAACGCCGAACAAAGCTCGATTCAACGAGATCAGTGCGTTCGCGATCTGTACGCAATATTGTTTGCTTTCATTGTCGAGACCATCAATCATCGTCTCGCTCCCAATGCCAAAGACCCTCCACCCCCCACACAAATCATTGTTCTCGATCAACCCGGTTTCCAGACGAAAGGTCCATCAGGGACAACTTCTATGTCGTTATCCGGCAATGCACCTCTCGTTTCTGCTTATGGCCACAATGGCTTCGACGAATTCTGTATTAACTTTGCGGACGAGCTCCTGCAATCATATATCATACGTCATACTTTCGAAGACTCCATCGGCTACAACTCTCAGATATCGAGCGACGGTATCATGTTACCTGAGATCTCAACCATGACGAATGGTGCCTGTGTAGAATTATTGCGAGGAGCACAGTTGAATGAGCGTGCATTGCGCAAGCCAGGAGGTCTTCTAGGTGTGGTAAACAAAGCTTGTTCATCGTACAAGTCCGGCAAAGGTGGAGACCATCGTAATGAGGATTTGCTTCAGGAGTTGCAATCCAAATTTGGTGTTCATGCCTCCTTTGTAGCGAGTCCTTCAGTTGGTGGTGCCTCGGATAGGAATCTTTTCGGCATCAACCATTATGCAGGTTCAGCATCATTACGACATCAAAGGATTTGTCGAGAAAGATACCGATTTACTGGACTCTGCCTTCGTTTCGCTGCTACGCAATTCCTCCGATCCTTTCGTGTTCAAATTATTGTCCGGTCCTAGTCTCGCAGCTGAAAAACACTCTATGGACGATAACATTATTGTTCAAGTTCAAGCTTCTTCCCGTCCCCTCCGCCAACCGACACCAATTCTATCACTTAATAAAACCCTTCCCTCCGCTCAAGATGAACATCCCCGCTTAGACTCCAATAAAACCTACCCCGTCACCGCCCAACTGAACTTTACGCTCTCCGAAATTTTCAGCAGCCTCGATCGTACCTGTCTATGGACAATCTCTTGCATACGCCCTAACGACTCCGGATCATCAAATTCGTTTGACAAACGACGTGTCAAAGCCCAGATTCGTTCACTTTTACTTCCCGATATCATTTCTCGCCGTCATGTGGAGTACATCGCAGATTTCGAGATTAGCGAGTTCTGTGATCGTTATGTACCGACTATGCGAGGGTCCGAGATTGAAAGGATCACACAATGTGCACGTGCCAATGGGTGGAGAGAGGGTGTTGACTATGCTCTCGGCCATCGGATGATCTGGCTATCATATCCCGCATGGAAGATTGTGGAAGACACGTTACGAGCAACTGAAAATGATCCAGACAGCCTTGCACAAGCTGAAGAGGATGACTATACGCCTGATGATGGCACCGATTACACGCACCAGAACGATGCTGGTCTAGCCCCCCAGAGCGGCTATGTCGGAGGCAGCGCTGATAATCTACTCTTGAATAGGACAGGAACTGGGGGCGAAACATATCAGGATGCGAATACAGGATATGGGTCAGGTGGCTTAGGAAAGTCACCAATATTTCCGCAGGAAGGTACCTGGAGTGCGGAATGGGACAAGAAAGGCGGTGATGACGCACCTCCTTACTCCTCCAAGGAGCGTGACGGCTTGGTCGTGAAAGATGCACCTAATGCAGTGGTGGAAGTCCCAACGAGTCGTACGAGGCGATGGTGGCTCTTTATCGTTTGGGCCTGTACATTTTGGATACCGAGCTATTTCTTGAAGGCGATAGGAAGGATGAAACGACCTGACGTTCGTCTAGCTTGGCGCGAGAAAGTCACTATCTTCTGGTTAATTTTCATTATGAACGGCATTGTCATCTTCTATATCATCGAGTTCGGTCGTCTCCTGTGTCCCAATTTCGACAAAGCGTGGTCTGCTAATGAACTGCTTCAACACCAAGGGGACAACGATTATTGGGTAGCTGTACAAGGTTTCGTTTACGATGTTACCAACTTTGTACATGGCGACCACAGTGATATTCCTGGTTTAATCAGTAATGGCCCAGATACGTTGGATTCTTTGGCTGGCCAAGATCTTTCGTATTACTTCCCCCCTCCCCTCATTCTGGCCTGTCAGGACCTCGTTACCGATGATACCGTCACTCTGTCCCGGAAGAATTTCACTCTTTTAGCGCCGACTGCTATGCATACCTCTGGAAAATTGCAGACGCAGAGTCCAGCAATGGAAAAAGATGATTGGTATCCGAAAGTATTCTTCCCCAAGATGAAGACTTTCCGGAAAGGGCCTCTTGTCTTTGATAAGAAAGATATCACTTCTCAAGCTGCCGATCAAGATATAGCCAAGTATATTTTTCACTTGAATACTATTGTGGATAATGCAATACTAATGACGCTATTTCTAGGATCTGGGCCGTTTACGAAAACAGCTTGTATGATCTCACTGATTATGTTTGGACTCAAAACTTGTTCTCGATTGCGCCGATCTACACATACTTGGATGAAGATATCGTCGACGTCTTTAAGCAACGTTCTGGTCAAGATATTACCGAGCCATTGAATAAAGTTTTTGCGAGCAAGCCTTCGTCTGTTAAAGATCAACATATGACCTGTTTGGAGAACGCGTTCTTGGCGGGTCAAACGGACTTTAGGAAGACGCCGAGATGTCAAGTGCAAAACTATCTCTTGTTGATTGTCTCTGGTATCCTCATGGCATCTATGGGTTTGAAATGTAAGTATCCGTTTTCATGTGTCTTGGAAGAAGCTTTTCTAATAGAAACGGGATAGTTTTGGCTGCTTTACAATTGGGTAGTAAACGCAACCCAGAAGCTCAAGACAAGTTTGTTCTTTGTCAAGTCCCTTGTTATACCGAAGGAGAGGATTCGCTTCGTCGTACTATCGATTCGCTGGCCGCACTGAACTACGACGACAAGCGAAAATTGATTTTCATCATCTGTGATGGAAACATCATTGGTAGTGGAAACGATCGCACTACTCCACGTATCGTACTCGACATTCTAGGCGTTGACCCGAAATTGGATCCGGAGCCGTTATTGTTCAAATCTGTTGGAGAAGGTTCGAAAGCTCTGAACTATGGAAAGGTGTATTCTGGACTGTATGAATTTGAGGGTCATGTCGTCCCGTGAGTTCAAGCCATGTAATTTTTTTTTACCTGTCATTCTGACAACCCGTATTATATTCTTTTAGGTATATGGTTGTGGTGAAAGTCGGGAAACCTACTGAGCGCTCCAAACCCGGAAATCGTGGCAAACGTGATAGTCAAATTTTGTTATTGCATTACTTGAACAGAGTACATTTCGATGCTCCCATGTCACCTCTGGAACTCGAGATATATCATCAAATGCGCAACGTTATCGGGATTGATCCAGCCTTTTATGAATATATTTTCACAGTGGACGCTGATACGGTATGATTTAGTTTTAGTTTGCTATGCTTTTAGCTAATTTTTTTTTCTTTCGATAGACCGTAACACCAGATTCTCTAAACAGACTAGTAGCATCCAGCGCTGATGACTCTAGTATCATCGGAATTTGCGGAGAAACGAAATTGCAGAACGAGGAAGATTCTTGGTGGACCATGATCCAGGTGTACGAATACTACATCTCACATCACTTTGTCGAAGGCTTTCGAGAGTCTTTTTGGATCAGTTACCTGTTTACCTGGATGTTTCTCTCTCTACCGGATTCGTACTGCAGATAAAGGACGGCCCATCATTATTTCAAATCGTATCATTGACGAATACGCGGAACCGAATGTCGACACTTTGCATAAGAAGAATTTGTTCTCTCTGGGAGAAGATCGATTCTTGACGACTTTATTGATGAAACACTTCCCCACATTCAAGACCAAGTTCTGTCCAGATGCTGTTGCACGTACCGTTGCTCCAGAATCCTGGCGTATCCTATTCTCCCAACGTCGTAGATGGATTAACTCAACTGTGCATAATCTGTGCGAGTTGGTTCTGTTGCCGGAGCTGTTTGGCTTTTGTTGCTTCTCGATGAGATTCTTCGTATTTATTGATCTCTTGAGTACTATTGTGAGTTGACGTTCACCAGTTACCTGCTTATATGTTTACGTTGATATTTCTTCTACAGATCTTGCCTGCAACTGTAGTTTACGTATGTACAAATACTTTCTGATTTGTGATCTTGCTGAGCGACCGTCTTTTTTCTTTCTAGTTGGTTTATTTGATTGTCGTTGTTGCCACCCATTCTGCGGCGTTCCCCCGTATCGCTATCATCATGTTAGCTGTGGTGTATGGTTTACAGGTTCGTGAGCTTATTTGTGAATTTATCTTATAATGTGCCTAAACGTCCCTTTAGGCATTTATTTTCATTATCAAACGAGAGTTCATGTTGATTGGTTGGATGGTGGTCTATATCCTCTCGTACGTTTATTTCGCTCTTTCTATTAACGTATAGTTGAATTTACTTTTTTTATAGATACCCAATCTACAGTTTCTTCTTACCTATCTACTCGTTCTGGTGCATGGATGAGTTCGGCTGGGGTAATACCCGTTTGGTCATTGGTGAAGGCAAGGACAAGAAAGTACTCATAAACGAAGACGAGAAATTCGATGAGTCCATGATTCCTCTTAAGAAATTCAGCGGTTCGTGCCTTTTATGCCAACATAATCATTTGGCCTTTTTACTAATCTTTATTTAGAATACGAAGCTGAAGCTTGGGAAACGGGAACTCGACATTCAGAAGATACCGGTTATGAAAGCAAGAGCCGTTCTCGATCACATGCCCCTCGGTCAAGAGAAGAATCACCCCACACTTATCAGCAAGCATCACACACAGGAGACTATTATCGTGACACCAATCTAACATACAACAACGCGTCGAACCCCAACTTGCGACTTGGTAGCCAGAACTCTCACAGTAATCTATCTCATAGTGGAGGCCGACAAGTACCGATGTCGCAGTATAACGCACCACAATTGCCTATGATACCATTTGGGGGTGGACCTGGTTCTGTTGCTGGCTCGGATTACGGAGGTGGTGGTCACATGGCGATGGGGATGCCACCCCAAATGGGTTATCAGAATACAGGAAGCATGTATGGCGGGTTCCCAGGTATGGCTTCGAATCCTATGATGTCAAATATGAATATGTTTGGCGGAGGAGGGGCCAGCTTTGGTGGTTCGCAAGCTGGAGGTGTTGGTGGAATCCCACCTAGCATACCACCCATGGGAATGGGAATGGGTGGTCAACGGCCGATGTCGACATTCTCGCTTGCGACTAGCGTTAATCCATTCGCTGGACCTAGCTTGAATCCTAATCCTTCGGATGAGGACCTCATCAATGCGCTGAGGAATTACTTGAGTACACAGGATTTGATGACTGTTACTAAAAAGTAGGTTCTGGGTTTTTTGAAGTGATGCTTGATTCTGACTTCTTTATTTATCGAATTAGAACTGCTCGCGAAGCTATTATGGCGCGTTTCCCGAAAGCGGACCTTGCTTCTCGTAAAGAATTTTTGAATCAGTCGATTGACAAGATACTTTCAGAATCATAGACTTTCCTTTCCTTTTTGTTCCTGAATCTCTAACAAGTACAGTATGCATTAAAACCCGCAACGAACTACCAGCTACAGAATCAAACACTTTACCTTACCTTGACAAGTTTTATGGACTAGTATAAAAGAACCGCCGGAACTATAAAATTCTTGGACTTTGCCCCATCATCGATTCATCATCAAACATCATGTCTTTCATTTTTTTACTATTTCATTTTCTCTTTCATCATAACTACCCAAAAACACAACATTTTGTTAACAGCTCTGCATCGATTGTTTGGTTAGTAGTAATTACTGAATACTTGGACTTCTTTTTTATCATATTATAGAATATCATATGTACGTTAGTACCCCTCAGTAAAAAAATTATTTCATGCAAAACCAAAACGTAAACCAGAAAGAAACTGTAGTCCCACACCCACCCCACACCCACTTCCTCTATCTCCTTGGAAACGCATACCAAAATTCGTCAAATTTGCTCACGACCTTCTGTACTCAGACCAAACGTGCACCACAATACCATGATCTTTGTCAATGGGGGCGAGACTGATTCTTTTGCTGGAAATGTAAAGAGGTTCAGATCATTCTTGTTTCAACTGCCTAACTTGGGAAAAAGGAAGAAGCCGCTGAACATCCCGGAGATTGATGATGATGGCATCGGGCAAAGTACTGCTAGGCGTTCCGGTTGAAGATTACAATATTGATATGGAGCGATCCATGAAAACTTTTATACTTATTTTGGTACGTGATGAAGAACTAAAATAATTTTTTCTTCATTACGCGGGTAATGCAGCGTGGTTCAACATTCCTGTGAATTAACATTCTGTCAGGGCTTTTTTAGCCGGGACGGGAAAGTGATGATGCACCACAGAAAATCTGTTATTAGGGAATTGGGGGATGTGGGCGCAGTCTTGGCAAAATCACATCGTATAAAACTTTCATCGATGCATGCATACGACCAGCTTTAGTTAATTGGGCTCCAATTCCTTGTACAAGGAGATTCCGGAATGTATTGTTTGACTTTCGAGGGCGTACAAAGCAGGCCCGAGTTTCCATTCGGTAATACCTAAGGGATTTAGTAGCATATGGCGATCTGTGGCAGGTGACACTCACAACTGAATTGAAACATCCATGTGCAACGCTCGAGACTTTTGCTTAGTAATCGGTACAAGAATAGAGATATTTCCCCGCAATATGCGCTCACCCCGCGTTTCTGGTATTTAGCCCCACATTTGTACATTGACTTCTGTGTTTTACCGGCATGAAATGTCCTCAAACCCCGGAATTTTTTTTTCCTCTATAAGCGTGACTCAACTGTTCACAATCCGAGAGTGTTGCCTTGTGCGTGTGCTGTCACTTAGCATATGTGCTCCATCTCCATCTGATGGCATGCATTTTGACCTTGCGGGTCTTCTCCATATGTTTTTTACGGGCTTGTTCTAATCTTGCGGACAGGGGCGAAATGAAATAAATGGACCATACTCCTGAAAGAAGCTCAGTTGTACAGAGTTAGCATGCGTTCTGGTGCAGGTTTCTCAAGCTTCTCAACAAGAGCGCGATCTTGGTTTGAAAGGGGAATGAGAAAATGGAAATAATGTCTAGTATGAACTGGCGAGCTGGCAGACGGGATTGACAGGCCATGTTGTGGACCGCCCCTCCCCCAGACTGACTGTTTCATTCGGAATAGGAAGATCCGAGGGTGTGCGTTGGCCGTTGGCAGGAGATGACTCCGCGGTGGCACCTATCTATGTGGCAACTTTTTATTGCCGATCGGAACTCGAGGAAAAGTAAGAGGTTTGAGTGTGATTGTGCAACCCCCACAAATCTCATTTTCGCTTTTCCGGTGTTCGGCTTCTATTTCTCGACCCGCGTGCTTCCCGCAAGAAGCATGATAAAAATAATATTTTATTTCCTATAAAGTCTACTCCCCCAGCCTCTTTACCTTTCTTTTCACGCCCCGTCTCCTTCTCTTATCCACGTGCTTCGACTCTTCGCGTCCTATTTTTCCCCCAGTAGTTCATCAGCAGAGTATTCACAATGGCAGGTGGTCCCGGTGGTGCAGGCGGGGGTGTCGACTCAGGCTCCCTCTTCTGGGCTTTTGTAATGTCTGCCTTTGCTGGTGAGTCAAACTTGTTTTTTGTATTAATGTGCAAAGTGTAACATGTAACATTCCATGCCTAAAGCTTTTGGTGGCATTCTATTCGGGTCCGTAGCCTCTCTTTTACTCTATAGTATTCGCTTCATTTTTTGACTGAAACCCCGATCTCAACGTGCAGATATGATACTGGTACAATTGGTGGTATCATTGCTATGAAAGATTGGCTAGAACTCTTTGGAAAGGTTGATCCAACTGCAACCGACCCTGCTCTCGTTTTGTACCTACCAACGCCTGATAAATCACTAGTGGTGTGTAGTGTCATTGCCAAAAATGCATAGTTGATATTCATTGCTAATTTTTAATTGACAGGTTTCCATTCTATCAGCAGGGACCTTCTTTGGCGCTCTTTTGGCATTCCCTATGGGTGACATGGTCGGACGAAAATGGGGTATCGTCGGTTCTTGCTTAATCTTCGCACTGGGTGTCGGCTTGCAATTGGATACTAAGTGGGCAACATTTGTCGTGGGACGAGGTATGTAACGCCAGTCAATCCGACAATCCCATAATTGTTGACTATATTTGTCACAGTTATTGCCGGTTTGGGTGTTGTAAGTCGTTTCTTGATGCTTGTAATATTTTTATCTTGACAGTATGGCAGGGGTTGGTCTCGTGTCTGGTGCCCATGTATCAATCAGAGGTGTGCATTACATTTTAATGGGCAAGTTTGGCCAATCCTAACTCTTATTTTAGTGCGCCCCAAAAAAGATCCGCGGTATGATCGTTGGTCTTTACCAGCTTGCCAGTCAGTACACTTTGATCGCACTTAAAATCACAATCTCATTGCTATTGATTCTGCACAGTTACCATCGGAGCACTTCTCGCCGCGATTGTATTAAACTCTACCAAAGATAGGCCAAACCATTCATCGTGGAGAGTGAGTCCATGCTTTGTTGTAGTCTACAACTGATGTTAATCAATTGATCAGGTTCCCATTGCCGTACAATTCGCATGGGCAGCTATTTTGGGTGGTGGTATGGTACGTCCATTCAACCCTGGGCTCCATTACCATATGGATTGAACCGGCAATTGCTTAGCTCTTGCTTCCCGAAAGTCCTCGTTTCCTCCTGTACAAGGGACGGGATGAAGCAGCTCGTCGGTCACTTGCCCGCCTTACCGACCGACCAACAGACTCCCCCGAAGTTGATGCAGAATGTCTTGAAATCACAAAGACTCTCGAAATTGAGCGTTCTGCTGGAGATTCGACTTATATTGGTTCGTTGTTCACATTACTCCACACTAACCTCTCGTGCCTGATATCGATTCTTTGATTTCATCAAGATTGCTTCAGAAATAACGAAGACAGGAATGGTCTCCGCACTTGGACTGGAATCATGTTGCAAGGGGTTAGCACGCTTCTATCAAAATTTGTCTGCTTCTTTTGTGACTGATTGTTACCTGTTTGGACTTCTGTAGTGGCAGCAACTTACTGGAATCAATTTCATTTGTGCGTTTCATCTCGTCATGTACCGCATGGTCTCATTCATTCTTATCGTATCTTACTTTTACAGTCTACTACGGCACTGTTCGTCACGATTTTATTACTCTTTCAGCAATAGATCTAATTTATCATATTATTCTTCCAGACATTCTTCCAGTCTGCTGGGATCAAAAACCCATTCATCATTACGTGAGTGTTTCTCGGAACGTGTTAACCGACATCAATGACTTAACGGGCAATTCATAGAATCATCGCCGATGTTGTGAACACTGCAACGACCATTTTCGGTATCCAATTGATCGATCGCGTTGGTCGTCGACGTCTCCTGCTTATTGGTGCAATTGGAATGTGTGTTTGCGAGTTCATCGTAGCCATTGTAAGTCCTGAACAAACACAACAAGAACCAAAAAAAATCTGACATTGTCTCTCTAACCATAGGTCGGTGTTACAGTAGGAGACATCCAACCTGACGGCTCAGTCAACTTGACAGCTCAACGCGTGCTAATCGCATTCGTTTGCATGTACGTTTTTCTCACCCTTTTTTGTATCACAATTCCGAAATCATCGCGCTCAACACACTTGTAGTTACATTGCCTTCTTCGCTATCTCATGGGGTCCAGTCGCATGGGTTATTACTGGTGAAATCTTCGTACGTTTTTTCCTTTTCGGAGAGATTCATATCAAGATATATTGATGAACTACCAATGTGCAGCCGCTCAATATCCGAGCGAAGGGCATGTCACTTAGTGTTGCTTCGTGAGTTCCCTTGTGATATTTCAGTGTGAGTGTTGTGATTGTAACACCCGTCATACCCACAGAAACTGGCTCTGGAACTTCGGAATCGGTACGGCAAAGTGTTCTTCTTGATCGATTATATCAGAAAGCGCTAATTGTACTTTGTTCAGGTTATGCTACACCTTATCTCGTCAATAAGACTACGACCGGTGTGAATGGTACCAAGGCTGCTGACTTGGGAGTCAAGGTGTTCTTCATCTGGGGTGGAACTTGTGTTGGATGCTTTCCTGTTCACGTACGTCATTTCGTCCTTCGCTTAGACATGCGGGCTGAGAATGGTTTGGTTTACTATAGATATTTCTTCATTCCTGAGACGAAAGGTCTCTCTCTTGAAGCAGATTGATATCATGTACCGTGAATCATCAAGTACGGTTTCCTTATGCGTTTTTATTCACTCTATGGGAACTAATTCATTGTTCTCTTTTCAGTCATTGGATCTGAGAAGTTCCGCTAGCGAACTCCTTGCTTCTGCTAGGACTCACACTACAAACGTCAAGGCAGTAAGTCTTCACAGCTACTTCTTCAGTTCCAAGTCGTAACAATAACCGTCACCTCTCCTCTTTCAATAGGAGGATTATCACAGCGATGAGAAGTCCGTCTAAATGGCACCACTAGAATACTGTAACGCCACGAGACTTGTGAAAAGGGTCTAGGTTTTTTTTTGTTCATGTCCATCACTTATATAAGAAGCTTAAAGGCTTTTTTTTCATAATGTGTATTTCTTATAAAGTTATGGTCACAATTTCATTCATGTTTGGACTCAGTGGTATTCATTTTCGTCGCCTGCTTCCCCTTTTTCTTTCTTTTTGCAACGAGTATTTAAAAAAAGGATGATAATGATACCGTATAAACTTAATGACATTAACACTGCCAAGAATACAAATGTCTGTTTGATCACGTGTTAGATCCTGGAAACAAGATAAGTATGCCTTCTTGAATCCTTTCCCCCTCCTCAAACACATGCCTAGACCCCTATGGGACAATATCGAGACTGTACATTTGCATCTGGAACCATCACATAAATTGAAACTTATATCTTTTTTGGTTTCGTAGGGGCGCCGTGCGTTGTTTATATAATTCGCGCACGGGATGATCCTAGAGTCGCACAGTTGGAATAACTTATAGTGACACGGTAAAGTACTGATACTTCGAGAGGAACACGGAATTGTGAGTTTAGTTTTTCCTTCTGTTGTATATAGGAAAAAATATAACAACAGCTCATCTTTGCAAAAGCCCATGAGGGGCCCTGGAGGTCAATTCGAAGATTCAGGTCAAGATCAAAGCGGGCCTGTCGATCCTATGGAAGATTCGTTGACTGGATAATGACCTGCGTAAACGTTGCTATTGATCGTACCGCTTGCAGTGAGGGTAACACTTCAACTGGGATTATTGGAAGGTCCTCGGAGCAATTAATTTCAAGGTCTGTTGGTAACTCCTATCATCATCTCATGATGAGGATGGTGATTGTGACGAGGATTATGACACCGGAGAACAACGATATATATGGTGGACTCCTAATCTATGTTGTGCGAAGGTAGTTGTGGGGGAGGGGTACGAGGAGAACGCTATTACTGCATACATCCGACCTAAATTTGCTCATAACAAATAGCTCAAGGCTTACCGATATCACAACCCCTAAAGATAACCTCTCTTACGTGCGTCCTGAAAGCCTTCGAGAGAGTTACTGCTAAAATTCAGGAAGCTGCTGCAGTACTTGGACGACAGGATGCACCGGAGTTGGGACGAATGTATGATCCATCAATCTTGGAAAATAATAAGGAAAAATTGATAGGTATATACAAATATGGTATGATACAATGAAGACAAGGGGTACTAACGCTACAAGGATAATGATGTGGTAATGCAGGAGGTATCTATCTATATGTGAAATCCATCCAGAGATTGTAAAAGTCCAGGAATTTGCCTTAGTCTTTCAACGGAGGTCGACAGCGATATCTGCTTGCCAGACATCCTCGAACACGTTGTGAAGACCGACTAAGATGAGATGTTCAATGCGAATGTTTCTGGGTCCACAATGCCATTCTGGCGCCGTGCAAGCTTCGGAACGCGCTTTCTGCTCAGAAAAACGATATTAGGAAAGTGTATAATTATGTATGGATGGAAGTTCTTAACTCACCTCGACGAAGCGCATAATATTCAGAGCAATCTGTGCGCCGAGCTGGGCACGAGTTATTGGTCCCTCGGGGCCTCCTGAGACCTCAATGGAGCGGTTCCATTCAACATGAGCGTAACCAGGCCACTGCACAAATATTTTTGGTAAGCTTCCTGAAACTCTAAAAGATATGACAAGATACTAACCATAATACGGAACGAGATTCTGCGTAGGCCAGTATGCTCTAGGATCTTATCTTTCGCGCCGATGATCATTTCCCCAAGGGCGAGGGTGCTACGGCCGGCTAGTTCGCGAACCGGAATGCCTTGCTTGGTATACCCAATATAATCAAATGAGATAGCGGAATGGAGTTGGCTTAACCGTCCCGTCGCATTCCTCCATTTAGAGGTGGGAGAGTACACTCCTTGAGGGAGGCGCTGTTGGGTGGGTGAGAGGAAGAGGGGTGGTTGTGGAGGACAGACAACTGCTCCGTTCAAGGAGTTGAATGGGGACGTTTTAGAAACAGGAACTGGGGGGTGGAGGGGGTTGGCGTAAGTCATATTTTAACTTGAAGGTTAGCTTGGAGGAGGTGAGGAGGTTGTTCTCGTTGTTGGAGACATTGGAGACAATTTGACGAGTATTTTATACTTGTGGTTTGTCCAGGCTACAGTGTTGTCAAAGTCAAAGAGGCCACACACTAAAAGCCAAAAGATTGTCAAAGCTTGTTGTGCCTACATCCTAATGTCAAAGCGCTCAGACGATTTGGCCCCCATTGTTGTGGGTATTTCAAAAAGGCCCTTGAGCTTTCAGGAAAAAAGTGGAGATGATACCGGTTTTTTCATTCAGCGTGGCCCCTTGTGGTCTTTGAGAAGGAACATAGGGCAAAGGATTTTGAGGTTGTGAGTGTGATAATAAAGAGGAGTACTCCCTTGTTGGTCATCACGTCGTATTCCAAAAATGGAATTGTCATAAAAGAGATTAATTTCATATTTAGGTCAAGGTCTACCTGGAGGCCGGTTGTCATCTGGCTTTGGAAGGGTGTAGCACGTTGACAAAGGGCGAAAGTATGTGGATGGAATTGGGTGTGGCCCAATGTGCGTGAGGTCCGACAAGTGAATAACTAAATCTCGCACCTCTCCGTACATCTGATTTTAAAAATATCTGGCTTTATTAACTTCCAGGGCATAACCCTATTATAGGACCCAAGCTAATAGGATGGTCTGAGCTATTTCGTTGCAATGTTTCGTTGTCTGGGCGAAAGCCTTATTGTGTATCCTGGACGAGTATCTGTGCCCTGCTCATTTAGGGCCATCATACTAAGTTTGTATGATTGTGTCAAGAAATGACATCAAGATATGTCGGGTTGCCTGGATGTAAAGGACTATCGATTTATTGATGATTTTGATTGAGGCAGCTGTCATGTCGGAATTGTAGTAGAGGTCGGCCGGACAATTCTGTGACAGTCGAGTGAATTGTTCCCCGAATCCCCGAAACTGTTCAACTACAACGCTAACTACATGAGGCGTTTACGTCCACCATTTCAAAACCAGCTGCTAGCAATTTAATATATAACCTTACCTACACAACTTATCAGTTTTCGCTTTCTCTCCCACGTCGCTTGTATGGCTTCCACTTCAACCAGCACAGTGACCAACCCGCAATATACTCTTCCAAACGAGCTCTGGTTGGATATCTTCCGCATCGCTACCCAACTACCAGTCGATTCTTACAGTCTTCAAAACGTTGGGGCCGACTACCTTCCATTTCATCATCCATCTCGGATACACCCTGCCCCCAGAACGACCGAGGAGGAGATATGGGAGACAAAGTTGGCTCTTACGCTAGTCTCTAAACATTGGAAAGCACTCTCAGCAGAGTATGTGTATGAATTCGTTTACTTTGGGCATCATTGGAGAAATCTGCTTGAGGGGTTGATGAGGTCTCAACGAGACTCCACCGATGGTCGTGGGTACGGTCCCTATGTCAAGCGCATTGCACTGTCGGCTTCTTCAGCATGGAAATCAGCTAAACTCGGCCAGTTGATGAAATGGTGCACAAATGCCGAGGTTCTTGTAAAGCGAGATGATGATGTTACGCTTACACCAACGTCGGAAATCCAACTGGCTTCACTCAAGCGATTCGACTGGTGGTATACAACATGTCGAGACTCTGCTGTAGTCACCAATCAATCAAACAATTTCTCTCGTGGACGCGATTTGTTCAGAGCCATCGTATCTCAAGCATCAAATTTGATTTATCTGTCCATTGGTATACGTTATCCCACATCACGAATTTCAGAGTATCCACCAAGGGCGCTTACGCTCGAAAGCCTCTCCATCCTACGCGTTCAACATATCGGAACGCAACTTCG
The DNA here is from genome assembly GCA_009739215.1 of Floccularia luteovirens. Lineage (NCBI taxonomy): Eukaryota > Fungi > Basidiomycota > Agaricomycetes > Agaricales > Squamanitaceae > Floccularia > Floccularia luteovirens. The sequence continues at coordinate 90,119 of VSJF01000004.1, forward strand.
AGCCGAACTAGAAGGATGGTCGTTCCCGAAATTAACCCACATCATCACCGATTCGAGTCTCTTATGGGACACAGATTCACCTTTGTTTAGCCCACGCATCGAAGTCTTGGAATTTGTCAAAGATGAAACCCTCGAAACGCTATCAGCACTCTCTGTCATCAACCATTGTCCTAATCTACGTGAACTAAACTACTACGTCGAGTTTGCACGATTTCCTTTCCTCCCCATCCAGAGTATGAGCCTGGAATGTATCAGATTACATTCTGGTAAAAACTTCATGCTTCACTATGATGGTTCTGATGTTTGGAGTATATATGATCACCACTTCTCGTGGATAGCGAAGAAAGAATCATTTCCTGGACTTCGGAGGGTTGTGTTGCATGGGGATTGGGATTACATTATTCAGGATGCGCGCTGGAAGCAGATTGCTACCAAGGTTGTTGCGCGTGGTTGTGATTTGAGGTTCTCAAACGGAACAGCTGTTCTCCAGCAATGCGATCGCGAGCTGCAAACAACTACATGATGAAGGCGGTAGCGTTTATGTTCGGTGTTTGAAGGTATTTTTTGATTTCGTTTTTATTTAAAGGAAGACTAGTGATGTAACAAATGGACTATCTATATCTACTCGGAACGAAAGACGTGATTTATTGAAACTAATAATACATTGTTGTCCATATGGTGCCGCAAGCCTGAACTAACATGAATGTAGCCAGGGGACATTGGAAGCTAGCATGGTTTCATCAGACTAATACGAAAAGTGTTGCCTCTGCTGCAACCGGTACCAAGTGCATGCCAGGAGGGAATTTTGATATCACAACTCTGTTTCACAGTGGGTAGAAGCATATGTTGCAGTTGAAGACCCTTCTATCACTTTTCATTGTGCGGCCCAACAGGAGCCTACTTGATAGCGCTAGCAGGTTACCCAACAATCAAAATCACTATGAGAAAATTTCATGTCGGGCCACAGCGGTAAGTATGAAATGGACTCATGATGTCTAGAGGTACTGTGCTAATACCATGATAACATACAGTACATTTTCTTGCTCCCCGGAGTCAACAGTCAAAAAGAGGGGTATCAAAATATAAAGCCGCATTTGACAGCCATCAGTCGAGAAGCACGGGCTGATATGTTGCCTTGACATACGCCAATCGCGAGTATTGTGCAGTACTCGTTTCTACATTTCTCCGAATAGTTGTAGGATGATGATGAGAAACGATGCCGGCTGTTTTGTGACATTGACATAATCTTTAGCCTGTGGCTACTTCTCGCCTTCGCGCCAATTGGGCGACTGGGAATAACTATCAACATGTGAAAAGTGAATCAGTATTGCAACCCTTGAGAACATTGCACATTAGAGTGGTGATTTCCCTTCTATGGTAATTGAAGTTATTTTTGAACTAGGATGTGGATTGACTCGACTTAAGACAAGAATTCTGATGTATCATGTTACATTTGATGTTTTTGATTCTGATTAAACATCCAGATCTGTTGTCAATTTAACAGACGATTCCTAGTAAGGTTGATGCATAATGATTAATGCCACACCATGAGTAAAAATACATTTTGTTTGCACGCAGCAATGGCGACCCCGAATGGGCGATGGGTACCTAGGAGCTAGAACTAGACTCTCCCGCGCTTGTCCCCAGGGCCAGGCTCTTAGGAATCTATGTATCTTGGCGGCGGTGGTAAGACGATTCCTCTTCTTCCTTCTTATAACGAAAGACCAAATAGGAATTTGTTCCAGCCGACAGTTGAACTGGGGTCCTATGTGCGGATGGGTTAGGGTTTCAACTGAGTATGATCTGATAACAAGACAATGAATTGAACTTTGAATACGAACCGAAGATTATGTGTGATCTGTCATCTTTACACAAACTGTCAAAAGTGGGACAATACCGCGCCCAAGGGCGTTCCAAAATCACACGATCAATGTATTCCGGAATAAAAGATGAGTCTGGAAAAGTAGGGTGTCACTGGATTATATGAAGTGGCGCCAGAAGCGTAAAGTCGTAGATTGTGCGTCCACGCCGTAACATCAATTGCCGTGACCCATGTGCACTGAATGCTTGGCATCTGCCGTCAATTTGTTTGAAAATGGCAGCACACATGTGGGCTCTCCTGCAAGTGAACTGAACTCATAAAATCCAACGTCCTCGAAAATTTTCATTAAATACTCGGTAAGCTCAATTGGTGGTGTAACCAATCCATTTGAGGGCATAATACCTGTGAATCAACAACCTCCCTCCGAGACGGAGCCAAGTCGCAGTTACAAGGTGATGATCGCAATCGGCCTGGAACAAATATAGGTCCGTCCGGAGCGAATGGGTAAGGTTGACCGTGCATTTGAGACACGGCCGGGCGATGGTTTGTAGATGGTTATCTATCGTTTCCAAGTGCAATGGCGTTGATCCACAAGGCATATAACCTAAGGGTCACAAAATTCATGTGCCAATTTTGTTGCATGTAAATGCTCCAGAACCTTATCTATTAATGACGGGGGGATGACACGATAGGAAATAGTATCCTTTAAGCGACTGCTTCTCATTATCCAATGCCTCGTTCGGCGGGGATTTCGCTTTCGGTTGGTGGTAAGGAAAGTGGGGGATGTATTGCTATTGAAATTGTGTGCTGGGTCAATTTTCTGCTATAAGGATATTTCAAGTTGCAAACGGCTACTATGGAGACTGTTGGTTAGAGGCTTCCGGAATAAATATGAGCAAACTCTGAAAACATTGCAAATGACAGGTATATTTCAGCGCAAAATTTCGGGCGGAACGCACTTCCTGTGCTATTTTATAGTCGAGGTCGAATAACTTCCGCGTTGGCCTTGGGGAATCTTTCATTTTGCTGTGGCGCGTGTTAAGACGTCTAGTATCTGACATCTGATGCGACGGCTCTAATCCGTCCATATGGCTTCTTCTTCGGTTGTATCATGCAATGTCTACGCTAACCGGCTGCATGTCTGTTAGGACCTTTGCTAACCTTTCCGGGGAGCGGAGTTCATCTGCCTAATATGACCAATATCACATAACGGTGAGGATTCTTCGCTATCTACCGTCATCTGACAGCACTCCTTGAAGTTCCACGCGCAACATTGGCTTAGGCCTTATAGAGTTCCAAAGGAATGGACTGTCATGCTAGGGGAAATGATGCTTAAATCTAGATAACTCGACTCAACTTGTGTTTTTTTTGTCGGGTCTGTTCCTACTGGTCCCTGTTCTCGCGATCTTGTTGAAATGAGTGCGTGTGATACTCCATATGTGATACTTATTTTCCTGCTCAGTGTTGCGGAATATTCTTCATAAAGATCTTGGCTGATTGATGCCAAGATCTGTGCCATGTGTGCATCTCTACCTTAATGAGCGTAGAAGCTATATAATGGCCTTCTGCAAAGATACGAGAAACCTGAGACCGTCAGATATCGACTGTCCCCCCGTTCGTGTCATGGCTACACACCCTGTCGAGAAGATTACCGAGAAATCCTTGGGTGGGCGTGTCAATTCTATTGACGAAGACAAATTCTCCCACTCGGATGACCTCCATAGTATCATCGAGGGATCTGAAGGAGTAACCCAGCACGAATTCGAGACCTTAAGACATGTATCTGATCGCTTACCCTACTCTGCTTGGCTAGTTGTTATTGTAGAATTTGCTGAACGGTTTGTTTGTCAATAACTCTTTCAACTCCAAGTGTAACTTTATTCTGTGATAGATGGACCTACTATGGTACGACAAACATTTATAACAACTACATTCGTGCACCTCTACCGCGTGGTTCCACGGATGGTCGGGTGTTGCCCATGGATCGACTTATTGGTGTTGCTGGAGCATTGGGGAGGGGTCAAGAAACTTCGTTCGCTATTCGTGAGTTTTGTCATGTTTGTGAGTTTTGTCATATTTTGAACTGACTGACAATTGGGCTTCAGGTACTGTAAGTAACTTACTTTAGTTTTTCCCAACTTATCTTAAGGTATCATTTCTAGTTTAACACATTCTGGGTTTACATCACTCCATGGGTTGGGGGCATCATTGCCGATACTCTCTGGGGACGTTACAAAACAATCATGGTTTTCTCACTTGTTTGCTTGTCAGTATTTTCCTGTTCATTTTTCAAACAATCTTCTTATCAGCATCCTCAGAGCTGGACACATTATTTTGGTTGGATCTGCTTCACCCGCTGCGATCGCAAAACCGGACGTCTCTCTTGGGTTGCTCATCGTAGCAATCGTCGTCATGGGACTAGGGGCAGGGTAAATCGAATTATCTCTAGATCTCTTTAACATACATTAAATCCAAAACTTGCAGAGCCATCAAAGCGAACGTTTCGCCTATGATCGCTGAACAATACACAGGAAAAATGCGAAAGGGTAGGCTTCTTATTCTGAAAACTACCTTTTACAATATATTCATCCAGATTACTTTAGAAACTTTACCTTCCGGGGAAGTCGTTATCAGATCACCTACAGTTACGATCCAAAGCGTGTACCTCTGTACGTTATCGTTTACTAGCAACAAAAAGACTTTCAACTAACGATCAGCAGGGTTCTATGCTGCAATCAATTTTGGGTCTTGTGGCGCTATCTCCGCTTCTTTCCTTGCCCGTGACCATGGATATTGGTCTGCATACCTTGTCCCGACTTGCATATTTGTTTTGGTTCCATTGGTTCTGCTCCTCGGAAAAAAGACATATGTTGTTACCCCTCCTCGCGGTTCCGTTCTTTTGGAGGTCTGTTTTCTCATCTGTTCCAGGATTTTTGTTGTTTGTTAAACCTACATGCCAGACTCTTCGTGTAATTACTACTGCGTTGGGTCCTCGATGGTCTCTCAATCCCATAAGGACGATTAGGGCTATTCGCGCAAAGGACTTCTGGGACCCTGCTAAACCAAGTTAGTGTCATTTTTCTCTTAACGATTCCCCAATTCTTAGTGAATGTCTAGGCTTCTACGAGAAAGGAAAGGTCCCCGAAAAGATCACATGGGACGACGAATTTGTTGGCGAAGTCGCTAGGACTCTCAATGCTTGCACAGTGTTCCTTTTCTTCCCCTTCTTCTGGTTATGTTCGTGCGCATATTATCAAGTGAATTCGATTCTGACATGTTACTTTATAGGTTACTCCCAAATTGACGGTAATTTAGGAACTATGGCGGCTGCGATGACTTTGAATGGTACACCTAATGATCTTATCCAGTAAGACATCTTCATCAGTAGAAGTTTCCACTCAGACTTACGAGCTCTCATACAGAAATTTCAACCCTATCAGTATCATCGTCATGATCCCTATATTTGACTTCATAATCTATCCGTTTTTGCGGAAGAAGGGAATCAATTTCACGCCAATCAAACGCATATATGCAGGTTTCTTGGTCGCTGGTCTGGGTGAGTGTCTTGCAGGTAAACTGCTGAAATCTGAAAAGCTAATTATATGTGGGTCTTAGCCATGGTCTACGCAGCTGTTGTACAACATTATCTCTACGAACTCTCACCTTGCCACGATCTCAAGCCCTCAGAATGTGAAACCGCAGAAAAAACACCCAACCCTGCTCCGCTCAATGTCTGGATCATTGTTGGGCCATATATCCTTGTTGGTATGGCTGAGATTTTCGCATCAATCACTTCTTTGGAATATGCATTCACCAAGGTAAATCATTTCATCACATCCTGGTTATATTCGATTTTTGTTCCTAAACAACCCTTTTATAACAGGCACCACAGCGCATGAAGTCTGTCGTCATGGCTTTCTCCCAATTCCAAAACGCACTCTCGTCGGCACTCAACTTCGCTCTAGTTGCAGTGAACGTTGAGCCCAAGTTCACGTGGCTGTTCGGGTCATTTGCTGTGACTGCATGGGTTGTTGGAACGATCTTCTTCATTGTGTGAGTGGTGATCTCTGCTGCTTTATGTCGGAGGTTTTACAACATGTATACAGATTCCGTGACCTTGACAGGCGTGAGGCGGAACTCAATGCTATTGGTAAAGGTGATCGTGCTGGATTTAAAGATGAAGTATTATCGTAAATTCGTTATAACGGCAGACTCTTGAGCTTGGGCTGCATTAATTTATTGAATGCCACAAATGTAGTAGCCTTGTTGCGTTTCTAGTAGTATGTTGTCGTACGTCGTGAATGACTTTGTACAATAATATCAAAAATTGCGTGCATAAATCCTATGATGGCAGCATTTTTTTGTTTTACAAATATAGATACAGGTAATCACATCATGAAAGGTGTCTCATTCTTTGATCATCTGCGGAGAAGGAGAAGAGAGGTGGTTAACATGCCTGCAAGTGCACCGAGAACCCCAACCACGGTCCATTTAGTGTAATCGTCAAATGGGCTTGCTGTCGGATCGGAAACGGTACCCCCACGAACCAAATGTAGCGCTTAGGACAATCAGAGCCTTCCAGATACAGGACTAGAGGGAACATGCGAGGAATAGATAAATCTTTCACTTACCATCAAACAAGTACATAACCAATCATCAAGAATAGACATGCGCTACGAAGTCCACTCCCTTAGTTCATCCTGTGTATTCGTGACTCAACTAAATCAAAAATTCTGATGTGTCATGTTACATTTGATGTTTTTGGTTCAACATCTAGATCTACTGTCACTTGAACAGACAAAACCTAGTCGGGTTGACGCAGAATGATTTGGGACATACCTGAGTAAAAATTATTTTGTGAATGAAAGCAAGTATTGCTTTCCTGTTTCCTGTCTCAACGTTTCGTCAATGTAAACGATAATATTATTGGTACGCGGCGATGACGACATTTAATGGACGGTGGGTACGTAGGGGCTAGAACTAGACCCTCCAGCGCTTGCCACCGAGGCGAGCTCGTAGCACGTAGGAATCAATGATAATCTTGGTTGCGATGGCAAGACCCAATCCCCTCCCCATAACAAAAGACCAAATAGGAGTATGTTCCAGCCGAGCAGTTGAACTGTGGTCCTATTCGCGGACCGGTTAAGATTACAATCAAGTATGATATGATAACAAGACAACGATCGAACTTTGAACACAAACCAAAGGTTATGTGTGATCTTCCATCTTTGCACAATCTGTCGAAAGTGGAAGAATACCGCGCCTAGGAACGTTCCAAACTGGCATGTCAATAAATAGAGGGTGGGCCTGAAAAGTAGGGTGCTACCGGATTGTACGAGGCGCCGGAAGCGGCAAATGACAAGAGTCGTCGACCGTGCGTCCTGGCCGTAACATCCAATTGCCGTGAGCCATATGCACTGGGTGCTTGGCATCAATTTTTTTGAAACACACATGTAAACTCTCCTGCAAGCGAACTGAACACATAAAATCCGGCGTCCTCAAAACTTCAGTAAATGTTCGATAAGCTCAATTAGCATAACCAATCCATTTGAGAGCATAAGACCTCTGACTCAACAAACCCCTTCTGAGACGAAACCAAGTGGCAGTTACAAGGTGATGATCGCAATCAGCCTGGAACAAATATAGGTCCTTCCGGAGCGAAGTTATTGATCCAGAGGGCATACCACCTAACGGCACAAAATTCATGTGCCATTTGTTGCATGTAATTGCTCCAGAACCTTATCATCAATGACGAGAGCCGGTGACACGGCGATAAAGAATAGTATCCTTTTAGCAATTGCTTCTCATTATCCAACGCCTAGTTCGGCGGAGTTTGCTCCGGAAAAAATATTTTGCTCACCTTGACTTTTCGATTGGTGGTATTGAAATGTGCCTGTCGGTGCATTTGGAAGTTTGTGGAAAACGGCTATCTGGACACTGTTTGTTAGAGGCTTCTGGAACAAACACGAGCAGAGTCTGAAAACATCGCATTAAGAGGTACAGTGTAAGCTTCGGGCAAGAGACACCATCCGTGTTATTTTCCGGTCAACATCGAATAACCTCCGCGTTGGCCTTGGGGATCCTTTATTTTGCGGTGGCGCGTGTTACATAAGACGTCGAGTTTCCTACTATCCGACATCTGATGCGATGGCTCTAATCCATCCATATGGTTTCTTCTTCGGTTGTATCTTGTACTGTCTACACTAATCCGCCGGATGAGCAGAGTTCATCTACCTAATACCATTGATATCACCCAATGATGAGTTCCTCGAGGAATCTTTGCTACCTACCGTCATCTGACAGCATTCCTTGAAGTTTCACGCAACATTGCTTAGGCCTTATAGAGTTCTGCAAGAATAGTTGGTCGTGCCGCGGAATATGATGATCAAATCAAGATAATTCGGTTCAACTTGTAGTTTTTTCTGCGGGATCCGTTCCCACCGGTCCCTGTTCTCCAGTTCATGTTGAAATGATTGCATGTGATGCTCCATATATGATGTTTATTTTCTTGCTCAGTGTTATACATAGAGCATTCTTCATAAAGATCTTGGTGAATAGATCTGTGCCATGTGTGCATCTCTACCTTAATGAATGCAGAACCTATATAATAACCGTTTGCAAAGATTCGAGAGGACCTGAGACCGTCAGATATCGACTGGCCCCCCGTTCGTGTCATGGCTACACACCCTGTCAAGAAGATTACCGAGAAGGCTTCAGAGGGTATTGACGAAGAAAAATCCTCCCACTCGGATGACCTCCATAGTATCATCGAGGGATCCGAAGGAGTCACCCAGCACGAATTCGAGACCTTGAGACATGTATCTGATCACTTTCCCTACTCTGCTTGGCTAGTTGTTATAGTAGAATTTGCTGAACGGTTTGTTTGTCAATATCTCTTTCAAATTTGAGTGTAACTTCATTTTGTGATAGATGGACCTACTTTGGTACTACGAACATTTATAACAACTACATTCGTGCACCTCTACCGCGTGGTTCCACGGATGGTCGGGTGTTGCCCATGGATCGACTTATTGGTGTTGCTGGAGCATTGGGGAGGGGTCAAGAAACTTCGTTCGCTATTCGTGAGTTTTGTCATGTTTCATTTCAAACTAACTGACAATTGAGCTTTAGGCACTGTAGGTAACTTACTTAGCCTTGCCGAGCTGATCTTTAAAAAAATATTTCTAGTTTAACACTTTCTTTGTTTACATCACTCCATGGATTGGGGGTATCATTGCCGATACTCTCTGGGGACGTTACAAAACAATCATGATTTTCTCACTTGTTTGCTTGTTGGTATTTTCCTGTTCATTTTTCGAGCAAACTTATCAGTATCCTCAGAGCTGGACATATTATTTTGGTTGGATCTGCTTCACCCGCTGCGATCGCAAAACCGGACGTCTCTCTTGGGTTGCTCATTGTAGCAATCGTCGTCATGGGCCTAGGGGCGGGGTAAATTCTATTTATGGACCATTTAGACATGCCATTAAATCCAAATTCGTAGAGCCATCAAAGCGAACGTTTCGCCTATGATCGCTGAACAATACACAGGGAAAATGCGAAAGGGTAATTTCTTTATTCTATAAAATACCCTTTGCAAGGTGTTTATCCAGTTTACTTAGAAACTCTATCTTCCGGGGAAGTCGTCATCAGATCACCTGCAGTTACGATTCAAAGCGTGTACCTCTGTATGTTATTTTATACTGGCAACAATGAGACTTCTGCTCACGATCAGCAGGGTTCTATGCTGCAATTAACTTTGGGTCTTGTGGCGCTATCTCCGCTTCTTTCCTTGCCCGCGACCATGGATATTGGTCTGCATACCTTGTCCCGACTTGCATATTTGTGCTGGTACCATTGGCCCTGTTCTTTGGACGAAACGCATATGTTGTAACTCCTCCTCGCGGTTCCGTTCTTTTGGAGGTCAGTTTTCTCGCCTGTGCTGGGATCTTTGTTGTCGCTTAATCTGTGTGCCAGACTCTTCGTGTAATTTCTACTGCGTTGGGTCCTCGATGGTCTCTCAATCCCATAAGGACGATTAGGGCTATTCGCGCAAAGGACTTCTGGGACCCTGCTAAACCAAGTTAGTGTCATTCTTTATTTGGTGATTCCTCGGTTCTTAGTGAATGTCTAGGCTTCTATGAGAAAGGAAGGATCCCCGAAAAGATCACATGGGACGACGAATTTGTTGGCGAAGTTGCTAGGACTCTCAATGCTTGCTTAGTTTTCCTTTTCTTCCCGTTCTTCTGGTTATGTTCGTGCGCATATTATCAAGTGAATTCGATTCTGACATGTTACTATAGGCTACTCTCAAATTGACGGTAATTTAGGAACTATGGCGGCTGCTATGACTTTACATGGCACACCTAATGATCTTATTCAGTAAGTTACTTTCATCAGTAGAAATTGCTGTCAGACTTACAAGCTCGCATACAGAAACTTCAACCCTATCAGCATCATCGTCATGATCCCTATATTTGACTTCATAATCTATCCATTTTTGCGGAAGAAGGGAATCAATTTCACGCCAATTAAACGCATATATGCTGGTTTCTTGGTTGCTGGTCTGGGTGAGTGTATTGCAGGTAAACTGCTGAAATCTGAAAAGCTAATCATATGTGGGTCTTAGCCATGGTCTACGCAGCTGTTGTACAACATTATCTCTACGAACTCTCACCTTGCCATGATCTCAAGCCCTCAGAATGTGAAACTGCAGAAAAAACACCCAACCCTGCTCCACTTAATGTCTGGATCATTGTTGGGCCATACATCCTTGTTGGTATGGCTGAGATTTTTGCATCAATCAATTCTTTGGAATATGCATTCACTAAGGTAAACCATTTCTTCACATCCTGGTTATATTCGATTTTGTTCCTAAACCACGTTGTATAACAGGCACCACAGCGCATGAAGTCTGTCGTCATGGCTTTCTCCCAATTCCAAAACGCACTCTCGTCGGCATTAAACTTCGCTTTGGTTGCAGTGAACGTTGAGCCCAAGTTCACGTGGCTGTTCGGGTCATTTGCTGTGACTGCATGGGTTGTTGGAACGATATTTTTCATTGTGTGAGTGGTGATCTCTGCTGCTTTATGTCTGGAGATTTTACAACATGTATACAGATTCCGTGACCTTGACAGGCGTGAGGCAGAACTCAATGCTATTGGTAAAGGTGATCGTGCCGGCTTTAAAGATGAAGTATTATCGTGAATTATAACGGCCGGTTCTTGAGCTCTGGGCTGCATTAAATTATCGCATGTCACAACAAATGTAGTGGTAATATTACGTTTCTAGCAGTATCTCGTCATACGTCATGAATGGCTTTGTACAATAATATTAAAATGATGTGCATAAATCCTATCATGGCAGCATTTTTTTTTACAAATATAGATACAGGCAACCACATCACAAAAGATATCTCATTCTTTGATCATCTGCGGAGAAGGAGAAGAGAGGTGGTCAACATGCCTGCAAGTGCACCGAGAACCCCAACCACGGTCCATTTAGTGTAATCGTCAAATGGGCTTCCTGATGGATCAGAAACGCTAACCCCACGGACCGAATATAGCACTATGCCAGTAGTGAAACCGATCAAAGAATATGCCAAACAGACTAGAGGCAAAGAAAATATGATGGATCGTTTCTGAATAGTATTAATTAGATTTGACAGTTTCACTAATTAATGAATCGGAAATATCGTACCGAAAGTGCTAATCCCTGAATTCCTACATAGGATATTGGCCTTTCCATATCGGCCTTAAACTTGAAGACAGAAATAATCGTCGACGCCATTGCGAATGATGCGAAGAGTATTGCCACAAGCCCCGCAATACGCGCGACACTGTCCAAGCCTGGCAAAGAAAGGAAGGTTACAGATGCACTTAAGACAATCGCAGCCTTCCAGATACAGGACTAAGGAACGTGCGAGAAATAGATAAATGCTTTCACTTACCATCAAACAAGTGCATGCACCAATCATCAAGAATGGCCCTGCGCTGCGAAGTCCGCTCTCCTCGTCCATCCTGTGATTGCGGGTTCGCTCGATGAACATGTAGGGAATTCCCAAGCAAACAATGGATATGACGAGATCAACCAGAGCACGGCGGAAAGGACGGCGTCTTGAAGGAAGGCGCAAGTCGTTCGTATTGATATCCTTTGGAAGAGGTTTATTAGGCCTAAAGTGAGTTTGGCGCCATTGCACTGTGTAATACCATGCTTAGACATGTTCAGGGATTCGTCAGTATTCAGAACTCACCAACTCTAATCAGAATCCTTGAAACGATACGGGTTTGGATCCCGAGATCACTGTTGTTCTCTGGGTTTGAAGTTTAGTGAACGTGTATACCTAAAGTTGTGCAAAAATATTACCTCCTGAGAATGAGCGAAGCAAACTCATGAGCTCTTGACACTCTTCCTGGGTGAACGGAGCAGAAAAAGCTCTTTGGGATGGAAGTAGACGATCTGAACGATAAGATCATGTTTAGAGCAAATACCATGAAGTCGAATACTATGTAACGTACCAGTCCAGGCCCATGTCAGAGCATCCATAGCTTCAGTCTTCGCTTTTGTGGGAAGACTAGAGTGTGCGGGGTGGGATTCCATGAAAGACCAGTATCGGTATTCCATGTCTAGTTCTGAGCAAACAAATCGGTTAGTAACCGTGAATCGACTAAATCCAAGTGATACACCCACGATCATCCACATTAGTTCTCTTCCCCTTTCCGTCCTGCGTCCAATCAAGGATTACAGTCCTCGCATGATGATCAACCCAGCATCTAGCAGGGACAAAACCACGCTTATTCGTTCCAATATCCCGAAGCCACAACTCTGCGCCAACAGGAGCGCTGTCCTTGTGCTCGTCAAAGTAAGCAGTTACTGCATGAAGCATCTTTTCAGCACGTAAATTGATATCTGTGGTGATGCGGCGGGTCGGGTGGACGTAGTAAAACGTCCCATCAGGAAGGTGGTATTCGAGCCAGCCAAGGTCATGGAGTCTGGGCACGACAGAGGAATGCCATGTTGATGAAGACGTATTTGGAGATTGCGGAGACACAGTGACGTGGTTGAAGGTACTCGGCTGGAGGTATGAGGTGCCCTTGGGTGATTGCAGTAAGGGGCGCCTTTCGCTACGACGGGACCGTTGTTAGCAATGCATATTTTGTAATGAGGTATTGACATTACTTACTCAGTCTCAATATTTCTGCTACCAGCGAGGCTTGTAGTGGAGTCTCCGTGATGGATTGACCTTGAACATCATTTATGAGATATGAAAATGGGAAATGAGAGGAGTATTTTACTGAGATGGAATGACTTCATGGAAAGGTGGCAATGGCATCGAATGCATCGGAGCTGCCATAGACCCTTGTGGTTCATCACGAGTATTATGGGGCTCGGGCATTTGCTGATGCTGTTCAGCAGCTTCGGGTCTGAGGATATAATTAGCACATATGGTCGGCTGTATTCCAGGGACATTATACTGACTGAGGCATGCTCATGTATTCAGGCGACACTGTGATTCTGGGCACCAGTGGATCTGCAAATGGATCGTTCATGGGCATACTAGGGGGGAATATTATAGATCGTCGAAGCGTAAAAAGATGTTCAACTCACCGTCCACCAGCTGCCTCGTTGTTATTAGGTTGCGTGTCCACTTCTCTCGTCTCGTGTGATGGCATATGTGCAACACCACCCCAAATTTCTTGGTCAGAGTGTATGTCATAGGTAGGTAATGCATAGATGGGAGCAGAAGGGGCGGTGGCAGGCTGTTCAACTTGCGGCCCAGGCATACCGGGGTAAAATATGCCTAGGTCTCTTGGCCTACTCTCTGCAGGTACTTCTCGTTCGATGGGCGCAGGTTGTGCTTCCTGTACTTCTTCAACTTGTTCGGTAAATGCGGCTGGTTGGTTTTCCTGCACTGCCTCGACAAATTCAGTAGGAGGTTGCTCAACTGCCTTGGGTTGTTCCTCTTGCTGCTCAAAGTAAGAAGGGGTACTTTCTATCTTTGGCGGCTCAATGATAGTCGGAATAATTGGTAATTCCCTGGTCACTTGGGGTTCCTCTGGATGAATCTCTGCGGAAACAGGTGGTTGATTCGATGTCTGTTCGGTAGCCTGAGGCTCCTCAACGGGCTTAGGCGGTTCAACCGGCGCGTGGATATCCTCACTAGCCTCCTTACCCTCCGTAGTCCCTTGGATCGATTCATGACCGGCGGTAGAAGCTGGTTTGGAAGAAAAGGGGTCGACAATAACTTGAGGCTGGGGCAACTCTTCTGGCTCATCAGTAAAAGCGCCAGGATTACCAGCTGACGAATCAAGTACAGGAGGGGGAGTATATCCAACAGGGCTGGTTACCTCTTGAATTGGATCCGGACTCTCCGTAGTTACTGCTGGTCCTGCATCATTCGCAGCATCCTGAGCCAAGGGAGAGGGTCCAATTGGTGGCAATTCTGAAGCTGCAGCTTCTCGGGCAGGAGACTCTGCAATAGGACTGGGGGCACTATGGTGTGCGACAGCAGGTGGCAAAAGAGAAGGCAGAGAAGGCTCATTCCTCAATTTGAGAGAGCTCGCATCTGCTTCATGGTCTGAAGCGATCGAAGGTGTAGCTGGGCGGGACAGCGTGAGGACTGATGAAGTGCGTCGCATGACGCTGCCCATGCGGGCTGACCACTTTGGTTTTGGACTGCTCATTGCCGGCTAGAGCGACGTGTATAAGAAAGGAAATAATAAGGGAAAGCTGTGGTGTGATGAGTGGGGTAGACAAAGACGATGAGGATATCCATGGTTCGTATTATCTACTAATTGCCAGGTGTTTACGTCGAGGCAAAGCCAGCCAGCCGAAATGTGTACGGGTCGTGATTATCGCACGAGTGTGATTCATGGAAAACACGTTCTGCACAGCGAATTATCAACATTCTTGTTGTTACACGTGTAGAGAAAAAAGAATATATTCTATTATGCGTACCCCGTACAACAGTAACCTTTCTACAGAACCTGCCGGACAAGAAAACTGATAGACTTGTTTCAGGACTTTAAGATTAGACAAGGTTTAGCGTACATGAGGCATATCGCAGTATGTTACCACCCCAATAAGGGATCCCTAGCAAACTTTAGGTGGGATTAATATAAGAGGACCTTCATTTGGCTTACCTCGTGGTCTGCCTCGTTGCAAACATGTTGCATGAGAAACTTGGAAACGTAGGAATAACTTTGCGTTCAATACAGTAGAGTCAGTTTACAAATGAAACCGAAGAATAAGAGTCTGTTTTGTAGTTCTGATTCGAATGTTGAAAAGAAATAAGAACTTGACAACAATGTTCGGCCCGGAATGTTCCGAAAGTTGGAGAAAGAAACACTTGGATATTTTACCTCGAAGAAACAATCCACATTTATCTGTCAAAGGCCTTGTAGCGAGCATACGTGCTTCTTATCCGTCTGAGCCATAATGGAAAAGGATGTGAAATGAATATGTATATTGATTGACTCCCGTCACTCCCGGCTTCGTACACGAGTTCAGATGGATTTGATTCAGCTGACGGAAGGCCAGGGGATCAGCCATGCACTACACCCAAAACCACTTCCAGCATGCTCATCCATCTCATATGTCTTTCCGCTTCTCTCTATGTCACTACAGTATACGGAATTTCCAATGTCACCATAGACGACCAGGACTCTTCCATTATCTATTCTCCAGCTGCCAGCTGGGCAAAGAGCGCTCCTAGCACCCTCGACATTGGGGGGTTGCACATGCTCACACAAGATCCAACTGCGACGGCGACTTTCACTTTCACAGGTTTTCAACACTTTCGCCTATACTTTCTCTGTTAGCGATCCTAATTGAGTCTGTAATTTTCAGGTGTCATGATCTATTTTCTTTCTCCACGTTGGCCATATTTGGTGAATACCGCTATCTCGTTGGATTCTGCTCCTGCGACTCTGGTCGATCTTGTAGATCATAATAGCCCAAATATTGGACAGGGACCAGAAACTGTGCAGTCAAGTGTCGTGTGGAGTTCGGGTAATTTGACAAATCAACAACACACTCTTGTCATATCCGTTGGTGCTGGTCAGCCCTATGCTATCGTTGATGCATTAATGTATGGATTCAACCCTTGTGGCCGTCAATTTGTCTACAATCATGCTTTTTTTTGATAGATTCACTACTCTTGAGCCTAGTGACACTGGGGGAATCACCACTCTCCCACCATCATCTGTGGCGTCAACGTCGTCTACAGTTCCTTCATCAATTACCAGCACAAGTGGTAGAACAATAGCCCCCACTACATCGGTTCCAGTCTCTGCGGCTGCTAAGCCACGTGTTCTGCCCGTAGCTCTTGGGACCGTGCTTGGTTTGTTCGGTCTTTTGATTCTTGCTCTGATTGTGTGGTTCTTTTGTCGACGTCGTAGCAGACCTGTTTCAGAAGCCTGGACAGTTGAAGGTTCTACTGCCCCACATACTCCACGAACTGGCTCTGCATTTGACCCTCCATCACCATACATGACTCAGTATACCCAGAGACAAGATGCACACAATTCAAATTATTATCCCTCAATGCCAGGGGGAAGCACTAGTCTTTGGCAAGACTCGAGACAGCAATACCAAAACCCTGCTTTTGCATATCCCCAAGTCCACCGTAACGTGGGTGGTCATACGCGACATGCTCGTGGCCAATCCAACAGTTGGTCTTCTGCGGGGAACAATCATGCATCTAACCGATATACCACTGCGACCAGTAATTTATCAACAATCACAGAGACGTCCACCCCGACAATGGGGGATGGAAAAACGCCTCTCGCTAGTTCTCCTGCGTCGCGCCAGTCAGATATTGGATATCAGACTAGTAGCCCAGGAGGTTCAGACAGGCTACCCTCTATACCTAGCGATAGCCGGCCTACTTCGTCATATCAGCCATACCCTAATGTTTCAAATGAATACGGCGGAGGTGCTCGGGAATAGTACATTGGATAGCAAAAATACGCATGGGATGTATTCTCGATTCTGATAAATCAAGTCTGTAGAGATGGGTGGTGACTGTCAATAACTTAATGTTTTCGCAATGCATTCTATGTATATACAGACCGTATCACTGATAAAATTAAATGTTTTACGAGCAGTCGAGATTTATAGGTACTGTGATGTCATTTTAGACATCAATATACAATTCCTAGTCCAGATCCCCAGCCAAATACAGATAAATATAACTGTGACCCTGATATAACATCAATCTTCCCCATCATGCATCAATTCCCACCCTAATTACTTACTCCTTTTATATCTACTATGCCAGTATCCCAGGGTGTATTTGTGTCAAAAGCTGCTGCATTGGATCCTGAAGCAGTCAATAAGACTGAAAATACCGTTGATATTCTTTCAAGCACTAAAAGTGAGAACTCACTTCTTCATACTGTTATTCTTACTAATTACCTCCCAGGGTAATTGCCTGATGTGATCACGACTCCTGTTATCGAAACAGCAAAAAGTCAGGCACATGTACTTGCAAAAATCCACAGTGGCATTGCCGAAATAAAAGCCACCTTGACCAATTCTCGTATCTCCTTACGTAATCATCACTTTTCTGATGACCCCGCAAGGCCTCTCCAGAAAACTGTAAGTTATATCCTCATTCATTTCACTCACTGCCTACTCACATCATTAGATAAATGGCAATGGCCATGACTTAGCATTGGCTGTCTGTGGGGCAGCACGGACTCTCTCCTCCTCTTGCAAATTTTCACCCAAATGCCGCTATTGGGACTGTTCCTAATCCCTGGGACCCCAGAATCGAGCAGTATCAACCAGATGCCATCTTAAAGTTGATAATTTTTTATAATGAGGATTTTGGTATCATACCTGAGGACCCTGCTGACATTAGGAGGCATAAAGTCCGTACTTGGCTTAACGGGTTTCTGTAATAGATTACAAAGCATTGATCTGTATCTTCCTTCTTCATTACTTTGTGCTCATCGTAGACAACAGCATCCAATTAATGTTCTACCTAACCTCGGCGATTGCGTTGTCGTGGGAGTAAGACAATGCCTCATCTGAGCGTCGACGAAGCATTGACAAGGTTCCTCATCTCTCTCTTCGCCAATCAGGTGCGGATAGTCTAGAGCTTGAGAATCTCATTGCTAGCGAGGTGAACGACTTTCAAAACTTGGGACATGATATCATAAGAATACAAGCACACACTTAATAGATGAGGTATGAGTCCTGCAGTTGCCCACATCATGAATCATTAGCTAATTCCTCATTGTTGTGTGGCCAATCAGTCCAATCTCGTACTTACATACGTCCACGTCGTATACGATCCCTCCCCTTCCCGCCCCAACAGCTAAGTCCATCACCTAACAATCCATCCTCAACACCACCCAAAGTCAGGCACGCAAGTCGGAACTCATCTAAATACACCTCGCAATTACCCTATTACTCTCACTTTCACAGAATAACCATACTGGCTCACCCTCAAAACGACCCAGTTCAACGGAAAATCCATCATTGCATAACCTTATCTGACAAGTGTAATCATACGATGGGTCGAGTATTGAAACTTACAATCAGGTAAGATTATCAAAACAATACTGCCTGCACGTGCTTTTATCTGCTTCCCTCACGTTTCGAAAACATTTCTAAACCAAGCAGAGGATTGGTGAAAAGAAGTAAAGATCGACTGTGCGATCAAATGAATGCCTTGAAACTGAGAGATAGTACCATAAGGGGAATCCGGATCGTTATAGTTGCAGCATCCTCTAGAATTTATATAGGTGAAATATTACGGGTGAGAGCAAAGTACGTACTCTCCAGGCAATGTATTCCATGAGGTTGTGATACGTTCAAAGACTTACAATCACGTGACATTAATTGGTGATCGGACATGATTGATGTTCCGCAGGCTGTTCAGTGTCTACCGTGGGTTTATCATTCTTGCACTCCTTTTAACCTTGGTCTTCTCCTCAACCAGGTTCAACAATCTATCTTTCATTCTCCACTATCAAATAAATGCCAGGTCCTGCTGTATACGTTCTTGCCGTAATTGGCACGATAGGTGCTGTTATCGCTTTTAAAGAGGTCTGCATTCATAATGTTTCAGGGTTAATCTCATTGTACTAACCCTTTAACTCTTCTACAAGTTCGTTTATGAGCCTCATATTGCACCTCGTATTGAGCAATGGGCGGCCGAGTTTGTCGAGCAACGTCGTGCTCGTCGTAGACAACAACATCCAATTCCTGTTGTATCCATACCAGTGCGATTGCATCGTCGTGGGAGTAAAGGCTCGGATGCTACAAATTCGGACAATGATGATGACAGCGCCCCTTCTGGGCAACGACGAGGTGTTCCTCGTCGCTCCCTTCGCCGATCAGGTGTGGATAGTCTGGAGCTTGAGAAAATTGTTGCCAGCGAGGTGATTGAAAGGCGCAACTAATGGAGCCGCTAGTAATCAATCCGGCATCAAGGACTCCCAAAACTTGAGACATCGTAAGAATACAAGCGCTCACATAACGGATGAGGTATGAGTCCTGCAGTTATCTACATTATGAATAATCGGCTAATACTTCGTTGTGTAGCCAATCAACTCAATCGCGTACTTACCCATGTCCCCAACACATGTCATATACGATTCCTCGCCGTCATCAACCGCCCCCAGTGCTGTACCATCCCCACCCCAACAATCAAGTCCATTACCTAACATTCCACCCCCAACTCCACCAAAGTCACCAACGCAAATACAGCAACCTACACCTACACCATCCATTCCTCCATCCCTCCCACAAGTCGAGGCTCCTTCTCCAATACAGTCACACAATTACCCATTACTCTCACTTTCACGGAACTAACGATACTAGCTCATCCCCAACTCCCCTTGCATTTGGTCACAACAGCGTTCCAAGCCTCTCGCAGTCCTACCCACAGAATATTGATCAAGAAAGCGGCGTGGAACTAGTTTCACCGCCATCTTCCCGTCCAGAGACTCCCTTCTCAGTCCTTTCACCATTTTCTGTAAATAGCAATCTGGGATCTCCCTCCCCTCAAATTGTTCCTCACCCACTTTCTCCACGTGCTGTAGTCAGACTCCCGCAACCCAGGAATGAAGCTTATACTGCTTTGTTGAGAGAATCGCCTGTTCCCACGTGCACCTTCAACTGCTTCAGAGGTGTTCCACTCGTTCTCTTCCTCATCATCTTCCCCGTCATCTTCACTGTCCGACTTACCAACTGGAACACAAAACCGTCTTCCAGCAGTGCCAACGAATGCGCCTGCAGATGAAAGCCGGCCTTTCTAGCTCCTCAAGCACGCTGCAAGTTCCTCCTGCAAATACACACTCGCCTGTATCTCCCGTTTCCCCAACATCACCTCGCTCACCATTCTCACAGCATGCAGAGTTATCTGATCTTGACTTTATGTCTGATTTTGATGATGCACGTAGTGACTCTAGCTGGTCAAGCGCGGCTGGACATGTCATACGATGAGGGACGCTGCCGCTAGTCATAAATACGGGGTCGAACAAGTTGAGAGAAACATATTAGGAGGATCAAGGAATGTGAATGGAGTGGATGTTGAAACGATACTTGCGATTGGAAACCATTCAAGAGAATTTCTCAGCATATAATCTCCCCCTTTCCCCCCCTCCAACTTCTAGACGTCTTCTTTGTCCCTAGAGCCAGCCCCCTCCACTCTGTAGAGTCCAACACTCACCAATTCATACTTCCATTTACGACTTCCATTATCTCATTATCTCCCCCAGCATTTTTCTCAAACGGTCCTCCCAGCATTGAAAGCTTGACCGGCGACTAGTTTTATCTTATCGCCGGGGGGTTCCTATCCAAGAAATACTATCAAGAAAGCTCAACACAATAAGTTAAACTCTTCCTCTCGCAATACTTGGTTAACATCCCATGTTTCGTTTCCCTGTTTTGAATTGTCTCATCCACCCTACCCCCAATCATTCGAATACAGCCTATACACTGTAAACATTTCTCTCAAACATCTACCAAGCACTTGGTGTCCGTCTGTATGTAATTTACTTTCCCCTTTTTTGTTATGAACACCTCCGGATCTCTCAGCTTGTCTCGATGCTCTAAATCTTTATCCTCATGAAATGTACATCTAAAAGTTCGACAATAACTACGGTAGCAATCAATAAATTGTTTTAACGTTTGATGTGGGGTGTGGTGAAAAGTCAAGCCGGCATTATTGTAAACATTACATACATGCTATACAACCTAATTATCTCCTGCATAAGTACGAAGAGGGGGATAATATAACAATTCCAAGATCCGTCACTATTGAAACAACATATCATCTTCTGTAGACCCGGGTTTTTGTCGTAAAGGAGGGGTGGAAGTAGTTATCATCCTGCAGCGCTGGGTACAATCACATCTACAAAGTGTGATGCTGGGGATTCAAGATGTCAATTGCTTTGTAAGGGAAGTCGCTGGAAAGCATTTAACGAAGGCAGCGCATATTGAGGACCACAAATAACGGAATAAGCGAAGGATACAAAAACAACAATTACAACTATATGAATATAAAATACCGAAAACGCGCAAAAATCATCGTGAAAGAACGGAGGTATACGGATATCATATCGTGAAAACTTGTGATAGAAAGCGGGTGATAGGTAGCGCAATTATTGTAAACGGGGGGTGTAGATCAGTTTACACTCCATCGCGGCGGGGAAAATTACCTGGATACCGCAACGTCTCAGGATTATAAGTATAGATATCGAAAAGGGCTTACAAAACTGTCTCTAACTTCCATGCTTCTCTCATTAGTCTCGTCTGGTGCGCTCAGGTCAAAATTCCTCGATATTGCAGCCACAACGACCTTCAGCATTATTTGGGCAAGCTGCTGGCCCCCACATACTCTGGTTCCCGTTCCATATGGCATCATGTATTGCGACATCCTCAATAGATCTTCAGGACGTGAAGAGGTTTCTAGCCAGCGCTCAGGAAGAAAAGAATCCGGAGAAGGAAAGACGGACGAGTCTCGGTGCATAGACCAAGCTTGAGTAGAAACCACTGTGCCTGGAGGTAAAGCATATCCCATCAAGTCAAAGATCTCATCTGTTACACTGTTCCTGGTTGTGGATGATGGCACCACACGTTCAAGAAGACTAGGCGCAGCCGTGTATAAACGAAGACCTTTTGAAGATATATTATGAATCTAGAATCACACAACGCATTACTAACAAAAACTAACCTTCCTTAATAAACGCTGAAAGGTATGGAAGATCTTGTAAAACTGAAATATCGGGGAGCGTCCTCGAATCTGGAATGGCAGCATCCAGTTCACTTTGTAATTTCTTCATTATATCCGGCCTCCGGCTGAGTTCCCAGCATAGATACGACAGAGTTGTCGATGTAGTATCTGAGCCAGCAATCCTGCCAGCCTGATCAACAAAAGAGATAGACAAGCTAGCAATAGAACTCACAGATGTCCCATACACTCAGAGATAATGTCATGATCGGGCATCGGTTGCGCTGAAGAATATCGGTATTCGAGAAGCCTCTGCAGCATAGGTATTTTCTCTGATTCGCCAATTTTACCAGCAATTATCTGCGCTCTCATCTCATAAACTCGACCACTGACAAACTGTATGGTGTTATGTTATATCCATCATAAGGAATGAAAACTCGGACGAACCTCAGCCATGATTTTGTCCGAGTCGCACATTTGTCTCCATCGTCGATTTGGAATTCGGCAGACAAGGTTCCAAGCCCAAGAAGGAACCGCGCTGCGCTGAAACACACAAAGAAACTTTTTAAGAAAACAAAGTAACAAAGTTTCAAAAAATTTGACTGTACTAACTAAGATACCGCGTTTTGGGAAATCGTTGATCGCCGTGGAGAGTGGGTCTTCCACGTCCAAGGCCCACTTTGCTACTGCTCCGAGGCGATAACCATACGAAGAGGAAACAACCACATCGACCATAAGGTTTCGAAACAAGGCTAGGCACTCGACTGAAGACTTTCCTGCAATAATTTCAAGGTTCTATATACTTTAGTTAGATGAGCCCATAGCTTGTATCAATAAGTGCTGTTACATTGACGAGCTCAAAAATGATTTCGTGCATTTCGGGTTGAAATTTGGCAACATTATGGGGAGAATAATGAGGGGCATAACCTTTACGCCGCATAGAATGGGTCGTGTGTTCGAGAGTTGTCATACTAAGCAATGGTCAAAAAAAACCGATAAGGTGTATGCGCATATAATAATCTTACGCATGATCATTATCATTACTATGTTGATTAAGTGAGTTGTACAAAGAAATGTGACATTAAACTCACGTTAGAAGACTTTTGTAGTAGGGGCTTTTGTCAAATTTGTGCACAGAGTATACACTACGCATGGTGGAGATATCGCGGAAGACAACCTTGTTTGGGCCAACACGTACAACAGGACCATAGATCTCAAAGAGTTCTTGAATAGTTTGGCATTGCCGGAGCCGAAGGACGTGGAACGTAAGCCAAAGATTGGAAACAGCCGCGTACCAAGGACCCGGGATTGCGCTAAGAGGAGACAAAAAGAGGTTATAGATCACACGGATGAGGCAATAGGTGAAGACAGCGGAGACGGAGACAAGGAGGAGATGGTTGGAGAACCAAGAGGAAGAAAAGTAGAACGCGGAGGTCATTGTACTAGATAATATGGTTAAAAGGAGACCTGAGTAGAGTTCTGGAAGTCAAGGAGGAAGGGTCCGTGCCGCTGCAGGATACCCGAGGCGGAAGGCAAAGTTGGTGGGAGGAGGAAAGAAGGAGGGGTGCAGGAGAGAAAGAGACGAGAACGGTATATATATTCCGGGAGGTTGCTGACAAATAGGAAGAGAGAAAATCATGACAGAATTGTTGCGGACTGGATTGATTAGACTGAGAGGAAGTAGCCTCGACCGATGGGATGGGATTCGACTCAAGACTGTCGACGCGTCCAAACCTCAACTTTCTCTGATTTCATTCTCCGCTTACTCTTACGTCACTACCGCATTAAGTCAAATCACTACCATATATGTTCATCACGTGTCATCTGCTATAATTTCTGTAATTCCTCTCTGCCCGGGATCTATAACCAGCCGTCCAGATCATCGTTCTGTGTAAACGCCACTAATTTGCCGACGCCTCTCTTGATATATTTCTATTCTATCAACTAGTTCTAGTCATACGCCACTCAGTTTGAAAACAATATAAAAATACTACAGCTTGTAGACACAAGATCCACCGTAAAAGATGTTCTTACATTCAAATACTGACAGCACATTATTGAAATACGAAATGGCTTGGGAGCATAAGAAGGTTGTCTCGCAAACTTTGTTTCACATCACAGCCTTATTAAGACTCCCTCGTTACCGCATATCGCCTCTCCTTCGTTCGCTCTTCTCTATTCACCACCTCACTTTATGGTTCATAATCTTTAACCTCATGACAGTGTAAATCTATCATGTCACATAGCATTCATTCATTGCCACACACATGTAGTAATGTCTTCAGTCGTCCGATATTTTTGACTGAATACAACTTCGTTCGGAAACTACCCAACGATTTATTCAGCCGTGTAGCGCCACTAGATGCAAGATTTTTCAAGCTACCATATTCAAGTGGCACCCAAACTAGCTAAAGTTAAGCTCAAGATCATGCCCGACATCTACATTCAGTTCATGTTCCCGTTCATTGTTAGTGCATACCGAAAGGATCTGGCCGAATATCTACTCGTTTGCGAATCAATCGCAATCTAATGTACTGATTTCCCATCGTATACAACGTCCCACCGGTTCAAAGAATTCTCTACCTAAAAGTTAACCAAATAACCTTGAGGAAATAGGTGAGCTATTCATTGCCAAGGAGAACACCGCTAAAAGCCTTTTCAAAACGCAAATTTCTTACTTGCTCCACCGAAAGCCTTATGCTTCATGAGATATCTACCAGGAGAAGTAGTCCTACGGCCAACAAAGAATCGGGGAAGGAAGTAGCTACCAAGGCTTGATAGGAGAAATGATCAAGCATCACGAATCCTGGATGAATATAATAAAGCCATGAGGTACAATCAAAACGTTTCAGTAATTCCCGCTTCATGCACATGATTTAAATCTACATAATCCATCTAGGTACCATGCTAAGTCCAACTGTATCCTTTCTGATTGACTATGTAACAACCTTGTATCCGGGCTAGCCATGTCCGGTGGTCGACGAAGAGCGCTTCAGAGTCGACATTTTCCTCCCCACGGTGCAATCGCATACCCATAAATTGGTCTAGTAGCAATGACGTGGATGCTGGCATATCCCACTCCTAGCATAAAGTTACAGCCACGACTGCAGGTAAGGATAACAGTTTAGATGTTTCACTATTTTTTTGACAGGAGAGCCCCTCCCCATAGCCTAGCATGATACAGAGTGGTACAGATCAGGAGAGCACCTTCATGCCGTAACTAACATCAGGCGATACTAAGCCCTGTGAATTAAACGGGGTAATATCGTATTGAGAATGGCACTGGTTCGTCGTTCGATACACATACAGCAGATCAACAGGAGGTGTGCTCAATATTCGCTTCTTGGCTTTGGCCAGATAACCAGAAATGGGAAAGGTCTACGCAACTGAAAGCGCTCCAAGTGCGATGGGTTCAGTTATCGTTGACATCGCACTGGTCCCTCGAGGCAACTGGATCCACCAATAACGCCGCCACGGGGTACATGAGTCGAGTAAACAATACGATGCGCAGACGAGATGTCAAGCAATCGTAATAGAGGTGATGGAAATATGTCAACCAATGATGGATTAATTGTGCGTAAATTGGTAAAATCCATGGGTAAGATCGAATCCATCTTAATCATTGACATACACACGTCACCCCCCTAGCCTACGATTTTACAGCGATCAGCGACAAAAAACGGGGCAATGACTCGAGGCTCATGAAAAATTGTTACTAACAATCAAGGTAAGAGTCTAATTTTTCATAGCTTGAAAGCCAACGTGTTCCATAGAGTTCTGAAACGCCCTTAATTAACAATTAACAACCACGAGGCTTGTCAAAAGATGTTGCTACGATGACAGATGAAGGTGTGGTTCTTTCATTATGGGAAACTCGGAGGTGGGATTCAGGGGGTGATTAGAGCCAATACGGATCCGGGTGAGAGCTCTGTTCATGTGAGGTGGGGGAGGCATCGTAAAATAGATAAAAAGTTTCCAGGATAGCGGACATGGGGATCCAAGCGAAAAAAAAGCCTGTTGAAGCTGAATCAATCAAAATCACATCTCATAAATCAATGTGGCATCATCTTACGCTCAGAAGATAAATTAGTAGTTAACATCAACCAAATCATGCCCAACTCTCTATCACAATATCCAACCTGGTAGATAAAACCCTGAACCGGAGTGATCAATTTGGCGGCCAAACTACATTTAGCATTTGGTAGGAAACGATGACGGTGGACTGGTACTAGCTCACCAAGAGGGGAAGTTGAATTATCACAAATCAGAAATCATGATCAGTCTGAACCTCGGACGCAATCGTCATTGTTTCCGATCAGCACATCATCACATCAACCCACACCCTACAGTAGCACCGTACTTTGCGGCGGCGGCGGACGAGACTCTGAGCGCATTTTGGCTTTCGGTTGGTATAGGTAAAAGGATGGAGAAAAGGAGGTGGATGTCGTCACCTCTCCACCTTTCAGTGCCAATATGAACGTAATTTATGACGATGAGGTTGAAACGGTGAGCGTTTATAATCCGATAATCCGAGTTTATCTTGCTGAGTACGTGTAAATTGATCAGGCAAGCTCTTTTTTTCATTTATCAAAAATATTACGGCTTGATCATGTTAACTATGCCCTGGCGATTTGCAGAACTGTCTGATAAACAAGCGCGGTTTGGCTATCAATCGGAAAACTGAGCTTACCAGTATTGAAATTGTCATTGGGTTATCCTCGCTTTGCAAT
The DNA here is from genome assembly GCA_009739215.1 of Floccularia luteovirens. Taxonomy (NCBI): domain Eukaryota; kingdom Fungi; phylum Basidiomycota; class Agaricomycetes; order Agaricales; family Squamanitaceae; genus Floccularia; species Floccularia luteovirens. The sequence continues at coordinate 116,859 of VSJF01000004.1, forward strand.
AAGAGATATCTACAATGTATAGAAAAGGAACATCACAAAAGTAAAAAGGATCCGAACTTAAAAGACACATGGAAAACAACCCATCACGTGCCCGAGAGTGTAGAGAGCACGGAAAATAAGAAAAAAAGCAAATGAGCGGGCTTCACGGAATAAGAAGTTGCGAAGATTAGGAGCTGCGTGGACACTACTGATGACCCGGCCAATATTGCCCGTCTTCATTTTGGTTTTATCCCGTTCCCCCTCTCTCTCCATCTCCATCACGACGCCACGATGAAAACACTCTCCATTACCGCGCTGCTTGTTACCATTTGCAGTCAAGTCCATTCAATTGCTGCCATATATCACCCGCTCCGTGAATACGCAGGGCCATCCTTTTTCGACGGTTGGGATTTCTATGGCTTCTATGATAATACAACATGGGGTTAGTTGGAAAAAAAATCTATATACAGACAAATTTCGCTAAAAATGGTTTTTTCAATAGGTAATGTTACATTCCAAGACCGTGCAAATGCAACTTCAAAGAGGCTCGCATATGTGAATGATGTCGGAAATGCAATTGTGAGGGTAGACAATACATCGACAGTGGAAGACGCGACTCTTGTTTACAGAGATTCTGTGAGTTGCACAAGTCATGTTTCCCACACTATATATACAAGACAATGTGCTCAAACCTCATTGAAAGATTCGAATCACCTCAACAGATGCGTACGGCGTCGGTTCTCTCATAGTCATTGATGCTCTACATATACCATACGGATGTTCTGTCAGTCTAATTTGCATATTTCATCCTTACCACGGTTGACTCTGACCCTGACCCTGCCTAGGTCTGGCCATCATTCTGGACACTCGGTGTAGGCGCAGAATGGCCAAACGCTGGCGAGATTGACATCATAGAATCAATCAATCAGTTGCCCAATAACCAAATAGCTCTGCATACTACCCCTGGCTGCTTCCAGGCCGCTTCTCCTGGCCAATCGGGTAGAACCATCGGAACTGATTGTGCCACACCTCAAGGATGTCTCGTTGCGGAAACGAAGCCAAACAGTTATGGTCCAAATTTTGCACAGGCTGGTGGAGGAGTGTTTGCTGCGCAGTTTGATGTATCCGGAGTGTATGTGTGGTTCTTCAGCGTAGGTTCTTTTCCAGTCATGTGTGGAACGTTTGATGAACATACTATCCTCTTTTAGCGACCTGATATACCAGCCAACTTGAAAAACGCAGGGTCCAACGATACATTGGACACGTCAACATGGGGTATACCAACTGCGGGATACCCTGCTGCTGGTTGTAATATAACTCAGTTCTTTGCTCCACAAAAACTAGTCCTCCTCACGACTTTGTGTGGTGTCTGGTAAGCGTCCACTGTTTTGCCTCATCGAAGTCATCTCTTATTCCTGGATATTAGGGCTGGCGTACCTGACATCTATGGTTCCACATGCCATACTCCCACAGGATCCTGTGTACGTCCTTGATCCAGCACTCATATAATTCAAACAAACTCACAAACATAAACCACAGGTCAAAGATAACATCGTGGGTCCAGGAAGTCCAACCTACGACAATGCATTCTGGGAAGTCCGGTACATTCGTACATACCTAGCTGACGGTGCATTTGCTGCACAACCCGCTGTCTCGTCCGCCCCATCCACTCCAAGTATTGACAGCGGAAATACCAATACCCCAGTAGTAACAAGTACGATTGTAGTCAAGCCTTCATCGTCACAAACCGGAGGAGTGTTACCTGCCACTTCGGCTTCTGAGGCGCGTCATTCATTTATTCAATGGAGAACTTCAATGTTACTCCCACTTTCTACTCTTTTGGTCTCTTTCTTAATTGGTTTCTTCATTCTTTGATCTTATTGTACATTTATCCTGTTATTGAAAAATCTACTTTTCATCCCTGCTGATTTTAGTTTTTATGTATTTCCTATACTTATATTGTGTGGTTGTGATAGAAATGTAGGTGCTAATATGGACACCAAATCGATTATCGACATACGCTTGTATGTATGATAGGTTTTCTTTTTCTTTTTCTGGCTTGGACTATTAGGTACACATATTTTTCTGGTTGTCAGTAGCATATCTTATGAATCAAACATATACAATGGTACAATTGCGAGAGATCTATAGGCACAAATCATAAACATTACAATTTACTCCACCTCTTCCACTCCCATCCACCTTTCCTCCTGGCTGCTTTAGCACTCTCGCCACCCCTCAATGGCCCCAATCCATCATCCACCAACCCAAGCACCTTACGGGCCGCACCCAAATCCACCCCTTCTGCCTCACAAGCTTTACGGAACACAGGTTTACCAAGTAACGCCCATGCAATACGTTTATCGTTCGGTAGCGTACCTGGTGGATGTACTTCGAAATCAGGATCACGCGCATACCCGATCGTAGCGGTGCGGATCAACATTGAACTATTATTTTTTTTGTACATAAAGTTCAATTAGAAATCAAGAATAGGGAGGAAGAAATTTGTACTAACGCAGTAAGGCCAAACACTGGTCTGATACCACCCGCCTCACGACCCGTCAAGAATTGGTGCATGCGCCATGTATATGTCGTGCCATTTGGTCCAGTGGATTCAGCCTCATAATGTGTATGATATGGAACCTCCAATGACTCGGGTTCTGATGGGAATGGTGGGGTCGTGGTAAGGAAAGAAGCAAGTGGATGCGAGAAGAGGCTAGTAACTTCCGCTGCGTTCAAGATCGGCTGGAGATGAAATAGCGGAAGTGACTTTAAGAATGATGATATTTAGATGATAATCTGTTGTGTGAGACATACCCGGAGTGTGTTATCGAGGATAAGTACGACGACACTGTTTTGATAGAATTAGTGTCCAGGCAAGATTGTGATTGTCATAAGGATGCATTACGGGGTGACGATGTATTGGGCAGCAAGGAATGGCTCCAGAACACATAGAAGGGGCACTTTACGCCTATCACGCGGTAACCCTATCTACTAGGTAATGCGTAATGAGTTATAATAAAGATAAAGTCTCAAGAAGGCTTGCCTCTTCATGTGCTTCGCGACGCTACAATACCAATGTAGTTGTATGGTACTTATTTTTAGCTATCCAGCTGATTCGATATGAGAAACTCACAGCTGCGTCCTCTAGAGATCTATCTTCTGGGTCTACTTTACCTCCAGGAAGTGATGTATCTCCTGCGTATGAGCGTAACGTTGAGGAACGTCTGTAATCAAGAACCCAAGTATCGTCAATGAGACATTCAATATAAAATGAGGAGAGTGAATTAGGAGGAGAATGGGGTTATGACACCCGAATTATGGGCTAAGCGTAAGGAACAGATAGCTCACCGACTCAGAAGAACATACAAATCTCCTTTCCGCCCAACAAACAACGCAACAAGCACTGCAGCACATCGTGAACGCGGAAAGGTGAGTGGGTAGCGCGGGGGGTGATACGTTGCGAGATTTCTCAGACACCTGCAAATTACATTAAGTTTTAAGCCGAGCACTTCCCAAATTAAATGAACATATGCACTGTTTAGATTCGAGACTTAGTGGCGGGATACGCGCCTCGTTAAGACGTAGCCTCGGTCGATGGTATTTTAATAGGTCCTTGGGTGTCGGTGCATTCTTTGAGGTCATTGTATAGTCACAAGGCCGGCTCCACGGATTCGGTTTCTGTTTAGTAGACTGCTTAACACTATCCTGGATATGTATGTTATGTGTTCGAAAGCTGTCCGTTGCAGGCGGACATGGACTAGAGTCTAGTAGTGAGACCTTGCGGGCGTCAGTGTGGTGCTATGCCGAGGTTGTTGCTTTACGTGATGGCCCTGGGTCTTATAGATCAGGCCTCAGGTTTAGTTTCCACGTCGTGAAGTGTCGTTGGAGATTGAGACAAGTATTATTGAATGGTTGTTTGTATAAGATTCAAATTCACGGTACACAACATCGTTAGTCTCGGCTAAACCGGCTATTACTCGAATAACATATCCCCCGGCATTCAACTACATGTTAGATAACAATTAACACTCATATCCTCACCACTGGTATAGTATCCTCTGAAATTCTCAATATCAGAAAGAAGTGCTATTTTTCGTGTTTGATTAATACTTCTTACAACATGTGGGGCAGTAAGTACACCATTAAGGAGCTATAAGAAGAGTATAGTCAGTTACCATCCCAAAGCCACGACAAAATGGAAATGAGAATGGAAGGTTCAGACAATTAATAATGATTCCGGATAGACATGATTCCTCACAGAGTTTCTCAGTTGAGGGAGTCTGTCTTGTCATCTCTACAAAAGAAAAAAGGGAAAAGCCAAACTCACCTTAACGAGTCTTGAAGTGTTCCAAGAGAACTTGCAGTCCCTCACTATCGACACCATACTCCTTAACGACAACACAACTGCATCCAACAATTTTTCTTGGGTTACCCTCCCGGTCGATCTTGCAAAGACCTGCCCATGTACCGAGGACCTTGGCATCTGCGACTTTGATGAGGTTGATATCGTGCTCAGCACACAAAGCCTCAATAAGTTTGATATATTCTGCTTCTGTGCAGGTCTCCACGAGAACACACAGATGGGCTTGGCGTTTGTCGAGTGCCTTTGCACATTCGCGTAGCCCACGCGCAAGACCATCATGAACAAGAGCATTTTTCAACACTTGCTAGAAAATAAAAATACTGAGGATATCCCATAAGTATATAATAGGTATACACAAACCTTTAGAGCATCCTCAACAGATAATCTACCTTTAGGTGCATCTACTGCAACCTCGACCTCAGCGGGTGCGTCAGTGGGAATGTCATCTCCAGCGTCAGACATCCTACAGGGAACCTAATTCAGTCATCGCATCTAATAGGTGTCATTGTAGCACACACTTTTTAAGATTTTACAATGAAAAAGAAAAGAATAGGTGTTTTGGATGTCTTCGTCCGCTTTCGTTGATGTGAGGAAATAATTAAGGTTTGCAATATTAAGTTATACACTAATATTCAATCTCAGATCGGCAATTACCATACTTGTCCTCGCCCACTGTCAGTCGCTCGACGCGACGTAACGGCGCGTAACTGAACTGATTAGCTAGTACAAAAAATGGTATGTTTTCGATACCCAACTTAGCAACCTGGCTAATGACATACACCTAGAGCCTGGCTTTTTTGCACGTACATGATTCATCAGAACGTACTCCCAGTTCACCTCAGCCATTTGATAGAGTATCGATCTCACTAATGTTTCTTAGCGCATACGGACGCTGTTTGGGGAGTAGCATGGACAAAAGCGGATACTGTCATTTCAGTTTCTGCCGATGGCTCCGTCAAACAATGGTCAGCAAACTCTGGACAGCCTCACCCACCAAACGCGACTTTTCCAACACCGCATACACTTGCGCAGGTCTCTTTATCTGTCTCTCCTGATGGACACAAGGTGCTATATAATAGTATCGAGGGCTTGACATGTCTATGGAACTTGAACTCTGGAGAAGTGGAAGGGAAGTTTGAAAGTTATGCTCGAACAACTGAAAACTCTGAACCGTGTATGTTATTTCTTCACTATGTGAATGTCTAATTTACGTCTGTCACGACTTTTCCCTGGGTAGCTTGGTCTGTATCAATAAACCCAAAGGGAGATACATATGCCTCAACCGGAGCTTCTGGAAATTTGGCCATCCACTCAGCTCAACCAGATAAGTTCGGAGAACGGATATCCAGTATTTCAACTGGCCGAAACAAATTCGGAATGTATTGTACTCATGTTTGTGGTACCTTTCGTGGAGCATACTCACAGTCAGGCTCACATGCATGGTGTCAATAAATATAGAGTCCAGATGGTCGACGCGTAGCCATGTCTACAGATGGTGGGCAGATCTTTATCTGTGACCTCGAATCAAACGCGCTATCTGCCACATACACGACACATGCAATGAGTGTTCGTTCATTGGCGTGGTCCCCCGATTCTAGTGTATGTTCCATATCGATATCTGCTCATATTCTGGTATCAACGCTCCACTTAATGCCCGTAGTTATTATTGAGTGCATCAGAAGACAAACGCCTCGTTCTCCATGACGTACGGACGTCACCCGGCGGAGCAGTAGCGGCATTTACAGGCCACTCCTCATGGGTGCTAAGCGCTGACATATCTCCAGACGGACGGTTAGGTCTTTCAGGGTAGGAGGGGAACAGTTGTTCTGCTGTGAAGCTTTTTTCTTATAAGGATCTCATTTCACTTAGGTCGGCTGATAAAACAATCAAGGTTTGGGATATAGGTGCCCGCGCAGCTGTTTCAACTATACAAGATACAGGTGAAGTCTGGTCAGTTTCGTGGCGACCGGAATTGCCTTCAGCAGGCAGTGCAGGGGCGTTCGTCACCGGTGGAGAAGACTGTGTTGTTAAATGGTGGAGAGGTGCCGGCGCTGGTGGTACGTGACATACTGTAACTGCAAAATAATCCGAAGTCTCGCTGTTTTCTATAATTGTATACTAATCCATGCGCAAAACTTGATCATCCCTGAAAAGAAATGGAACATCCGTCGATTGAGCTAAGCAAGCCGGGTTGAAATGTCATGGCATGTCATTTAATTTCTGTTTAGTGAGTTCCAATGTATCCTTAAGATCCGACCAGTTCCATAATAATAAACTCTGGAAAATTTGACGTGTCAACCAAAATCCACGACTTTGCGTGCAGTATAACGCGCGGATGCTCTGAGGCAGGTGATGTGGATCGACTTGCCAAGTTGAAATGAAATTAAGGAAGAACAATAGCAGGATAAGACCATCCGCCTGATATGGGGTTGAGACAACAAGGCTTCATCTTCATATCCAACGATAATCGGTTATCTTCACCATCATGATTCATACGATAGGCTATGGCACAAAAAAAAACCACTCTCTGCGGAAGAGAACATGAACACGCAAGCAGCAAGTCATACCATTTTGTGATTCGTTTTGTTAACATTCAGCATACAATGTGGATTTCATTTCATTCGTGAAATACCAAAATCGGTGCATATATATCTAGAAATCATCCTTTTCATAGAATTGCCGCTGCAACTTTGCTCATGCCTTGCAAACCCTTCTTCCTTCTTTCTATGCTTCTATTCACTACTAACGCCGAGAGCGATCAGATAACTTTCTACTATATTATTATTGTGCATGAGGACCCTGCGGTACGGTATTACACGGGATCCGGATTAATTGTGATATGGGATAATAGCATCATTGTTAATCGATTGTGCTTTCCATGCTTCTGATGACATCGCTGAAGAAGGTGGCACTTGAAAGAAAAAAGTAAAAAAGACTAATAGGCTAATTTCATTATACCGGGATTAAAAATGAAGTTGGGACATGATTGAACCAAGCTCGTCAGCGTCTATGGGTCTTTGGATTGCATCCAAGGGCATAACCGCTCCCATTAGCCAGGCAAGTCCAGGGAGGACATTCGCACCCTGCGCTTGGTATTCTACAATTAAAATGTTTCGATGTGTTAGAATATTTTGGTGAAGAACATAAAGTCCTTCCTTACGTTTCAAGCTTTGGTAACGGCTATAAATCAGATCAAGTTGTCGTGCGGTAAAGGGAAACATGACGCCCTGAGAGACGGCTATACGCGCTATGAGGAGACAAGTTGTCAGCCGAAGATTTTATATTAAATGCTTTTCGAATATATCAGTGAGAATACCAACCATTTCTAATCGCTTGCACAAATTCGGCCTCAGTATTCGGGGGAAGTTGTGGATGATGGCAAGGAAACTCCGCAACATGGGCCCAGAAAACATGCTTATGTTGCAAATCTAGACCTAAATACCCCACCGAAAAAGATCGAGGCAAATAATATGTAAGCGATTTCATGTAAGCAGTTTTATGCAACTCCTACAGGCTCACCGTTTTCTGGTGTCCAAATCCATGATTTACCTGCGACGCGGGAGTGAAGGTGTAAAATTGCGGTTTCGGGAGTCACATCTGTTATGACTAATTCCACATCGCTAGGTAGCTGACTGTAGTTTGGATCGTCCTGTAGACATTCAAGTTGATCATTCCGTGCGTCGAGAATATACCCCAATGTGACTGGGTCGCGCACGTCGTCTGTAGCAATCAGACGGAGCGCTTGGTTGTAATAGTATATGTCTCCATTCGGATGTGTATGTTGTGTCCATGAGCTGCGAGAAGTGACGCAGAGGGTTCACTGATCAAGAGGCCGAAGATGAATGATACCCTCACTTACTTCTGTGAGCTAGGGCTTGATTGAGAGTGGTGGTACCCGTCGGCCATGTTCTAAGATGCAAGGAAGAAATAGAAAGCTTAAGGAAAACGAGTAATGTTTCCTAAATCCAAAACCCTGCTTGCTTAAATATGGCCACAGATGATGGAAGCAGCCCATTATCCAGGTTCGGTCTTTCTGTTGTTCACATAGTGCTCGTCGCGCGTTGTTCGAAGCACATGAGAAACATCAACCTAAGAAGGATGAAAACCTGGCTATTCCCGTTGTACGCAAATGTTGGGGTAACATAGATAAAATAAAAAGAACAACAAGTTGAATCTGGGATTTGGAGGTCCCCGTCGTTGTATCCAAGCATAAGCAACAAGCATGTGCATGGCTACAAGTTGATGGCCATTCGGGGTTGTCCGCGAGGACCCATAATTCGTTGGGTCTGACATGCTATTTCAGCGCAAGGCACCCCTCTCTCGAATCAGGAAATATCATCTTGCTGTTTCCTGTCGTCATCCATCCTCGTAACGTGTATGTTGCCTACGTTCATGAAAGTAGAAGTTTAAGCTGATATCTCCACCTCCGCAGCCAACATTGTACGTATCCTCGGCAGATGTCATCCGAGGTGAGATCTAAAGCGTGAAACGCATGCCACCTGTGTGATGATCAAGCGGGGTCTGTTGTATTACAACAACGGAAAAGAAGTACCAGGGAACAGGAAATGAGACCATCGAATTAAGCAACCCATGATATACTGCTTATCAAGGCAAAATTAAAATAAACCAAATTGGATTAGTAGTTATAAATATGAGAGATGCCATGCAAAGATGAAGAGGTGATAACAAACACGGAACGATCAGATATTTTTTATTGCGTTCGAACGAATTAAACCACCGCCATCTGAACACAGTCCTTCACAAATTACAGGGCCCGAACGTTACACGATATCACCACGAACTGCTGGCCATTTCGAAAAACTTGACATCTCAACATCTGAGCCGATCCGGGACGAACAGCAAGTCAAGCTGACAATCGGCGACACATCCGGAGACGCACCGAGATACGGTAATTACCTGTGCTTGGCAACGCTTAATAGACAAGGACCAATCAACGATATATACTTACTCTAGAAGAGATATAATTATTCATTTCCCCCCCTGCCATTGCACCAAACCCCGAGCGGTTGTATTGTTTAGAGAAGGTTGCCGTTCCCCATTTTACATAAACACTTTACCGAGTAGTGCTTGCGCGCTTAGGCTTCCCCAGGCATCGTTCGTGCTCATTGGCAAGTTTACTTAATAGGAAAAGAACATATTACAGGGTCTAGTTTAGATAATATAAACTCAGTCAGGGGTAATGTTGACTGAGGTGGGAATTAATTGTGTATGTTGTGTAATTTATTACAAAGATTGCGCAAGAGGGAAAAGTGGGGGGATGTGTCAACACAAAGTAAGAAAAATTGACATTATATTTCCCCATACCACGCCGGAACCATCATAATGTGAGTTTTTCCAATTTCTAATCAATGAAGTGCCACTTAGCAGAACCAGAACTATACCGGAACTTCTGTTGGAGTAGGTGTGTCGAGCTAGATGCTGCACCACTGCACATAAATAGTCGTGTTGTACGCTCTGCGAGATTGTGAAGATTATAGCGTAGGTATAGTAGTATCTAGTTCCAAATATTAGCAGTGTTTGAAATCTGGCGGACCCCTTTCTCACTAAAGTTAGTAGTCTGATATGTTCCTTCGGCTCTAGAGTAGGGAGGAAAGGCGCAACATGGGTCGAACAGCTCCGGACCAACCTAGTGTCCGAAGATGTTCAACCTCAGGGTGTGCAGCAGCTTGATTGTGAGGCTTATTGGAAGTTGCTCATTTTACTTCTCTTGATTTGAGTATACTCAAATATAAGAAAAGGAAGACGAGCACTTGAGCAGTCAGTGTGGTTTGTTGTTAAACGATGCCACGCTACTGCGGTATTTAAACTTCCTAGAGCAGTAGTTGCCAGGGTGGCACGTCCCTCGCAAATTTTGACCCCTTTTCTGTCAAAGACTATAATTTTCAGTTTCAAGGAAACACTCTTAAAATCAGTAGTTTCTTACCCGATTTTCTTCTACTGACATGCTGGCATCATAGTTTCAAGTTGTTTATATGATTAGGATAACATACGAACCCTCCGTAGTTTCTGCAGAATTTCCTTCGATATGCAAAATGTCATGCCGTAACTAATCCCAGCCCATAACATAATAAGGACCTTAAGGCCGTGCTTTATGCACGGCAGAGCCCGCTACTATTTATGTCGAGACATATATTTAAGTGCATGAAGACAACATGCATTTCATTTCATTGAAATGATTTTGAAAAGATAACGGGTATGAAAAGGAGAAAAAGAAAAGAAAAATTTTGAGAGAGACGCACCGCAAAACACTCAACTTAGAACATGTGCATGAGAAACGACAAGATCAAAGAATAAACATATATGCGTCATACAGTACGCTCTTGACAGATCAATAAATTTGGGGTTGTACTCTGTTAAATGAAAAGTCATCAGATAGACCGTTCTTGGGTGAATTACCAGATTTAGAAATGAGAAATGGGGGACAGGTCAGAAAGCTGTCATAACTACAAACTAGTGCGTTATAAGACCCACATAACTGCTATCGTGGTGGGAATAACCACCCCACCGCGCAAACCTATGTAAAGGTAATTGTTTCTGTACCCAACAGAGCCTCTTTCCGTCCCGCTCGCGCAAAACACACCCATCCTTCTAAGGACGCCGCTGCTTCTGCTGGTCTTCCGTTTCCCATCCATGCTGTTCGACGCTAACTCTTAGCTTTTCCTTCAAGTTGTAAATCACCACATCCCTATTCCATCGTGCGAATAACATCGTACATCTGAGAGAATACTCGACATCGAAAGGAATCTCCATATTATGGAACTCCGATACTTTCACGGGTCCGCCTGTCATTGTTTCATTACCCTCAGCCCCATAAAGGCAGTCGAACCGGACCTGCATTCCAACGCCTGATGGGCGACCATGCAATTACGTTGTTCTAATAAGTTCCAACGATTATAGTTTGAACTAAAACAGGTTCGGTGATTTTTTGGGATACCCTAGATGCCAATGTTTCCTATTTGCAGTAACTGCCATCTTCCGTGCATCAGGAGAGCACGTAACAGCAGCAACAAAGTCTCCCGGTATAACATAGTAGAGCGCTCCGGTGAGAAGTCCGGGTGCTGATTGCGTGGATAGACACAGCTACCACGAGGATCCATCTTATCGAATTATGATTTACGAGCGACTGTACTGGCGATGGATTCGGGTTTCCTTTTGGCACTAACACTGCAGGTAAGACACTGCAGGTAAGTCCAAAGTTTGAACAGTACCGTAAGATAATATCAGGGGGCGGCGGTCGTTTGGAGAGAATGATACAACAGTGGTAAAAGGGCCAAGAACGGAATCAGGTTGCTTCCGCGTCTTCAAATCGAAAAGCTGGAGAATGTCCAAAGCAGACAAGCAAGAACTTCCTCTTCGTTAGATGGAAATATTCCGGGTAATGGCCCTGCCGACAAATGTGGTTTTCATTTCCGGTTCTACCTTGGAAATACTCTCACCTGATCCTGAGTCCTACACATGAACCCCTTTATCCACTCCACAGAATACAACCTGGACCATTGAGAAACAGGGCTGAAATGACATCCGATTGGTAGGTGCTGGCTGCTCTTTTAAGATCCTGCCGTCAACACATCCGAGATCTCACAATTGGGTGGTTCCTTCCCCAACCCAGTCAACCATGGCACGCTTTGCGTCTTCAGAGATTGCTATCGCTTTTTGGATTTCTGGAACTCTCAAATTTATTCCCTCACCTCCTTGCCAACAGGATATTTTAGATGTTCATTCCACCGGGATTAACCGCAGAAATGACGTATGTTCCATCTTGACTCCAGACCGTAGCATGCACCTCGCATTTTTCATCTTGTACAAGTTGGGCGTGCACCTTTGTGCCAGATATAACGCGTAACGTTCCGGATACGGAATGTTCCATCAGCAGATCCAGAAGCAATTAACCACCCATTAGGAGCCTATGCAACAGCTACCAACAAACTTGGTATGCTATCCTAAAGTCTTCTCCGAAGTGCCAGTGCTAGCATCCCACATACACACATCGCCATCTGATGCCCCAGAGACGATCCAACTCCCATCAAGGGGCAATGTCATGCGAAGGAGAGCGAGGATCATATGAAGGCGAAGACCTCAAGCTAAATGTCTGGCTGTGATTCGTGGGGTGGTAACTAGGTGGAGTATTGGAATTGGCGTAGAGTCTCGTAAGGGGTGCAAAATGGCGCAAAATAAGGCTAGATATGTAGAGCTGCTCTGGGCACTCATCGATAGGTGACCAATGTTGTAGGACGAAGCGAAGTGCATCATTCAGTAACGTCATTTCGGTATTCTCCCGAAACATTGGCCTTGTAACAATAATCAGGTTTGTCCTACATTACGTGAACGTAGTAAAATACTCACTTCACACCACGAAAACATCGCAAGTCAGAGTAAATCTTTTGTAACATCAAAAATCTGTTTCGTCCTAGCCAGGAAATCATCACCCGGACATTTGAATGGAGCCATCCGTCACAACTTCTGAAATATTAGATCTCTGTCAGCTATCCCTTAATTCAATGAACAGTCCAACGAGACTTACCATGCTCTTGACTTGTAACAAGGTGACTATGAATACGTTGATGGTGCCTTAGTAGTGCAGGTATTCTTCAGATGGCACAGCTCACGTTCACATGTTTCCGAAAGGCGCATTGTTAAACTGGGTAGTACCTTGTATACTTCTGCTCACCAACTCTCCGAGTCATACCGAAACTGATGATATGGAAAGAAAAGGAACACAGCTAGAAGAACACCTTTATTATAAAACAATTCAAATAACTCACTTGGGTAAGTCATTCAATAGGTTGGACATTGTATGTAAGTACATAAAAGTCTACGGATCCTGATCACAAACTTCCCAAGTTGACCAGAGTCACGTGGCGTGCCTGTAAGGATCGCGACAGTCAAATTGCACCATAACCGTAAACACAAGTTCTATATGAACCATATAGCTTCACGACCTCTTTGGCTTGGTCGGAACTAATGAGACGAATTAGTGTGCCACAAAAAATGTAGGAAACAATATTCATAAACTGGCGGTTTTAAGGTATAATTGGACTGTATCCCGTGATTATTTAAATACCGATACTCTTTCATACGCCATTAGATGTCATAATGCGCCTCCACTTCCCTTAAATTCCGTGAATTTGTGAAATCGGAAAGGCATGAACGCTCGTCTGGCGCCCTCGCAGATTGCCTAGACCAATGTGTTATGAGCCTTCACTAAGGTACCCGCTTTTCTTTTACACAATAAAATATTCAGGAACCAAACGGGCTTGCGTTCAATGCACTGGTTTCTATTACCGCGGCGATCTATAGCTCTCGGCAGAATACCTCGCCTCAGACAGCCCGGTGTGTCGGCCGATACTTTCAGTCACTATAATTTAGCAAGTCGGACCTATACTCACCGTATCCCAGCATCAGTCTTCAGGTTTGACAACATGTCTGAATTCCTGCTGCTTATCAAGGAAGTATCACCTTTCTTTGATCTTTTGCCTCTTCAATCCAACCTGAATAACACAAAAAAGATCCTACAGAACATCGAGAAAACCGTATACGACAGCAATAGTACTGAAAGAAAAACAAGCACCCATGGTAAATTTATGGACAACAAACACGACCTACGTGCAAGACAGCGTGCCGATGCTGATACCTTCATAAGGACCGAGCTGTTGATATATCAAACTATGAGCAGCATATAACTCATTGAAATGATGTTAACTTACATGATTTAAGATGTTACCCTCTAGTATATTTGGAACGGTCGAGATTTGACATTGTGAGTCAGAAGCATCGTCATCACCTACAAAAAAACCTCAGATTTTTTTTTCAAAGTTGGATTTCTAAATGACAAACCCGGGCACGACACTGCATTTCCCGGAGAGATTATGTGGACTTCACCGTGTGGGTGGGCGAATCCTAGGAATCTGCCCGGGACAATTGGCACTATGTCTGGGCAAGGTACGATGTAACGTCAAAAATATATATATTTTTACGATACGAGGGGTATGTACCTTTTTCGTTATTGACGCGTCTGAAATCTGGTACCTGAAGATTTTTTAGTGTCCACATCCACAAAGAAAACAAGTATGGATACCTTTTGGTCAATCAATTGCGCAAAGGCGGTGTTTCCAACGCGTGGGGTTCCGTAAGTTACAGCCTTGATAGCTGTTCCAGATGGTAAGTTCAATGTTAAGAAAAGGGAGTCAAGTTCCGCTAATGCGCCACCAAGGGAATGTCCGATCTATTGGTGAATGAAGTAAAGTCAATAAACCGTTACTTGGATACAGGTTTTCACTGACCAATGTTACACTTTTTGTGTTCTTTGCTGCCATGAGTCTCTTAACTTCAGCTAGAATTGTTGGAGCAGTAAGAGCGTGCTCGTTGCGGAAGCCATCGTGCACCTGGACACTAGAGGAGACTCCAGGGAATAATGAAGTATCCAAAGCATCCATGAGAATGTTCGCGTCCGTCAAATCAGACACTCTAATATCGGTAAATCACAAAACTGTCATCATATGCGATGAACAGCCTTCTTACAGTTGAGTGGGGTCAGTTCCTTCATGGGCAACAACGACTGTGTTTTGCGTGGGCCAGAAACCAACAAAGACTAGCCATATCTTTGGTCAATATGAATCATAGCCGGGCAATGAGAAATCATTTTACATATTTGCACTCCGTTTCCATCACCTCCAACAACTGTTGGCTGGAATCCAGGGAGTGCTGCACAGGCCTCTGAATACATGAATTAATGTTATGCAAAACCCCGCAACTTCAAAAAGTATATGACATACGGCCACAGCTCCAGTTTTGTAATTTCGAGGTCGAGCAATAAGCTGCACGGGCGAACTGCGTGAACGGTGCTAAAGCTGCCAAGTCACCGGCAGACAAAGGCGTTACAGCACGTCTCTGGATTTCTGTAGGTGCTGCAACTACGACACTGATAGCGCAGAGCAAAGACAAAAGTGCAGATGACAAGAACATTTCTCTTGGGGTGATTTGATAGATTCACAGCAGGATATAAGGTGTATGGGTCTACGACTACTACTGCTACTAACACACACATCTTATATCCTGCTAGAAGATGCTATGCCTATAGATTAACACAAAAATAGAATGTCTGCCACAGATTTTAGAAGGTGACTATGTTAGCATGGGAACATAACGTGAATGTCATGTCGTGGGACCCGACTACTCACTATTGCACGCGTATAGTCTAACTCTTACCCAAAACTGAGCTTCTGTTGCGTACTACTACAAAGCCTAGGTTAATCACACGGATGATATGTATGGGCGTTGCTACTTCTCTTGTGGGGGTGCATGAGGCTCCTGCCTCTTCTTCTCTTCTTGGGTCGGAGAACAAGACTTTAATGAGACAAAACTGTCCCAACGACCAGCACATTGACTTCTTTTAACTGAGGAAAGTATCATATGCATTGGCAAAAGTTGATGATGATAATAAACAAACCTGATATACCACTCGGGTGACTTAGTTAATCCTCCATCTTTGGAAGTTCCATCCACATGACCACGTGGCGGTCGAGCGAGATATCACTGACAGCAAGGTATGGCTCTAACTTGTGAATGTTTTGGCGAACAGTTCTGCCGATTTGACAATATTCTTGCCTGAGAGCATCTATATGATTGTATTTGTGCTAAACTTATGTCAAATCCCATTGGAAGTGCTCATAATACATGGACCTATCAATGATATACTCAGAGTCTGTGTCCTTGACTATCCTTAGTAGTCAGAGTTTAAATATAGTCATTCAATGTGCGCTGGACTGTACATTAAAATAGGCAAATTTCTAGCTTGTGATAAAGCAACAGCTAAAGAATTCATTGGTATATACCAATTCCCCTCTACTGTCAACTATAGCTTCGCCTTGGCTACAACACCACTCTCATACCTGTCTTGCAACACTCTCCGTAGAGTCTTTCCCGTTGGATTCTTTGGTATCTGTGTCAAGACATAATCCGAATTAGAGTTCATGTTTTCAAAAGCCGCCTGATCACTCACCTCATCTAAAACTTCTATTCCACCCCTAAGCCATTTATATTTGCTGAGGTTTTCCTTATGCCACTCGTCGAGCTCCTGGACAACTGCTGCAGGACCTAACGCTCGCCCAGATTCTGATAGGACTACCCAAGCGCGAGGGACCTTTTCGTCTGAAGTTCTTCCCCCACTCACTCCAGCGACAGTGCAGTCCGAGATTAGATTTTTTGGGTGTGCAAAAAGTACGTTCTCAATTTCAACTGGTGAGACTTGGGATCCAGAAACTTTGAGCGTGTCCTAAAATGAGAAAATGAATTATTTGGGAACGGTTATGTAATTGTATCGAAATTACTAACCTTAGCTCGGTCGGCGAAGCTGTTAATCCTTGGTTAGCAGAGAAAACATCAAGTTTATGAGAACATATTTACAAGAAATTTCCATCTTTGTCCACTGTAAATTTGTCCCCAGTTCGTAACCATCCGTTAATGAAGGTTTCCTTAGTAGCTTTCTCATTGTTCCAATAGCCTAGGGCAACATTGCCTCCCTTCACCCACAATTCTCCGGGTTCGTCATAATCCGTTTCAGATCCATCATCCCGAAGAACGCGACATTCCATCCCAGGAAGCAATACTCCAGCACAAGCAGGAATACGTTTCAGACGTCCGCCGAGGGCTCCAGGGAATGGTTGCGCGACTGCAGCTATTGTCTGTGCATATTGTAAGGTGCGTAAGACAGCACAAATTCTGAAAACATACTGATTCTGACATTCCATAACCTGGGGTAAACAATAAGCTAAGCAGGCTTTGTCGACCGAATAAATCTGGGTGAAATACCTTCAGCAAATTGTGCGTCTGTGGGTAGGATATTGGTTAATTTAGATCCTAATTCCTTAGGTAGATATGCGGCTCCGCAAAGCACGGCCTGTACTGAGCTGAGGTCTACATGCGCAATTCTGGGATGATGCACAAGCTGATGTACCACAGAAGGAATGAGTGTCAGCACAGAGACCTTATACCTGGTCAGAGCAAGCCGTATTTAGACAAAACCTATAACAAGAATAAAATGTACTAACTTTGGGATTGCAAGCAGTGCAGTTTCAATATCCCATTTTGATACGATTATCAGCGTTCCCGGTGCAAGGTGGGACCGGAAACAATAAGAATGTAGGCCGTATGAATGATGCATCGGTAAAAATCCTAATATTACAGGTATTCCGTCTGGTCCAGGAGCTGGCGGTGGCTAACCGGCTCATTTAAGCCTTTTTGCTCAAAAGATTCAATTGGCTGCTAATACTCACTGTATAGACTTCCATAGAAACCTCAGAATGAACGATAAATTGTCCCAGAGAGAAGATAACGTTCCCATGAGAGATCATGACAGCTGTTGTTTCATTCAGTGATCACGAAATGTACCGGATCAACAGGAGACAACCTTTAGGCAAGCCACTCGTGCCACTCGAGAACACGAGATAGGCTAGTGTATCTTTTGTTGCTGGCCGCACGTCGACGCGAGGAATGGGTTTGCTACGGACCTCGTTGATCATACTCGACAAACTCTTATAACTTGCTGCATGCCCGCCCATTACATAGATCTTGTCCAAGGAAAGTCCCACCTCTTCTGCTACCGGAAGTATAGCAGCTATACAACTGGTATGTACAATCATCCTAGTTGCTTTAGAAAGCGTCAGAGCATGTTTCAGCTCGAATCGAGTGGAATGGGCTGAAATCAATGCAAATGGAGTTGCAATTGCAAGACATGCTTGAACAACTGTCGGGTAATCCTGTTGCATAAACTTGATCTATCGGGCCGCATCCACAATGATTTTAGCGCTTACCATGCAGTTCTCACTCATAATACCAATGATATCACCATCCTCGGCACGCAATCCAAGCCCTCCATCAGCGACAGGTGCACCTAGCGCAGTTGCCAGATCATACACTTGCTCAACAAACTCCCGGTATTTCCTCTTCTCTCCCGTAACTGGGTCGATGTGAAAAACAAAATCATCCCACTCTGCTTGATCAGGACGGTTGAAGAAGATATGGTGTACATTCACATCTGGAAAAGGGGGGACGTCGGGATAAGGGGATTTGAGGTACATTACGCAAAGCAAAGAGGTGCAGTATCTACAACGAACCTTATTATACCGTTGTGATGATCGCAGGGACCAGGTTTCATGGCAGGAAGACGGCTATAGGGATACCGGGTGAACGTTATTAGGAGTTACTTAAAGGGTAATCAAGTTCGGAACAAAAAGGTTAGGGTGTACAATGTTCTGGAATGAGAAGTAAACTCTGACACTGCCAACGCGCGCTCCGTTACTCGCTTCGTGGTCAAAACTCCGAAAGATTAATGTCAAGTTCGTAAATCGACTTCTCTAGGCTCATAAGTGTTATCTGACAGAATGAAGAACGGGGAAATGAGGAGGGGCGTGGCCGAAATGCGAAGTTAATTACCCACAGCTCACTGCTCCCTGAGTCAGGTGTTCTGATTTAGAAGTTGACAATGTTGATATTACAAATTCTCATAGAGCAAAATTCTGTCAATAAATAGCTTGGTAGAAGTTATAATTATAGTCCACATCTACTTTACAATGATTGCTTACTTTTTACACACCGACCATCACGCTTTCACGTGCGGAATACATTCAGACGACCGTCCCATCCACAACTTCCTAAAACACCTTCCTCGTACAATGACCAGCTGCAACCAACAACAAATTCTGTATGGGGGTCGTGTATCCGAAGGAGCTGAGTCCTTCCAGGTCCAGGAGCAGTTGTCCAGCTGATATAAGATTAGCGTATTTATAAAGGAGAGAGTTGTACACGCTGAATTGAAACTTACATGCGACAAGTCATATCATAGCTAGCAGTTGCGAGGACATCGGGTCTATGAGGACTCCACTGCACCTTTCTCACAGCATACTCATGCCCCAGCAATTGAGTCTCGCACAACCCACCGACCTGACCCACATCTCCAAGCTTGATCATACGACAGTCCCATACTTTGACTATTTTATCAACTCCTCCACTTGCCAAAACAAATGGTCGATACTTATTCCAGTCCAGAGATAGGATCTCGGTACCGGATGCGGGAACAGTCAACACGGATGCGGATATAGGATTCGTGAAGGTATTCGTGTTTGGGCCGGAGTTGAGATATGCAGGAGCGCGAAGATCAAAAATTTTCAGCGTTCCATCAGGTGGAGCATGATGCAAGGATATCAGGTTGGTGGGGTGAGAAGAGGGCTTGATATACACATGAGTGGTGCGCTTGTAAAGTCATTACGGAATGCGGTCGTTCTGGTGTCCACTACATACGACAAGGCATTACTCTTTGTTATCCATTTCGATGAATAGCAGCATATGTACCAATTTGACTGTGCCATCCCACGATGACGATGCAAATGTATCTTTTTTGATATTTGACCAGTCTACGGAGAATACTTCGCGTGTATGTTCTTGCCATGCTCTGATGGGTAGATCCTTGGTTTGGACTGGTTAGGTGAACCAGAAAGAAACCAGTGAAACAATGAACCCACATTTAACATTATATCCCATAGCTTGATAGACCCATCCCCTGAAGCCGTTACTAGTTGATTCTCATGAATTTCTGACCATGCTACGTCATACAGTCCATCCTGTGTTTCATATCTGAAGCCTTAGAGATTCAAGTTTGAAGGTATGTAGTATAGTAAGCAAATGCTCACAATTTATCTATGTTTAATACATGCATGCCATTGGGAGCCTGGGTGGCAGTGACCAGATGAAGGCGACCATTTCCGACGAGACCAAAGTTTGCTGATGAAGCAAGTGCGAGCCGGGTTGTACGGAATGGCGACCAAGCTAAAGCATAATGAGCAAATCCAGGGGTATGAATTGCTGCTGGAGGTAGTTGGGGGCCATTCATATTCACTATCTCAAAGCCAGAGGCGGTTCAGCGCGAGCACGAACGATACACTAAGCAGTATGCGACACGGCTCCGGTTGAAGGGTATAATCACCATTGTCACGTGAATATTTTACTTTGCATTCTAAGTTACAATATCGTAGTACTTTAATACATCAGAAAACTTGATGTTTCTCCTGTGACTCAACAGTCTACTATCTCATCTATTGGGTCTGATGGTCCCGCCAGATCTTCCTCCTCTTCTTGCGGGAGTAGAAGGTTGAGCAAAATTGCTATCAAGCCAGAAGGACAGGACTAAGTTATAAACATCAGTAAAATTTGTCATTAACATAAGAAATAAATTCACAGGGTGTACTCAACACAATTGTGATGGAGTCAAACAGTCCTTCGAGTCCCTTGCTTGGGTTCTCAACCCGGTCAAACAGATGCATGAATATATCTGCTTTCAGTAGATTTCCAAACCCGAATACCAAAGCAGCGGCAAGTACAAATCGATCCCTTCTCGTGAATCTTAAATGTGCCAATACACGGATTCCAGATACAGCTACATTAGCGAAAAGGAACGTTGTCACGCCGCCCAGTACAGGATTTGGTATTGCCAAGAAAACGCCAGATATTTTACCCAATATGCCAAATAGGATTAGGAAGAAACAGCACCAGCGTCCTGCGGTTCTGTTAGCGCAGCGGGTGATAGCAATCACCCCATTATTCTGTGCAAATGTCGATAATGGTGTTACCGTGAAAAGTGCAGAAAAGAAGCCGCCAACTCCATCGGCCTGATGAATATTAAGTCAAGATTTCCATGTCGAGGGTTACGGAAAATGTACCAGGATTCCTCCCTGAATACGAGAGTCAAAAACATCTCCTGTTACGGGTAAGCGCGATACCTCTGCGGATGCTGTTATATCCCCTATTGCTTCCATGGCGAGTGAAACTTCAAATAGACACTCATGAGTCTAAGTACCACAAAAATTGCGAAAAAGGTGCTAACCGTATACGGCAAGCATAGGTAGAATCGCAGGTGGATACACGCCAAGTTTGAAGCGATGTACCCACAAGAAATTAATTGCTGGAGCAGATTTAATTGTGGTGTCACTAATGTATCCAGCTGCACCTGCTACGATACATCCAACCGCGAGTCCCATGACGATACTGATATTTTTCATGAATGGTGACCCGAAAATCTCTGTCAAGATAATGGTTGAGAAGGATAAGAAACCTAGACCGATAAATTCTGGAGAACCCCAACTAACATCAATCAGAACAATAGTCTGTTTTATAAAGGCTACAACTTACGGAAGGGGGCGAGGAGCATTGATATTTGGACAAAGCGCAAACAATCCGGTTTCTGGCCTTGATTGACAATCATTAGATCCACCTCCCCAATCTGCAATGCCCGATCCACCGATGAGGGAGGCACCTATCATCAGAATTACAGTACCTAAAAGGAAGTGTCATCCTGCTGTAGGGACTAGTATAAGGTGGGCTCTTACCGGTGACTACAGGTGGGAATAAGCGTTTGAGGGCTTTTATAGAGCAGAAAGACATGAATATTTCGAGAAAAGAGCATATTAGGGAAGTACCTGATGCATAGTTAGTAAAGCGTTCATTCCCGATAGTCCTAGAAAAAGCCATACCAAGTAATTTTCCATATGCTTCGGGACACGGTCCACGGACTATACCACCATCGGCACCCACTGTGGAGGGGCAGGTACCATCTTTGTACATAGCATTGAAGACCTGTGGAATAGACAAAGGTTGGAGAAGTTAGGCGAATATATGGGGAGTACATACTGCATTAGCAGTACTCAAGGTTGAGAAGCTCGTTCCAACAACTGTGATCAGACCAGTTCCTAGATGGTATCCACGGAAGAGAGGTATTCGTGATATCTGCACAAGGCTCAATATACCTAAGAAAGCATTTCAGGTTCCAAGACGCTGATGTAAATATAAGAATAGACAAAGACTACCCACCACAACCAATCAGAGACGCAGAAATCATATATACAGATGTTTCGCTATCCAGGTTGAGTGCAGATGCAAATATAATTGGAGGAGTGATAAGACCAGCAAGCATAGCCAGGGCATGCTGGAGCCCGCATGAAATTGCGAGTACCAGAGGTAATTCCTCATCTAATCCGTAAAACACTGGCGGTCGCCCATTCTTCTTGGGCAGAAATGAAATCTTGGGTGTACACAACCTAAACAAAGTACGGTCGTTAAGACAAACGATAGTATTCGAGAGTTATTTACCATGCATAATCATAACCACCTATCCACCCATCCCTCGTCGTTAACTTGTGTCTTATCTGTGATACGTGGTTGGTGATGGGGGTCAACTTCGAGCTTGGTGTTATTGTTGACTTTGGTTGTTCCCGATTAATTGGGATTGAAGACATAGCCTGTACAAACGTTCTTAGCGAATTGATTCAAGGGAGCCGAACAAATCCTCCCAAGCTTGTCACCGTAGGTTTATCGGTTGTCGCTTCATTGTTATCTCCACTGGTTCTATCATCATTGGCGCTGGCGGGTGGTACTTCGCAACAAAAGAAGCTTTTGCACGACCTAATGGGGAGGATCGGCATTCCGGGCCGCTACAGTTTCGATAAGCGACATATAATATAGTTGGGTCAAGGTTGCTCGCAAAATGTTGGTTAGAGAAGAGTACATGCATATGGCACTGATATATATTTATATTATACATTTACAAATTAACCCACAGTCCGAATAAAAATACCAGGAATAGAACCCGTTTGTTAATCAACTGCCATTGCTACGTCTAACCACTCTTCATCCAATGCTTCAGGGCTCCGTCCACCCCTTTCCATGACTTGAGCAACATCAGGACCTGGTGAAATACCTTTCATCCGGAGCATGACGCTTTCCGTATTCTCGTCCCATACAGCCGCACTTTGGAAAAATCTCCGTCTTGTTGCTTTCATAGGCGGAGCACCACATTCATAATGACTAAAGCCTTGCTCATGTATCGGGACGTCGAAGTACTGTCCAGTCAGGAGGCTCATACGTTTTCTTGTTGAAGTCATAGTGGAAACATTCTTGTTTACGCGTCTCGATGACTGACGTCTGGTGCTCATGGAAGACTCATCGGAATCCCATGAATCCTCCTCCGATTCCTCAGAGGGAGTGTCTGATTCTTGCAAATTATATACATATCTTGTGTGCTCTATTGTTTTATTGACATAAGACTGAATAGTGAGGTAGATAAGGAGGACTCACGTGCAAGCCGTTCATCAAGGTCATCTCGGCCTTCTTCTTCGTCCTTGCTGAATCCGAGGTGGTGGCCGACACTCTCGCGAGGTACATCTTGCATCGCAACAGACGGTGCGCAACTGAGATGTTGGAGTTGTTCGAGGGCCGTTAGTCTGTTAGAACAATAGGATCATGGATAGCACGTGTGGAAGCAAGAAGTTGATCACACCTGACTTTCTCAAGAGAACCATCCTTGACATTTAAGTCATCCATATTATTTTCCACAACTTCCAAACGATATCTTGGGCCAAACCACTCGAAATATTCGTTCCATGGCAGGTTGGGATCTATGGTATCTTCAATACCAAGCGCACATGCTGTTTCGTAGGTCCATGTTCGTGCCACGTTTTTGACTGTGTATCCACCACCACCTAGAAGGATAAGCGGAATACACTGTTTTCTTAGAAACTGTACACAATGTGCATGGCCATACATTGTCAGGTTGAAACATCCGAGTTTATCTCCTGCCAATGAGTCGGCACCACATTGCAAAACGACTGCTGATGGTCGGAATACATCCAGGATTTTGGCAATGACCTGGCTTCATCAGCATTAACTTTTCGAGAGATTTCAATCACTCACAGGTTCAAAAACGCTCTTAAATGATTCATCTGTTATACCATCTTTCAAAGGTACATTGATAGCATATCCTTTCCCTTTCCCTCTACCTTTGTCGTCTTGCGTCCCTGTTCCAGGAAAATACTCTCCGAACTTGTGAAAGCTGCATGTCATGACCCTATCTGTTGTATAAAAGGCCTCCTCGACACCGTCCCCATGATGACAATCAATATCGATATAAAGGACGCGTGGATAAGTTCGCAGGAGCTCCAGAATCCCAAGGACTATGTCATTAATGTAGCAGAAGCCGGATGCTTCGCGTTTCTTGGCGTGGTGCAGACCTCCAGCCCAATTTATGGCAATGTCTGCGGCGCCAGATGATATTCGCTGGGCGGCAGCTGGATGTGATGTGAGCATATGAGAACCAGGAAATGATTAGTGTCACACCTATTGAGCCTCCTGCAGAAATAGAACAAAATTCAAAAACTCCATCAAATGCAGGGTTGTCTTCTCCTACAAGGACTGAAACTAGAGTTAATACAAGATATAAGGTCTCACTGAAGCTTACATCGTGTTCCATGATAAGTGAGTTCCTCAGCAGTCTCCGGCGTCACAGAGTTCAAGAAATGGACATATTCATCGGTATGAAATGAACTCATAGCCTCGGGTGACGCGCGTTTCGCTCTCTACTCTCCAAGTCTGATCAGAAAGCATACTTAACCTTGGTATACTGGAAACTCACTAGTACATGCATTTTATCCAACATATCATAAGCCGTGACCAAATCGTGTGTGACTCTTATTCTGTGAGGTTTCATGGGGTGGCCAAGGCCATATGTATATGCACCGACGTCCGCTGGTGTTCCAGGTGTCAGCAGAGGTTGGTGCAAGTAGTGGAAGCTGGACTTACAGTCATAATAATAAGCAACTTTTCGCTTGGACATCAATACTGATGCTCGCCCTGAGATATTGGATATGTTTGAAAGTTCTTGATTGTAGTGGAAGGTAAGGGGGGCAACAACTGAATTCAAGTTTTGGCAAGATATGTCGAAAGGGTCACGTGTCCGACGGAGGGGCACATTGAATCAAGCATCCACTAGGAAAGCCCTTATTAAACTTGGTTCCCTAGCTTCTAGTCCTGTTGCTTACAATCTCTGGGACTCGGTTATTGGTGAACCACTGGGGATTTGTAAATGCAACAATAATCTCTAGCACGCGCAGTAACTTCTGTTAAACGCACGTCTTGAGACCGTACGAAGTTGGTCGATTTCTTCTGGACGCTAGGTTACACAGCAAACTGACGAGCACACCCGTGGAGCATATGATGGTAGCCACCTCAACCAAGGCATTACCCCTCTCTACTGCTGCTTCTCGCCTCAATGTAACAAAACTTTTGGTCATTGGGCTCGTTTTCCATGTGCTGTTCATCGGTTCCGTTTTCGACTGCTATTTCACGAGCCCCGTCGTGAGCGGCATGGAAAGCTTCAAAGCAGAAGCTGCAGAATCGAAGCGTTTAGTGCTCATTGTTGGTATGTGGTATCGTTCTCTAATATATCTCTTTACCGACCCAAATTTAGGTGATGGCCTCCGCGCTGACCTTCTTTTTAATACCAATCCTTTCCCAAATATTCCTGGATCTCCTGAGACCGCCGCACCATACCTACGGGCAATAGTTCAAGAAAGAGGCGCGTTTGGTATTTCCCATACTCGTGTCCCGACCGAAAGTCGCCCTGGGCACGTAGCAATTATTGGTAGGACGGTGCCGCTATTTTCATGGGGTTGGTTGATAAGTTTGGTGTAGGTGGGATGTATGAAGACGTTTCGGCAGTTACCAAGGTATGACAATAAAAATCTAAAGACATGTTACAAAAATGAGCTTTATACACAACAGGGTTGGAAAACTAATCCTGTAAGTGCAATTAATTCCTCTACCTCAGATACTGACCACCTTCGTATGGAAGGTTGATTTTGACTCTGTTTTCAATCAATCCAGCAATACATTTTCATTTGGATCGCCAGACATTTTGCCAATGTTTGCTCGCGGAGCTACCCCTGGAAAGGTAAAGACATGGAGTTATAATGAAGAAGACGAAGATTTTACAAAAGGTATTACGCTAATTACCTCGAGTGGTCACTTCCTTACATTATACTTCATGGCGGTAGATGCTACAGCATTAGATTTCTGGGTCATAGACCAATTGAGAACCCTTTTCCGTAATGCAACAACAGACTCAGTACTAAATTCCCAGCTCCGCCAAGAGAAAACTGTTATTTTCCTTCATTTGCTCGGTCTGGACACCACTGGCCATTCATATAGGCCACATTCCAAAGTGTGTTACTATCCTATTATCCTTCCCAACTCTTACATACTGAACTCAAACAATCTACAGGAATATATGCATAACATAGAAGTTGTAGATAGCATTGTTCAGCAAACGGAATCCCTCTTTTCCGACTTCTACCAAGACGGTGATACAAGCTTCATTTTTACAGCCGACCACGGAATGTCCAACATAGGAAACCATGGAGATGGCCGTAAATATCGTCTTACACATATTTCCAAGTACCCCTCACATTCTTTGCGCAGATCCTGACAGCACAAGAACACCACTCATTGCATGGGGAAAGGGAATACGTGGTCCTTTGTCAGATAGTGTCCCCTCTTCGCATGATGAATACTCCCAACAATGGAATTTGGGGCATCTCTTACGCCGGGATCTTGAACAGGCAGATATTGCTCCTCTCATGTGTTCTTTGATCGGTATAAACTGGCCAGTAAACTCGGTTGGTGTATTACCTGATGTAGATCCAAGCCTTCCTGGGTATCTAAACCCCCAGCATGGCGATGAAACGCGCGCTCGTTTAGCTCTGATAAATGCAAAGGTAATACTATCATTAACAGAATGACAATCAATGCTAAAGTTTGTTTCAAGATGATAATCGAAGGCTTTAGAGTGAAGCATGGTACATTCTATTTATATGAAACTGAAATGTTTTACTAAATCCATGGTTGGATAGAGCTCAAGAAAGCACATACTTTATTATATAAACCATACAAATCTCTAGAAGGAATAACAAAGAATGGCACCCTTCAACTTGAACAAATTTCCATGATTGAAAATCTAATCGAATCGGGGAAATGGTCGACAGCTCGACAAGCATCTTACGACCTAATCAAAACTGGACTTGACGGTCTGCACTACTTGCAAACTTATGACAGGTTTCTCATTAAATCAATCGTGATTGCCGCATACACCGGTTGGGTCGCCTATGCAGCTGGATATATCCTTAATTTCGCCAACACATACCACGCATCATCTAATAACCAACGAATCATAATCATTACTTCTTGGGCTGTTTTACTCGGATTTTGGGTGTTATTCACTATTCAAAGGTCACCAGGCACTTTCTACCTATATATTGCGTTTCCCTGTTATTTCTGGCAGCAAGCGCTCCTACAAGGATCTCCAATAATTTATGCGAAATTCAAATCGAACGGAAAATTATCAAATATTTCCCGAGCATTGTTCGATCTTATCTCGGTCTTCATGGGTCTACAAGGCATGGTTGTAAGTACAGATCTCATTCTATGTGCCGCCTTGAAATATATTTGCATTAGGTAGCTTATACCCACCGATCAGTCTGGAGTGTAGGTTTCGTCTTAATTGGAATTGTCTGGCCCTTTCTATGGCCGGAACGACCCCAGAATCAGACATGGCAGCTAAAGATTATATGGGGTGTCCTGTGCCTCATTACGGCAATTTTCCCTTTGCTTTCTGTGGATAAAAAAGAGGATATCGTTACAATGTAGGAAGGCATTTCCCATGATTCCTTATAAGAGCTGACATGCCCCATAGATTATTTGGAGGTTTCTCCACCTCACTTATAGGGTGTATTTGTGCATACAGGATCTTGAAGGGGATACATGATGTGTCGGGTAAAAAATACTTAGGTTTACTTTTTACCTGCCAGGTATTGTGTGTCTCTAGCAACCATGTTGTATTTTGCTCATTTGAGGGATAGATCATTCTGATTTTGCTTATGATGGGAATAACAACTAGCTCGGTATTAAATTTACAAAACAGGCTTGGTTTACCAAAAATCAACCAGATATCTGGTTGGATTGTCTTGTGTAATCACCCTTAATTTTCGTCACCTACCACGTTCACTCAATGCTAAAATATACAGTGACCGCTTCAGCCATTCCAATAATATCGAACAGCAAGCATCACAATCCCCACTCGAAATTATTGATGTATTTTCTTGGCTTCGGAACCTGTTTCGTCATTCTTTCTATCAGTGTCGAACTGTTATTCTATGTTTCATATTCAGCGACCTTGTTTGCTTGGATACACATAGAGAAGCTGCATCGTGCGGGGGTTAAAGGAAGGGAAAATCAGAACTTGGAGTATAGATTTCAACCAGATGACGTACGTATTGCACTATTCTTCCTTTTTTTCGTGCAAGTGGGATTTTTCGGTACTGGAAAGTATGTATTTGTTTTGACTAAAGATGAAACACCAGTTTGTAGCTAACTCTTGACTGGTAGTGTCGCTTCAATATCGTAAGTTTTTTAAATAATCATCTCTAACTTTGTTCGTCATGCGCTATATCTAGTTCTTTCTACCTCGAACCTGTCTACCGCCTTATACCTATATTTAACCCGTTCTTCATGGCTGCACTATTAGTGAGATTTCCTCTTATGTTCCACATTTTATCCTAAACATTTCCCCAGACGTATAAAATAATAGCCCCATACGTTATACTGGCAATAATACTTTCGATGCTCAACCATGATCTAAACCTTCCACCACTTTCATTGCTGCTTGTTGCGCTCACTCTTACAGATGGTGAGCAATGCATTATTTGTTCTACAGACTGATTTTGCTTATCTGAAATATTAGGTATGACATTGACTTTCTTTTTTAACGTGCAGGACACAGGTGATTGTTTTTCCTGTATCTCAACGGTTGGATTCACTTCATCGTTGTATTCTCAGGCTCTTGGCTAGAAATTGGACAGTCCATCACGTTTTTCTGTCTATCATCACTACTTCTGCTTTGGTCCGCTGGTATATGTGCTCTAGGAGAGTATCTCATGTCGGATGTTATGAAAAGACAAAGTAAAGATGCCAAACAAGCCTAACAGCGATAAGGTCAACGTCGGATTGAGAGCACCGCGCTCCAAGCCCACGCTTAATCGGTATATCATGTAGCACTGCCTGTCCTAATATCATTAACTGGATTTGAACCATTCCATTGAAATGGAGAGGACTGCACATGGCAATTACAAATTGAAGGGGCCGCCTACGCGACCTACGGCCTTTATTCCACTCCAAAGCTACTTGCCTATCAAGCTCCTTTATTATAACTTCAGTACCCAGCTTGACAGAACAATCCGAGCCGATTGCACTCATGAGCGGTCCGGCTTCTGCTGACCTCAGCAACAGAGCAGGCAGAAATTAGCTTTTTTGGGTCAGTTATCTCGGTTACAAGCCTTACGTCTCATCACTCATTTTTATTTCATAAGAACCGTGAGGCGGTGCACATAAATTAGTTATATTGTTGAGGGATGATTTGAAAAAAACAAAATCAGCATACATGCAATAACAACTCTTTACCAAGTGCGTCGCAGACATGTTCTACGCAATGAATCTATCACTTGGCGGTTACCGCCAGTTTCATTGTTGTCCGCGTGCCCTATCTGAATTTGTAGGACGATAACATGTGAAGATTCCTACGCATATTCCTTATTCGTATGACTTCCCCACACAACTGGATGAATACTCTCAATCGAAATAACTTGGTCAGTTTGTTGCATTCTGCATTTTTCTTATTGTGATACAGGAGCGCCAATACATATACTGAAGGCTGTATTCATTATGTTCACACTCATGGGCGCCTCGGAAGACCAACCTCCCGCCAAAATGGACATGTGACAGTGATGGGGAGAGTGCCTCGAGGACAACTCGTGTTTGTCAAAGTCTCCTATTGTACTTTTGTTCTTTGCTCCTTAAGTAACAGAGTCAAGCATCTCATTCATCGACACAGTTCTTCCTGCCCCAACCCACTCATCCTAATACCGTGACCAATGCCTCCGTCCAAAGCTGACCGTAGAATCGATGCCACCTTGTCTGGAGTAAAGCAGATCCTGGATATTTCGAAGGATTTACTAGGTTTATGCCCCATCCCTGGCCTTCCATGTGCTGCCTCTGCGCTGTCCACCCTTATCGATATGATACTCGTGAGTTTTCAGCATTGTATTATTGTCGGTAATATGTTTACTGAACCAATCAATTAGAAGGTGAGAGGAAATCAAGAAACCCGGAAGGACGTAGCAAAGAAAATAGAAGAACTCGCGTCGATCCTGGAGAGTACAATGAAAAAGGCCAGCTATGCACCTGAAACAGGTGATGGATCACGATGCCGACTGGTGACCTCCCCAGAATTAGAGAAGAGGATATCAACTCTCAAATGGTTTGTCGCGATCAAACTGTTATCCATGTTACCAATTCAATTGGTGGATGCAGTGACCTGGAAGATCTAACGAATGAAGCAGAAGGACTTAAAGAAGGATCCATCCGTGGTTTTATCCTAAGCAAAAGAAATGCGGACATGTTATCAAATCTCAGGATTGGAATTGAAGATGCGACCAGAAAGTTCTCTGTATGTATACACTCGCACTCATACAGCCCGCTTATAACATTGCCTATATAATACAGATGGAGGGCGAGATACATATTGAATTACTTGTCAACGGGATTGTAGATGCCCAAATGCGCGATCGTGAGATTCTTTTTTTGGGTGTTGCGACAATGGGCATTTGGCTCATTATAGGTACTCTTGCAGGCGATGAAAGAACTCTGGACAAACTTGCCCCCGTCAGCGCTGGGTACACATCAAGCTTGAATCCGACAACATCAGGGACACTACCAGGCACCAGAACCGCACTACTCGAAGACCTTGAACAATGGACCCTCCGACCAGACTCAGACTCAGATAAATCCTTTATATACGTCATTAGCGGCGGTGCCGGTACTGGAAAATCCACCATTGCATATGAAATGGCTCAGAGATTGGAAGAAGACGGTGCACTCGGCGCATGCTTCTTTTTTGTTCGTGGTGCAGAAAAGTTGAACACCACAATGCATGTCCTGAGAACGATTGCCTATCAATTAGCACACAACCAGACCGACCTTTTCCCTCATATAACTGCGGCAGCTCGAGTTTACACTGGGAGAGGGAAACTGGGGGAACAACTGCAAGTAGACCTTGAAGATCTCATCGTTAAACCATTGAAGAATGTCAGCTCATCACATCGTCCAATTGTCCTTGTTCTCGATGCCCTCGACGAATGCTCGAAAGCTGGCCAAAAGGAGATCATTCGACTACTCTACCTACTTATGCAAGAACTACCCAAGATCCCATTTCCTGTCCGGGTCCTTGTGACGAGCCGTCCCGAGATGCATATCCAAGATGCTCTGAATGACGACGATATCCGCAAGGTTTCGAAACCGCCCTTAAAGTTACACGAGATAGAAAGGGTAATTGTTGATGCAGACATCAAGCTTTTCCTAGAAGCACGCATGAAGGTTTTAAAGTGTTACAAGGATTTGTGTAATGCACGCCCTAGTGTTGTCGAAGACCTCACGGAGCGTGCTGCCGGATTATTCATATATGCTGATACCATTGTCAAATTTCTCGATAACAATCCGTACCATGCTGTTGATGTCCTCGAAGCCCTTTTATCGGATGATCCATCAGATGGATCGTTCAGTCTCGAGAGCCTCGACAAGTTGTATGTTGCAATATTACAGAATGCCCTCGATGATACTTGCCTGAAAATTCCGCATATGAAGGAGTACATTCAAGTCGTCCTTGGCAGTCTGGCCTTGCTTCAAGATCACATGTCGGTTACTGCTTTGCAGGATCTGGACAGCGTTCCGATGAGATATATACAAGATATTTTGAGCCGACTTGGATCGGTAATTCTCAAGCCAGAAACAGACAACATCGCGATTCGGATGCTTCATGCAAGCTTTCCTCAGTTCCTGATTGATTTCAAGCGTTGTTCCAATCACATATTCTACATTGATCCCATTGCTCACCACCGTCGCCTCGTATTGACCTGTCTGCAAGTGATGACAGCAAAGCACCCTCTGAAAAGAAATATTTGCGAGCTCGAAGATCCGACAAGAATGAAATCAGATACTCCTGGTCTGCATGACATCAGTCAGTGGATCCCCCCAAGCCTACAATACTCATGTGCTTACTGGGCAACACACCTCTCACAATGCAATGGTCGAGACTTGGAAATTTCGAATGCAGTGACAGAGTTTGTGACGATGAAGCTACTGGTATGGGTGGAAGCACTGAGTTACATGGGCCGGCTCGAAGTTGCTGTTCCAGCTTTGCTTGCAGCACTATCTTGGTGTGAGGTGCGCATTTTGCTTCACTTCTGGATACATGAGAAACTTATATATTGGTGAAGGAGAACATGGAGGATGAGAGTAAATACGAAGTTATTCGATTAATCAGCGACACACACCGGATAATTCTGCAATGTTACACACCCATCAATGAATGTCCGGAGCATCTCTATATATCAGCATCTATACTAGCACCATCGTGTGTCACCATACCACACCATAATAACAATCACCCCATAATAATAGCAAAGACATCTCGAGATTCAGCATGGGGTGCCTGTCTTCACACGATTCCATTAAATTCAGACTGTCGTGCAATGCTTTCCCCCGATGGATGCCTCTTTGCCTCTGAGTCAGAGGATGGGATGGTGGGGATCTGGGATGCCAGCATCGGATTATCGAAGAGAATGTTAGCCGGGCATACCGACGAAGTACTATGTGTCGCATGGTCACCTGACGGGCAGTCACTCGCCTCTGGTTCTGCCGATGGCACGATTCGTGTCTGGAATGCTACGTCCGGTGCACAGGTACATATTCAAGACATGCAAAGTAGGGTG
This sequence comes from Floccularia luteovirens, assembly GCA_009739215.1. Taxonomy (NCBI): domain Eukaryota; kingdom Fungi; phylum Basidiomycota; class Agaricomycetes; order Agaricales; family Squamanitaceae; genus Floccularia; species Floccularia luteovirens. Next base: position 149,919 of record VSJF01000004.1, read on the forward strand.
TATGCTCTATCATGGAGTGGAGACGGAAGGCAGCTCGTTGCTGGGACAAGGCCAGGAGGGGTACAGGTATGGGACATTGTGGTCGGCGAGGAGTTGAAGGGGAGGACGACAGTTCCCGCAATCCAGCAGGTGGAGACGATATCCAAAGATGCTAGACGTGTGATTGACTGCAGCTGGACAGACGATGAAAAATTTCTTCGAGTTTGGGACATTGAATGCGAGAATGGTAGGATTCTCAACGAGTTACACTTACAATTTGGTGTAATGTCAGCCGTGTTTCTGTACAACGACACATAAGTTGCCTTCTGTGGAGTAGACAAAGCGATTCACTTGTGGGACTTGGATTCAGGCCAGTGCACTCCCAAAGTCGAACTTGATTCTAGATTCACTCTTTTGGGCAAGACTATCATTTATGGGATCGCTCTATCTCGGAATGGAAACATTCTTGCCTCGTATACTGGGGGTAAAATCCATCTCTTCGACACGAAATCCTGGGTTTGCCTTGGTTCAATCCAAGGCTCTTTTATTTTCAGTGCATCATTCTCTCCCGATGATCGCCGCCTCCTAACATCAGATAACACAATCAATATGTGGGACTTGACTTCCGTGTTTACATCAAAACCACGAACCATCCCATCCACGCTACCAATTGTAGTACACGACTCAGGTGTAGATTTCGTAACTATCTCCTTGGACGGTGAACGTGTAGCTGCTATGTCAAACGGGACAATCAGTATCTGGTCTCTCAAATCTGGATTGCTATTCTGCACCATTCAAGGGTCTTTCCTTGGCCGCATCACGTTTTCCCCCGACGCACAAAAGATTGCAGTTCGTGAAGATGACAAGATTTGTATATGGGACATCACGACAGCTCGACCTACTTTGATGCGAAGTATAACGACTGCAAACAGCAGCGATGACAAAATCACATGGTCCCCCAATGGAAATTGGATTGTTGGTGAAGCACATGATCCCGATTCGACTTCAGGGCTCGGTGTATTCGATGCGGAGACAGGTGAACTGGTGAAACATCTGGCGCTCAACAATCAGGAGGAGCTTCAGCATGTCGAGTTTTCGCATGACTGTACCACGTTATATGCGTGTAGTGGCGCGGATGAAACGATATTCAAGTGGAAGGAAGGGGAGCAGGTCGATCTCAAGCAGCACAAGTGGGAAACAGAGCTAGATCGGAGGAACAAATTCCACAAAGATGCATGGATTATACGCGAGCGCGATGGGAAGAGGCTATGTTGGGTACAGCAGTCATACCCAGAAGGCTTTGCGCGGTGGGGTAATTATTATGTTGTTGGCCAAGAATCAGGCCGTTTGGATATTATACACATCGAGGAAAGTTCTGTAGACGCGCCAAATAACTCATAGATTATGGGTATGTGCACATGATAACGCACCTATCATACGTTAATTCTTTTATAAATTTGATGCTTCATAATGGGGACCTTTGCTTATGTGCTGCAAATTGCGTTGAACCAGGACACGTTCCATCCAGAATAGGAAAGTCTTCATGTGGTGCGACACTTGGGGCATTCACCCACCGGGAGGACCATCTTCATCTATGCCCCCACGGATACCCCTTGGATTTAAATGTGTTGTTGCTCGATGTAGGCATCCAAAATAGTTCCGATGTGCTTTACAATTGCCATCGGCTGTCGAGCTGGAAGTTATGAAGTACTTTTTATTTTTCTCAAATAATCCTACACTGCTCACAACCTATACCTTTAACGAGTAAATTGTTAAGCACTACCGGATATTATTTAAACGAGATGCGCAGCGTCATACTACACAGTATTTCGGTGCAGTCAATTGTGAAGTATACGGTTGCTGTAGAACACCCAGTCATCAAGGATGTTCTGATCAGCACGACGTTCCATGACGTTAGGCTAGCGAGAGCGATACAGCTTTAAAGATCCTATTGCCTGCATGAGTTGAGGGGTTTTGCTGATCCACTTGGGCAAGTCAGGCAGGGTGACCTTACAAACGATTGGAGTGATCTTGTAGTCAATAGGTAGCAAGAGTAAATGCCCTTACTTTTATTGTTCTTGTACGATGCAAAATGAAAAGAATTCGAGAACATGACCCATTTAACCTGCTTCATCAGGTTGAAGTATGGGCTATGACTTCTGGTTGTACTTCGTCGTATTCACCACTTATGAGTAGAGTAGTTACGTAGTATTGTACCAGATTAGACGTTTTGTTTTTTGTTAGTTTTATAACATTTCTATAACAGAAGAAGCATACTGTCCGTTGTATAGAAACCTGTATTCAACTTCTGAACGTGAACGTCCATGCATACTTTCTGTATCACCAGAATCTGGGTTGTATCCAGCTACGGAATCACCAGTCAGTCTTGAATATGATACTTCGTTTTCTTTGTTGTGTTCTAATCTTTTATGGATGACACCAGGTTCAAAAGCGATCTATCAAGTCGGATTGTATGGGAGTGGGTCGAGCATTGCGATTTAACAAGCCCAAAACACTTAAAAATAATGTGTTCTAACAGATGTATAGACAGGGTTCTGGTTATAAATATTTCAACATCTGAAGAACCTATCCCCACAAAGTCCCTATAGCTACATGAGTTAATATTGGGAGTTTCACATGCATTTGTTGATTATAGAATCATTTTTGAAATATGATTCAGAGTAGTGGGCCGAATAATTTTGACTCATCTTCCTGACTGATAGTACTCTAAGACGTAAGGAAATGTAGTCACAGAAGGATGTCTTCGAGTAAACGAGTGGTGTGACAGATGCACCGCTCTGCTTCACACCACCACACACGCAACTCGTTTACTTTCTTTAAAATACACACAATCCTTCTCTTACAACACATAAATATTATATACACACGATCCTTCAAACCCATACGCAATGGCCAACATAGCAGTCGACCCAAACACACTCATTAGACTAGATTACACTCTCCCTGCATACCAAGCCGTCAGAAACATGATGATGGCTGGAGGCCAATCCGAAGACCAAGTCGTCCAAATCCTCAATACAGCTTGGGACCAACAACACCAAGAAAACATTGAAAGATGGAACGCACCAATACAAGCAGACGCTGACAATCTCAGAGCATCCATTGAACCACCACAACAAGCACGTCAACAATCCCCTCCGACAAATCCCATCCCCAGAGACATAGAGAAGAAGAAGAGCAAGCTTAACGACTTCGACCCCAGTGGCACAATAGAGACTGATGAAGAAATGGCGATATCTCCATATGCCATGGACAAGATTGAGCGAAACGAATACATAGAACTCTGGTATTTCACCAAAGAAGGACGTTTAGACGCTAACATCGATTACACTGCATCCACAGACGAGTCCTTTGCTATGACTAAAACAAATGACGGCGTGTTAATCAAACCAATCTTAGCCATTCGAGCATCAAGACGAGTCGTAAAAGATGCAGACTTAACCTTCCGTCAAATGACGAGAGCCAAATACTCATATCTTCAACAACTATGCCAGGCCGGATGGCCAGAAGCACATGTCTCCGCATTAGCACAAATGTTCACCAACATCGAAAACCATTCGCTGCGAGACCAGCCACATGGGGAACGCATCCTGCTCATTTACCAAGCTAGGGTTCGACAAGCATGGTACAATGCTCTCCGACGTAATGATGCCAACTACAGCCCATCAAACATAAATACGTACATAATGGATAAAATCTCTAGCGAGGTTATGGCACACGTAAACGAGCAAAAAGATGAACGGTAAGCAATCGAAATTAAACATCCCTCACATGTAACTGATCATATTCACATACTTCACCAACCGAAACATCATCAAACCTACTGCATCATGCCCCACGTCAAAAATTTAAATGCATCACGCTTCATTAATACCATCTGCATTACAAACGCCAATACAAACGAAAATCACATAACAAATTGGAACAACGCATCATCATCAAAATACATCCCAATCGACTGCATCATAAACTCAATCGCATCATCAAAAAAAAAAAAAACCCGACTGCATCATAACAAAATGTATCATACATACACAAAACCTATCGACTGCATCATCAAACCAATTTCATCATGTAACCCAAATGCATCATATATCATACATCGTCATCTACAAATCCGAAATGCAATACAAACACAATAACAAATACACCAACATGTAATTAACATAAAACACGACGATAAACACTTATACTACCACATTAACAAACTAACCAGTTTAACAGCCATGTGCAACAAATCGTTGTCAGAAGCTGCCACAGCTCGTGCTGATGCAGCAGCTGCACGATCAGAAATACATAGCAGGCACAACCGACAAACCTCTACATCTACATGGCGTAAACCCAGAGAATCATCTCGTTCTGTATCCCCCAGAAAGAACAGACGTTCTCCCCCTCCTAGATATGAATCATACAGAACATCATCCAGCCAGGTTTTTCAGGCAGGCGCAAACTCATACACCGGGCTCCCGGTTTGCGCCATATGCCTCAGCAGAGACCCGCACGATGTCAAAGCATGTACGGCATCAAAACTCTGGGATGGTTCAAATGCAAGGTGTGCCAGAAACCCCAATGGACGGCTGGTCAACCCAGCAAAATCCATCCTATGCTCAGACTGGAACAGTCGAAAAGAATGTGCAACCAGAGGACACATTCACGAGTGCTCTGGATGTGGCAAAACCAGTCACGGTGCTCAAACATGCTCTCGAGCACAGAAAGCTTAATCTATTATCACCCTATGATGTCGACTCTTGGGAATGTCTCAGCCTTAAACACAATCTACTCCACAGACATAAGCACATCATCAATGGTCTCCAAAAAGGTTTCAATGCTGGCATCACCAAAATATACACTACACATGCCCCTAATAATAATAATTCAGTACATACCTACCAACAACCATATCAACAAATCATTGACAAAGAGTTCCAACACCAGTGCTATATTGGTCCATTCTCCAGAACTGAATTGGAAATCTGCATTGGCCCCTTCCAATCATCTCCTATGTCACTCATTCCAAAACCTGGAAAACTCAGTAAATTCTGTGCCATCCATGATTTCTCCCATCCCTGCAACACCCCATCATCATCTTCGATCAATAGCCATATATCTGCAGACAATTTCCCATGCACCTGGAGCACGTTCTCTACAACATTCTTCACAATCTTTAATCTACCTCCAGGATCTCAAGCTTCAGTATGAGACAGTCGCAGAAGCATACAGAACCATCCCTGTCTCAAGTGAACAATGGCCAGGACTAGTAGGTTAGACTCCACAATGAAGACTAATTTGTTATTAACACCAACAACAATTTTGGGCTTACATCTGCTGGAGGAATATATGGTACCCTTGCAGATGCCGCTCTTGATATTTGTAGAGCTGAAGGTATTGCCCCAGTATTAAAATGGGTTGACGACCATGTTTTCTTTCACATCTCCACTAAACACATTGAAGCATACAACATACAGCATCAATCATGGCAGGCAGAAATCATTGCCAATGATAGGTCAAAGAACAGATGGTAGTCACATATAGTTTGCAGGTAACAAACTACCCAATGACAGACATGCTGAATTTTGTTATGACCTTATCCAGATATGCGCTATCTCCCTGGACTTTTAGAATGCATGCGCAATGTGTTTCCACCTTGTTTACTACTTTCCCATATACAGTTTTGTATCTGACTCGTACTTTGCTTCTTCTAACTCATAGTGACTTGTATAGGCTTCTGTATGACTTGTAGATACTTCTGTATGACTCCGCGTTGACTTGTAGCTTACTGAGCAATTGCGCAATAGATTATATTTAGAAGTAGTGTACTTATATTTAAGTAGTGCAAAACTACAGACAAGCCTCAGCTTGATCTTAGTTTCAAGTACCTCTTAACATGAGTGATTACTCTGTTACTATCATAACATTCTAAGTGACTCTCCCTCCCTTGTCTAGGATGGCAAGATTGTTGTATATAGCAGCATGGACGACACCATACAGCCTGAAACGCCTGGCTGTCCCCTTCTCTGTAACTGACCTCAGAGAGACCCCAACAGGTGGTTTGTAACCTGTGTGATAGCATAACCTATCATCATGCCAGGAGAAATCTGACTGGCAATAACTAACTGTTCCCTAACCTGGACATCCCAACAATGAGACTAGTAAACGATGATGTATAAACCCCTAATGGTAACAAATTTGATGAAGACAATAGCACTCCAGTCAGAGATCTATCATCCAGCTTCATATGCCATTCCGATGATGCTTCTTTCACTTATGCAGATGCTGACATCAATAGAATCTCCATGCAACTTGGGATTCCATGGGAACCATCCAAAACCATTCCCTTTCAAAGTGTTTTCATATATCTGGGCCTTATATGGGATATCGACAAGAAATGTGTTTCCATTCTAGAGACAAAGAAAGAGAAATACACAAAAGCCATACAGGAATGGAAGACTACCAGAATGCATATATTATCCCAAATATGCCAGCTCTATGGAAAGTTACTTTATGTGTCCTTGGTGGTTACTGAAGGACATGCGTACCTTACTAACCTAGAAACCCTGCTATCCATCTTCAGTAACAACCCTTTCATGCCACACACTCCTTCTCATGAATGCAAAGATGACATGGAATGGTAGCTCCGCACCTTTACCAACCCAGACATCATCAGGGACATTCCAGACCCATGCTCCATACAAGACTACCTTGCATTCTCAGATGCTAGCACAGGCTTCAGTATTGGCATCACAATCGGCCCAAAATGGCAAGCATGGAAACTTCCTCCCAGGCTAGAAAAGTGAAAACTGAGATATTGGCTGGGCTGAAGCTGTTGGCTTTGAGCTGCTATCGCATGCCAGTCAGCAAACTTGTAATCCCTGGCTCCACCTTCAAAGTCTTTGGAGACAATCAAGGGGTTGTTGAAGGATGGTGGAAAGGCAGAAGCAGAAACAGGCAAACTAATCATGTCTTCAGACGGATTCACACTCTCATCAAAGAAACCAGATACAACATTCTCACTAGATACATCCCAGGTAAATGCAACCCAGCAGATGGCCCATTGAGAGACATCTTCCCACCCTTATTACTACTCTTACCACCCATATCACTTCCACCAGAAGTTGCCTGTTTTGTTATTGACTTTAATAATACCTGCCTCACAAATCAAACAGATGCTAAGCAGGTCAATAAGCCAAAACCCTACAGCAATAGAGAGTAAACAAACCCCTTTGCAGCACAGAATCATAGGAGGTGGGATGAGAATATCATACAACAGGAAATGCTCAGAAAAACTGAGAACACAAGATAACCTAACCATTCATACCTTAACTCGACAGAGAGCAAGCATTGCAAATCCTCTCCCATATCCCAAACATCTGTCACTAGTGCACTCTCTACTGTGCCCACACTGCCTAGCAAAGGAATGATTAAGATGTTGAAAATCAGTGAATGCAAATAGAAATAGCATCAATGCTTCAAACATGACTCTAATCACCTCAAACTTCAAATGCATATTCGAAAGTGATGTCCTTTTCTTAGACAGAGAGCACACTTGAAATGTATGGGATAGGCCTTCTAACATTTCATGTCTACTGTGACCAATGAGGCATCAAGGAATAAGAAAGAGCCCCAGCATCAGGCAACCTCATATCCATCTTCATAGCCAGTCTAGCAGGTCTCTATTCACATAGCACAGTCAGAAACTACATTGCCAGGGATTCAAGCATAGGCATCTACTTCATGGACTCACTTGGAATACAAATGAAAATGAAATTAGAAAATCTGTTCAAAGCAGCAGAGTGTCTAATACCTGCCACCTTAAAATGAGAGAAACAACAACCATACATGATTGATTTCATCATCCAGATATGTCAACATCTTGATTTGAATACACTCCTTGATGTGGCAGTATATGCTTGCCTCACCACATGCTTCTACATGCTAGCAAGACTGGGAGAATTAACAGTGCCATCTATAAAAGCCTTCAATCCAGAAATCCACATAAAGCCATCCAACGTCCGTCATGATGTCAAAGATTGCAACAAGATAAAGGTCACAGCCTTCTTCATACTACAAACAAAATGTTAAAGTTAGTAGATGCTATAACACAGGCATTAGTAAAGTATTAGTTCACACTTTATGCACTTTAATGTAAATGCCACAATAGTGGCATTAGTGTTACTGTTAGGGGTTTATACATCGTCGTTTACTGGTCTCATTGTTGGAGTGTCTGGGTTAGGGAATGGTTGGTTGTTGTTACCGTTTTGGGGTTTAGGCGTCGTTGTTTACTGGTCTCGTCGTAAGTATGTCCGGGTTAGGGAATGGTTGGGGTTTGCTAGTCAGGTTTCCCTAGTGCGATGGTAGGTTACGCTACCACACAGATTACAAACCACCTGTTAGGGTCTCTCTGAGGTCAGTTACAGAGGTGGGGACAGCCAGGCATTTCAGGCTGTACAGTGTCATCCATGCCATTATTTACAATGATCTTGCTGTCCTAAGCAAGGGAGGGAGAGTTACTTAGATGTCACTAAGGTAACAGAGTAATTGCTCATATTAGAAGGTACTCGAAACTAAGATCAAGCTGAGGCTTGACTGTAGTTTTGAGCTACTTAAATACACATACACTACTTCTAATAATAACCTATTGCGTGCTTACTCAGTAAGCTATGAGTCAATGCAAAGTCATACAGAAGTATCTACAAGTCATTTAGAAGCCTACACAAGTCACTACAAGTTAATAGAAGTAGAATGTGAGTCATATACAAAATGTTGAGCAGCATCCTGTTTAACACAGTAGAGGGGACTGATCTTACCTTAGAGCTTACTTAGACTTAGAGACTTAGAACTAGTACTGACTACTACGAATGAAATTCGACTAAGGACATAAGGTCCAGTAGCTCTACTTATATACATAATTGCTGTTTGTACAGCTTTGTACAATGGTCCGTGCACAGGTACACTAACATATCATGTGACTACATATAGAAGGTTATAGAACCTTGTAGAATGTTCGTGGATATCACGTGCCATAAAGCATATGAGTGTGAGACACGTCATCAGTCACGTGCTCCATCACATATCAATTATGTAATCAGTCACACAAGGTTACAAACCACCTGTTAGGGTCTCTCTGAGGTCAGTTACAGAGGTGGGGACAGCCAGGCATTTCAGGCTGTACGGTGTCATCCATGCCATTATTTACAATGATCTTGCTGTCCTAAGCAAGGGAGGGAGAGTTACTTAGGTGTCACTAAGGTAACAGAGTAATTGCTCATATTAGAAGGTACTCGAAACTAAGATCAAGCTGAGGCTTGTCTGTAGTTTCACACTACTTAAATACAAGTACACTACTTCTAAATATAACCTATTGCGCAATTGCTCAGTAAGCTACAAGTCAATGCAGAGTCATACAGAAGTATCTATAAGTCATACAGAAGCCTATACAAGTCACTATGAGTTAGAAGAAGCAAAGTATGAGTCAGATACAAAATGTGTATGGAAAAGTAGTAAACAAGGTGGAAACATGTTGCGAATGCATTCTAAAGTCCAGGGAGATAGTGCATATCCGGATAAGGTCATAACAATTAGTAAAATACTTTCATTTCACACTTTTACACTTAGTTTACATTTCTTAATGTTTCTGCTTTTGTTTTGTAGTTGTAGGTCCACTGAGTGTTGCAAAACACTCAAATGCAATATAGTGGACACTATTTATCACACCTTATGGTTTCCTGGGTACAACAGGACCAAACAAGTATGCTTTCCTTATGTATCTAGAGATAGATACTAGATACTTGCTGAAAACAAAGTTAATCATATTATACTTGTTTGAATGCATTTTAGAGGGTTTCTTGTATTGTATCTGATTGCTTACAGTAGTACAATTGCAGAGTTCGGTTTGAACTTCCAACACAAAAGCATTGCACATAGGAGAAGAGATATCATGGAGTCAACAAGAAGGTCCTTCAGATCCCAAAGAAGCACTCGATAATCACCTCAGGATCAATGCACCAGATCCTAATGGTCATCTCTTTGCATACTGTCTAAAATCCAGTACACAACCACATCTGCTAACAAAAATGGCCTTTACTAAACACATATCAAAAGCAGTCCATCAAGCAGGAGCGCAACCCATACAAAACCATGGCATCAGAATCGGCGCCACCCTTGAGTATCTCTTAAGAGGCATTTCCATTTAATGTTATTAAAGTAATGGGAAGATGGGCCAGCGAAGCATTCACCATTTGTTACCGTTTGGGGTTTTAGGCATTGTCGTATACTGGTCTTGTTAGTAGGTCTGTCTGGGTTAGAGAACAGTTGGGTTTTTGCTAGTCAGATTTCCCTAGCACTGATGGTAGGTTACACTACCACTACAGGTTACAAACCACCTGTTGGGGTCTCTCTGAGGTCAGTTACAGAGGTAGGGACAGCCAGGCATTTCAGGCTGTACTGGTGTTCGTCTGTGCCGTTATTTACAACGATCTTGCCGTCCTAGACAAGGGAGAGAGAGTCACTTAGTTGTCACTGAGGATAACAGAATAATCGCTCATGTTAAGAGGTATTCGAAACTAAGATCAAGCTGAGGCTTGACTGTAGTTTCGTGCTACTTAAATACAAGTATGTTACTTCTAATAATAGCTAAACACGTATCTGCTCAGTAAGCTACAAGTCAGCACGGAGTCATACAGAAGTATCTACAAGTCATTTAGAAGCAGACACAAGTCACTACAAGTTAATAGAAGCAGAATGCAAGTCAAATACAAAATGTGTATGAGAAACAAGTAAACGAGGCAAGAACACGTTGCGTACAGTGTTCTAAAGTCCAGGAAGATAGCACGTATCCGGATAAGATTCATAACACCATTTACCTGAGAAAACATGCACAGATACTAGTCCCATATCTACAAGCCGCACCAGAGACACAATGTGCTTTTGTCCAAGCCACCATGCCCAGCGTTCATTGAACATATGCCAGCATCCTCATTGCAAAGTAAGTCTAAACCCTCCTCCTAAACACTTGGGTGACGAGACTCACTCCTCGCTGTTATGACCTTATCCGGATATGTGCTATCTCCCTGGACTTTAGAATGCATGCACAACGCGTTCCTGCCTCATTTACTTATTTCCCATACACATTTTGTATCTGACTCGCACTTTGCTTCTATTAACTCATAGTGACTAGTATATGCTTCTAAATGACTGGTAGACACTTCTGTATGACTCCGCACTGACTCGTAGCTTACTGAGCAAGCACGCAATAGTTATTATTAGAAGTAGCGTACTTGTATTTAAGTAGTGCGAAACTACAGTCAAGCCTCAGCTTGATCTTAGTTTCGAATACCTCTTAACACGAGCGATTATTCTGTTACCTCAGTGACAACTAAGTGACTCTCCCTCCCTTGTCTAGGACGGCAAGATCATTGTAAATAACGGCACGGACGACACTGTATAGCCTAAAATGCCTGGCTGTCCCCACCTCTGTAACTGACCTCAGAGAGACTCTGACAGGTGGTTTGTAACCTGTGTGGTAGTGTAACCTACCATCACACTAGGGAAATCTGACTAGCAAAACCCAACCGCTCCCTAACCCAGACACACCTACAATGAGACCAGCAAAGAACGACGCTAAAACCTCAAACGGTAACACTCACGTCGTCAGACAACTATCCCTACTGGGTGACACAGCTCATCTCTTCTGTTCCTATCTGGATCGGACAGTATCCCTGGTGCTCTCACCCACCTACATGCTCATAGCTACAATATGTTGAGCAGCCATGTGTATGTGACACAGTGGAGAGACTCAAGCCTTACCTTGTGCTTACTTAGTTCACACCTTATGGTTAGCATTACTACTACTACCTATAGAATAGGACAAGGGATCTATTCTGTATAAGAGTGTCCTTATATATAGTTCTAGCTGTATATACATATTTATATATGATGGTCCATGCATAAGGCATAGGGCATAGGGCATATGTGAGTGTAGTCATGTGACATATCATGTGACATATCACATGTGACTCATCACCTGACAAATTATGTAATCTATCATGTGATCGTGCTGTCGCAACACACCCCTTCACTTAGTATACTATGTGATGAGAATACTCGAATCATTTAGGTTCTAAGTGAATACTTAAAAAGTATGAAAGTCAGCAACCAGATCACCTAAGCTTAGTGCTACTAGTCTGCAATTGAATCAGCAAGATGAGCATATATGAGTGTTTGGAATGTTTTGTAGTGCGACTGGGTAAAAGGATGCAAGCCAAGTCTGCGAATTATTCAAGCAAGATGCAAAATATTTCAGTGACCTGCGAATATAGCTTCAAGCAGAGCTGCTTTGTGTTTTATCAAGCAAGTGCGATCAAATCAGCAGTGTAATAGTCCAGGGAGCAGTAAGTGGTGCTTCACTCTTAGAGAAAAGATATAAATAAGACAATGGAAAGCGATCTAATTAGCTTAATCTACTAAGTGTAAACTCAATACCAAGTTTGCGATTTCTGTGACAAAGTCAAGCAAGAATTCAAGCAAGTCAGCATCTGTTTGGGCAACCTTAGTAGAGAATCAGGGGTGCACTTTTATTTCTGTCAACAGATGTGCTCAGAGCAGCAATCGCGACATTATGTTGAAAGGCTAAAACTCAATGGAAATGGGGCTTACAAGAATTATGGACCTCCAATGCCCAGTTTGTTTTGATACATTTCTTAAAATCTGCAGCTAGATGTGATCCTAGTATTATCGGGTGTTATCTCGAGTATTGACTAGATTTCAACTCATTGGTTTATAGTCTTTTAGCGCTGATTTGCTATATTGTTTTTAAAGTCTTTCCAGATTAGATATAGCTTTTACCAATAAGACTTGATTTCAAGATTTTCTAAGGTGGTCTAGAGAGATGAGATAAATCTCAAATAATTAAGTGAGCCATTCAACACCACTGATGGTGGAGACAGAGTAATATCATCAGCATCAATCTCAATCTAGGTCTTATAGATCTTTACTTTCTGATTCTCTTAACTTCTTGTTTATGAGTCTAGGAGAAGACCCAATGTCTGGACAATCAAGTCATAGTCAACAACCTCTCACGGGCGACAAGACAGACATGTTTGTACTAGATTATGAGAGTCAAGATCTCATCAATAATCTATCAAGTATTTCTTTTGCGCTTTATAGTAATGAGCTATATAAAGATTTACTTTCTTTGCATCCTTGACATCATATCTTTTGATTTCTTCTAGCATATCTTAGAAGTTTAGTAGCTTCTTTGAAGTGCGAGATATCGGGTGATAGAGTCATGCATTTGTTGTAACTATCGGACATAGTCACTTGCATCATTCGTTCTTCTTATCATCCTCAACCTTGGTGTAGGTATCTTATCTAGTAAACATTTCATTCGAGCAAGAATAGAGTAGTGTGAATTTCTCTATCTGCATCAAGAACTAATGACTTAGATTTGCATAAAATTGGTGTGAACCAAATGGTGGAAATATCAATAATGCAAAGCTTTAATTATCGTGCTTAGAACTGCGAGTGCAAAGTCTGTTCACCCCTCATCCTGAGCTAGTAGACTCATTGTGAATACAAAATCCATCTTCTAGTGATATTATCAGGGAGTCAACATTTAGTATGAGCAAGGTTGGTTGGAAAGGACAGGATGCTGTTTCTTTGTCTATTTTCAGAGTGGTTTGCTAGAAATTCCTTGTCAATGGACTCTGAAACCTGAATCCAGTAATTAAACTGGAGGTTTTATGCGACCATATCATAAATCACTTTCATGACTAGGGAGCTTTCTATGTCTCAACTGGATTACTCTAGCAAGGTGCGAAATATTTCAGTGACCTGTGAATTATATCCATATCTGCAGCTTGGTATAGCACTGATATTCCTGTCGGGAGACTAAAGTGGATAGGAGTCTCATCAGACTCTCCTATGGATTAGGATGTTGGTGTCCTTGGGACGAATTGGGAGAATTTTTTGCGACAAGTAATATTTTAGTCAGCAATCAACTAAGTTCTCAACCAATTGTCTTAGGTATTTCCCTAAGTTTAATGTTTGGATATCGGATTCAATAGAAAATCAAATGTTTGTGAGAGGGCGAGATTACTCAAAGCCATCACAGGTCGATCTTATCTTATGATGTAAATTTGCTTGTTTCAGATTTGGATTTTTTAAGTGAGAGTTATTGTCATGGATTTGCTTTTTAGGGCAATAGTCCATATCTCCATTTCTGGGTATTCAAAAAAATTGTCATTAACTCCTTGGTGCAATTAAATCATCTGCAATTTATAGAGACAATAGTTGAATCCACTTCAATAAGATTTGAGGTAGAAAGAATTTCCGATCTTAACCATTTAGATTTAGATCATTTAAAGTTACTTTGACTTCCATTAGTATTTGGATATGAAGTATGGGCAATACGCTAGGACACTTAAGTCTTCTGGTCGATTTATATGCTGCCAAAATTGTGCAAGTAATGCAGCAATCCAGTGATACTGTGTCATGCGAGTTATGCATCGAATGGTGGTCACCCCTTTCACCGATCAGCAAAGTATTGGTTCATTTCGTAATACACCCCTTCAAGTAGATGAATGCATAGGCAGCTTGGTGTAGCATCACAAGCATGAGACTAATTGTAGTCATCAAGGGAGAGATTCTACTTTGATACTTGCGATAATGAAATCTGCTTAAATGTTGGTATAGTTGACCAACGCAGAAGCTATGTTTCAAGCTTGGGAAGGAAAGTCTTACACATTTAGCTTTCCCCAGAGCAATACTGCGACAAAATGGATGATCTGTTCCAATTCTAAAGATGTGGATTTTCATCTGTGCTCAAATACTCTCGGAGTCTCTGTAGTAGAGAATCCAATCGTCTATGATTAAGTCATCGACCATGATAATGGGAGACAATCTCAACTATAAAATATAGGAGATATCAATGAGCAATGGAATGTTTGTGTTATGACCTTATCCAGATACGCGCTATCTCCCTGGACTTTAGAATGCGTGCGCAACGCGTTCCTGCCTCGTTTACTTGTTTCCCATACATGTTTTGTATTTGACTCGCATTCTGCTTCTATTAACTCATAGTGACTTGTGTCTGCTTCTAAATGACTTGTAGATACTTCTGTATGACTCCACGCTGACTCGTAGCTTACTAAGCAGACACGCATTTAGCTATTATTAGAAGTAACATACTTGTATTTAAGTAGCATGAAACTACAGTCAAGCCTCAGCTTGATCTTAGTTTCGAATACCTCTTAACATGAGCAATTATTCTGTTACCTCAGTGACAACTAAGTGACTCTCCCTCCCTTGTCTAGGATGGCAAGATCGTTGTAAATAACGGCATGGACAACACCGTATAGCCTGAAATGCCTGGCTGTCCCTACCTCTATAACTGACCTCAGAGAGACCCCAACAGGTGGTTTGTAACCTGTGTGGTAGCGTAACCTACCATCACGCTAGGGAAATCTGACTAGCAAAATCCAACCACTCCCTAACCCAGACACACCTACAACAAGACCAGCACAGAACAACACTAAAACCCCAAACAGTAACAGTTTGCACTCAAAGCAGCATCACCATTATGAATTTCACCAATGTTAGATAAAGAAAGCATACTTTTATATTTCTGCAACTACGTCAAGCAAGAAAGAGACATGCCATGTCTTCATTGATATACTCTTGTCTTTCGACAGAGAGAACTCTTTGAGAGCAAGTAGCAGCTCAATCATTGAGTAGAAAAGGATCTCCTTGGAGATCAACTCTCCTTTATCACTACGCTTATTCAGTGGTATAACTACTTGTGACGAGTCAGTCTGGTAATAGTTTTCAAGCAAGTCTTTGGATAAAACTGCAATAACTATTAGATGCTTCGGAGCTAGTGTTATGCTTCAACGAAGTCCATATTATTCATTTATGTGACTTAATCTAAAAAGATCTCTAACGATTTTATGAATCAGAGCTCTCTGCTTTTCCCAATCAACTTGAGCATTATTAAACAAAGTATTATCATTTAAACAAAGGATACATGTGACAGGGTAAATAAAGGTCTGTCCAGTTACTGCTTGCCATTCAGTTTACTCACTGAAGAGGGCACTGTATGTCATGGTCAACTTTGGATCACTTTGGAGCATTAAGGAGGTACTTGCCTTTCACTCTCATTGCTGGTGTTTAGAGCATCTAAGACTCTTTCAATGCCTGCAGCTTGCACAATCTGTTCATCAACTTCCATCTCTGTCCAACTGTTAGTGGGACATGGATATTCCCAGTGTTACCGTTTATGGTTTAGGTGTCATTGTGTACTGGTCTCGTCGTAGGTCTGTCTGGGTTAGGAAACAGTTGGGTTTTTGCTAGTCAGATTTCCCTAGTGTGATGGTAGGTTATGCTATCACACAGGTTACAAACCACCTGTCAGGGTCTCTCTGAGGTCAGTTACAGAGGTAGGGACAGCCAGGCATTTCAGGCTGTACAGTGTTGTCCGTGCCATTATTTACAATGATCTTGCCATCCTAGACAAGGGAGGGAGAGTCACTTAGTTGTCACTGAGGTAACAGAATAATTGCTCATGTTAAGAGGTATTCGAAACTAAGATCAAGCTGAGGCTTGACTGTAGTTTCGCGCTACTTAAATACAAGTATGTTACTTCTAATAATAGCTAAACACAGTGTCTGCTCAGTAAGCTACGAGTCAGCGCGGAGTCATACAGAAGTATCTACAAGTCATTTAGAAGCAGACACAAGTCACTACGAGTTAATAGAAGCAGAATGCGAGTCAAATACAAAATAGTGTATGGGAAACAAGTAAACGAGGCAGGAACGTGTTGTGCACACGTTCTAAAGTCCAGGGAGATAGCGCGTATCCAGATAAGGTCATAACAGTGAGCTACAAATTAATGTTGCATCAGCACAATGTTCAACTTAGTGTAGAGACACTGTCAAGACACATAAGGCTCGCATAGATTTATTGTTATGAACAATGTTCAGACTCAATCACTTGTAGAGTGGACAAGCCACCAATGCTTCTACCATTCAAGGGAGCATGGGGGAGTCACTTTACAAGAGGTAAGAGCTTTAAGTCACCATCATTATAGGCAGTGACAAGCGCGCCATTAAGACTAACAACCAGGGCTCATAACTTGTTGAGCAGCCATGTGTACGTGACACAGTGGAGAGACTCAAGCCTTACCTTGTGCTTACTTAGTTCACACCTTATGGTTAGTGTTACTACTACTACCTATAGAATAGGACAAGGGATCTATTCTGCATAAGAGTGTCCTTATATACAGTTCTAGCTATATGTACATATTTACATATGATGGTCCATGCATAAGGCATGGGGCATAGGGCATATGTGAGTGTAGTCATGTGACATATCATGTGACATATCACGTGTGACTCATCACCTGACAAATTATGTAATCTATCATGTGATCGTGCTGTCGCAACACAATAGACGTAGTAGATCACCCCCCCCTCGCATTACATATCAACCTGTCTTACACTTACATATATTCATAATATCAGACGCACACCTATAGTGATATCGAAGACTCTCTATCCTGTGGCCAATCGAACAAGTTGACGATCTTATAAATAATATTTTGTAGGGTTCTTCTGATCATAGAACAACTGAGAAAGTGGCCACCACTACATATGCTGTAAAATTGCTCTCGTGCATCAATAAAGATGATGACTATGTACAATAGTAAGATTCGTATGACTCGTCTTTCAGGCAGAACGACAAGCTAACAAACACCTCCACCGGGAAATCCAGTGGACGAGTTTGTTAGCTTTGTCGAATCCTAGATTATGTGTCAGAGCACCTACAAGAGTAGTATAGTCATATCGATTGAAATGAACCAACCGCATCTACAACTGCACATGTGAGCGAAGCAGACGCACTCTGGTAACAGATAAGCAATAGAAGAAAACTTGCATGCAAGAAGAGTGGAACATGCACCCATTACAAGCCAGCCCTGCAGACTTCCTCCGCGAGCCACTGCATTAAGGAATATTTTTGATCTTGTGGTATTATACCAACGTAAGGTCATTAACATGATCCATACTATGGTTCAAGGAATCCTGAAACAGTTTCTCTAGTCGAGAACTCAAAGCGGTAACCATTTGGTTGAATGCTCGTAGAATCGGTTGCAGGTGTTCTTTATTGCGGACAGGGTTCAATCCGTGAAGATAGATTCTCTTTCTCTATGTGCTTTATCCTTGCATCGGATGTGGGGAACCATTCTATGTGAAGTAGAAGAGGGTTGATAAAGCGGGGTATGCAGCACAAAAGGCTGATACAGGGAAAAACTCGACGTGATAGTTTGAGTTCACGAAGCCTACTGTGCTTCGGTTAAACAGACGTTATCCGAGATCGGACCTACAGCTTGGTAGGGACGGAAGATTTGCGACCGTTTAAAGCGGGAGATGACGTCTATTGTTAGTTCCAGGATGCTGACATGGGGAAGCGACTGCACCGAAGGCATTAAGCTCCAAGAGAGACAGGCAGCATGGAGGGGAGACGCGATGAAAAAAGCATCACGGCCATATTCATCCCTAGCCCAGTAGATCCATCCTTCTTGGTGTGCATCCTGAATCGCTTGGTTAGTCTCATCCTGCAGGATGTATCCAACACCAAGTAGCTTCCGGAACATCTTCGCAATCTCTGGACGGTTCCTGAGGTCACCATAAAGGGGGAGGCCACGGCCAGGAGAGCTTTCGGGAAAGTCCCGCGCCAGCCTGTGGTCCGGATGGTGCTCACGGAACTGATCAAGCGTATAGGAAATCCCCTGAGACTGGGCATTAAGGTTCTAATATCTCTATGAGTACAGTGATATACCTCGCAATCACAACTCACCTTTTGTCTGATAGATCGCAGCAAAAAAGCGACAGCTCCAGCATGCCCGGCGGAAAAATCAAAGATTGCTGAAGCAACGTCTTGTGTGAGCAGAACTCTGCTTCGTGTTATTACGTCGTTGAATTCGTCGCGCGAGAATAAAAGCCCATGGCCAGCTGAGTCACCACCCCACAATCCCAGCATTTCTTCAGGGGCAAATCTATGAGGCGTTACGGCGCGATCCAGCGCGGGAGAGGAGCTGCCATAGCTGCAAAACAACACAACCCATATATTCTCGGCTATGAACATAAATTTGAATTCGGTCCAAAGAGCAGCATCTCCGTAGGTGACCTGGCCCTCGTCAATGAGCAAATAAGTCGGGGAAGATATGTTGTAAGGAAATGATGGGTTTCTGGTAAGGTCTTTGAGGGGCCGCAGGCCGGTTTGATTGGGTGGCCAACGGGCGATACGATAGATCAATACGTGTGGATGTTTGAGTTGCATATATCCTTGGAACAGATGCAAAAATACTGATTTACCACATGCAGGTGTTCCCCGGACCTTTGATGAAGGGTAGGAATATATCAAATGGAAGTACGAAATTAAAGCTTACCTGAACAAATTGGGAATAAGTGAGCATCGTTTCGAGTTCCAAGCAAAGCTCATCGCGCGGTGTTATAAATGCTATGGTATGAATTGAATAACAGCGTTATGAAACTAAAGCAGCTGAGACTACCAGCCATCTTTGGGACAGCCATCTCGTGGACGTATGCTGTAGCTTCTACTGTACATGGAGCTCACCAAGGACCTAAATTAGTGGATCTATGCAACGCACCTCGAGGTGCCTTGATTCGGAGCCCAGCATCGGAAAGGCCGTATTTGCTCTGACCTGTCAGTAGTATTATTGTTATTGATACTGGCTTGGCAAGCACAAGATCCATACAAGATTTTACAACCATGTGGATTTTCATGGCGTCTTCACAGTCCCGCTCGAACCTATTTGGAAATAGCTGAGGATGATGCGCCCCGCTTCGATCTTTATAATTTGCACATCATTGTATGTCGTAGCGGTTTTTGGGTCCAGTGGCAATATAGTATCGTCGTCAAGGTATTCTTTGAGGACCACACCTCGATCTGTTCGTGGTAAACCCTTCTATAGAAAGGGTGGTCTCTCTTGAGTGCATCGCGCAAGTCGCTGAGGTTCCAATGTGGCCCTATATGAATATCAATAATGCGTTCATCGTGTAGTCTTGCGTCCAGAACCAGGCAGAAAACGTGTAATCCAGCATTCATCGCGGGGTCGTCGAGTGTTGACGGACAGAGAAACAAATGGCGAGTGGATGGTAGCGGATCATTTAAAGGAGGACGAGAAACTGAGACATACTAGAAATGGAAATAGCTTCCTCCATGCATCATCGCAGTGATAGCAGACTCAACTTTCCTGGTATACTTTACTATCAATGACTATCTCATTGAAAAATCATCCAACTACACTATCATAGTTCTAATTTACACGTCATATGATGTTGGCTGGGACAAGCAAAATTTATAAAACTACAAAAAAATTCAGCGACAATGTGGAATAACTCTCTACTAGGCATCAGTCAAAAATTCCAGAACAGTGTTGGTATATCTATCAGAGTCATGGTAGTGTTAGCAACCAACAAAATTATTATGTTAAAAATATGCTTACTTTTCTGGTTCTTCGTACGCAGCAGAATGTGAGGAATTTGAGAACATGACCCATTTGGACTGCTTCACCAGGTTGGAGTATGCGGCTACGGCTTCGGGTTGAACTTGATCGTGTTCACCACTTATGATTAGAGTAGGTACGCTGATATTGTGGAGTTTATCGCTGATGTCCCAGGTCTTAAGGCTTCCTATAATACTGTACACTGAAGGACCTAGCCTGGAGATGGAATAATTGTCAACTTCAAATCCTCAATGAGACAATATCGAATAACGGACAAGGCATGAAACACTGTAGGATTCTGAAGCATGGCAGTGTAAGAGGCCTTCAAGTCTTCGGGCCATGGGTCTAAGTGACATATGTGCTTTGCATAGAAAGCACCTGCTAGCTTTTGATACTCTTCAGATCCGAAGGTGCCGTCCGCTTCGTGCTTTCTGACCGACTTGATATAGTCTTCAGGGAATTGGTTGAGAAGTTTATTCACACCAGCTTGGAACAAAGCCAAAGAGGAGGGTGCCCCATAGATTACCAATTTCTTCAATCCGTTTAGGTGTGGGCGCTCAGGTTTGGTGGCCGCGTACTGTGCAGTAAGCGCACCTAAGTGGTGAAATTGTAATTTAGTACATGTCCGTAGAAGACGTCAGGAAATTATAATATCACCTCCGAAGGACTGTCCTAACAAAACGAAGTCGTCCTGAATTCCGAGGAACTTCAGCAGGTTGTCAAGTTCATCCATGAAGAGTTCAGGAGTCCAGAATCCTTTGGGAGCATCGGGAATATGGGTAGATTGTCCATTCCCAATTTGATCGTATATCACTACAGGTATCCTATGAACAAGTGATACTAATTAGAACGTATGAGTATAACAAGTGGATGTTATACTCTGCCAGTTCCCATAGAAATTTGTTCACCCTAAGATAATTCACCAAAACATGAGTTGGCTGTTCGTGGAAGAATTAATGGCTTAATTACATCATGTATTGGCTGGTTGCTCCTGGACCACCATGGAGTGTGACGACGGGAGTGCGTCCGGATTTCAGGTTTCCGATAACTTTATACCATGTCTTGTACGTCTTTCCCTCGAAAACGAAATCAGCCAATCCAGATGTTTCTCCCATAATAGCGGATTCTAGTTATGAGGTATGCTTTCCGAGGTGAAATAAGGGCCTGGATATATAACCTGGATGAGACCTAGTGTTATAAGCTTCAAGCAGTTATCTATTATTAATGACCTAAAAGTAGATGTTTGTAAACATCAGAAGACTTACTTGATGATTACTGTATACGGGGATACAGCAGATTAATATACTGCACTCTTTGATGATCAGAATAAACGGGAACAAGTCGAAATGGTAAACTTGATTATTTTTAGGGATGTGTGAAGGGCACGCTCTTGATTTGTATTAGAGAGACTTGAGCGCTCAGCGCTGAGCTCTCAATGAGCTGCAGATGCTTACTTTCAGCGTCCTGATAAAGAAAGTTATTTGTAAGTTTCAGAAAGTGATCTGCACGCTCCCCCCCACATACTTAATAATATTCCTCGCACCCTTACAAGAGCGTGCCGCTCCCGGAAGATTATTCGTACTAGTGGCCAAACAGAGTTGGTTTTCTTCCTTCATGCTTGCTGGTATGCCCGGCAGTCGTAGACAAAAATTCTTGTCGATCCAACAATCTGTGTCATAGGTATGTATGTTTGGTGAGCTTAAAAGACCAGACCTGTGCTTCCAGAGCCGAAACATGAGGATGATAAAGTTTGAACTCGAATGCCTCTGGGTCCCAAAGTATTCAAGGTACTAAACACGTTTCATTTTCCTTGGTTCGATTCGAAGCATCAGGCACATAGGTTGTTCCACGTGCACCAGTCCAGACGCCATTCGAACGCAGTAAAAGGGCCAAGTTTGCTTAGCTGCTCAGACTGGCAACATGGCTCTTTCATTCTGGGTACTTTAATTAGTCCCATTCAACTAAGCACGAGATGTAACACATTAGAAATAGGACTCGTAGTTCTTGATTTGATACGCACTAGTAAGTTTAGATTCGATTTCCAATTCTTTTGTAAGCCTAGGCCTTGTTTCGTCCATACTACTTTCATTCTGTAGTAGAATAATATTACCTGTATTGGTAGCATAGAGCAAAACTATGCAGTTGTTACTCTCTCCGGGTGACACTCACTACCCAAGCACTCGTACCCAGTACTCAGCACTCAATATCCAATATCCCTCCCCACAGATCCTTATCCCCTCCCCCTCACCAACCACAACCACAAGCTCATGGGGGACCTCAAAGTGTCTCCTTTGCCAACTTGAGGGGAAACTTGAGGGGAAATCATCTAAAAATGGCCAAGGGAAGTGGTGGGCAGCGATTTTGCTTCGGCTGACCATTCCAGTCTCTCGAAGCTCTCCCGGTTAGGCTCTGCGATCAAACCATAGCACTGGCAAAGATGACAGAAGCAGCAGGATGATATTCCTCGACCTCTCTTCTACGGCAAGGGATGAATTTTAGGACCCAATGCCCCAGAAATGTGTGCATGTACTCAACCATGTCCTGCTCATAAAAATGTAGTGTCTACAATCGCTGAGTTCTTCCTTACTGCTAAATCAACTCGTAAGGACATCAAACTACTAAGTATTTCCACTACCACTCACTCATACAAAACGGTTACCCTCTCTTTTTTTGAGTGAGCCTTATGAAGATCATTACGAGTAGTGCCTAGCATCGGTGGCGCTGTCCTACAATATATTAACTTGAACTGCCTAAGGACTCAAGGTTGGATATCACTTGTTTTGATCATCAATTCCGCACTACTTGACATGTTTTGCAGCAAGTTTGGGGTCGACAAAGCGTTGAATCTTGGGTTTTGATGCACACCAGGTACATATGGATGAGATAGCAGGCCATAGCAAATATGTTTGGTGGTTTAGGTTGATGATGAACGTTGTTTACATAACTTAAAGCTGCTTACCTGTGCCGATTGAGTTCAAAAACTTCGCCGGAGTCCAAAAGCTCGGCAACCCTCAGTAGATGTTGTACCTGACGCCTCGTAAAGTTACGCGCACCACAGTTTCTTGCGATAACATAAAATTTCTGTGTCCACACCTTTCCGTTTTACTTCTTGATCCCGAATTACTGAAAATAAGCTGTTATGCCAAATTCTGCAGATAACATCTTCTTTTCTCTTCCCCGAGATGTACAAAATATGATTGATGAAGCATTTAACTTATCCGTTTCCCTTCTATTAGACTCTGATAACCTATCAAAAGATCACGAGTCGCAATTTGGAGGAGGCTTTATCCAGGAAAGCGAAAATATTGTACCACAAGGGCGTTTGCTCCTCTCTGAAGTTCCTTCAGCTCTCCAACGTCTCAATCTACCATCTGATGATCAAGAAATTCTTTCCGTCTTCCGCAACGCCGCGATTGGCTGGGTTCAACCCTCAACAGGCGCCAGTAGCAATCAAAACTCGAAAGCACCGTCAGTCTCTTTAGATGATTGGCGTTCTGTTTGTGCAGTCTTGCTTGAACGGACTATTTCGGAAGCCGACGCGGAAGACACCTACGAGCAGAGTGATAATGACGATGATATCTATACTAGTGATATTGAAATATCCTCCCCTGGTGAATCAGATGATGAGTACGTCGATGAACCTAGGGCTCGTAGAACACGGGGTTCAGCATCAAAACAGGGTGCATCAACAAATTCCAGAAATCCAGGATTTTTTAGAATCGAAGATATCTCGCCCAAGCAAAGAGAGGAATGCCTCCAAACGTTTGCACTCTTTTTCCCTAACGCTACCCCAGATGATCTTCCAAATCAGAGGATTTCTCTCTCAGACATTCAAAGAGTCAGTAACTACCTTGGAGAGAAAATTAAAGCAGAAGAGGTAATACTTGTACCACATAAAAGTGAGCCACAGTTAATATTAAGACATAGATGGTTGATATGCTTCAGATGTTTTCGACATCACCGGATAGAATGATGAATCTGGACGATTTTTGCAGCATGATGATAGCTGCTGAACTACTATAGTCCTTGTTATCCCACCCTGCGCAGCGAGAATATTACATACGCTCCATATCCACATGGACAATGGCAGACACATCTTCGCAGGTTGCGAATGTATCGGAAACTTTGTAAGGGCAGCTGTGGTTCTAGAACAAATAATACAATAGATGTATGCTCGGGTACTATAAGATCTGACGCAACGCGACAATATTCATTGGATTGTGATATAAAAATATGTTATCTTTCCCCTTGTGTTGGATTCTACTCTAAGAAATACGTGCTTTATAACTATTTTGGTACATACTTGAAAACTTTTACGTCTCACCATACCAAGTATGTCAAAAAATGTTTCCGACTCGGTTTTATAAATATCACAAGTACCAGGTGTACTGTGTATAACACTACAGCTTTGCTGGGACATATCATAAGTTAACGAGGACACCGGAACTGCACGCGGGTGTTGTGCTAGCAAATCACACGACACAGTGTAATTACGCATGTCATCATTTCCGGCTATTCGACGCTTCTTCATTCATACCAATCCCCAAATCCCCAAATCACTATCTTGGGGACAGTCTTACGGCAATTTGAAAATCTCCAGTATTCTGTTACAAGATTTCCACAATTGACGGATTTGGTTGAAGAAGCAGAACAAGCAAGTTGGGCTCAACAACATGAGTAATTCTTTTAGAAGCACGTACAAGACCGCTGCGTCTACGGAAGCGTCTACACCTTCCAGTTCAATACCCCCCACACCAAGCGAAGGTTTTATTCAGTTCACTCCAAAACGCGCCATGGCATCATTTGAGAATCTTGTGGCAATGGCGAATCACCAGGAGAGGTTGAAGGAAGCACGAAAGATGGTGTGGCGCGACAGAGGTCAACCCGTGGTAGAGTTGGATACACTCGAGGCTTGCTTAGAACATGCGTTGTCTGGTGGATTAAGTACGAGTTCTAAAGATTTTGCCCATTCGGAGTTCTGCAAAACTGACCTCGTCATGTGTCATCGAAAGGATCTGCAACCCTTGCTTTCAACATACGTGCCTTCGTCAATCTTGTACTAGCCCTCATCCGCATTCATCGCGTTAACAGGTAAGTGTTTGAAAATTCTCAATCTTTCTGTTTCAAGTGTTAACGGTAAGCTCAAATTTGTTAGGAAACAACGTCTAGCTTTGATCCGACATGCTCTCTTTGGACCGGATTCATGGAGATTTGCTGCTATGTTGGGTAAATCATTTATATCGAGTTTCCCATACATCTCTCCTCACTTGGAATATTCAAGGAACATTTACTTCACTCTACAAGTTCCTCATTAATGCTCTTCCAATATTAATTCCTGCATTAAATCTTTCTGATTCATCATCCTCCGCCATTGATGACGACTATGATGAACCAAAGCTTCCCACGACAACAGTCGAAATTCCCTTGGCAGAACGCAGTGCCCGGCTATCTTTGTCTACACACGCCAAACTTGCGCTAATACGAAAACAAACAAGAAGATGGCATGCAGCGCTTGCTGGTGCAGTTGCAGGTAGCTTGGCTATCATGTGGGAGAAGAAGGGCAGGAAAGCCATTATTGCCCAACAATTATTTGTCCGGTAGGATGTTGAATGATGTGAAAAATTAACGGGACTAAGTGCTTCATTTAGTGGCCTTCAGGGCTCCTATAATGCTTTCACAGTGAAACGGGGCATCAAGGTACCATATGGTGACGTCCTTGTGTTCGCACTAGCGTGGGTACCAAAACAAGACTTGTAATGCTTTAATAACTCTTTTGTGTATAGGTCGGGTCAAATCCTGTATGGGTTTTTGCTTCGTCCAGACACGCTTCCACGGTCTTACAGTAATTGGTGAAGACCTTTCATCTTAGCGCTTTGCTGTTCAATCTGACCAAAACTAGGATTGGTCAAGCTGCAAAAGTTCCACAAGAATGTGTGAAAATGAACATGGGCTTAGTTCGTGACGGTCAATTTGACGTTGCTGATCTAGACAGGATTGTCTCCAGCACTGTATTTTGCTTTTTGCTCTGGCTACTATTTGTACCTGACCTTTAATTGGATAGGGTATTACTAATTTTAACAAATCCGACCTTTTATCCTTCCGCTCCCAATATCTTAACCCGTCCTCGAAAGCAGACGAATATTTCCGCCTCTATGCTCCTTGTTCAGCTGTACATCCCACTGTGTCATCCTGTGCAGACGTTCCCATAGATAGATTCTTCAACGTCTTCAAATGGATGCTCCCAATATATGGCGCACTTCATTTTGTGCCCGCCGTCGTTTTCAGACATAAAGTTTTCATGAAGAATCCAAGTAAAGTTCTTCTCAAAGCAAGCTTAGGAAGTATGAGGAGCTCAGCATTCCTGGGAACGTTTGTTGTTATATACCAAAGTATGTATTTTCAGTGCGGTTGCTATCCGGCTGACACGCACATACAGGCCTATACTGTTATAAACATAAACTTCACAAATACCTTAGCTTAGTTCACACAGGAGCACGTAACACAAGCTCATTAAACCCGCTGAAGGCTTTACCTAAGTGGCTCATTGACTGGCTCATTTCTAAACCGTCATTCTGGTTCCCTGGTTTTGCTGCAGGTTTGGCCCTCTTTGTGGAGGAGAAGAGAAGAAGAGGCGAATTGGCAATGTATGTTTTGCCAAAAGGTCTAGAAAGCGCGTGGGTTATGGCAAGGGGTAAAGGATGGGTTTTCAGAACGGGGAAGTGGGGTGAAGTATTAGTGAGTCCTACTCTTTATATACCTAAATTATACTGACTAAACCTTGAAATTAGTTGACGGCAATTGGAATGGCCATGGTTATGGTTTGTTCTTAATTCTGCAGAATTTATGCACAGGCTAATGTCAAATTTATTGCAGTCAACTTATCAAAATGATCCTCAGCACCTTTCAGGGCTGGTTAGACGAATAATGTACCAGTTCATTGGGCCTAATTAACCTTGGGGATCTGAATTAGAATGAATACTGTAGATTAGTGTCTCTTTAAATGTGGTTTCTGTGTGGACATTGTATTAACTTGACATTCAATACGATGATCGGCTTTGTTTGGCTGCAGCTTCCGAAGCAAATATAAGTCTCAACTTGTCAGAAGCGTTGAAGAGAAGTAGGCCTTCGTTCCAATGTCTGGCGAGTCCTTGGCGCGTTCTAACCTCATCGACGTGTAAGTCTTAAACCCTGCGGATTGTCTAGCTGGAGAACTAAGCATATGTTCCAAGGACATATTCCCAACTTCATCTCATATTATCTGGGAATCTCGAAGGTGTTAGCCTAGACCAACTCAGAGAATATCTCAATCCACGAAAAGAGCAAGTCGCGAATGCTACAGAGCCGTTCGGAAAGCCTACGGACGCGTCGCGGAAGAAAATTGAAAGTGGTTCTGTGACTTTAGAGGATGGTGTGGTCCTTAATGTGGAAGATCCTGACAAAGAATTCGTGTTCGCGATCAGCTCGAAGTTCCAAATAGACGAAGTCCAAGCACTAGTGTTGCTTCGCTCATTCCTTTATAACGAAGGCCTCCCACCTACCGTTGAATCAACATCAACATCCTCATTAATCACCGAACTGGTCGAAGCAATTACCCCCTTCTATTCCTCTGAACGACTATCTGTTCTTCGCATTCTCATCCCTCTATTTCGCGCCAAACAAGATGTTGCAGACCCAAATTACGAGATAGCTTCCGACTTTCTACCAAAAGTGCTTCCAGATGGTCCCAAATTTGCAGACTCGATCGTCAAGGAGTATATACGGAAATGTGGATCGAAGCTTCCTGAGCAGCTAAGTGGAGATCCTAAAACTGCGTCACAATGGGCCAAACAGAATTTGAAGGAACAGCTTGTAATTCTGGAGGTGTTGTTTTGGACGATGTGGAGTTATGTTTCTTGTAGTGGGCCATTGGTAGAGGCAATCTTTGAGGCCGCATATTCTACGAATCTAGGATCCAAGCAAGCAAACACTATCCAGCTACTAGATGAGGAGAGCTACCAGCTTCAACAAGATGGTGCTGCTCTGTGGATATTGATCACCGTCGAAGTACTGGAGCTGGAGAGTTTGGCCGAAGCAGATTTGTCTGAAGCTTCAGATGATCCGGACTCTAAAGATCTCTACTTCAGATCCCCTGAATGCCTGGGTCGTATACATAACTTGGTATTAAGTCATGAAGATAGCCAATTTGTGTGTACCTACTTGGCCTGGTCATATGTGCTGTCTCGGATTGCACTCAAAGCAAGCGAGTCAAAAGACGTTCCTGAAGGTTACCATAAATTCCTTGGTTCCCTTAGCCCCTTCAGTACTCGATCATTCAGCAAGACTCGTAGCGCTGTTCATGAACAAATGTCAACAAAGTGTCTCAATCCCGATGTTGGCCTTTTCCAACTCATCTTGAGTTTACTCACCAACTCTCCATTATTCGTTACGGATATAGCATGGAAAAGGGGCTCATCAGTGACTGATCCTAATGCCATCGCATTTCGCTCAGTCCTCAAAGGTACGTGATGTTGCTCAATTTTTTTTAATTTAAATTCGTCATTAATTCCAACCTTACTTATTCAGGACTGATCATCGCCCTTGTCGAGCTTGTTCCTGTCGAGCTTATTCCTGAATTTGATGCATTTGTCGAAGTCTGGATTGCACTTTTTGGTCGTAGCGAAAGTCAATCAATAACAGGAATTTGTGCTCAGTTCTGGCAAAACGATTGGTATCATGGCAATGCGAGACGAGCCATCTTGGATGTTGCCCGGTCACGCTTTCCCGTTCAAACTCGTCCTTTGGTACGATTGCTTCGTGCTATGAGTGCTACAGGGTTCCTTGACACCCACGATTTGGTGGCTGCAGATGGTAGTCAGGAAGGTGCAGAAATGAACGAAGACCGCGAGATCTGTGGTCGTTTCGTCTTTCACTATCTCCTACGACTGTCTACTTTCTCTCAGGTGATACCTACCAGTGCTTGCTCCGGACCGCATCCACTTTACGAGCGACAACAAGATCGTTATGGCACATCCAACAGTTCGGCTGGTCTAACTTATGTCAATACGAGACCCATAAAACTTCCTGGGGGTTCCACTCTTCCTGCTAGGTCTTCGGGCCATCTTTTAAGCGGTGATGGGGAAGACTATATCGTGTTATCATGGCAGTACGAACATAATGGTTGGAAGCTGCTTCTGGAGATCCTAACTGCTTATGTGTACAACAAACAATTACCTTTGGGCGCTAGTGGTGCATACAGGGACGTTTCGTTCGGTCGACGGGACAATCAATTGCTCACATTACAACTGAAAGACATCGGGATGGAGATTGACAGCGAAGGCGAGGATAGTTTAATTACAGATATCCTCGATCTTGTACGGAGCATTGTTCAGGACAATTCTATCGAAGCAGAACAGCTTATGGCTTCGATGGAGGCTGGCGACCCTGTTGTTTCTCATACTATGACAGAAGCACAACCTCCAGACCTAGTTCAGCTCACGACTATGATACTGGAAGAAGCACTCTCTAGATCGCGTGGTGGTGCTCGCATTACACCACCTGCCCAGTTGATTACTTCCGCAATGAGTGTGCTCTCTGCCCTCCTTGCTCTTCCCAATTATTCCAACCGAGTTTGGCTATATATCCGATCTACAAGTGTCCTGTTTGGTTCTGATACCACTGCTGGGTTCGCCTCAATTGCTTTGGCAGCTGAACGGGCAGTTGGTCACTATACCATGACTAATGGATTATTACATCTCGTGCAACAACTGTTCCGCGAAGCATCATCAAATATCTTACCCGATAACCCTCGTCTGCAACAGCTGAAAGAAGAGGTTCTTCTACGAGCAGTCAAATTCGTACATACTGAAATCTGGGTGGAACACCTAGGTTGGAAATATGCCCAGCTTGGAGACCGATTCGAGATCGGTAGACGCGTAACATCCCTTTTTGTCGATATAATGGAACATGCACCGTTCAATCTTACCGAAAAGCCATTCTCCACTTTAAGTCAAACCATCGCCGATATCCTCTTATTCAAAGCTACAACATCCACCATCAATCCTTTGGTGTCATCTGTCGCCTCCGGTGCGCAGATGCTCCGTGTACTTTATGGTTCACGAAGGTTTGGAGACGCACGTCGATTGATATTCCTCCTTGGGTCCCACTTGCGCCTCTGCAGAGTAGTCCTCAATCTTAAACAAAAGACTAGCGCATCAACTAGACAGTGTTTGTTGGAACAATCTCTTTGTGCACGAATAACGGCGGGAGCGACATCTCATGACAGTATTCGCGTGAAGGTTAATCCTATCGATGTTCTCGCAGGCTATGTCAAGGACAGAGACGTAGGAAATACGGTACCTTTTGAAGCTATCAGGGTTTTATATGCTCTATGCGCCTCACTATCATCTTCTCAGCCCTCACCCACAATAGTTGGCCACTTATCAAACCCGGAATCAACTGTTGCTTCGCTAGGTTCGTATTGTTCAACACCCTTACGACGACCTATCTCTTCGTATCACCATTTGGAACTTTATTTCTCTAGCTGTGGATAGGGAGCCCGCACTAGCCAATCTTTTTGTTACTGGCCAATTTCATACACCTATCGAAGTCAAGGGGAAGACGCTAATTGAGAATAAACCTACCGAAAGTGTGGATAAAACCACGCTTAGTGCAATGGGTGTTGCTCGAGATATGTTGGCGAACTGGAAGAGCATGTGGGAAGCAAACCCTCAACTCCTTTCATCTGTTTTTCGATTCCTTGATGTGGTCTGGCAGCATGGATTGGAGCACAAGACAACTCTGCAAACCCTTTGGAAGGATTCAGATTTCTGGAACCAAATCGTATCGGTCATCTGCGAGGAGATTGGCCCTATCCCCGATTTTGAAGCGACGGAGTTTTTACTTCTAGATGGGGTTCGCCATTCTAATTTCCATGAAGCCACTTCCATGCATTCATACCGTACTCTGATCAAGTCATACGCCGTGCATATCATTGGTCTAGACATCAGTTTCTATTTCCAGCTACAAACCCCTGGTTCTAAAGATAAACCGCAAAGCTACCTCGCTATTGACCAACACTTCAAGTTTCACGAACAGCTTACGGACCTATTATCAGAAGCGGCTCCCAGCTCTTATGTCCCTGAGCTACATGACAAGTTGTTGAATCATTTGGAATCCACTTTTGTTGGCCTAAAACTAGAGCAGTTAGAGCTACAGGTCCTTCCTCATGAACGCGAATATGGAGACAACTTCACTTTCTCGATCCCATTACTCAGAAGGCGTCTACAGGCGTATCAAGTGGAGACTGATATGGTTGACGTCAAAGAAATGGTCGAATTAGAACTCATTTCGATCAACCTCAACCTATCTCTTGTGAACTCTCAAACAGCATTAGCAGACGCTTGGGAATTCCTCCTTCGTAATGTTTCTCCATATCTGAAAGGAGATGCGATTGTGAGGCCAACCCTTCTATCAGTTGCGGCATCAATATCAGACAACATTGCTAATGAGCAAAGGTCGGGCGACATGATGTCAACGATTCATGGGACCAGGTTATCTCTGTTACTCGCAATTCTAGAACTGGCATGGTTCTCGCCGTCTGATAAATCACTAGAAAGTCCAGTCATTCATGGAATTGCTGCGTTCTGTGAAAGGAATCATTTTCAACGAGGCTCAACCACCTTCACGGTCCATACTCGGAGTGCTTTCTGTTCCATTCCATCGCACTCTTCTCCAGGTTGTTTACTTCTGCGTGAAGCACAGTAGGAACATGCTTGCAAGACCGAAAGTACTCAACGCTGATCAGCGGTTGACGATCACTCTTGTGGTTGAAGCTACCATTAACCTGGTGATTGATGCTCTGCGTGTTGTATTCATATCTGCAAGGAGTCGACAAGATGTTGAACTGGACAGGGATATGGAATTGCTTGTTGTGCTTTTCGAACAGTGTACTCAGCGGGACATCAATCCATCGTCTACGGCATGGCTAGTGCGGTGTCAAGAAACGGATGTGATACGAGTCAGTCTAGATCTTTACGCACATATCGACTTGGTTGGTCTCTCGGATCTGCCCCTTTTGCTTACTCGCAAGCAACCACTTTACGCTCCACATATACTCTTGTTCCATATGTCACTTGTCAGCAACCCCATAGCTGCGGAACGGATTCGGTAGTGAAGGTGTCTTAGCAGCATATAGCAACAATTTCATCAGCTCCGCCATCAGTGCAGGTCAAATTTCTGTCGTTCTTCCCGAACTTCCTGGCGAGAGAAGCCCGGCTCATCTTGCTTACTGTTCCATGATATCAATAGTTGCAACCGTCATCACAGCTTTAGGTCGCCAAAATCATTATTTCGATGCAGAAGCATGTGGTTTTGTCCAACTTTTTGGTGATCAAGTTTCACGAGCACTGTCTTGGACCGTCGGAGATTCCATCACACTACCCCTTGTCGAAGAGATCGAGCAAGTTGTTAACTTGTTCTACTCCATCGCAGCCAGCGCACCTACAGCTGCTACAGCAAACCCTGTGGTGAACAAAGTCTTGCGGTTCTTCTCCTTACATGCATTACAGCTACTTCAACAACTCAATTATGCTGTTACACATCCACATCATTTGGCAAGCTTATTTGAGCCGATTACGAACGATGAGCGAATCCAACTTGAAAAGGACACATGTTCTGGTGATCCCATCAAGCGTCCTATAATTGCACATCTGGTTCAGCGGTTGTTCGGGTTGTGTTGTAATATTGTTGGCACTCTTGTCACGATTAGCAAGGCCGATATGGTGTTGTTGACCACCCAAGAAGACTGGCCTTTGAGCGAGGCGCTGATTGTTCCGGTATGTCCCTTAATCAAGAGACATCAATTATATCGTACTTACGAATAAACTCTTCACAGCATTCCAAAGTAGTAGTTGGGGAGCCTGCTTCGTTAGGAACACTTCTAGAGCTAGGAAATTGCACTTTGGATAAATTACGTGAACTTGTTCAACAACCAAACGCTCAGTCGCAAGCAGTTGTTGAGAGATCGAAGGCTTCATGTTTATCGGCCACGTACTCCGATAATCAGCGAGCAGTTATTTCAAGCCGCCGGAATTTAGAAGGCATATTACTTTATTCAATCACACAACTTGCGATGTGGCTTGCGAAACCCGATTTTGATTCATCAGCAGTGGATAGTCGATATAGAAGACCAACAGGCAACAGATATGCAAAGATCTGAGGTTGGAAAAGAAAGGAGGGCTCGGCAGACGTTACCTGATCGTTTGCGAAGAAGTATGACTGGGGAGATGGCAGGTGATATTCAAGCCTTGTTGACAAAAGCGAAGCCTGTCATTCGCAAAAAGTGACAGTGTCATTGGAAAGGAAAGCGTAGATTTGACTCAGATGTTATCCAACTTTTTGTCGGAAAAAATTAGTGCCCCTTCCTGATTTTCAATCATGGCTATCATGTTTTTTCTTCCTTTTTGTTGCATGTATTCACAAAAGTAGTATAATATGCATTCATGTACGATAACAGCTTTGTTTTCCTCTCTATCGCGTCAGTACCTCTGCACCACTGTCTGTGATCAGCATCATGTGCTCAGCCTGCGCGCTTCGTGCACAGTTCTGAATGGTTGTTTGTTGTAAGTGGAATGATGAGGTTTCCTGGTAATTGCACTCACTTCTGTAGACGCTGTCCACCCATCTGGAAATATCCAGCCTCTTGGATTTGTGCCCTGTATGATACATGGCTAGGAGAATATTGTCAGACAACACAAGTAGTGACTAGATTGCTCAACTCACCTCTATGGTAAAACAATGGCCTGGCTCCATAGTACCCGGTTCGTCATTTTCTGCTTCCAAGCGTAAGCATAATTAAAACCAATGTATCATCTGACATTACTATAATGAAGAATCCACGGTGGGCTATGGAAGAGTGTGCTGATTCCGTGCCCTGTAAATTGAGGAGACACTGAATAATGTCGGCCACGTAAGACTTGATCTATTCGCTTTCCGATGCCTTTGAAAGGTCGGCCCGGACCGCAAGCTTGTATTCCTGCTTCTAATGCCTCATTTGTCACTCTAATAAGCTCTCGACCTTGCCTATCCTGTGAAGAATCAAGGTTTAAGATGTGGTTTCAAACCGGAATTTGTTACTCACAACGTTGCCAACAAGGAATGTCTGTGAGGTGTCACCATGGTAGCCATTTAGGTAAACAGTGATGTCAATATTGACAATGTCACCATCTTCAAGATGTCGACTGTACAGTTTTGAGTGGTCAGTGGATCTAGTGCGGTATTGGTACCGAATAAACATACTCATCGGGTATTCCATGGGCAATAATGTTATTGACACTGTACGGGCAGGACTCGTCAGTCCCGCGTGATCAACTTGCTATTAGAATATACCTAGTGCAACACGACCGAGGAAAGTCTGAGTAGTGAAGAGGTGAAGGATATGCTGAGTGAGAGATTATGAATTCATGAACAGCAGCATCAATGAAATTCGTCGTGATGCCGGGCTAGCTTTGTAGGTTAGACGTCAAGTAACCCGAAAAAACAAAATTTTCTTTTGAATTCTTGCCTTGACCAATGTGCCAGCAAATTCTCTCACTTTCCTAGCCAACTTCGCAGCTGCACGTAGCTTGATTTCCGCAGCACTGCCCAGTTCAATCTTCGCCTCACGTTGGTAGTGTGCACACGCAGCACTTGCTACCCCCAACCCGGTGTCACCAGTCGTCCGTGCGTAACGAGGTCGTACGATGTGTTCAGGAACCAGACGAGGCGTAATATGAGAAACCCCAAAGACAAACGGCTCCTCCGGAAGGATGACTGAAAAGTCACCGAAGTCGTCAGAATGTACTTCTGCAGCTGCTGAAGCGAGTCGAGAGTGATGTGGAGAGTTTATATGTATTCCCCGTCTGAGGCTTGCAAAATGGGTTGGACACCTCCTACGCGTTAGTTGGAACATGATGGCCGTGAATGTCGGGGCCCATTAGCGCCGCGATGCTAGTGGAACAGCGTAACACTGTTGAGATCAGAAAAGTTGTTATCTAATCTGATTTTTAGACTTCAAATTTGATGAATGATCTGGCAACGCCGCACAATCAAGAGCGCTGTTCCTGGTCGCAACTGCAAACACACAAACGAAACAACCAGCAGTACACAGTCTACACGAGCGTTCGACATTGATATCAAGCAGCTTGCTCGTCCAGATGATATATCCAGCGCCTAACACTCACCTTTCAGAACAAAACTCACAAATGTCAGACAGCGGTATATTATCTCTTGTTCAACAACTCAATGACCTACTTCAAGCGCTAAATCTGCCGTTTCCATTAACTTCCCCTAGAGAATTGACGCCCTCGCTTCTTATCGCCATCCTTGAGACACTGCTACAAGCTCGCATCACAAACATGGTATATTCCAGCACAGATAAGGAAATACAGAACGTGCAAAATATGAAACTATTCCTTGGTGTACTGGAACACGACGTTCTGGGTATGGATGTGGGCCTTAGCTCTGTAGACCCTAATCGACTGGTGAACGGGTCTTGGGATGAAGTAGTCTTTATAGGGGAGTTGCTCTGTTGGGTAGGCCGCAAGGTGGGATTAATTCTGAATGACCAAGTCAACGAAGAAGGCATGCCAAAGGTCAATTATCAATCGACTAACACCACTGCCGAGGAAATATGTATGGACACGACGTCGACTATTGCAAGTAATCCAACTATAACTATATCGACAAGAGCGGGTACACACGACGACTCTGAAACCAACATGACCAGCATATATGACGAGTACGACAACCAATCACAGTTATCTGCACCCTTAGAACATCTTCCTACCCAAGAAATCCGTGTTCCAGCAATGTATTCATGAAGTAGCAACGCCATCCGTCGTACTTTCCGACTTGGACCTTGAAGTTGCATTCTCCAACCCCGATCCAGGAAACAACACGATAGCATCCTCGGAATCATCAGTGCGATATGAGGGGTATATCATGCCTGTGGATGAAGAACGCGAAATAGCCGCTTTTGAAAGCAAGAAGCGTTTGCGACTAGAGCGGAAGAGGAGGAAGAAAGAAGAAGATGCCGTTGCAAAGGCCAAGGGAGACAATACTGACAGTCCGGACGACACCAGTATAAAGCACCTCTTAGTCGCTGAAGCGCAGGGTTATGCAAGGACTATCGAACTTTTGAATGAACGCGCGAGGTTGCTCACTGAACTTGCCGCCCTCAAGCATTCGTAACTCTGCTAAAGAGGTCCCATTTCACCGTCCGAAACTTTGGAGATGATGGAGACTCTCCTAACAAGGAGCACACTCATATTACAGACTTTTCGAGGTATATCTATCTCACGAGTTATATCTAGTAAAGAAAAAGCTAACAGGATAAATAGGCCGGCCCCCATTAAATGAACTACGCGACATAATCAGGCCAACTGTGCCTTCTGACTCCACAAAGTTTATTTTGATCGCCAAGCATCGACACAAGTGCGCATCTCCCCCAAGTTACAGTGCCAACAAACCTCGGGTCTGGGGCACACTAAACTCCATCTGATGATTATTGTTTCTTGACATATCTGTCTACTTCGATATCGAAAATCAACTCAATCCAAACACAAGCAAAGTTGGTTCTCGATTATATTGCCAGGGTTAAACGTTAAACGTTAAAACCTTATCCCATCCTCGCTTTCTTTCTGGTTTGGCCATGGTTACCATTCCCACTGGTAGCTTGGCCCCCATATGGTCCACCTCCACTCAAACTAGCAAAGCTTGCCGAGCTCCCAGGTTTTGATTGGGACTGGGCAAATGGAACACCTACACCACCCATACCGCCTTGGTGAGAAGTATTTTGCGCGGGGAGAGGCATCATTGATGGGGCATCGTCGTGTGTTATCCTGCGGTGTGGGGGGATTTGATGAGTTGGGACACTCTGAAAGGCGCTGGTGTTTCGAGCTATGTGTTAGGGCGTAATATAAACTAAAAGTAAAGTTACTCACTTCCATGTAGGCTTTGGATCTTCCTGGAACCATTTATGTCGTATTGCTTCTCTGGCGGTTAATCGATTGTCGGGATCATAGGCAAACAACTGGCGCAGAAGGTCGTACCCCAGAGGTGATCTTATACGAGTTTGACACCAGTCAGATAGGCGATTGCTAAAACTAAATAAATAAGTCAGTTAAATTGTTTAATTTACTTCAAAAAAGGGGAACAAACAGATCAAGCCGTTTCATATTCTGATATTCAGGCATGTCAACAACTCCGGGCCAGTCTTTTTCTTTCTTAATTGTAAGGAACATGATACGCAGACCAAAGCAGATAATCATTCACCATCTGGTGTTCCCAACACTTCGAATATCTTCAAAAGCTGATCTCTTTGGAAAGGCACGTTCTTCTTTGAGTCAAGCTTAGCTTCTTCCCCTTTGAAGATAGGCCTCAGGCTAGCTAGCTCAGCCATCACGCATCCGACAGCCCAGCAATCAATGGCCTTGTTATAATGTTTAGCTCCCATCAAGAGCTCAGGAGCTCGATACCAGATTGTGACAACGACCTTGTCACCTACAAATAGTGGCTGGAGGGGCTGGTATATCAGACGAGCAAGACCTAGATCACCAATTTTCACCACCCCAGCCGATGTGATAAGAATATTTGCAGGTTTAAGGTCACGATGTAATATGTGGCTTGCGTGCAAGTAGATTAGGCCGTTGAGTAATTGATAGATCAAAGACTTTAAAACGGCAGAAGGAATTGGGGCTCTAAGTGTTTGGGAGTGGTGATGGATAACTTGCTACAAAGAAATATGAGTATATGAGTATTTTTAGCGCCTGTAGAGGCGACGTACAAGAAAATCGTGCTCTGCATATTCAAATACCATATAAATCGATTTATCTTCTAGAATGACCTCTTTCAAGCATACTATGTTCTCATGATCTATTTCTCTGTTTAACTGAAGGATGGTTAGCTTACTACACGTAATTATTCTGGGGGTAGTGGCGTACAGCGATTTCGCGTATCGCGCTTTGACTAATCCCTGTGTAAGTCACGACATCTCCCTCCTTGTCTGGTTTGAATTTCTTGATAGCATGTATTCGGCCATCCTCTTCTAAGCTTTGTGCCTTGTAAACACGACCATAGGTTCCTGATGAAATAAAGCCAAGAATGGTATATTTTGATACCACACTGCGATGGTTTGTATCTCTTTTCAAGCGATAGACGTACATAGGATCATGCTGTAGAATATTGCTGCGCTCGTCGATCATGGATATGTCTAAACTGTCGAGTTCATTGTTTGCGAAGTTACGCGACCATTTGTAAATCTTGTCTGACAGTCTGTGAATGCACAATGTCAATCGTGGGAAGTTTTCTCCGGTTTCGGTGTGAAGGAAAGTGTTCGATTGGTATTGTAAAAGTTTCAAATCCACAAACTCACAAAATAGCTGTCAGGAAAGCTACCGTGTACCACACAATGTCGGGGAAAACCTCACCAGACAGCTTCACCTTTACAGTGGGGAAGCTTGGTATGTCTGCCAACATACGCGCTTCCATATGATTTCTGACGTGAATGCTTTCTTTCTAGATGCCGGGATGGCCGTACGTGCTCCGATAAACTAGAATCTGACGTTGGTTGAGTGGTTAATTGGTGCATAACAGATCCTGTTGGGGGAGAGGGCCCATCTCATCGAGTTTCCGTCAATATTGCTGCCACCTGGGGCTACAGCAGGCTCGATTGTTAACATTGCCGTTCACCGAAATCACGCAGAAGAGAAAAAACGGGATAGCGATTTTTGGGCTCTACAGGATGAAATCTTGCAAGAGTTCGGTATGCATACACCGGAACCTCCACAGTTAATGGTATGTTATAACCGTTCTTTGTGTGGTTCGTACTCAACTGGGGTAGCTGCGTAATGTTACGCAAACGTCAGTTACTTTGGAATGGGAACTAGTGAAGCTCGCAGCTGCAAAGTTGCGATCTCTAGATATATACAGGAATGGCCAACGTCTGGCCGCTATTCCCTCACCTTTGACTAACACGTCTACCAAACTGTCGGGACTGGAAATCAATGCAGAATATTCTTTCCAAATTATCCTCCGCACTTCGGCCGGTATCTACCCTTCAAACCTTCTCCGGGTACGCACACATACGATGGCTGATACCTCAGGTATATGCGTATGCTTCGGTAATGTACAGGACTCTGTCTTGCTGGAGAATGCGAAACTTGCGTTGAGGGAAATGAAAGCGAAATGGAGCGAAAAAATACAGATAGACACCACTCATTTCGTATGCACTACACCTGCTGCTACACCAACCGGCGCACAAGTTGTCGGGAGTCAAGGAAGTGTACCTGGGGTGGAATATCAAAGAGCTCTACAATTGAGTATACCTGTCGTCCAACCCCACTGGGTCCTGGCTTGTCACAGCGAGAAAAAGTGACTTTCTTCTTGTTTCGTCACGATTTGCCTGGAAGCTAATGTTTGAATTCAGAATGGTTCCCATTGCATCGTATTATCTCGGAGCAACGCCCAATACGCAAGCCGGGTCTGCAGGTTTTAATCGTCCGATGTCTATGTCGCAAGCGTCACTGCCGCACTCCTCCACTAGTCCACCTCCAAATCGCTCATCCATGCCTGCTCCCTCACGCTCTACAGGAATGCTACCCAAGAATCCTTCGGCACTAGCTAACTCTGCACGTCCAGGGTTCGACCCGACTCCGGAAGAAGCGACACATGAAGCTGATGTCGGGGATGAAGTACAGCTTGAACGTACAGCAAGTGGTAGTAGCACTGAGTCTACGAGAAAAAGTCGATCAGGAACAATGAACAGAGATTTCAAATTTCCCCCTGCTAGCCCACCGACACCCCCCAGCGTTCCCAAGAAGAAAGGCAGCATATCTGCTCCCAAACCATCAGTTGAACCAGATCAAAAGAGCAGCATTGACGAGGAGCGTCAAACAGTGGTTACGCCTCTTAGTATTGAGGTCCCTCCCCCACCTCCGGTGGAGAAAGAGAGATCTGCCGTTACGCCTATGGATGAAGGGGAGGATGATGTTGGTGATACTGTAGATATTCCTTTAAATTAGTTTTTCGAGTTATACATAATCAGTTTTGCTGCGTCTCTGATACGCCCAGTTTAATATACCCTACTTATGTGTTCAAACTTTGCGCTAAGTTCAACCAAATGGCTATATAAGGTAATTATTTCCCACAACCCCGCGCATTCTTGCCGTCATTACAAGCGCGTGCTTAACCATTGTAATAGGGATAGCTTATCCCAACGTCTTTATGTCTTCACCACCACCGCATGAAGAGGTAGATCCTCCACCAGAAGAAAAGCAACTAACTCGGAGGTTTACCGCTAGTCCTACCAATATAACTGACGATGAGGAAGATGGAGGTGAGCTTTATGTGAATGGACATGGAAATAGGGGGGAGGATGAAGCGGTAGAGGCTAGTGAGAACGGCAGTGAAGAGGATCCCGATGAGGACGAGAACGAGGAAGTAGAAGAAGGCGATGAAGATGAAGACTGAAGACTGAAGACGAAGACGAAGAGGAGGAGGAGGAAGATGAAGATGAAGAAGAGGAGGACGATGAGGAACCCGCGCTGAAGTACGAGCGAATAACTGGCGCAGTGCCCGAGCTACTAAAGAAAGACTCGGCGTCTGCACTTGCTATATCAAACAAGACAATGGTGACATCTAACTTGGTTCAGCTTTGAGTTTATTCTTACAAGTATTGTAATAGGCATTGGGAACCCATGCGGGTATCATACATATCCTTGACCTTAGTGGGAATCGCATCAAGTCCTATAAACCACATCTTGCGTCCGTCGTTGACATATCTATGGATGAAACCGCTGGATTCGTGGCTACCGCGTCGATCGACGGTAAGTGAATACGGATATGGTAATTTATCGCGACCTCATGATATCAACATTGCGTTATACTAGGACAGGTCGTCATTCGTTCCCTTCATACACCAGAATCTTACGCGTTCGACATGAAACGGCCAATGCGGACAGTCGCGTTGGAACCTAATTTTGCCAAACGTGGAACCCGTGCTATGGTATGTGGTGGTTTGGCTGGGACGCTTGTACTACGGGAGAAAGGGTGGTTGGGACACAAAGAAACACTGCTTCATTCTGGTGAAGGCTCTATATGGCAAATCAGATGGAAAGGTAGACTAATAGCTTGGGCTAATGATCTGGCAAGTTCTTTTACATGAAATGACCATGACGTATTGACTAACTTGCTCTCAGGGAGTGAAAATATATGATCATGAGTCTCAAACTCGAATCACATTTATCGACAGGCCTGCTGAGAGCCCTCGGGCAGACCTATTCAAGTGTACTTTGCATTGGCAAGATGAATCTACTCTGTTAATTGCTTGGGCCGACTACATAAAAGTTGCGCGTATCCGGGCGAGACCACGGACAACAACAACATCCGCGTCTGCAAACTTACCGCCTCTTCTTGTAGAAATCACCGCTGTATTTCAACTTGATTGCATGATGTCCGGGGTTGTCCCTCATCCCACACCGTCGCCCCCTATATCATCCCTAGCACTTGTTCTTAGATCAGATGAACCAAAGCCCCCACCACCTCCAACATTAACTTCGTTCCTTATCATTGCTTACGACCCCCCAGATACCTTTAACGATGAACACACCGAAGATCGCGCACTCCAAGCCCGTAAAGTTGCTGACCGTCCAGAACTACGTATCATCTCTCGCGCAGGTGAAGAACTGGCAGCGGATGCCCTAAGCATCACCGATTATCATCGGTGGGGATGCAATGACTATGTCTTGGCTAATGTATCAAACGAGGATGATATCGGGATCAAAACTGATGAAAAGCGGAGTTATATTGTAATGAGTCCGAGAGATTTGGTCCTCGTGAAACCCAGAGACAGGAGAGATCATGTTGCATGGTTGGTGGAACGCAAACGTTATGAAGAAGCTCTTGAGGAAGTTGAACGGATAGAAGCTGAATCAATACCCGGACAGGCTTCTATCGAAGATGATAGCTTAAAAGCTTCTGAAATTGGTCAGCGGTACATCGAGCATTTGGTCAATGAAGGTTAGTGGGAACTTTTTGCTTTCAAAGTGATTAAATCAACTAAAGACAAAAAATAGGCGATTTCGTCAAGGCGGCCAAGCTTTGTCCTAAAGTTTGTGCACATGATGCTAAGCGCTGGGAAGACTGGATATTTGTGTTTGCTGAGAAGCACCAACTTCAGGTAATTATGAATTGATTCTCCGATACATATACCATCACCTTGACGGATATTCTATATGTTAGGCAATTATACCATATGTACCAACGGAGTCACCACGTCTTGACCATGTCGTATATGAAATGATTTTCGCTCATTTCTTGACATACGATCGACAGGTAAATTGTCCTTATTGAACCAAGATAGACTAATTTGACGAGATAATAGGCACTCTTACAAACCATCAAAGATTGGCCCAAAGGGATTTATGATATAGGGGCTGTTATTGTCGCTGTACGTGCAGAACTCGATAGAACAGGTTCTACTTCAATGTCTATCTCCTCACCTCCAACTGCTGCACTTTTAATGGAGTGTCTGGCTGAACTGTGCGTCTCGACAATCAGTAACCTCAGATTATTTCAATGACATTGGTGATTTTTCCAGATATGTTTCAAATCGCCAACCTGGAAAAGCACTTCCATACTTCCTCCGTCTCCGGAGACCCAATGTCTTCGATCTTATCAGGGAAAATAACCTTTTCACAGATGTCCAGGATCAAGTCCTTCTCCTTGTCGAGTTCGACCATGAACTCATGGAAAAGCGTAAACCAGAAACTGGGGAAGGGGGCGCAAACCATAGTGAAGCAATTGAGTTACTCGTGAATAATGTCCACTCGATCCCTGTATGTAAATTCTATCTTGGTCTCATTGTATCGTAAAGATTTACGATCTCTTTCACAGATTACAAAGGTTGTTCAGCAACTCCAGACAAGGCCATATTATCTGTTCCTATATCTCGATGCGCTGGTATATCTGGACCAACATCTTGTCTCCAACTTTGCTAATTTACAAGTATGTATCTCTTCCTATATAACAAATATCATAATAACGTACTATAAACAGGTTAAATTGTATGCAGGGTTCGCGGCCTCGCGTCTAATCGATTTTCTCAGAGTGAACAACTACTACAGCCTCGAGATGGTACATTTTCCCGGACGTTATAAGTACAGGACCGCGGCATACTAAATTATTATTATCAAGGCATATGACGTTTGTAAGGAACGAGATTTAGTACCTGAGATGGTCTTTCTCCTCGGCCGGATGGGCAACAACAAACAAGCCCTGACGCTTATTATCGAACGGCTGGGCGACGTCTATCGTGTGAGTGTTATGTTGTAATTTAAAACCAGTCTTCTAAATTTGGAGAAAAAAGGCTATCGATTTTGCGAAGGAACAAAACGATGACGATTTGTGGGAAGACCTCCTGAAATATTCAGAGACTCGGCCATGTAAGGATTACATATTTCTTCTCCTACGACTAACTATTAATTTTTATACTACCTTGACTAGCTTTTATACGTGGTCTATTAGAGAACGTTGGTGTTGAAATCAGTCCAATACGCCTCATTCGCCGGATCAAGAATGGACTTGAGATTCCTGGTCTCAAAGAAGCTTTAATCAAAATTTTGCATGATTTTCATTTGCAAATATCATTACTTGAAGGGTGCCAAACGATTTTGAACGGTGATATATCTGAACTCTCCAAGAAGTTGCAAAGGAACCAGGCTGGTGGATTTTTCCTCTCTCGTACGTTTTCCTATTCCTATAATTTTTCGCACAGTGGATGTTAATTCAGTAATTATCACCTGTTAGCAACAACACGATGTCCGATATGTTCACAGACATTGCAAGAAAACCCGCAAAATGTTCTACTGTTATTCTTATGTCATCATGTCGTCCATGCTGCTTGTGCGAATGGTGGCGAGCAGCTGCCGCCGCCTGTCCCAGATATGACATTGAGTCGTGCAGGTGGTTCTGGAAGGGGACTCAGCGGAAAGATTGCCTAGTAAGTTTGATTTATATGTTTATAAGATTTTTACACTATATACTGACACTGCATAAGTGAATCTATGATACGTGCTCGACTACGACAAGGATGTCCGGTGTGTCACAAGCAGGGAGGTGGTCTTATAGTTAGGTAGCCTTACAGTATGCTGTGGCTTGACCGTATCCAACAGTTCATCAACCAAAACTCCGAAACCCAATACCCAGCAATTGTCCATTCCTCCACTAGCCATTATATCATATACCTTACAGCTTAACTACATGTTCACATTGTGCTCTGACAATAAGCAGATTTTGGGTTATGGGTCTATCATGACGATTACGGGACTGGGTGGTGTTACCTATAGGTGTATGCATAGCTACAGATAAGAATTCACATTTCTGATCGCTTATGTGCTTAGAACCATGA
The DNA here is from genome assembly GCA_009739215.1 of Floccularia luteovirens. NCBI lineage: Eukaryota > Fungi > Basidiomycota > Agaricomycetes > Agaricales > Squamanitaceae > Floccularia > Floccularia luteovirens. The sequence goes on from VSJF01000004.1 coordinate 194,858, forward strand.
TTCAAGGAGATTATTATTTCCCCAGTAAATCTAGTACTTATGTGTGAAAGATCCTTGCTGTTAGCATTGTGGATTTCTGCTGAAATACACAAGAGCGCATAGGGTGCCCCTCTCAACCCACTACCATGGCCAATCCCCATCAAACCCTGCGACCGAAAGAAACAAGACGGGCACCATTAAAATACAGGGCAAGCTATGCGCAAGAAATATATACACCATTCACATTACACCCACCCTCTGGCTGCCCCTTTACCACCACCGTGTCCTCTTTCTTTCTCAACTACAAATAGAGCATCTTTCATGGTAACTGTCGTCCGAGTATCTTCTTCAGTACTTGTTGGCGCAGGAGTCGCTGAAGACGCCTTTTTGACAGGCACATAGGGGCGTGCCCATGAGCTAGTAGTTGAAGCTGGAGTAGCAGTCGTGGTAGGAGCAGTCGTAGTTGCAGCAGGAGCGGTAGAAATAGCCGCGGTAGTATTAGTAGTAGAAGTAGAAATGTTAACGACAGCAGCAGCTTTTGGTTTGGGAGCAGAGGCGTTTGCTGCTGTCATCCATGCATATTTGCCACCAAGCCCTGCAGCTTGTGTAGCAACTGCGTTTGACATTTTTTTCCTTACATCTTCTGACATGTTTCTTGCGGTTACACCCGGACCCTCCTTTTTTCTCTTCTTTTTAGCCCCTCCTTCACCATCATCCATAGCAGAGTCACCGCCAGCGCCCCCTCCAGAATTCGCAGCCCCATTGGCTTGCGCAGCGAGTGCGGCAGCATGAGCAGCCGCCAACTCTGTACGTTCTTTTCGCTCTCGACGTACTTTCATCTCCTCTTCTCGCTCAATCCTCTCGAGTACGGCGAGCTGTTTGGCAACATCGCTACGCACTACAATACTCCACATGGCAGTGCCGTCTTCGTAGAGAGATGCAGGTCGATCGAATTGTGCGTCTGTCCGATGATATGAAGCCGCTATCATAGCCGTTACAAGGTCTTGAAGGCGCGCGCGAAGTGCAAGTGCAAGATAATTTACACTGTCTTCTGGAATTCGGGAGACCTTATGTTGGGTTCCTATTGTACGCATAGAGGCGCCGAGAAAGCGTGTATCGAATGCGGGATTAGTTGGTTGTTTGCGTGTTCGATCCTCATATGGCCGATAAGATTGATGCTGGTCTTGGGACCTTTGTAGAGATTCCTCTTCTGCCTGAGATACAATATGAGAAAGAATCCTAAAGGAGAAATAAGACCAGAAATGACCCTCAAATCAACACCAGCACTCCCTAATGCATCATTCAAAGTTGCGATGTCAGCAGTGTCGATATTGTTGCTGGCTTGTATAGCAGGGGCTGCCTGCCTTGCCGTCGCGTGAATCTGCGCTTGTGCTGTAACTGCAGCATACGGCTGGTAGTGCGTAGGATACGTGGCTTGTGGGTAGTGTGATGTATAAGCCTGATAATGCTGGTACGCTGAAGTCCTAAGACAGTGTTTTAACAATGACAACGCTGTCTTGAGTGATTAATATGTTTACGTGGAATGCTGCGACTGCTGTTGAAGCGCAGGATCTATAGGAATTTCTAACCCCCCCAAACGAAGAAGAATCAAGACCACAACAGTGAACAAGTGTACAATTGCATACGAGCGGTTGACCATTGTGTAGGCGTATATGTTGTCGTTGGTGTGGACGGTTGAGCTTGAGCTTGTGCCTGCTGCTGTGTTTGAATTTGTGGTTGTGGAGTACTACTTTTTTCTGCTGCCATTGCACTCTACAGATATTTGAGTGTCCGGGGAGTAAGGACGTGAAGAACCTTGAGTCGCACTCGCCGTGCTCAATGATGAGGAGAGGTGTGACAGGGTGACAAGGTGACAATTCTTTGCAGGAGCGAGATATAACTTGACTTGAATTGCAACATATCCGAGCTATCAAGCTCCTGGATGACCTGTACGTTGAAGAAAGTCTTCGTAGTACTTTCTGAAGACGTTTAGTCCAAGCTGAAGTTTCCGCCCATGTACAATGGTACGATCATTCACGTTTGGCTCCAACTTAGATAACCTCTGACCAACGACTTAGGCGGTATGTAATTACTATCTTCGTGGACAGTGCAAGTTCGGCGATAGTTGTAGGAATGAGCATCCCGCAAATTCTCGGGACGGTGGTTTTAGAGGTACGTCGAATCCTTCATAAATTTCGGAGAAAGCTTTCTTACTCGAATACCCAGCCCAGTCATGGACAAATCCAAACCAATCAGCAAATAATAAAGTCCCTTTGCCATTCACAATTGATAGTGTGACCAACGACTTATCACCTGGCATCGATAAACCAATATGGCCGCTTTCTTCCTATGGCCCAGCAAAGTATGAACCAATTCTAATAGGAGGGCAAGATGAATCGCCAGAAGAACTGCGCGTTAAGGCAGTAGCTGCTATCCGTGCAGGCAGTCTGAACGAATATGTATGCACCCTATATATTTATTATATACATGATGAAGCTCAAAGTCAATTAGCTGTCATATGAATCAGAGAAAATATCACTCGCTAGCCAGGTCTTCTCTGTACGTTTTTTATTCTGTGTCGTTTTATTTATTACTCTAAAAGGTATATCTTTGTAGAATGCTCTAGCAAATGTGACTCAAGCCTATGATCAGGCTGCTAAGCAGAGCCCTATTCCTGCATTGCTTGCAGGGCAGACTAGTGCTAATGCAACTACAGGTCAATCTGCTTTTGGTGCACAGCCAGCCCAAGGTTCCACGCAATCAGCTTTTAGCAACACCGCACCACCTACATTTGGAAACACTACTACCACTTCTGCATTCGGCAAACCCTCCTTTGGGCAGCCAGCTTTTGGACAATCTGCGTTTGGCCAAACTACCGCACCAGCATCTACCTCTGCCTTTGGGCAGTCCGCCACTCCGAAATCTGCCTTTGGTCAGCCCACCAGCTCCTTTGGAACTTCTGCCTTCGGGCAAACATCTCAGCCTACATCCACATCTGGGTTCGGTCAATCTTCACTTATAAAACCAGCTACCGGTGCATTCAGTGCATTCGGTAATTCGGGTACTTCGAGTCCCTTCGGTGCCAAACCCGCTGCTGCCGGTGGTTTCTCAGCATTTGCAAACCAGCCAACCGGCTTTGGTACCACAAGTAGTAACTCTACCCCCCAGACAGGGAACTCTGTCTTTGGCCAGACTGGGTTTGCATCAGGTACTGCACCCACACAAGGCAACGTGTTTGGAACTGCTGCGCAAGGGTCAGCTCTCGGGGCGCCCGCACAACCAGCCCAACCAGCATTTGGTCAACAGTCTGCGCCCGTATCTGCCTTTGGCACACCAGCATTTGGGGCAACGACTAATGCGAACAATGCTGTTTCCTCAGGGTCCGTTTTTGGCTCTGGGGGGAGTGGATTTTCCAACACATTTAACCAGTCTGGTGCTTTCGGAGGTCAATCTGGAACTTCAGGCTCTGCCTTCGGGGCGCCGCCACAATCCAGTGCATTTTCTACTGGTGGACAAGCTGCAACAAGTTCATTTTTCCCTGTAGCAAATAGTACTAGCTTTGCGATGTCTGAAGTCCAGCACTCACCTATAAACCCATCCTCAAATCCCGGACCACCAGATTTTACAAGTGTGCGTTCCACATTTCGACCTGGAAAAACCCCATACGATCAGCAACTCCCGCCAAATTACATGGAGGTACTTCCTGCTTCTGCATTGGAGGCGTTTAAGAGCCAAAAATTCGAGTGGGGAAAAGTGCCAGATTGGATTCCGCCAATTGAGTTACGTTAGCTGTAATGATTCTATTCGTCATTCCGATGTGTTCCTGTTACCTCTCATTTTTATCTTACTTAGTATCATGCAGCTATCACAATTTACGCACCGGCTTTTCATAATATTCCGTTCCAGGTGGGATTATTATTTGGAGAAATGACCAATCCATGTAAACCCTTACTGTAGTCGGGGTTTCCTCGATGCTTCTCCATCCTTGAGCCACCATAACGAGCCACTAACACTGATCATCGGTCAGGTTATAATGGGAATTTGCAGTGAGATCTTTTGCGCCGTAAGTTTTGACAGATCTAAAATTTCAAGCTTCAAGTGGGGCAGTCACCATGCAATATGTACACGTGAGTTCACGCGTTACGACGGAATCCTACCCAACACCGCCGTCAAAGAAACGTGGTAGTCCAAACTTGCACGTCTTCGGACATATCTTTTGCCTTCTGACGAACTCTTTTAGTCAATTATTGCTCCCACTTCTAACGTACAGATCAGGAAACTTCTGAAACGATAGTCAGGATTTTCATTTCGGAGGAAATTGATTTAATTGGGATCATTTTATCCTTTGTTTTGTGATTTGGGAATACCCATAGATCTGGGTGGGGTAACTACAACCACTTATGATAGTTCGCCATTTGGGATTCAAAAACTGCTATCTATGCTACCAGAATTCAATTCAATCGGATCTACAGTGAACATCTCACCTGCGATATCTGGGTAGAAGGAAACCAGTTTACGACACTCAGATGATTACACCCCGGAATTTTTCACTGTGTGTCACGCCAACCAACTGTGCGATGGTCGCACATATGTCTAGCACCCGTAATAAATATTCCCAAGCACATTTACTATTTCGAAACTGCAGATCATCGTAGTTCGCACAAGTCAGCACAATGACGCATGGTTTATTTATGCGACAAGGATGATTGAATCAACCGCATCGCGCGAAGGAGGCAGTAAAAATATGAAGTGAGCTGCAGTTGTTTTTTTTATTAGCTCCGCGGAAGTTTCCTTTCAAATGTGGCAGGAATAAATCTTCACGCGTGCAAGGAGCATTTAACGCTCAAAAAACGGTATTTATAGAGGTAAGCAGATATAAATTAGTATGCATACCTTGCCCGTATTCAATGGTGAAAACCCAGCAAAGCAAATTAATTCATGTAATCATCAAATAGTTGCTTCCAAAACACTACAATGGCAAACAATAAGTATTGCAGACGTAAGAACCCAAGTGATATCGCGACAGCTTCATCCTTGAACTATTTTCTATTGCCCGAACAGGCCGAGCTCCATGTTTGGGAGCCTTTTTATCTTTCCACAGGTCTCGAGCGCCAATCGTTCAGTGTCCGCGGGTTAACAGAAAGGGGAGAGGGCCGTTGCTTACATGTTACACCTTGGCAACGATTTTGTTCTTCGTGATTGAATACAAAATACTGACTGGTCAGCAGATTTCAGTAGATTGAGGAAAATCGAAGAGCCATTAACATACAAATATGGAAGGCCAAGTCCGCGTGAAGAGTCAGCAGGCACCTTTTGCAAGGTGTCAGACTTGTTTCCATTCCTATCGCCAAGTCGTGAGTTTGATCCTTTCATGTTATAACAAGTGCTCCCCCACGTTTGATAGGGTACACAATTCTAGTGAAAATTAGGTTTACCAAGACCTGTTTGTCCATTTGGAATACTGTCATCCTCAGCCCTCCATAAAAGGGCCGTAAATAAATGTGGAAGGGGCATTACAGATATCTGTAGCAAGAAGAACAGATAGGGCAATAGCGATGATACGGGAAAAAAATTTTAAACTCGGTCCTAGTGGCGTACCACTCTAAATGCGCGCGTTAACAGTGTGGCAGCCAGGGCAAGAGTGCTGTAAATGCCAGACGGGATCCTAAGCATTTATGGGAATACTCTGTCACCTTTCAACTTAGTAATTGTCTTGTTGACCCTCTCCACAGGGAGGAAAGGAAAGAGCGTGTGCGAGTCATCGGAGTACAAGATCATTGAGGCTGTCATCAACAATGGATAGTCCCAAAATGTCGCATGGTTTCATCAAGCACTGAGAAAATGTATGAGAACTAGTTTACTCGGTACCATATTCATGAGGATATTCGTAAGTTACTGAAACAGGCGAGAGGTTAAGTGAGGTGTGAGTTCATTAACTATTGATTACCATGAGTTATATTTTCAGGAAATGAATTAGTCTCTCACGAGCCTCACCTGTGCATGGAATGACAGTCCAGATGGTGACCTAATGATCAAAGTTTTTGGAGATATAGCATCATGACCAAAAATAAGAGCAGCAGGTGCAAATGAAATGAAAACACTCACTTGCACAAAAAAAAGTAAATCTATGGCCGAAGATAAGAGCTCAGAAGGACTCAAAACCTTGCACCAAACGATGTATGGTATTCACATGGAGTATCATGGTTGTTGGTAACATTCAATATTCAACCCTCACAGAGACGACCATGATGATGAGTCTCGGAGTTGTGTAGCGTGGGAAACTTTGCGTGCCTAAATTCTAACAAATTTCAAGTCACAAACACAAAAAGATCAACGCTATGTCCCAAGTCGTGGGCAACGTACGCTCGCTTCATTTTCTGCTATACAACATAAACTGACATCGGAATACAGACTGCGCTTGCATATGCCCGTGTTTGGCACCATGTCGACGCGTCGGAACGAATTCTTGGAAAACTGGCCGAGCGTATTGCACTTGTTTTGATGGGCAAGCACAAACCAATATATGATCCCAGTGGTACTTTGTTTCTTTCTCTGTTCATAATGGTGGTTTTTGAATGGTTTTACTAGTTGATTGTGGAGACTATGTCATTGTAACAAACTCGCGGAATATCAAAGTCACCGGACGGAAAGACCAGCAGCTGTTGTACAGGAAGCATTCGATGTACCCGGGTGGACTGAAGGAGACTCCTTACCGTGATATGATGGTTAAAAAACCAGACGAGGTCCGTTCCTTCACCATTAATACCACATCTGCTGAAACCGCTTAGATCATCCGTCATGCTGTATCCGGCATGTTACCCAAGAACAAACTTGCGGGAACGCCGACTTGAGAGACTGAAGATATTCCCGTCGGATAATATGGGTATATTAGGGGCTAATATTATGCGTAGCTGGGATGATGGGACGTTGCCTTCCAATTGGGACCCAACCAAGCCCACAACGGCGCAAACTCTTAAAGAGCTATATAACATGCGCGCATCACAATGATTACTATTACTTTACTCGTAGATTATACGTGGGCATATTCTATACTATAATACCACAGAATCCCATGAGTTACGATGCAAACTAATGTGAATGTACCACCAACAAGGCCATCAGAAGGTTAATTTTAGTTGGTCCTCACCAGCACATTGTGCTCGACTCAGTCGTCTTCATCATCAGTTGCAGCTTCACTGTCTTCCCCTGGATCATCCTCACCTTGTTCTTCGTCGTCATTGTCATCGACACCTTGTTCCTCAGCTTCATCGTCATCCTCGCTACTCCCTTTGCTATCCTCAATATCACCCCCTACCCCTTCCGATTCCATCACCAAACTTTCGTCAGTTTCTTCTGAAATACCGTTCTCCCATCCCTCTGGGATGCAGGGTGAAAGAAGAGAAGCGACCTGCTCCTGTATATACACTCCTAAGAACATAAGCCAGAATTTGGATATATACCCGATAATAAATAGAGTTGGGACTTACCTAGCGCCATAAGTGCAGAACCATCGAATACTTTATACATGTCTCGCTGAAGTTTTTGTTTTCTCCTTTTCCTGGAATTACGAGATAGCTCTGGTTCGCTATCTGTTCCATGGTGTTCTTCACTCTGTCTTCCGGATTCACTGTCATCTTGGCATTCTTCCACTGCTTGCGAGGATTTTTTTTTGCTGGGCACGAAACCACTGAGCCTCCGCTTTCCACTGAGCTTCATCAACTGTTTAGCCTTTCTTTCAGCACGATAGGCCTTGGATGCATTTAATAGTTGTCCACGTTCAAAATAGTACACTGCCGCTAATTGATGTAGACTTTTCAACAGGTCCTGGTAGATAATACCAATTAAGATAAGAGCAGGCTCATAAGTATGAATAAAAACAGAATTACCGACGAAGGAATTGGTAACGATGTCTGCCTAGTTTCATCCTGCTCATACTCACTAGCTTGTGATGAACAGCCTGGCTGACGAGACTTCTGAGTTGGGTTTTCAAGAAAGCTATAATCATGTGCAAATTTTCGTCGTTTGGCAGTACGCTTATCTATACGCCGAGTCTGAGTCGTTCCTTCCACCTCGTCGAACGCCTCCCATTCATCTATACTTCCAGGTTCGTTTTCAACAGCATCCACCGTCCTCCTAGATTTGAGAATGGGCTCAATCACGCCTCCTGCATCTTTAGCAAACCAGTTATCGCGACTGTTACGAACGGTGACCCTAGCCTTCCGTAAACTGCGGTTCTTTGCTGACCGTTCGACTCGCCTGCCATCGGGATGAAGCCGGAGATCTCCTAGGTCATGAACTGTGCTGTATCGGCCCATTGCGAGTTATGTTCTAATAGTTTTCTCGGAATATAATACCACTCTTGCTTGAAATCACACAATGCGCAAACGTGGGAGTTGACTACTATAAAAGGAAATATCAGGAATTCCATCCGGTTCCGTTTCATTTATTAAACGTTCCTGCTTCGATGTGGCAGCGGGTTCGTAATTGTAGCCTTAAAGTTTTCAGAATGTTCGACAGGAGCTACTCCTTGAAATGTTCGGCAGAAGGTATTCTTTGTTGTTATCCCGTGATTTCTCATGGCTTGAACGCGCATTCCGCCAGAATACTTTTTCCAATTTAATACTCGAAGGGACGGCGGTCACTGGCGGGTGGGAGCTGGTGGGAGTGATTAAGAATATCAACCCTCCCGAAATGCGACCCCACTACCAGTTATAGACGAAATACACCACAAGGTAGAGTTTAAGCCCGGTGGGTAAATAAAGTACATTTTTTATCAACTAATGTAAAACGTTGGTGAAATCCTGGGCTATCCTGGGTTTCTTTCTAGTTTACACCCAGGAACAATTTAATGACTCGACGTAAATATATGAAATTGGTACGTTCTTTCATCAATCTCGCCACTTGAATACGTACATATTTTAAATGTATTAACGCATATATATCCATGCCACTACTGAAAGATCTAAGGGGTGATCTATTCTAAACAGTTATAGACAAAAACATAGGTGTATTCGATAAGAGGTCTAAATTCGCAACCTATGATGCATATGATGGTCCAAAATGTATTCGGATCATCGTTTTATTTCCAGTAGTTCCCAGCCCCTAACGGGTGTCCATGGTGATGCGTAACTTTGTAACCTTGTGCTGTCTATAGAAGCTTTCATATAAATTTTTTTTCCCAGAACATTCAAGCTGTAGTCACCAGGTTCGATAATCACAGATTCTACATTCTGCCGACATGGGATATGTCATGGTCTTTTGACACCAACACCGCAGGGTCACCGCAACATAAGTAATATACAGTAATTATTATCTGATTAGACTACGAGCATCATAAGTTAGTAACTGGAGGCATCCGATTGAGTAGAAGTGGACCCACTTATGCAATTTATCTTTCCCCAGTAGGGCTCGTCACGAGTTGCTTCAGATACTCGGCTTTAGATTTTCGCGTTCTGGTACCATACCGTGTATCCTCATGTCCGATATGACCGACGAAGTTTTCCAACATAGCTACAAGCATCTGATATGCTCAAGAGGACCCCCCATCATTCAATATTGTATAATCTAGTGTTGTATCTGTCCATGCATAGGAGCGGGTGGTTATTTATTTTGAAATTGGTTGACTTGATTATCTTCACGAATTTTTGTTGGCGGGGGTTTCAAAAAAAAATACAAAAGATTGCCATTATTCTAACAGAATAAATCGAAAACGGGTCGGCGCTTAGCGCGTATATCCCTCAAGACTTTATGAATGATCCTAGCCAAGTTGGCAAGCACAATTTTGATGATAATATCTGGAGTATCAAACCTGAGTGCATTTGCGTTTCATGGAGATGTTTTATCCATATGTATGTTGGGTTGGATGCTGGTTAAACCGCTTTAGGACATGACCTTTTCTTGTTGACACTTTTAGCCCGTTGCTTAGCTTCTGGTTACGGTCCTGTGTCTGCAGTATCTATGCATCTTTTTATAATGTCAAGAGTCTTTAGCAAAAATAGACGAGACGATCGATTACTGTGATACCACGTGATATGCAGTGATTAGACAATGATTAGATGTGATTAGCAACTACACATTCACAGCTCTGCCAACCACCGCCTCGACACTCGGAAGCTTTGGAGAAAAGTTGCAATGGCAGAGAACATCCAACCGTTAGAAAAAGCATTGTTGCTTGGAATATGGGACTCACAGCAAAATCACAATGATCTACAACCCGCCGCTGACCTTGTAAAATTTGTTGTAGACGGCAACTTCCGAGCCGCGCTGCTTTCTTCTCCTGCACAGACTCTATTTTCAAACGCACAGGCTACCGATTTTACGCAGTCTTTCAGCGAAATCCTCAAATTCTCCCTTGCGGTCGGTGAGAATGAATTACAACAGGAGTTATTACATTTGACTCTGGCGGTGGCATGTCTCCATGCCTTTGTGCAAGCAAATTGGACTGGCCCAGATCTTGATGTGGAACCCCTCGAAATCTTTACCATAAAAAAAGGAGAAAGCATTTCCGTTTCACAAGGACTCTTAGATAGCAAGGCAATTTCTGAACTTGCATATGGTGGTGAACCTGCTTATCATCTTGCAAAAGTCCCTGCATTCCTAAGAATTTCGCAAGTCCTGTTGACCCTTCCATATAAACATCTCTGGTCTGCCTCATGGTGGCGCCTCCGTGGCGCACTCGTGCACCAGAAGGTGCTTGACGAGCCTGTAGGTGCATATCAGGATATCTTGGCTTCAACAGGTTCCTTATCATCACAACTCGGTGGAGATCCGCATCTCGTAGGAAGACTTTATCTAGAGACCGGTTTGTTGGAGCACCACTTCTCTCGGGACAAATCTGCCGCCGAATACTTTGTAAAAGCGGCCAGGGAGACGGGCTTACGATATGAGCTCACAGGAGCTCTCGGCAAAAGGACAAAATTCCAAGAAAATGAGCTTAGCCAGCTCGTCCTTCTTGCAGAAAGTCATTTAGACGACAATACAGACGATCCCAAAAATGGGAGCGGGAATTATGTCCAGTCTGAGCCTATACCAGTGACACTTGCCCTTAATGATGAAATTCTACTCGAGCAAACTCAATTCACTACATCCCACCCGACATCCCCAAATTCCCCCCTAAGCCACATAAACCCATCTGCTCAACCGCCGCTTCATCCACTCGATCAGTGCATCCTACTTTCGCTTTGTTTAAATGTCCGAAATACATCACCTTCTCATGGACTCACCAATGAACAGATGGCTCCTTATATTTCCCGCGTAATTACGCATCCGAGGAACTGGTCAGTACATACAATGGCCCTGCTTTTGCGTTCGCGGCTAGAATCATCACGTACCCGCACAGTCGAGCGTTCGACACTCCAGCTTCAGGCTCTCATTGATCAGATGCCCACCGCTGACTCCACTTTATCAGAAAGGCTATTATATTTTCACTCCATACCGCTCCCAAGTAAATGGGAGATGGAGAAAGAATTGGCAACGCGATACTTGAGTATAGGCGTCGTTAAGTCCGCTTTGGAGATATTCGAGCGATTGGAAATGTGGGAGGATGCAGTCAAGTGTTGGGGAGCATTGGAGCGCCCGGAAAAGGGTATCGCTATTGTGCGAGACTTACTGGAAGGGCAGAAGACAGAGGCAGAGGCAATCCAATCTCATGGAAAGACCGTGTCCGCAGACAGGAGAGCAGTTCAGGATTCTTTCCGGGAGGCAAAATTATGGTGTTTGTTAGGTGACTTGGAACCTGAACATGCAGAAGATCATTATCAACATGCCTGGACCGTGTCGAATGAAACATCTGGACGTGCTATGCGTTCCCTAGGTGGATATTACTTTGCGCGTGCGAAATACCCTGAGGCTATCGCATGCCTTAACCGCGCTGTTACGATCAATCCCTTGCTGTCGAGGTCTTGGTTTATCCTGGGTTGCGCGTGTATGCGAGAAGAGAATTGGCAAGAAGCGAAAAATGCATTCAGCAGATGTGTTGCTATCGATGAAGAAGACGGTGAGAGTTGGAATAACCTTGCGAGCATGTATCTTCGCATGGGAACGAAACGAACAGAAGCTGTCAAAGGGGATAATAGCCATGATGGCACCCGGGTGTGTTTCCAGTCAATCTGATCGATGAGAAGTAATTAATTAAACGATTCCTAGGGCAATGAAATTTCCATGGATTATAGCAGCGACGTTGCGGATGCAATTCCTTTCACAAACAAGCTACTGGCTTTTCGGGCGCTCAAACAGGGACTGCGATATAGCTATAACAATTGGCGTATGTGGTATAATTACATGATTGTCGCTATGGACGTCGGGGAATTATTCGAAGCATCAAGAGCACTACGCCGGGTAGTCGATGAGACGGGTGATAAAGCTGGTGCGAGCGCTGTAGATGAAGACGTGCTCGAGCGCTTAGTCAATGCTGTAACGCGAGCGTCCATAGACGAAGAAAAAATGGGTGATGAACCTGGCGGGACCACCCTTCCAGATGATGGCCACGCATTGACCAAAGTCGTTTCCGGACTTTTTGAAGAGACCATTCTTCCACGGATGTCGACGTATAGAATTTTCCGTGCCTATGGACGATTGTTAACTTGGCAATCAAGGTGGGAAGACGCTATCAAAGCGCATCTCGATGCCTATCGATGTAGCGCTGCCGGGACGATGCAAAAGGGTGAGACCGATGTAACGAGATGGCGCGAGGCCGTAAACGAAGTAGGCGAAATTGTGGATATTCTGAGGAACTTCGGGCCGCGCGTGGAAGGATACAAGTGGAGATTGCAAGGGCAGAGCATCGTGCGGACCTTTATCGGACGAACGAGAGATTTCGAAGACGAGCCGGAGTGGGAGCGTCTGATTGAGCTTCAGGATGATTTGAGGAAAGAGTGATACCATCGATTGGGAATTGTTCTTTAGTATCGCGGCCTTAATTCCGGATTCATCGATTTCGATTTGATTCTTCTTGGAAAGTAGTTGCATCATTAGTTGATTTTTTTTTTCGGACAAGGGGTATGTTATCAAAAGTAGCAACAGGCGAAACATTTTTACACGGGGGTATGAAATAGTAGATGCTATACATGATGGATATGATGAAGGGGCGATATGTGGTATCAGGGCGCCTCAAATATGATTATCGGAGTAGATGAGTAAGCGGAGGAAATATGGTATGTCGAGATCTGAAATTTGCTGCTACCACCCTAGAGTCTCTGCCATTCGATGCAGAACTAGGGTGGTCATGATTTCTGTAACAATGCTCATCGCGTGCGCCTTGATTGTTACGAAGGCTACATATTCTTCAGACGGATGGCTGATCTCCCAAAAGGCCAACAAGGTGCGACCATCGTAGCACTTGAACATCCTTTCAGAACGAGAGATAATTAAAAAAAATAATGGGCGGACCAACCTCCAATCTACGAGGCGCTATCTTCCACTTCAGTTCCTTACCGCTCTGTGATATAAAATAAAGAGTACTAGCAAAGGGGTTCATACACTAGTGCTGATCATGCAGGGTACACGATAACGTACTTGCTGCCCTCTCGTTTTTGTCTCCGATAGTGTTGCATGAGTATGGATTGTCTGTTGTTACCATAAGCTAGATAACCGCCGGATAATTCTGGTCCAAAGTAGAAGAATGAATTATCTGGGCCCAAAATTGTCGGATGTAGGTTCGCCCATGCACTTTCACGCGTCACTCTAATGACGATAGTTGGTTCGCGGTTGACCTGATAAATCTTTTAGTCAGAGAATCACAGCCAGGTGAGCCCAACTGCACCTCCGAACTGATTTAAAAATTGTTAGCTATTGCTGCGGCGTTCACAGAGAGAAATCAGTAACATACATAGTAAAAGCGACACGGCCAGAAGCATCCACAAATTTATTCGCGAAAGCATCGTCACCGAACTGATATAGTGTCTGATCTGCCATTTTGTTGGGTGGAGAGGATGGAAGAGTTTGTGCGAGCTGTAGATCATGGTGTGTCTGTCTGCACTCCTTTTCTCTTGACCAGGAAATCCCGGAACGGAATAGTCACATAGCCACAGCAGTTGCCACGTGTCAGCGAATGAGAGCATGGCCATCGCGTGGTTACCGCACGTGGCCGAGCTTCCGGTAATCTTGATTCAGAATCTGCCAACTTTTTGGGTTCGAACCTGAATCCGACGAAAAATTTAGCGACACCCCATGGGTTCCTTCCTGAGTATTTGAACTTTAGATCCTGACGAAAGATGGCCGAAACCTGACATGTGGTGATGAGAGAAAACAAAGATGATGATTGATGCAATGATATCTATTGCGATGATACGTAAACTCTGAAATACCCAATATCAGGTCCAGGTAACTTCTTTTGTTACTATTTACTGTACATATGTACGAGTTTCAGCCGGAGGTATCGTGCGCATTTCCGTATAAGACGCACAATTAATACATCCGAAAACAATAGCGATGTTGGCACCGTCCAAAATGAAAAAGGGTCATCTCTCAATCGTACACTGAGTCAGATATGTTATCAGCGGATCTATATACTCATAAAGATGCATAGAAATTCTCACCATGGACAATACCTGCAAGGAAGCAAAATTAATCGATTAATGGTTCAGTTTATTGCATGTAATTGATAATGTGTGGTATACAAACCATAGAATAGGGTCCAAACAAGCACAAAAGTGAACATGTTATCTTGTCCAGGATTAATGAGCTCCGGAATCCCGCCTGGTATATATATTGACGGTTTTCCTCCGCAGTTGATCGTTGCGATGCACACGGACGTAATTACTGTGGATAGCAGTAAAAGTGCGAAACCCATCCAGTTTTGAAGACCCAAGACACCAGCGGCTGCACCAGCAAAACAAGCCGAATAGAATTTGACGTTGATCAAAGAGGAGTTGGCAAGTACATTCGCAGGAAAGATGAGCTGCGCTGCGGCCTCCTGAGACATTGACATGGTTTTTTTAACCAGAGTCGAAGTCGTTGCTAACGCCCGTGCTGGCCGTGCGATGATTTGTTTGGGCTAGCTACCGCTGACAAACAGATCCACGTGATAGAGAGTAAAATTCAATTAAAGAATATTTTTATTTAGACAACACAACTTTGTATTGGTGCCTTTCTGTGAATCAATCTAAGATTGACCGCTTCAAAGGTTGTGGGGTCGTTTGGCTTGGCTATTGAATGGATTTAAGCCGTTGTTTGATATGTACTTTTATATTGCTCTGTAAAATTCCCATCGATAAACTTGTGACATTCTCTTATCTTAGTCGGTGAGATGATTCGTCTCCTTTTCAAACAGATATTTTATGGTACAGTGCAGAGTAGTGTATCTTGATCATGAGCCTGGCATTTTCCCGTATCTTCCTCTGCCAATCAGTGTGTTTTGAGTTCAAACGAGTGAACCCCGTAACCAATGAATACCCCACTTCACACGCCGCGCCTAAAGGAATATGGATAACAGGTAGAAAGATAATCCGATGGGATTTATTAATCTTTTCGAGGGAGATGGGAGTGTCTTGTGCAACCCCAGACCCAGCTGTATAACCACTGAGGAAATGATATCCCAGTACAGTGTCATCGAATCACGTGGACAAATTGAATGACCCTCCTTCATTAATCATTTTGTGTTGTAACGAGCTTGCAATCTGATGGCTTCAATGCACCCGTTAGTGGACTCTGATGGCACGGATAACAACAAGATTTCACCAGCAAAATATCCACGGACAAATATACAGGAAGGCAGCCAGGTGAAGGTTGGTATTTTGGGAGCTACAGGTACCGTCGGCCAGCGCTTCATCACCCTACTGTCTGCACATACGTGGTTCGTCATCCATGCTTTGGGGGCCTCTCCAAGATCTGTAGGAAAACAGTATGCAAAAGCTGTCAATTGGAAACAGACCACGCCTGTTCCTCCTGAAGTTAAAGAAATGATTGTACAGGAGTGCAAGCCCGAACATTTCATGGAATGTTCTGTTATTTTCTCGGGATTAGATGCAGATGTTGCTGGAGATATAGGTTTGTGATTCTGTTAGGTGTAATATCTAGGACGATAAATCTAATGGCGATACTATGTTAGAGGCAGCCTTTAGAACTGCAGAGCTTGCTGTCTTTTCTAATGCAAAGAGCTATCGACGGGATCCCCATGTACCACTAATCGTCCCTCTGGTGAATCCATCTCACATGTCCATTATTCCACAACAGCGGGCGCTGCATCAGCCAACACTTAAGAAGGGTTTTATTGTCACCAACGCAAACTGCGCTACCACCGGTTATGTCATTCCATTGGCAGCTCTCGAAAAAGTATTTGGTCCAATTGAGCAGTTACTAGTAACTACCATGCAAGCTATATCCGGTGCTGGATATCCCGGTGTTGCTAGTCTCGACATCATGGACAACGTAATTCCATACATCAGTGGCGAAGAAGAAAAAATGGAGTGGGAAACATTAAAAATCTTGGGTGGTATTGTAGAAAATGATGACGGTTTGCAGACTTTTGACTTCCACTCCCGTCACCCTCTTCGTGTTTCAGCCTCATGTAACCGCGTTCCGGTGATTGATGGCCATACCGAATGCGTGTCAGTGCGCTTTTCACGACGCCCACCTCCGAGTCCACAGCAGGTCCGCGAAGCACTCGCGGTATTTACTCCTGATGCGCAAGCACTAGGATGTCCCTCTGCCCCACGACATGCTATCACCGTCCATGAAGAGCCAGACAGACCACAACCACGATTGGATCGGTATTACCAGGATGGGGCTGGTGTATCTGTTGGTCGCGTTCGACAGTGTAAGGTGTTAGATATCAAATTTGTGGTTTTAGCCAACAACGTATCCATCGGAGCTGCGACTAGCAGTATTATCAATGCTGAATTTGCGATTTTGAAGGGATTTATACCTAGCTAATTTATTCTAGAAAAGGGGGTGTAACCTTTACCAATGCTGTTTTGTTTCCTCTGTAGTATATATGTACATACTCAGTGTACTGATTTGTTGTAGTTTCTCGTTATCGTTATCAGATTTAGAGACAAACCTCTATTTTAGGTTAAAATGTTCTTGTACAACATGTCACGGTAGTCATCTTTCGCAATTCTTGGTCCCGCATCTTCAACCTTATACTTGAGACGTTCACAAACTGATATAATACCATATATCTAATCCTTTGCAACATTGTATTCACTGTGTTCATGGCGTCTTCAAAGATTCGAACGACGGCAAAACCTGAACCAACCTCACTGTCTCAAGAAGCCCAAGAAGCTCAAAAAGCTGTACAAGCCTCTATTTTCCAACGGCTTCGTCCACGCGTATACCTAGAGCGTTTCATAGCAGAGAACTTGAGACCCGATGGAAGATATTTTGATACGTGGAGAGATGTTTCCTTAAACGTAGGTGAGTAAGTTAAGGTTCTTCTGATACAACAAGCGTCTCCTGTAGGAAAAAAAAAACCAATCATTCGAAACTCAACCTCATTGGTCTAGGTTCCATATCAACAGCAAACGGTTCCGCGCTCGTTCGCTTGGGCGATACAACGGTAGTATGCGGTGTTAAAGCCGAAATCGCAGAACCAGAATTAGACCGAGATTTAGAGGGTTTCTTGGGTGAGTCATTCTGAACTCGGTCAACAAAGAAATCGGCACTTAGTGTGGGACACCGTCTAGTCCCTAATCTTGACCTACCAGCGCTGTGTTCCCCCAAATTTAAACCCGGTCCTCCCACAGAAGAAGCACAAGTACTGTCAGATCGTATCAACGCCGTTCTCGTCGCGTGAGTGGAAGTTTTTATATGAGCCTTACCTTTCCACGAATCTTTCGTTACCTGATGGAGTCTCTTTGACACTGTATGTACGCCACAGTTCTGGAATAATCTCCCTGCGATCTTTATGTATTCACCCTGGCAAGGCCGCATGGGTTCTCTATGTTGATGCTACCTGTATTAACTATGACGGAAATGCTTTCGACGCCACTCTATTAGCGATGGTAGCTGCCTTAAAGAATAGTGTGTACAAAAGTTTTATCACCGATTTCCGCCTGTTCATCTCCACTGATATGCTACATTCCATAGCACGCCTCCCAAAAGCGATGTTTAACGAGGAAACCGGTCAGACGATCTGTTCCCGCAATATCACGCTCCCTTTACAGCTCGGCAGATGTCCTATCTCAATGACTTTCGGTCTATTTGACTCGTAAGCTGTTTCAGAAAACCCCTCTCTCATGTGGCTCCATTCTTATTTCTTCTATATCTAAGGACGCATATCCTCGTAGATCCGACGGCATTTGAGGAACCTCTTCTTGAGACTACTGTATCGGTCACACTTGGGGAGGAAAATGATATAATTTTAGTATCCCAAGCGGGACCTGGAGCGGCTGGAACACAGGATAGTCTCCTTTCGTGTATCTCAGCGGCGAAATTACGCAATGAAAAGTTGAGAGATCAACTGTTCAGTGATACATAAGTTGAGCCATCCATATTTATATTTTTCCG
This sequence comes from Floccularia luteovirens, assembly GCA_009739215.1. Lineage (NCBI taxonomy): Eukaryota > Fungi > Basidiomycota > Agaricomycetes > Agaricales > Squamanitaceae > Floccularia > Floccularia luteovirens. The sequence continues at coordinate 213,281 of VSJF01000004.1, forward strand.
TTGCAATGATTCAAATTATATACTGCCACAATAAGTTTATAGACGCTAATTACGAAAAGACCACGAGTTACCGTGTTTACTTGTACGTATTGATTTTGAAATGATTTATTTTACCATTCTCCTGAGTACTGCTAGGGAATTGGAACTGATTAGTGTTCATTAGCGGGTCTTTTGTGTTGCAAAAAGGTATCAATCATGTTCATCATATTTCCAAGATCCCCTTCTTCAGGTAGCCACTCTCCGTTGTTTACGCACAGAATCTTCATGCGCTCGTGATATTTAAGGTCTGGAAGCAGTTTTGGTGTGATGAGGAAGTACTGGGCGCTCTCAGGTTTACATGTGACCTCGACCATAGAGTTATGCACCATGCGTTCGGCGCGTTGATCCATGCCCTGTAAGGCAGCAAATTTCTCAAGATGAACAAGAATCCTGGAAAGACGGGAGAAGGTTGATGTTTTTCGTACCTGGTTGATTTCATCCACCAGGGAAAATGGAGCGCGGGCTTCTTCCGTCAGACTCATGAGGTACAGAATTGTAGTCAAGGAGCGTTCCTGGAGATAGTAAAAAAGTGTCAGATAGAGCCGAGTACCTCATCCTCGGTCTGAGAGAATGGGAAATTGGGAACCAATGACGTACCCCTCCTGATTGTCTTTGGCCAGTAAGGAGCTGTAGTTTCTCTTTGTCACGGAATTTTACTAAGATATCAATCGCCCATTTCTCATAATCTTCATGTTCACTGATGCGGATTTCGCCCGCGCAGCCAATTCCTTACAAAGATGTAGGTTCAGGAACCCCGGTAGGAAGATTAAAATTGTCAGTAGAAACTTACGATCGAATGCTGCGGAGAACTTCTCCCCAATACTAGCAACAAGTTTTTCAAGGGCCGGCTGCCAGTTATCCTATAATGAAACGTAACACAAGCCGTGAGATTATACACGGAGTAACGAGGGAAAGGTTGCAGCTTACCCTTGCATTCTTGATGTCGCGTTCTAATTTCTCAGCCTTTGCCTTTTTTCCTTGAAGGGTCTTTTCATGTTGCTCAATCTGTGGGAGATCAGTAAATATCGTGAACAATCAGCTGTTTTCGTTTATCGCTCACATCTCGCTTGCGCTTTTCATATTGCTCGACTACGCCAGGATTCGTATTGAGATTCATGTCGAGATTTGTCTTCTGGGTCTCCAGTTCTTCCTCCAGTTCATCCAATGTCCTGAGATCCACACCCTCTGCATCAGGTTTAGGGCGGCCGTCTTTCTCAGCATCTGCGACTTCTCTTTCATAAATAATTCTAGCCGTCTCGATCTCTTTGTATTCAGCTTGTAAATCCTCGGGAGCCTCGGCAATCGCTTTCCTGCTGTCTTCCAAAATTTGTTTACTCCTGTTCTTGATCTCTTGGAATTCATTATCGACTGGAAATCCGATAATATTGGAGGATGCGTTTAATTAGAATAGGGATGGCTTTACCTCGGTTGAATTCGGCTAGAGCGGTTTGATATTTCTCATCCTTTCGGTTACAAAGTTCTTGTAGTGCTGCTCTGTTTGCTCCAACTTGCAAATATTCTAGACCAACTCTAGTTGCCTCTGTCTGTTCTGTGATGACAGCACGCGCAAGTTGCTAGCAATCGGGTGAATGAGAATGAGAATCACAGACGAGAGACAAAGTACGCACGATATACTCCTTCGCTATGACCACACGTTTGTCAGAGATATCTATGAGTTTCTTCTTTAGCCTAATGGTTTCCTCCTCAACAGATGGTGCATTTAAAAGGGTCTGGAGTTGGTTCTTATTTCGTGCTGTTGGCATATAAATTGACGTATTGGAACTGGGAATTGCTTGATCTCTCACTGAGTCTAGATTGGGCCGTAACGCGACGTTTTTCTGCTTCCCTAATAGCATCTTTTCGTCTTCTAATATCATCCTAATTGGAAGAAAGTACCAAAGCGTTTAAAATCAGAAAGAAGAAAATCTCATAAAAATTCAATACCATCTTCTTTTCAAAGACTTTGTCCTCGTCAAGGATATTCTTCAGTTTCTGATCAAGCTCTCTACGTTCTTCATCGTAAAGGAGGAGGTCCTGCTTTGCAGTCTGGATCATTTCATCAAACCGATGCTTCTCCTCGAGGTCAACTGTTGGTCCAAAGTTAGAATATGATCTTTAAGTTTAAACTTGAACCTGATAATACTTGTTGGTACAACGAAATTTCTCGCCTGTGGGACGTCACGGGTGACGTTGCCAACTGCCTTCCTTCCGTATCGTGAACGAGAAACGTTATTCATGGTTGTACCATTGATAAAAACGGCTCCTCCAGGATGACGATTGGGTATTGGCCGAGCAACAAGCTGCATTACTCTGTTTACGTCAACGTTATTGGGATTCAATGCGATTACCTTTGAGAAACCAGGCTTAATCACTTCTCCGAAAGAAATCTTTAGGGTAACGTACAGTCCTATGCAAGTTTACTTCATTCATCAAGAATCGTTCCATGCCAGGAGGATATTCGATGTAGTCAAGCGCATATCCATCAAGATTGTTTTCTTGCAGCTAGATATGAATTAAAGAAAGCGCTACATCAGCAAAGGAATAATTTATTCATGCAGAAACAGACCTCTTCACGGGTTATAGGTGGCGGAATGAGTGAGTCATTGGCAACATTCCTAAAGTATGTCGTAATACGTGCGTTACGTCCTAGTGCACCGGAGTCATTAATATTGTTGTTCAGCGTGTCACAGTCTTCTTGACATTGGGCAACGAAACTCTAAAAACATTATCAATAAAATCCTATAAAAATAAAGTTCTCTAATCACCTTCATCTGGGAAGCACTGAAACATGACTCCACCGCGTTTGTATAACGTTTGTCCTTGATCGTCGCACTCATGAATGGTGGCTCAAACACCTCCTTGCGGAATAAGTGTTTATGTGCACGAAGCCATTTAATTGCGTCGTGTGTATCGTTATCCCACTTTCCCATCATTCTCAGTTTGCGGACGTCGGCATCATCAAGCTTCTGCAACCTGTGCGATACCATAAGAAGCAATCATTCGAATTAACAGGTGCCATTACCCTCGCTGAGCATGATCGAGCTGTATATTAGCCTGCGCCCTCTTCTCAATGTTGGCTTTGAGCTGTCCATCAACTTCCTCCTTCCTTGCTACAACCTCAGATCTTTCCAGGCCAAGTTGTCGCTGTCGAAGTGAATGTTATTATTTACGTAACTAAAAACTGAGAGAAAAATACGTACAGCTTCGTCTGTTAGATCCTCCATCTTCTCCAATTTTACCGGAGCTTTCTCCAGTTCAGCCTCTAAATTAGCAATATCTGCTTTTAATCTCTTAATCTTCCCTTGTCTGTCCTTTTCTTCTTTCTTTAACTCCTCTAATTTCCCAGCTACATCGTCTGCATCAGTTTCCTTTAAAACGAAACGAAATATTAGTGAATTGCATAATAAGCCTTCCAAAACGAAGTCATACAAGTTGATCGCTAGTGGCCCATTTATTCTGCATTTTCTTGAACTTTCCTTGGGTGGATTTCTTCATGTCTTCTCGGCGTCTCTCACATTCTTTGTGAGACTGTTCAAGTTTCCTAGCATGCATGTAGTTAGCGTGTTGTTCCTCATATCAGAAATTGGATGACAAACTTCAATAACGCGTGTGCAGGTGCATTCTTTTCCTTGAGTGCTGAAACTTTGGCATGAAGACTTCGTTGCCTCGCTTTTGCATCCATGAAGCGGATGCGTATGTCTCGGTATTTCTCTACGGGTATCAAGACATTAAGCAGTGCAATCTATACAAACATTTAGGAGCTCATTCGATACATGTAACAACCAGAAAAGACAAACAGTTCTTTCAAGTTTCTTTCGTTCCAAGTATCGTTGTACATCGCGTTCAATACCCTCATTACGTTCCACCAACTGTTTAAGCATTTCTTCTTCCTCTCTTGTAGACTACAAATTCAACATTAATCAGAGAAATTGTAAACTGTCACAAGTACTAACGATTTGCAGCTGTTTCAATTCTTTTCCACTGGAAATAAGATTGGCATGCCACATGGTCAGGTTCGGATCACCAGCCGCAAGCTGAGTCTCCTCCAAGAGCTTTTGAGGACTCATTGCAGCAAATTCAGATACTTTGTCTTGGGGAAGGAACGAGCTGTATTTGACTTCAAGCCAACCACCAAATAACGTGAAATGTTTTCGCATACCACAGATTTCCGACCTGAACATTCAAAGCCGCCATCTTGCTCTTGATTTCATTTCCAGTAGCAGGTTGACCATTCAAGGTGAAAGTAGATGTTTTTGAAGTGGCGCTCAAGTGCCGACGAATGGTAAGGTTTTTCTGACCCTTGGGGCCTTTAAGTTCGATCTCTGTGTAACCTTTGTCTTTGTCATTTTTCACGAACGCGTTGAGGTCGGTAGCCCTTCCTAAAATCTACAAAAGTGTAGGTTTTCTTGTTACCATCCAAAGGATGAACTTACATGGGGAGACCAATTCAGACCAATTGCAATCGCGCATGCAACACTACTTTTTCCAGTGCCATTTGGACCGATGATCATGTTCAAGTATGGTCCCGGTCTAAATTCAACAAAATCGTAGGTAAGGAAGTTGTGTAACCTTATGCGCACAATGGATCCAGGAATGTATCTATAAAACATGTGAAAGAAAGTTTCAAGTTCTATGCATAATGGTATTATAGTAGAACTCACCCATCAACATCACGAGGCAACGTTTTCATAACAATACGAGTCATCGTTTCATGGTTGCTGGAAGTAGACTCAGAGCCGCCCTCTCCATTTACACGTCTTCTCTTCGCGCCTTTGGATGACCCGGCGCCTTCATCGTCAATTTCTTGGTATTCTTCTTCATTTTCTCCTTCAGCGTCCTGGTCTTCTCCTTCCTCGTCCTCTTCATGAGCAGGTTGCTTCTCCTTATTCTTCCTACCATCCTCTTCCTTTACTACAAAGTTACCATTTTGACGTCGTTTGCCTGACGCAGTTCGACCCGGCATAATTAACGCGTTTCGGACGTTGATGTGACGATATAAATCATAAAGGACGCGTCAATAAATTGACGCGCAGAGACAAATAGTTTGGCTTTGCTTGGACTCGTAATTATTTTCCCAGGCTGAAAATGTTGATTTTAATTGAATTTAATAGATCTCGGAAATAAAAGTGCGCAATGCATATATACAAAATTCAGGCCTTCCCATGAAGTCTCCCTGCATCCTTGCATATCATGGACATGCAAAACAGTACCGAATGGTTGCTGATATTGTACTATACGGTTTATTTGGTTCACCTTCTGAAATTAACAAATCGTGCTCATCCCACGTGTATTGAAATCTACAAGTGGGCAGAACATGACGTTCTTGTGGAACTGTCAAAGAAGCCATCAAAATATATTCTCTACATTTCCAGCACTAGTACTTGTAATGAAATCTTTCATTCTCGTCAGACATGTCTCATATCACTGGCAATGCGTCTGATGAAATTAAGCGCACTCTTCAGAATCCTGGAGAGTTCTACCAAGCCTTGTCGAGTACACCCCAGAACCCGTTTGGAGAGGCTATTATACATCGCTTCAGAGTCACGGAAATCTCAGTAGACCAGACAAAAGAGGAGCCACAGAAATTGGAGGGACGTGTTGTGATGGAGACTAGAGTTGCTGAAGGTTTGTTCATCCACCTCGATATATGTTGTACACACCTTGGCTATTCCTGTCAGATATGCTCAATGGACTTGGGTCCATGCATGGAGGTTGTGCGGCGTTTCTTATTGATATGTATATCATCTTACATTTCGGTAGTATCTGGTTAATCACTATTATGAAGGGGTTCATATCTCGCCCTCACAGCACTCAGCATGACAAGTACTGGTGAAATTCACCTTACTGTATCCCAATCATTGGATATCATATTTCATTCCCCTGCCGATCTGTGGGTATCCTTGAAATGTAGATCATATAAGCGTCACACATGGATGATCCAGGGGCGATACTATACGTCTTGTAAACACTACACTTATGCTCGGCGCCCTTGCACATTCCGTGCGAACTGAAGTTAGTAAAAGTCATCGCCATTTATCCACGTATAAACTAAATCAATTTTATTTTCAGATTTGGAACGTCACTCATTATCGTCTTGTCGCGTCTGGTGTACACATTAAGATGTCTTCATCTAATCTCCCGAAGACAAGACTATAACTTGAGACTTTCCGTATGGAAGGGATTGGGATATTGTCGTTGCTGGCATCATCCACAAGAGCAACAAAAAGGCTTTAATAAGCTATTGATAAATACCCCAAGTTGATTCAGTGTGAGGTAACTCCGTAGTAGTGTGTCCAAACCCGAATATGAAGTTAAGTCTGCAACGTGAGGTATATAACTTACCTTGAATACGTTCCCTTCATCGTCCTAAACCGGCAATTCAACGCCGACGAGCCGGAAGCTCTTGAGCTAACCACGTATAACCTTATGGGAAAAATATATACGGTACCATCTAACTAGTAACGATCTTTTGCCAAAACCCACGTATCATTTTATTTCTCTCCCTTTCATTTTATATATTTTAGTGTCAGTATGCCTCAAGAGAACGTAGATGTCAGCCACATTGCAGGAAACGTCTCTGATGAGATCAAGCGCAAACTTTCCAATCCAGGAGAGTTCTACAAGAAACTCCTGAAGACGTCTAGGACCGTCTTTGGGGAGTCGATACATCGCCGTCTCAGAGTTACAGAGCTTTCAGTATATGGTAAAGCAGAAGAGCCGCGAAAATTAGAAGGACGTGCTGTATTAGAAACAGAGGTAGCCGAAGGTGCGTTCTTGTCCAACCCTACTGTCGAGAAGCTAACTTCTGTTCATCGAAGACATGGCAAACGGAGGTGGGAATATACATGGAGGATGCATAGCACATTTGGTCGACATGTTCGTTCAATATCGGCTAGTTCATCATGATTTAACCTAATCACATTACCCAGTTGTTCGTCACTCGCAGTCACAACGTTAAATCTTGCAAGCACTGGTCGCACCGATGCCAGTGTATCACAATCCCTGAATATTGTGTACCACTCTCCAGCAGGATTGTGCGTAGTGGCTTTTTCTCATAGTTATTAAAGGCCATTCTTAGAATGTACCAACTAACAGGGGTGATACCATTCGCATTGTAAATACAACCCTTACTCTTGGTTCCCGTGCACTCTCTGCACGGACGGAGGTATGCCACTGTAATTCCTCATAGAAACCAGATTTTTTTAAAACCACCTCCTAGATCTGGAATGTTACCCACCATCGCCTCGTTGCATCGGGTGTCCACATTAAAATGGCCCCTTCCCCGGCCCCTAAAGCAGGATTGTAGTTTGATAACTAGCCCACTCTGACCGAGAATTTCCTTCGCATGGGCCTAGTAGGCTAGTATTACTGACACCATACTTACAGGTTTTTGATTCCATATATATCCCAAGATGATATTTATTGTACGTAAATGAAGTGTTCACACTCGTTGTACAGCTTATTTGTTGCATATAAAAGTTGTCGGATTTTCAAATCACATCTCACAAAAGATTGTCTTTTGTATCTCAGATCACAGGAGAATAGTGGCTCTTCTTTAATTGGGTAAAATCCTAATGTGCTCAGGATATAAATTCATAAAACTGTACAAGGTTCCCCGGAGTTGAAATAAGGTCAATCATCAATTCCAGTCATCGGACCCAAGCCTCTCCTTATCAGAGTCATCCTGGAAATAATTCCTCGATCAAAACGGACGTCAGTCAATCCTCCTGAGCTTGATGCATGGTACCTAATGTCAGTATTCTTACAGTACTTGTACAAGTTACGTTGCCAAGTATAGCTTTTACCTCATTAGGTTCCAACAAGAGAGTGGGTTGACCAATTCCAAGCCAATCTGTAACCCAATTGACGGACCTTGCTTAACTAGTCGATTGACAGTCCAACATTACGGACCGATGCATCCGGAAGAATTCATTCTCTGTTTGAGATCTATATGACACTACGGATCCATGAATTTAGTACCGGACGTTTACATCGGCCGCCTTAAGATCGGGGCGGGTTTCAAAAATTCGGCACTTCGGCTGACTCTCAAATGTCCTCAGACTTTGCAAGTACTTGTGCATCAGAGGCTCTTGTGCATATTATATATTACCAATTACATCAGTTCGTGCTCCCTCAACCCACCTCCATGATTCCCCCATCTTCTACCAAACGATTCTGGGACTACGAACACATTGCATATCTTTGCACTTTATACATGACTGAACTATTTGGTTCTGGACTACCCTCACCATCAGTATGGCAAAGCGATTTCAGTTTTTATGTCGGATGCATTCTTCTTCAGTCCGACGCAGGTGACACAGTCGCTTTCGGGGCTCTTAACCTGCTACACCGTTACAAAGAACGTAGACCTACCACAGTTTTGCATGAGGACGAACCACACCGTCTCTTTCTAGCCGCATACATTGTCTCATTCAAGGTTTTGACTGATAGATCTCTGTCAATGGAGAAATGGAGAAATATCGCGCTGAGAAAGTTTGCCGTCTCAGATATTGCAAAAATGGAACGCGACTTTTGTGACGTCCTTGATTGGAACTTAGACATGGATCCGGTCACTATAGACTGGTTCCAGGTTGTCGCCGGTGCAACTCTTCCAATGAGGTAAGAGGTTACAATTTATTCTACATAGCTGAAACTCATTCCTTGACTTCTCCCATCCACAGGTAAAACCATACGCAAGCTGCATGGAGTACCACAGCTGCAGCCCCCTCATTTTGGAACCAAAGAGCTTAGTATCTTCCATGTTTAAGCCATGGTACGTATGGTTTTTGCTTTCTTGTTTTTAACTCACCAAGAACATGCGAGCTAGATATTCCGAAGTTTCTCTATCTCCTATTTATTAAATAATACAACTATGCTACGTAAGTAGCATGTAATGTACACAACTCCTCAATTAAGTTATGTACATACTGTAATGCACCAATTATAAATATGTTCATTGTCCCTGCCGATCATATGATCACCACGTTTTTTTGAAATACAGACACAACGTGAAGACGCTTTCGCCAGTGTCGGCGTAGGTAAATTAGCATGGTGGAAATGTGGAAGTGGTATAATTTGTAAAGTTGAACTCGGAAGAGCGGAGGTATGATCACTCATATGCCTACTCCTGCATTGACTTTTTACAAGGATATAATACACTATCATGGGCGGACCGCAAGTCACTGACCCTCCTCATGAAGTGCGATAGTATAACCCTCAAGAACTGTCAACCTACACAATATAACTTTCCACTCTTCAAGTAAGAGTTGATGAGGCCACTGAATACGCAGCTGTTTGGTGGAATCCAAACCTGGACATCTCATCGTCAAGCCATGATCGTTATCTGGAGGGCGAAATTCATATTTCAAGCCGTGATCATCCATCATGCAGTTTAGTTGTGTTCTTAGTAGACGTAGGACTTGATTGTTGTTTCGTTCATCAACAAATGCTGATAAGTTTGCTTTATGCAGTACACGGTGGGATGATGATGCCCATACATTACCCATTATTCATTCCTCAGTCTCCAAAAGAGCCAATATTTTTGTACCCGTTGGAAATTGCAGAGCGGTCCACTTCCGAAATCATATGCCCCTCGCAATCTGGACTTACATCACCAGCGGGATGATCATCTCGATAGGTAAACAGTAATAAGGATCCGAACAAAAGATCTTATCCTGTTCGAATGCTAAAGCAACGCGAGAGGCTTGATTACTAATCTAGAGAAGTTAAGCTAACTTCAGGAGGTGGGGGTGCAGAAGGGAGAAGGAACGTAGGGTGCATCAGGACGCTAATGGTGTATGTGTTGTGGTATATGTTGGGAGGCTGCAGTAGGTCATTGGGTTAGTGGTTCCTGAGGGGAGTATCAAAACTATCGCTTGGAGGAGCAATTGTAGTTAAAGATCCCTTTATAACCCTGTATATTTATATATTTTCCCGATAACCAAGATAAACAGGACAACCAAAATATTCCAATATGTCATGTCGGGATTAACCATAACTTGTAATAGATATGTAGCGGCCAATAAAATTATAATAACGAACATACCAGTCAGGTATTAGTTAGTTTTAGGGAGAGAGCTTGAAGAATCTCCTCCCACAATGTCTGCCCCTGGCAGCAACCAACGGAAAGTAATACTCAGTCTGACACCTCGTTTGATCCATTCTCCAGGGGACTCAGAGAGGTCGGGTTCTCCAGCAGTGTCCGGGCCATGATTGACAGTGCGAGTAACATAGTCTTCCATATTTTTCTCGATACCATGGGTCCAGAGATATCTGGCTTCCTCTGAAAGAACAATGACACTCCCTTCTGGGAGATACAAGTCCCATCGTTTTGGCTTCTCTTGGTTCAGCTCATGACTTTTTCCATCTCCTTCGTCTCCAGTTTCGTCAGGAGAGACCTTGTCGAATCTCATCACGCATCCACTCCCGAAGCTAACACCAATAATCCCATCTCCAAATCTACCAAGTAGGTCGACGTGTGAAGAGATGCCTTCTCCAGGTTGGTATAGGTTTATGATGGCTTGTCTCGCTTGTGTCGGTGCCTCTGGAAACAACAGGCGATATGTTTCACGTGGTAGGATCGGTAGCAGTAAATTAGACAGTATGGAGAGAAGTTCAACCAATGGTAGAGGGAGGCCTATTATCGATCGAGAATGCGCGCTGGAATGGGATTCGGATTGGTCGAAACGACCGAATAGCATGACTTGATTCGCACCAGGTGTTTGGAAGTAGGTCTCGAAGCAATAGGACTTCATTTTATCCATGATCACCTTTGGGAGCTGTAATGATGGAGAAAAAAATAGTCCAGGAATTGGTGGTGCAGTCCGTATAGCCAGGCTCGTTGGAGTCGATGTTCTAGCATAGCCGCCCGATGAGCTGGCAATTGTTGAAGTCGTTGATTGGCTCCCAGTACAAGGTTCATCGAACAAAGAATCAAAACCGGACGTCTCTGAGAAGAGCGAAGAGAACGAGTCGGTAAATGAACCATGGGAATCATCATCTCCAGCAGGTGGGTGTTGACCAGAATTTAGTAATGAAGGAATTTCAATATGAAGCCGTTTGCGATGTCGGGTATTTGTGTTTTCTGGGTTAGGGATAGGGGTGCTAGTGCTCCCGCATTTTTCTTGTAGATGTGACTCCTTGGAATCTTCGTGTTTTCTTTTTCCCAGAGCTCTGCTGCTCATCGAAGTTGGTTCCGACACTGTTGTTGCCATGGCCGCACAACAACAATCCTTCAACTATTCAGACCTCACTCTATTCTGTGTTACAATTAAAGATCTATTAAATTAACACATACCAGCTATGTGATTTGGGGAAAGAAGTATGGAACAATGGGAATCCCTCACTATAGATAATTGAACAGTGTGGGTGATTATGGGCGCTTAGAATCAATCATCCACATTTGGAAGATTGATCGGTATATGATCGTATCCGGTCCGGTAAAAAATCATTCCCGAAAACCATTTTGTAAGCTCGTCACTTATTCTAATATTCAATCTAGCCAAGTCATAAATGTCGAATCCAAACAGTTCCTTTGACGATATCTCACACATAAAGGGGAATGTCAGTGATGATATCAAACATCTTCTATGCAATCCAGGACGAATATTTGGTCCGCGATTCAAACGTCGTTCGGACGGCTTGATATTTGGTCAATCTGTACATGAGAGGCTTCGCGTCGTTGAGATTTCTGTAAACAAGAAATTAGAAGAGCCGAGTAAAATGGAGGGTCGAGTTGTGATGGAGATTGAAATGACAGAAGGTGAGTGACGTTTGTTATGAAGAGAGGGGGTTGATTTGCGTTTGATAAGAATGTAATTAATTCCTTGTTTGGCGTACTAGATATGGCAAACGCTGGTGGTAAAATACATGGAGGCTGTTCAGCATTCATAATTGACATGTGCGTTCAGTAATCTTTTCCGGACATGTTAACTTTCATTTACACGAAACTACACGTAGATGTTCAACACTTGCGTTGGCAGCGATTAACATGGCAACGACTGGGAAACCGTTCTTTGGTGTATCACATTCACTGAACCTCACTTATCACTCACCTGCAGACATGTGCGTATAGTCACCCAGTTCTTAGTGTACCAATTTTACACTTGTGTTACAGAGGCGACCTTCTGAGAGTGGTAAATACCAGCGTGTCTTCAGGGTCTCGAACTCACACTGCAAGATCCGAAATATGGAATGTAACAAAACGCCGCATAGTCACATCAGGAACGCATACGAAGATGGAAGCCTCTGCGGATCCAGTAAAAGCGAAAATTTAGATTACACCTCTCTATTTTGTATGTACACATTGCTCATAACTAATAAATGGAATAACTATACAGATGCTCCCGATTCGTGCGCTTATATGAGGCTGAGTTGCACATAACAATGTGTCTTCGTTGAATACTTCCTCGGCAGCATTTTTTATTGACTCACCGTCATGAATTAATGAAATACCCTTGCAAATGATACCCAAAGCATCGACTATGTCATTGACTGTAGGGAGCCGGCACTATCGTAGACCCCAGATAATCGCGCATAATGTGGATCATCACTATGTAGTCTACTTGTGGTTGGTTTCCGAGTAGTATATGGTATTAGGAGTGGATCTTCACCACCGAAGCTTGCAATCTCCACTGGATATGAGAATATAAGATCTTTTGTAACCTGAGGGACGAAAAATGGAGATCGGATAGGTTTCATCTCCACCGTATACTAAACAAAAAAACAATTCAGCTCCTTGTGCGATATGGAAAGCATTTTTTTGGTCTTACATCTATGAGGAAGGCGAAGAAGTCGCAGGTGGATTGCTCTTGGTTTGAAAGATGAATTTTACCTTCCAGGCAACGATCGCAACTCGATAGAGGAACTTCCGGGGTCGGATGCCACCAACCTGCTTCCCGCACTTCTTGAATTTTTCCATTAGCGGCAGATTTTGGGGAGACAGTGACTTATCCATTATTTCAGGAAAGCGAACGCGTCGCTTTAGATATACACGTGGCACTTTGGGTTTAGCGAGGGCACTGGTGATTTGCAGATCTGGACTAGAAAGAAAAAAGTAGCAGGGAATAATTGTGCCTCGGGGGTGGTATAGCTGTTCGAAATTGTGAGCACTGAGGTAATGAATTGTTACAAAGTTATTCATACCGGGCTGCGAGAAACAGCTAGGGAACAAAAGAATGAACATCTAGGTCAAACATATAGTGCACGTCAATTCGATCTCGCGGATAGAACTGTTCGATTGGGGGGCAGTTAGCTGCGGTTCGACATCTCCCTGCGCAGGATCCTCTCCAACAAAGTAAGGAGTCATGCGACTAGGAGTTTTCCAAGCACTTGTCCGACTATAGAACCTAAATACGCCAGAAGACTGGCCTGCCAAGTCTATCATATACTCATGGGGGCTGTCTTGCGTAGGAACTGTATTCCCTGGTGCATTTCGCAAGCGCGTTTTACCATAGCATTTCGAGGGGAGGTGTCAGATATATCGGATTATTAGTAATATTAGCGGTTCTGGGTTCTGGGAGAGGTGGCCTGTTGTTCTGTAACTGATAGAGGTAACGACAATGTAGTGCAAATGGTTGGGTTGAGGTGTAAGTAGGTTTTGGGCTTGAACAAGTGAGGTATGATGAGTTAACAGAACTCTCTGTTACATCGTCAGAGTATTCAAGGTAGTTCAGATATAGTAGAGGCGGCCGAGATAGACTTCCGGTAAAGAGAAAACCTGGAACACATTAGTTGGATGGAGACCAATGAACATTTTTCCGACGTATATCACCGCCACAATTAAGACGGCAGAGTCTGACGAAAATCCAAATCTGGGGGGCCTATGTGTTCGGGCAGCCCTGAACAGCCCCGCTAGCGCTTCGTGGATCAAAAATAGGCTTTGGGGGGCGGTCTATGACATCAGATTTTTTGATGATACTTTCGTAAGTTACCAAAAGCCAAAGAAAAAGGCACTAAAGACCTTCTAAGCCAGAATCAAAGACCGTGTAAGTCAAAGACTGCCAAATCCAAAGCTAAAGCTCTCACACTTTTACTGATGCCAGGTATCCTAGCTAATATATATATATAACCTTTAGTAAGACAATCATCGATTTATCACTTACCATTTTACACAATTTTGCCGTAAGATCGCAGTAGTCATGATCAGGGTACAAGCTGTGATTATCGCTTGTATAAATTCAGTTATTATTGTGGTATTATGAGGCTATTATATCCCAGTGATGTGACGTTTGAAAACAAGAACTGTTATCTACCCATGGGGTTCTACTGGTCGGCATCAATAGTGGGCATATATCCTATCTTTACTAAAGAACATACCAGGACGGCAAAAGCCAGTTTTATAATGCAAGTACAAATTAAGCGGTGTCGAGTGGTGTCAAGCGGTGATATATGATATGTCAGCTTGAATGTTTGTTTCCGGTTTTATAGCTACTGTACATATGCATGTATCTTGTGGAATAATTTAGATAAGTATAAATCAGCCATCTAACCACTATAGCAACCAACACTACAGTGATGAGGAAGTAATAACCGTTTCCCTATCTCGCCCCGATCGAGAATCGTAGTATCCAATCAGAGATTAGACGTGAAATGATGACAGCGTTGGGGGGGTGTACGGCACGTATGTAGTAACCTAGAGGAAAATTCGACCTGACAGAGTTGATCATCCAGGACTCCCAAAGTTACTGATCTAGGGATCGTGCGATTTCCACGAGGAAATATAATGATCGATGGACTATCGATACGTCCATTCCGAGCGTGCAGTTGCGGACATCAGAGACGTTCGTCAGGGTTTAGCGCTCAAAGTATTCTGTCGAAGGTGCTCCTCTAGAAGTTCGTTCTCGAGTTTTCAACAACGAAAAGGAACGCATTCAAGACGTGTGTCCATGGTCATAAGGAGAATATCTCCCTCAACCAACACCGAGATCTTCGAAAATGAAGATCAACAAGGGTAGAGTAGACCTTTCGCCACATCTCACCCACGCCTAATGTAGCACCACCGTAAGTTAAATGGTAATTAATTGGAACGTTATCCGCACTTTGAAGAACCAAGAAGACTAGAGCTTTCGGTTTGCTCGACTCCTTCTGGTAGTGGACGGATACCATGCGGTGGTTCCTCGGTCTCGTCCTCCATCTCTCCTTCTGCATCAACATCCGCATCAGAGTCTGCATTACGGTCACCAAGCGAGAGTCCTGCACGCTTTTCATCAATTGGATTTAGTGGTGTTTGCACGGACGGGGCACTTGGTTGGCCTTGCACTTCCACAGTTGCCGTCTTCTCATTCCCGACATCCTCCCTTTCATCGACTCCAGTTTCAATTACAAGGTCAATTGGACCCACTTCTTGTAGTTTAATATCATTCGGACCTTCTTGTGATGTAAAAATATCCGGGTTCACTTCCAGCTCCCCTACTATGTTCCCCATTGCCTCTGACTGTGTCACCATACGGGGGGTCGTGGAGCTCGGTTCCGCCTTCTTTCCCTCGTTCGTCAGATTTGGTCGTCCCCTAGCCTTACGCTGTGCGGATGGTTTCGTATTTCTGGAGGAACGCGGTTTCTTTGGAGCTGCTTGCCCATCAGTAAGTGTAGATGGAGTATCGGAGCTTATAGTAGCATTGTCTGTACTGGGAGTCGGCGTTGGTGTTGGAGTCCGTAAAGGACTTTCAACAGCTCTAGCAGCTGCAGTCGCACTCCTCGTACTAGCACGTGTTCTGCGCTCCTTCTGACTCTCGTTATTCTTCCCCTCATTCTTCCTCCCGTCATTTTCCTTTTCGGTGTCTTCATTCTCTCCGTCATCACCGATCGAACTGTGAGAATCTGTTTCCTTCCGCTTCCCTCTCGTCCTTCCGCTTGTGCCTCCTCTTTTATTCCTACCACCAGTACCACTAGTGCTTGCTTCAGTAACACCTCCAGGTACCCAGGGTCCAGTTTGAGTATACTCCGTCTCAACTTCCGGGAAAGCTGCTGCAGCTTGATCGGCGAGCACGTCCAAGGCACTGCGAACATGATCTGCACCCGAGCCACCAGTTCCGATTTCTGGATTTCTCCTACTCCCAGTACCAGCACTAAGCGTAGGATCACCGATACTCCCGACGCGTCTTCGTTTTCGTACAGGCGTTTCAGGGTTTTCGTCCATATGAACATGTAAACGGCCACGACGCCTCCCAGTTCCAGGTTGACTTTCCGATCCGCCAATATCTGGATCTCTTTCTCCGCCTTGAGGGTCAATTTGCACTCGTCTCTCCCTCTGGTCCTCATCCCTTTCGTCCATCATACTTCGCGCAGCGCTCAATAAAGAATCCAAAGCAGATGGTGTACCGTGGGCCACGGGACCAGTCTGGCGTGGAGACCCCACCAAGCCAGAAGCAGACTTTGGGGTGTTCGTGTTCATAAACACAAACGAAGAACCAGAACCAGAACCTAACCCTGTTCCGCGTCCTCGGTGGTGTTGTTGCTTACGTTGATGTTGTTGCTGAGGACTAACCAAAGCAGAGATCGTCGTCCCAGCAGGAGTACTAAGGTAATGACTTCCGCCAACTCCCAAACCTCTTCTAGGCGTCTTCGGTTGCTTTGTTCCGCCATCTCCTCCGTCTCCGACACTGGTATTCGCATTCGCATTCACAATTTCCTTCCTATAATAAGCAGTCCCAGATTTTCCACTTGCCAACCTCTCCAGTCTCTGCTTCTCTAGCTTCTCACCCTCCAATAATTGTCTAGCATGTTTGGCTTCTTGTTCGAGTTTGTCTTTTTCTCGAACGGCGAGACGCATTATACCTCCTACAATGCTTGCACGTTCCCTTCCGATTCTGCGAGCGGCTAATAGAAGGTGTTCGGTACGTGCGTCGGCAGTGTGCGTGGTGAAGCTGCGTGGAGATGTTGCAGCGTTGGGATTGTTTGTGTTAGTGGAAGGACGGCTGGAGGTACTTTGTGTGGCGGGAAAGGTTTTGGTTCGGGTGCGCCGATAGTAGGGTGTTGACGGACCCGCGCTTGCGTTACTGGTAGTTTGAGTTTGTGTATGGGCCATTGAAAAAGATTGTCCTAAAAATGAATTTAACAACAGTGGAAAACATTTCATAACGAGGAATCACACACCTCGTGAACCTGAAGGGTCAGAAAGAGATGAAGACCCAGCATTCGGCTGTTCCTGATTGTCCTGTCCATGTATAGACTGCACTGCGAACATCAACGTACTTCCCCGCTCCTCGCCAGGATCGAACTCTTCAGTTCTTGGTTTCTCAGACCCAGAATTTCTTACCCCCGGTTCACCGGTAGCCGTTTGAGGTCTTTCCATACTATTTGCCGATACTTTGATATTTGAAGTAAAAGGTTGCATAAGAAGTAGTGGTTTTAGTCGAATCAGTTCAGATTCCAGTAAAGACATCCTGTTCTGCGTGTCTACAAGCTAATTGCCAAAAATCAAATTTTGAAGTAAGTATAAATGTATACTTCATAAAAGTAAGCGAAGGACGCACCCGAGCGCGTAAGGATTTATTATCAGATTCATAAACCATGCACTGTCGCATAATTTCCTATCAGACCATTATTATCAGTAAGACCCTCTCAATATGCGTCATAAAAATAAAATTAGAAAGCGCAAGTCGCATTTACCTCATCCTTCGCGCTTCCACTAGCAGCACTCTTCCTTTGCACAATTAGCGCTTCAGCCATACGTTCCCAACCTTCCCTTTCAGCATCCCACCTCCCTCTCTCCTCGTTTATTTGAAACATTATCAAGTCGCGCTGCGCCGTAAGCCCTTTAATCAACTCAGCTTGACGCAAGAGTTGGGCCGTATCCACGCGTGGTACTGCGCGGGTTAGTTGGAGAACCTGAATCATTGTTAGAACGCGTTAAGCCGTGAATACAGATGGGGACATTTTACAGAGAAGCGCCAACGCACCATATCGCCTAGCTCCCGCTCGTGCTGTGTAGCAGTAGAATTCACATGCGAGCCTGCTGACCACATTTTGAGCACTTTCCGACGCATCTCCATAATTTCATCTTCAGTTAACGATTCCTTGTCCTTATCCTTCGACACGTCCAAATCCACACCTTCATCAATACCCTCGACATCTTCCAGACTCACCTCTATGCCACTACCACCACCTACGTTCTTGACTTCAATCTGACCCTGACCTTGAGCAAGGGTACCTGCATGATTACCGAGACCCAAGGTGGGGGGAGGTATCTCTGGAGGAGAATTTATCATCGCTTCCTGCAGAAGAGGTGAGAGCGAGGGCGTGTGTGTATATACAATATCAGACAGAGCCAGAGGTGGTAGTGAAGCTTGCATTTGTTCCTGTCCTTTTGTCTGTGTCTGTTCTTCTGCTGCATCCGCGTTCTGCTGTGGCGTCTTTGCCTGTGGTCGTATCTGGTGTTGCATCTGGATGCTCACGTCCCCTTCGCCCGTACCCTCTCCTTCACCTTGACCCACATTTCCCAATATCTGCATCTGCATTCCCACATCCTGTCCTGACCCGCTTTCTGGCCCTGCTACAGATAAAGAAGTGGGAGCCACAGAAGATGGCCTCCCAAAAGGCAACATTCAAGATGTAACTTGATAGTATGAAGGAGAGAACACAAGAGATGTCGAGGCGTTTCTTTCAGGGTGAGTAGCCAAATACATCAAAATACTTTGCACACCGCGACTTGATCACGTGACTTGTACTTTCTCTCCAAAAATGGTAACCAGACTCTACGATATCAGTATTGTCGAAGGTACGTGTATAGATCTTAACGTGTTTGAGAACAATAAAAGGATAATATAAAAGTCTAAATGTCCTAAGACATAATTAAGTAGCGTGTATGTGTGTATGTAGTATCTGTGGTAAGTATAAATTAACTTTAACAACTAAAAACAGCCCTAAATCCACTTTTAACGATGTACAACATACATTGATATGGATGAAGACGAAAGAAGTTAATAGTACAAAATCACGACAGAGAAAGAAAAGGGCCTAATCCATACAAAGTAGCCATACCAGGTCGTCACATCATATGGCGAAAGAAGAAAATGGGAACACGCTCTCACCCGTCTCACATACATCTCCAAAGTTTATACTTCAAAGAAATCCAACAGCGTATCAACAACCTCCTCTGAATGGCTCACAGTCAAGTCATGACCTGCACCATCCACACTAACAAGTTTTGCCTTTTCCCTAGTGCCAGGGGGTAGTAAAGCATGGATCATCGGTGAATATTTTGGTGGGACAGTCCGGTCTTCAGTACCCTATATAATAACCACGATAGAATATGAAGTAAGTAAAACAGCTCAGACCCCAGTGCAAGAAAAAGCTGACATGAATAAGGAGTACTTGTCTTCCCACAAAACCACTTGCAGACAGGGCATGTTCTTGTCCACGTATTGGACCTTCCCTCAAGGAAGACGAGATCGCAGGGTTATATCCGGGCAGGTGAGCAGATTGCAATCTGACGATCTACAAGATGACACATAAGTGGGATGTAAAGGGAATGGGATTAATTTGATGGTGAGAGGAAAATAATCACCTCAATTATAGAATCATTGTCCTTCTCGGCAGAAATTGTTGAATTCGCAAGACGTTGCATATATGTCTTCAGAAACGAGATCATTGAAAGTTCTGTTGATATTCCAGAAGAAAACAATTTACCCTCACAACGGTACTAGAAGCCAAAGTCTGCACAAGCGGTGCTGACATGAATTTCGAAGTACGGGAAATGTCAGTGCTCTAAGAATGGTTTTCACGGTCAGTTTTACTGCGAGGTCTCGAAAAATACGCACATCCATAATACCAGCGGAAGCTATCAGTGCAATTTTTTCGTCAACCAGCTGTGGGAATGAAGCCGTAAAAGCAGCAGCAATTCCTCCGCCCTAACATACCAAAGCCAAAAATAAACCCCTGAGTTCGAAAATGGCACACGCTCATTGGGAGACGCGTAGGAAGAACAACACATACCATAGAAACACCAACGACCATTGCTCTTTCCCAGCTTAAATGTTGCATTAATAAGGCTAGTTGTGTAGTGTATAATCGAGCGTCATATGAGGTTTGAGGAGCGTCTGAATACCCGCGGCCGTATAGGTCTGGTGTTGGTGTGTATATATTATTAAATAAACGGAAAGGGGCCACAGTAAGGTCGTACCATATAACAAAACCCGAAAGCCGCGTGCTGCAAGAGCAGGAGCAACGTCTTTCCAAATTATAGCTGGAATTGATAACCCATGTATTAACACGACCTTACAGACACGCCATTGAGTAATCAGCCGCCCTCAAAGATATGATAGCAATGAGAAGCAAAGACTCACCTTTTTCCCTTTTTCTGGACCAAGCAACCAATACCTAACCTAAGAGCCAGAGAGAGTAAGTAAATTACTCCTTATCATATTTCCCCTCTTCCACCTTCTCACTACATGATCAATGTTCAGAAATGAGTCAGAAAGACTGACCTTCCCGAGGGGTAATTGTACATATCCTCCACCTTCATAGAAGTCTTCAGGGTAGATAACCCAAGTCCGAGCAGTTGGTGGCAAGCTCGCAAGAGATGGATATAGATGAACTGGCGCCGGTGGTGCAGGGAAAGCTGCAAAGAGATAAGATGTCAAGAGAAGCGGAGGGAGCAGGAGGAGCGAGAGGGTGAGGCAGTGGAGAGCACTTGTGGACGGCATGTGCATTGTGTTGAGTGGCAGCCGTTCGAGTTCAAAACGTTGAAACACAACGATCATGACTGATTAGCGAATCATCACGTGCTTCCATTTTATTTTTATTTTTGCTTTATTTTAGAATTAATTATACATGAAATCAATCATATCTCCCTCGTCGTCGTGGTGGGCTACGTGATCTTGACCGCGACCGTCGTTCACCACGTCCCCCACGGCCTCCTCCACGTCCACTAGGCGGTGACTCTCCTCTTCTTGATGGTGGTACTCGTCTGTCCCTGTCTCTATCAGCATCTCTCTCCCTCCCAAATTCACCTCCTCCACGACCTCCGCGACCTCTAGGTCCAGCGGGTGGTGCATTAGATTCACCTCTCCAGTGACCTCCACCACGACCCGCACCAGATCCAGATGAAGGGGCAACTGTACCTCCCCACCCTCCATCTGCTCTTCCACCACCTATCCCTCCAGCACCACTCCGCCATCCGTTAGCGGCACTGGTTCCTCCACTTCCAGCGCTAGCACCTTTAATCGGAATTTCACTTGGCACTGTAACATTCTTCGGCAATAGCACCGCAACCAACAAATAATCGCCTGGCACAAATCTCAACTCATCCAGTGTCCTTTCCTCCTTCTCTCTATCTGTGACTTCTCTTGACTCCCCATCAATGTCTTCTAACAGTCTCGGAGCAGTTGAGTTCAAGGACCCAGGTTCACCGAGTATATCTCGGGAATAAACCATTCCGAGATCTTTTTGTGAGAATCGGCCTTTATTTCCTGAATCCGCATATACAGTACGGAATGAGAAGCGAGCTAATGGGTGTCGATATTCGGCGACAAGAGGCGCAGTATTGCGGAGAGTTGTCAACACTTCTCTAAGAGTAGCATCTTTCCTGTAAATTTTTTCGTTGTCAGCCCCAAATTTGCAAGCTGTGAAGAGCTGTGAGTCAAAATGTAAAACCTTACCAAGTAAACAGCTGCTGTTCATCGGTTGTCGGCAAAGTTCCATCTTCAAAGAGGTTGAGTCTATGAAACCCGCCGATTTTGACAAAGGTTCTTATTAGAAACGGAGTAGTCTTGTTGCGTATCAGAAATGCGTTAGTTGGTAATACAATTGAAAACTGTCTCGTGAACCGACCTTTTCCCTTGGAGCAATTTGTTGATCTGTTGCTGTAGTGTTGTCGAGGTCCATGATCTTTAGCGTCCTTCGCCGTCAGTTATATCGAGCAGCCCACAAAAAGAAACTGTTAAGTTGATTGGTGGGAGAAAGACAGGACTATTACATAAACTCAACCTTGACCGAAAATGGAAAAAGTCGGTCAATCCAAATCACGCAGCAACCCGCCGCAGCACGCAGCTTAAAGTTATAGTGGAGTAATTATACTGATCATATCGATGTCTGTTATCGATGGGGGCACTGATGTGTTGATACACAACATTGACACCCAAATCATTGTAAATGTAAGGACACTGTCAACAAACAGTGCACACCGGTGCGTTCTTGCCTAATGAGGAAGCGTCGGTAGCTATGTAGTATATTGGACAGTCCCCGAGCCAGGACTTAGTATTGTACACAAAGCGCGCATCAGAAAAAAAAACATTCCAGAGAAGAGACATCGTAGGGCGCAGGGCGCGAGGCGTCTAAAGTTGCGCGCACTTTTACCTAAAAAGGAATAGTTGCGCCAGGGCCAAAGTCCGACTGATAGAAATCGAGTCATTCGTATGGAAATACGAGACAGACAAGGCGCAGCCGACATTTGGGGCGCATTTTCCCATTGCACTTACCACCTACGTCCATTGCCTTAAACGATAAGCAATGGAAGTGCTTTGTTGATTACACACTGCCGTTTATTGGTGTGAAATCAAAAACGGGTACGCTGTAAAGTACTTAAGAGACACAGCACAACCCATGGAAATGACTCAAACAACAGCAACTGACTCTATTTCACCCTCGCAACAATACAAGCTTCCCTACATCAGTAACCCTCCTCTGACTCTATATCTATACTCATCCCCTCCTCCCTGTCAGATTTAACTACCAGTTATGCATCTCCCGCAGTTCCCAACGTCCAATGGTTCTCAAGGACATGGCTATCCCTCCCAATACCAGTCATCTGTCTCCTCATGGTCTGTTTCCTCAACGGACCCGAGAATGTCGCACTTGACGGGTGGTGGACACCAACCTCTGGGTGCCCCCACATACGCACCTTTTATACCATCTATTCCTTTACCTTATGTTGAGAACTCGGGCAACTCATCCCGAGCCTCTTCTCATTCAACATATCCAGGTTCAGCGTCATCATCATCTTGTGAGTTTGGACTTGTGGAAATTAACTTTGTATGATATTAATTAATTAATTATTAATGTAGCGACTTTCTCCTTAATTCCGGTTCTGTTAAACCCTTCCAACTATTTATTCTTCAACGTCGCTCAGCCCGTTGAATATATCCAACTAGACCCCCACTACGATATTTATTCAGCCATCGCAAAACCCTACATTCATTCAATCTCCATCATGTTCTCTGGCTGCCCCCACACTTGGCGTTTGGACATCATCAAAAACAGGCCACTCACCTTACGAGACGTTATGTATCAAATGCAATCTTACCTCAACCAACCAATCTCAAACATGGAATTTCCTCAGCTCCCTATAGACGTACAAGAACGCATGAGAAAAAACTTTGACAGAAGATACAGTAGACATGCCCCCGCCCATGCAGGTGGTATATGTAAAATTGATAACCTTGGTTCTAAAACCATCTTTGTGGGGATGGAACTGACCAACGTTCACGGCCAACCAGTCTGGATAGCCCACTTCACGAGATCGGCTTAGAAACCCCCTTACTGGTGGTTTACCTGCGAACTTGGGGCTGGGTCCCCCTTGGTCGTGGTAATGAAGGAGTGTTGGCACTCTCCTTCTTTTTCTTTTTCTTTCTCTTCCGGTTTCATCCTCGGACTATTGTGACTACGTTTTCCCTTTTTTTGTCTCATTCATCACTCAACAAACGGACCAGAAAATGTAGCTTTAGCCATTTCACCTTTCTTCACCCATTTTATTTCTCTCACCAATTGTTCTCCGTGCACTTTCCTAGTGGCTGTGCTGCCAAACTGGCTCCGCCGCCAGCTTTTCCTCGTTACTAACAAATACCTTGCTTTGGAAGGTCTTGGCTCTCCTGGGCCTCTTGTTTCTCGTGCAACTCTCGCTTTCTCGAATGTCTCCGCAAATACGATCAGCTATCGTGCTCTGCTTCTCCTGGCTCTTTGTTGTTTTTCTTCCTCGCAGACGCTACAATTACTTCCAAAACATACTTACGCACACACAAATGGACTTTTTCTAAACTCAATCACTGCTCATACTACAACTAATTTTTCATCAACGGACGAATCTATAACCCCTCCTCGCTATACATCTGGTTTCCTATATCTATCGGACTTAGTAATTAACCAACTCCCTCACTCCGCTTGGTGATGAAAAATTATTATGTATGTTTTGTATGTATGTATGTATGTATGTATGTAATGTAGCGACTTTTTTTGTATCAATATCTACCCAATGAAATACCTCTCTTCTACTATAACATTCAATGATGCAAGTTTAGCACATTGTGCATTGTGTTCCACAAAGGGCATGCGCAAAGTATTAGCCGAAACAAAGTAGCCAAAAGCTTGATCGAACAGCTCTTTGCTCCGGATGAATAATGATTCATTGGTACGAGTCATCCCAAGTCATCTCTACACAGCAACATATGTCTAAACATAGATTTAGCTTCAATGCACTCTTAAGCTGAGCAGCTTATGTCATAGTCCAAAGAATAGTCATAACGTTTCGTCTTCATATACTGCATGCACCGCGACTAACAAACAACATGATACAATACATAGCCGTCAATTAATCCACTTTCTCAATATGCTTGACTGGAGATTCTAGTTTATCACTCTCAGTGATTGATCGTGATTCTTCTTGATTCATCTCTTGCTCAACTCGTTTCTTCTGTTCTTTCAACTCTTCTTCTTCGTACACTAGTAGTAATGATAGCGTAAGTATGATGAAGAAAAAGATTGAGAAAGAGACTCACAGAAGGTTAATTCTTCCAAAGTCCGGTGGGCAGTTTCTGGGAATATGAAGTATATAAAGACAACTTCGAATGCCAAGAATACGCAATAACTGTTGAGAGTTTCAGTGGATCACCAGAGAAAAATAGACTCGTATGAATAAACCTGATGTAGAATTTCCAACCTATCGATCAGTGAGAAGAAATAATCAGAAAATAAGTTTGTGTCTAGGTAAACCGGAAAAACTCACCCGCATTAGCAATTCCGATTGGGTTTACAAATTGATTGAAAAACCCAGCCAGACGACTGAAGCATTGGAATACTGTGATACCCTTTGCACGTACATGGAACGGGAATATTTCCACCAAGTAAGCTGAAACAGAAATGATATGATAAGTAACGATATCGATTGTCATGGGAAGAACCAGAGTGAAAGGTGCTGACTGTATGTAAGTGCATTATAAGCGACGTTATATGCGGGACTGTACAGGAATATAAATCTACAAAATATGTCAGATAGAATGATAAGAAGGGAATAATGTTAAAACTCACGCGATCACAGCTCGGGAAGATCCTTGACTACCCGTCATAGCATATTTAGCACTGGCGATAGTCCATCCAGTGAATACCAGTAACATGGAAATGGTGCAAATCTAAGGGATAGAGTTAATATTAAATGGCAAGGCGTGCTAAGAATAACTTGCAAGGTACATAGTCCTTCGATTAAACCTTGAAACAGTCAACGCGAGTATAGTTGCGTTGAAGAAACCCCAACACGTGTTGGCAAGGTTGATAATACTCTTCGTTCGGTTATCATGTATCCCGACATTTTCCAATATAGGCGCTAAGAAATACCTGATGCAATACAGTCAGAAAGTCAAAAAATCGAAAAATCTGTGCTTTAGAAAATCCTTACGAAACGAGCCCATTCCCACTCCATTGCGTAACAAGTCCAACGAAAGCCCCAATCAACAACCGTTTTCTCATTCCAGGTGTAGCAACCAACTCTCTCCATCCATACTTCGCAGTCTCTTGTTCAAGTTCCAATGTTTTTTGGATTTGCACAAATTCAGCTTTCACAAATTCGGAATTCGTGTCTCCTTCAGCGTGGTATTTTACTAGAATGGCATAAGCTTCTTCTCCTCGGCCTTTTGAAACTAGCCATCGGGGTGATTCTGGAAGGAAGTACAGGAATATGATTTGCAGACTGCTCGGTGTGATTTGTAGGAGAGAAGGGATTCGCCAGCCCCAGTTGCTGCGCATTGAGAATGTACCGAGAGTTATTCCGGCTGCGACGATTGATCCTGTTCAAAGTTTATGAAACCCGAGGATTTTAGAACTTTGGAAAGCTGATGTTTGATTCCAAATATTTCCTTACCGATAAAGTAGCAAGAGTTGAAAAGAGATCCTAGAATACCTCGTTCTTTTGGATACGAGAGCTCTGAGATAGAAATGTCGGCAAAAAGTCTAGCACTTCGTCACTCCATGTATTACTTACCTCCAATCAATGAGGAAGCAGCTACGATGGCAAAGGGTATACCAAGCCCAAGGATAAACCGGGCGATAATGAACATTGCAACTTACAAAAGGAATATCGCGTCACAATCCCAGATTATCAGAAAAGATAACGCTTACAGTTTTTGGCTGCAGTTTGAAGGATTGCACCAATAATCATCAAGACACTTCCAAAAAGGATAGATCTTCGGCGACCAAGGTTATCGGTGATATAAGGAACCAGAGGTAAAGCACAAATGGCTCCGAGAGAATACATTGCGGACATCAATCCGAGGAGCGTGGAACGTGGGTGATGGTAAACTATAAGATGCGAAAACTCTTAAAGAGATTTTGAAAGAAACGTTGGTTGTGATGCACTCACACGATAGCCAGGAGTCTACGGCTTGTAGTCCATTCATCATGGAAGAATCAAATCTACACATTAAAGATGATGAATCGACCGGCTAACAGCACGAATGACTAACTCAGGTGACTTACCCACTAGTCATCTCAACTCCAATACACGTCGGGAACAAAATGAAATAAAGCATGCGCAAATTCTTCTTTTGGTACCATGGTTTTGTATCTTGGTCTACCAGCTTGGTGACGACAGGGTCTGGTTGTTGGATTATTGGTTTCAAATGCTTAACATTACTGGTTGCCATGATTGATTCGTCGACTGCCAGGCACCTCTATATGTAGGGAGGGGGAAGTCCAGGGATTGTGGGGAAGAAGTGGCGTGAAGTTCTTCACACCTTGCATCGTCTCTTTTCATTATAAGATATCTGCATATACGCATATATCCTTTAACCATGGCAAAAAAATGGAGATATTGCGACTGTTAACATCACGCTTCGGATTGTTCAGCCATAAAAACCCCGCACAGAGATGTATCGAAGAATAACGGTTAGGGCATAGTATTGAACAGATAGAAGGCTAGCCGGATAAGAAATCTCAGCTGACCACAATTACAAAGCGTGTCCTTCTGATAATCCTAGAATCAGAGATAATGAGGCGTTTCAATATTTGAGTCTACAACTAGCGATAGATCCCCAAAAAATTTGTTGACGCCTGCTGTATGTCATTGTCATCGGTTGGGATTGTTCCCATATGAGGAGAGCAAATTGCTAAAATTCCAATCTCGGGCGAGTGAACGGAAAAATTCCGGAAGACAGATGTAAGATTCTTCTAAACCGCATGGAACTGGAACGGCCCGATGCGGGGAGGGAGGGAGTACTTGTGACCCTGGGTCTTAGGTGCGGAGAGAGGGTTGTAAAGAAACCATCCAAGGACAATCTCCCCACGCGGGTGAAGACTGTAAATAATATATTGAGCACGCATAAGTAACACATCAATTGAAACATACGCTTGATGCTCCAACCATTTTTCCGAGATCAATAAAGCATACGGGATGCCGTGGGGTACTTTTTGTGCGTATATCCCCATCATAATCAATCAGAGTTTATTACCCCGCTGCAGAATGATGACAGGTCTAATCAGATGCTGTCATAGGTCTTGCGGGGACCTTGTAAGTGCGTGCTTCGGTATCTGTCAAGAAACAGATGTGTTGTATCATAGGGAAGGCTCAAAAAGTACGCGTCGAACATGTGGCGACCGCGCTCGGAGGTATTCTTCTTCACAGTAGGATACTGTGGGCACAGGATGATGTTACCGGTGCGTCCTTGTGCAATGCATATGTGCGATCATCGTCTGACATTTAGCGGAGGAGGCGGGTCAAAATATTGTGACTGGAAATGTGACAGCCAGATTACTTGAGGTCTTCGGCAGCTCCCTGAAAGACATCCTTATTCCTTAGCCATCGATTCGTTGAACAACGCAATCATAATATTTCTGCAACTTTCAGCTTGATTTCATACTCTCATTCAAGTTATTCAAGGACGTCACAATGCTTATTAAAGTAAAGGTAAGGACTTGTTCGTGCAGCTCTCCAACTTACCAGTCCTCCTTGAACTAATCATTTATGATGTAAATATTTCAGACTCTGACAGGAAAAGAGGTATACCCTACGTTCTGTGTAGCTATACTCGAACTCATGCGACTTCACCGATCGTCTTCCGATGCATAGATCGAGCTCGATATTGATGCAGACGATAAGGTGTGCCACTGGTCTTCTTGTTCTTGTACCATTTGGCAGCATGAGGCTAATATTACTATTTACTTTAGATTACCCGGATCAAAGAGAAAGTAGAAGAGCAGTCAGGGGTACCCCCTCCACAACAAAGACTGATCTTCGGAGGTCGTCAAATGTTTGTTTCCTATCTAGCAGTTATTAACTGGCTTATGAATTCATTTCGGTAACACTAGGCAAGACGACAAGATAGCGAAAGACTTCAACATCACAGCAGGCGCCGTGCTGCATCTCGTGCTTGCTCTTCGTGGTGGTCGGTGATGGTACTTCTACCCGGTGTTGTTAGATATGATGACTCATTGGTAGAGTGTGTGTATTACTCAGTGCGTGCTGTTAGATATCATCATCGCAGATCCCAACAACTCGTCCCCCAACATATGTTCAATTTCATTTATCACTATACTTTTGTGCTTAGACAATGTCGCGGTCGAAGTATGTGGTCGAAGGAATGAAGTAATCAAGGTACTCAGAATATATGAAAGAGAATGTAAGAGACCATCGTTACCGAGATGGCCACGCCTATCAGCCATCGGACGAATGATACCATATGGTTGATAATGTGGGTTTTGACACCGCTAGGTGCATGCATCCGTTGCACCGGAACAAATTTCAGGGTTTCTCCTCTGATCTCGAGTGATTTCTGAGCTGTTGGCTACAGGTTGAACTGTATTCATATCTAAAATTTTCAGAGCGATGGTTTCTTTAGCGTACTGCGACACACCGACATAGACGGACGCATCAGGTGCGGAGTTATAATGACTCACATGTTGATAAGAATATTATGTACGGAACCCGTAGATGACTCCTTCATTTCGGTACCTATGCTTCGTGACTACAGCCTACTTCATTTAAAATGATCCTAGTGTTGAACGTACCTAGACAAAACGATGGACGATCCTGCTGGCTATCCACCCCTCCTTGGTGACAGCGAAGGACGTTACAAAATACATAGTAGTCGGGAATAGCGGTAAACTTTTCCTACGATAAGTTCGATGATAATACTAACTACAACCAACAATGACGTGAAGGTGCAGGGCAAGGCAAGTGTCGTGCCTATTGTCGCGGACAAATTACCTCTATTTTGAGTCTGCAGAGCACAACGGGCGCAAAACTCGCATCTATTCTTAGGGTTCCGTATATATCCCTCGATCATCTTTTCTGGAATCCAGGATGGAGACAGACCCCACCAGAGGAGTTCAAAGAAAGAATTAAAAGCAAGTTGAGCGAACATGCAAACAAGGGTTGGGTAATAGATGGGAGCTATTCGAGAGTTATAGGTGATATGGTCACGAACGAATCGACCGACGTTGTTTGTGAATATTCTTCTCGTAACGTCTAGTTAGGACTGTTACTGAATGGACCACCCAGGGTTGGATCCACCTTTGCTACTCTATTTCCCTCGACTTATTCTTCGCACGATCTTACGTTTACTGAGGCTGCGACCGCAATGCAGTATTGGGTGCAATGAAAGTATGCGCGAGGCATTCTTCTCAAGAGACGGCATACTAGTGTGGTGCCTGACCCAGCATTGGCATGTTCGTCGTAGGTTGGGTGCGCAGATGAAATTGATTGGATTGGGCGTTGGTTCCAATATTGAGGGCCAAAAAATGAGAAGATTTGGAGGGTGGGGTTCTGATTTGGCTTGTTGGTTGGACCAAGTCAGGCAAATTGCAAAGAGTTCATGAGACTATGGTCTATAGAATGTTGCACATGCACAATGACTGTCGACTCGCAATATGGCTTGTCATAATGGTGGGAAATAGCTTTAACCCTAAGATACAAATTGGCGATATTCAAATTGAAATGAGCGGAAAACTGAAGTGATGTCATAAGTCATCAAACATGACACACGGCATGTTGCGTTACTGGCCAATATTCGGATTTCCTTACGTAACCAACGAAATTCTGGTGTCCCTTGCAGGCCGTTCCACAAAGATGTAAGTAATCCATAATCTTTTAATTTTATATGCTAATTCCCACATTGTTAGATACAGGGCAATGGTTATGACTTAGCGCTAGCCATTTGTGGACAGTCAGAACTTCCCGCAGTGGTGGCAAATTACCGTCCCGACGAACAGATCGGTGATGTCCCCCATCCCTGGCAAGGATTAGTTGAGGATTACAACAATGCCGACATACTCAGCTAGTTATCTTTTACAACGACAACTTCGGCATTTTGCCTGAAGACACCCTAGAAAACAGGAAGGTCAAGTTCAAGTGTTGGCTCGTTGAATTTAATTAGCCTTTGGATAATTAGTCACACAAATTCAAACTTCATTAGCAACTCTAGAATTTTGTATCGTAGTGTATTACAAGAGAGATAATGTTTTAATACTTCTGTCTTTTTCGTCGTGGCAGTCGTGGCACGGAATCTCTATCAACCTGCTCTCTTCCAGACCCACTATCTCCACTGCTCCCATTCGCTTCATGTCCTGTTTGCATGAATGAAATTGCCTCCTCGACAGCCTTTCTTCTAATTTTGTCAGGCACTTTATTCCAATAAATCTCTTCCCGTTTCCCTTGGACTAATTCGACGCTAATTGCATTTTTCGCGGCGCATTCTAGGGCTGATGACCCAGAATCATCCAAACCAGTAGCTTGAATTGAATGCCGCTGTGAAAAGTACCGTACGAAATGTTCAGCATGTAAAGGGGACCTTAGTCGGAGATGACACTAATGGAACATGAGTGGCAAATTCTGGAGAGATAATACGTAAACATAAACCCACAGTGTCCATGCCCTTGTTGAAATCGACGTAATCAGGAGCACCTCCTTTCAACGGTTCGTCAACATCGCACATAAATGCCCTCCCAAATAGAGCTTTTAGGGTAGTTTTGTTTGTTTCTGGATGAACGTTCTTCGCGAATACCAGGCAGTTGTAAGGATACGGAGATGTGGAATCGAAAGTGGGAGTAGGAAGAGTGATGATTGTGCTGTGCTCAACAATCAATGGTACAGTTGTGGTTTCGGGTAATAATTGTCGTTCCACGTCTTGCGAGACTTTGTTAGCATTGACTCTCATGTGAATTCGATGTGGTACCAATATCTGTTTCTGTATCCTGGAGCAAGTTGATATCATCAACAAGTCGTTGGCGATACGCAAGGTATTCTGACTTTAACTCTTCCCATTTTATTTTTGGTAGGGTTCTGAACCCGAATTTGCGCGCCTCCTTGGATTCTTCGGATTGAGAGTCAAACTTTGTGTCTGTAGTCTCA
The DNA here is from genome assembly GCA_009739215.1 of Floccularia luteovirens. NCBI lineage: Eukaryota > Fungi > Basidiomycota > Agaricomycetes > Agaricales > Squamanitaceae > Floccularia > Floccularia luteovirens. The sequence continues at coordinate 244,863 of VSJF01000004.1, forward strand.
GTACGATCCCACGGCCAAGTATTTAATAAGTATTCGTGATCTTCGTGGTTAGTAAGAGTAATAAGGGCGAAATTCTTGCATGTTGGAGGATCACCAGGTTTGTCGAGATGATGATGAGGAAGTGTGATGTTTTCGATACGCGTTGAAGAAGCAGGACTCGCACCCATGCTGCTTGTCTGCGACTTCGAAGTAGGTAGGAGCGCCATTGTAAGCTTGAGAATACCAGGAATAGAACGGTACTGGACAGGTATATTTTCCTAAGACAAAATATTAATTTGAATAGACATTAGATGGTTAACAAGAACTACATACCATATATAACGTTTGTTTATCCCATTCCATCTTACTGCGGGCCAAACTACCTGTATTCACGCGTCGAACTTCATAACCACCCAAGCTCCGTTTATATGAAGCTGCAGACGAATTCGAGGGTGGGGTGACGAGAAGCCTGACTTCAACAACTGAAGAGGCACGGGATCTCAGCGCCTTGACGATGGCCGCTTGCGTCTGGGCATCATCTCTCAGTCGTAAAGATGAGAATACTTGGGAGCGCTGGAGGAGATAGCTCAGAGGAATAACTGGAATTATAGGCCACGGGAATCAGACTAGGTTTTAAGTTATGAGCATGTGGCACCCACATCCCTTCCCTTCATCCAAGACACTAAAGTCAATCTTCTGGCGAAGGTTGGAATCGGACCAAAGCGCATAGTCAGAGAGTGCGATACATGTAAGATTTGCATAGTCCTCTTCAGAGATTTTCGTCTTGATATTTTCCCTCGCCTTCCCTTTGTCCTTACTTGGATTTACGGAGACGTCTGAAGTTGAAAATCGAGGAACGACATTGTCCACGCCCTGCACATGTGCATCAGCTCCCTGACTCAAATTTTTCGTGTGGGTAATAGGACAATGGCTTTGTTACTACAGCTTTTTTCGCAACCTTTCGTGGAATGAAAGTGAGAGGTGAAGACATTTATTTTCAAATCGGCAGTCACGCGTACGGGTCACAAGCCCTGTATTGATGCCTGTAATTAATGGGGGGAAGCTCAGTAAATAAATTCAAGTGAAACCTTCAGAATACATAATACAGGTAACATCCTATAGATATGACAGTACCGTCTATGTTTTACCTACTACAAGAGAACTAAATTAAATATCACATCATACTGACCATGAACTACAAGCTAAAATGTATGAAAAGATCAAGCAGTCAGAGTTTTAACATGAACTAAAGCACATAAATATGTACATTCATCAAGGAAGGGGTGCCCGAGATGTGTTGTCATAGCAAGTCATAAATGCATCATAACAATGAGGGAAAAAGGAGAAAGAAATTCAATATCCTTCTGCGCGCAAACGATCACGTACATGTACCAAAGCTTTACCAAGCTCATTTTCTCCTCTTCCCAAGGGACCTTCACCCCAAAAATCGTCATTACGATCTGCATATATCAACTTTGCCATTCCAGTACCCATTAACAGCTGACGCAAATCAGGATGTTGTTTAAATTTGTGGTATAAGACTTCTTCCATCTGTCAAAAAATACAGAAGCTCAGCACCAACGCGTTATGTAGAAATAAAGAAAAACACTAACCTTCTGCAAAAATACCTGACCCCAATCCGGGCGCTGCGCGTCCTGGTACTTTGCAGATAACGGGTATACTTGCATCACGTCCGGACAATTGCGAATCGCCTCGGCAATATCTTTCCTATGTTCGAGAAACTTGAGTGCTTCATGCAGGTGCATTGCGGTCGGATAGGTAGCGTTTTGATACAGTATACGGTGGTGAGAGTGGTTCATGAAGCCTGCATATGGTCCATCTTGGTCTTGGTCAAAGCGTATTGCAGGAGGACTAGGGGGAACAGGCGCAGGGCCAGTTGGGGGTGTCGGAGTAGTGATAGATGAACCAGATGAAACGGACGTGTTTGGGTTGTTAAAGACAGGTGCAGTCGTGTTGGTCGTGAATGGGGGAACTGATGTCGTGGTCGTCAGTCCCGGGGCTTGCGATTGAGTCTGTCCTTGTGGCCCTTGCGGCACAAATACGGGCACGAAGCGTACATTAGGTTGCGGTAGATCATTTACTCTTATTGCAGCTTCGGGGCGTTTGCTAGAGGTACTAAATGCGCGGAAAATACCCTTGCGCGGCTTTTTCTGCTCCTTGTTTCCATGGGCCGGAATTATGGAAGGATATACTTGGTTGACGCTTTGCCCATATTGTGCAGTAAGTAACGCTGTTGTATGCGGGAGGTTCAGAAGTGATTTGTATGGGGACATCTCATACAAGTCACGAGGAGGTGCAGGAAGGGGATTTCGTAGTGATGTAGTGCGTCTTGGCACTGCAGGTCCAAAATCGGTATTTTGCGTAGGATCGAGGATCCGAGACAGATCAGGCTGGACGGATGAATGATTCCCACCGTGTTGCGTCGGTAAAGTGTGGAATTGTCCTGGAGGTGGAACAGGGTAAGATTGGGGCGCGGATTCGTAGTGCCTAGAATCTCCACGATCGAGGCGCGAAGACCGACGATATGGAGGGTCGTCATCATCCGAATCCGAGCTATCATCATCATCATCATTAAGGGGAGGTATAAAGGGTGTAGCGGCGCGACCACTTGAAGCATGCCCAATCTGTGGAGATGGGAAGCTAGCTAGAGGGTTACCTGTAGTGGTAGGTGTGAAGAGTGGGGGTGGCGCTGAATTGGACGCACGGTTATCATGAACTGTAGATGGACGAGAAGAATTATGGTGGCGACTGTTCGAACGATGAGTGCTGACTAAAATTACGATGAGTTATTAAGCGCAAATGATATGTAAAGCATATGATACAGACTAGTATGGGAGACCCTATTTGATTGTGCTCTTCCAGGAGCATAGCCATTCGGATAGGTTGGTTGTCTCTTCGACTTCTTTCGTTTTTTTCTTTTTTCTGGCATAGGCCAGGTCGGTTGTGGTTGGGAGGGAAAGTAAGGATTTTGTCCATAACCTGCTGGAATGAATCCCGGAACGCAACCTGGATGGTGGGTAGGGTTGTGGTGGTGGGTAGTTGGTCGTTGGGTAGGGAAATGGGTGCGTTCGTTGTTTTTTGGACAGAGACAAGCCCATTGTTATTAAGTTAAGTTGTTCTTGTGGATAGAAAGAATGGGTAACAAGGTGTAGTATGTCTTGAGATATAACCAACGAGTACAATGAGTAAAATGCAACGATTATTTTACGATACTTACCTGAGTAGCCCTGGCTAAGGTATCGCATAGAGTGCAAGAGTATCAAACACAGGTTGTTCATTAATTGGATCAACATTCCAAATTTGGTCATTATATCACGTGATACACAATTGATGAATCTTTTTCCATTGTTCAAAATTTCTCAATGTACTGAATCAATGCTTCTGCACACGATAAGTGCATTAATAACTACCTTCTGAACTTCTCTGAATATCCATTGACCTGCATCCGAATTTCAATGTTGAAACGTTGAAAGTTTAGTATCTCTGCTTGTACAATATACATGTTTGCAATTCAACCCCATCGCTTGTTCGGCAACATTTGTAGTTGCTCTGCAGAAGCCACCAGTCGATGTTTATCTGAATTCCAAACCTGCAAATTGTATTGTCAGTCTCTGTATCAAAGTATCAGCTTTCTCGTGCACACCTCACTTCGGCACCCGTTAATCTCCCCTCCGGAAGAAAGCGATCGATTTACTATTCTCAATTTCGTTCCTCTGTGGACGAATCTACGTCAATAAAACGCGACGATGAAGAAAAGAATGGACAGTCACTTGGGTGCGGACGTATGGAATAGTATATTCATAGTCTGTGAAACCGCAACCATATTTTCGCCACCTTCTAGCACGTTGCGCATCAGGAGCGCTATTGCAGAACCTCTAGCGTCAACGGTGAGTGTCAGTTCAGGAATGTTTTTGATAGAGTTGGGCAGCCATACTCATCCACGAGTAGCGCGATACATCCAGGGTCTAACAAGCCATCCGCACCGCACATATCTGCCAACGAGCATATAGTCAAAATTAAACCCACAACTAAATGGAATACCTTCCATAACCTCTATTTCACAAACTAACCTTCCTTCTATCGCTTCGGGGTCGTCTATCGTCGGGCATATAGAAACTTCAACAACCTCCACGCGACTCCCGATAGAACCTCCATACCCCTCCTCCCCGAAGCTTGCACGGAGGAGAGTATACCACTTCAATATGAATTCTTTCAATGCCCTTGATCCGTTCCCACGTATTCTTGCAGTTGCCTCAGTAGGCAAGTCCACCGAGTGTATGTCAAATGCCGTTATATAACGTGGACCGCGTTTCGGTGTTGTCTCTGTCATAAAGCTCTCAATGATGGCAGGTGTTTCATACTCCCAATAAGTTTGATATACAAGCTAAGTATCAGTATCAGTCAATACTTCGAAATTCCCGTGACCGAATGCAGCGCATGGTCACCTGTCAAATTCTCATTAGATCATAGAACTTGCATGTTGGTTCTTTGGTTCCTAAATTTTCACCACCTCATAATCACATGGCAGCCAGAAGAGAAATCACAACTACTACATTTTTATCTCCAAACTTGGCGGCATCATCGTAACCTAAGTAGCAAGGCAATCAACCTACGGTTATTGATGTTACAACGAACACGATACTCACACGTCCATCAAACGGAAGAGGCATGATTCATCCAAGATGCCTCTTGCATTGCACATATATATTCACAAAACATTCACTTCAATCAACAATGACATAGGAAATGTTTAGCATAGCTCATGGCATATGTTTCCACACAAACCTTCTGTTACTACGACCTCCAAAACCGCCTTTCCTTCCAATCGCTTGGGTGTTCATTCACATTTTCAAGAATAGAAACTTTCACCAACTTGACTCGAGGTGTAACGAAATGCGCAAATGCAGAACCTACCGTAAAGATAGCAACCCATTTCAAGTGGTGCATTACCTGTGATTTGCGTGCAAGGACTTCTCGACGCACGGGTGTTTCGAGGATTTCGGCCGTTATTTCTTCCCACTCCAAGTTCATGTTTAACTTACCGGACTTCTGTGATGCTATCAAAAACGTGAATTGAGTATCTTCCACATCTTCTTCGTGTTATATAGAGTGAGATTATATTCTAAAAATCTGGTATAGCTCGTCGATTAGCAGGATCAAGATGACCGGTGACGTGGAATAATCGAAGTAACCCATCGATTCCAGTCAGCAATACGGTATTATTATTACACATGTGATTGATTTTAGATTACTCAGTTAATCAAATCACTCCTTGATATCGAAGGCACTGCCTAGAAACCGATCGCCGTCTAGTTAATCTGATTCTGCTTGACCGGTCTAGAAGCTGGCATCGTTGTTTGAGTGCCAGTAGCGATTAAGCGATGATTCGTTGTATCCCAGACCTAGAAAAAAAGATCATTATAGGTAATTGTCCAATTAATAATCACAAGCTAGTCTTTTTTTTTACCTCACAGCGAGAGGTACTCGATTCGTGTCCCAAAGACACCACAAAGCCTACAATCCTAAGGTCTGCTCCGCTTCGAGTCATAACATTGGAATTGCGTTGAGGACATCGAAGAATGAATGATAGAAGAATTACTTACACACTAGCCGAAGCATGGAAGAGTACATTAATTGTCTGAGAAACTCCACCTTTGCAACGACTCTCAGCCGCGTTAACAATCTGCACGGTGACGGTACACCTCGATGATACGAAAGTTCCTGGTAAAAGTTATCCACTAAATAACATAACAATAGCTGGAACATACTCATCCATCAAGCAAAACAGACAGCCCGCATCTAAAATGCCATTGGGATTACACATATCTGATTGTCAAACAAGTTCTTTAGTTTCACAGTGCCAAATGATTGAACATGCAAGAAATCGACATGATGGTGTCAACCCATTACCTTCCGTAACACTGATTCCCAAAACGAGCTTTCCTTCTATCTTCTGAGGATCATCCAGGTTAGGAAGAATCGAAACCTCCACAACCTTCACACGAGGCTTAACAAGATGCGCAAATCCGTACCCCCGGCCACGAAAGACGGTCAGCCACTTGATTGACAATTCTTTGATTTCAGGTGGTGCATTACCAGCAATATTGGCTATTACATCTGGTTGCACGGGGGTCTGGAGGATTGTTACCCTTCTTTGGTCCCACTCTGTGCTCATGCTGGTATTGTACAAAATGCATTTGTTTGTAAGGTCATGATGGTCACGATGATTTTTTTCCGGTGAAAATAATTGCCGGACCGGTGTGCAATATGACGATGTAATTTAGATGTTGTCGTCCCCGTTGATGATCATTCCATAAATAGGATTATCACTGAAAATATTATATTAAAATACTGCTGCATCTATAAAAATTTTGACAGTCACACGTTGCACTCTACAGAAGAACAATCCACGAATAGAGGATGGCCACCTTATCTCCTCCGGGTGGATGGGCGACGTTTTGTTTCAAGTTGTTTGCTCCTTAGTTTTACGGATTTGTCTCCAGGTAAGTATAATGTAAGGTACTACGGAGTAGAGCGAGAAATGCACGAGGAAACTGCAAAAGGTACCTTGGTCCGGTATATGGTCTTCTGATCCCGCTTGTCCACCTTCCTTGAAATCCAATTGCTTGACGATCATTATCTGGCCATTCTCTCTGTCTGGAACCTATCCTCAGTGTAAGTCCATCGTCAAGCGTTCAAAAACAGACCTTCCCACTCTGCTCTCAGTCTTTTATGTCTTCCAAATTGCCTTGGATCAAATCTAACATCATCTTCTATCACCAGCTCAGTAACATTAACCTTAACTTTCCGACATGTCGACAAACACATCCCGCAACCAAAATTCTAAACTATCAAAACTGATTCCTCCGTCCGTTCCAGCAGCTGCAAAAGTAACCGATGTCTCTCATATCAAGGGAAACGCTCCAGATGACCTGAAACGTCTGGGATTGAATGTATTCAATTACTTCGTTGGCCAACCAGGAAAGTCATATGGAGCAGAGGTTGGGAAACAGTTGCAGGTGAAGGAGTGTAATGTTTGGGGGGAAGGCAACTCAGCGTATGGGGAAACTATCTTTGAGATCGAAGTTACTCCAGGTGCCGTTATACTGAAATTTGCAAACCTCGAAAAAGCGACTGATTCCATATATCTATCCCTTCATGTTTTGTCCCAGATATGTGCAATATTTTCGGTACCTTACATGGAGCATGTGCGGCATATATCATTGACCCGTAAGTTTTTAGCGGTTCACCAAGATTGAGACAGGTCAAGTAGTAACTGTAACTTTCTAAGGTGTTCTGTCTCGTCCTTGGTTACTCTGGGATTACATGTGGGAATAGATGGAGCCGGACTTTCACAAACTATGAATATCATTTGGCATAAACCTGCACCACCGTAAGGATTATTTATTCTTATATTAATTATAAAGTCTAATCACATGTTTTACAGAGGGACAAAGTTGAAAATCATCTCCACTTCTATGTTTATCAAGGGTCGCGTTCGTACTGCTCGTTGTGAGGTACGTCCTATAAACTTATCTTTTTAACTTTTTGTCATAGTAACAAAAATTCAACAGATATGGGATGAAGACAATTTATGTGTGTCTGCAGTGCATACAACTATCAACCCTTTCACGAAACGAACAGAGAAGAGTAAATTATAACTGTGTATTTAGAGCTTTCCAGCTCTGCTCTTTATAACCGTAAGGGTATGATTGGCTTTTGACAGGGTTTGATATCGCGTGGTATGCCCCATATAGAGTATACTTTGTAGAGGATGCCCCAAATGTACAAGAAATCACATAAAACCAAGTCTCCAAGGAGAAATCTAAACATTTCATCTATGTGATGCAAGATACTCCCTAAGCTTTTCCAGCGCCTTGTATCGATGTGATATTTTATTCTTCACATCAGAAGGTAATTCCGCATATCTAGAACGAGTAGATCCCATATGCAAAGCGTCAAACCAACAAAGACTTAAGAAAGAAATATATACACCCACGTCATATTAAACCCATCTGGCTGGAACACCGCATCCCATCCAAACAATGGAGGCCCTCGTGCCGTAACAATTGTTCCCTCTGTCCGGCCTTCAAATAAGATCGGATCGCTCCCTAGAAAAAATTTATTACTCAGCTTGCAGAACAATTTTTCTCTTTGCGATGAGCTTTTTACCTGGACCTGGGGAATAAGCAAATGTACACAGTGCTGTCGCTGCTTTCGTTGGAAATCCAACTAGCATAGCATTTAGACCTTCATGGCCCAGCTCAGTTAAGAAATACTTGATATAGGGTCCTGGAAGTCCATTATATGCTGCGAAACAGAGGGCAGTATCTTCGGTGATACATGGGCCGCCTATCTATCTTGTAAGTTGTAAATTTTCAAGAACATATATGAGTAAGATTTTGACATGCCAATTCAGCTGCACTGCGACATTTGGCGATGGCAACCTCTTGTGTTGTTCCTTGGACTTCTGGAACTGATGGAATCGCATAGTTAATCGAACACGGTACGACAAGGGAGGTAAAGATAATTCACTATCAAGACTTTGAGAATCGATCTCGAGTGTTTTCGCGCCTTCTGATAAAATAGCCTTGACTTCTTTGAGTTTGTTCTTGTTGCCGGTTACAAACACTGTTGATTGGACTTCTCTTCAAAGATCCATAATTAGCGCGAGCAGTCACTACTTACCCAATTTTTTCGCAGACATAGTTAGTTTGTACGAAGGGTATTATGAGGGGGTAGGTATGATGACTCGACCTGATAAACTCATCTTTAATCAATGTTCGGCAAAGACCGACCTCTCAATAAGCTGTTACAGAAAAAAAAAAGCTGCCATTTAAACTATACGGATACACTCGTAGCTAATATTTTAAATCATACACTATTAAAAGGCACTTTTACCTGTCTTCACTGCTTTAATGACACCTTTATCTGTCAATATATTAACAAGGTCCATAAGCATCCCATCGCACCCTTTCCTCGCGACTAGCTGTACCGCTACCGGCAGAAGTTCTGTCTGCTTGCTCACTGGGCTATGATATTCCACTTGTCCTATCGGAATCGTAACTTCTGGTAGTTCTGCTATTGATGCCAAAAGGTTCATGAATTCTGACAGCTTAGGGTTTTCATCATCTGCTCCAGAAGGCTCGCCCCTGTGTGTTGATCCTTCGTTTAACTCTTTAGTCCGGTATAATGGAAGGCCGCCGTTTGCGATATCGTACATAAGCAATGTTTGCGAACAAGACTTGACATCAGACTTGAAGAAACCCTCATTAAGAGAGTCCCTGAATGCGTGCTTCATTTCGACGGCATCTATAAAGTCCATATCACTGAAGCTGCGTGCTCGTGCAAACATGCGCTCAGGAACTGGGTCAAATACTGGCATCTCGCCATATTGGATGAAGAAGTTGTCGCTGACTGGTTTTCCGACGCTCGTCCAAGATCGGTACTCCGCCAGGCGACTTGATATTTGTTGAAGCTCACGGAAGTTGCCTTTGGGGAAGTATGGAGTCAGCTCGCGGGTGATATTGACAGGGAATTTTTTCATGTTTAGAACATCTTGTAGTGACTGAACAAAGTTATCGTAAAGGCGCTGTGCGGCTGGGTTCTTGACGGGGAAGTGATCGATTGGGTATAGAACCTTAGCAGGGAATTTGATGGCCTGCCTTTTAATGGTTACTGGTGATTCGGAAAACCTGTGCTCAAATTGTTAACATTTTACAGAAAAATCATTCATTTTTGCGACTTACCAGATCCGCTGTACCTCAGCAAAAAGTTTAGGGTCTCTTGCAAAGAATCCAGCAGTGTCCATTTCTTCGGATAGAGGTACTACTCCGGTAAGATCTATACTTCCAAACGTGGGTCTGAGACCATAAGAACCGACAAAGGCAGCCGGTTTTCGTACGCTGCCGCGCGTATCGCTTCCTACTGTAAAATCAAGCCAGTCATACCCCGCAATAGCACAAGCGCTCCCCGAGCTCGAGCTCGACGCGGTCAGATATCCGTCACCACGTGGGTTCCACGAGTAAGAGTAATCGTTAAATTCCCAAGGTTGCGCACCATGCGCAAACTGTGCAGTACGCGTTTTCCCAACAAGGGATGCACCGGCAATTATAAGTCTCTGGATTGAAGGGGCAGTCTGTACTGGTATGGGATGTGTCATAAGGTATGCCCGTGAGCCTGCCGCGGTTGGGATATCCTCAACGTCGAATAAATCTTTAAGCCCGAAACGAACGCCGTTGAGTGGCATCATAGCTGAAAGTATCGAAAGTCGGGATGGAATGGGAATGTATTGCGCCATCTTGCTTTTGTCAGATCCCGATGGGAGGGTTATGTTGGTCGATAACCATCCCCCATTCGAATTGGGGATAATTCCGAATATGAACGCGTCGTATTTGTCTTCATGCAAACGGTATGCGGGGTGTATCGCTAATTTTTCGGATGATGGGTAGGAGATGAAATATGGGCCAGAATACTGTGGTGTTTCGGTAATTTTTTCTACGATTGTCTTCTTGAGGGCTGGAGCGCGAATAGATTCTGAAAGGAATAGGTGGGAGACTTGGTTGGCCTCCAACCAACTCTTTGCGTCGTCATCAAAAAAGGCGGTGGCGGATCCTGTATAATTGACAAAGAGAGATTTTGTAAATCCCATTTCCCAAACATCATCAATGCTAGAGAATGATTCCATGTGTGATTGAAGAACCTGTTTAGAGATAGGGGTGAATTGAGTAGTGATACTTGTTGCTGGAACATATCCGCCGGGTAAACGACAGCTTTGGGATATTGGTATGGACATTATTGGTTTTGAGGGACTGAAATAATAGTTGTCATCGTTCGCGTCTAACTTTAGGACGGAACCTGTCTTGTCGGTGGTTACGATTTTGACAGCTGCTGACACCAGCGTACTGGCCAGAGCTAGGAAATATAGCCTGGTGATTGCAGGCACCATGATACTTTGCAATTATCGCCTTGTCGTACTTTGGGAGAGATGGTGCAACGTGCGCTGACAACCGCACCACTGAGAAAGAGGAGGAAGAACGAGAAGATTTTTCCCCGACTGTGTCCTATATCCTAAAAGGTGCTTCATAATGCGCTAGGTCAGTATTGGTCCACGAACGATATTCTCATGACGCTGATGCCTGAAACGATCATCGTGGAAGTTTCATTGGATGACCCACATCGCGGACCTTGAATTAGACGAACTGTGAGAAAGACTTGTATTCAGAGTTTAAACTTTACACATCCTCTAAGCGCGTACTCATGGCATTCGGGCTCGTTTCTGACATCGATGTCCTTACTTGTTCCAATGTCCACATGGTAGCTCATATAGTAAAACTAGTCAATTGGTCTCAAATGGTGATAATAGCAGCATTAAGAATGAAAGCGCCAGTGATGGGGTCTATGGTCACTCACAAGAACCTTCACCCGATGATCATACAACTGTACCAAGCTCGGATTCATAAACTACATCATTCCTTATCTCAACGCTCCTACAATTATCTCTCCAAGAACCTTCTGCTCCTGATTGCCCAGCTGTTGACGTGATAGTCTGCCAGGGACAAAGCTATGCGCTAAAGGTTGTTGATACTTGAACGTTCAGTACGAACCTCTTGACCACGTCAACGACTTTTTTCAATCGCTGGTGAATGTCGCAGGGTATGATCTAGTACGCAGCCCGGGATTATCCTGCAGTGGGGAGGGTGCATCCGATCGGGTGCGTAGTGCCCTGGGGAAATGGGGTCAAAGAGGTGTCCAAAAGTCATTCAAGCCATTATTAATAATACAGGGAAATAAATGGATGGGATATTCTCGCTATGTATTTGCGCATCACCCGTTATGCTGGTTTATTGTGGATGTAGAAAAGGGACGTCGGGATGCTCTCGCATGGGCTGACAAAATCCGTGTATGAAGCGAATATTTCTTTGGACAATACTGTTTGATTGATTTTCAGCGAGTGGCATCTGTACATGTGCTACATCGATTAGTGTCGATTGTCAAATACGGAATATATCTTCATATTTTTTGCATAAATTCAAAGCGACGAATAAAGAATGTCTTCCACTTATCACGGAATCTAATCACAAAATTCGGCAAGTATTGGATTCATTGAAGCATCACTCACCACAGCTGGTAGCATTCTGTTCGTTGCTGAATCCGACAACGACGTTAAAATATTATTCCATGAGACAATCACCCAAAATAACAACGTCCCTGCTGAAGATAGCAATTACATGTTCCTCTTTGGAAGCCATTGATGTGTTCTAAACCTTCAATGGATTTCCCAATGAAAAAAAAAGAAAATTACGAGCCACATTCAAATATGATATCGAAATGCATAGCTAAATAGAAAAAGAAAGTTGTATACAATACATATGGTATGAAGAAAAGTAGCGAGCTCTGCCAGGTATTAGTCCACGAACCATTTTCCATGATGCCAATGCACTTGAAATGATCAATCGAGGAAGGCTCACTTTGCGGACCTCGAATTAGACGAAACTGTGAGAAAGACTTGTATTCAGCCAACAATACTGACAATTCGGGCCTGACACCGGTGTCCTTGCTTCTCCAATGTCCACATGGTAGCCCATACAGTAAAAGCAGCCAATTGATCCCAAATGGTGCTCAAAGCGGCATTAGAATGAAGTGCGAGTGATGGGGTCCATGGTCACTCCAAAGAATCTACCCCATGGATGATCACAAGACTATACTAGCTCGGATCCATAAACTACATGATTTCTTATCTCAACACTCTTACGAGTATCTCGCTAAGAGTCTCTGTTGCAGTGCTTGGGGAGTGTCATGTCTCGACTACCTGCTCCTGAAGTGCATCCAGTTGTAGTTGATGCCATGATGTCTGCCGGGGACAACCTTAGTCAAGAATCCCCCGATGGGCTAAAGATTAGTGACACTGAACGTTCAGACGAACCTTTTGATCACGTCTTCATCTCGTCAATCAGCAAAGATGAACCGATTGTTACCAGGAGAGAATTATGGAGTTATTACTGTACGTTGTCCACATATTAAGCTGACATCGCGTTTAGTAATCGTTCCATTCTTCCAAGTATACTACAATGGCGATAATGTATGTATCAAGGTATAACCTACTTCATTGATTCTCATATTTTATAGGGTGTTGGACCTTTAGGATTTTCAATGACTCTTTTTCAATCGTTGGTGAATGCTGCAGGATACGATCCAGTACGAGGCCCAGGATCATCTTGTAGTGCGGAGGGTGCATCCGGTCGGTGCGTAGTGCCCTGGAGTGGTGGGGTCAAAGAGGTCGCAAGTGTAGTACTTATTGCTAACGGTGTCAGCTTCGCTGTAAGTCTCAAAACTTTCAACTATCATTTACTGTACAATCTACCTAATTCGAATTATTGCAGGTTATGACACTTATATTTACTGCTATTGGTTCAGCCGCAGACTACGGGACATTTGGACGCTGGTTATTACTTCGTAGTCACTTGTATATGCTGGGGTGCTCAATTCTCTAGTATGACCTTGACAAGTAAACTTTCTTTATACATCGATTCATTATGCATGTTGAGGTGTTGTTTTAGCACCATCACGCTGGCCAGTATCCATGGCTTTGTATATGATCGGATTCATCTCTTATGGCGCCACACTTGTGTTCTACGCAGCAGCTTTTCCGCGTCTGGCTCGCAATACTCCACATGCTCGTGACTTACGCGCAAAGTATGACGCAGGAACGACTGAATTAGAAGAATACGAGCGAGAAGAGAGTTTGGAGAAAAATAGGATTAGTAACATAAGCACGGTATGAACGCCATCCTATTGTACCTGATGATCCTACCGTTTGAATAAAGATATCTTCTAGACTCATAGCAATATTGGATATATCTTCACACTGTGCCTTAACTTATCGATTCTGCTTCCTCTCAAGGACAATCCAAAAGTGAACAATTATACGCTGGTGCTGTAAGCCAATCTAATTGTCCCACATTTTGATAATACTCACAGTTATAACATGAACAAGAACGAATGGTTATTGGGTACTAGTGGGTATGTGGTGGTGTGAGTAATTTTAAACTGTACCTTTCCACTATTATCCAGTCTCATCTCGTGACATAACATTCAGTTATTTTTCAACAACCACGTCCTGGACCACCACTTCCGAAGGGTGAATCGTACCTGACGATTGGTTGGAAACAAGTTCGTTTCTTCCCATAAAGTTAGATTTTTTCAATAATTAAATTTTCAGATATGGGTAGCAATGAAACAATATAAGCAACTACCGTTCACTTTCATATACCTGTTTTCTTTCTTCCTTCTGGCTGATGTGAGTGTTATCGATAACCTGTCAATGTCATTCCAAGCTAATAGTAGCATACAGGGCTTGAACACTACCGGTACACTTGTATCCATTTGCCAAAACGACAAATTTTCGTTTAGCTTCCTTCAAAATACCTACCTGGGACTAGCGCAAGCCATTACATCCACGATGAGTACGCTCGGATTCTGGTATATCCAGAAATATTACAAGATACGTACCAAGAAGATGGTGAGTTTTCGCCATGTATTAACTGAACTGTTTGCTTATCGTTCATCATCCTATTAGTTCGTTATTACTAATGTAGTGACTATCATGATTCCTCTATGGGGTATGATTGGGATATGGACGCAGAAGTTTGGGTATTTATAAAGCATTTTAATTTACCAACTACATCTTAATTTGCTTTAGATTCCATAATGTTTGGGAATTCTGGTAGGTGTCAATTATTTTTGTGTGTATTCCCTGCTAACTATATAACTAACTATATGAATGGTACAGGGCCTATAACGTTCTCTTTGGACTTTTCCAAGCACCTTATTATGCCTATTCACAAACCATGATGGCGGAGCTATCCCCACCTGGATTTGACAATATGGCAAGTATCGCATTGTATTATCTATCTTATCTTATTTTGAAAACCTATTATTTGCCTCTAGTTTTTTGGATTGTTTGGATTATCCAATCGAGCATCTTCTATGATTGGCCCAAACGTCATTCAAGCTATTATTGATAATACAGGAAATAACTGGATGGGTTTCCCATTCTTGTTTGCACTGTGTACTTGCGCATCAGTCGTTATTTGGTTTGGTGTGGATGTGGAGAAGGGACGTCGGGATGCGGTGGCTTGGGCTGACAAGATCCGTGCATGAAGCGAAGATGTTTGTACAATACTCTCTAATTGGCTTTCAGCGAGTGGCACCCTACATCGACTGGTGTCGACCGTCAAGTACGAAATATATCCTTCAGGCAGTTTTTGTCATTGCACAATATGGACATTTCATGTATTTTTTCACAATTCGAAGCAATGGATAAAGAACTGTTCTATTTGTAGGTTTATCAATTGAAATTAATGTTGGTATCCCTGCTCAGGACAGCTAACACACGTTCCTCGTTGAAAATCAATATTGTGTTTACAATCAATTTATTTTCCAATGAAAAGAAAAAAGAACATCACAAGTCACAAGGCTCAAAATACATAGCTAAACAGAAAAGAAAGTTGTACCACGTATAGCATAAAGAAAGTGGCGGGCTCCACCAGCTAGCTGCAGGTGTTGGTCCACGAAACGTTATTTTCTGGTGCCGATAGTACACTGAAATAGTCATCATGGAAATTACATTCGAAGGTTCACTTTGCGGACCTCGAATTAGACGAACTTGTGAGAAAGACTTATGTTTAGCTTCCTTTCAGTGCGTATTTGGCATTCCGGCTGGTCTGTCTCATTGCTGACATCGGTGGCCTTGCTTCTCCAACGACCGCATGACAACCTATACAGTAAAGTAGTCAATTGGTCCCAAATGATGCTAAAAGCGGCATTAGAATGAAGTTTCAATGATGGGGTCATGGTCATGCACTATTCCGAAGAACCTACCAAGTACCCACCCATGGAATGATCACACGACTATGCCGGGTTCCTTATCTCAACCTTCTTTACGGGTATCTCTTGGGTATCTCACCAAAGCTTTTGCGGCTATTGTGCATTGTACTATGTCGCGATTTCCTGCCCCCGAATCCTATCCAGTTGCTGATGAGATGTCTAGTCGGGAATCCCCCAATGGGCTAGAAATTATTGATACTAAACGCTCAGATGAACCTCTTGACCATATATTCATCTCGTCAATCAACAAGGATGAACCAGTTGTTACTAGGAGAGAACTATGGAGCTATTACCGTATGTGTCCTTCATACTAAGTTGAATTCGCATATAGTAATCATTTTATCTTTTCAAGTATACTACAACGGCGATAATGTGCGTATCAGGGTATAACTTATTTGGTCCCCAAGGTTCTCATATTTTATAGAGTGTTGGACCTGTAATATATTCATTGACCCTTTTTCAATCGTTGGCAAATGCGGCAGGGTACGACCCAGTACGAGGCCCAGGATCATCCTGTAGTGCAGAGGGTGCATCCGGTCGGTGCGTAGTGCCCTGGGGAAGTGGGGTCAAAGAGGTCGCAAGTGTAGTACTTATTGCTAACGGTGTCAGCTTCGCTGTAAGTCTCGAAACTTTCAACCACCGTTTATGTACTGTCCTTCTAACCATTGTTGTTATAGGTTATGACAGCTATATTTATCCGCAATTGGTTCAGCTGCAGACTACGGAACATTTGGTCGTTGGTTATTGTTCGTAATCACTTGTATATGCTGGGGTGCTCAATTCGCCAGTATGAGCCTGACAAGTGAAATTTCTCTATGTATCGATTCGTGTCGCATATTGAAATATCAATTTAGCACCATCGCGCTGGCTAGCATCCATGGCTCTGTATATGGTTGGATTCATCTCCTATGGTGCAACGCTTGTGTTCTACGCAGCAGCTTTTCCGCGTCTGGCTCGCAATACTCCACATGCCCGTGACTTACGTGCAAAGTACGATGCAGGAACAATTGAATTGGAAGAATACGAACAAGAAGAAAGTTTAGAGAAGAACCGGATTAGTAACATAAGCACGGTATGTACCCATCCTATTGTACCTCCTGATTCTACCGTTCAAGTAAGATGTTTTCTAGACTCATAGCAATATTGGATATATCTTCACACTGTGCCTTAACTTATCGATTCTGCTTCCTCTCAGGGATAATCCAAAAGTGAATAACTACACACTGGTACTGTGAGTCGATCCGACTATCCCACATTTTAGCAATATTCACATTGTGACATGAACAAGGACGACTGGTTATTGGGTACTTTTGGGTATGTGGTGGTGTGAGTAATTTCAAACTGTACCTTTCCACCGTTATCCAATCGCATAATAATTAGTCATTTTTCAACAACCACGTCCTGGTCCACCACTTCCAAAGGGTGAATCGTATCTTACAGTTGGTTGGAAACAAGTTCGTTTTCCCCATATAAGCGCTTATATTTTTTGATAATTCGATTTTCAGATATGGTTGGCGATGAAACAATATAAGCAACTGCCATTCACTTTCATATACTTATTTTCTTTCTTCCTTCTGGCTGACGTGAGTGACAATCGATAACCTGTCAAGGTCATTCCAAGCTAATAGTAGCATACAGGGCTTGAACACTACTGGTACACTTGTATCCATTTGCCAAAACGACAAATTTTCGTTTAGCTTCCTTCAAAATACCTACCTGGGGCTGGCTCAAGCCATCACGTCCACGATGAGTACGCTCGGATTTTGGTACATCCAGAGATATTACAAGATAAGTACGAAGAAGATGGTGAGCTCTCGCCTCTGTGTTAACTGAACTGTTCATTCATCACCCTTTAGTTTATTGTTACCAATGTGGTGACTATCATGATTCCTCTGTGGGGTATGATTGGAATATGGACGCAGAAATTAGGGTATTTATAAATAGCACTTGAATTACCAACTGCGTAAAAACTAAAAGTGATTTGCTTTAGATTCCATAATGTTTGGGAATTCTGGTATGTGTTAATCGTTTTTATGTTGGTTATATTCACCACTGACTACACGAATGAATGATGCAGGGGCTACAACGTTGTCTTTGGACTTTTCCAAGCACCTTATTATGCTTTTTCTCAAACCATGATGGCAGAACTTACCCCACCTGGATTTGATAATATGGTGTGTCTTATCTTGCCTGAGCCGTTTTATCTTGAGCAGACAACTTATTTATCTCTAGTTTTTCGGGTTATTTGGTTTATCCAATCGAGCATCTTCCATGATAGGCCCAAACGTCATTCAAGCCATTATCAATAATACAGGAAATAACTGGAATGGTTTCCCATTCTTATTCGCGCTGTGTACTTGCGCATCACTCGTTATTTGGTTTGGTGTGGATGTGGAGAAGGGACGGCGAGATGCTGTCGCCTGGGCTGATAAAATCCGTGCACGAAGCAAAGATGGGATAAGTATCTGAGAGATACTGGACAGTGGAATGCTAAGTTGGAAGGAGTGACTGGATTTTAGGACATATGTATTTGTTTCTTTGACATTCTGTAGAAATGAAAATCCTCGCAAAAGAATACCTAATGTACTTGTAAGGTTGGGGTCGAGTCATTGTCATCTTGACCCTGCAAAGAGGTATGCTATATCCAGAAAAGTATACAACTATGGTATTCTTTGAAAGGATTGATAGCCGGCCAAGTTACAGCTTAACTTTTTCCTTAAGCGCGACATCCCGAGCGTACTTTTCCTGCAATACTCTCCTTAAAGTTTTCCCTGTAGGGTTCTTAGGGATCTGTAGAATGAATTATCAGTGAGTGCAACTAAGCAACTGAAGGAATCACTTACCTGATCTATGACCTCTATTCCACCACGAAGCCATTTGTATTTGCTCAAATTTTCCTTATGCCACCTATCAAGCTCTTTGATTACAGCCTCGGGACCTAGCTCATTCCCGACACTTGACAGAACAACCCATGCTCGTGGAACTTTCTCATCCACAGCTCGGCCACCGCTGACCCCAGCAACGGAGCAGTCAGAGATTAGTTTTTTGGGGTGTGCAAAGAGTACGGTCTCGATTTCCTTTGGAGAGACTTGAGATCCAGATACTTTCAATGTGTCCTGGTAAAGAAAGATGTTTATCAATTTGAGAGAATGTAAATTCTTATTTCAGGGAGTGACTAACCTTTACTCTGTCGATATAGCTGTAAGGAAGGCATCAAAAATTACATGATTCGCATGGATACAAGCAGCAGAAGATATGGAAGCGTACTAGAGGTTTCCCTCAGGATCAGCCTTGAACATATCTCCAGTTCTCAGCCAGCCGTCGACGAACGTCTCTTTAGTTGCTTCAGGATTATTCCAATAGCCCAAGGAAATGTTTCCCCCCTTTAGCCAGAGTTCCCCAGGTTCATTATAATCTGCCTCCGATCCGTCCTCTCGCAGTATCCGGCATTCCATGTTTGGCAACAAGATCCCATTACTTTCCTGAATACGTTTCAAGCGACCACCGAGGCTGCCATGGGTTGGCTGTACGATAGCTCTGACGGTCTGTTGACAAGACATCAGATATACTTAGAAGTGTCTATGCCAAGTCCTTACTGCTTCTGACAATCCGTAGCCTATAGTAATTTGATGGTGAACAGAGTTTTATGAGCTGACAAAAATTTGATATGTACGTACCTACCCTCAAATCTGTATTTTGGGGAATGTATTTCTTAAGGTTAGCAGCCATCTCACTAGGTAGATGCGCAGCTCCAGAGTTCACTCTTTGCACAGAACTGAAGTCCACTTTGTCAATGTCTGGGTGTTCCAACATCTTAGGCACAACTGAGGGGATGAGATCCAATGTCTTTATCTTGTATCTAATAAACATGGAATCAGTAACCGGGAGTTGGCCTCGTGGATGGATTATATTTATACTGACTTTGGAATCAATTTGAGAACCTCGTCTAAATCCCATCTTGGCATGAAAACGACAGTAGAAGGTAGCAGGAGGGGGCGGATACAATAGCCAGTAAATCCATAGCTGTGGTGCATGGGCAAGCATCCAAGGAAGTATGGAATAGTCTCTGCAACCTTCTATGGAGTTGGTGTCAGGACAACCAGAGGAACGGATATAACTAACAGGAGAATTTTCCGCCTTTTGGTCAACCTGATTGACAACCATTTCCTGACTGATAGTAAACATAAGGTTTCCATGAGAGATCATGATAGCTGTCCAATTTGTCTTAGCAGATCTAAAAAAATCTCGAATTAGACTTCATCTAACCTTTGGGCAAACCGCCAGTGCCGCTTGAGAAGATTAAATAGGCAAGAGTATCTTTTTTTGCTGGTCGTACTGCTTCTCGCGGAATACTTTTGCTACGAACCCCCTTGATCATGTCCGACAAGGTAAGCCGTCCGGTTGTGCTCCTTCCCAAAACATATATCTTTTCAGAAGCTAGTCCTACCTCTTTTGTAACTTGAAGGACGAGAGAAAGGTATTTCTCTTGGACGAATAACCTCGTGGCTTTGGACACCTCGAGTAGATACTTGAGTTCAAAGGCTGTGGAAGACGCCGAAATCATCGTGAATGGCGTCGTTATCGCCAGACAGGCGTGGATTAACAAAGGGAATTCCTATGGTATCCCGGCATGTCAGCAAGCTTATAATCTCAACAATTATATTACCTACTACGTAATTATCGCACATAATCCCAACAATCTCCCCATCCTCACTACGCAGCCCGAGACCTCCAGCAGAGATAGGCGCGCCTAGAGCGGTCGCAGCGTCATACATACTTTCAACGAACTCTTTATATTGATACTCCTCGCCAGTAGCCAAATCGATAAACAGTTTGAAATCTTTCCATGCTGCTTGATCAGGCCGTTTGAAGAAGGCTATGTGCACATTCATGTCTGGAAAGGCGGGAATATCGGGTAAAATGGATTTGAGATGCATACTGGCAAGGAGGGGGATTTGATGGACCGGACATACAACATAAAAGTGTTCATATAAATTCATAATGGTCGTTACTAAAGCGATATAAGAATAGTTATCAGGGGTGTCGTCCTATAATATCAAAGCTCTGAATACTGATGACATCGTCACATGGAGCGCATAGACTCTAGAGCACGGTCAACGATAGATTCGAAAACAAGGCGATCCTTATAGCCAACCTACAGTAGTACTGTGCATGGTCAAGAACTGTTGATGAAGACACTATTGGGTTGATCAACCAAGCAAGATTGTTTTCATACAAGAAGCGTTCTGTAATTTATGGCCTCTGCAGAGCGCAATGCAGCGCTCCTCACGCCCAAGCAGATCAATCAGCCTGAGTTTAGGTCCATTTGGCGCCAATGCCACCAAAGAGCGCGTTTTGGGAGGATGTAAAATGTGACCTGCCATATGTCCTATGGCTTATTATTAGCTATATGACCTGGTGTTACGAAACGTTCGATAGTTGGAATTCTGCTCGATTAACCACCTTACGACTTGAAGATTAGCTTCTAGAAAATCTCTCTAAGACCTACAGATCCTTGTTAATTACTTCGTAGGCTGATGCAGTGGGCCCGGTGCAGAAAATTCATCTCTATGTACTCCTAGCAAAAAATTGATACATGATCCAAAAGCTGTATAACTCAGCAAGAACAGAGTCCCATATGTGTATGGATCTAGCTGATATCCAAACCCA
Organism: Floccularia luteovirens; assembly: GCA_009739215.1. NCBI lineage: Eukaryota > Fungi > Basidiomycota > Agaricomycetes > Agaricales > Squamanitaceae > Floccularia > Floccularia luteovirens. The sequence goes on from VSJF01000004.1 coordinate 266,421, forward strand.
CAGTTATTATGGCATCCAGAGCCTGATTATTCACAATTTTGATTGCAACAATAGATTATAGTAATAGCATCATAGTTTTCCTTCAATCCTCCGTGAATTATTTTTTTCGTATTGCTCCTGCAACACCGCCCGCAAGGTTTTACCCATCACGTTCTTCGGGATCTACGAAAAGGTGATATCGTTATAACACGGCATCTTATATCAAAAGCAGGACTTTTACCATTTCTACAATCTCTATTCCACCAGTCAGCCATTTATACTTGCTCAGATTATTCTTATGCCACTCTTCAAGTTCTCGAATCGCTGCAAGAGGACCTAGCTTTTTACCGACATCTGAAAGAACGATCCAAGCGCGTGGAAGCTTCTCACCCATGGTCGGGCCAACACTGACTCCAGCTACTGTGCAATCAGAGATGAGTTGTTTTGGGTGAGCAAAAAGTACACTCTCTATTTCGGCTGGGGAGACTTGGAATCCGGAAATCTTGAGAGTATCCTGAACGAAGTAATGCGCGGATTTCAATATCTGGGTCACAGTGAAGAGATCATACGTTGACCAACTTTGGCTCTATCCACGTAACTGATGGGGAGGGTTTAGTGAGGTAGGGGTGAGATGGAAGCAAAATATAACATACAAGAAATTCTGATCTTTGTCCACTTTGAATCTGTCCCCAGTTCGCAACCAACCATCCAGAAAGGTCTCCCTACTGCCTCTTTCACTATTCCAATATCCCATAGCAACATTTCCACCCTTCAGCCAGAGCTCTCCCGGTTCGTCGAAACCTGCTTCCGATCCATCACCACGCACAATCCGACTTTCCATCCCCGGAAGCAGAGCTCCGATGCTACCAGGAACTAACTTCAACCGCCCATCCAGTAAGCCAGGAAGTTGTGCGATGGCAGTGATCGTCTATTCCACGGGATTTGTCAATTCTGAAATAAAACATAACCTGGAGTTCATACTAGTTCTGACATTCCAAAACCTTTCATGAGAAGAACTTGGTAAGCATCATTATTCAAACTTAGTAAATGCAGCAAGTAAGTACCCTCTATAAAATGCACTCTTTTCGGAATGATGGTTTGTAGCTTGGCACTGAGTGTTTGCGGAAGAGCTGCAGCTCCACAAGTTAAAGCTTGCAACGAACTGAGGTTTGCTTTGTCTATCCCAGGGTAGTTTGTAAGTTGATGAACCACTGAAGGGATAAGGTCTACAGCCGCAATTTTGTATCTATAGCCGAAAAAAGATGTGTGATGTTAGAGGTGACCAATACATACACATATACCCACTTCGGAATTAGTTCGAGCACTTTCGCTGTATCCCATCGTGGTAGAAATACCATGGTGCTTGGAGTAAGTAGAGCACGAAAGCAATAGAAAGTCAGGCCGAATGTATGGTGCATAGGAAGATAAGCCAGAGTGGCGTTGATGCCATCCGAAATACGCTGCTATCAAGTCATTAGATCTAATTTGTTAAATAAACAATGTAACACGAATCATAAATATATTCACTAGCTTCGCATCTACCATGGCTTGAGCAATAACTTTTAGTTGACCCAAGGCAAATATTATGTTTCCGTGAGAAATCATGACAGCTGTGCATCGCATTTTAGCCTGAGAAGCAAGGAACACTAAACGCATACCTTTAGGTAACCCGCCAGTACCACTTGAGAATATCAGGTAGGCAAGAGTTTTTTTCGTTGCTTTTCGCACTTCAACCGGAGGAATAGCTCTGCTACGGACCTCATAGATCATATCTGCCAGGCTCTTCCGCCCTTTTATATGTCCATTCAATAAATATATGTTGTTTTCTGCTAGCCCTATTTCTTTCGCGACCGAAAGAACGAGCGACAAGTACTTTGTCTGGACAAATAACCTTGTCGCCTTAGAAACTGTAAGAGCATGTCTGAGTTCGAATGCTGTAGAGGCTGCTGAAATTAATGTGAATGGGGTGGTGATTGCCAGACAAGCATGAACAATCGTTGGGAATTCCTGTTATTTCTAAAATGTCAGCTAGATCTTAGATTTTCAGAATAAACTTATGAATCACTATGCAGTTTTCTCCTATAATTCCAACAATATCTCCATTCTCACCATGTAGTCCCAAACCTCCAGTAGAAACAGGCGCACCCAGAGCAGTCGAGGTATCGTACATACCCCTAACGAACTCGCGGTAACTACATTCCCGTCCAGTGTTCGCGTCAATGTAGATAGTGAAATCCTTCCATGTCGTTTGATCTGGACGTTTTAACATCAAATAGTGTGCATTTAGGTCGGGAATTGGGGGAACATCCGGAAACAAAGACTTGAGATGCATCGTTGAACTGCTGTGTGGTAAGAACCTAACAGTGTTGTTATATTCTTAACTCACGGCCCTGAATTTTGTCCAAAACTTGAGTGATACTTTTATAAACAAGTGATGAACTTACGTGAACATCACTTGCGGACGGTCTCGACCCAGCCTGGGTAGGAGGCTGGTCTCGACCTCTTCAGGGAGATACTGTCTATAGCACGAAATCTCCATCACATCAGTCATTCACCATATCAGAATAACTTGAATGATGCAGCATACAACCTCAAACCAGCTCAAGCCTGAGGCCGGAGGCTTCAAGATCGAGAAATGCGCCAAAGTTAGGCAAGACCGTATATTGGCCGATTCTGACTTCCAGGAAATCAAATTCGATTGGTGGAGGGCATTGCAGATGAAATTTGAAAAATCGTGAACATGAATATATGGGTGTTGTAGATTCTCTTTACCCAGGTCGACTAAACGAAACCACAGAGGCCAAGCTTGGTTCTTCCGCACGTATAGCCAAGACCCTGTAGGGTATGTAGCATAATCTAATCTTGTCAGGTGAGCCTTACAGCTTACAGACTGATCCACTTGGCGACGCGTTATGCTTGCTTGAATTCGGCAAGTAGGCTTTACACATTCTTCACTTCACTTGTCCTTGGGCTATTGTTCATGTCAAATTTCAGTAATAAATTTATAAAGTTATAAAGTTCTGAATCTGTGGAATGTTCAAGTTGCAAATTTCCAGCCGGACCGCATTGTCCGGTAAGTTCACAGCCGTTATCTTATCATCTCCACCACTGACATCAATGTCAGACCGGGACAAATCACATTGAACACTAACAGGCTTTCAAATCCATAGCTATCAAATAACAACCATGTCAGTATTAAACACCAAGGCCGACCAAGGTCGTAAATATCACACGACAGCAACTGGACCAGCGCTGGAGACTGTCAACGCGCACCAGGAGGCTGCAGAACTCACGCTCTTCGGGAGTTGCTTTTGTCCTTTTGTGCAGCGTGTGTGGGTTGCGCTCGAGATTCTGGGAATGCCATATAAGGTGTGATGTGCATGCAACAACTCTAAATATGGGGTTGAGAGAAATTACTAACTGTATTTTCTTGTTCATTTCTACCAGTATTGTAAGTGTGAATCTGTATTCATATTTTTGTTATATGACTCAAGATTGGTGTATTAAATGATGAAGATGAGGTGGACCCATACATGAAACCACAAGACCTTCTCGATGTGTCACCCAAAGGTCTTGTTCCTGCTATTCGTCTTGAGAATTATCGCCCAGCACGAGCAATTAACGAGAGCACTGTAATTCTGGAGTTCCTGGAAGAGTATGCGTCTAAGTCGCAAGTTTGATCATACCCCTCCTTATCGAAGTTGTACTAGTATCGCAATGAATAGCTCAAAACGAACAATCCTCCCACCCATCACGAACCCATGTAGGTCTCAATGATGAGTCAACATAATAATTATTAACACTATGACTGCTCAGACTCGCGCGCACTTGTACGCCTCCAAGCAGACCACATAAGTCGTTCACTTGTACCAACATTCTATCGCTTCCTCCAAGCCCAAGACGCCGCCGCACAAACCAAGGCTGGTATTGAGTTTCATGAGGCACTTGCAGGGCTTGTGAGCTTGTTCGAACGTGCAGAGCGCGAACTCTTAGGCGGAGGGGAAGGTACTAGCGGCCTCGGGGAGCGTCGCGCACTCGTAAGGGGGCTAGGATTATGGGTCGAGGATGGTGATGGAGAGCTTGGATGGGCGGACGTATTGGCTAGTCCCTGTACGTATGACATACTGTTATCGAGCCGCATGTGGTATTAATTCATTTCAGGGCTTTACCGAGCTCAAGTTGTGTTGACGCATTACCGAGGATTCGAAATGCCAAAGGGTGAACGATTCAATGGTTACTTGAAAAGGCTATTCAACCACCCCGCGTTTGCGAGAACTTGCAGTAGCGATCACTTGTACTTGGATAGTTACGAGAGGTAAATTCGCTAGTGATCATTATGCACTCATGTATTTACATAACTCATGGTGCTCCCGACAGATATGCATTTAATAGGCCAAACACCAGCCAAGTCGCTGATGCTATCAACTCAGGACGGAACCTACCTTAAAAATACAAAAAGGATATGTCATACATAACCATTGCAGGGAAGGATAGATATGTACTATTCAAACAAGAGTTGTATATAAATGATACAAGAAATGAAAGCAAATGAAAGACTTGTAGTGGAGTAATATGAATTTGGAAACCAAGGAGTGACGGAAATGTAAGTAGCAAGTTATGTGGTCCCATCATAAAACCAGTAAATACTAAGCATAGCACCTTCTAAACTATACCTCTGCATCCAAGAGCCGAAGTAATATGTTACCATCCAGACACAGGTGCAATATTCTGTCCAGCCTGAACTACACCTTTCCCAACGCTCTGCGCAATAGCCATACGTTTCTCCTCCCAAGCCTTCAACGCTCGCAACAGCTGGATTATCTTATCCCTCTTTCCTTGACGGACATCGTTTATACTTACACTTCCCATTTTCACATCATTATCCAACAAATAATCAAACAAGCGGAACAGGCCATCCAATTTATCGTCATTCGGGCCACTTGGGAAGGCTGAATCGGGTACAGGAGGTGATGACGCTCGTCCTCTGATAGATTCTGCAAGACGGAGTAAAGCAAGACCGCCACACAGAGGTCCGTAAGGGTCTATAATTTGTAAGGAATGTGGTAGATGGGTATTGGCCCATTCAATCAAAATTGTATCCACAACGTTGTGCTGAACAAGAAGTGACAATTTCCAGTCAATACTTCGTCAAATAGTAAATTTTTCGAAGACGCCCACCGTAGATCGTAGAGGTTCCAATCTTCTCATTTCCCTAGATGGACGTGGTGGTGGCACTTCCATCCTCTGCGCTGTTGGAGTTTGGCTTGAGTCATCTTCCCCATCGAAAGATGTTGACTGTTGGCGTTGTTCATTTTCATCTGGGAGACCCATCAGGACTCGTGCATCCCTGCTGGACAGCTGGTTAGGATTCTCCCTACGAAGAGCCTTTTGTGTTGCGTCGCGAGCAGTTGGAGAAGGGGGTCGAGGAGCAGGGTTCATAGCTTGTGCTACGACGAGAGGGATGGTGGGAATGTTACAAGATGAAACGACAGCTTCTACACACGAGTTGGAGCGTCATTAGAAGCTGCCTACAATGAAGTATAACAAAATGAACGTACTTGTATAATCCCTGTCGATAGTAGCTTTCATGATTGCTTTCATCCATTCTCTGATAATAGTCTTCTCATCCGAACTGAAGAAATGTGTCTTGTCCTGGTCGTGATCAATCCTGAAGCCGTATCTTCCAGGATCCAGAGTCTCATCCACAGTGACTCTATAACCAACAATATTGATGTACCCCTTGATTTTCGTTTCCTAAAATCTCCATCAGTGATTGTTATTAACATCAGCTATAACTACTCACGGATTGGCTGTTACTCCTAAGGCAGTACATGTGCTGTCCTTTGAGGACAAAGTATCTCAACTTCCAACTGTTATATCGTTCCCCTTTCTTTCTCATCCACCCGGAGTGATCTGGATCTCCAATCTGATCGAGGATACTTTGACCCTGCTTCACTTCACCCGAGTTCGCAATGTCAACCGCTTCGGATGCGACTGCGGAATTGATTCCGGCCGACGAGGAAGTGCGCTTGCGCAAGAGGCCATCCTTATGATCTTTGACTTTCTCCTTGTCATCATCTTTCTCCCTCTCTTTGATCTTGGTCTTTTCCTTCTCTTTTGTCTTCTCTTCCGAATTACCCAATATCGTGAACCTGTTCTGTGACTTTGGTTTTATGTCCTTGGACTCCGTCGAAGAATGTTTGGGTGAGCCCGTAGAAGTAGCCGAACGGCTATGGGCTGATGATCGTCTCATGCTTGAACTGTGTAGTCTCGGAAGACTGAAAAGGGAATTTTTATCATCAGTCTCACTAGAGCTAGTGAATTTGTCAGAACATGGTACCCAATGAAATGAAGGAATGGACAGACGAGTTGTACTTCGGGGGTGGCTTTCTTCCCCTGCCCAGTGTTAAAGTATTTCCAAATATGCTATGACGCTCTGGCTTCACACCATCCACGCTCTTCCGCGTTCGTGAATGCCCAATACTTGAACCGTCCTTATCCTTGTCCTTTTCTTTTTCTTTGTCCTTGTCCTTGTCTTTGCTCTTATCTTTGGTCTTTTCCTTTTCAGGAGAACTGGGGCGCATAGTAGGAGAGGGGATTGGGCTGAATTCCTTGGAGTGTCTCGACGAGTTGGCCATTGATTGTGTCGAATCTCGAGAGCGTCCAAACAGGCGGCGACGCATGCTCGACGTATGTGCGACTTCACCCTGATAAGGTAAGTTAGATGGTTGAGCAATATAAGTCCGAGGAAGGACCATACCTCACTCATATGACCTCTTTCTTCATCTTCTGCTTGTTGTAAAACTTCAGATACAGATCGTGCAGTAGCCTTCAGTGCACTATCACTTGGGGAGAGCGTCAGATGGGCAGGTCTTCCCTTCTGGTATTGATATTTCGAGGAAAATTAATGAGCATCCATTCATTGCAAATAAACAAGGGAATGAACATACGGATGTTTTTCCGTTAACAGTATGGCTCGACTGTGAAGCAGCCAAACCAATTGCCAACCCAAGAGATTGACCATTCCCATTGACATTCTTGGTAAGCTCCTCTGGCACATTAACCGGACTGTCAACTGCATTCACTGCAGATGGTCCTGGGCTCAAAGATTGTCCCTGGGATTGTGCCCATATAACGGTAGGACCAGGTCCACCACCATAACCAAATGAGCTCTGCATGCTTTGTGGATAAGCTGCACCAGATCCAGGGAACGAGTGATGGCTTTGACTCTGACTCTGCGTACGCGAATGTACTTGCGAGTTCGGCGAGAGCGGTGATAACTCTGGTTGGTCGGAGTATATGATCGATGGTGGACGACGTAGGTCTGTGATCGCATTGGCGATACGCATGCGTTTCCCGAATGCCAAAATTCCAATTTCAGACTTTAGTAGGTTTACATCTAGCTCAAGAAGTACATCTCCTGTTATCTCTTGCTCTGCAAAGAATGAAATTTCGATCGAAGGTTAGCGGTGTGATTGTGACAGTGAAAAACGCATGAATACAGACCGATAAACTTGTTACACACATCTTGATCAAATCCTTTGCTTCGGAGCCAATCAGCAACTTCGTCAACAGTCCAATCTGAGGTTGATCGTTTGTCCTTCCTCATATCTTCAACGAGGGTACGTTGCGCGGACGAGGCAGTAAGTGGAGTTTGATTGCTGGTCGTCACGGGGTGTTGTAGAAAAGTAACTGGCATTGAAACTGATTCAGCACTATTGTGTTTGGAAGTAGTTCGTCCAGAAGAGGCAGAAACAGTGGTAGCAAGGCTTTCTGTCCCAACCGAAGGGGGAGGTGTCCCATTTACAAGACCACGTTGTGTAAGGCTGTCATGAGTTGTTTCAGGGACTGGGAATGGCACAGGGTTGGGTGGCGTAGAGGTTGTGTCCTGCTGCTGCGTGTTGTTTGATGGAGGTGAGGATGGGAATGTCGAGATGAACCAGCTGCTCTGCTTTTTAATTATAGGGTCCTCAGCGGTGGGCGGTTTGTGATCCTCAATTTCGGTAGGAGGAGCAGGTTCGGGAATGTGTTGTTCCACAGCAGGTGGCGTTTGCACTAATGATTGGTCCTGTTGTTTACGTGCAACTTGTGTGTCAACCGACTCAACAGTAGAGGAGGCAGTCGTCGTGTCGGTCATCTCCTCCTTTTCGTGCGTATGTATTCCGTTCCCTTTGGCATTGACATCGCTTTCATTTTCGTCCTCCTCCAGAATGTAAGAATGGTTGCGTGGCAGCTTGTTCGCCTGCGTGAATTCTGAGTGATCGTGAACATGTTCATCATCACTTTCATCACTGTAGTCGACTTCTATGGGGGGTGCGGATCTCCTGTCATTCATGATCGCCTCCAGTTTCTCCGCTTCTTCTATGGCCTTCCTGGCCTTCTCCGCAAGTTTAGCACGCATATCCTTATGCGAGCTATCGCCATTGACATGGTTCGTATCCATATCACTGAGGTCGAACTCCGTGTCTGTTTCACCTTCTGTGTCCTGATCGTCTCGAGTGCTTCCGAAGCTGAAACTGCGTCCACCATCAGCATCGCCATTGTCTCCGCGACCAAGTTGTTCAATCGCCTTCTGCACGTCTGTCATGGTTGCCTTCATTACTTCTCCATCGCCTCCTGGATTTCCATTTTGGGGGTGCCCAGAGTTATCATATTGATGATTTTCGTTACTATCCAAAATAACGGCTGGAGTTTTTGGTACTGGAGATATTATATTTACATCCCTTCCGGTGGGGACGGGAGACCCCGACTCAGATACTTCATCCAGTGGGAGTAGTCCCCCACGTCCAGGTGTTTGGTCTGTAATTGGCGCAGAAACGGTGTTTTCGGAGGACGAGGATGAGGAATGAGCGAGAGCATCACCCGCGGGTGGTGCAGGAGTAGTATAGCTTTGAGGAAAGAGCCCAACTTTACCAGCTAGATTACGTCCCTGTATTAAGAACGTTATACCCATCATTAGTAACACTTCAGTGATTGTGAAGAACATTTGATATGAGAACCACAAAGTCTGGTTCTTTTATCATGGAAAAGGAGAAAGTCGGGGGCCATGAGTTGTCTCATGCGTAAAGGAGAAAAATACTCCTTAATTTCTACCCCTCGACTTGCAAGCGGTACTATGAAGACAATGAAGAGAGGGCTTACCTGCCACCATCCGTCGCCATATAGATCATCCTTCTCGACGACCTCGATTCGCTCCCCCGCAAGGAAAGAAACTTCGTCCTCGTGTTCCGGGAGGAAGTCGTGGAGTGCGTATACGTATTCAGGCATCAGAATATAACTTATTCCGACAATGTCCTTCCAGCCTGTTCGCCCAGGGCTTTAGGGTGTGATGAAGAAGATATCGGTAGTATATGTGCTGTAGTTCGTAGATAAAGAGGAGGAAGGGTGATGGGGAGACGTTGTATAGGACAATGCCAAGCACGTTCTTTGCGGTGACCTCGTTGAATGTGAAATGAGAATCGAATAAGACGGCGTGTATTTGTTCCTTTCCATAAAAGGAGGTTAACAAGGAAGTCCCGAGTATACAACCGAGGCTGTGTACCTCAGTAACTATCAAAATCGCAACGCACTAAAATATGTGTAGTATATGAGGGAGCAAAGTAATGTGTAGTATACAACAAATGGGACAACGGACGTGAGAGCTATGGAGATGGTTATCCACAGCAGCAGTGTATCACCTCAAGTTGGCACGTGTGTCGGGGTCATCATTGTTGCTGCAGCACAACCTCAGATGTGATCAGTACCACCTCACAGCACCACCAGGCTTTGCAGGCTATGGACTAATTATAAGCTTCTCATATACTCTGCGTTCTACCTCGAGAAGGCTAACTTCATTAAGTACCAGCCTAGAATAGCACAGCATTGGCCGGCTACTGAAACTACAAAGATGGACAGTCAAATACATGATATTGATACTCTTCTCAATGTTGAAAGAAACTCTAGGGTGAGTACTCTACCTGCTAATCATGTCCCAAATCCGGATACAACAGCCTCAAACTAGTTGGGCGAGCCTGACCTCATTGTTATCCTCGTCGAGGACAGGTAAACATTCTTCAGGAAGGAATTACCAATCTGCAACAGTCCATGAGTAGATAGAATCCACCTAAATATTTTCGTAATCGCTCACAAGCCAAACATAAGTGCATTAATAAAAGCGTCTGCGAAAGTGGATGGCAAAAACCGGAACCGTCATCAGTAGAAGATTGAATGAACAAGTCTTGAGTTTACATTTAGAATACAAATGCCAAGGTTTCCGTAGTGTTGCAAGGAATGAGGTATCCCCCATGTCCATCTGGCTTCGCTCCCTCAATTGCTGCATGAAGTGCAGTAGCATCAGACTTTAGCATAAGCGTGAAGGTACTTCCTGTAGTATAGTGTAAAGCAGTAGAAATTATTCGTATTCTCCGGAGCCTACCTGTGTCGAAGATGACTTAATGCCATCCTGCAAACCGGAAATATTCTCCCCATTGGAAGTGGCACTATCCCATGCAACACTCCAAAACCCGGGTTGCAAGTTGTGCAATTTGACCACTGTTGAACTATCACTGGATTCTAAATATATATGTGGTGATTAAATCATCATTAGATAAAAGTAGCAGACACAGCTTACGAGCATGCCTTAGCTACAGCGAATGGTTTGTGGCAATCATTGTGAACCTTCCTTGAACAGTCTAAAAGTGTGTATAGGTCATGACATGTTCAAATAGGATATTGCGAATACCGAGGTAGGCGCACCGAGCTCTCGTAGTCGGTTCATAACTAGGATATTTCAGAATAACCATTTCGGCTCCATTTCGAACTCTCGGGGGTGGCTCCAATACTATCCACTGCGGAGCTGTTGAATAATCTCTCAGACACATCTCCCGTTGAAAATATCCTTTCTTGCATAGCCAAGGAGTAGGCTAGGATAGTGCTAGACCCTACACCACAGGTGATGTGTATAGAACGTGTGGGGTTCGTGGAGATATGGTCTGATACAGACCTGTGTTTGACTTGTTAGTACAGAAGCTTCGGAAACTGATGTCCACCAATCTTTCATTGAACTGAAAAATCAAAGTAGTTTGAAAAAAAAGTTGTATTCACCTTGCGCAACTGCTCTTACAATGTCACCGAATAATCATAAAGATGTATGATTACTCTTCATACGACCCTATGATTATCACCAATCCACTATCCAGTTAGAGAGCTAATAAAACATATCTAGTCACAACTAGAGGCGATAAACAGTCAAGGTATGGAACTACCTTAGCAAGTGTTGCGTGCAGACAATGAACTTACAAATACTCATTCGCTGTTTTCCATCCTAATCTACCTGTCATTATCGATTCAATGGCAGTGAAGATGGTATAGTGAAAATTTGCACGCACCCAATAGGAAATACTTGAGTTATGCTTTGTATACGTAAGTAGCCCAAAACCCAGTGTCCTATACGGTAACGTACAAAAAATATCCGAAGACAATTTAGTTTCCAATGGCTTGGGACCAAAGTTTTCGTTACCTCCATCCCCCCATTCACCTAATGGTCGTTTTGGTTACTGTCGTGAGAGATGGAGAGTATATTGAGTTTGCACCCACTTGCTCGACGGAACGAGGCACATGGCAATGCTGTTTCCTTCCCTTAGGCTCCAGGCATACAAAAGCTTTAGGGAAAAAGGCGGTGTTGATATGAAAGGTGCTGGAACTGGAGCTGGGAATCAGGCGAAATCATCAGGTGCATCTATGTTCAAGTTGACGCCATAAATACGAGTTATGCCTGTGTAGGTATACTGGTAACTTGTTGTAATAGGAGAGTCCACAAAATGCATGGATTATATGCGAGCACGATGGGAAGAGTTTGTGCAATCATATTCGGAACGTCTTGCGTGGTGGTAGTTATTATGTTGTGGGTCAAGCAAGCTTCAGGCCGGTTGGATATTTTGCACATCAAAAGTTCTGTACTAGACGCATGCGGCATATAGCCCACAGATTATTGTGTTTCCATTGTTCATATGTGGGTACCACACCTGATAGCGATTTGTAGAGTGACATGCCTCTGCCATTTATATGTGTTTTGTTGAAATATGATGTTATATAAATGTAATTATAAACATTTGCAAAACATCATGCATCAGTCGTTGAAAATCTTTGGTTCGCGATTAGGTTAAGATAAGATTCGATCTACGCTTCGTTAAATTTTACTTGCCATGAACGTCCACCTTCTCTGTGGCGCACCCAATTTGCACCTCTTCACAGTCTAGTCCATACTGATAGTCGATGTCTACAGACGAATCTATCAACATCGTCAAATCCAATGATCCATCGCCTAATGCTAACTTCTTTCTCACTTTCCCTCCATTCCCGGAAGCACCGAGCGGTGTCAAGATAATCCCTTACAAGGAATTCAAAGAGAAAGGCATACAAATATTCTCAGGTGAAGCCGGGAACGAGCTTGATGGGTTGGGAATCCCCACCGTGGAACTGCGCATACAACACGAAACAGATGCCTGCAAATCAGATGCCTACAGGAAGAGGCAGATGAAGGAAAAAAAGACTAAAATGCTAAGAATGCTGGCAGGTAACACGAAGCAAGAATGGTGGGAGCGTTGGGAAGATTCAGAATCTCTGCGATTGGAAGGTTATGACCCGTATGTATATCCATCGGTGTACTGGTTGGAAGCTTTTCGATTAGCACATTCTTTCAGGAATCAGACACGTCTTGATAATTTACAACAAGCTGCCTTTGACTTCAAAAACGGCAGAAGTTGGCCTGCACCATCCACTCATGTAGGCTATTTGTGGGACCAGGTTCGTCTCCACCCGTCAATTTTTTCCAATGAATTCACCTTTTCCGCAGTTCCGACTCTACTCTGGTCTTCTTAGTATTACACCCATATGGAATAGGACAGATCAGGAAGAGTCAGAGAATGTAGAGAAAGTCAGAGATCCATCTTCAGACAATGAGTCCGATTCGGATGAGATACTACAGGATGTCGTATTAGACAACCAGCTAGCCGACGACCAGAAACCTAAACGTCGCCAAAAGCCTAGGCCTCCATATGCTGCGTATGGCGAAGACCCTATTCCTGTTGATAGTGATGAACGGGTTCAGGAGTTATTGGAAGAGGAGGCAGCAAAGAAAGAACTCAGGCTTATGTCCTTCTTGAACAATCCTGAGCACTCGATCAAAGTTTTCTTATCATCATATATGAGAGAACAAGGCTTGAATTGGTACATTGAACAACTTTTCTTACTTTCATTTCGTTGATCGTGATAATCTGTTTGAAGGACAGAGCGCTATCTGGATACAATGCCACGGGTGCTTTTGTTCTTTGTCAATTATCTGCTACGGAATCGGGTCTTACCTGAAGCGTCCTATGAAAGAAGTCTGCGCCGCTCCGTGGACGTCATAAATCTCGCACTGAAGGAGCTTCCGCTCACTTCCAAAATTTCAAAAACGTATCCGGACAAGTTTAGTCTTGCTTGTATGGAGTGCTGGGGAAGCAAATCCGATTCTTATAAAAGTGTTTTTTTTGCCAGCGATAACAAAACTGGATTTTCTGATCAGGATAATGAAGACAACAAGCATACAGCTGAGATTCCTATGTCTTCTGATAGCATTTCGGACAAATCTGGCAATGAAGTATTTTCTCCTGAAGAAAAAGAACATGTATTCGATCCCACATCTGTGAAAATAATAGAAGACATCCCGGACGACCTTCCAGCACCCAGTTGGGACTTTGGCAGCCCCAACAATCTCATCTCCCTATTAGGTCCCTCCGCGATCCCGCTAACACATACCACAGGAGTTGTAGAACTCTCTGTAAGGCGCATACAATCGCTTATTCCCCCTCCTTCAAACACTCCTGTACCTCCCTTTGCTGGAAGCGATACTCCCTTCGAGCCAGACCCTGATGGTGTCGAGCTCGAGCTCGAAAGGCGTTTCGCAAAGGTTGTGCTTTCACCCTGGCTTGGATGGGATCAGGATGAGATGTTAGATCTTTCCCAGCCGAAGATCTTACCGGAGTCGAGGGGTCTTGTTGTCCAAGCTGATGACCTAAAAGAGGAAACTCCTCCAGCAGGTGGCACAGGAGTCCCTAGTAATGCCACTTCTATCATGGATGACATAACGTTACTTGTCGATCCATCCAAGCTGGAGATACTGAGCGTGGGCATGGGTCTTGCTGGCACTTGGGTCCAGTTGGCTAGGAAACAAGATATTGAACCTGATTCACCGGATAAAGATGGTGAGCAAGGAGGGCAAATCAAGAAGAAGAAAAAGAAGAGTAAAGGGAAATCTAAAAAGCCTTCATTTTGGTATTTGGATGATCTGGTCTCGGCTATTCCTAGCTATTGGGCTGTCCAAAAAGATGATGAAACCTGACTTCTTTGCAATGCAGGTGGTATGTGTGTTTCGAAATGTAAATGTGATTTGTTTATTAGCGGAATTCTTACGAAGTGTACTTTAACCTGTTGTACTGTGCACATAAAAACTGGATGTGTATTGCTGTACCGATCCCACATACTCGGGTGGGTGCTTATTATACATTTGTTTGTTCCCTGAGCTAATTTAGGGAAAGCCCGTTTTGTACCTTTCACTTTTACCATGATGTTCGACTGCAATCTGGCACCTCACTAAGAGAATAGTAGGAAGCTCTTTTGGTTCCTCAATACATTCAAACTCAAGCGGCGGGCCACATGTTCGGACTGGAACTACATTCTTGTGACTTGAATATCACATTGGCGCCAACATCTCAATCTGGTGACTCGAGAACAATTCAAACCAGCCTGGAATTTCACCATTTCACAATCTTCTTTGACTTCCCCGCAGCATTACGAATCATGTAAATTTCCGCCGAACCTATATGTCCAGTTTAAGGTTTTACACGAGGCAACCATGTTATATTTTAACCGGATTATCTGGCCAATGTCTATAACCCTAGGACTTCCCGTCACCCAGAGGTTCCAATGTCTCATCCAACAATTTATCCAGCGAAAATTTTCTTCTATCCTATTGGAAACACACCTCCAGTATGCTTCACAAATAGTCAACCCCCAGAAGGTCCAGTCGATATTCTTCTCCTCGCATGTGGCGACCCGAGAAGCGTACTTTACACAAGTTATGCTGATATTGGGGCCTCGAGAAATAGGCAGCTAGATATCACTTGTTGCGATACAGATCCTGCCATAATTGGTAAACATATTGAATTATTCTTCCGTCATAGAAATGCTCATCATGTATTATCAGCTCGCAACGTCTTACTGTACACACTGGTCACCGATGATATATCACCTGATAGGTCAAAAATCATTTGGAACATATTTTACCATCATTACATTGACAAATCATCTATGGAGCTCTTGGTCAAGCATTGTAGAAAGCTCCTTGGCATATCAACTGATCTTGATACGTGGCATTCCAGCCCCTACGGAACCATCTTCAGGTTCTGTACCTCTCATTCACTTTTGGAGGTTCGCCGTCATTGGGAACTTTATACGACTTGCGATAGGCTATCATCGTATTTGAAAAACGACTTTGTGGAAGGGATGCAGTCAAATCTACGAAGATACAGGGACGGACTCTCAGTAGTCACTCGAGCTGGCGGTCCTCTTTGGCAAGACCTAATGGGTTTGGGCAGGGAAAGCATACAGAAGTATTGGTCCACAGGAGTCACTACCTGTAAATCCAATAACCAGCTCGGCGCCAACCTAGTCAATCCGACATTTGCTTATTCCTTAAAAGCGGAGGAGACTTTCAACACTCATTATGGCACAGATCCTATCATGTCTTTTCACCTATCCGCTCGTCTTGCCCCAACAACGCTGAATGAAGTTCCAGTTATGAAGGTTGAAGACCTCGTCGAGTTTGCGCAATCCCAATTCCATGTCTTGTGTACTGCATTTAACTCACGAGTCCGTAATGCTACGTCCGCGAATATCAGGATACGGTTTTTTGTGGGTGATGCATTGGCACTCTGCAAAGCCTTCAGGTGTTGCGCAGTGGGGAATATGCTGAACGCTGGGGTATATTCCAATTCATGGGGCAGTTCTATCATCGATTTTTGCCCGAGCGACTATCGACTTGAAAGCAATGACCTTCGCAATGCGCCAGTTACTTTTGATGTGATTGATACTTCCAACATCAGTGATCATTTGGGAATTTTTAACGTCGTGACTGCCACTATGCCACTTCTTCGTAACAAATCTACTTCTATTCTTCATACGGATACTCTACATCCTCCACCTGATAATACCAAGAGCGGGGCCAGCAGTGACTTGATGGATCGATTGTGTATCGACATGAAAGCCCTGTCCGTATTGTTCGGAATTTCCCCGGTCTCTTATTTATCTAATTTTACAACCCACTCAAACACTCACGAGCTGGTTCTAACCACTGTACAACACCATGACCAGGTGGCCTGGAAAAAATCCTACCTTGGCGACTCTAGCATCAATCCTGATACATCAGCCTGTCATTTGAAATTCAATCCTAAAGAACTCGGAACTCTTTTCTATAATGTTTACCTGGAACTCTTTGATAACGAGAATCATTCATCGTTCTTCGCGAATTTCAGCCTTCGGGGACTTCAGAGACGGGCTATATCCCATTATGACAGGACCAGTTTTGCAGAATTTCTCAAAGCAGTCAAGGATCGGACAGAAACAAACTGGAGGGAGGTTATGGAGCACTTACTTGAACTTATTTTAAATAACCGCACTCATATGATTGGTTCCAATTACTATCAGGATCTTTCCACCCAACTCCATCTGCGAGGTGTTCACACAGAAGAGGGTTTGACAACTCAATTCTCCAGAAACCTAGCTACCCAAACTTCCCATAACCCTCTCCGGGGTTGGAAAAATTTACCTTCAGTAGTCTGTGTTGTTTTTGAGGTCCCTCGATACCGCCTCCAAGTTCTGGAAAACGGGGATACCGGCACTGTTGGTACACCTGTCCTGATATGTGACATCCGTGCCGGTTTTGCACACAATATTTTCACCTCTATTCGACTTATCTTTGGAAAGATGAAGATCTACAATCCGGAAAGCAGCGAATCCAGGGTGAGCATCATTGAAGACCCAAAGGGGTGGACTGGTGACTCGCCACTCGTGGTATCGTTCTACGTTCCATTTCCTACACTCACTGAGTCCGCGGCGAATACGCAGGTTTCGTTGTCACTTGCAAGCACTCCCTCCACGTCGCAGCTTGTCCCAGTCCTTGGGATGTCTCTCAATCTATTTTCGACCTCACTTGCAGACAAACAACATATCCGAATAGTTCGTACGCGTCCCGACAATGACAAAGAATTGGATGGTCTTCTTTGCACCTCGCTTGTAAGAGATATATCCCCAGTAGGTACTTCAAACTCGGCAGCAGTTAGTACTGCTGGTCAAGTTTCAGTAAAGCTTAACAACACTTGTGAAACTCCATCACTCTTCACCTCCCACATTGACATCGTGGATGCTAATGAAAAGAAAGCTTTGTCCAATAAAGCTGCGGTTTCTGCCAAGCAAAACTCCCCATGCTCTATGCTTGTATCCTTCGCAAACTTCGAAAAGATCGTATCCTTTCCTTTCCCGATTGATGGGACCAACTCAAAATTGCGTATTGCAAGGAAATCTTTTTATGTAGAGGTAGTGCCATGTTTTCCACAAATGAACCACCGACTAATATAATATTTCCCTACAGGTCGATGTACTATTATCAGGACCCTTGCTTCCGAACGGGTATTCAATTACGCCATTTCCACTTCTCCGCGCTTTGGAAAGGAGGGTATCACCTAGCTTATGGAATATTCACTACGTGAATCTTGATCTCCTTCCATCATTGGATGTCAAGTCAAAGAAAAGGATGGCATGGTTATCTCCACATCTAAATCTCTCCTTATCCGATCGTGAACGAAATAGTTCACGGGAGTTTCATGAACTCGCGGAACTTACTCCTTGGGTTAACTTGAAGCAAAGCGTCGCTACCATACTATTAGAGTCAGCAGGAATTGGAAAGTTTCCGAAACCGGTGTCTGTATTCTCCTTGAGCGATCCCGCCCATGGAGGTGGCTATACTTTGATATTCGTTAACTCCCTCCGCCTCGATGTCGCTTCCCACACAGCCGTAGTTGATGCATGTGTCCTTCCCCTCACGAACGCCATCATGCCTACAGTCCGTCCGGTACTTCAAAGCCTCCTCAATCGTGGTGCCATATGTACCGTTATTACACTGGAAAGCGAGGTTCGACTGTGGAAACACCTACTTCCCGCGTTAACGGAGAGATGCAGACGATGGGAACATAACGAAAATTGCGCATATATTTCGAAAGGCGTTCCCGTTTCAGTTGTATCCAACCAAAATCCACTTTGTACATGTGGGCAGGGGAAAGCTCTAGGCTCGTTTATGCAGAGTGAATGGAAGACGCTGGCTCCCCACGTTACGAGAATCGCTCTTAGCCCATTTTTCGCCGTTCCTTATCTTGAGAGTATAGTCGAAGATCTACTTTCGTCAATAACTGAGAAGATGGCCACAAAGTTAGCATTCCAAGAGACGTGCCAGTGGTGCGAGGGAGAGGGTAAACCCAAGTTGCTTATTTGCAGTCGGTGCAAGGATGCCAATTATTGTTCTGCAACCTGTCAAAAAGCCGACTGGCAGAATCATAAACTGGTCTGCCGCAAAGTAGCATAGATTCCATCCAAAATATTTGGGGTGAGTATCAAAACCTTATTACCTGATGACCGTCAGCAATATTCATTTTCAACAGGTGCGAATTCAAAAAAGCCGTCACCGTATGCGCACATTGATATTTTTCTTGTAAATGGTCAGCCGTTCATGTCAAGTTGTCCTACGTAGGTAGTTGTGGTAATAAAAGAGAGTAATTCACGCTCTTGTTGCTGTGTGCGCTTTATGTGCTGTGGGTATACACAAGAGGAGAAGAGATATGCCTTGATATCATTCACGGTACATAGTTCTCCAAGTCCTTCAGGTCTCTACAATCGATGAATAAAGTACATACTAACTATGATGACATCGAACCTCTTCAGAGCACCAGGCCTGTCTTTTTAGATCTCACCGAGTTAATAGAGAGGGTTGGAACCCTGAAGCGCCTGCCAAGCGATCCTGTGCGTTAAGTTATTACCTATTGTTAGTGCCCCAAACCAGCCCAGTCCTTTTCCCCGCTGCACAGTCAGAATATCATTGATGTGCTGATCTCCTTTAGAAGGAGACATTGGTAGTGGTTGCTGGTGATTCCCTGTCGAGGTTAACGTTGTGGTAGCTGCGTACTTAATGGCTAGTAAGTAAATATGTACATACATGTATCGTTCCTTGCACATGCTGCCACAGAACTGTACCAATTGCAAATAGGATACATTGCAGGCGTGAGGTAATTACAACGCATGTTCAGTCCAGAAAGAGCTCGCATTTCCTACGTGGGCCGTTCTCCGTACATGTGCATGGCGCAAAACGAACCGTACTTATGTACACGATTGTGACATCAGGATGATCTGTGTCACACTCGAAGACGAAGTTCTGTGACGTCGCTTCATATATCTCGCTCACTGCAGATTCAAGAAGGGTAAATGTGTCCGAACGCAACATAATCCAGCTATCACTTGCATTGGTGCTTGCATGTTGTTTGTCCTTTGAGATGAAGGTAAATCACAACACTTTCGGGCGAATGTGGACGCCATACTTGCGACATAACATCGAGACTATGGGCTGATTGGAAACAAAGCGGGAGCTACACGTTTATGCATTATGTCTCAGGTAACTATTGCAGCATACAAATCACAATTGGTGATCATATCCATCAAATCTATTGAGCTTAATACATTCGGCTTGCTCCGTTCTTATATCACGATTTTCCGGTGTATGAATTGGCATTGTATCTCCGCGAACCCTTGGAACTGGTACCTACCACCACGATCCGACCTCTTTGATGTCTCATCCAACAATTTTTCCAGCCAAAATATTTTTCTACCCTATCGGAAACACACCACTAGTATGTTTCACAAACGGTCAAGCCCCAGAGGATTCGGTTGACCTTCTTCTCCTCGCCTGTGGTGATCCGAGGAGCATACTCTACACCATATATGCTGATATCGGAGCAAAGACAAATAGGCATTTGGATTTTACTTGCTGTGATGCAGATCCTGCCATCATTGGTAAAGCGAACCTTATTCTCTTCCGCCGTACGGACGCTGATCATATATACTACTTAGCTCGAAATGTCTTACTGCTCACATTGGTCACCGATGAGGTATCTATTGAAAGGTCGAAAAAAATCTGGAATATATTCTATCACCATTATATCGACAAATCTGCAATGGAATTCTTGATATCACAATGTAAAAAGCTCACTTCCATCTCAACCGACCTCGAGACATGGCACTCCTCCTCTTATGGGGCCGTCTACAGGTTCTGCACCTCCCATTCCCTTTCCGAAGTCCGCCGTCATTGGGAACTATATATGAACTGCAGTGGTTTATCGTCAGATCGGCGGGAAATTTTGGAGAAGTCATTTGTGGATGGTTTGCGGTCAAATTTGCAACGATTCAACGACGGTCTTCCACCATTCACTCGAGCTGGGGGTCCTCTTTGGATAAATCTGATGGATCTGGCGAAAAAGAGTATGCAACGGTACTGGTCCACAGGAGTCACTACTTGTGAATCCAACCATCAACGGGATGCCACCCTTGTCAATCCAACATTTGCGTATTCCTCAAGAGCCGAGGAAACTTTCAACACCCATTACGGCACAGATCCTATCATGTCATTTCACCTATCCGCTCGTCTTGCTCCTACTACGACTCTGGATGACATTCCGGTTATGAAGGTTGAAAATCTAATAGAGTTCGCGCAGTCCCAATTCCACGATTTTTGCACCAAATATCACTCACGAATTAGCCATGGCATCACGATGCGCTTTTTCGTGGGCGATGCATTGGCACTCTGCAAAGCACTCCGTTGTAATGCAGTAGAGAAAATGCTGGATGCTGGAGTCTACACTTATCCATGGGGTGGTTCTATCATTGACCTATGTCCAGATGACTACCAGTTCAATAGTAACGGTGTGCGCAATGCTCCAGTGATTTTCGATGTGATCGATACCTCGAATCTCAGCGATCACCTAGGTATCCTGAATGTCATAACCGCCACTTTTCCACTCCTTCTTAACAGACCTAATGCGATCCTACACACCTACACTCTACACCCTCCTCCTGACAAGGATAAGAAAGCTACCAGTGATTTGCTTGACCAACTCGGACTCGATGTTCAGGCATTATCGATGTTATTAGGAATTGCTCCAGTCTCTTATCTATCGGGTTTCACCAGTCATTCAAACAGTCACGAGTCGGTGCTACCATCTGCACAGTTCCATGATCTGGTGGCTTGGAAGAAATCGTGCCTAGGTGACTCTGTGGTCAAAGCTGATATATTCGATGACCGCTTGAAATTTGGTCCTAAAGATCTTGGTACTCTGCTCTTTAACCTTTTCCTTCGGATCTTCGAAAATGAGAACCCTGTGGCAATGAAGGCAAATACCAAAGAATACACAAAACGGGGTATATCCCACTATGATCGGACTGGCTTTGCCAACTTTCTCAAGATAGTTCAAGACCGGACTGAAACAAATTGGCAAGAAGCGATAGAACACTTGATTTTGCTCATCGCAAACGATCGAACCCTCATGCTTGGCTCAAATTATAAACAAGATCTTTACATTCATCTCTATCTCCGGGACATTTTTACAATAGAGAGTTTGACCCCACACATCACAGAGCAGCTGTCTACTCAGAATCCGTACAACCCACTTCAGGGTTGGAGTAACATACCTTCCGTCGTTTGTGTCGCTTTTGAAGTCCCCAGAGACTCTCTTCATGTTTTGGAGCATGGAGATATTTACATGGTTGGCACGCCTGTCCTGATATGCAACGTCAGAACTAGTGCTTTCCATAACATCCATACTTTAATCTGGCTAATATTTGGAAGAATGGAAATCACTAATCCGGATGGCAACGAACTAGAAGTGACCATTGTCGAAGATTTAGAAGCGTGGAAGGGCAAATCACCACTCGTGGTATCATTTTATACCCCATTCGCTCCACTTACATATGAGTCCCTAGAGGACACTATCATTTCTTTGTCTCTTGCAAGTACACCACATGCAATGCGGCTCATGCCAACTCTTGGGTTGACCCTCGATCTATACTCGACCTCACTTGCAGATAAGGACCACATTAGAGTGATTCGCACTCGTCCAAACAATGATAAGGAATTTGCTGGTCTCCATTGTCCATCGCTCGTAACTCGGACATTGCCTGTAAACGAAGGCTCTGCTGGTCGCGTCTCTGTAAAGCTTGATGGTACCTCAAGAAAACCCTTAATGCTGACAACTAGACTGGAAATTGTGAATGCCGATGAACGTAATGCTTTATCCAATAAAGCCCCGGTTTCTATCAAGCAAAACTCACCATGCTCTGTACTCCTATCGTTTGCAAGTTTTGACAAAGTTGTGACGTTTCCATTCCCAATTGAAGAATCAAATTCAAAATTGCGTGTTGCAAGGAAGTCTTTCCACATTGAGGTACTGCCATGCTCTCAATACTATATATGCTACTAACGAACTTCTACCTCTAGGTTGACGTCCCACTTTCAGGGCCGTTGCTTCCGAACGGATATTCGATGAAGCCATTCCCCCTAGTCCATGCTCCAGAGGCAAGATACTCACCAAAGCTATGGAACATTCATTACTTGGATCTCGACCTGCTCCCGGCATTGGATATTAGTTCGAAGCAAAGGATGAATTGGCTCAGCTCACACTTAAATCTTTCTTTTTCCGATCGTGAAAGAAGCGCAGTGAAGAGATATGCAGATTTCGCCGACATTCCACCTTTCATAAACCTGAAGCAAAGCATTACTAGTATACTCCTCCAATCAACAGGATTAGGAAGTGTCGAGCAGCCAATGTCGGTATTCTCCTTGGCTGATCCTGAACACGGAGGTGGCTATACTCTGATATTCCTGAACACCCTTCGCCTCGATGTCGCTTCACACACAGTTGTTGCTGATGCATGCGTCCTTCCTCTTACGACAGATAACCTGCCCAAAATTTATCCAACACTCCAGAAGCTCACTAACCAGGGCGCTATATGTACCACTGTCACGTTAGAAAGCGAAGTTCGACTTTGGAAGCATCTACTTCCTGCATTGATGGAGAGGTGTAGGCAATGGGAACATACCGACAAGTGCGCATATAATTCCAAGGGCATTCCCGCTTCGGTGGTATTTGAAGAAAGCCCAATTTGTGCGTGTGGGCAAGGGAAGGCACTTGGCTCGTTTATGCAGAGCAAGTGGAAGGAACTGGCACCGCTTGTTACGAGAATTGCTCTTGGCCCATTGTTTGCAGTTCCTTTTCTTGAATTTATAGCAGAGGAACTGGTTTCGTCGACAATTAACAAGCCAACCTCGGACAGAAGCAAATGCAGATGGTGTGGCGGAGAGGGTAAACCTAAGCTCCTTGTCTGTAGCAGATGCAAGAATGCCAGCTACTGCTCTGTCGCTTGTCAAAAAGCTGATTGGAAGAAGCATAAGCCAGGCTGCATCCAGAAAGTCTAAATTTCGCAAAACCGACTTGTAGTAGGTGTATTTACCCATGCACACTAGCGGTCTACAGATTGTCATAAATTTTAGTGTATTAACTTAGCGATTGTATATACCAATGAGTTCCCTGTTAATGTATACTGTTTACACGATTCAGAGCAGCTGTCCTACACATACATACTTATCCTTGCGAAATTGGTATTCAGTCAGTTTTGCGTGAAAACAATGTCTGCAAAGTGAGCAGGTACATGTCATTTTATTCCGACACATTGAAATAATTGAAGTAAATGGATGTACTGTCATTGTTTGAGTATCACGTTAGTCTGTTGGTATGATTGGAAGTGCGGAGTGGTGGGTAAACACGATTGTGGTGCGCACGAAAATAGATTTGTGTCACACTTGCGAAGGTGTAGTTCTGTGACTCTTTGCTTCTTTGCCTCTTTCACAGAAAGGTAAAATTGGCCAGCTAGTTTACTTTTAGTATTTAACAACACTAAATTCAAGCAATTGCAGACTCTGGACTTGCGACATAACTTCGAGACTATGGTAGCTGCCTTCCATATTACCCGAGTTCAGCAGGTTTTGGAGAAAAGCGAAAGCCACGCATTTAGGTGACAAAAAAGAGCTATTGCAGCACACAGATCACAACTAATCATATCCATCAAATCTATTCAGCTAAACACACTCGGCTTGCCTCATTTCCATATCATGATTTTCCGGCATGTGGGTTGATGTTGCACCTTTGTGATCTCTTGGTACCCACCACCACGACCTAACTGCTGCTTATATGTCTCACCCAACCATTTTTCCAGTCAAAATATTTTTTTACCCTATCGGAAACACACCACCAGTATGTTTCACAAACGGTCAAGCCCCAGAGGATTCGGTTGACCTTCTTCTCCTCGCATGTGGTGATCCGAGAAGCATACTCTACACCATATATGCTGATATCGGAGCAAAGACAAATAGGCATTTGGATTTTACTTGCTGTGATGCAGATCCTGCCATCATTGGTAAAAGCTTTCATTTTCTCTTCCGATATGTGGATGCTGATCATTATATATTGCTACGTAGCTCGAAATGTCTTACTGCTCACATTGGTCACCGATGAGATATCTGCTGAAAGATCGAAAACAATCTGGAATATATTCTATCACCATTATATCGACAAATCTGCAATGGAACTCTTGATATCACAATGTAAAAAGCTCACTTCCATCTCATCAGATCTCGAAACATGGCACTCCTCCTCTTATGGGGCCGTCTACAGGTTCTGCACTTCCCATTCCCTTTCCGAAGTTCGCCATCATTGGGAACTATATATGAATTGCAATAGCCTATCGCTAGATCAGCAGGAAATTTTGGAGAAGTCATTTGTGGATGGTTTGCGGTCAAATTTGCAACGATACAAAGACGGCTTTCCTACCCTTACTCGAGCTGGGGGCCCACTTTGGATAAATCTGATGGACTTGGCAAAAAAGAGTATGCAACAGTATTGGTTCACGGGAGTCACTACTTGCGAATCTAACAACCAACTCAATGCCAACCTTGTCAATCCAATGTTTGCATATTCTTCAAGAGCCGAGGAAACTTTCAACACCCATTACGGCACAGATCCTATCATGTCATTTCACCTATCCGCTCGTCTTGCCCCCACAACGACTCTGGATGACATTCCGGTTATGAAGGTTGAAGATCTAGTCGAGTTTGCGCAGTCCCAATTCCACGATTTTTGCACCAAATATCACTCACGAATTAGCCATGGCATCACGATGCGCTTTTTCGTGGGTGATGCATTGGCGCTTTGCAAAGGACTCCAGTGTAATGCAGTAGAGAATATGCTGAATGCTGGAGTCTACACTTATCCATGGGGTGGTTCTATCGTTGACCTATGTCCAGATGACTACCAGCTCAATAATAACGGTGTGCGCAATGCTCCAGTGATTTTCGATGTGATCGATACCTCGAATCTCAGCGATCACCTAGGTATCCTGAATGTCATAACCGCCACTTTTCCACTCCTTCATAACAGACCTAATGCGATCCTACACACCGACACTCTACACCCTCCTCCTGACAAGGGTCAGAAAGCTAGCAGTGATTTGCTTGACAAACTATGCATCGATGTTCAGGCATTATCGATGTTATTAGGAATTGCTCCAGTCTCTTATCTATCGGGTTTCACCAGCCATTCAAACACCCATGAATCAGTGCTACCATCTATACAATGTCATGATCTGGTGGCTTGGAAGAAATCGTGCCTGGGTGACTCTGTGGTCAAAGCTGATATATTCGATGACCGCTTGACATTTAAGCCTAAAGATCTTGGTACTCTGCTCTTTAACATTTACCTTCGGATCTTCGAAAATGAGAACCCTATGGTACCGGTGGCAAACGATGGAGAATTCCACTATGATAGGACCAGCTTTGCCAACTTTCTCAGGATGGTCCAAGACCGGACTGAAACAAATTGGCAAGAAGCAATGAAACACTTATTTCAACTCATCTCGGATAATCGTACCCTCAAGCTTGGTTCAAATTATTATCAAGATCTTTCCATCCACCTCTATCTTCGGGACATTCATACACAAGAGAGTTTGATTCCACACGCCACAGAGCAGCTATCTACTCAGAATCCATACAACCCCCTTCAGAGTTGGAGTGACATACCTTCTGTTGTCTGTGTCGCTTTTGAAGCCCCGCGCAACTCTCTGCAAATTCTAGTGAATGAAGATACATCTGTTGGTACGCCTGTCCTGATATGCAACATCAGGAATGGTGCTTTCCATAACATCCATACTTCAATCCGACTTATATTTGGAAGAATGGAGATCGCTAATCCGGATAGCAACGAACCAGAAGTGACCATTGTCGAGGATTTAGAGGCGTGGAAGGGCAATTCACCACTTGTGGTATCATTTTATACCCCATTCGCTCCACTCACGTACGGGTCCCCAGAGGATACTATCATTTCCTTGTCCCTTGCAAGTTCACCAACTACAAAGCAGCTCATACCCCTCCTTGGGTCGTCCCTCGATCTGTACTCGACCTCACTTGCAGATAAGGACCGCGTTAGAGTGGTTCGCACTCGTCCAAACAATGATAGGGAATTTGCTGGTCTCCATTGTCCATCGCTTGTAACTCGGACATTGCCTGTAAATGAAGGCTCTGCTGGTCGTGTCTCTGTAAAGCTCAACAATACCTCGAAAAAACCCTTAATGCTGATGACTAGACTGGATATTTTGGATGCCGATGAACGTAATGCTTTATCCAATAAAGCTGTGGTTTCTATCAAGCAAAACTCACCGTGCTCTGTACTCCTATCGTTTGCAAGTTTTGACAAAGTTGTGACGTTTCCATTCCCAATTGAAGAATCAAAATCAAAAGTGCGCACTGCGAGGAAGCTTTTTTACTTAGAAGTACTACCACGCTCTTAATACTATATATGCTGCTAACGAACATCTACCTCTAGGTTGATGTCCCACTTTCAGGGCCATTGCTTCCAAATGGGTATGCGATGAAGCCATTCCCCCTAGTCCATGCTCCAGAGGCAAGATACTCACCAAAGCTATGGAACATTCATTACTTGGATCTCGACCTGCTCCCAGCATTGGATATTAGTTCGAAGCAAAGGATGAATTGGCTAAGCCCACACTTAAATCTTTCTTTTTCCGATCGTGAAAGAAGCGTAGTGAATCACAACGATATCGCTGAAACTTCACCCCTCATAGATCTGAAGCAAAGCATTACTAGTATACTCCTTCAGACATCAGGATTAGGAAGTATCGACAAGCCAATTTCGGTATTCTCCTTGACTGATCCTGAACACGGAGGTGGTTATACTGTGATATTTCTGAACACCCTCCGCCTCGATGTTGCTTCACATACAGTTGTTGCTGACGCATGTGTCCTTCCACTTACGACGACTATCTTGCCTAAAGTCCGTCCAACACTCCGAAAGCTCACTAAACTTGGCGCTATGTGTTCCATTACCACATTAGAAAGCGAAGTTCGACTTTGGAAGCATCTGCTTCCTGCATTGACGGAAAGGTGTAGACAATGGAAACATACCGACAAGTGCGCATATAATTCCAAGGGCATTCCCGCTTCGGTGGTATTTGAAGAAAGCCCGATTTGTGCGTGCGGGAAAGGGAAGGCACTTGGTTCGTTCATGCAGAGCGAGTGGAAGGAGCTGGCACCGCTTGTTACGAGAATTGCTCTTGGCCCATTGTTTGCAGTTCCTTTTCTTGAATTTATAGCGGAGGAACTGGTTTCATCGGTAACTAAGAGGCCAACTGTATAGATAAACTGTGAGTCAGTCCCGCGAAATTTAGACTTTCTGGATGCAGTCTGGCTTATGCTTCTTCTAATCAGCTTTTCGACAAGCTACAGAGTAGTGGCTTGCATTCTTTCATATGCTATAAACTTGAAGCTCAGATTTACCCTCTTCGCCACATCATTTGTATTAGCTTCTGTCCGAGGTAGTCTAATCAATATCTAGTATTACTCGACAGTTGCATGTACCAACGAATGTCTGCTGTATTCACGATTCACACCAAAACTCCCTTGCAAAATGTATATCCAATAAAGTTTGTGCATTGCCTTATGTTTTGTGAACAACATCTACCCCAAACATACCGCATGACTAACATATACTTATATAGTGGCACGAGGGCGTGAGGACAACTAAAAGTAATCTGTGACTGCTTTTTGGATCTAATTTTAAAAGTACACCCCTGATGGCTACTGATCTTAAGTTCGTTTTCATGCTGCTTCATTAAATCATTACTCATCCCAATGTATCTCAAATCCATGTACCCAGATGTTTCCCCAACTCCACAGGCCAATGCATATTTGTTCATCGTAAAACGCCCAGATCAAGCTACTTGGAATGACTATATATTATATATTGATACAAACACTGGTGAAGAATGTAAATACAGCGAATTTCTTCGCCGAGTAGAGGACCTCTCGACTGCTTTGAACTAAGTGGTGAAGATGGAGAAATTGTTGGAATCATGGGTGACCAATGCATTGTGCGTAACGAACCTATGTTTAATGGATCTCAGACCTTTATTTTTTTATTACTAAACCCTTTGGAGAGACCATCCCTGGGTGGTATCAAAGCCTCAAGAATACAAGTGCTCGCTTGTTATATACATTTATGAGTGGAAAAAAAAACATACTAGCGGAGAAGAGCCGACCGACGTGTGCTAGCGTGTGCTCCATGAAGCTTCATGCATGAAGCCTCAGGAACTTCAGGCTTGATTGCGAATTACACGGAATTTCACGCGCACGGCTGATTTTTTAAATAGAACAGAAATTAGAGCGTTTGTGGTGCCCCAGGATGATGTGTCATTAAGGTCTGCTTATCCCCATCTATCGTTTGGAGTTGCATCTTCACCCAGTTCATATGAGTTCATATGCTACTACGTATAATCAGCTACAGTAATAATTTTTACAAGTTCCGGGTTTGGGTAACGTACATATTACAGTAGCAGTAGTGTTATACAGTACAAAATAAATCAAGAACATATATTTCCCCCGTCGTCTGGAGATCGCTTTTTTGGGTTGGGCTTAGCGCGTTCGGAACGGGTGCATTTGAACGCGGCAGCGCCGTTTCGCTCTCTTCCAGCGATAGTTCAGGCCTAGTAATTGCAAAACTACAGGGATGATTATATTATCTCGTAAGTGAAATTTCTTCCCATGTAAGGTTGCTTACTATCACCAGTTAGTATCTAAGGTTTAGTCCGAGAAAGAGCTGCATCATCAAATGACATTTGTTTAACAATATGGCCGAGTTTGTCAGACACAATATGAGTGGTATACTATTCATCATACTTAGGGCAATTTAACAATACTACCCCAATATTAGTAAAAAACAGGACAACAATCAGATGGTTAATTTCACTTTTGTCGGTGAATAAACCACAAGAAATGGATTATGTACTTAGTAGATATGAACCAGTCTTTTCAAGAAAGAAGCAAATACGATCCATCTTCAGGAATAAGGATTTTCCAAAGCAGATTTAACAGTCCAAAAGCTCGGGATAACCATCGTCACCTCGTCTGCATACCAAAACGGTCCGGGTTCGCGCATGCCATGCATATCACCTGTTTCATTTGGAACTTTCGCGTTAACTATACGTGCGAGTTGCACCCAAGTTCCTGCCAGTCCAAGTCCAACTGTCAGCGCTTCGGCTGCACGTGGCTGAACAAGCAGTGTGATATCATCTACCTCGGGTTCGTGAATACCTGCTTTCATAGGGAGTGTACCGTAGTCGTCCAGGATACGCGGGTGTGACAAATGGGGCAGAGTACCTTCATCCCAACCGATCCAGGGCTCGAGAACAACACGAACAAAGTTACGCTGGAGTGCATGCTCAACAGCGTGGGCAGGAGTCGAGTCGTCATATTCTATGACAGTATCTCCATGACTTGCTACTTCAGGTTGAAGGTATATTTTCTTGATAGCGCGCATACTACATTCAACAATCCCGGGTGCATGAGTTAGAGGTAGATTTGTTGGACCAAGGAGTGATTGCAGAGTAGGAGGTGGTTCTAGTTTTGGCAGTAATGAAGATAGTGGCGTCTCCCATCCCTTCTTACCAGCTGTATCTGAAGAAACGGTAGAACCCCAACCACCAGCTTCCCCTTTATCTTCTCCAGTATCGGCACCCCAGCCTCTATTGTTACTGTCATCCACTGTGCCCCATCCGTCATCGTTAGCTTTCTTCGTAAAAGTCGTGCCCCATCCACCATTAGAGTCCATTGTACAATCGACATCCCATCCAGCATCCTCAGAACCCCATCCACCACCTGTATCCCGCCCTGTTCCGCTGGAATTCCAGCTACTTTCACCATTACTTGCGTCATTGACAACCCAGGTTCCATTAATAGTTGAAGTTGGACCCCACATCCCAGTTGGATCAACAGCCTCAATTTTCTCGTTATTCGTTCCCGATTTTTCAGTTTTACTGTCGTCCTTGATCAAGGGCTGAGCAAACAGACGCGAGCCCTCGGACTGACGGCCCCAGTGACGCGCACATGCACGTCCGAACGCGTCTGGAAGGTTTTTTGCTGCAGATGATGTGAAAGGGAGCTCAGTTTGGGCACTGATGGTGGTATTGAGTGCGCGTTTGAGCATTGGATTGTGAGTGGTGGGGAAGACGCGTGAGCGAATCAAGAACTCTAGGAAGAAGGCAACGAGTCGGGGGAGATTAGTGAGGTTACTCTCTGGCCTACGATAGATGTGTTGTTGAGTGGGTAGGCCATGTCAATCATGACTGGACACTTACCATAGGATACCCTTGTTCCTTGCGTACGAGCTCAAGAAGACCTTGACGCTTGTATCTGGATCAGACATGAACAAGTCAAGGGACGCTGCGTTCCGGGCGATCCTTTGTTGCTCTCGCTTAGCGGCCAGTTCAGATTGCACATCCTTCTGGTAAACATTTGGGTTTGCATCGATATTCATCTTTGCTTCATCGTTATTCTGAGCCTCAAGGGCCGCTGCACCGCAGTCTGCAGCCACTGCAAGATCGAGATCGGCATCGTCATCGTTATCTTCATCATCCATAGAATCATCTCCCGAGTCCATATCCAGGTCTGGGAATGTGATTTTGCCTCTGCCGGGACCCTTCGCTTTTCCTTTATTGGTAGATTTTGATGTTGTATCAGATCCAGAAGAGTCAGGAAGTCCGAGATACAGTCGAAACTAAACATGCATGATTATTTGCTAAGCTTCATAAAAATGGAGAATGACACACCTTCTCCCAAATGAATACTGCACCGGACGAACGGGTTGCCTGAGGCCAGTTGCGACCCGTCTTGAAATCTGCGGCTGCAAGCACGAGGCGGTCGGTAAGGGTGTGGTGCCTGTATTAGGTTAGTACATGATCGAGGTGGTGATGATAGCTGGTAGGCGAAAAAAAAATGTGGGGGTATGTAGATACGCACGGCGCAAACGAGCGCGCAACACGATTTGCTTCATTCACCGACCAATCTTCCCACCAAGTTGGACCTGTTGGCGGTGGAGCCGGAGCGGAAGGGTTTTCCCGTGATGTTTTCTTTGCTGCCGCTGTTGCTTGTTGTTGAGCAATGTGGCGGGCGCGTCCAGCTTCAGTTTTTGGTTTATCCGTATCATGACGGTTCGGGAGAGGGATTGTTGGGATTCCGAGATTATCTTGTTCGTGCTGGCCCAGAGGAGTGTTTCTAAGTATCCCGCGGGGCTTGTAGCGGTTAAAAGGGATGATTTTAGTCCCCGGAGGTGGTGAGGGAAACGGGGGAAATGTATAAGCAAAGTCTGCGGATTTGGATGGCATAACAAGTGATCACTGGGGATGATGGCGGTGAAGCACGCGTCGTCGCTGGTATCGATAACGATCAGATGCTTGTACATGTTTGTACAGCACGAGGAAACAATGAGGTGGGGTGACCGTGACGTGACTCAACGTGTATCGCGCGTGGGAATGTGACATAACCGGCTGCCTTTGTGCGCATCGACTCATTTAAGGGCGGCTGTGTCGACTCTCTTCTTTGTTATTCCCTTAAACTTCTGCATCTTCATCTTGTGAGTATCATTCTCGGATTATTATCATTCAGTAAACTTATAGTAGCTATTTCATTCAGTTTATTATCCATAACCACGGCTGTGTCAACGACTTAATCAGTTCTGCAGATCGGCTATCACAACCGCGTTTCATTTCAAATTGTTTATCAGAAATACAGTTACTTTACTGCTTAGCACTTTCTATCGTCGCGATGCTTTTCAATTTCTTTTCTCGCAAGTCAGCCCCGTCTCTTGCAATCTCTCCACCCCCAATGGGACCAAAGGACTCGCCGTCTCCACCTCCTTCTCTTTCACCATCCCCACCTACAGCTGCGATATCCCCTGCTCAACTACACGCCCAAATTGCCTCTGTTCCAGCACCAATTCTTCATTCTTACACGCTCGAGAACTTATCACCATCTGCTACTGCAGAACTTCCCACACATACATTTCATGCTCTTTGCGCGTTCTTTTCGTCTCTTGCACCTCCCCCACGTCTGCATTGCGTCAGATGCCATAAGGGTTATTTTGAGGTGGAAAATACCGACCATAGCTGTCTCGTTCCTCATGATGACGACAGTGCAGCAGTGGAGCGTGTCCGCAACCGAGAAACCCAGTATGAGACACTCTGGGGATGCTGTGGTCGAACAGTGGAAGGGTCTGGAGACATGGGTCCTCCTGATGGTTGGTGCTACGAGGGAAAGCATACGGTATGTTTGCACATACCAGACGCTATAGTATGAACTAATTATAAACGAATCAAAAGACTGATACCAGACGCGCCCGCTTTCGCGCAGACTCATCTCCACAAGATGACAAACTTGTATCATGCTCTATACTTCACTGTAGTGATCCCCATCCCAGGAAACGCAGGCGCTCCAATGATGTAACAAGTGAAGAGGAAGAGACAGACGGTGATGTCTCTTCAATATCAGCCTCTTCCAAACGCCCTACTCGCAAACGCACGAGAGTCAAAGCTGAGGATACGATGGATGTAGATAACTCTGCTGCTACCAAGTCCCCACGCGTTAAACCCAAGCCAAAGCCAAAGCCTAAAACGAAATCTCACGCGCGTACCGACTCCTCTGCTACATCTTTGAAAGTATCCCCTAGTTCCTCCAAGAATCTATCTTCGCCTGCTCAATTGAAGAATCAACCATCGGGACCAGCTTCATCGAGTCCAAAATTTATTGGAGTCGTTCTAATCTCTCCGAAATCCTCTCCCGGTCCAAGGGCTAATACGTCATCGCCAGATCCCTATGCTAAAATAGCTGATGGAATGGATGTCGATCCGCGTAGTGGTTCTCCCCTACCGAAGAAGCGAAGCGCCGTTAAGCCTAAGGCAAGCATGACCAGTCTAAAGCCAAAATCAAGCACTGCTAGCCTAAAACCTACGAAGGAGAGCTCACAACCCAAACTTGGCGCGTCGAATCTCAGATCTAAACAGAGTGCACCAAATCTTAAATCCAAACCCAGTATGGTATTTCCTGACACATCAGTACCCGCGTCTACGACCTCTCCTCTGAAATCTACAGCAACATCGGCGTCTTTGAATCCTGAATCAATGCAAC
Source organism: Floccularia luteovirens (assembly GCA_009739215.1). Lineage (NCBI taxonomy): Eukaryota > Fungi > Basidiomycota > Agaricomycetes > Agaricales > Squamanitaceae > Floccularia > Floccularia luteovirens. The sequence continues at coordinate 300,091 of VSJF01000004.1, forward strand.
CTGCTAAAACAAAAACTAAACCTAAACCTAAATCCAAGGCACAATCACGCACTCTAGGTGAAATCGTTGACACAAGCATTGATGGAGAAAGTAGTGTCTGGGTGCGATGAAGATATATCTCGACTCTTGACACCATATTTATGAAGGTCGAAACCTCATTCGGACCAAAACCTTTGTCCAGTATATATCTCTGGAAATCACTCCTTCACAAACTTAATCAAAATTGATCACACTCCTTCCTTTTCTTTCTGGACAATCTATTTATCTAATCATATATGTAACCCCCCCTAGTCTCCGTATATATGACACATATGTACGCTTTTACGATATATCGCCACTAACGTAACATCTTGTATTCTACGGAGGCTGGTCTTTCGCAGAAATATGTCAGTCCATTGATATTTGTTTATCTGGAATCCCAACTTTGTAAATTTAATCCCATTCACTAAGAACTCGACAGAGACTTTCACCGTATGACAGACGACGATCACTGATAATCATTAGATCAGGTATACAATTTAGCAGAATAACATACAGGAAAGGGAGCATGCTCTATGAGTAATAGTATGAGCAGATCCTAAATCATTGTACCCTTGCAATTTTTAGTTTTAATCTCCAATAGTGCCCCAGAAGTTGCCTATACTACAACAGCCTGCTCTATTTCACCTAACAACATCGTACCATCTTTACTTCCAGTAAGGACTACAAAAAGTAAAACATGAGCATATCACTCCACCAAAAACATATAAATTTTAGGATTTGAGAACAGGACACTCACTGATAGGTTCCTTTGGATGGAAATCAACAGCTGTCACTGTTCCTTTATGACCAGGCAACTGTTCAGGAGTGAATAAGTAACGCAAAAATCAAAATCAAAAAAACCATACCTTGTACAACAACTTGCCACTATCCATTTCCCAGATACAAACCATTCTATCAGCCCCACCTACTGCCACCCTTCTTCCACCATCATCCTGGCTCCATGCACCACGTAAAAGTGTGTTCTCAAACCCGGCAGGAGCACCATGCAGCATTCTATGGACACGTGACGGTGTAGGTGAGAAAGGCCGGACGTCGTACACCACCGTTTGTGAGGAAAATGATGGTGCGAGTAAGAAGTTACCGTTAGGAGATAAAGAGAGTGAAGTTGGAGTATCAGTTTGTCCATGTAAAGAGTAGACTTCTTCGTTTTTTCGGAGGTCATACACCTAGAACCAATCAGCATACAATCATCAAAGTCTATAACTACCAAAAAGAAACATACATGGACCTCGTTATCAACCGCACCAATATACACATTTTGCCCATCCACACTCCAACACACCGCGGTGACCGGGCACTTTACATCAAATGAAGCAACAGGTACTTTCCCCGCATCTTCACCACCCTCCCAGACCTTAACCGTCCCATCATCCGAGCCAGTCGCCACAAGCTCAACACCCGCCCCGCCCGCCATAGTTCGCGAAACGCAATTCACAATCCCCCGATGAGCACGTATACGCCGCACGCGTTGTCCCGTCGTTGTATCAGTCAAAACAAGTGTATGATCTGCTGAGACGGTATATATTGTCGGAGAGCAAAGGGACCATTGCAAATCCAGAATGGGAGCTTTGGCATGGCTGGAAAGTAACCCATAGTTCGTGTTAGGAGCATAAGTCCGCCATAGAGCTGGTATTTTGCTCAGAAAGAGAAAATAACATATCCTGTAAGGGAAAAGAAACTCACAAACGCTGCGGTCAGATGAACATGCAGCAATATTTTGACCAGTTGGATCGAATCGACAGCTGAAAATTTCGCCCTTTAAAAGATTGTGTCAGTGTATGATTTAGACGAGTTCAGCCACCAAAATAAATGAAAAAGAAACGTGAAAACAGGACATACAGAATGTGCACCAGCAAGACTGATAATGGGTGCTTCAAGACCACTAGTACGTTGGACAGTTCTTATAAGCCCTTTATTACGTTCATCATTCGAAGAGGATATAGCTATCTGGTTTGCTGGGGGAGGTGTCGCCCGTGCTCGTTTTATAAGTGTCCCTTCTAGCGGCGGAGATGGTCCTCTTTTCGACATTTTTAAAAAGTTGATTGTGATGAGCAAAGGGACTTTAGATATTTCAGGCTATCGTTCTCTTGTGGAAGCCTTTGGTATGGAAGCCTTTGGTAAAGATAGACAAACAACAACTTGGTACTTCAGAGCAAAATAAATACATTTTGTTGAATCTCATATTACATTCACATTGTTGAGAGAGTTATCTATGGTATATACAGACAAATGCAAATGGGATATATCATGCGTGTGTGAGAGTCGAAACATGAAAGTCGTTGTTCAAGCAACGTAAGCCCAAGTATCCTTTGACCCATCCACTCGTTCGATGTACTCCTTCTCAAGAAGTGTTTCAATAGCCTATGAAAATATTAAACTATTTTTAATTGCAGAAACTTGTGGATATACTTACCTTCTTGATATCCGGGATCTTAGGTGCGAACCTCTGCGAAATTTGCGAGATTACTTCTTGAATGAGGGCTTGATTCTTCATCGTCTTACGCGCCTTCATGATCCTACATAACCTATGAAGATGACATACTATTTGGTAATTATTAGAAACCTACCGAACGATTGTGGCTTGAATAACGTATTTGCGATCTTCATCAACCGCTTTCAGAACGTCCGATGACTCTGACTTGACTTCAGCCTTGATTGGCAAGTTCAAATTGACTCGAATCTTCTTGGACTTGAATCCTAACCGTGCCATACATATAAACCTTTAGTGCCAAGTAAAGTGAAGATAACGAACCTGGGTTGAGATCGTATTGTTCGCTCTCCTCATTTATCAATACCTTCGCCTTAACCAGAACCGCCAGTACTTGCACTAAAATATCTTTCGCGATTGCTGTAGCCGCTACTAGTTCGTTTAGACTTAACGTATCGTTGCGATTGTATTGCAAAAGCACTGCCATCTGGTATGAGCTTGTCATAAGAATATACTTCTGGTTCAGGTAATTCGTTCGTAGTTCGTTCTTCGAGTAATTCCACAGCCATGTAAGTTTGCGTCCTGAATGTTTCGTCTGGTAGTATTTCTGGAATCTGTCGTACGTGGGTACGATTTCAGTTGGAATGATGAAATCATGCGTTGGTGGGTTGAGTGGCCAGAAGTTTGTACCAAGTACCATGATTGTGAAAGATATATCCATATCGTCGTGGTTTTGCGCCATACGGTCCTTGAACGAGTCGGTCAAATCTTTGCTCAATCCCATATCTGTAAACATCCTTTGCAACTTGTTGGTATATTCGAAACCACAAGCTTCCTTGAGTTTCGAGATCATGCTGGCCTCGCTTTCATCAGAAGCAGAAACGCCATGAATAAGTCGTTTGGAAAGTTTGGTGGTGTAGAATGTTTGGAATACATCTTTATCTTCTAGATATTTGAATAATACCATCTGTGAGATATTTGTAAATCTTTGAGACGCTTGAAGTACAAATACGAAAAGCTCACGACGCGGTTGAGTGCGCCTTCTAGATCATCTTCTTCAGCCATCTTGTTATTCTTTCTTAGTAGCATATCTGCGTGCTTGGCTATAAGTTCTGGGGATTTTGTTGATGATGTTCCTGTAGCAGCGTTCCGGTTTACAAATTCTCGGCAAGCCTTGTCAAGACTTGCTGCAAACCCTGCCTCACCCTTGAAGCTCCTTGCTACAGTCTCAGAGTTCTTACGATGAACTTCCAATAGGGCATCGACGTATGCCTTGGGATCGAGGGAGTCAACATTAGCGCCTCCCTCACCAACGAGTTTCGAGATCGCTGACAGTCCAGCTTGTTTGACATGCAACTCGAATCGCTTGCGTAAGGGTTCTAACCCTTCTGATATCCTTGATAGCAGTGCATACATCCGCTGGAGATCTTCATCCTGATCAAAGTCGAGTAATGATTGGAAGCTCTCCCACATAAGCTCTGCGTGTTCACGTATGAGAACTTGCTCGCATTTGCTAATGAGTTCCTTGCGTGTCTTGTTGTGAAGATATCGTTCCACCCGATTTTCCTCTTCGCGTAGTCGGGCCTCGGCTTTCTTCAGATATTCGGATACCGAGTTTTCCGCAAGGAAAGTTTCGGACTCTTTCTTGTAGTATGCCTCTGTAGATTGGATAAATGCTGTTTCAAAATGCTCCTTATATACATCCAAGCATTCTTTGTTAGGATCGGCATTGTCAAGTCCCAATGATACAAACGAGTCCACAACTTTCTTGACTAGGCCTTGATCGATAGGTTTCACCATTCCGTTGTTGCGTAATCAGCCGTAATACCGCGCTGGTCAATTTAGTTTCGCTCTGTTGTATATGTTGGAAGAAGTGTGACTTCCATTGGGCAAGAGCAAGCTGTAAAGAAAGGTCATCTCAATAATGATAGTTTGAAGGATGGGTGTGAAGAACACGTACTGTGTACACCTGGAAAACCCCTTTCTTACCCTCGTCCCTTTCCCGTTTCACCCAGTATCTGTTAAGATATGTAAAAAGCCGGTTAAGATAATTAGCGCCTCTTGTATATCGATCCCACTCTGCGGCATAATATCGCAACAGGTCTACATCTTGTAGTACATCGGTTTTCTGTGGAGAGCACAATGAGACTAATGCGATGTTAAAGGAGTCATCTTATACTAACCTCTATCATAGATCTGAAGTGGAAGACGAAGTATTCGCTGAGCTTATTGTACAGATCTGAGCCCACCAGGTTAGCGCCCGCTACGAAGATATTTCAATGTCACTCCAAATTGTCCACATAACACGTTATCGAAAACCTACTCCTGTTTCCATCTAACTTGCCTTGCATCTTTGTCGAGGTACAGTAGTTGTATACAGTCGTATATAAACTCGTGTAGTCCGTGAAAGATAGTCCGTCATCATGTTTATTCATTATGTGATTCACTCCTTCGTTCAAGAACCTCCACGTCTCGTCAAGCTCGGCGGTCCGTTGTGGCATATGAGCGAAGTGGCTGACAGCGACATCTGTTGTTGGTGGCATGATGATAGTATTTGGAAAGATAGAAAATAGCAAAAATGTGTATTTATTAGGCGCGTTGTTGACTGTCTAGCCATCACATGCGCACATGCAACTTCTGATTGCAACGATGTAGCACAGAACCTGCCAGGAGGCTGTCCACTCACTACCAGTGCAGCCCAAGATCTCCGAGTCACCCGGTATGGATCAAGACCTTTGACTCAGAATCCTTAAGACAAACTGTTCGAACCCTATCTTTATGCAAATGTTCCATCAGTGATTCATAACTATTTTGCAAACGGTTTTTCGAGCTATTAAAAGTGGTTGTACCCTAAAGTCGCTGATCCAAATACCAGGTCCCAAAATTCGAAATACTTTTAGGGGTTGTCCCTAGTAATATTGGTACTTCCACCGAGAATGAGTCCCGGTCCCGAATTCCGGGTCAATATTCAGAGGTTTTGTTAATAACGACTAAATTCACACCAATTCCATTCTTTAATACTTCAATCTCAAGGTAAATGAACTAACAAATACGTTATAACGATCTACACAGGGCTAACAATGATACGAGCTACTTTTACAATTGTTATTTTTGTCTTCGTCTCGACTTTCGCCTTTTGTAACGATTTTTAGGCCAAGTTAGATGGGTAAGAGAAATCTTCCAGGCCAACAAAGTTTTCTTTGATGCTTCGGGCGCTGACGAAACGATAGAAAATGCTGATGCTCCCAGCTTTGTCATTCGTCCCACTAGCACGAGCTCCTCCGAAGGGCTGTTGTCCAACAACAGCACCTGTACACTTTTCGTTGTAGTACACGTTCCCGGCAGAGTTGCGAAGCCGGTTCGTAGCAGCCACCAACGCCTTACGATCAGATGCAAAGCTATATGGATCGGTGGATTAGAGCGGATAACGTGAACATTCGAAGAAGAACGTACATTGATCCGGTTAGTGCGTAGTCAGTTGTTGTGTCAATAAGCTCAAGAATGTTTTCATAGTCTTCATCTTTGTATACGTACACCTTGCATTTTTGTTCAGACAGGCAGAAGATAATAGCAGAGCTAATACATACAGTGACAACAGGTCCAAATATCTCCTCAACCATAGTTACAGATTTTGGATCTTTGCTAAGAATAACAGTGGGTTGAATGAAGTATCCTTTCGAGTCGTCGCCTATGGAAAATGTTAGTGAGATCATAGATTAATCACCAGACAAATTACCTGTTCCGCCAATGAGGACTTCACCTCCTGCATCTTTGGCCTTCTTGATGTATCCTATGATCTTATCATATGCAGGCCGACCACTACGAAAACATTCAGATATCACAACTAAGCATAGGAGGAGTTTACGAACATCACAGGTCCCATAAAGTTGGTGAAGTCTTGAGGCGGTCCAACCTTAATTTTCGCGATCTCGCTGAGATATCTATCCTTAAATCCTCCTTGCCAAACTGACTCAGCGACATACAGCCTCGAGAGTGCGGAGCATTTTTGTCCTGCAACCACACTATTAAAAACATTTCCTCAGAATATATCATAAACAAACCTTGATATTCGAATGCTCCTCGAACACTCTGTATTACTGCATTCGTCACCTCAGCAGATTTGTGAATCAAGTGGAAATTCTTCCCGCCAGTTTCGCCAACAATCCTAGGATATCCCTTGTACTTGTCCAGATTAGCTGCGATATCCTTCCACAGCTTCCTGAATACAAAGGTACTCCCAGTAAAATGCAAAGCAGAAAATCTAGGGTGGTCGATTGCCTGTGCTACTACATCTGGGGGTGGACCAGGAACAAATTGGATCACACCGGGAGGTACCCCCGCTTCAGTAAGGATTTGGTAGACAATGAAATTAGAATAGGTGGCAGCAGGAGAGGGTTTCCAGACAACTACATTCCCGACTAGTGCCGGAGCTGGTGAGAACAGATAATTAAAACGCTTAGCAGTGAACTGTGAGATAACAAGATACATACTTCCGGGAAGGTTTCCACCGATCGCAGTAAAGTTGAAAGGTGATACTGCCAGAACGAATCCTTCCAGAGCACGGTATTCAATACGACTGAACAGATACCAGCTTACTATTAGGTATTTGTGTCAGCAAGAACTAGCACTTACTTCCAAGCTCCTGGGGAATTCTTTGCAGGTTGTTGGCTATAGAGTTCCTCGACAAATTTCACGCCAAAGCGGAAGAAGTCTGTCAACTGCAATTCAAATCAGTAGAAGTAGATTTTGTTATTAAGTTCATATGCACCTCAGCAGCAGCATCAATCTCAGCTTGCCATGCGTTCTTCCCTTGCCCCAATATAGTCGCTGCCATCAGTTTGAATCTGTATTTTCCGCTGACAAGATCTGCAGCTTTTAAGAAGATGGCAGCACGATCTGGCCATGGCATGCTTTCCCACTCAGCCTTTGCTGCCAGCGCTCCATCGATCGCATTCGCAACTGTCGCTTTATCTGCTTCATGGTATGCGCATAGGTGTCGCGCGTGGTCGTGCGGCATTGGTTGTTTTGCAAGGTTGCCCGTTCTGATCTATACATATGCATCATTCAGAGAGAAAACCCTTGGAATTTGGGACTTCCAATACATACCTCTTTGCCATTAACAATACAAGGAACTTCAAACGGGGCCTCTTGCTCCATCTTTGCAATCGCTGCTTGTAACGCTGCGCGATCTGCAGAGCCCTGGTGCATATGATCGCTTTTCATCGGAATCGCGCAGTGGTCAACATTCGAAGACGAGATAGATAGCTTTGGATACTCACCATCGGTTCATTTTCAATAGCCGGGACCTTGAAAGTCGCTAGTTGTGGTGTCGACATTGTGAGTATAGGAGATAACGGGGGTTCGAACGTTCAGCCCCGGAAGAGATATCAAGCTATTTATTGCAGTCTGTTTGAGAAATGAGCCTCATGACCGAGGTACTCGTATCCACATGCATACAAGGGTCTACAACCAGGAGGGACGGAAGGATCTTAGCGTAAAGCCATTCATACTTTGCGATATTCAACCATCGCGAATGATCAGAAATCAGCGTGAAACCCAGAGTTACTATCTTATAAATACCGGTTGCGACTAACATCTTCCCCGGACCATAGTGGAGAGAGAAACACTAAGTGAGCACATCATACAGCGACAATATTTCACGGTTCACACAACCCTGAATAGATGATATAAATATAGTGTACTAGCCTCGAGGTGGAATACATAGTATATAGCATTACAGTTATTGTAATGTAACTTATCTTTGTCTATTAGTTATCCCAGCCTAGTAGTCGTACCTGATAGTTCTAGATTGTCGAAGGCAATGCATCAATTGCGAATTTCAGGGATTGTAAGAACTTCCAAGAATCGATGACGCTACCCGAACAATGCAGACACCTGGTAGCGCAAGCCGCTTTGGCCAGAAACTCGAGTCCGAATATAACATCAGTTGTTGGGCGTACCTCTAATTCCTCCTTTGCGCGTTTTTCAAATTCGTACCACCACTTTGGGGTACCTTGCATAGTAAACGCGGAGCCATTGCACTGCATACATTTAATGTCTTCTGGAATCTGTAGCAATGCAATAGCAGAGCGTGCAAGTTGTCGATGAAGGTTTAGAAGGCGGTGATATGAATAGCCAGACATTTGCTTCAAGTCTTCTGGCGGTGGACCGTCGAGCACATTGAAGTTCAGTGAGTACTTTGAGGCTATCTTTGCTTCTTCGCCAAAATCACAGCGACAAGCGATCGCATAAACGCGCAAGGGTGATTTTTGGATGAATTCAGGCGAGACTAGGAGTCTGCGTAGTTTGTCAACGACTGATGTACAATCATATTTGATGGCTGCATTCGTGACGGTCTCAAGCTCCTCTAAAGAAGTGAAATTGGGTTCTGGTAAGGGATAAATAAACTGTAGTAGAGCGTCGAGGGTTTGTCGCGTTTCTGTGACTAGGGATGACGGGCTTGTCGACAGTCGACGGAGCCTGGGGTAAAATAAACATGTCACGAAAGAACGATGATGCTGCCGAGAGGATACAACGATGAACATGAAACTCGGTTGGACAGAAGAACAGCGTCAGAGTCTGCACTGTCGAACTGTTATGATGACAAAGAGATGGTCATGGATATCAAACTGTAACAAGGAAAGGATGGGATACTGTTCAAGTGATCTGAGCTCTTATATGTGGGGATAGTCAACCACACCGCATCAGTAGTTGTTGACAATGCCGTTTGAACTCTGTTTTTTGTTTTTGGTCCCGTACAGATGCATCAAACTAAGCATGGAAGGAGGCACCATTACTCTCGTAGGCCAAAATCTGTGATAACCCAAAGGACTTTGAGTGACAAAGATGATTTGCAGGGCTGAAGGCACCCTCTTACATCCCAGACTAGCTTCCTCGAAGCCCATTGCTTGGGGTGTGTGAGACCTATGCTATGGGCTTTGAGGGAGTCGACTGTATAGCGAACAGTGCTGTGCTGGATTAAATTTAGCGTAGTCCAGGTGGCAGGAACAGATTCCATGTGTACAAACACTACTTGAAAAATTTTAAAGTACTTAGGCTTAAGTACCATAACGAGAACGATTGGTGTCGTCCATCTGCATAAGTATGTATGTAAGCATGTGATTCGCCTTTAACCCCCCATTCGGTCTACGGAAGCACACGTTGCACGTAATGTGAAGCTGATCACATGACCATCTGAAAAGGACTATGTAGACGATGGCATGGTGGAGTAAGCACAACGTAGGGGCATTAGCACGTCTACAAGCACTCGCCTTAGCTCTGACGGTATTTCGTAGCTGTGTTTTATGGGTTTCATAGGACGACGTGCAGCAAATGATGTTGGTTTGGGACTCTCCTCATTGTGAAAGCTGCTAATGGACACGGGGACTTTAATCAATGGATCGTCACCCGATATAAATGGCTCGAAGTTTCGACTGCGCTGTATAGGCATCAATTCCACAGAGTACTACAGGGGGAAGTATGTTCAGCAAAAAAAAGTCAGGATGTCATATAATCTTACATTTAAACAGAATGCATAAAAGTCACAAGAAGGCTGCATCTTACTCGCAAGATGAAGCTCCCCTTCCAAAAAACGGCCACGAGAAGAATGGAGATCAGCAGGCGGCTCCCACCAAACAGCATTTTGAATCTCATGTGCTTCGTCGGTCATTCGTGACGCGTCGCGCGATTGGGCTTGTCGTCCATTTTTGTAATAGTGCAATTTGCGGAGCAGACGCAAATTGATGACTTTTGGTTGGGAGAGTGTATCGATTACTTCTCCATCTGCAGTGGAAAAGTAGAGGTAACAAGGAATGACCGTACCTCTAGAATAACATAGCTACAATGATAACATTTAGAAAAATGTTGTCTCCTTTCCTGAAGTTATAACGAGTATCTCACAGGTTTGGCTAAAAACAACTGAGCAGCGACTTAAAAACGATTCAGTTGTAATTTCAATATGAGACCGTACCGTGCACCTGACGCCCACTTCGGCACGTCTTCCTGAGACGTCATGAATACCACGAATTGTGGTTGAACCAACTTCCTGCCAACCACCCGGATCGTTCTCTGGACCCGTCAGCCGATTGCCTTGCTGATATGCCAACTGACGTAGTATAGATGGAGAATCTGGCTTTGTTTTGGGCATATAAGTAACTGGCACCCGAGTCCTAGAGGCGGTCAACACACAACTTTGTAGGTGGGAATAAAATCGCTACTTACTTGCTTGGTGAACGAAGACGGCCATGCGCAAAAATCAATTGGAGTTCATAATGCACACTCACAGCCGCACTCTTCTCTAGAAATGACTGCGGGGTAGGATACCATTGTGTCGGAGAATTACCCTTCCCTGGAACCTCTACATGGGTAGGGAATTCAAAATCAAACTGAAATCTGTAATAACCGTGGAAACGATCCATGGAATGCTGGCCGCAGAGGTGAATGGGAAGCAAAAGGAGATGTCGGGGTACGTGCTGCTGCTGGATCCCCATCAGCACGCGACCAAAGCAAAACGGTACGGGTAAGAAAAGTGTGATTTTCATCTCGATAATACCCACTGACAACTTGACCTTTGAGCTGTTATGTGGTATTAGTGCATACACGAGGCCCACGTAGAGACAGTATTATACACTCACTGTAAGACTAATGGAGTCAAAAGATTGCGGGTTTGCCACATCCAACTCTACATTGCCACGTATGGTATCTCCACCTACAAAATCAGTGTGCGATGGTCTGTTTGCAGCTGTTGGATGACGACGTCGGTAGTGAAGCGAGAGAATTCCGCAAGTCTTGCCAGAAACAATCACATCACACTTTCGAATGTCCCATTTGTCCTGGGGGCCTGGAACTTCGCTTCTTATGATGGTAGGACTGAACGTTGCCGCAGAAATAGAGGACGGGGTTTCATCATTCTGTGTTCCTTCAACTATTTCCATGTCCGTAAACTCGAAGTAACTTGGGGCAGCCTCTTCATCGATAACAGAAGGCACTTCCGACTCCGTGATGTTGTGCACAGTATAGTCATCGTCATTCTGTACAGCTACGGAGTAGCGAGGAAGAGTGTCCACCGCCGAAATGCGAGACAGCCTCTGTGAAATCCGTTGAGAACAGTTTCTATACATGCCTGAAGAGTGATGTAAGGGAGAGCGCAGGCGACCCTCTAGATTGAAGGAATATATATTTATTAATAAAATTCTGCAATGAATTCAAACGGGATCTTGCACGGATTCGGGATACATCTGATCTGATCTGTCCAATGTGGCATCGAGTATATTGCAAGCATTTGTACATATATAGATTTTGAGGGTGGCCTTGGTAACTTAACTTTTGAAATCAGCACCTGGACCCTGTGCTGGGTTGAATGCAGTAAGTTACAAAAGATTGGCATCATGAACTTACGGCACACGTACACACGCAATGGCCTAGCTGGGTGTTAGCCTGAAACACGTTAGAGGGTTGGACAGCCAGTACATCCCACTGGTATACCATACATATAACTCGACAATCCAATGGACTGTTTTCCAACAAGGTCCGTCAATAAGGCAGATATCAGGTACATTGATCAGTGATGATTTACATAACTGATTGATGAAACACTTGCTGTTAATTTTTCAACGCTCAGGATTGTTTCCAGCGCCCTAGGAGAGGTGGAGCCGAAATAAAACGTCGTTGTTTGCCAAACCGAATGCCTCACTGCATACATCTCGTTTAATTGTAAACATACCTCAAATCCTATAAACTAGACGTCTTACCCACGGCACAAGCGTGCTTTGAATGGTGTACTAACAGGGGAGCTATAATAAACCATACTTTGGGAGACACATCTCGCTGTTCGGACAATTCCGGGCCTAAAATATTGGGTCACGTGTATAATCATTAGTCCGGAGACCGCTAACTCAACGGTGCACTTTAATCCACAGACAAGAAAAACCAGGCATTTATACGTTGGATTATTTGCAATATCGCAAACAAAAAATATGAGCTCAGAACAACTTGAAGCTACACCCCAATCCTCCACTAGACCTAAATTTTGGCTTCTCAAAGCGGAACCAGACTCGCGCATTGTTAAGGGGAAGGATGTCAAAGTATTTATCGTTTTTTATATCATTTCTGATGATCTATGTTTTATTGATTATTTCACAACTTGTCTCTGGAATATATTCGTAGTTCAGTGTGGCTGACTTTGAACAAGTGGGGACGTCGCCTTGGGAGGGTGTACGGAATTATGAAGCACGCAATCTGATGCGTGAGATGCGCGTTGGGGATAAGGTGTGTTCCTCAGCTTTTTGTTGAAGTGAGGTGTGCAAGTGTGATGTGGAAACATTTCCTTCGGTCCTTACACCCGTTCGACTCAAATAGGCTTTATTCTATCATTCAAATTGCAAAACTCCAGGTGAGGATGTTTTATTTCTGATAGGTTATGATTCTCATTCGGTTGTAATGCTACAAAGGAGTAGCCGCATTCGCCAAGGTCCGTGATCATTTACATTCCAGTAGTTAGATTCAACCAAACTCTCTGACAAAATAACCTGACACTTGCAGGTTGCAAAAGAAGCGTATCCAGATTGTAAGTCATCTTGCAAACTACCCATAGTGAATAATAAACTGTTCTCACAACTTTTCACCACTGACAGATACAGCATGGGACGCGTAAGTTTTTTCCTCTGAATTACAACTAATGCATTTACGAATGTGATGTTGATGTTATCAATTAGTTCACATCCATACTATGATCCTGTAAGTATCCCATCCTCCAGGAAATTATCTCCTGAACAAACCTTTTTTTTGGCTCTAGAAATCAGATTCTACTTCACCAAAATGGTACATGGTCGATTTACAATTTGTATCTCGTGCCAAGCATTTCGTTCCACTTGCTCTATTACGGCATGTTGCAGGGCTTAAAGATGATGAACCACCCCCAGAGATAGCTTACATCAGGTCCACAGGAGTGCAAGCTATCAAGAGTGAGCACATACCGTCTAATTGATGGTTCCGTTTATTTATTACCCTACAGACATGAATCTAGTAACACGTGGTAGGTTGAGCGTACAACGTGTAAGTCAAGAAGCTTGGGATGTCGTTTGTATGCTCGCACAGCAGGGTGGATGGGAAGAGGGTCAGGGGATTGCCTCCAAGACTTCTGGAAAGACTAAAGTCAAGGAAGTGGTATCCAGAAAGAAAGTCAATAACCGAAAGGTTGAAAATACGGAAGGGGAGAGTAACGAGGGCGAAAATGAGAATAATGAAGTAGCGGAAAAGAAAAGAGTAGCGAAGGCCAAAACGAAAGGGCGTCCACTAGTAGTTGGCAAGAAAAGAAAAGATTCTAATAGCGATGGGGTAAGCGGGCATGAGGGAGAATTTAAAGATGAAGATGAAGATGAAGATGAAGATGAAGATGAAGATGAAGATGAGACACCACCCCGCAGTTCAACTAAACGAAGGCGGAAAAATGACGGTCAAGGCGACTCAGATGACTTTGTAGATGACGAAGAGGGATTACCACTGCGCAGGTCGACGAGGACAAGGGCACGCAAATAAGGATCATAAATTATATTTGATGTGAGATATGTACATAAAGATGTTTTTATATTTTAAATTAAAAGTGGAGACAAAAAAAGCTGGTTCTCAGACCAGTACCGTTTTATGCTATAAGTAGCAACAGTTAAAAGCGGTCTCTCGTATGCTATTTGGATGTATGACACCTAGATCCTGGTAGAACTATGGCGCTAGTGAGCTGGTGATCTTTGCGAGCGAATATAAGTGAGTTAGGAAACGCAAATTCGTGAGTATTTGATAGGGCATGTCGTTGAAAACATGGACACAGAACGAATGTCAGTGGATTACGCCCGTAGTTGAAATGGACTATAATGGTGAGGTAGATCCAAAATCAGTTATTTAATGTCTACAAAAACATACATTGTAATCACCCGCCTAGAACACACTAATAATGCAATCGAAATTAGGCTGAATCGATCTCATAGAACAGATAGAACAGCGTGACGCAACGAAGTCGGTAAGGGCTCTGCCTCTTTATAGAAACTGGCAATTGTCAAAGGGGCTGTGATCGCAGGTTCATCTGCGGGAACAGGTGGTTCAAGGATCCCACCACACAGCAGTTTGAAGGTGGTGTATCTCTTCGAACATATGTGATGAATCTCGTAAAATAGCCTGCTGTCCCTTTTTAGAACCGGAGTTTACGAACCAGGAGAAGATTAATAAGGGAGAGAGCGTCAAGTACTTCTCCATTTGGTGACGAAAGGAGTAGGCAGCAAAGGGCCACCGTGCCTACCAATATGTTAGAGTGTCAACCTCCATTTGAGGGGAGGTACGAATAGCAAAGCTTTAAATTTCTTGACTATCCATCTGATCACCGTTGGAGTCAACTCGGGGACGTTCATTGGATTGCGGCAAGCGAGCAGGTCTAATCGGGAATGGCTGGTGTCCCGGATTGAAGCATTGATCCGCTATATTATCACGTGATGTATCAGTATCGGTTTGAAGTCTCACCCAATCCCTATTCTGGCACCACAATGTACAAACTTAACTGTCTTATCATTGATGGTTCTAAGCCTGTGGAGGATATCTTCGTAGTCAGGGTGAAACCAAGCAACACCTTTGCACAACTTGCGGTGGAGATTTGTACAAATGGCCCGAAATTACTTCAACAGTGCAGTGCAGCTGACCTCCGCCTCTTCAAACCCAACGAAAACCTCCCAGATGATCTCGATATCTCATAAATTCACAACTCAACGACAGGACTCTAAAAGAAGACAGTCTTCTTCATGCACTTTCAACAGTGAACGATGAGTTCCAAAACCAGCCACCCTTAGATTACGTACATATACTAGTTCAGATACCTGCCAACGTAGGCCGACAACAGACTGGTAAGTCATTTATACATTATTGGTCAGGCCTCGCTCATATGAAATACAGCATCTCTTCTTACTGATTTCCTTTTAACTGCTAAGATTACTAGAAGGACTGTCGAACTTGTGCCAACTGAATCAATTGATAGCACATGTCTGTACCGGACAGATCAGGTGGATGTCGCTCCACCTTTCTACCTATGCAAGCTCGAAATGGTTGATTTGATCACAATGGACCTATTTGAAAGAGTTCTGCCGAGTCTTTCCACAATCAACCAATCATTTATATCCGTTGCCTCTATACATATTGCCTCATATGAGCTCGGTGTTACTCAGCAACCGATACGTGACAAACCATTCGTCTCCGCATCGACTCGATATATCTTACAAGCGTGTTTCTCTTGCGCTGCAGCAGTTGGAAAGTCGTTCACAATCACTAAACAAGATAGGGATAATAATGCAGATGCTAGGATTCAAGTTGTTGGAAGCCCTTCCGGAGGTATCGCAATAGAAGACAAAACTCCAGCTGTATACAGGGCTTACTACGGCGATGACATCGTCAACACTACCCGCGGTGAAATTAGCATCCGAAACCCTGAAAATGGGTTTCAGAGCATACTTTTCAAAGTAAGTTAAAATACAGCAATGCATTCCAGTCATTTCTCAATTCCTTCTCTAAGCTTTCAGTTTGTATGAACTCTCAAAAATTACGATGGGGCCTTATTCACGACGCTGAGCATATGAGGATCCTCCGTATGGAATACAAAGACGCCTGCCCTTACATGATTATTTCTGAAGAGATTCCTGTTGACTTACCCCCACCACGGTCTATATATTCCTTAATATGTTATATGCTACTTACCACCGATGAGGAACTTACTATCTTTGACGGAGTCAAAGTGGGCATTCCCGCACCTACCCCAGTTCAGCTTTTTGGTGGTATTTGTAGGGAGACACGACGCATCAATGAGAACATTTCCCATGCCCAGGACATTCCAGAATTCCCGGAAAAGGTGAAACCTTTTCAACTGGATATCATTATAGTATTCTCAGTTCAAATTGGTTCAGGCCATATTGCATACAAGTGCCGGTGGGGGCACAGAACTTATGGATATCTCGCTGCGAAGAATGGACAAACTACCGGCTCATACCGGATCTACTCGCAAATTAGATGTCTACCTCAAAAAATTGATTGGTGCTGGAACATTTGGCCGCGTTTTTCATAGTGCCGCGTTTTTCATAGTAAAATTTATATCGAAGACAGATATTCTGGCTCAGCTGTAGGTCAAACTCACCAATCCCAGGGTTTGCATATTCTTTTGAAACTGAGGCTGCAGCATACCATAAGCTCCTGCAAACTCTACAACATTGCCTGTACTCTAAATTCTATGGTAACTTTAGCGGGGAATTCAAGGGATTCGAATACTCTTGCATCTTAATGGAATATGGTGGCAATGCTCTGGAGACATTTGATGGCTTGTCAACTGATTGAAAGGTCTGCATTGGTAGTAATTGCTTCCTATAACTTCGATTGACACATACATTGATATAGGAACGACATCTTTCGGGTCCTTTTACTGATCCATCAAGCAGGTGTTCTACATGGTGATGTCTGCCCAAGTAATGTCCTGCGCTCTAGCCATGGGATGTTGTTAATGGATTTCTCCATTGCACGGGTGGAACACGATTGTGAAGGTGTGGGAGTATGTGAAGAGCTGAGTGCTGTAGCCAAGGAGCTCAAGCTTACTCAACACGATGCTATGAACTGCTTAAATCACGGTGTCTAAGTCAACGCAACCGCGTATGATATCATCACCCATGAAGTCAGCGTGTGGCGATTTATCGATATTATCTACGATCGGCGGTGACACACGTCTTGTCAGACAAAGTTATATGGGACGTGCGTACCTCCCATTGGTCTTGTGGGTGAGTACCGCTATTTGATGAATTGGTTCGTGGAAGCCTGGTAGTATCGACCTCAAGTCTGCGAAATGGGAATGGTCGTGTAGTTTTCGGTAACTTGAACGTTGGCCTAGGGATTGAAAATGTGTAATCTCCGCCACGATTCGTTGCTTCCCAATGATGATATCAGGAGTAACGCAGGAGTTATCAGGGACTGGCAGCTGAAGCGTCCTCATAATCAGCACAAAAAGATCGATTCCAGTCCATACCTATCTCAGAACTGCAAGTGAGTTGAGCAAACATCCCCTTCATTGAGATTCGATATATATACCAATCAGTAGGTGACGACACCCAGGTAGTACAAACGCGGAACGAGGCACAGGAACTGTATGTGTTTCGCCAATATGGTTATGACCTGTCACCTAGGCGTAATCGTTGTCCTAGGGTCTCATGAGGACGGAGAAGCCTCGAGTTTTCAGGCCGAGAAAGCCCTGAAAGCTGTGCTTGCAACTATAATATTTTAACTTCTTCAAGATTCTAACAAAACCAGATTGTTACATATATAGTTGAATTCGGAGATGGCAGACTCTGGAGAGTAAACGAATGAGTTTGCCAAATTGTCACCGCTTATATGATTTCTGTAAGTAAACTCATTGTCAGATATATACGCATAACGATGATGAACTTATTCTTGAACTTTTTGGTATTCAGTGTTAACTTGGAGTGAATCTGTCTCTGAAAAGCTACCAGGGGATGTGGCGGAACAGCCGAGTCCCTTGCAGAGAGGTGGGAGAGCCCATAAATTTGCACACAATAGAACCGTCTACTTGGGTACCGGGATCGATTGATTAATATTTCCAGAGTGCTAACTTCATCCAGTGTGTCCGTATCGAATCAGTGGACTATCGTTATACCAGCTACTCAAGTTAAGTGATAGTAGTTCGCTATTTTATTCTCTTGGATCCCGTGATTTAGCCTTATTTTCCGTCGGTTGCACACTCAATATGCAAATCGATGTCAAGAACAGCTTCGTGTCCCAGGTGCAATTCCAGTGAAAGGGGTAGGCTCACAGAATGTCCCTAAGTTTACTGTCGGAGATGGTCTGTCATGCTTAGTGAACAAGAACTTGTATATGGGATGCCCATTCGTTCGTTACCTTGACCAGCAACCACAATAACAAAGACTCAAGCTGTCAACAAATAGGCGACTCTTCGCTTCTTCTCTCGGTACATATGTTGTATTTCTTATTATTATCAAAGTCTTACAATCATACAGATATAGGATCCTTCATGACACCGTCGTCAAGCTGTTCATTCCCTCGAGTCTATAATCATCTCTAAGCCCGGAAATTCGCTTTATGAAAAGGAAGCATGCGGAACTTTGAAAAGAAAGCAATCTTCTCTTGTTATGTATAACAAAGAGATTGTTGTTGTTGTATCCAAGGCAGGTGAGTTATCCCTTTTTATTTAAAACTGCTGCTTTGATTATTATTGCAACTTACTCATTTATCAGCGCTTAACAGCTCTGCAATTACGGTACGATAACTGGTGTCTCCAAGTCGAACCTCTACCTTAGCTATCACTACACCTATACAATGTCTGCGACCATTACTCCTCCGGGTAGGAAAACACCAATGTGTCGTACATGCGACACACCAATGAAAGGCCACAAACGCGTGAACGGGTCCCCAATTTGTCCTAATCACACTCCTCCCTCCGCCAACGACAACGCTAGCGAAGGAGAAGAAGCTGGTAACGGTGAGGCTGCCAAACCAAGCCCAAAAACGCGCTCCCCACCATCTCAACGCGCCCACCCCCACCGATCTCCACCTAAATCTCCAATCGTTCAACGCGAAGCAGCACTCATTATCCCAGCGAAAGGTGAATACCGTAGTGATCACCCAGACTGGGCTACCACCCCCGCGCCGAACAAGAGCAAGCCCCAGTACCTCAATCATCATCAACCGCAGCCATCTCAACAAGGACAACAAGAACAACGCTTACCAAAACAGATTTTACCCTCAATCTCCGATAGAAAACTAGGAAATAAAAAGTACAAGAACGAATCACCGCGCGAAGCTTCACTTGTGCCTACGTTATTGGTAGATGATGATGGCCGCACTATACGTGGTTCTGATGACGAAGGTGGTGATGAAGATGAGGGATTCGTTAGTGAAGGTGAGTATAGTGGTGGGTATGGAAAAGTAGGAGAAGGGGCATTCAATGTAGGCGGGCAAGGTGGCAGGGATGTGGTTTCTCTATTAAAGACGAAACGCAGGGATATACCATATATCAAGGAAAATGCGAAGAAGATGGGTGAATATGCGGAAGCATGGCGCGTTACTTCTGATGATCACTCTCCGACTGGTGGTTATGATTCGAAAGCTGTGAATAAGGATAGAAACGGGAAGGGGAAGGGGAAGGAGAAAGAGAGAGAGAAGGGATTGGCGAGAGAGGATAGTTCATGGTTGATGGCAGTTGGGGAACGCCGTTCGTTTGTTAAAGAAGTTGCAAACTTACTCAGCCGCACTCCGAATACCCGAGTCGCCACTATGCCTGGAACCATTGCGTCTTCATCAACAGAGATGGTCGAAGGTCCGAGGTTCGTTACGTTCACCCAACTGATGATAGCAGGCGGACTTGGTGGTCCTAGTAGTTGTGACTTGGTTATCATTTTGGTGAATGCTCTCGGTATCGATATCGATAGTTTTCATATGTACAACACTAGTTGATTGTTTGTAAAATATCATAAATCAAAATCCCTGATATTTCTTTATACATTCCAGTAACGGCTACCAAATAAAAATACAGAAGAAAGTATCGTCGACATGTCGTTATAAAAAAAGGAAGGACATTTATTTTAACTGTCAGATATAAGGATAAGAAAAAAGGAAAATCCACACAAATAAAACAGTCCATAAGAAAAACCTCTCGATATCGACATTAGAATTTCAAACACCCCAGTCCTCCAAACCAGCCCCAAACCCAGCTCCCATCTTACTCCAAGTCCTTGTCAACCTATCCTCCCTCCTCTCCTCCTGTCTCGCAAGTGTAACCCCAAGACCTTGCAACGCACCAACACCACCAACACCAGTTCCCGTACTGCTCCCAACAAGCCATCCACTCCACCACTTCCCCGACCCAACAACCCCACTCTCACTTCCACTATCACTCCCCACAACTCCATTCATCATCGCCCTCTTCCCTGCCAATATACCATTATTTCTCCTCTTTTTAACCCCTCTTCCATTCGCTTTTTCTTTAAATCCAGAAGAAACACCTTCAGGTCGAGTACTCGCATATGATTCCGGTAATTCAGCGAAACTTATCCTTTTCGGAGTTGACCTCCCGGAACTTGGAGCACTGCTCCCAAAGGCACGCGCGACTAGCATGTCTGGGAGACTTGGTGTGGATGTACGAGATATTGAGGGAGAAGTTGGACTGGTGCCTGCAGGTGATGGTTGTTTCATGATGGATTGTCTTGGAGGAGAAGGTGGGCGGGTGGATGAAGAATGTGTACCTTTTGTGAAGAGACGGGAGATTGAAGCTGTAGCAGTCGATGTACTTGCTTGAGCAGCTGGTGGTGGTGAACGAGGGAAGAAAGCTGGTGGTGGACGTCCCTGCGTGGAAGATGCGCGAGAACTTGTTTTAACGGGTTGGTCATCGAGTATCTTTCTTAGAGATACCACAGTCAGTTTAGCTACTACACCATCTGATGATGATGAGGACTCTTCTGTTGGAGGTGTCATTGGACGGTGGTTGAAAGTTAACGGAGATACACTCCGTTTCGGCGTTCTCGACCGTGAGTTTCGAGATGAAGGTATGTCCTGAATCGAAGGATTAGCTGGCGATGGTGATTTCCGCCTTTTATCTATGCCATTCCTCTCAGTGCTAGCATTGCTGTTACTTGAACCTCGTCTCGGAGTTCGAGACATAAAGGAAGCGGTAAATGAGGAGGAAGGAGTGGATGAGCTAGACGAGGATGCTCTTTTGACGAATGATGATAGCATGTTATATGCTGGCGTTGATGGTTCCAATGGCTTGTCTATAAGCTGAGGGAGTGAAGGGGATGCATGTAGATTTGGTGTGGACTGTGTAGCAAACTCTCTTATGGGTCTCGACTCCGTAGATGGGTAACATGACGCAGAGGCACGCAAACCAATAGTGGAGGGTATGAGTATTGTATCTGGGTCATTAGAAGATGCAACAAGCTGTGTCAATGCACGAGGAGGAGGGCTGACGAGGTTTGAGCGATTCTGTGGTGTCAGACGTAAAGCAGGTTCTGTTTCATGTCTCAGTTCCAACGACGGTCGCCGACGATTCCTCCGATGTTGCTGGAGTGGCGAAGTAGACGAAATGGGAAGACTACTGCTCACAGTATTCTCCAATGCAATGAAAGATGGTTTCACTACACGAGGATTGACCTGTAAGCCTAGCAAACCATCGACACCTCTGCTTATCTCTTCAAGATCTTCAGCCCATGCCTCTTGTTCATTCCACCTGCCACGCAACCGCTGTGCGCGTGCTTCCAATGAATGTTCACTTGGCACATCAGATGCAAGGACTGCAGACAGGGAGGATTGCGTGGAGATGGATGACTGTAATAGGGTATTTGACATCTCCAGCGCGTGTACACTGCGTTCCAGAAGGGAGTCTAGGAATGGATCACTAGTTGGCGACGCTGCCACTTGTTGCCTTTGAAGCTGAGCAGAATGTCTTCTCTTGTGACTCAAGTGCTGTGCGGATTGTCGTTTTGAACGTTTGGGTGAGGAGAGTGTGAGTGGGGAAGTCGAAGTTGAAGTTAGTTGAGGGACGTAGATGGTATTCGTATCTGAATCGGTGTCTTCGTCTGCTTCTTCAGCACTATCTGGGTAATCCGGAGGAGTATCGGAAGGTATCCAGGTGTTAGAGACGTATTCTGGTAGTGTTGAGGGATCTGGAGACAACAGTTTGATGTTTGAGAAACGTCTCCGGTGGGATCTACGGTGAGGGATGGGATTCATTATTGAGAGTGTAAGAGGAAGATAAGTATAGCGAAAAAGACGGAGGCGCTACCGGCAAGGGAACCGAAGCGAGTCAGAGACTGTCAAAGTTGAAGGAAATATTGTTGGAGTAAGGTCAAAGGTCAAGTGAGTGTGAGACCACGCGGTGTCTTCTGATTTCATCTAAGAATGTCATACGAATCCATGTGTATAATCTTATATAGTCCTTATCATTTAATACGCTTCAGTCCCAACTGTACTACCCATTATATACTTCTCAAACGGCCCTGCAACACTCTCCAGATATCGTCGCACCCTCTGACTCCTGGTATAAATCATCGGACTATAAAACTCCAATGTAGTCCACAAGAATACCCTACTGTGCCTCGATCCAATTTTGTCGTAATCTCCTAAATATACCATCCCCTTGTCAATGGCCAATATAAATACGAGGGAAACTATTACACTCACCCTCTAATTCTTTACGTAGATTCAACCACACCTGCGTCACGTCCGTGATGATAACATCAACACCCCATCTCACAGCCTACACAGCCTCTTCGTCAATTGAATCCTCATTACCAATTGCACTTGCTTACCTCCATCATATGGTCCGGCTCGTTAACCGTCCATACCATAATATTCTTCCCAGCCCCTTTACATTCGTCTCGGAATCTGCGATACTCTTGATAAACATCACGGCACTCTGATGGCCTCCTGGAATACACTCACTTTTGTCCGTCCAAGGTCGTTAAGGCGCCAAAGAGCATCGAAAACGTATCACAATGATCCCAAAAATACTTTCTCGCAATGACTGTGCTAGTTCCAATATATGATCTCCTACAATATGGAAGACGCTTTTTGGCATATTCAATAAAGCAAGGATGCCATAATCCCAGGAGAATACGTGGAGCGAGGTCGCTTTCCCAATTTGGTTGAGCGGAGATAATTTCATGCATCAAAGCAAAGAGGCGGTCCGGGTCATTCTGAACTTTAACGTCGACATTAAACTTGACATGGATATTCTCAGGCTGGAATAATTCAAAAAAATTGTTTGGAAAGGCCCTTTTATTCAGCATTGGTGAAGCAAGAGCAAGTTACGTACTTTCATAAGGAGAGTCAACGTCTCAGCGAATGTAGGGATGGATTGTTTAGGTTCTTTCAGGGTCCTAGCGCTCTGCATGCCGTTAACTCCATACCAATCGAGTTCTTTGATTTCTCCTGAAAGAAAAAAAAAAGACGGGGTGTTGGTACTTTCTTTTTATTGAAGAAGGATCGGATGGATCATGTTTTATAATACCTTTCGAATCCGTAGTCCTATGCAAGTCTAAATAAAGGATGGCCATTGTCGGTACGGGGGGTAAACACGGGTGAAGAATGGAAAAGTAACTTACGGGGATCGTGGAACATTATGACCACCCCATCTTTCGAAACATGGACGTCTGATGACGATGGTTACGGGCGTATCAAGAGGAAAACGCCAAACATTGAAGAAATACCACTCTCGATGCCTTGGCACCCGTCACGGATGGCGGCTTCGAAACTAGCGAGGGTGTTCTCTGGGAATCGTGACGAGGCCTATAACAAGTGAGTTTTTGATTGGTGGTAGGTTGATTTACGGTCTCACACCACGATGACCAAAGCAGTCTGCAAGAAGTCATGAATGATATAGTCAGTAAAGGTCTATGTGGGGGTAAAGAAACGACAGGTGATTACTTGGAAGAGACCTTTGATTTTGGACGGCCATGATATAGAGAGAAGTAATATATAGGAAGACAAGGAATGAAGAAAGGGAAAGAGCAGAGAAGAAGTTGAATTTATAGTCAGAGTGCCAGTTCTGAGAACATTTTCGTGTTCCTCCCTGATCAAATCCGGAACTCGTATGTTCCTTATTAGTCAACGTTCTCCGACTTTCTCTACCCTGCCCTTCTCGACCTCTCCCACTACTTGCTATACAAAGTCTATTCTAATGCTGCTTCGAACGTGTATCCAACTAATCAGATGTCGAATAGAATGTCGCACATGTGTTCCTACATATGTTGTGGAGAGACCCCAAAAATACTCAATTGCTTCAAATGCGGTCGAGTCTACATACAGTATACAAGTATTGTGCACGGGCCTTTTCAATGCATTCAAATGCTTGGCCGGAACTCCTTGGTACCGGCAATCACGACTGTAGGTAAAACAAATTTTGCATGGTGTGCCGCGGCACCGTGCAAAGAACATTCATACTGTAATTATCGCATGTGGCTACATAAATCCCACCTACTGCCTACGCGCAATTTGCGATGTTGTATAAATGTAAAATATATACTCCGGTCCGGGGAAGGTAACACTTTATCACAATTAATTACTTCTATGCGGCCTGAGGTCGTCCCACCAAAATCATGCCTTCATCTTCCTCAGTCTCAGCGCCATTCTCGCTTATAGCAACTCTCGAATGCCCAGATGATTGTGTGGACGCAAGCGAAGCACTTGATCCTCTTGGTGACGGGGTATCAACTATTCCTCCACTCGTCGGGATATTCAGCTTAGGAACCACATCGGCGCTTGCCAAATTAGGAACACTGGAGCCTTCATGATGCTTCTGTTCCTGCTGTTGTTGGTGCAGCTCTTGCTTCTCTTGTGGGACCTTGACGGAAATATCACGTAATGCTTCTAGCATCAGGTCACGCACTCGAGTAGCTAGCGCGGGAACGTCGGCAGCAGTCAATCCCGTAGTCGGGATGGGGGGGAGTACTAGATTGGCGTTTGTCGTAAGCAATTATTATATCTTGAAAATATATAAGTATATATACCTCGGACTTTCAATGTACCCGTATCAAATACACCAGAACGATACATTCGCCAGTAGTTTTCCGTGACAATGGGAACGATGGGTATACCAGCTTGGATCGCCAAATGGAACCCACCCTTCTTCATAGACAGCATATCAGGTATTTCCGAACTGTGTCGCGTTCCTTCCGGGAACATCCATAAAGACACTTTAGACGTTCTCATAAATTCAGCTGCTGCTTCGAGAGAGCGTATTGCTCGAGCATTGTTTCCCCTGTCAATAAGGAGCGCTCCGGACATGAGAAGGAGAGGTCCCAGGGGTGTGTACTGTAACTCTTTCTTTGCCATAATCGATGTCTGCCTAGGCATCAGCCTAGATTCCTCGCATGTCAGAAAATGAAATTTAAACGAAGGATCAAAAGAAATTGGGATATGGGGACACCGAATTTAGGTTAGTGAGAAAGAAAGAGTTAGGCTTACCTTGAAACAACGAAAACATCAAGCATACTCTGATGATTGGCCATATACACGACAGGTTTCGCCGCATCCATATATTTAATGTCCTCCACCTCTATACGAAGATCCAAAGCACGACGGACCAATGGGTAAAAGACGTACGCGACGAATCGGTTTGAGTCGTATCTTCTTCCTAAAAGGCATAACGTTGCTGAAGAGATTAAACTTAATGTCGACACAGACACCAGTGCGCCGATGTATGCTGCCAAACGGACATAGTATCGACCTATTGGAGACGAGTTTGCTACCGATCTGAGAAGGAAGATGGGGAGAGAGAGGTAGGCGAGGGGTTTGAAAATTGATGTTAGCCAGGACATGGTGGTTGTAATGGTGGGGATGAGAGATGGACAAGGATATGTATACGATTAGTTTGCCCTTTCTATACGAGAAATACAAGGAGAGCTCGGTGCAAACGGCGGGCAGCAGTACAGACCCAGAGCAATCCCCAAGTCGTCGTCTACCAAAGACGGCTGAACGGAGTTCAAAATTCAAATCTTTATATTTAGTATCTCTCCAAAAACATAAACTTATACTACTACTTATAACAAATGCAACGTGGTACTTTTTTTCTCTCCATTTCTTACTCTCTTCGCTTCTTAATGTTCTTCAGGAAGAAAAACTGCTTCGACCACGAAACAGGCACATGTTTCTTCTGTTGATCGTCGACCCCAATCACAACAACAGTCCCGAGCTCAAAGTGCTAATGTTGCAAGAAAACAAGTTAATGCTGGTGCGACAAGACCGGTAGCAGCTAGTGTAGATTCTAGGATCAGAAACAATGCTAGCAGTAAACCTGATACAAGCACTAATGCAGCAAAGTCAACATCACCTGCAAATTCCGTTAACCAGAAACCTCAAACTCAAACTTCGAAAACCACAGACCCACTTCCTCCACCACCAAGTCAAGCGCAATCTCCTGACCCTCTACAAGTTGCTGCTCAGCTATACCCATGGATGTACATGACCACCACACTTGAAGCTTGCTTCAAATCTGCAGAACAAACCGCTGAGGTAAGTTACTCTTATAACCATCCCTCTTATCCATGACCCTTATTTTTTATATTATTCCAGAAGGACCTGGATAAACGTGAAAAAGAACTCCAAGATGAAGAATCACAAATCGAGGATCAGCGTTTACGTTTTGAAGCTGAACGTGATATCACTTTTTATGATGAACTCGGGACTGATGCTGTGAGTTTTTTTTCCCTTTATCAATCGAAGCTAATTGCTAAGTGTATAACATAACAAATACAGTTCGCAAAGGAAGCTCCTGCTATTATGCAGAAGTTCTTGAATCATGGAGATGTATGTTCTCGTACTGAAGCACAAGCTTTGGATCTTGCGATGAATGGGGCTAGTGAGCCGGACGAGGATTTCCCGTTACAAGTGTATAGTGATATGCTGGATAGTCTGGGTGAGTTGATTATTTCTGTATAAGATGTAAATTTTTTTTTAATAATTTTTTAATAGAAAAGTTACAAGATGAAGCTACACAAATCGAATCGTCAATCCTCCACCTAACCTCATCTAACGAACCTAACGACAATAACCACGAAAACGATACCGATACCGAAAGATCAGAAACAGACACTCTCAACTCCGAATCAACAAAATCCTTCCTCGACGATAACGTCATGTCCAATCCTAAATCCCAAATTGTCGGCATGTTTGCATCATGTTTGCCAATCCTACGCGCTCGAATTGCTAATCTGAGTATGGCGCAAGAATTGATTGATAGTGCGCAAGAGAATTTGAGTATTAGTCTTAGAATGGAAAGTCTTGGTATTGAGTGATTGTGTCTGCTGCAGACTGCTCTGGTGTGTTGTGTGCGTGTATATACCTTTATATTATTTATTATACCATGTTGTATCCTTGCAACAATAGAAATGCGTTTCTACTACTGTTCCATAAGCATAAGTATAATGACCATGTAAATATCAAAGGAAAGGAGGGTATAACATGCATAGATAGTAAAATGTCCATATAAAGCATAAGCATAAATATTGAAAGCCAAAAGAGAGATAGAAAGAGAAAGACAGTAGAAAATCATAGATAGTTACTTAGATACGATTGACTCTA
Organism: Floccularia luteovirens; assembly: GCA_009739215.1. Taxonomy (NCBI): domain Eukaryota; kingdom Fungi; phylum Basidiomycota; class Agaricomycetes; order Agaricales; family Squamanitaceae; genus Floccularia; species Floccularia luteovirens. The sequence goes on from VSJF01000004.1 coordinate 327,677, forward strand.
TCCAATATCAATAGAAATCCCAACCAGAAGTTCCACCACGCGAATCATCTGGTCTAAGCGTCCTTTGTAAATATGATTCCTCTCTCACACTACCCGGAATAAATGGTTCTGTCCCAGTTGCAGGATCTAGAATTACCCTCAGATGTTGCCCAAGATGTTAAATTGATAGTAGGTAAATAATTTGTTATCGCTTGTGGACTCGATACAACGCGCATTGTGTTTGCGTTTGCGTTTGTGTTAGTATTTGGGCTTGGGTGGTTATTAGTGTAGGTGTTTGAGCTAGCTTTACGAGGTGTTTGATGGATGGAAGGTCGTTCGTGACTTGGGATTGGTAGGGGAGGGGGAGTTTCTGTGCGAGTTATATCGGATCCTCCACTATGCATAGTTGGATGCCCACTTGAGATTGCCATACCAGTACGGATAGTTTGCACCGTCCGACTCAAAGCTTGGAATACTGACCCCCGATCAGGCCAAACTTGTCGTCCAAAGATATTGGTCGTCTTATTACCCTCATTAGCCACCGACTGGTCATTATCACCATCATCAGCACCGTGAGATGTGAACGTCGAATGAATCGAAGAATCCGACAGTCCTCGCCGACGAAGTGTACGTTCCAAAAGAGGGGCAACATAATCTGCTTCTTCTTCCGCTTCTAGAGGACTTTCCATGTTATCAATTACTGCGTCCACGTTTCGGGATAATCCTCCAGATGCTGATGCCTGCCTGCCCGAGAATCTTCCAATAGTCGCCGTTCTGGGGTTATCCGAGTTCATGAATGATTGTACGCGACGCGGGGCCTTTAAAGGCACCACGACCCAAGGGTCGTTAGCTGGAGCCAAAGGTGCTCCTGCAAATATATCCATCACTCCAGAAGAAGAAAGAGGGCCTTGAGGAAATTCAGAATTTGCGCTGGAGATCGTAGGCTGCGCTTCTGCATTTACAGACGTACTTGTCATCGACCGGCCACCACCAGATCCAGAAAATTCAACATTAACAGTTGTAGCTGATGCCGATAACGCTGGTCCTGATTTTGGAATAAACCGTGACGGCCGTACAGTCCTCTGTTGTGGCCGTGTCGTTGCGCGTTCGGGCAGAATTGTGTCATTCCGGCCTGTTGGCGCAAACAACTTTGATATAGGTGCCATCCAACCTAATTGGTTTCCTCGTTCCTTGGTATCAGATTCAGCTTTGGCTGGATTTAACGCTCTTTCGCTGATCTTGGTAGCCGTAGAAGGGTCTAGAACAACTTCGTTCAAGGTCATCCTCAATTGACCTATCTCAACAAACACTTCTTTTATCAATTTAAATAGCACTCGTAGATCTTTACGCGTGCAGGTAGCGACAACGTTATCGTCTTCCAACAAGACTCGGAATTGGATCCTCAAAGCTGTCGCTTCTGATACGATGTTTCCGACAGTGGAACGAGAAAGATGGCCCACATCAGCACCTTGGAGATGTTGTCGTTTAAGTCTATTCCTTAGAGTCAAAGCGTCGGCTTGTGTCATACGAGTCAATAATGCATCGACGCGTTCCAAGAGAACACCGATATGGGATGAGAGCGATTCTGAGAGAGACGACGATGTTTCTGATCTCGGGTCATGTGGAGAAGGTGATAAATGGTGTGGTAACTGTGGTCCTGAGCGGAATACGGAAGATTTCCCAGTTTGCACCCCACGGTCATGGTACCCGTTGAATAAACCACCATCCATGGAATTCAACGTTGTATCGTTTGCAATCGTGTCAGTGTCTTCGACATCTATACTTGAATAAGAGCTGGGATATTTGGGTTTAGGTTGAATAGGCCAATGACCATCGGAACCAGATAGGGATATTGCTGGAGAAAGTGGGCGTCCAGATATTTCTGGTGTTAAAAGCTGCTTGGAACATGTGTTAGAGATAACTGTTATCGGCCATATGAAAGGAGCCTTACGAAACGGTGCTGGGACTTTCGTTCAGCACTCCTGCTCCGGTTATTACTTAGACCCTGGAATGGATTTGTCAGAAAGGAATTGCATTATTAGTATTAGCGAACGAAGTTTTTACCATGTGGTCAGACAAGGAGTGCGCACTGCCACCGTGGAGATGCCTCATTTTACGTGCTAAAGACGATATTAATGAGAAATTATGATCACAACTGATTGGCAACACACCATTGGGGCGGTTGTTATTTGCCCGTTGCTCTTCAATCTCTTCTTGTAGCGCATGTAAATCCTCTCGCGATTCCATGAGGAGCTGCTGTAGTTCTCCATTATCTCGCTTCAAAGTCTCATTGTCTACCACCAATGATTCAAGCACCTTCATTAGTTCATTTTGTTCTGTCGCGGCGGTGAGACCAATTTGCTGTTAATGGTCAACAAAAAAATCATTAGTATCATGAATGAAGGACTCACCGATTTGTAGATCTCTTGTAACCGTCCTCTGGCATCTTGTAATAGTGACTCAGAAGATTCCAATCGATGCAATCTTTTCTCTTCTAGGCTGGCCTGCAACTGCTTAACTTCGACCTGTAGTTTTGCTAGAAAATAGTGGTTGAACAATCTGATGTTCCCAACATGAACTCTCAAGCACTGACCAGTCTTTTCTTTGAGAGTAGCAAGTCGGGACTCGGCAAGTTTAGCCCTATAAGATTCGCCATCTCTCTCCTGTACCATGTCATCTCGTTCTTTCGTGAGAGCTGATAGGCGTGCTTCCCACCCCACCGAGCGAGCATGCTGTGAGGTTAAGCGAGAAATGGTAGAGCGGGCATCTTGGAGTTCTTGTAGAATGGATTTATTCGATATTTCTGTCATCTCATTATTGACTAAAGCTTGGTTAAGCCGCTATTGAAGGTTAGACTTTAATGCATCGAACACGATCGTGAAGTATCTATCCACACCTTCTGTAGAATGGCCTTCTCTTTCATCAGCTCAGCATACTCATCATCTCCTTTATACTCGATAGATAAGCTTGAAGGGGAGAACGTTTCGTTTCGCCTGGAAACTGGGGTGTTCTGGAAACCATTTTGAGAGTCTAATCAAAGTCAAAAGGAAGCCACATGCCTCATGTTGACGTACGTATGCCTCGTGCCTTTGAAGTAAGGCTTGACCCACTTCTACAAAAGGATGTCTAAGAAGCGACCTGAAAGGGTTTACGGAACATTTACCTGCACTCAAGATTAACCGACTTTCAAGACCTGTCTTGAGGGCCAGCCATGCATTCAGGTTCTCGCAAGCCTCTTTCCCGCAGCAACATGCTAGAGTAGCTGGTAGTTCGGGCGAAGGTACCCTTGAAAAGTTAGTCAATGCTCGGGTCAGGTCGTCTATTGTGCTTGTAGCGCGATAAAGACTGCTTGTCAGAGGGGAGTCTGGCGTGTTGGGACGAGACCGAATTTGCCCGCTCATTGCGAGGATTGTCGTGGAAGTAAGCAATGTAACAAGCCCCTGCGCCGTATGGAGAGTCACGGTAATTATAGCACCCACTGGCCAAGTACTGTCAGATTATCAACCACGTGACTGTCTTTGTGTCGCATTCGGACTTTAGCGGTCCGTTCTTATCAGTCCAAAGTCCAGCTGGTTGAGAAGAAAAATATAATAAATAAGGCTATGATACACGATTCGTTAGTACTGGCTACTTTCATAACCAGAAGTTATACTCTGACGAGATAGCGTAATTACGGAAGTAGAAGTTATTGCCTGTATATCCAAAACAGATACCAAAGAATGAATGAAAAGAAAAACGAAACGATGAAGATAAGTACAATGATGTCGAGCAGCTTCTATGCTTCTTTCGAGCACCACAACATTCCCGAAAATTAAACTAATTATTACGCTATCATGAGAGACACAAGGCTCGGAATCCAGTTTATCATCTTGGTTGCATGACCACGATTGGGAGGGAGGAATTGGAAACTATTGGCAAGACCTTGCATGCCCAACTCGTCAAGGGCATTCAGGTGGGGTCGTCCAGGACCACCAACACTTTCTTCTACAGTACTGAGTGTGGATGTTGAGGATCCACGTCCATTGTTGACACGGAGCGTATCGTGCACTGCCGTTCGGAATATATTAGACACTGAGCGAATAATTGAAACATTGGACGCATTTGCAAATGTGTCTTTGATCTTGTCTTGCATGCTTTCATATCTATTGTCCCATTTAGCAAAGTTACATGCGAAATAGTAGTCAAAGAGATCTAAACTCACGTTATGGACATCATATCAGGGAAAGAGTTGGCGAGTTCGGAAAGCAGATTGTAAAGAATTTCTGTCTCCGCATCATCTCCCTGGGCCGTCGCCAGCATTGTTCCAACAAATGATATTGTAAGAAGTGCATCATTTGGATTACTGATGCCGAGGAAAGTGGGTGTAACGGTCGGGACTACATCTTCCTCGACAATCGGTTCAGGAAGCCCGGCATCAGGTAGCCATGCATCATTCACACCACAATCTTTGATAAGCTTATGATATAAAGCGGGTGTGGTAGAAACTGGAATCAACGCCAAGAAGTAGCCTAGCGCATCGTGATACAGAATATCCTGGAATCCGTTGGACATTTCGGGGCTGCCCATATGTGACCTGATGGTGATGCGGAGTAAACTGCGAAGAGCGGCTTCTGCAGAATCTTTCAAACCTGAATGTCGCATGCCTTTGAAAATGATGGAAGCCATTGAAAAGGAGAAGCTAGTATCGAAGGATAGCCTCAGCATCTCGTCCAGTTGAGAGGCAACCTCATCTAAAATAGTTCTGCCCTCTAGTAATACGAACGACATAGCATTGTTTTTGAACATCCCCTGTTGCTCCATGCTTTCCAGAGTAACCCGAAGTAAGCATGTCGCCTCGATATAAAATGCAAAATGGCTGGATTGCAACAGGGCAACAGCGAGCCAAAAGAGCAAGCAAAGATATCTTGAATTCTGTTGCATCGCTGGTACAATCTTGCACATGCACCTCAGCATACTGACAACCGACATGGTATGTGTTTCATTGGCTTTTGACAGTGCACTGCGAAACGCAACCAGGATCTGGTAGACAAAATCATCATCGACATCAGCAACAGCTAATGCTCCTAGAGCAATGAATGAGCGGGTTTGTACCGCAGGGGAAAGTTGGAAGGCTGTTGATGTCACCAAGCTCATCCAACGAGCTCTCCAGACGTTGAGCAATCCTATTAAAGGTAAATGACGGCTGCATAAAAATGGCTGCAGAAAACATACCTCTTGAACCAGCGGCTACATCCATAATACGAACGAGTAATTGTGCAAGTAGCTCCTGTCTATCTAAATAGTCCTTGTCGTTGATAGGATCGATGTTGGTGTATTCACTAGTTGGCGTGTCGCGGCCCAGACCGAAGAGTTTCAAGGTGGAGGGAAGTGTGCAGTCATCGATTAATTGTAGAAGGTCTGATCCAGGGGCATCTTCTGTGCGGGAGGTATAGAGGGATTGCAACATGTTTACGATAGTACCGTAGACCGACTTCCGTACTAGAGATGGGCCTTCACCAGCTACCAAAGTAACTAGGTGAATGATTTCCGGAATGTACAGTTGATTATTTGTTGATTGTAGAGGTTGAGATCCAACGACTAGGGTAAGGCGAATCAGTGTAGAAATCTCGGTCCAATTGGGATGTTCTGATAACGTGTTGGACAATTTAGGAGGCATTTTACTCAAAGCCTAAAAGAAAGTCAACAAACTCGTCAAGTCTTGTGCTAAAAGGAAAACTATACCTTGCGCAACTTGGAGTAGATCCTGCCTCTCACATTTATGGATGATAGTGCGGCTACAATATGAGTAATCGTTTCACATCTCGCAGTACCAATTCCCCCGTCTGCTGCTGTCCTAACTAGCTCATCTAGAATGATATCGACGACTGTTGAATCCAATTTTCCAACTTCATGCCAAATATACTTTTGTATAGTAGATGCGATCTAGAAAGATGATGAGCAAGCTTTCCAGATAAAGGCTATTGAAGAAACAAACTTCTGGAAATCCCACTGACAAATCGGAAAGAGTACGAACGCAATCTCGCAGCCGCGCACCAGACCGCTCATATAGAGGGTGTATCGAATTGCAGAAATGAGCTAGATTACTGATCCACGGGCTCATGTACTGCAGGCAGTTGATGCGCTGTGCCATTCCATTCTTGTCCATTGCTGTCATAGCTGCCGATACTTCGTGGATAAAATCAAGAGTGAGTTGAGGAGCAAAATCTGCCAGCCTTTCGCTTAATTGAAGGGCAAAAGCGTTTGGATCGCCAGGAATGAAACCAGCTGTCATTCGATCGTAAGGATATCTTAAACCACAATGAATAGAAACTATATACGCACTTTTGCAGGCAATTATCGGACTCTTGTCGTAATTGAGATACGAGCAGACGGCACCAAGCAGATCATATGCAGCAGTACGTAATTCTTCATCCTTGAGATCGATGCTTAACAGGCCGACATGCAGCAATGTTGCGGGGACATTTGAGAATCGAGAGAAACGCTCTGTCATTGGAGCTTGCACTTCTTGTAAACGTCCTTTGGCGGATCTTATTAGCTATAACAAGACCATCAGTTGCAGCCAAGGTAATTGTAAGGTCTTCCCTACCTTCACGATATTCTCCCGTGACGCCGAGGAGAAGTAAACAGTTATTCCTTGCCTCCTCCTAATTATGAATTCGTGCGGTTCATGACCAGTTGAAACATTGTAAATATCGCTGACGTCTGTCAGTGGTATAATCTCCGTAGATCGACATGAGAAGCCTGGTGATATAAGTTGTGTCTTGATCTGTGGTGCATTAAAGACACTGCATATACGTGTGTACGAATTTACAACTTACAGATGTCACCTTGAGATGAGTGGTTCCGATTTGCAACAGTATTGGAAGACGCATGTGAGAAACTTTCATAGTAACATCCTTGAAGTCCTCCAAGACTTCATGTTCCAACGACGCTAGAAGAATTCATTTTAATAACGGAACCTCTACATCCTAGTGATGATAACAGCTACCTGGGTATACCAAAGGGACGACTGCTTGTTTTGGTACAGTTCCCAAAAGTGGGAATATTGATGTGTAGGATTTGACATCTGAACAAAAATGTGCGCCTGACAACAAAATTGATACAGTGATCTTGTAATGAGTAGAAGTCACAAACCAGCGCAAACATTGTATAACCTCCGCAAAAATCTTTGTGCTAATGCATTCGGATTCAAGATGTGAGTTGTCGAAAAACGAGAACGAATATCCGATGGTACGATTTCGGCGCAGTATTTCAGCCATTGCAATGGGATTTCAGACATCGAAGTAAAGGATGTGCAGTCAAGGATTATCTCAAACTGGCGGGAACTGTATGCTGGAAGTGCAAGAGTCTAGATAGAAGATAGTTAGGATAAAGGAGTGCCGGTTAAGAAATTGTTCTTGCAGTACCTTGAAAATATGGTACATGAGCAATTCGACATCCAAAGATTCGACATCAATAGTGGCAAGTCGAAAAACGAATATTGCGGTTGAACCCTATCATACACATGAATATATCGTGCACAAAAAACTGTCAACTACTTACCACAGGTACGCCTGTTTCCACGAATAACTCTTGTACCGATTGTGTGCTACGGTTTCTGCATCGCGTCAGAAGGTCAAGATATTGCTTATGTGTTTTAGAGTTCATCGTCGATGGCCGAGGAACCTCTAAGGGAGGTCCAAGATCTACAAGCAAGGCACAAAGGCCATCCCAGGCGCGTTTCCCGCCCACTGCGGAGGAGTCGCCTTCAATTGATGGTTTTGACAGACTGAGAAGTTCTTTCCCAATCTTGTCCGCATGCTTATCGAAGAACCTATGCAGTACGATCAAGTCTGTATCGTCAGATGTTGTTCCCAACCATTGGTCACCATCTTCTTCAGTATTGATGGGTGTATATTTCTGGTTGTAGCATAAGCAACAGATTATCGAGGCCATCAAGATGTTCCTTACATGTAACTCGCTGAGGAATCTCGTCACATTCGCAATGTTCCCTTCCAAGAACTTGTTCAACACCACCATATGTGCCTCTTTGCCGAAGAAAATATTGTTTGCAAGGTTTTGTATGATTTTCGCAATCACCATGAGACCACGACGGATGACAACGGTAGTTTCTCCTTTGGGTACCTCGATGTCCACAATTTCGGGGGCAACCACAGCGGGTGAGATGAATCTATATAAAAAGGTAAGACCAAGCCAACATCTTTATTGATCGACGAACCGAAGAAAGATAAAAGCACCCATGGCTGCAAACTTTGACTCCGGCCAAATTTCAGCTCTAATAGACGGAAACAGTCGTCAGACTAGGAATTGTACATTCAGACATATTGAAGCTTACACTACTTTGGCGATGTGGGCGCAAATCTCACGGAACATCCTTGCGCAGAAATACATTAGCATGAGAAAGAAATAACAGGAAAAGTTTCTCAGCTCACCCAGGAAGGGACGGCAAGGAAGCCGACATGATTCCTAAAAATGTTTGCGCAACATACTCGACATTTTTCTGATTTGCGGATGCGTCTTCGTGAGATACCTTGTTTGGATCTACTTCATAGCTGTAATCACTGGGCATCGTAGCCATAAGATCCACGAGTGGCTGGATAAGGTTCCTCAAGTAGTTGTACCCATGTATCCTTGCAAAGGCCGATAGAAATCTTGTACAAGTAGAATTGCTACGGAATAGATTTGCCTCATTATCTATGGTGCACAAAAAGAAGTTAATGACAAAATCATTAAATATAATTGTCCTGTTACCTGTTTGTGCAACCTCGCGCTCAATCATAACTTTGAGAAGACCCATCAAGGAGGACCTAGTGTCAAAAATATTAAGCAAGACAGAGATGATTAGCTCGACGTCCGATGGTGGGCATATTTCGCAGATCGCCAGAGCCAGCACCATCTGTTGGAATCATGAGTCCCACAATATGCATCAATGAGCATGGAAAAACATTACATCTGAACCCCTGACAAGCTAGAAAGACGGAGGAAGATGTCAAACAATGCAAAAAAGATATGCAAAAGCACGCACGTCACATAGCTTGGTATGACGCGCCTGAGATGCAGAGCGATCTTCGGGGTCAAACTTCGTCCCTTGACCTAAAACTCTTGCAAATACGTGCGCGAATATTGTACGTTTACGATTGTCTTGATCGTATGCCAAGGGTAGGCACTGCTTGAAGCCACTCTCACTGTTTGCGTTTACCAAATGGGATAGACCGGTAATTATTAGCTCCCGCAGTTCTGCCTCTCTTTGCGATACCCGATTCTTCTGCGCGAAGTAAGCATACAGTACAATAAGATTGCTCTACTACCAACCTGATGCATTGATCCAACATCCGAAACTGTATCAGATGACTATCCAGAAATGTCAGGAATGCCACAAATATTCCAGATTTAGTGACCTTAACATACCAGTACATCGATCTGGCAAGCATCGAGTGATTGAAGAAGAGCACTCGAATATTTTCCGAAGAGACGAGAAACAACATGAACTGAGTCGTCACCCGTATTTGCTCCATCGATAGGTTTGAGCTGCAGCCGGTCCAAGAGATTCACGAAAGTACGCAAGCACGCCATATTTAATTCGTTAAAATAGTGCGCTGACTCACCACCTCGATCCTGAAGAACGGTTTGTGAGGGGTTTTAAAAAAAAAAAAATAGAGCAACATACGTATACCGGCTCAATCCAATCTAGCACGATATCAAGGATAGAATGTCGAGCATTGGTGTCTTTACGTAGAATGAACGTATCTGTGCGATCACAGATACTGTCACATAAAACGCAGTACTTGGTCTTGATTCTGAAAGAGGCTAAACCCCCGAATCGTGCGATGAAGTTTGCCAGCGTGAGCATAGTGGAGCTCATGTCAATACTCATCATATCCTCAAGCCCAACGTGCGAGTTTTCCACTAACAATTTGAGGATCGCAATGAACTGCCAAAAAGAAAAGGTTGAGCAAGTTATTGAGAGAGTGGAAATTTAGCACACTTGATCCAAGAATAACAAATAGCGATCATTGAGTTCAGTACCAGCGCCTTGTTCTACACCACGCATGGATCTGGTAAAAAACTTAGCATATATGAGACAGCTCGATAGTAGCAAAACTTACTCATCTAGGTTCTTCAAAAGCTTAGAGTATAAGCGAGGGCTCAATTCAGCACCTAACGCGTCCCGAGCAACTTCCCGGATAGGCATATCAGGAACCACCAACAAATTTATGAGGTCAGTGATGAAAGCCTCAACTAGAGGTACAGGACTCTGCAAAACCCTCATTTTATCAGGAAGGTATTGTGGAGGGATCACACTAGTCAGGGATGTGAGGTCATGCTTTTCCTGTACACAAGCACCACCAAGAGCCGCGAGGAATAATGTAAGGTTCTGCCATTGGAAACGCAAATCCTGAACCTGACTAGTTGTTAATACTCGCAGTGAATTCCGAAGAATGAGCTTACTGCTGGAGGATTATTCCTGTTTGCATTACTATCTTGGTTCTCGAAGACTGACTCGAAGATTGATTCTGATAAAGATCGCCACCTCCAATAACACTCCTCCCATACCGCGATATGAACAGCTGATGAATATGAAATCAGACGGACGAGTTTCCGTATACGCTTCTGGTATCCAATACGTCCTTGGAATATGGTTATAGATGGAGCTAATATACAAAAGCAAAAAAATTCTCACCAACTACCAATACTTTTGGATCTCCTAGTTGCTCGTAGATGGGATTGCGCTTTGACCTATCTTCATCGCTGACAGCAGGGTTGATAGGTGCTCCGGGTTGACGCTCAGTGTGTGACAGGAGGCGAAGGCCCTTTGCAGCTGACTGTGAAACCCCCATATCTGCTGACGTGAGGGATACAAGGAATGCAATTTCAGTCAGAGCAAATGCTGGGATCCGACCAGTGTCAAGTTGAAATGTTTGCACATGATGTGACTAACATTCTGCTTATCAGTAAACAACTAGAAGCGAAGAGGAGAGATGATTACATCGGTCTTTCTGACATACAACTCTAGAAATTGATGAGAAATAGCCATCCATAACCTCTGCAGCTCGAGGTCTTGACGGCAGTTGAGTAAGTTGCCCACCACACTAAGCAATGTAATAGGCCTATGAAAGGGTAAACAAATGAACTGAGAAAGATGGTCAAACATTACTAACCAAGATGATTTGATTAGATCCAGCATGACAGTATGACTAGAATCCGTCATGGGTAGACTAAAGGTATTTTCTGATAATTTACGGAGACAGCTGGCAATAGAGACCTTCACTGCAATGTCAACAGAAGCCTCCCAAAGCTTGATTGAGACGAGTATGAGTTTATTAAATTCGGCTTGATCGATATTCTTCATGATGAAAAGAGAATCACTTCTCCACAGAGAAAGTATTCCAAGGATCAGTATTTCGCGATCGGACAGAGGCTCAGGGATGGTTCTTTTAGCTTTCGGATGTGGCGAGCTCCTCTTGCGGTGGCCCAGAGAATCAACCTCAAGAAGTCGTAGACCCGCGTTCTGAGGCTTGAATGAGGATTTATATCTGGTTTCTAGGACAATCAATTCACCTTCATAATCTCTCGGAATCGTACTGCCATTGCAATATGCAGATCCTCTAAAGGCTTCTGCCATGGGAAACGTGACGCCTGGATAACTGTTAGTTGGGAGATGTGATACAGTCGAAGTTCGAAATACCTCTTGAACCAAGGTCAAACACGCCCTAACGACACAGGTTTTGGCAGCCTCGGACCTCTCAGGGTCCACACATGCAGAAAATAGTGGCAACGAATCTTCTAGGGGTAAGAATCTGTATATAGCAACTAAAGCATCAGCATATAGGGCGACGTCGATATCCTCTTGCGAATCCCAAAAAGGTCTGCGAGAGTTTGTAGTGAGGCCGCTCTGCCCGAAACGTGAATAATGAATAACAAAAATAACCAAGCTATGTAACCCACCTTGATTTCGTGAGCGACATCATGTGCAATCATACGTAGAGGTACTTCTCCATCAGCGGTAACATACATAGCAGCGCGACACGTATCCACTGCGCAGACTAAGCTGACTTCGGCAAGCTTGGAACCATTTCTTGCATGCCTTAAAATATCCTCCATAAATTTCATCTCCTGTAATCGTTGTTATATCGTGCATTCAAAGAGTAGCTGAAGAGGGACTTGCCTTCCTGTTTGTTTTCTGGGTCAGACCACCATACTGTGCAATCTGAAACTCAGCAGGTATTCTGTCTGCTGTGATACCATTAAGAATCGTCAATGTAGGCCAAAAGATTCTTTCACAGGCAGCTTGATTCATTGAATAGAGAAGATCGAAAACACGCTCAGGGGCACCCTCAGTCTTGCCTCTGACACGGATCGCTTCGTTGAACTCCGCAGGGAAGACGTCGATCCAATTCCATATTGCGGACCTTAGAGGAACTGCAACAGCAAGTTGGGCATCCTGGCCCATATTAACGAGCAAGGATGACAATTCTGTACGAGACCCGTCAATCGAGGCCGAAACATTAAAGAGTAAAATGTTACTCGCCATTTAGAAGTTGAACAAGTCGATGCCTGTCAAGGGCGCTGTGAGCCATCAGTTGAAGATCAACTATATCGGGAGTTTCTTCCAAATTCTCCGCAATATTTCGAATCTTTTTACGAAGTCTAACAAAAACAGTACTCCAATTTGAAGCGGATATATGGAAGATTATGCGGCCGGCGAACTTGGCGATTAGTGCGTTGATTGATGCCGGAGACTTGACTAGCGACATATGGGTCTTCTCATAAAAAGTTTTCGTAGCAGAAGGGAATATTGAAGAGCTAATACTAAGTTTGCTTGATTTTACAGAGCCAGATGAAGATTGAGCGCGAAGACTCGGCTCCATTTGACTATGAATATCCAGATTTTCTGCTGAGTCTGTTCCAGCATTGACAATATCAATTGCATCGAAATCTCGGAATGCAATGTCAGTAGATCGTGTTGCAAGGACAAGTGAAGCTTCCGAGGATGTGTGGCGCAGGAATAATACCATCACACTTAGGACATATTTAGCAATATTATCATCCATTGGCGGTAGCTCCATCCATAATGGACTTCCTGGTGGATCAAAAGACGTTTGTCGACTGCGCTTGGAATTTGCCGTGGCGGGGGAGTCAGGTGATGACATTGATGGACGGTCGCTGGAACGAGAACTGGAACGTGGATTATGATTCCAGCGTGAAGCCATGGTCATGGACAGTACTTTTAAAAGAAAAAGTTGGGATTGAAGAACTTCTATGGACAACAATCGAGGAAGGTCGGTCTGATACGGAGCGTGGTTATGATGCATTGATTCAAGGATAATGGTGTGCTCACCTTTGCCAGTCGATCCAAAAGTTCAGTCAACGCCCAAGCAATCATATCCAACGAATCTCGAGACAATTCAACGAGTGCCGAGATAGCTTGTTGGGTCGCACTATCTGCTTCGAGACGGTCCAAAGTAAGGCCAGAATTGCAAGGTAACTATTTGAGTATGGAGAACAAGTATATCCAGGTAAACAGAAAAATAAAGAGAAAAATAAAGAAATTAGACAAGCCTTATTCTTCAGCCTGTGCACTAATACTTGTACTATCTTCTGTTGAGGTGTTGCGGTTGCTCCCAAAGAGATAAGGGAGTGTTGTTGTGCAAACACATGGTGTGAATCGGTGCTCTTGTGAGCAAGGGTAGAGCTCCCTGTAGAAGTCGGTATTATGCCTGCAGATGCTTGAGAGGGCCTACGGATGGGCATGGTTTATGATGTAGCAGCCGAACGCGCGAACTCGTTGACGGGTAAGAAAAGACGAAGAATGTAGCAAGCAATGAGAAGTTTATAAGACACTGCGATGAAGACAACGAGATCTTGAAACAGCCCAAGGTAGAACCATGAAGGGACAGTCTGAAGACGACGATGTCGAGCAAGACAGTTTGTCACTAACCAGCAAGCAAGTCTTTTGATTTAAGAACTCTCGCTTGATTGTTGCTGACTAACGACGCGACACCAAAACTTGGCGGCTCTAATATTGCACGCTTTCTCCTTTTATGGTGAACAACCCTCCACAGGAAGGGCGGCGTTGGATACACTTTACTCAGACATATTGCAACGGAAATCTCTCGTACGTAACTCTATATAACTCCTACATTTTTTTAATAAATATTCCAATTTTTCGCTGGTATTTTACTACGTAAGTCGGACAGCTCTCTACAGCTCATCCACAGCAACGTGGGTTGACATAAACTATGCATGTCATTGAGGTAATGATTAACAGTTTTCCCTCTTCATGTCAAAGTGATCAGGTTTGACAGCCACACACGAGTTTTGTGTGGCTGTTGATTATTCTCCTATTTATGTATCAAATTGGCTACTCTCAGTATGTAGATGATTATACTTACCTTTAGAAGGCAAAATTTAGGACAGACAAACTTCACCATCGAAAACTGGTAATTGATACCACAATCAAGTTCAACTGGATGCACCTTATCATGTTTCCTGGACAATTATGCCCTCGCGAATTGCTCTTCCTGGAAGTTAGTTAAATAAGACAAGTTGGATTATTCACCTATCATGTGAATGGAATATAAATGTATACCAGATAAGGAGAACAATGCTGGGTATTCGCGCGTGGTGAAAGCAAGATCATGGGGGTGAGATATCCAACGTCGCGGAACTATGATTTCTGGTGTGCAGAGAGAACAACGCATAGCCTGCCACCAGATAGGATTGAAGCTTCAATTTTCAACCGATGCATAGGCCTGATCTAAGAGACTTTGGGGGTCAGTCTGCTGAAAGGACTTGATTAGCAAACCCGGAACAAATGCAAGGAAGAATCAGGTCCATTGCACAGCCACTGGACCTACAACGTTACACAAACCCGATTTCGAAGCAGCCCTTAGTTGCCGATTCATCTTGTCTAGATTCACCTCCTGAAATACCAGATCGTTCAACACCCATCAACCCATTGTTCGCTTAATGTGTTTTGATGACTCCTATCTCGCCTGTGTAGATTTCCAATGTTGACGTAGAACAATGGATCGAAATAACCAAGAAAACTAGATCTCGGCCAGAAAGAGAAAAACGAACACAGGATCCATGCTACTAGACAACAAGAGGATACGTTTTGGCTTGAAAAGTGGACTTGAACGCTCCATGTGAAGCACTGTTGAGCGAGTCAGCGAGCGCGGGAATCCGCATATGAATTCCCTCTCCGCAGAATTTGAAACCCACCGGCAGACTTTAAATAAACAACACCACAAGAGACTGCCTCTATTCGTTTTTGCCCCCCATCGCGCCGCCTGGAGCAAACTGGCAATCTCTGCAATCTTTCTTCCGTGATACTTTGCATTTTTCTTTCTGTCGCCTCCAATCGCTCTCCTGTCAATAATCGTCCTTTGCAAAACCAGCTATCCTCTTTGCTCGCTTCTTTGGTTCCTACTTTTCAAAATTCTTCCGTTTACGCTGTTCGACCTCTTGCTCCACGTTTTATCGTTCATCTAGCTGTTCTTGTTCTCAGAAAAAACTTGCTAAAAAAGCGCGTCAGTTTTCATTTGCTTTCCAGTGACTTTAGTTCTCCTGCTTTTGCGACCATACTTTACCTGTCCTTTCATTACATCGACCCCTTATCTCTTTGCAATATGCCACGATCCGACGTATATGAGTATCGCTATCCCTCCGGACAGGATATGGCTCGGAGCCGCGGCGAAGAAAGGGAGCAATTTCATGGATATCAGCACGGACAGGTCCCAGCTCAGTATGGAGATCAGGATCGCCGACCATCAGACGCAGCCGCCGACTATACCTTGCCTGCGGGTGCAATGCCACGCTCAGAGTTGTTGCAAGAGATAGAATACGGAACAGTCAATAGGATAGGGAACATTGCATCGACGGGACCAAACAGGCACAATCCAGACGCGACACACTCTCATTTCTTCACCCACCCCTTCTCTTCCTTCAACCACCAACACCTTCGTGTGTCTTCCCCACCCCACCCCGTCCCGCCCTTGAGCACCCTCTACCATTCCTCCCCCTTTAACGACCGGGACGTTTTGTCAGTCCATCACACCCGGCAGTCTGCGACTGTCCTACCACTCATTACCAGCAACACTAGCACTATCTCTCGCGCAACGCTTTGGTGGGGCGAACTAGAACCCTGGATGGATGAAGAATATGCAAAACAGGTCTGCGGCTTAATGGGTTGGGACTCTGTCAATATCAAGGTTCCCCATCCTCCACCAGATTCTATCACTGGGCAGCAAGCCAACAATCCAGGATATTGTTTCCTCACTTTCCCAACACCCGCTCATGCTGCTTCTGTCCTTAGTCAGATTAACAACTCCACTACGACAAACCCTGTGACAATGCCCAATTCTTCCAAACCTTTCGTTTTGGATTGGGCTTCATCAGTCATGTCGACTTCGAACGCGCAGTTCTCTGTTCCAACAGGAGCCGTCACCGGACCTGCCCAACAATACCCGAAGGAGTACAGTATTTTTGTTGGCGACCTTGCACCGGAGACTTCCAACTCTGATTTAGTCGCTGTTTTTCGCAATCCTGTCTTAGGCCTTAGGAATGATCGAGAACCAAAGTTTATCCGACCTTTCTTGAGCTGTAAAAGTGCCAAAATTATGTTGGACCCTGTCACCGGTGTGTCAAGAGGTTACGGTTTTGTCAGGTCAGCTCAAAAATTACACGCATACATTCAACAGTAATTCACATTTATCTCTCCAGGTTCACCGACGAAGCTGATCAGCAACGTGCGTTAATAGAAATGCATGGTCTGTACTGCCTCTCCCGCCCTAGTATGTGTTTCATGAAATCGTATCGACGCATACATTGACATTATTTAGTGCGAATTTCTCCAGCCACCGCAAAGTTCAAGCCGCCGCCCCCAAATCCTCCTTTTGAGCTAACTCAAGTCCAATATTCTCCACCCTCGAACGCGAATGGCGCTGAACATCAGTCCCAGTCAATAACAATCGCCCTCCCACTTCCCAGTCCCACTCAAAAGAGTGTTTCTGCCCCTATTGCCGCCACACCATCGAATGTGTCAATTGGCAGCAACGGTGTACAAGGCTCTACTTCTGGTTCATCCCTTGGTGGATCTAATTCTATCAACTCCTTAAGCTCAGGGGCAGCATCCAATACTAGCATTGCAACATCTGCATATGGGTCTGTAAGTTCTGAAGATCTGATGCATCTACCGAACCATGTTCTTGTGCAAATCGCTCAACAATATGCGAATGGAAGTAACCCCATTAGACAGAACAACGAAAAAGGAATCCCCACCCAACACTCCGAAGATGTGGGTCCTTCAAGATATGGGATTTCAGAAGAGTCTTGGAAACATCACGCACAAGCACGTGCCATTCTGGGTAACCTCATAGGACCAAACGGAGAGCAACTAACATCAACCGATCCCTATAATACGACTGTTTTTGTGGGAGGGCTATCACCATTAATATCAGAGGATACTTTACGAACGTTCTTTACACCTTTTGGGGATATACATTATGTTTGTCGCCTTCTGTTCTTTTCATTTACCTTCCCATTAACTTGAAAACAACAGGTCAAAGTGCCCGTTGGCAAACATTGTGGATTCGTCCAGTTTGTCAGAAAGGCTGATGCAGAAAGAGCTATTGAGAAGATGCAAGGCTTCCCAATTGGAGGTAGTCGAATCCGTTTGAGCTGGGGAAGAAGTCAATGTGAGTGGGAAAATCATATCCGTAATTTCCAGCGAGATTCATAGTTGCAAAAAGATAAAGCTGCCCAAGCCGCTGCCCAGGCTGCGCAAGCTGCCGCATTGCAAGGTCAATATGCGCCTCCTACCACCCCTCTGGGCAGTGCTTTGACCCAAGAGCAGGCACTTGAACTGCTCCAGAAGCTCTCTATGCAAGGATACTTAGATAACAAAATACTACCTGGAGACTCTAATGGTAGCGAAGCTGGTGTCAGATATGCTGACGCTCAGGTAGTAGCACCAGAGCAGAAGCTACAATCCGAAGTAGGCTTCGACCGAGAAGACTTACCCCCCGCGATGCATTCATATGCAAATGGGTTTCTGACAAGGTCCGAAGCTCACCGCACTTTGACTAGCTTCTCTCCATTTTCCCCTGAACTGAACCTCTACGCAACTCGCCATGATCAAGTGCCTTTTGGACGACCAGAAAGTGTGCCCCACCCGCTGAAAACTTATAATCCTGGGTTCCACCCATCACAGGGACATGAGCTAGCTATGAACGTTGCAGTTGAGGGAAATAAGGTATCCCCAACCTCTGTCCGCCCTCATAGTGCGACCCGCTACAACTCTTTTCATGATGTTGGTGATCCCCTTGTTGTAAATAATCGACGTCCCGAAGCTCCTATATCACGTCCGTCATCGGGTCCATCCTGTACCACAGGCCACCTTGTATCATCAGCAGGCCAAGATTATGATACGTTGCATGATTTGAACGGAACTCTTGCGAGCCTTGAATTAGACCGTCCATGGAAAAATCCCCAGGGTTCAGAACGGAATGCCGCCTTTGGACAACACCGTGCAGGAAGGACACCTTCGCCGTGAGAGATGGGTGTGAAGAATAATGAACTCCACGCTTTTTCACGCAAAATTACATGTCTGTCTTCAGAAGTTTTTCATCGGATATTACACGACCACGCTAAATCTCAAGTATAATAAGTTGGAGTATGGTTTTGGTCTTACACTTGTCTATCTCGCTGTTTCTTGTTTCTTAACCCGCGAGACCTTATCCCAAACTATTTCACCACTCTTCCAATGGATTTATTATCGTCTCATTTTATGATCCCACCTCCTCTGCCGTTGATTTCACACGCTTCTCAAAATGTTTGTTGGGAATAGTGAATTGTTACCTACCAACCCACACAAACCCGTCACACACCCCCTCTCGTCAGTCTAGTTTCTTGTTTTGTGTAGCTCCTGTTCCAGCTTCGTTTTTGAATTGTGTCATGAGTTTTGTTATTATGTATAAAGACTATTAGTATGAACAAACGAGTCTTAAGTTATGGAGTCAAATACAACTCTTGCTTTCCCGTTCAAATGCAAACGGACTTGACATATCTAAAATAAAATATCAGATGTATACACGATACTCATCTATCAACATTTACTCCATTCAATTCTAACGTTACGATCTGCCTTATAAAATCAATGACGTTGGTGGCAAGTCGTTGAAATATTCATGATTTACATACACTGGCGCTCGACCATTCTATAAGATAACTCAATAAGAATGCTAGCTAGAATCCTGTAAGATACAATTTTTTGTGCTTCCCAGATGATCAATATATAATAGTAGATGAAACACATTTGAGATGCTAGTACAAGAATACACGTGTAAAGACAAAGAACCTACGACAGACATTGACAATGTGGAAACTCGCTAACAAATTCTATTAATATAGAATGTCTTTTTAAAGTTGTCGCGTCAAATCTTCGACTTCATCGATTTGTGATTGTGATTGATGTGGGTAGGATGGGCCATATGTACGTTCCGACATGTTTCTGGAGCTTGTGCTCTCTGTGGGACTATCATTTTTTGATTCGGTGACCCCACTTTCTTGCATAGAGCGTGTGAAAGAGGAATCTCCTGTACTCTCTAGTTGATTAGCACTTTTGAGTTCGACGCTAACTTGACCATCCTCTAGCATTGTTGATTGGGCAAATCCATCTGTCGGAGGTTTTCTGTCTGTTACTCGGAAGTTTATCAACGAGTGTTTTTTAGGGCGCTTAAGGAGCTGTCTGACAGCAGTGATGAAAGCCTGTGGAGTGGGTGGGTTAATATTCGTTTGTGGGAGTTAGTGGGAGTGTTAGACTGACAGGGTCTCCAGCGGCAAGTAGCCCATATGCGAGTGTCCGAACACCATATATGACAAGGTCTTCAATAAAATTAGGACAGTAGTGGGTGTAAAAGGAAATTCTAAGCCATACCAAATATAAGTAATCTGAAATCCTAAGGATACACTCAGCATTAGAATTATTTGGGAGGAATCTACTAACCAGTTGTGTATTTAGTCCCACAATGGTTGTATTCAGATCCAGGGCGACGGTAGTATAATTGATCATGAGAGAGATTATGGGGTAGAGGGCTACAAGGCTGTTGAGATGGATATCATAACTGCCTGCAAGGAGAGGACTCACCAATCCGTACAATGACCCTTCGGAATTTTGAATCCCTCCTTACGTTTTGATACGTCATAGGACCAGAGGCTACAAATTGGGAGCTAGTGGAAGATTCGGTGACTTCCCGAGGACCGCTAGCAGCTGGGTCTTGACGATAGGCATTGACCAGGTTGTCCGTAGTTCTCTGATAACGATGTGTTAGGAATAGTGATGTGGTGACGACACCGCCTTACCCGATAGTTATAGAGCCAGGCAAGCACTATGCAGGAGCAAACGGTCTCGATAGTGGCAGCTAAGGATATCCAGAATGACTGAGTCCCGATGATCCATCGCAAGCGAATATCTTTATTTGCGTTGTTGTACCAACATGTGGCTGATTCGTCGTCCCATCTGCAATTTATCAGATCAGATCATGTAGCAAAATGATATGGTTCTTGTTTACGCACCCAAATTGGTGTAATGCAAATGTTGGGACATTGAGAGCTATGCTCAATAGAGTTGTGCCAATCAGATAGAACTTTTCCATTCGTTTCCCATTGAATCCGTGGACTAGAACAAGTCTTGTACGTCGTCAGCTGAGGTACGCCAAAGATTACAGGATGAGGGACTTACTGAAGATTTATGGCTATACATGTTGTAAAGAACGTTGAGAAACTGAGAGTAAACTATACGACACCCATGTATTAACAAAGATTCGATGATAAAGATTGACGCTCACATTGACCACGAATGCCCTAACATTACATGCTCCCCCCGGTCGGGTTGGAGTCGCGGCAAATGATATGCCAAACAGTACGCTGTTATCCCCGATGATTATTGGTGCTATCAATCACAATCAATGCGCACTTACTTGAATATGAGGGTATATACCAAGAGCCTAAAGCTGACTCTATCCAACTCCTTTCTAGCTTTCTCAAAGCATGCAGCAACAGCATAAGAAACCAGCACCAGAAAACAGACGCAAACCCCAGGTATCGAAGATGCATAGACCAAAATGCCACTAAAGGTTAATGTAACCAGTGTCAAGGGGGAAAAACGAGAAAAAAACGTACGCAAATTTTATCTCTGCTGGCGTTATCGTAAATGCGTCGTCCCCCGACATTTCACTAGAGTCGTGTTCTGGGAGATTTGAATACGACAATATAACGGTATGTTATATAGTAATGAAAACAGGATAAACATAGATTGTCTGTCGCACTATAGTTGTCAAGGGAGGCAATGGCCGACGTTTCTCATGTAAAAATAAGGTATCCAGTTGAAGAGCCAGTAGCACAATGTCATGCTACGCAAAAGAAGTTAAGTTAATCAGCAATGCGCTTAAACACAGATGCCGCTAGACCCTTGATAAGCGAGTTTTGTTTACCTGTCAAATGTATGCTGTAAAACGTATGGCTAAATATATAAATCACTTTGTGTGGAGAACATATACCGAGTAATAATTCATTTCAAGAATTCGTGGC
Organism: Floccularia luteovirens; assembly: GCA_009739215.1. NCBI lineage: Eukaryota > Fungi > Basidiomycota > Agaricomycetes > Agaricales > Squamanitaceae > Floccularia > Floccularia luteovirens. The sequence goes on from VSJF01000004.1 coordinate 349,247, forward strand.
AGGTCTAGATTTCACAGAATATGCGGCCTGGTGAGAAAGTAAGCACATTTATTATCCTACCGATGCGCTATGTCAACACAAGCTTAGGAAAAGGAAACTCTGCCTTCATATGTGCGAATATGTCGGCAGCTGCTTGTCCTGGGATCCAACTAGACGATACCTTGACGGGCAACAACGGCACCCTCGCTGATGGTTTATTTTTGCCTTCAGCTGAAACGCAGGAAGAGTGGAGATGATTATCAACAAGATTTCCCTGGTCAGCGCTCAGGAATCTACGTAATTGTATACCAATACGTGGTGATCAAGAAGGATTTGATGAGGAAACAGGGTTATACGGCTTGCCAGCCATCAGAACTGCGCGGAGTGAATGATGAATGAAACTATTTAACCAGGAAATAGAAACATTTCTTGAGAACTTCTTTCCCTGCACAATTTCACCTGCCACCGTCACTTACTTGTCCAGCTTACGCAATTCTTTCCCACATGACACACATAGGTGCCATCAAAAGTACTCGTTTTGTTGCCAACGGGAGCGGTCCTTAACATGCTTAACATTCCACCTATCAATCCCCCGAGCTATTAAAGTATCTCTACATTCATTCCGGAGATCAATGTTGTTTCGGATCCGGTAATCGTTATTCCCGTTACTTTGGCGTTAATAACTTCATAAAGCCTTATGAATGGTTTTACTTTGATATTAATATATCATATCTGAGTTGTCAGTAAGCTTCTGGAGCGGTTCGACCAGAAGAGCTGTCCAGAGAAATGGATCAAGTCCTCGCTAGGCCTAATATTCATATATGTTGCTGATAAAGGTCTTCAAGCTGCTGTGACATCTGTTTCGTACCTGCAATAACACCCCCAGCTGGTGCAAGAATTCACAGGAAGGTCAGGTGAAGGTTCCAAAAATACCGTCTTTCTGTTAAATTTCTACATTCTGCTACTCCAAATTGACATATATCTCGCTTCTGGCAATGCCGCCATACACATGCGATTAACTCACTCCGCTTTCTTTCTACTCCCCTCGTATCAATGCAATCGGTTTTCACCTGTACTTGAAGAAAAAACTCTGAGGAACACTACAGTACAACATAATTGCATTCTTCCTTTTTCTCCGATCTTGCAGCAATTTAAATCCTCTTCTCAAAATGTTTGCCTAATTCTACCCTGACGGAGAGGACGAAATCCTTTCGTTCAATCATGAATTGGAGGCGGGCTCTGCCGTGCACAAAGCATGGCTTTACAGTCCTTGTTGTAGGTGTTAACTTTTGACCGTAGGAGTTCCCAGATTTGAGCAGTTTATAAACACTGGATCGAGCAAGCTCGAGGTCTTTGACTACAGCAGTCAGCTCTTCACATACACCAACACCTTTACAATCATGCTCCACCATGCAATAGATAAGTTGGTTATCTTCATCCCATGGCCAGACTGCAAGACATTACTTGCGCAAAAACACCTGCTTGGTGAATCAGTAAAAAAGCCCGAAAGATGTCGTTCCTATGTCAATGTATGTGTCAATTGAAGTTATGGGAAGCAACTACTACCATACAGACCTTTTCAGTCATTGACAACCATCAAATGTCTCCAGAGCATTGCCACCACATCCTATTAAGATGCACAAGTATTCAAATCCCTTGAGCAGCACTGTTGAAGTAATTTCAGGCCATTTGTACTAGTCTCCTCCGCTAGTTGTCTAAAACTGTTTATTTAGTGTTGCATTAATTATGTAGTCAGACTCCGCAGGTTTAAGGTCGTCAATAGTAAGACAGATAAGGGATATATAGTACTCGAGCTCATGGTGATATTGGATTTTGAGGATTGGGTGAGACCCCAAACAGGATTCTGGTACATCACGTGATAACATGGCGGATCAAGGTGATTCTAAGTTTAACGTTACGCACAACTTGTGTCAAGCTTTTTGCGTAACATTGCTATTAATTTGAAACATGCTCAACGCCGTACGTCTCGTGCTCGGGCGACGCGGGAGTCCCATCAAAAACATCGCAGTCACTGTAGATCAAGTCGTGGACTCATTTTGTTGCCAATAGCAAAGGGGTCCTCAACATTTCGTCCGTCAATCCCTGGAGCTATTATATATCTCATGCGTGCATACAGGAAATCAGTGTTGTCAGCATCTTGGACCCGGCAACCACTATTCCCGTATTCCCGTTACTTAGGCCTTGAAAACTTCCGTTTTATTCGACAGGCAACGTAAAGCCTTCATGTGAATAAGAATTGTGTTATTTCGGTTCGCTTCGGGAGCGGTTCGACCCGCAGAGATGTTCCAAAGACATGGATCAAGTCCTCACTACTAGATTCGATATTCAAAATTCGTTGCTGACCGGCTTTTCAAGCCGCTGCGATATCTGTTCATTTAATGTTCAACCCGTACTTTTGCAATCGCCACATTCTAATCTGGCAGCATTTGAATATGAAATGGTATAGAAACAACTCCTCCGACCACAGAAAGCAACTGTAACCGTGGTGTGTTCTAACCCTTTTTAGGATTCTAATCTGTGACATACTTCATTAGTTCTTGGTGATGTTTCCAAGTCAACAGTTTCTTATGTCGTTGGTCGCTTTTAAGATGGAAACTACGGTGGGGGCGATATATGCGTTACGAACCTTATGCACACTAGGTGAGAATATATACCGGCCATTAGGCAGCAGCTGACGCTTTCGGGTGCAGTAATCACTCGAGGGTCAGGTGAGGGTTCCACGGAGGTCCACTTTTCTATGTCGTGAGTAGTAATGAATATCGTCTTACTGTTCAGTTTCTACATTCCGCTCTCCCGATGACATATGTCGCGCTTTCGGCAATTCCACCATATACATTTGATCGACTAGGTAGAAAATGCCCTCCGCTTCTCATTCTTTCTGCCTTCCTCGTACCAATACAATCGTTTTTCACTGTTTTTGGAGATAAACACTACTTAATGTGAGTACAACTTGTTTGCATTGTTTCACTTTCTCTGATCAATCACGAGCTTGTAGTGATTTAAGTTTCGTAAATTCCCGTTTAGACAACCCTTGAAGAATGGATACCTCATGGTACACCCCATTATGAATTAAGGATCTTCTTCCCAATATGTTTGGCTAGGTTCCACCCCCACGAAAAGGAGAAAATTCTCTCATTCAGTCATGAATTGAAAATTACTCAGTATGCCAGAAGCTGTAGACTATCTTCCTGCGAGACGTTGACACAGAATGAAGATATACCGCCGTGGCCGGTTGTACAATACTATGGTATGACTGGTTGATAACCATGAACGATGAGGTGAAGGGAATCACAGATTGACAAGCAAGACGTACTGAGATGAACTCATTTAAGGTGCATCACATATGGCCGTCGAAATGGTCAACTACAAAAATTATTTTCCTTGGAAACCGTTATATGAACTTGGGACTGCAATTATACATGGTTCTTCACTTCATTGGTATCTTTAAGACTCAATCACAAAAGGTGAGTTCTGCTCACACGCGATAGAGATGCTTAGCCTCAGTTTGTAGACATGCATTTATGCCGTGGTAGGTTATGGTGTCGGTGTTTTCTTATCTTTAGCATCCGTTCATAGTGTGTCTTACTTTGTTTCATATCAAGACTAAGGATAAACATTGCTGCAGTTCTAGTACTCACACGCGCGTGGGTGATTTGGGGACGCCAGACGCGGATCACAGCCATCCTTGGAGCAACGTACTCCATCTATTGTCTTATATGTATAGCTTTAATCATATACGCAACAATCACTAGTGCAAGTAAGCTACACAACTATGCGTTTCGTTCCCTTGCATGCTTACTAGTTCAGACCGCTTCATATTCGTTTTTGAAGGTTCATGTGTATTATTTATCGCTCGTGAGTTGCCTTTGCTCCGAACGCTAAGTTGATCTAAATCATTGTGTCTTGACCGCTCCAGCATCTCTGGTATGTTAAATTACCTTTAATTATTTTCGGTAGCTTATATGGGATGACAGTGGTACACGTGGATAGCAAGGTCTGTTAAAATCTTGGGACTCGATATTTGTCTATAACATTCTTTTTCAGCTTATGTCTGGAGTACATATCCTTTTCCCTCACTCTGACAAGCATCCATAAATACTACTCCGGTATGCAACCGGGGTTTCGGCATTTATCTCCTCTACCTCGAAAGCTCGTAATTTCTGGTGTGTGATTAATTCTATTTCATCGATTTGATTTTTAGTGAGAATTCTATAAGCTCTTACGTTTATGGGGGTGAGGATTATTCCTCCAGCAATAGTCATGACACTGATAATATCTTGAAGTTCTCTACAGTTTGTCATCTAACTAATATGGTGATGTGGTACGGGTAATATCTCATCTCTTCTAGATCAAGTTGGACTAATCTGTAACTTCTAGGGGGAAATTTGGCATTGTAAGTTTTCTCAGCCATGGTTCTTGCACATTTTATAACGGGACCCACTCATATTAGCGAGCCTTTAACATGATAGCTGTCACGTATGAACTTCTCCGCACAATACTAATACAATTACCTGAATCATAACTCTCCTTCGTCAGCTTCATATACTCTTTAATGAGCGTAGCAGCACAACGCTATGTTCTGGAACTTCGTCCGGTAGTGACCGACGTGAGCACTCTTCGATTTCCAGGGCAATTCTCAAGAAGAGTGATGCCTTACACGCTACCACCATTACTGATAGAATCGCCTGTAGATTCTGCACAACAACGGGAAAGGAGGGGTTTAAGATAATGGAGATTGGCAAGGAAAGCGTCGCTGTAATAAACTTGTACTCAAAATGTATTTGTGATTTAAATTGTTTGTCAAGTGCCTTGGTCGTAAACAATTCATCATTTGGAAAATTAATATTTTAATATTTACAAGATCGACCATGTCCTCTCCAGCTACCCTCAACGGTTATACAGTCATTCCTGTGTCCTATTCCTCAACGTCCACTCACTATCTATACGCCCGCCGTCATACAGGTTCAAAATCTCGAAAAGATTCAAAAAAATCACTTCCACCAGATCGAACCTTATTCCTGGTCAATGTACCACCAGACGCGACGGAACGCGAGCTTGTCTTGTTCTTTAAGCAGTCTGGAACAGTAGAAAAAATCGTGTATGACTCTGATGTGAAGGAATTGAATTATGAAGAGAGTGATAGCGAGAGTGATGATGATGAACCTATGGAAGACGAAGACGAAGAACAGGAAACAGATCGTCATAAACGTCGTAAAATAGCAAAAGATGATGCACCAAAAGCATCCCCACTACCTTCATCGGATCTGAGGACGCTTCGAAGATCTGGGCAATCAGCACATGTTATATTTCTGGATTCATCCTCGCTTGATCGTGCACTTTCTCCCCCTAAAAAACCTAGGCCCTGGCCTGATTCGGATAGCCCCCAGGGTCTTTCACACTACTTTCAGCTCTACAAATCCTTGAGACCCCCTCTGGATTCAGTACGGCGGCACGCGGATACATCAATGGATGTTTACGAATACGAACTCCAGAAGAAAAAGCAAACGTCAAAGTACAAGAAGGGGGAAGCCATAGTCGACGAAGATGGGTTTACACTGGTCACAAGAGGTGGGGCTTATGGACAAACCCTGGGAGGGGGAGTCGCAGTTGCATCAAAACGATTCCAAAATTCGGGTCAAACTTCAAAGAGAAACCGCAAACCGAAGGAAAAGAAGGAGAAGGAAGGTTTCTATGCATTCCAGAAGGCAGAAAATCAGCGGAAAGGTAACGGCTTCCTTACTATCGTTTATATCTATTTTTTCTCATAGGTTGCTTTTAGAATTGTTGGATTTGAAGAGAAAATGGGAAGAAGACAAGGCGAAAGTAGAAAAGTTGAAAGCGTCGAGACAATTCAAACCTTACTAACCTAGCAATCGTGTGCATACTGTATATGGCTATTTCTAATATCGCTTGACCATTTTTCACAATTAAGACTATTTGATGGGACACTCTATTCAATTTTACAGGAACATTCATTATTTCCTTGACCCCGTACGCATTCAACGTCATTCCGAAGTACTCGCACACTTATACAAAACAAGGTATAAGCTTGTAAGTAGCGGTCGGGTAACTTCTGAAACATAACCATGTGCACAAAGCATTACGTACTGTAGATTTATATAGGAGGATTTTCGGAGAGACAAATTGGTAAGAGCAATCTCACACTGGAAGGTACTCACGCTCACACCTGAGTATTAGTTGCCATGCTCCAAACCCTCTCCTCGGGTCGCTAGAAATTTCAGTTGTAGACAAGATCCCATTGCTGCTCCGAAAGCCTGGGACGCCACAATTTCTTGGTATCGCCCACCCTGTGAATATGATTTAGTGAGCTCCACCATTTTGGTACGAACATCCCTGCCAGGTGACCTAACGCCTGACTTTTTGTTTTATTCTTGTCTGTGTATCTTTGTTTCGTTTGGGCCTTGACAATTCGTAGTCATATATATTGGTGCATAAGTTACGCTCGCTGATTTTCTAAATCCTTGAAGGTGAATAATCATGGTGCTATCATCTTTCCCCGTTGATCCTGCTGTTGCATTCTCCAATTATTCTTTGGGTATACCTACTGCTAATACACATACGCGTCTCTCCTGATAGTATTTATAGTTGCGTCGCTGGTCGTGCTGTTCTGGGAATATTTCATCACTTTTCAAGACGAACACCGGTATATATGGAAGTGCGATATCTTTCTTATTAGCTTACTGTTACGCACTAACGATGGCCTTTACAGGAAACCTATAAATGCCGTAAAATGCATGTATTTATTTTCCAGATACTTCTCTATCATATTACACTTGTAAGTCTTCGGTTGTGCACCATAAACGAGCCAAGTCAATAACACCTTCTAGGTGTAACTTCTTTATCATGGCGCACCCTATGGCTCGTGTTCCAATAACATCGGATTTTTGTCGAAAGTGGTTCATCGTTCATCTCACATCCTTATACCTCTTCTCGGCATGTTTCGATATCGTTCTGATGTTGAGAGGTGCACCACTATTATTCTTATGCCGCCACTACTCCGGGCTGAAAATTACACCTGACTCCGTAGTTTACGCCCTTTACAGACGCGATCTCAAGGTTGGTGTGCTTTTAGCAACTCTGTTTGTCATACAAGGAAGTGGAGTTTTCTTGTGTGGATATATGACAATACGTCGTGATTCTTTCGATAATACCTGCGATATTTCGGGAACTCCTTACGAATCGGTAATATTGGGGTATGTTGCACTCAATTTCTTCTTCTCTTTATAAATACCTTAATGCTTTCACAGTGCTACTTCAACTGTTACACAGGCCACCATATGGGGCATGACAATTGCGAAACGCGGCTTAGCGTACGAGCGGGCGCCTGTAGTACGTGTTATCCGGCGTGATGGTCACTGGTCGTTCGCTATTGTACTAGGTGAAATTGTTTTGCTACACTTCTTAAACATATCTTCTAACGAGCACCACCCAAAGCAATGGTATTGGTGAATCTGCCATATGCTTATCTGAATGATATCGCACGAATAAGTCTAGTATTTCTGTATGTCTTCTTACTGCTAATTCGCCTGTTTACTCACGATCTACACAGCTGGCCACAATGTTTCTATTCTATTTCGGTGAGTTCATTTTGTGCGTTGCGTTGAGTAAAACATAAATTCTGATCCTATACTCCTTAGGCATGCAGAGTTGTTCTTAATATGCAAAGTATCAAAGTGGCTAATGAACCACAACCACCTGCAATGGACTTGTCCGATGTTCAATTAACCTCATGTATCGCTATGTCCACGCTTAACCAAGTTGAAGATCGTACTCCAGATTCATGAAGTTTTTAATTGATGTATTTCAAATCGGAAATCAATATCTAATTCAAATAATAGCACCCGTGTTTTTGTGTTCAGTGCCTCTTAATCACCTAAGTCTGTCATGCAGGTCTCATCTGGCAACTGAATCTGGAAGACATGTGATGGTAATGTCCCACCAAATATTCGACACAATTGTAGGATGTCTCTATGTATCTCTGTTTCATCTGGGCTTGGCATCTCGTATGCATATATATTAGTGCACAACTCAAGGGTATCCACCACTTTCCTAAATCCTTGCAAGTGAATAGTCATGGTGCTGTCATCTTTCCCCCTTGATCCTGCTGTTGCATTCTCAAATTATTCTATGGGTATGCTCACTGCTCAGTGCTAATAAGCTATATACACGTATTTCTCAACAGTATTTATAGTTGCGGCGCTGGTTGTGCTGCTCTGGGAATATTTCATCACTTTTCAAGACGAATGCCGGTATATATGGAAGTATGATACCTTTCTTATCGGCTTACGGTAGTGTACTAACCAAGTATTTTTTACAGGAAACCTATGAACACTGTGAAATGCATTTATTTATATTCCAGATACTCCGCCATTATACTGCAGTTGTAGGTCTTCACTTGTGCACCATAAACCTACGACCAAGCAGAAACCCTTCTAGGTGTAATTTCATTATCATGTCACATCCTTCAGCTCGTGTTCCAATAAGATCGGATCTTTGTCGAAAGTGGTTTACCATTCACTCCGTATTCTTATACCTCTTCTCGGCATGTTTTGATATTGTCCTGATGTTGAGAGGTGCGCCACTATTATCGTTATTATGCCGTCGCATCCCCGTTTGAAATTAAATCATGCCTGACTTTGCAGTGTACGCCCTTTACAAACGCCAGCTTAAAGTTGGTGTGTTCCTAGTGGCTTTATTTATCTCACAAGGAGTCGGAGTGTTCATATGTGTATATATGACACTGCATCGTGATTCTTTTGATAATAACTGCGACATTTCTGGGACTCCTTTCGAGTCGGTATTGTTGGGGTATGTTGCACTTAATCTTCTTTACCCTTTTTAAATATGTATGTATCTTCACAGTGCTTCTACAGTTGTTACGCAGGCAATCATATGGAGCATGACAATTGCGAAACGCGGCTTACCGTATGAGCGGGTGCCTGTCATACGTGTTGTACGGCGTGATGGCCACTGGTCGTTTGCTATTGTACTAGGTGAATTTTGCCACACCCTTCAAAAGTCTTCCAGAATAACACCATTTTCAAGCAATGATATTGATGAACATCCCATACGCTTGTGTGAAAGATCTCACACGAACAAGTCTTGTGATTTTGTATGTCTCCCTGCTACTCCAATTCACCTGATTGTTCATGCTCCATACAGCTGGCCGGAATGTTTCTATTCAATTTCGGTAGGTCCCATCTGTGGGGTGTGTGAAACCTGAATTCTGATCATATACTCCTTAGGCGTGCAGAGTTGTTCTCAATATGCAAAGTATAAAATCAGCCAGTGAATCACAATCTCCCACAATCGACTTGAATAGTGTTCAGTTTACTTCAAATATCAGTTTGTCTACGCTTAACCAAGTTGAGGATTGTAACATAGGTTCATGAAGTTTTTATTTGATGTATTTAAAGTGGAAGAAGATATTTAATTCAAATAATAGCTTCCCTGTTCATTGTATCCGAAACATCCACTTGACAACTAAATCTAGTGTTAATGAAATGTCGTGCCGAACGTTCAAAACAATTGGAAGAGAATATTCTACGTAACAATGAAAACGGAATGGCTCGAAAGTCCACGGCTATTATATTCCAGGGTCATGGAGGAGCAGGGCAGGCTCAAGAACAAAAAAAAAAATTGAGAATTATCCGACAATATCTTCACAACCAGGGCAGATTCAATGCCAACCAGGGAAAGGTCTATCATAGAGGTCTGAAACGGTTTGAGAATACTAACGCCGAGTAGTAGTCCAACGGGTGAAATAGTGACGTTTCCATCTTAATCCTGTAGGTTCAGCGTTAAGAAAGGAAACTCAGGGAATCAAGCTGCTTTTATACGGTGGTTCCATTGTTTGTTTTGTAGGGCTGGAGTAATGAAATGAGAAAGTTGAAACTGGTAACCGAGAACAACCCAATCAGTATAATTAGGGAGCAAATGTTTATACATTAATAAATTGTGTACAATTACACCCGCTCTGTGTTCATTAAGCATGGTATCCAGGGGGATTATCAACAGGTATTCCTCCGACCATAGAAACCGTGGTTGACTCCTCTGGCAAAGAATAAGTTGCTGGAAACATAATGAGATGTAGCCCAAAAATAATTTGTATAGAATGAACGTACGCAATCCTTCTTCCTCTTCTGCTACCTGGCGTTTCATATATATAGCTCTCTCACGTGTCTTTTCTAACAAGCTTACAAACTCGAACATAGCACGGTCTTTGAACCGTACTTCAACTATGGTGCCATCCGTGAGACCGCCATCCGGGGAAGGTTTGACCTCAAATGTGAGATAGTTTGCTCCAAAGGTCGGTTGTTGGAATCTTGTCGATAAAACTGAAGGAAGGGGTACAGAGAGCGAGTCAAACATAGAATTGGGTTGGGTCGTAAAGATGAGCTGAGAATAGAATCCAGTATAAGAGATGATATTAAGTACTTGGTAGATTTAACGATGCATACCCTTTGATCTGTCAGCCAAGCTTTACCCAAAGCTCTGAATTTCTTGACACTACCAGACCCACCAGCAGCACTGTTTCTGGATGGGGGAGCATTAGGGATAACAAGTGATACTTCTACACCTGAATCTATCGTTGTAATCGTCATCTCGTTAGGAAGTGGGACTGGAGAGCGATTTGGGTTCAGCATAGTCCAGTTGAGAGCCATGATGAAGAACGGGGTTGATGGTGGAATGAAGGAAACAGTTGGACACTGCCTTGCGCAATGCTTAAGCCAATACAATCATACTTTATACTAGCGATCGACTCGGGGGAACGGCCATATATGTCCTGTGCTTCCGGTGCCACGTCCGTTATTAATGTCCATCATCTCTCCTCATGCTATGCTGGCTACCTAGCGCAATGGTAGCGCGTTTGGCTTCGATGGCTTAACGGCACCAAAAGGTTGCAGGTTCGAGTCCTGCGGTGGTCATTTTTTTGGTTACTTTTCTTTTGGTTCCAGTTCTTGAGGTAGAAGTACATGCATGGAACGGGAATGCCTACGGTTGTGGTTTATGTTTTATAATATGCGCATAATACAACATAGAATGGCTACAATAATGATACAGTATGCAAAAATGCCGTCTAGACTCAATAACCAAACTCATTTCGATGAAATTCACAAGGTTGACCACCAATTGCAATCCCTTCACCAGCAACAAGCGTTCGAACTTCCTCATATACTTGCCCATCACATTCTCCACATTGGCACACAACAGATACCTTGACGCAAGGTTCTTCTGTTACTTCATCTCTGAAATGCCATTCTCCACATACTCCTTCACCGAATTGGTGGGGAACGAATTCATCGTCTTCTTGTGGAGCTTCATCCTCTTCGTCGGCTTCTGTCAAAAACGGATGGGCCAATGCTTCTTTGGGTGTGCAGCGCTTAACAGATTCAGGCCGCAAAAGTAGATCTAGCAAGGAGAAGGCTTTTTCTAGGTTTGCAATATGATTTTCCTTGTGTATCGCAGAGTGTTCTCTTGTCGGGGAAGCGGGAGCATCAGAAAATGTGGGTGAAATGGGGGACGACGATGATGTAGGGGGTGGTCGGTAACTATCTGAATCATCATGAGACCGTAAAAGATAGGACGGGTTGTTGTAGGGATAGAAACGAGTGTCGGGTTTGGGAGGGTTAAAGAGATCCGGATTTTGTCTTTCAACAAATTCTCGCCAAGTGATCCCTTCCTGTTTTATCGACGGGACGTTTGTAGCAAAGGTCCGACCTGTAATAATATGCGTCAATAATAGTCAAACAGAATAATATAGACTTTACTATGCATCGTAGCCGTTCTCTCCATGTTCTTCCGGCCAATAATTGTTGCAATTTCCATGAGAGCTTCCACGTCATCATTTGATTGGAACAAAGGAAACTTTTTCGTAAGAAAGAACAGTAAAATGATGCCTGCAGCCCAGACGTCGATAGCTGTTGAAGCAAGGTGGTTATATTTGGATCAAATTCAGTTACTTAGGGTAGTTACCTCCACTCTGTGCTCCACACTTCAACAAAACCTCAGGAGCGCGAAACCCTCGGGTTCCTGCTCGGTTGGCTTTGGAGGGAGGTCTGAAAGGGGTATGAGTGACTGAATTTAACTGGCTCGTATGAGCACGAGACATACCGAGTGTCTTTTTCAGGGTAGCCAACTTTCTCTGAGGGCATGGTACTCTTCAGCCTGGCTTCCCTTTGTGCACGCTTGATTTCATCGGCATCAAATTCGTTACGCGTTAGAAATCTTCCATGCGGATGCTCAGGGGATGGTGTTGTGTGCAAACACAATCCAAGTGTCGAGCCGCTTTCCATCCTCTACCAACTTGACATATAGAATTGGACAAGAAGTATCAAGATAAACTTACGCATGCTAAACCAAAATCACACAACGTGCCAATTCCCGTGCGAGGGTCAAAGAGAAAGTTTGCGGGCTTGACGTCACGATGGATAATGCCTCTTGCATGAGTGTCACGTAATGCGCGAAACATACATCGAAAGTAGGCTTTTATTCCAGTCATTGATAATGTCCGGTAGAAGTCCTGTGGAATATTGCCATTAATTAATGTAACAAGCGAGATAAGAATGGTATGTACCCTGAAGTCATCGTTACATTGATATGGCATGACGACGACTACTTGGTCGACATTACGGTATGCGGTTATAAGCTGCGATACGTGACGGCACCCTCTACATTCCATCATGATGCTGAGTTCATTTCGTATACGTTCAGGACTACTAGTCACATATATCCGCTTTATAGCGACAAACACCTTGGAGCCAGGTGAATGTGGCATAGATTGATAGTATGCAGACGAAGACGGTGGATGATGTCCTTGCCAGGGAGTGTTGTCCCATTTGTCATGGTTGACATCGATCGCTTTGTATACTGAGGAGAATGTTCCTGTCCCCAGTCGGTCAATTATTTTGTAGTGGGGAACTAATTGCGGCACTGCCTCGAGTATTTCAGCAATTTCTTGTTCGATTTCTTCCCGTTCTTCTGTGCTCTTTTGTAGAAATGTGTCTTCTTCATCGTCCGAGTCAGGCAACTGCATAACATCCTCGTCCATGTATCCGTCTTTGTCTTCCATCTGGTCTTCCTGTTCTTGAATCTCATCCTCATCCTCCACTTGCACATCTTCATCCTCTTCTATCAGAGGGTCCAGCTGCAATTTATCGTCCTCTGCGACTGCGACCGTTTCACCTTCCGCGGAAGGACGCAACAATTCATCATCGCTTTCCATGTCATCATCGAGATCCACAAAGACAGTGTCTTTCATTTCTGTGGTTTGGGGACGAGTCTTACCATGGGTAAGCTTGGCAATGTGCTTTTGATACTCCTTTAGTCGCGCTGGCTTTCGGTACACTCGATTTGGATCATCTGAGGAAGAGTTGAATCGGGCGCGTCGTGCTCTTGCTTTTCTATAACTAGTAAGATAGGACTTGTTGTGCGGGTCGGAAGAGCCGACTTCAAGAGGGTTGGATGAGTGCTGAGAGAACACAGCAGTGGCCATGAAGGAGAAGACAAGCGAGAGGTGAACGAACTCTGCCCGGTTACAACCACAACGCGTCTATAATAACGTACACGTGATATCGCAGCATGTGGTGTACATGACTAAGCTCAACATTTAAAAAGAATAAAAAAATGACCACCGCAGGACTCGAACCTGCAACCTTTTGGTGCCGTTAAGCCATCGAAGCCAAACGCGCTACCATTGCGCTAGGTAGCCTTTGTTAAAATATGTGAAATGTAAAGCACAATTAGTAATGAAATACTTATGACATGTACATTTCCATCTGTCTTCGTGGTTCTCCCATGTTCCTCTCTGAGGCTGCCGCACGACCGTTTGACGGACACCCCCTCTCGGACCACATATGCACCTTATAGACGAGCTTCCAGTGTGGTGCATAGACTTACTTACCCACGACTTATTCATACAAATTGCACCTTTCGTTATTCTTATTCTCCTTCCAACTCTAGCTTTCTTGGTTGTCTCTCGAGCAAGAAGCACATCGCTCCTATATTCCCTTGCTATGGGCCTAGACAGTCTGGGTATTTCAATACCTTGGGTATGGTCGCAGAACTCCGCTCAGAATGGCCCAGTAAGGTCTTCCACAAGTGAGAGGAAAAAGCCTAGGAAGCATATCCGGACCAGAGCCGAGCAGGTATCTCTGAATGGAACTTCGAAACATGGTTAGTAATTATTCATAACATTCGTAACTATGACACGCTCAATTCACTTGCATCTCAGATACCGAAGACGTTGACTGTGACGATGGTTACTATCCTGGACTGGTCAACATTTCCGGTACTTATTGCTTCATGAACTCCACCCTCCAGGTACGTCAGCTCCATTCCCTCTGTATCTTGTTCCTGAACAGCATCCATAGGCCCTTGCCTCTTTGTCCTATCTTCAGCCACACATTGACGCGATCCATGCAAAAGCCGAAGCACTGGATGTACCTACTCCGGTCATTGACGCGCTGCAAGATCTATTTCATAGTAAGTTTTTCGTTCGGGATCTTTGTTCGTACGTTCAACGTAGCTCCAAGGGTTGAATACCCCACAACCGACATATCATTCAATTCGTCCTCTTGACATCATTGAAGTTTTAAGTCGCCAAACGGAGGGGCGGACTAATTCCCTCTTCTACTCACGTGAGCATCAAGACGCCCAGGAACTATTCCAGCTGTTATCAGAATGCTTGAAGAATGAGATTGCTGCTGTAGATAAGGAAGGATGTAGAGACAGAGGTTTGGGTGGACTGTCTATGTCTCCTGAAATATCGAAAGACATCAGCAAGAGTGTGTTCGATGGGTTAACAGCTAACAGGAGGAGCTGCATAGTTTGCGAATATACAGAAGCGGTGATGCACTTCTCCCTAGATAATTGGCAACTGGCGTTGCCCCGACTGGCGGTGAGAATATACTCAAAAGCGTACGTTTATGCTTTATTGATATTTTCCACAGGCCAGCTGTCGTTTGGAAGATTGCTTAGCGGACTATACGAGGCTCGAAATTCTAAAGGACTGTATATGCCGGAGATGCTCGATCCTCGCCACCCATCGCCGATTACAGCAAGAACTCCAAATTCTAGAAGAGAGTACGAAGCCAGAAGCAAAACCGTCATCATCGAAAAAACGCCGACTAAAGGAAGTGCGACGGATGGAAGCACGGGTGAGAGCAGCCGTGGAGGAAGGCAGGATCGAGGATGATTTGAAAGACATTCGTATGGAGAAAGTCTTCAGTCCTGCGTCTACAAAGCAGGCTATGATAGCTCGAGTGAGTCAAATTGATGTGATTACGGGTCAATTTCTTATATATTGGTGAATCAGCCGCCTCCTATTCTTGCACTTCATATTAACCGCTCGATGCATTACGGGCAATATGCTGCAAAGAACACAGTCAGGTTAATCTTTCCCGAAGTGCTCGATCTGACGCCGTATACCACATCTGGTAGTCTTTCCATTACTCCAACCTCTGCTATCTCTACCCCCCTCCCTGCCCTTCCCCGGTCAACTACACCCACGCCTGCTACATACGGTCAACCAAGGATAATCTATAGACTATCTGCAGTTGTGTGCCACTTCGGGCAACACTCATTTGGCCATTACATCTGCTATCGACGCAAACCGAAATCGATACAGGTGGGAGCTGATAAGCGTTGGTCACCTCCAAAGCTTGTCGACCCACTAGTCCCCGAAGAGGACTTGTCGGAATCTGTCGGCCCTAGATATGTCTGGGAAGACGACGCGCATTATAAACCGGGCAAAGGATGGCTGCGAATCAGTGACGACTCTGTTAGAGAGTGTGGAATTGAAACTGTCCTGCAAGAAGGTAGCGGGGCGTTCATGCTGTACTACGAGAGGGCAGTTCAAGACAGACCGAGTATATACGCACTAGCAAATGGAAGTCCCCGAAGTTCAGAAGAAACTTTAAAACCGGAAATGAAGATGGTGGATCTGAATGGAAGTGTTGGGTCATTGGTTAGTGAGGTTGGTGTTGGAATACTGCAGGAAAAACAGAAGGTCGAAATCGATAGGAAGAATGCTATAGGCCTTGGTGCAGGCCTTTCGCAGTCCCAAACGCTAGGACCGAGAATTGTCAGAAGTGTCGCTACTGGGAGACGAAGCGTCAGTGCCACGCCATCCCAGCGAGATTCTAGCGTTGCTTCGACGTCATCGTCATCGGAAGTACATGATCATCCAGAGTCGAAATCTCAAAAACTAAATCAAGTAAATGGGAATGCTAAACATGAGCCCGAACGACCAGTACCTCAATCGATGACTATGTCTGCGCCTTCTCTGTTGCCATCGAAACCATCATTTTCAGCCAATTCAGCTACACCTGCACCTAAATCTTTCCAAACTCATCACTTCAGTGTAAAACAACCCTCACGTATACACTCACCTCAACCTCATCACTCCCCTGCTGGACAATCATCTGTTGTTGATCTCAAAGCATGATGTTTGGCAAATGGATATCCCAGGACGACGCCAAAAAAGTACACCTCCTTTCAGTGGATTATCACCACTTGCATGGACCAGGATGCAGCTCTCGCTCCTAGTCAACATAAGTTTTATTTCCTGGCATTTTGTCAACAACCATCTTTATCAAGGAATGCCCTGTCTTGATTTATACCGCCCGGTCGACTTATGATCACACTATATCTATTTCCGTCTGGATAGACCTTGATTGCTTTAGTTCAATAACATATCAACCTTCTAATAACACCGCAATCCACATCTCAGTCTTGAGACCAATAACATACACAGCTGTACCAATATATAGATAAATTTGACTACGAAACTCGTTTTCACCCTCTTCCATCTTATGGTCGTTCCAGATATCTAAAGGGAATGAGAATAACCAAAAGAATAACTTGTTCCAAGCAGAAGTTCCCGATCTCGAGATGGTCCGAGATGATTGTACAAGCGAAGTTTCACCAATTCGCTTGTATGGATGGTCTTGACGTAATATGGAAGAGAGAGAAAGTACATTCGAAATCACCAGTATATTCTGCGTTCGATTGTCCGACGGCTGGGTTCGAGTTTAGGATGATATGAAACCACACGTTTTACACGGGTAACGGTTGGGTACCTGTAGACAAGGGGGGGGGAAAGCGTAAAAATCACAATGGAAAATTCTGGATAGGGACAATGTAAATGTACCATGCATTGTACACCTCTCCATCGAGTTGTACTTCTACTATTTGACGACCCTGGAAGAATATCAATAAGATGCGGAGCTTGTGGGAGAATACGTATGGGACTTACAGCGTAGTCGAAGTGGGAGCCAATGACGAGGCCTTCCTGTCTGCCTTTCAGGCCATGACGGACAGCGACGATATCACCTGGCTATGTGGATAGCAACCCATGACTAAAAGCTCTTGACTTCATACTTGAGAATGTTACTTACAACGATGTATTCTTCTGAAGTCATGGTTGTGAAGGGGTTGTTAGAGGATGTGGTTTGGTTAAGATGAGATGAGGATGAGAGGAGCGGTGATAGAACTGAAATAAGTTGATGAGACGGGTAATGGGACAGATAGGAGATAGAGAAAGGAAAGCTTGGGAAAGAGGAGCTTTTATAGGCTGGGTGATTAGATGAGACGTTCACAAGACGTGAGGCTGCCTCGATTTCGGGACTCAAGAAGCCACGAGGCGTATGACCTCCGACCCTGCACGTTTTGTGTCCAATTGCCTTCTTCCTGCCTTTTGTTCCTGCATTTCATGTATTTTACCTACCTTTTTTTCTTCTTCAATTGTTGTATTGTCGCTTGACGGGGTATATGTCTATTGGTTGCTACGATCTGACTGAAATTTTATTTCAATTTTTAAATAAATAAAATTGCTCTGGTTATTTACATCCTCATGTGAGCCTCGAGGACATGTCACTTCTTGAAAAAAAAAAGGGTGTCATCGCTGGCACCCGGTGATCATCAAACTCATTGTACTGGCACGCATCTAGGCTGTGCGCCTTGATGAGAATTATGTGGTGCAGGAAAAGAAGACATGATGAATAAAACATGCTTCACAATCACCCGCACCCTCACGCGATTTAATAAATACACTTGTTAACATCAATACACTGGTTCATGATTACATCTGAAGATCTGAATAGTTAAGCACAGCCTAATACACATGCTCGCCTTATTGTCATCCCTCATGCTTTCCACCTGCTCATAATCTTATCAAACCATCTATTAAGCAAATCCCCAAATCCCCAAGCCACCGACCCGCTGTTTTGTACTTCAGTCCCTGTGTTGCTCGCACGACCTCCGATAGCCGCCCGCTGGACAGGAGTACCTTCTACTCTACCGAGCAAGCCCGGATCTTTCAATCTTTCCTGTAAAGCTCGCAAGATTTCTTCTGCGCATCCTTCATACAGCCTTTCAACCTCAATATCTCGTACATAATACGCACGGCGCACTGCGTAGGGTGCAAGTCCGTTGTACTTGCGTACAAGAGAATTAACTTCTTCAATAGCAACGTCATGATATGATTGTTCTCGTTTTAGCCATTCAGGGTCGCGCAATCGCCGTATGTCATTCAAACTTATCGAACGCAAGAGCTCTGGAGGATTTGACGTCGTTAATATCCGGATGGCCCGTCTGATCCAGGATTGTCGGAGTATTTCTCGAAAAGAATTAAGGGCGCTATCAAGTTCTATATGCCATTAGCTTTGCAAGTTCATATTAGACCTTTTAAGATTTTGTGTACCTGCTTGAACCTCAACCCATGGAGGAGCCGCTCCGTTCCGTTGCACTATACGGTTCATTAAAAACTCCTCCCGAGCGATGAAGGGATTGCGTTCCTCAGTTGTTCGCTCCAACGGTTGGCCTCTACCTTTCACTGATTTGAACAGTCCTGCCATTCGTGCTTTCTGCAAGGCTAGATCAGCATGTTTAATTCGCGTGGGACAGTTATTAATCCTAATAGTACCTCAATCTTATCTTCAACCAAACTATTCCATCCCTTTACACTCACAGGGTTTGCTCTCCCGATATTATTTACTCTAGGATTTCTGATCCCGAGACGATAGTCCAAGGTCGATTCGCGAGCTTGTGTTAGCCTTCCTGCTTGAATTATTTTCTTCTGAGCTTCTTTTTCCTTCCTTAGGGTGCGCTCGTCAAGAGGGGTGGTGCGTGGGACACGCGAGGGTAGCGATGGAGGAAGACGGGCTAATTTAACAGATGAGACGTCGTGCGAAGGTGCTTTGAATTCTGTGTGCCATGGACGATGTGATTCGTCAGAAGAGAGTAACGGTTCATTTGCCCATGAGCCTGAAGCAGGTTTATATGGCACACTTGCGCCAGATATGACTGTATTATTTAGAGGCGAAAAGACTTTGGGAGGGTGTTGCTTCAGTTTCTGTTCTGCAGAGATGATAGCTCCACTTCGTAAAGGTTTATACTTGTCCACTAGCATGCGAAGCACTGCATCCTGGACACTCTCATCTCCTGTCCAATTTTCATGTTGCCGTTCGACTAGTTCAACGCGAGATCTTGTTCGTTCCGGCTTTTCAGCTGCCTCAGCTTCCTCGCGAGTGGCATCTGCAAATAGTTTATCACTGGTATTGTTTGACGCATTCCTAATCCTGAAGGTTTTTTCGAGATGCGATTACATAACTGATGAATGGACGTTGAGGGTATGACAACCGCGTAACGGAGTGGTTGATTGGCATGCAGGTGTGTGTTTACAGTTGTTTGAAACGGAGGGAATTTGTGTGACGGCCCGAGAAATGCTCGGCCATTCACACGACAACCGTAATGAGATGATCCTAACCACGATCTACTGCAATACACATGTACAGGATTCAGAGGTGACTTAGCTGCATACCATAGCAAGACTCATAGGAAACCCTGTAATGCCATAATGAAAAGAAGTTATATTGTGCTGGTCGGGGAAAATGCATCAAACTGGAATAATTTGATATTTGAAACAATCATTTTATTATGTTCCCATCGACTCGCATTTCGCAGGATTCATTCACCTTTGAATGGATTACTACTCCTTTCTATCAGGGCCCCATCATGGATACATTTGGAAACATACTAACCTGTGCAAGGATTCAACTATTTTCTCTACTTTCTGTAGGAAACAGGCTCATAGCAGTGTCTAGGCAACGGAATGCAGTTGCCAGAGACTGTCTTCACTATCTTCCAACTGACCTTGCCGAAGAGCATGCTCCTCAAGCTTGCGACCCACAATGAGTTAGAAGCAATCGCAATCCAATATGTCGTAGTTGTTTTGCTTGACAGCGAGGTTAAATCAAGGCACCAGTTACGTGACGGGGAAAGGTATCAAGATTTGGACTACGTTTGTCATTCAACAAATAACCTTGTGGTTGGTACTTGTCCACCCACCAACATGCCAAGCCTGCATCTTGGACACTGCACAATCTTCATATTTCCATCCTATCAGTTCAATCCGAGACCTTGTTCGTTCCGGTTTTTTAGCTGCTTCAGTTTTCTTACGAACAATATCTATAAATAACTTATCACTTGCACGGCGAACTCGTTTCTGGCCTTCAGGTTTTTGCGATTACATAATTGATGAGTGCCAGTGGGCGTTAAAAATCTGACGATCGCGTAAGAGTCTGTCCTGGAATAGAATGCAACGAGAATTTGATGTCGACAAAAACCGGGCGCTCAAGCTTGATGGCACCGGGATAACTATGGGCTGGAGATGATTACCATGGCATAAAACATAATAACTCTGATTTTTTATGTTTATCTTCAGTAGTCTAGATTAAAGGGTCTCAGTAAGCGTTAAAGAGCAAATGCAAAATTCCCATTTCTTTGCAGCTCAGTAAAACGCCGTCCTGGTTTGACGCAGTGATTGGTACGTATATTTCTTTTGTTTTATTATAATCACAAGAAGGCATTGCGCGTATTGCTAAGTATAAGTAAACTAGTTTGAGTTATTCACCCAGACCATACAGCGCCACCTGGTGGGGTGTAGCTTTGGATGTTATTGTAGATGTTGACCTACACAATTTTAGAACTTTGCGTGACTTTCAGACATATACGAGATGCTTACTGTAATACCAGGGTCGGAACCCTTGTAGGCGCCTGGAAGGGCAATCTTTGGTGGGTTAGCACTGCCTCCACTAGTGATCTTGACCTGTGCACATCCTGAAACAACCCGAGATTGGTAAGGTATTTAGCCGCGGCAACAAAGCAACTTACCGATGTAGAATTGAGCACCGGGGTAGGTTGATGCTACATGGAGAGCAATCTATGATACAGTCAACAATAAATCATTCACTTGGATGTTGATAAACGAACAATTTCGGCGCGGAGCAAGTACTCTCCAGCTGGGAGGGATGAGGGAATCTTGACGCTGTGTTTGCCTGTAACATTGTTGGAATTATTGAATTGAGGAAAGACGGCTCAGCACTCACCACCATTGGTGTTGACAATGTCAGTTGCCCACTGCTGGGTCGTAGGGTTCAAGAGACCAGACTGGTAGATTTTCGTCCACACTGCTCCTTGCCCGTTGAATGAAGCAGCAGTGGAGGGTGCCTTGGCAATGTAAACCAAGACTGGACCCTTGTGACCGCCAGAAATGGGGTCTTCACCAGTTCGCTGAGCATGTTGGTGCCACTCAAAGCTAGTCAAAAAATGGGCCCAATGTCTTACGATGCTAGTAATATTATACAATACTTACGTGATATTAGCGCCAGCGGCGATGGTGGCAGTCTGAACGTTGGTTCCAGTAAGGCCGTTGACGTTGCAAGTCAAGTCGGTAGAGGTGACATCAGTAACTGGGTTATTCGTGGGTGTTACTCGGATATAGTTGTTCAACCCTTGGTCCACCTGAAAAAGTGCGTGCGTTCATTACCTGATGCATTGATAAAAGACAGAGTTAGTTACCCCATTGTTCCAGATATATTGCATAGTGACTATAGTGAGTTTGCATTCAGTGAATCGAGTGCAATAGAAATTGCAGCAACTCACAATGGGCATTTGCCAGTGCCGCTGAGGCAAGGAGGGATAGAGCAAACTTCATGGTAGATTAACCTGAGGAAAGATGACACCTTGTAGAAGCCTTTTATACTCTATTCTCTCCAGCTTCCACAAAAGCGATAGAATGGTGATTGTAGCGGGTGCTTTCCCCAGATGGTAGGAAAAAAATAACTCATTGATTGAAAATAGATCAAGGAGTAACGGATATACTTCTATGTCAGAAACTCCACACATAGAACCCATCAACGCGGTATCGGTAGGATGTGCCAGAGAGATTCCAAGATTTTCAGCAGTCACATTGTTTAGTTTATTTCCGAAATTCAGGCTGAATGGGCATATATCGGCTGGTTTTGAATAGTTATGGTATCGATCTATCATCGCATTTGCACGCTAACAGTACCGCTGCTTGAACTTCGGGTTAGAATACGGATCATAAATGGTGTCTTTATAATGGCGCGAGTCAAGGACGGTTCTCGTGGGCATGCCCGAACATCTCTTGCATATGGCGATGTTGATTGCGAGAATTTTTTCCCACAATGACTGTGATTGAAGGGACTATAGTTTTCATGAAGATACGATTTTACAGTACGCGGGGGACACCTGTATAAATTTCTTGGTATGAGTGTATATAAGGCCAAGTTCGAAGAACGCGCGCTGTCGCAGTTTGGAAATTGAATTACGTAATACCGCTCTTTTTGAGGTTGCGCACTGCAGGCAATAAGCAACCTGGTCTCAGAAGACCACAACCGCCAATTCTACCGATCTACACATATCATCTTTTTTCCGATAAAACGCCTCCCACAGATCCACACGTGAATACAGTGAGCAGATGTCTGTCTTGTTTGAGACATCGTTGGGAGATATAGTCATAGACCTTGAGGTTGAGGCATGCCCAAAAACATGCGAGAATTTTCTCAAGTTGTGTAAAGTCTATTATTACAACCTCAATGCATTTTTTAATGGTATGTAATCCACTTTGCTTGGAATAGCTAGGGGCTTATGCTATTCACACCATTCAGTATCAAAAGATTTTTTAGCACAGGCTGGAGACCCTTCAGCAACAGGGACGGGTGGTGAATCTGTCTGGTCCTTGCTGTCCTCCCAATCTTCATCCAATGGAACCTCTTCACGATATTTCCCACCGGAACTTCTTCCAAGACTCAAGCATACCCACAAAGGCACGGTTTCTATGGCTGTTGCACCAGCCTTGGAGGGTCATAAAGGTGGCTGTGGGAGCCAGTTTTTTATCACGCTCAGCAACAACATTAACTACTTGGATGGGAAGCACGCGGTTTTCGGGCACGTTGTTGAAGGATTGGAGACACTTGATAAAATCAACGAAGTTTTCGTGGATCAGGATGGAAGGCCATACAAAGACATCAGGATAAGGCATGTCGTTATCCTCGGTACAAGCTCCACACAGTGCCTGTGTCGTTACGCTCATCAACTGTAAATTTTCGTAGATGATCCCTTCCCCGACCCACCAGGCTTAATAAAGCCACCTTCGTCACCTGGTCGGCCACCAGATAACTCCACTCGCATAGCAGAGGATGAGGACCCTCTTGCCACACTTCCAGAAGAAGAAGAGGAACGTATCAGGCGTGAGAAGGCAGCGGCTGCATCTGCTTTGACACTAGAGATGGTTGGAGACTTACCGTTTGCCAACGTCCGGCCCCCAGAAAATGTTCTTTTCGTGTGCAAACTTAATCCTGTTACACGGGATGAAGATCTGGAACTCATTTTTTCTCGTTTTGGTACTATCATGAGCTGTCAAGTTATTCGTGATAAAAAAACTGGTGATTCGTTACAGTATGCATTCATAGAATTTGATCGAAGGGAAGATGCAGAACAGGTAACCAGGGATATACATCAATCTTTGTTGAACCAAGGGTTGATCAGTATGATACAGGCTTACTTCAAGATGCAAAACGTTCTCGTTGACGACCGGCGCATCTGGGTTGATTTGTGAGTCAGCATTTCAATGCATTGCATTTAATTGACTTGATTTGCTCAGCTCTCAATCGGTGGCGCGATTAAATACTTCATGGTCCAATGACATACATCGAGGTCCGAAGTCCCGACAAGCTGGCTTCGCTGGTCGGGATGACCTTGAAGAAACAAAACGGTACAGGGGGGAAGTTCCTAGGAGAACTGATGGTCACCAATATGGAATGGTGTTTGATGATGTGACAGGCCGTACCCCGGATAAGCGCCGGAAACGCAGTCGTAGCAGGAATAGGGATGATGGTGAGCGGAGCCAGCGCCGGAAACGTCCGAGTCCTCCGCGTGAGTATGACCACCAGCACCTCTCAAGAGGCTATGAAAGGCGTAGAAGTAAGAGCAGAAGCAGAGAGCGGCGTCGTGATGGGTGGTAGTCAGCAATGACATTTTGACTTGTATTGACACGATTTCTAGATTGGAGTGATTTAGATGTTAGTGCGCCTGCGCCCGTATATGCACTATGCTGGTTTGGCGTAACACGGCATCAGCGGTTGCTGATGACATTCACAGACATGACACAGACTGAATTAATTGACCCGATCTAGCGTTCTCTGTTCCCTGTTCTTTGTTTTGTATAGGTCTGGTTACACCACTATAAGAACCTAAATCAGTTGAACAGCATCCCATCCCTTCCTTGCTTTATACCCATGACTGTCTCTTTATCTTCATACCAGTTCGACAGTGTAGACTCTGATGTTATTCTCCTGTCCAATGGCGCGGAATGTCCAACTGAGTTCCACGTCCATCGCTGTATCCTCTCTGCAGCTTCTTCATTCTTTCATGACATGTTTACTCTACCCCAGGCTCCGTTGACCGTCGTCGACAAGCCCGTTATCCCAGTCACAGAAACGCGACAAACCCTTGACACTCTACTACGTTTTATCTACCCCTTACCAGAGCCCAATTTTAACTCTTTGGAGGAACTTGAGGTTGTAATGGATGCAGCTGTTAAATATGACTGCACATCAGTCATTGACAAACTACGCAGATTGCTGGTCTCGCCCGAGTACATTCAAACATCGCCCTTACGCGTTTATGCGATCGCTTGTCGCTGTGATTTTGACGAAGAAGCCAAGCTCGCCTCGAAGTACTCGCTGAACTTCAATGTGCTTGATGCTCCATCTCCAGAAGATTTGAAGCAAATGTCGGGCTATTCATACTACCGCCTTCTAAACCTTCATCGACAACGTGCACGCTCTGCTGTTGCGTTGCTAAAGATTCCCGAAGAAATTAAATGTATGCAGTGCAATGGTTCTGCGTTCACCTCGCAAGGTGCCCCAAAGTGGTGGTACGAATTCGAGAAACGCGCGAAGGAGGAACTGGAGGTACGCCCAACAACTGATGTTGTATTCGGACTCGAGTTTCTGGCCAAAGCGGCTTGCGCGACCAGGTGCCTGCATTGCTCAGGCAGTGTTATTGATTCGTGGAAGTTTTTGCAAACCCTGAAAGTTGCAATTGATGCATTGCCTTCGACAATCTAGAGTTATTAGTTACAACTATTTGACTTTTCGGACACTCTACGGACGGGATAAGTTACACCATAATACTTAACTGTTTATACCCCCACCTATATATTCTGTCTTGAGACCATACGTATACTATGATTATAATATATTTGTATTTTATATTCTCGTTTAAAAACATCTGTTCTGGCCTGAGTGCAGCGCAAGTGTGAGGACTATGAAAATCTGAAATTTATGCTGTTGTGTGAAGCTGTACTCACTCATTGTTTGCAGAGCCACTATTGTCAACCACTTCCTTTCACATCTCGGTATACTTGATGCTTGAGATATATATCATCATAGCATGACAAGCTCAACTCCTCATCACTAGCAGTGCCATTATGATAATACTTGACCATCAGCTTCCTTTATTATCATCTCGACTTTTGTCCGAACATGTTCCAAACCCTTTGACATAATTTTTCAGCAGCACATTTAATGTAGCGCACCCGCAGAGATTCGTGTGTCGAGAAATGAGGTTGTACATACTAACTTCCTGTATCTGCAAGACGAAATGGTGTTGTGACATTGCGTGACAAGTGTCTGCTGCACCTGGCTGGAATACTCCGATACTACTTCTTCCAGACTAATTAAGTACATATGGCGTAAAACTTTGCAACGTTACTTATGCTGATGATACTTCATTGTCTACAGAAGCTGTAAATCGCAACATAGGATGCCACTAGATGCCAAATCGTGTACAGCATGTTGATTGGTTGCGAAAGCCAAAAAAAAATACAATTGACCTTGGTAACGAAGTTATTCAGGATCTCGACTGGGATTAGTTCTTCGTTCAATCAAAGTCATCTGCAAAGTGTCAACACATGACACATTGAACTCTCCGAATGTACTGATTATTCTTTACACTAGAGACATATAAAGATGTACATTCAATCTAGAGTGTTGTCCGCCCTTATTACTCTTCAAGCATGCACAGGATTTCACAGAGGCTTTCTCGGATTTCAGTGGTGGACACTCTGCCACGCTACTCTGCAGCTATCGCAGGGTCTGAAGTGCTAGCTGCTATTGACGAAGAAGCCGCACCAGATTACATCCAATACACGGATGTGGAAACAGCTGCAGGAAGAGAGAATGATGAGATTCTAATCCCCACTTCCGAGATAACTCTTGATCCTACCATCGTAACAGGCGAAGCTTCAAGGGCCCGGGATCAATGGGACATTCGAAAGTGTGATGTGGTCGTTTCTGGCAAGACATACGGAACTCTCTCGCTTTACTGCCTGCGTTATTCAGCAGCTACAAACAGACCATTGCACACTGAATTTGTAGGCGGAGACGCCATACGCGGCAATGTAGAATTGGATGTGGCAAACTCACAGTCTATCAATTCTATCAGTCTTATGGTGAGTGTACAATACTGCCTCCACGTGGGCTTTATGTATCACCATTAAAATATTAACCCGTTGATATCATATAACAGCTCAAAGGCCAAGTTATCAGTAGTTCTCATGAAGATGACAATCACACTTTTCTTACGCATACTGTTTCACTTTGGTCGCGTGCTGATGGCGACCCAGCAGCAGCACGTACTCCTACATCTGCTTTTGCTTCCAGTTCGCCATTGCGGCCAGCATTCCGTGGTCGTTTTCATGGTTATTACAGATTCGAGTTCAATTTTGAATTCCCTACACATGTCGAGGTCCCAAGGAAGGGTGAATCAGGTACACAACGGTATCCTACCCCACAGTCATTTTTAGAGAAGAGTGCAGCTGCGAGCGTGCATTATGAACTGCAATTGATTTTTGCACATGGCCGTCTTCGTTCACCAAGCAAGTAAGTAGCGATTTTATGCCACTTACAATGTTGTGTGTTGACCGACTCTAGGACATGGGTGCCAGTTATTTATATGCCCAAAACAATGCCCAGTTCTCCGTCTATCCTACGTCAGTTGGCATATGAGCAAGGCCATCAGCTGGTGGGGCCAGACAACGACCCGGATGGTTGGCAAGAAGTTGGATCAGCTACAATTCGTGGTATTCATGGTGTCTCAGGAAAACGTGCTGAAGTAGGCGTTAGGTGCACGGTAAGATTAACTCCTATACTGAAATGAGTGTTGGATTATTTTTAATTCTCTATTTAGTTGTTTCTAGCCAAACCTGTGAGATACCTTTTGTAAGCCCAAAAAAGGGAGAGAGCACCTTTCTGAATATAATCATTATAGCTATGCTATTCCAGAGGCACTGTTATTCCTTGCTACCTCTACCTTTCCACTGCAGACGAAGAAGTAATCGACACACTCTCCCGGCGAAATGTCATAAATCTGCGTCTGCTCCGCAAATTGCGATATTATAAAAAAGGGCGACTGGCAGAATTGCGCGACACCTCACAAATGACTGAGGAAGCCCATGAGGTCCAGCACTGCTGTTTGGTGGGAACCGCCCTACCGATCTTCATTCTTCTTCTGGTGGTCGTTTTTTAGAAGGGGAGATTCATCTTGCAAGTAAGATGCAACCTTCTTGTGACTTTTATGCATTCTGTTTGGAAGTAAGATCAGTGTTATGTCTTACTGTTTTCATTGCTGAATATGTTTTTTCCCATAGTACTCTGTGGAATTGATGTCTATACGGCGCACTAAAGATTTCGAACCATTGACATCAGGTGATGATCCATTGATGAAAGTTCCCGTGAAAATTAGCAGTTTTCCCGACGAAGACAGCCCCGAAGCAATATCCTTTGCTGCACGTCGTCTTATGAAACGTATTGAACACTACTATGAAACGGCTTCACTGTCAACGAGGTAAGTACTTCTAGGTGTGGTAATACGCTCACTGTACTTACTTCTGCGCCCCCATCTACCCTTTTTACCAGTTTGACTGGGCTTTGATCAGCCTCGCTCTTCGTAATTCCGTACGTCCTCCCAAAGCGAAGTCTCCGCTTGTTTGAAGTCAGATATACTGGAAACAAGTTATGAAATAATCCATAAAGAAGGTAATCAGATATTATTTTAACAATACCTTGACTTTGACCGTTAAGGCCTCTTAAAGGTATCATTGTATTTTCGTTGCTGAACTTTATACGTATTGTACTACAAATGCATCTAAAACTTCACCTGCTAAATAATCAACTATTTTATAGCATTGGTAAACTGATGCGTGAACTGCGGGAAACACTGGAGTAACCAAGTCTTGTGCTCCGTCCAATCGCAAAATTGCACTGCATTCCTCAAGGGTCTAAAGTCATCTGCTCACTGCGCAACGGAGGGAACCTTAATGCGATTATCGGCAGTGGTCGGGCGGGTGGAACTTATGCGCTCGAAGGTTCACACGCATATATTTTTGGCATACCAAGCACAGACCATATTACATTAGAGTTCTGCCGAGACTAAGTTCTGCCGTTCTCTGTCGTTTGCTGTGAGAGTACCATTCCTTGTTATCATGGCATCCACAGCAGCATTTATTCGTCTGTGTACTGGTTTGTGAATTTGCCGTGAATGATGTCATACATGTAAGGTCTTCTTTGATCCCCTTGATGATAATCAAACTCCAAAAAGCTCGGAGAACAAAGATCTGATGAAATGCTATAAGTTGTTGTAAAAAGAGCAGAGCAATGTCTGAATCGAAATGCCCGAGGGACAGTAGGAGCTTTAATTTTCAGGTCACGATGACGGGCTGTGTTACTGCGGAAGGCAGGCCTCGGCTAAGACTCCAAATTCATCAAAAGCTCTAAACTATACTCATTCTGGTTTCTATATAAACTCATATCTCACACTTCCACCTTCTTCCCATCATCATCCTAGTCCTTTGCGATGTCTGTCCCATACGATTCAAAAGCTCGTGCATCATCTCTCAGTGGTTCAAGTGGTCATGGTAATGTTGTTGACCACCATTCCCCCCATGGTAGTCTCGCATTTGATAAGGGAATTATTCAAAATATTGACGTCGCTACTTAGTTACCGAAGAACTTCCAGCGTCTGCCCGTAAAAATGGGAATCCTCCTGGGGTTGGAAGTGGCATGATTGTTGTGCAACCATTGAAGCGCAGTGAGATGCAGGTAAGTTCATATTTTTCAAATCAGTTTTCCAGCTGAATATTGACTTTATCTTCTTTTCCTCCCCAGCCTTCTTATTCCCAAGATCTTGGAACTGGCGAGGTTACGCATGGTGTATACGGTTCGCTATTGCAAGGGCTTGGTGCTGCTGTTGGTTTCCTTGGTGCTATTACCTTGTTGCCCCTGCCCCAACCCCTTCCGCAATGTCCAACAAGGTCTGTTGCTTATCTCCTTTACCATGTGCTAAAATTAATCTGTCTAAATAGGGTCGGTTGGTCTCGTCTCTCGCTTCGGTCAATTCTACAAATCAGTGGATCCTGGTTTGGTCCAAGTGAATGTATGCACAGAGTCTTTGCGCATCGTCGATGTCAAAATTCAGATCAGCCCCATCGGCAGACAGATGGTCATGTAAGTGACAATTAGCAATTCCGATTTTTATCTTATTAACAAAAAATAATCTATCCTATATAGCACACGCGACAACGTAAATGTCGAGATGTGAGTCGCTGAATTCCAAAAATAGCTCCAACAATTCCTAACATCTTCTGTCAAACGCATTTAGCGACTCCGTAATCTATTTTCAAATTTGCAACCCCTATCGCGCAGCATTTGGAATCACTGACTTGCGTCAGGCCCTTATTGAGCGTGCACAGACCACTTTACGACATGTCGTCGGCGCTCGTGCTGTGCAATCTGTTGTTACTGAGCGCGAAGCAATTGCGTTTGAAATCGCTGAGATCGTAGGCGACGTCGCTGACAAGTGGGGTGTTGCGATCGAGGGTATTCTTATCAAGGACATCATTTTCAGCCCTGAAGTCTCTGCATCGCTCTCTAGTGCAGCTCAGCAGAAACGTATTGGAGAATCTAAGGTTATCGCCGCTCGTGCAGAAGTCGACTCGGCTAGGTTAATGAGACAAGCGGCTGATATTTTGGCATCCCCAGCTGCCATGCAAATTCGGCAATTGGAAGCTTGTGAGTTCCTTGCTTACGGCATCTTTTTATAAAGCTCCTAACCAATTTATCTTTTTAGTGCAACAAATGGCGAAATCAGCCAACAGCAAGGTTGTCTTCGTGCCAATGCAACTCCAAAGTGATGTTGTTGGGCAGCTCGGGTCCAGCTCAGGAACTCAGCCCAATGTTTCAGCTGCCCTTCAGAATGAGTCAGGGAATGACAGTGCTGGCCGAGCTGGCCTGCTCACTAGCATGGCAAACATGTAAATGAACTCTTACAAGTTCTGTCCAACGTACAGGGGTGAAATGAAATCAATGGTTACGATCGGGTTACGATGAACAAAGAAATCATGCGAGGCTGCGCGGGGTGTTTGAAATAAAGAAGTCGGACCATCATGGTAATCATTTCTTAGGCTTACCACCCCCGCTTACCACGCCCCATGCCATTTACCTTCTTATCTTATTTTTGTCCCTTTTCCTATTTTTTATAATGATTGTACTAATGATGTGTCTCGTCATAACCCTTTTTCATTCACCTAACCATTTACCTATTTTTGACTTCCCAGGGATACCCTTAACCACTAATTCAGTGTGCGGTGCTTGTTTGTATCCCTCCTGCTATGTACATATATCGAGTTGAGTTACCTACGTTTCTAAGATGACTTTTGTTGCGTTTAGCGATTGTATGTCGAAATTACTTGATGAATGATCATACATGTCTTTGCGATATTAGTGTTATATTTTGCTAGGTAATCAATGATCCAATCAGAGAACGTTGTCTTATATTGTTGGATAAACAACTTATATCATTACTTGATGACTTTATTCCATCTATACATAATGTTTCCATCAGTTCATCGTCGTGAGTTAATTGTTGTTACAAACTGCGTCAGGGAGAGAAAAAGAAAAAGGAATTAAAAAAATGCTACTTCAGAATATTGCGACCTTCAACTTGAAGATACACTAGCAGCTTGAACAACCAACAAACTAGCTTCCACATTCGTAGCGACCAATGCTGCCCCGACATCTCCGAGTGTGCGGGAGACAAGTTTTCCAACAGTGGCTCCCTTTTCAAGGATGAGTGTTCTCAACTCTGCTTCGTGTGAAGTTACCGCCATACGTCTTGAACGTCCTAGTCACGACCACAAGTGTACTACCTGCGTGTGCTTTTGCGGTAGTTGATGCAAGCTCGTGGACAGTGTGTAGTGGGCGATTACTATTTGTTGTGGTGAAAGTCATTCGGGAAAGCGCGGTTGCATGAGGTGATGTAGTTCTGGCGTATTTGTCGAAGAGTATATTGTCTGCTGTTTCAGATGCGAGTCGTGTTTGTGGATTAAAGGTAGGGTAAATTGTGTCGGCTGCTGCAACTGTTGATTGCTTCATGAGGGAGAAGCCAATTGAGTTATGTCAGTTTAAATTGAGACAAAAATGGGAAGAGAGAAGGTTATGTGTGTAAGACTCACGTTTTGCATGTAGGCCTGAAGCTTCCGCAGATGCCGTGGCCTTTGCCTCGTCAATACTATTTAGTGGGGTGAGGTCCTCAGAAGGCTTGATCCACACTACAGTCGCATGGACATTCTGGTTTGCGCACAATTGAACAACGAATTTCAACGCCAGCCGATCATCCGGGCCACCAAAGAAGGGAAGGAACAAATGTTGACCTCCAACACCCGCAGCAGGACCGAGCGCCGCAGTGCCCATTCCGCGGTCTACGAACAAAGCAACATCCGTTGGTGTATTCAGGAACACATTCCGAATGAACTCCGAGTACACAAAAGAGCTCGTCTGATCTTGTGTCGTTGTAGCTGCCTTGTGGAATATCCCATCAAAGGGGTTCCGGACACCTTGTGTATCATCTTCATTTACAGACGTAGTACCACGCGACCAAGGGATAATAACCATCTCGGACTCGTATCTCTTTGCGTGGTCGGCAATGGCATATGGGAATTCTTCCCAACTCACAACAGATAGTGTGGAGGTAACTGGTAACCGATTGAGCTGACCAAAAGTGCGGAATACAGATATCACGGGGTCATTATAGACAAGCGAGTCTGCTTCTTGCGATTTGAGCACGGCAGAGGTACGAGTTGTTAATTCGATAAGGCGGAGAGCATCGATGGTGACTCGTGAGGCGACTGGGTCGTTGATGGTGGGGCTACGTTCTAGGGCAATTGCGTCAGTTGCAGGGTCATCTACATTTAGTGACTTCTTGTCATCATCTGAAACAGAGGTCCTTGATATCAGGGCAGGTATGTCAACGTGTAATAGCTGGGCAAGGGTCATTGCTGCCGGGAGTTGCTCCATTTTGTCGAAAACCATTGCAAATTTGGTCCGCATGTCATCTTCGCCAAGTGATTTACGAGGTGGCATGCCACCTTCTGTGTCATATTCATTCTTTTCTGTGTCCGCTATATCCCGAGTGCGGTATTTAGGCGGATAGAAGAAGAGAGTAAGAGGGGTCGTTATGACTGTGAGAATGAGTGCATGAACAACAAACATAGAGAAAGTGCGTGTGTCGAGTATTCCAGCTTGAAGTCCAATATTTAGTACAATGAGCTCAACCAATCTAAGACAACAGTTAGTGTTATTCAGGATTATAGATATTACGATCACCAACCCTTTACAACTCATGAGAGAGCCAATAGCTCCTGATTCACGCCAATTAAAACCCGCCCAATATGCTACAATTCCACACGAACAGAATTTGGAGGCGAATGCGACGAGGCATATAATTATGGTGTAACCCCATGTCACACCATTGTCTAATAAACCCAAATTTGTTTTTAGACCCGAAAGTGTGAAGTACTTGAACTGATCAGCATGATGCGAGAATATCTTGATAACAAGCTTACAATAGGTAAGAAGAGAATCGAAACAAGATCTTCGAGTTTCTCCACCAATGAAATAGCAAATCCATTTTCGTGAGGTATGATAAGACCAGCCAAAAAGCCACCTATCGCCTATTATTAGCGTGGACTCGTTATGGGAGCTTGTATACGTACCAAAAATAGCATGAACGCCTATTATATCAGTGAAAAATGCACATGCGAATACGACAACCAAAGTAACTGTCATCATGAAATGTGTGGGGGACCCTTGTTCTAGGCTGCCGGTTCTTCGCGCAAGCCAAACAAACGCCCATCTACCAGGGTATAGAAGTACAACGACAAACCCTGCGCTAACCAATAGAACCCAGAGTGCAGTGAGTCCAGACGATGCATTTACGAGCGCCACGGCTAGAGCCAGCAGGATCCATCCAATAACGTCGTTTCCCACTCCTGCAGAGAGAACTACTACACCGACTGTGGTTTCAAGAAGCTTGAGTTCTGTGAGAATACGACACAGGACAGGGAATGCAGTAATCCCGACAGCCACGGCTGTGAAGAGGAGGAAGTAGCCAAAGTTGACGCTCGGGTTTATGAACTCCCTGTAGATCCCAACGCCTAAGGCGGCTCCCAAACCGAGAGGAATAACAAGACCCGCCAACGAGATGAGTGCCGAAGCGCGCATATTCCGCTTAACAATACGAACATCAATTTCGAGACCGACGAGAAAGAGGAAGATGATAAGCCCAATAGTGCTAGTAAGATTGAGCCCCGGCATTCCTGCATCTGGGAAGATTCTGCGTTGAAACCCAGGGATGCGGCCCATCACAGTTGGTCCAAGAAGAATACCACCTATGACTTCTGCTATTACCCGCGGTTGGCGGATACGTGACAGAAATAATGACAGAAACTGGGTCATAAATATGATGATCACTAGGGAAGTGAGTAGTAAGATTATCTAACGTTACTGTACCGTTGTGATTTTGTGAGTACCTACCAACTTGGATGACCCATAAGCGAAATGGGTTTAGTGGATTATAGGTAGTAGGATTGTCGCCTGAAATAACACCACCCTATGGAGAGAGATGGTCAACAAAATTGTTTGAAAACCACGAATTAATAGATACCTGTTCAGCTGCAGCTCTGGTGAAAAGCTGGGCGAGTTGAGTGGAGAATTCGCCCATGACAGTGGTGGTTTGAAGGAGGACCGAGAGAAAGGGACAGGGAACGATGTCTCATTTTATTGCGGCTATCTGTTATATAATTTTGAATCGAGATCAAAACTGAGTTACTCCATTCTGTCGGATTACATAATCCTAAAACTTGCTTCACTTGGATCCGCTTCATCCCTTGACATTCGAAAAAAAACAAAATAGCGCATCATTGATAGGAGCGATAACATATTGTTAACAATAGAGTCTGTGCTGACACACTTGTTTGGGCTGTCTGCGGGCATCCAGCTGGTTGTAAGGATTACGTTTAGATCAGCTGCCTCAGCATTAGTTTTGGTAGAGTTTCCTTGGCATTACTTGGGGAGCCAGTTCTGTCTATGTGTAAGGCACGAAATATATTCTAGATCCTAAGGATGTAGAATATTTCATAGCAGTATGAGTATCAAGGAGAGTTTAGGTTGATGATGTTGTCGGTGATAAAGATATAGCTAAAAGTGCCGAGTGGGGAGCAGAGTGGGTGTAGCTGTCACTGTCACTAATACTTATAAGTATGTATCACATCCCAGCCTTACAGATCACCTGTATTATAGAGCTACGTCTCTTCACTTGCTCAACACTTTCACAACTAAAATGTCGTAACAATTCAAATATTCAAGTCTCATTGACGCAAGAGCAGACAAGGAGCTGTCTCTACCAATCTGCTTGATATGACATATAAGGTAAGAATCTAGAAACTCAGTGCTACGTGCTCAGTACCCATCAAGCGAACACCGTTCTGAAAAGCCCTCAATTCAAAAGGGTCCTAGATTCATTAGGATCAGAGAAAGTAAGGAACCGATACTTGGCACTTTGCATTGTTAACAAGCCTGAGAGTCAGTCGAGAATGATTCGTTGTTGTAGGATCAAGAGTCGGAGCTACACCCACGACAGCCTGTGATTGCCATTTAATCAGCAGTTTCGTGGTGCAAAGATACTAGACCATACCACAATGAACACATTCAACTACGGTTCCTGATCGGACCTGAGCTTTGGGTACTCTGCAGATGCAAGTAGCACCTTGGTAATTCATGTCCTTCCAAGAAAAATATTTAGTTTTTGTTTATGGGGGAAAAGGCCAACAATGTACCTTTGTCTGTATGCATCGCACACAACACAATTTTTCATACCCAGTTTTCTTCCATTTAGCAATGAGACTACGAGTTGACATGAATCTCTATATTTCCACGCTGGCAAAGATCACTTACTTCGCGTCTGCATAGCCCTCTTTTAATAACCAGTCATATAGTTCCCTTGTGATGGCCTCGCGCTTGTAATATAGCTCATAAATGTATCGCGAGCGTGTGTGAGAGATTCGCATTATAGGCCACAGGGATTCTGCCTTGCGTTTTCCTTCATGCGACTCGTTCTCGGCATCTCTCATTTTCTTTGCATAGTCGTCGAGAACCTAGTGTTTCATTTAGGATGAGATTCAAAGTATGATAGATGAACAACAGACCGATTCAATATCCTCAAACCCCTCCGGTGGTTTTTTTGTCCTTGTCGTGCGTATTTTTGGCATGGTTGTTGTGGTTGTAGAGTGCCACTGCTAATGCGAGGCAAGATGTCGTGTGGCCAAAAGCTTACATAAGCAACAACCTCCGTGGTTTTCTTTCGAGTGATTCAACACTTTCTCACTTTTCACTAAACTCGACGTGTTGCTCAACGCGTGGTTGCTTGCTTGTTCTCACAATCACTGGCTGCGCCTTCGCGGCCTACTAAATGCCCAGCACAGTCCTGGTCTCCCCATCTCCTAATTCACAATGCCTCTATTCGTTCCAATCCTCCGTCTCGCTATGTTGTTTTTGAACATATATGACACGTACAAGACACTAAAGATTCCGGTGTCATCTTCACGCAATGGTGGTCGACCTAGCTTGAGAGCTCTCACGCAGCGTAAGCGCGCAATGAAAGGGTGTCTTTCTGTTTGGATTGTTTGGGTAAGTAATTTCACTCTCGGAGGTATTGTGCAGTGGATGATACTGCTTGTAGTGCACATATACCACATATGAACGTGTGGGAGAAGGCATTATAAGTCTGTTCATACCATTCTATGATGAAATCAAGTCGATTGGGCTTTTGTTCTTAATATTGACCCGTACTCGAGTAAGTCAAGTCCACACTCTCTAGTCCCCATTGCTCAACGATATGTTAGGGTGCAGAACCAATATTCCTTCATGTGATTCGGCCTCTCCTCAAGCCCTACACATCTACGATTGATCCTGCACTCGAAGTCTTCCATATGATTGGAGACTTCTTGTTTGCTTTATCTTTGTTTCCCATCCAGCTTCTCATGCAACGATGGCAGAAGATGTTCAAAACCTCTAATGAGTCCCTCGACTCCGAGCCTGAAGCAGAACATTCCCAACATAAGAGTGAGACCACGCCACCTCACACAGATAATACTGCTACTTTGAATGCAACGAATTCTGATGGTGTTACATTCCCGAAGAAGTCAAGGATAGGTAATGGTGTTCGTCGCTCATCTAATGATTCCGTACGGGGCATCAGTGAATCAAGCAAAGCTTCCAACGACAGAAAGGTTAATCTCTATTTTCTCATCTCGAATGGGTGCTTAAACCTTCATCCCTCTCGATAGTATGATATTTGGTATCCACCAGGTTCTTCCCGTGTTGAAAAAGATGGAAACAACACCCTGGATTTAAGTACCACTCTATCGGACTCGACTGAAACAAATGCTACAGTCATATATGAACAAGTTGAAGAGTGGAGAAAATATCCAGACTTCCCTTCTGCATACCCGCCAACCCCTATTACAACAACCTCTCGGCTTATTCCATCAGACAGGCCCAATGGCGTGGATTCTGACATTTATCCTCCTATCCCTGAAGAAGACATACCAAACCAGGATTTTCTACGGTCGCTCCTGCCTCCGCGTGAGCCTTTGAGCCCCGGCTTCGATGGTGACACGAGCGACCGTGATTATGTACCTAGGGCTCACACTGACAACGATCAAGATATTATCATGTCTGATACTCACCTAGACAGCTTGTCAGATGACTACGAAGATGAAGAAGAAGATATTTTCGATCTTACGTTACGGACACCATTGCCTCTTCTGGGATCAACGAAATCACAATTGTACTCAAGGATGAGCCGAATTTCCATTGCTTCTTCAGCTGCCAGTCACTCAACCACCCTAACATCCGGGGATAACAACTCGTCCTTTCGCACTCGTACATCCTCCGAGTCATCAAATAGGTCAATTACAGATTCTTCTGCTGTTGGAAGGAAACGCGCCTATCCGCGGAGTAAAACGTCGAGTATCAAAGATGACCTTTCCTCGCTCGAAAATACTGAAGATCAAGAGGTTATCAAACCCAGTATTTCTCGTCTAAACAAATCTATCAAGAAGCGTCGACTTTCTAGTGCATCAAGTATTGAAATTGGAAGTGAGACAGCTGATGATATTGATGACACTACATCACCTAGTGATGAAAATCCCCCGAGTACCCAGATTGTTGGAGAGAAGAAGGTAACAAGCCCTAAAAAGAGACGAGGAACCATCCTCGCTCCTAGGGTGGCTGCTCCTTCACGTCCAATCCGGTCTCGTGTCATGCGACACGTATCTCCTTCACTCTCCCGGCCATCAAAGCCTAGAAATGTCAAAATACCTACTTCTCCGAACCGCGCATCTGTTCGCCTTAGAGCAGCACGGACAGTTCCCTTAGGAGTCGCAAACAACGCAAGTAAATTTTCACAGACCAGTACTTCATCTGCGTCAGGCAATGATGCAGCAGTAACCCGTCCAAGCCGGGTAAACAGGTCGGCTATGGCCAAGAAGAAGTGACCGCAATTGCAATGACTCTTTTTTCATATTTTAGACAATCACTTTGGTGATATTCCCAATATTCAAACGCATATATACACACGCACACTTGTATCATATATAATTGCCTCACCGCATCCACACACCCTATTATTGGATTTCTTTAGCTATCATCGTTATTATTTACAGTTTCTGGCAAATAAATGGTTTTTCAATATAGCATTAGCTGTCTGAGGCTACTCGGTTTTCATTTCATGTTATGAAAACCCGAGAGAAGGATCCATGTATGCTGAAAACATGGGATACTATCAGGTTGTGAAATGAGGATTCTTTCAGTTTCAAGTGTTATCCGCCGGCGGAACAAGCGATATTGAAGGAGCTATGGAGTGAAATAAAGCAGATAATCAGTATTCAATCCTCGAACTAGCCTACCATTGATAGTTGATCTTAGACCCGAACCAAACAGGTCGGTTCAGTCGACGGGAAGACTTGTGTGGTCATCTCCAGAACATAACCGCCACCTCTTTAATAATCCGCGGTTATCGTTCGTGATCATTCCGCCCCACATGCACCAAGTATTTAAGGGTGATTTGCGGCATTGCGTTGTGAGTGTGCATGTGGGTTACCGGCGGAGAGAACAATACAGCTGCCCGTTATTGAAATTGAAGCTTGGGTTCGGTAGGGATTGAATATTGACAAGTTTTCTGGGGAGAAAGTCCTTGTACGGCCTCAAGCTGACTGGATAACACGTTTTTTGTTTCAGGCGGTACGGTTACTATCCTTCCTCGGGGTTCCTACGGAGTGAATTGTATTGACCACTAAATAGATGAAGCAATGCTTTTGAAAGGCCAAGTCACCGAAAATGTCATCCAATGAGCGCTCGACAGGGGCCTAAAAAACCCGAAATGGTAAGTGTGGCGCATCTCCGTCACTACAGCCAGAATATCAGTTTCTCTTTGAATTCCCTACTTGCCTAGAAGTTGCTATGGCTTTATGAATTCGATTGATCGCAATGTTCTCAGTAAGTCGTGTTAAAAGGCCTTGTATGTCGTCGTGAATGAGTGTAGTACGACCAGTAACAAACCTTAATTTTTTTTTGGAATGAACGGAGCGTTGATGAAGAGAATTGAAGATCTATAAAATTACCATATTTAGTAATGCGCCACACTAGGGTCTCGCCTAATCTGGCAAAGACTAAATTTGTCAACTTGTCGGTCCGGCTACGTGACGGTGGGCGGAAACAAGGTTTCCATTCCACTCTGAATTTCGTTCCCATTAGCTTTCCTGTCTTCAAACCTGTGCACCATCTTGCTTACACTTACACCGCCTCTGAAACATGCATACCTTACTGCGAGGTGATTGGCAAGAAGTAAACCGTGACGTCCTTGTGCCTGGACCTTACTCTGGGATGTGATAACTTGAGTGAACACTTCTACGCCACTGGTGTTATATTCTGTTTATCCGGATTACCTACAGTAAAAGGTGTGTATATTCTCTGTTATAGAAGCACAGCTTGAACACTTTTTGCTGGGTCCACCCCCATGACATCTTTCCAGAAGAAATGCCAGATCGGTTTATTTGCGAAAATACCCTTGATCTCAACTTCCTTACTCTCGCGAAGTTTGGACCCACAATCTTGACGCATTTCCAACCGAGGCGATGTTAAATACCGGAAGACACGTTCTTTCAGCTTATAAGGAACTGATTTGATGAAATTCAAAGTTTTCTCAACCTAATCTCTTGTGCTCGCACATTTACATGAAGAAAACTCGAAGCGCTCTACCCTCTGATAAAATTAGTAAACGATCCAAACGCGTCCCCCGCACCAAACGTATCCCAAAACACATGGAGCACATGGCCGATAATGTAAGATCTATACATATTTTATCCATCTCAACTGACAGCGTCCTGCAGTTGAGGCCTGCTTGGGGTGTTAAGTGGGTAACCTCACCATCGGCCGTCGCGGACTCGAGCACATCTGCGACGGATATCAAGTCCCACATCCAGACATTACCAACTTCTTCCATGGGTCCTCCACCAGATATCCCAATTTCTCAAGGTGAAAATTTTTCGCCTCAAAATACCCCGGGAGATATACCCTCCATATACCCAGACAATTCACCGTCACTCGACTCGTCTAGTCATTCGTTTATATTGCAACCAAACTATACCCTTGTAGACGACTGGTTCAATGGACCAATGCTTTATCAAGATCCCAATAATAACACCTCTTTCGAAAACCCAAATTTCAGTATATACCCCAATCTAATTCGCGACGACTCTACTCTCGCCCCCATTCCTTCACCGCAGATATTTGCATTGGAAACCACCGCGGGATTTTCTATGTCCTCGACACCAGACGTGATTCCTGAGGTATTCAATCCCTCAGTTTCCATGGCTACTGGCTTGGGTACCCTCCAGGTAGACAATGGTCAAATGCAGGCCTTTGATGGCATCAACTGCGACTGGGGACAAAGTGAAAAACTTTGTTCTGGCCAATCTCTCGTCAATTGGGAAACTCGGCAATACCACAACGGATATCCTTCTGTATCCTCGGCGCCTTATCGATTATATACGGACAATCAAGGATCACAATCCATGATACAAAATAGCGTCGATCAATTCACACAAGATCTTTACAAATCTATTGATCCTGCTGTAAACTTTCCAAGTGTCACCGTGACTGCTCACAGCAATTCATTGACAAATCAAAACTTAACCTACTTGGATCAAGCTCAGGTTCAGGATGTTTTCGATCGACGTGGTGTGGACAATAATTTTTTCCCTCCTCCCCCTTCTCAATCACTTCGAACCATTCGGGCCGAACCACATTTCAACCGTTGTCTTTCTGCACCGAGTCAAGGTTTTGTTCCTTTGAATGATATTCCCAATCGACCTCAGAGTGCTTCCTTCCCATCACACGTTTCATCTTTTAACTTTTTGGAGTCACATAATGAAACTCAGCCTAACAATTCTATGTCATATTACAGCACTCGAGTAAATCCTCAAATGGTAGCATCAGCACATCCACAAGACCCGTCAGACATCAACAACAATTACATGATCAACAGCGCCGTTACAGAGGATCCTTCGATCGCGCCTTCTTCTTCCCTTCCTTTCAGCTGACATCAATTTTATTCTAATCACGCTTGTGATGCGAATATTATTGAATGCAATCTTCATTTCCCTTATTTTGGTTAATTGCATTCTGTCGGACTTTCGCCCCCGTCTTCCTGGGCATAGTATCATGTTGGCAATTTTAACTTTCGGATATTTTTGCTTTCGAGAGGTTTCCAACATCCCGAAAAAAATAGGCGAGCTTCTTTTGATTCGTCTAGTTGTAGATAGATTATATTTCTCTTATTTCTCTTTCATTATTTTCTTTCACATCGCAGTAAAGCCACAACTCCTTCGTATGTAGCACGATTAATAGTTGTATCAGCCTTATACCCAATTACTGTAGAGAGTAGTAAATTAGCTTTTATGTACTCTGACTGTTAGGTACAATTTGCCGTTTTTGAATGTTCCGCAACGGTAGACTTAATAATTTTCGATTAAATATAAAAATTTTTAAATGTTCTCAGACCTTTGACGCGTGTTTAGAATATATTCATGGGAAAGAGAGTCATGCATAAAAGGAATAAATGTGGTGGGGCTTCCTATGACTAAAACTGCGCATCAAGGGATTTTGACAATGACAAGTTAGACATGCGTTTGCGCATCAATGCATCATGCCATTAATTGTTGCTTTCTTATCACCTTTTGGAAAAAACACGAACAAACATCTCTTTCCACCCCACATAATTTCGTGTTTTGGTTACAGAAACAGTATAGAGTATTAGAACCATGCCAGTTCCGTGGGAGGCGCTGATACCGTTTGGTAATTTAATTTCTCCTGTCTGATAGGCGATAACTGACTACCCAATTACCTTGAAAAGGACTGTTGACGGCAATGTTCGGGGCTGCCGGGACGTTAACGAACATTTCCGCGAGAGCACAAAATCTAGGTAAAGTATGTCCCAAAAGCCAGATCTGCATCGGTTGTTACAGATGCTCATCATTCACATTAACTCTTCTCAGCCCCCCCGATACCACATTGACAAGTGGGACGAAATGATGATGGCTAGGGATGAGAGATTAACGGGACATAGAAGGGGTCAATCGGTGCGTTCTCATGATTTAAAAAAGGTGATATGATGTGACTGAGAAGGTGTCTCTCTTTTTTTTCTGTAATACTTGGTTTAGGCAAATCCTGAGGCTCAAAAGGGTTATGACACGAGTAGCGTTTGGCACGGAGAACGTGCTACATAGTCTCATAATTTGCGTCATCAAATATCATGTCTCGTCTTCTCTCGCATCTCCCGTTCTGATTAGAACTTTTCATTGGTACCGCGTGCAATCATGGCGTATTTATCATCGCCCCCACACATTTCTCATTAAAAAAAATTTGAATCAAGCATCCGAATCAATCGCATTAAACCAGGCCACATAAGCAAACGAGCAGGTGTTTTTCTAATCTAAAATTAATGAAAGCGGTTCATTCTCCGCGGCAGTGTCCTTCTAGCAGAACTGCTAAGTCCCCTGGAACGTGTTCCCTTTTACTGAGGACTGCATCTCGAGTGGTTGCACTTTGCATAGCCTCTTGACTCGGTCACTGGCACTCATACTACTGACAGGGATAGAAAAATAATTACTTCGTCACGTGCACAATTTTTTCTTTGTGTGGCGCATGCGAGTTTAACAACTCTGTTCACTTTTTTAAATCATAAGTTCCACTGTCCTAAAAACAGCTTGTTACCAATCCAAATGGTCTCCCCCCAGTATAGCCTTTTGCTCTACGTGCCGCTATAAAAATTTGTCCCGTACCTCACAAACCACACAGCCAAACGGTCTTCATTACCCTCACTACCCACCTCTATTCCATAAGTGCTTCGAGAAGTCTTTCGTGTCACCGAACATCAATCAATATATTAACCAATCCATCATAGTTTAGTCATGACATGGAAGTGAGTAACCAGTTCTTCAAATCAGACTCCGGTGAGTCGGATCTTTGGCTCAGTTCGTGGTCAAAAGAGCCATAGCGTTTTCCTTCTAGAGGGCGAGTGAATGAATTTATGAAATCTTTGTTGACGTCTTTGTAACGTGTCTCTTCGAGTTGGAGATCGCATGCGAGTATAATGCCATGCTTTGATTTTATGGTTGCTGTCTGTTGAAAATGTGGTTTAGATTCATTCAATGGGTTAACTGAGATAGCCGTACTATGTCTCCCCATGTGAATGAATTTTTTATTGTGTATGTGAAATCGGGTGTTTGCCCATATATCCAATCCCAGGTCTTTGTCCTTGTATTAGGTATCCGGTTCAATTATAGGAGGAAATTAAACGTACTGTGAGTTCACTAATGCCCTTTTGGATATATTCTATAGTCCGGATCTCGTTTGTATCATGAATTGTGCACACCTGGAGCACTCGGCATGAATAAGGAGAAGCCTTGTTTCCATATTACGTGAAACAAGAATTACCTGCTCATTAATACTATACTCCTTGCGAAATTCGGCCACAACCGCGTTGGTGAATGATTCGTGCGTGATATTCGTGTTGTACTGCTGCAAGTTACAAACAGGGGAACGAACAGACGCTACCCCTCGTGTAATCATAGTCTCCTGCAGGAGCAAAGTAGTTTCAATACAACACAAACCAAAGTCAATTAAATGAATGCACAAAGCTTCACATACTTTATTACTACGTAACAAGTCACCTAGAGCATCCAACCGTGTTGAAATTAGCATCGTTCCATGGTGATACGCCCGTTTAGACACAATCTTGTATGCTGAGCCGGAGACTTGGAAACAAAACACCAAGGTAAGTACACGCATGCGGGAATACAAAAGTTACCAAATGGATGGCTGGGATAACTCATCTTATCTGGGCCCACGCAAATGTCATTCCTCTCGTTGACGCGTGCGTCAATACCCAAAGATCGCACAGCGCGCAAAACCACTTCGGCCGTGGCATGTCGGTCAAACGATGTTCGTGGTAAATGAATAGAGAAATTAGAGTTGCCTAGATCCTATAATATATATATAGACAGAGTTTTTCAATTACTGAGTGCCAATTCCAACTATGATTTCAATTTGCGAGGGGAACTTACGTGGTATACTGTCCCACCCCCGCTCCGTCTACGAATCAGGGGTACG
Organism: Floccularia luteovirens; assembly: GCA_009739215.1. Taxonomy (NCBI): domain Eukaryota; kingdom Fungi; phylum Basidiomycota; class Agaricomycetes; order Agaricales; family Squamanitaceae; genus Floccularia; species Floccularia luteovirens. The sequence continues at coordinate 393,703 of VSJF01000004.1, forward strand.
GCTCGTCTGTTGAGCGCATCATGGTTAACCTCCTTCCATGGATTCTGATTTCGTCCAATTACAACACATGGTGCATCGCGGTATACTAATAGAAGTGGATTTTCAGGGTTTTTGTGACGAAACAGCCTATTTTTGTACACCAAAAAGTGAGGAAGAGAGACAAACACGTCAATGACGAGAGAGTGACCTTACCAGTCTTCAAAGGTTAAATTGAAAAGGGGATCCGAAGAAGTTGACACGTAGATAGCGTGTTGTGGTGAAGGAATACCATGCGTGGTACTGCTGGAAGACGTGAACCGTAGCCAGGAAGATACTAGATGTCTTGTCGTCTGCTTCGCATATGGAAAGGGGAATGAGGTGAGTAGCATGCGATTTATCCTATTTCAGCTACAATTCATAAGTAGAACTGATCCTTTCTTGTAGCCTTGATGGTGGATGTGGTCGTCGTGGAGGACCTGAGTTACAGTCACCCACGGTTCGGCTCGATGTCAGAGTCTAGAAAATATATACTCGCAGTGCGGTCTGGTCGATATTCTACGCATATATATATTGCAAAAAAGCATATTAAGAACGGTCCTAGTAACCTAACAACTGATATACTCTACGGCCAAGCTAGTCTGGTATTGTTGACTATGGGCTCTTTTTATTATGGTCATGATACGCCTCCTCATCTTCGTCACTATCACCCACATCAAATATCGGCGCCTCATCTTCTCGTTCACGCGCCCTCTCTTTACCCTTATCGTAACTTCTTTCTACAGCTTCATTTTCCTCCGCATCATCTCATTTAGATTACGTCGGCTGTGGTTGATCGATTGGTTGAGCGGAATATTTTCTTCTTCCTGCTGCACTGGTAATTGGACGCGTCTTCTGCGCACCCGACACCATACGAACATACCAATCGCGAGGAATACCAGCAAGAGTACGAGAGCGGCAGATCCCGCGTTGTAATATGCTGTGTTCACACAAAGAAATTAACATATTGACATTTGGGTCATTGGTAGGGGGGAAAAACAGACCTTCCCACATTGCCTTGTCTTGTTCAGGCGTTTTAGCTGGAATGCTCGAGGCAGTAGCCTTTGATTCATCCTCGCCGACAAAGATAGGTTTGGCGTTTGTCCCAATGCTACTTGGGATTCTTGCAGACCCGTCAACGATTGCAGAAAAATTGACTCCCATAAAACGTAGGATCATGTCGTGACTAACGTGAGGCAGGTCGTATGGCGCCATATGTGAAGCATTGAAGATCTACCAAAAACGTACAGTAGGGTGACATTGTGGTGAGAATTGACCTTTACCTTTGCGTAAGTGAGGTTTCGAGAAGATACCCAGGTCCCTGCAGGTGAACCGTTAACATTCCAAGACTGTGTTTGTACCGTCTTGAAAGGGTACTAATGTCAGCTGATAAAGGCACGTTTACGATAATAAACTTACTCCGAGGCCAGTTTCACCACTCCAAGTCATCTCTTTAATCATGTTTTCTATGCCGATATAATTGCATATAATGTCCTGATCACCAGCAAACAGTAGCACGGGGATTCTTTCCACCACAGACGGTAGAATGGTGATAGAGGCATTGATGCTGGTTTCTCGGAATGCAGTATGGACAGGTCCTTTACATTCCGTCCAATATCCAGGGTGGGCTGAAGCATGAAAGGCTGACACGACATCTGGACGCTGTCAGATTGTATAAGCTTGAAGTAACCACACGAACAACATGCACAAAACATACACCCAGAAATTTGGTAATTGGTTTAATATCCGGGGGCCAATTCATTCCGCATGCAGGCGAAATGTCGTCCAAACGTACATCGTAGATATTAACACACATGTCCACGCCGTTAGCACTAGTAGGTGGTGAGCGTAAGACCGTTGATTTTCGAAAATAACACATACATCTTCTCCTTAACTTTAAATACGTCTAGAAGGATGCCTGAACACTTTTCAACATTGATTGGACGGAGATTTGTTATCATGTCCATCTCTGCAACACATTCATCTGTTATTTTCTTCGCCTCTTTGTAAGCCTGTCTAGTTATCAGCATATCAGGAATGTAAAAGCATATAGCATATTTACGGCAGAGTTCTCCTCTAGTACACCAACTTTGACTGCGAAATCAAGGTATGAAGGATAGTGATTTCGTGGATCAATCCAACCATTGCCAATGGCAATCCCTCGAAGCGGGATATTGATATGGGAGTTTAAGATAGCATCGGCTGTATGTTTCTATCTGTCAGGGAGAACAGTCAGTCATTGAATAAAGTACATACCATAATACGGAATCCATTGACCCGCAAAGCTTTCCCCGGCAAGGTAAGTCTATACACATGGTTAATCATGGGTAATGCAGTGGAGAAGATTACATACATCAACATTTTTATACTCCGGGAATATAAGATAGAACTTCCGCACGAACTCCAGGAACTGTTTAGACGCCTGCAGAATAAATGTATAGCGTTGGCGCTCATAAACTCTTGTACCCAACATACCTGATCCATATCGTGTACATAGCCATCTGTTCTGACGTATGAGTAGCCAGTGCCGGCAGGTTGATCCACTAGAACCTATGAGTAAATAGTATTGGGGTAAAGCTTGGACACATACAAAAGACCATGGTGGTATATTCCTCCCAGCCTCCTTCCATTGCCTGGAAAGTACCAGTGGACGGATCCAGCCTCCATGGCCCAACTTCCATCATTAGACCATCGAATGACGAGCATCCAGGTCCACCCTAGCGTAGAAATGGTAAATTGATGTGATGAGCTGTAACGGTGGGAAACGGTACATTAAACCAGAATATTATTCGCTGCTTGTCTGCAACCCGTCTATTCTTGACAAGAACGAAGAAAAGGTGCGATGAGACGTCTGTTGGATCATTGCTGGCATCTGGGTCTGCGGCAATGTGGCCAGAGTACACTCGTAGCGGGTTGTTCGGGTCCCAGTGCACGTCAGGTATCGAAGGGACATAAAACGAAGCAGCAGATGGGACTGTCCAACTGCTGGTTAACACGATAGAAGATTACACAGTGAAATGAAAACTCACTATCAGTGGGAGCAGATGATACACGGGGAAATAAACATGACAATTGCAAGCCGACAATGAATCGTGTAAACCAGATGGAGTGCAGCATGTATTTGATTTTTGGAAGAAACAGCCGGTGCACACTTTCTGATTTGGCTACCGTGTAACTGTTAGATCCAGTCTAAGGTACGGACCCAGCAAAGACTGAGAACAATGTGGAGATAGTGAGAGTTGGCAAGTTATTTCTCTGACACGCGATCAATTGGCCCGCACGGAACGCGCCCGGCCATTGGTTGGCGATCCCGTAAGTCCATAAGTACACTCGCGTGCCTGATACTTATCATCTCCTCGCCTTTTCTTTCTTTGCGCAGTCTCTATATAAACACCACCACCCTGTCCAGAATTTCATACAGATTCTAACTGACTGCCATGAAATTCTCCCAGGCCGTTATCTACCTTGCAAGCGTTGCACTCGTCAATGCTCAATATTTCTCTGCAGGCTGGAAACCTGGCAATCCAGTTCATGATGTTTCAGATGCACCTGCACCCACGCAAACATACGTGCCCGAAAAACCTAACGACTCCAAAACTGTCCCCAACTCACCAGCAGGTTTCAGTAGCGGATTCGATATTGGCAAAATCCTGACATCAACTCCTGTTGCATCTCTCTTCACGCGTTTCGGTATCAACATTACCGAACGAGTGGAGGCTGTGATATTGAAATCACTGTGGGATGAAAGGGTCCCACTGCTTACAGACGAAAATTTCGACGACATCGTCGTTAATGAACCTCTTACCGACGAAGAATTGGCAGATAGGGTCTGGGTCATTGCCGTGTATGATTTTTTTGTTTTATTTTCAAAACATTTCCTGACCTACTCCAAATACAGTTCGACTACTACTGCCAAAGAAGACGGCATTTCAAAAATATTGGACGACGTTATAGATGAGGCCTACAATTTAACCGATATTTCTGGAGAAGCCCCCAACGTTCGTTGGGCTCGTATGGACTATCTCAATGTTACCTATATAACCACAAAGTGGTGTCTGTGGCAGTAAGTTTTACTTTCTATATCTCCTCTTCAAATTTCATCTGTATTTCTTTAGAGCGCCAACTTTAGTTATTTTGAAGGATAGAGGCAAAACACTGCGCTTCTACAGGCCACAACAACTCAAGCTTAAAGCGCCTGCGTTGATACAATACGTGAAAACTGAGGGCTTCAAGTCTTACCCCGCTTGGTCATCAGCATACGCGCCTGGTGGTTCTAGGTATTTTTTTTTGTCAAACATTGATGGAACTCCAGTCTTATCCAAATTCAGGGAATACATTGTTGAATTCGTAGCAGTATGGATGAAATTCATCCATGGATATCTTGTGATGGTTCCTCGATGGATGTTCTTTGTTGGATCTGGACTTCTTGGAACTGTCCTTATCAACGTGCTACATAGAGAACCACCAAAGAAGGTACAACCTCGTGCAGCTCCGCAAACCAAACCCAATGTTCTTCAAAGCCAAGAGCCCGTACCATCTGGGGCTGCTGCGACGAAACGAAATGGTGCGAAACAGAGGAAACCTACTAAGAAATAATAAAATATGTATTCTGAAGAGTCTTTTGTTGTGCTTTATTTAGTGTGGTTGGATATGTAATTAGATACACCTTAATTATCCTGGAGTATTGTTTGCATTTGCAATGCAACATTTTCTTAAATAATTCCCACGATTGTTGTTCAGCATTTCCGGTCACTTCCACCTTCCTCATCGTCCCGCACAATGAGCTCCTTTCAAGCAGGTTCTCTCTCGCGCACTGCGCACGTAGAACCAGCCCCAATGCCGGCAGACATACCCCCAGTTAAAGAGCTGGGGGTGACCAGTGCTCCTCTAAAAAGTGCTGCTTTCTTTATTGGCGCGTACTGTAAGGAATATAATGGTGCGTTGCTTTGGATTATCTTATTTTACTCTCCAGACTGTTTGTAGTTACCTGGAACACTATTCCTCCGCCGTGCCAATCTACCTGGCTTCACGACCTTCTTTTCCGTTAATTTACACTTGCTGACCAAGAATCTATCCCACCGGATTAGAGGACTTCATGCTTTGCAAAAATGAAAGTCGCGATCCCGGTCATTGTCTGAAAGAGGGGCGGAGGGTGACACGTTGTGCCACTGATTTGTGAGTAACCACACCTTTCTCTTCATCTTGTATACTACACTTTCCACAAATGCTACTTTCTTGAATTACGAGTGACACACTGGTTGACTATTCATCTATGTTTTCTTACAGAATTACCAAGATGCGTGAGAACTGCCTATCCCAATTCGACGCGCACTGGAACTGCTTAGAGCGGAACAACCAAGCGAGTGAAACTTCTAGATTTTCAGAACTTGGAGACTGATTACACAGTTGTTGTGACAGGAATACCACTTGTGCCGAAAGCCGGAGCGAACACTGAACGCGTGCATGTTTGAAAAACTCGTACGTAATTTTGTTTAGCCCCATAAACAGCCAGGACCTCAAAATAAAATATGCGCGCCCAGGGACTAACGAAAACAATTCCTGGTTCCCCATTTGGTCAGAAACCAATTCATGAAGTCCAAAGCCCAATATACAAGCAGATGCAAAAGTAGCGGACCTCTGGTCTTTCATAATTTGCTTCGAACCGGTGGATGATGATTGACTTTCTTCGCTGGGTTTGATTACTATAGAAGTTTGTCATTTGAAGATATTATAGACCACAAGATCAAATATTATCTTCCGCGGACATATGACTGGATTATTTCTAATCGTTCAAAGTGTAACATACCATCCTTGGGATCTCGGATTTTCTCTGTCAATCTCTTTTTCATAATCTATGGTGACTGTATGGTTAAATAAAGATGTGGGGTATGCACGCATCTTGGGGCACTGTCAAGCCACGGAAATGATATTGACAATGGTATCCTATTATTTCAATCTGCCTTGGACTCGTGCCGCCAAAGCCTCTTATTAACTACCAACATGGCGCTCCTCCAAGTATCATGTACGAAGTTACTACATTCAACAACGCATACATGGATCATCCTACATAACTGAGAATGCAAATGAATATAGCGCTGTGTTATGTATATCACGTCTCAATGTGACGACGAAGGTGTTTTATTTCCATAATTCATGTACGTCTTGAAATGTTATTGATCAAAAGATGCCGAGATTCCAGGGTGTTTATCTCCGTCAAAGTAAACATGTACACAGCTACATCAGCGGAAGTTTACATAAGCTCTGCATAAGCTATATTGCTTTTTAGGGCGATCATTCCTATTACCTCCGAAAGTACGTCTGTGATCAGTGTCGATCGTTATTGAGAAAGGCCTGACATAGCGGTGTGAGTTCAGCGCTGAGCGCTGAGGAGCGGCTTCCATATGGCTCACTCTAGCCTTGTTTGTAAGTAGGATGGCGTGTGGAAACGGCACATATATTTGTCCCTTCATCGTGGAACATACTTATACTCTAATTCAGAGAATGCACATCGACTTTCCCCTTATTCAGGTTGACACCGTGATTTCATGTAGGCAGGCCGCATGCAGTCCACCAGCTATCTAACAACAAGTCAGACTTCCCAGACTACAACTTCCAGACGTATTTCAGTATTATCAATACCTCCGCAATACTCCAGCTCCTCATCAGAATCATATCATCACCAGGGTGCCAACACCAGTGCTTTTACTCTCCGCGATTCTTGGTCTGAAGGTTCTACATCATATCATCTTCCCCCCAGTTATTCTTCTGTAGCACTGCCACTACAAAATGTAGACCATGCGAATTCTCATTTTGACACAGTACTTTATTCTTCTCGATCAATCCCTTCTTCTCCCTTAACCACAACCAGTTTCTCAGAACAGACAGAAAGGAACTTCAAGATACGGAGAAGCTCACTGGCGGAGGTGCCAGAACCCATTGACAGAAACCGACAGAGGGCCCATGAATACCCTATTTATCTATGTAATAGGGCTGCGGGGATGTTCAGAATTTATAGTAGAACAAGTGATTCTCCAAACGAAGAGATAACTCCATTCTTTATTGGCAACGACGATGTAATGGGCGATGTTGAAATACAACTAACTAGCCCATATGCCATTGATTCGATTGCTCTCAATGTAAGAGTCTTATTTCTAGCTTTGCAACACGGAAATAACCACTTTAACCACTTATAGCTTCGAGGTCGTGTTCTCAGCAATGCTTATGAGAATGGATCATACACATTCGTAAAATTTACGGTACCTATCTGGGATCGTTCTTCCGGGGACCCTCGAATTACGGAATCTCTTGATCCGCAACCTAGCTTCAAGGAAAAGTTCCAAGGGTCATATTTATTTGATTTTTCATTTCCATTCCCCTCCAGAATTGAACAGTCAGGACGGCAAAAGAATAATTCTTCACGTTTCTTCTCAACACCACCATCCTTTGTGAATAAAGATATCAATGCGAGTGTTCAGTACGAGTTGACCCTGAATATTGTCCATGGATGGTTCAAATTCACGGAGAGGCAAGTGCTAGTAATCATATATGACATTTATTATATTTTAACCATACAGCTGATATAGGATAAGAAAGGTCCTTCAATATCTTCCCAAAGTCCTACCAGGTCCTATACCTTTACTCCGTCGAATAGCATACGAAGAAGGTACTCGATTACCTGGTCCAGCAATAGATCCAGCAGGGTGGCATTCAGTAGGATCTTCTTTTGTTCAAGGACGCATGCCCTCTAATCTTGATGTTGAACTGAGCTGTACGGTAAGTCTGTCATGCTTATAAACGTCTTCTAAATATGCTCATGTTAACTCACAGCTTTACCTTGCAAAACCTGTGAGATCATGTCGGTTTTTATATGTTATTTGCTAACAGTTTTTGACAGTTAGCTTACACTAGGGGTACTGTCATACCTTGCTACCTCCACCTTTCCAGTTGGGAACCACAAATTGTCCAAGCTCTGGCTCAACCGGATGTTCCATACGTACGTCTATGCCGACGGGTGCGGTGCAATGATACGTGGCAAAAATCTCTTTCAACACGGGAAAGCACACTCGAAATACAGAAAGCAGTCTGGTGGAATACATCCCTAGATGTTCAGGAAACCAATCATGATAGGTACCTCGAAGGGGAAATTCACCTTTCGCAAAATGAGGAACCTACAAGCAAGTTCTTTGCCTTTCTGATAGACGTAAGTGATAATCGATAAACATTTTTGATTGTGTCTCAAAAATCAACTATGCAATCACAGTACACAGTGGAATTGATGCCTCCTAAGTGCCCGCTATTCATACCTCACGTTCCCGACAATCCGGTTTTTTCGTGTGCAGTCGAAATCACTAGCTTTGATAGTAAAGGGCCCGTTCCGACGTGTTTCTGCTCATGGCCAGTCGACTTCGTAGAAGAAAGAAAAATTCTTCCCGCTACCTTTAGGTAGTGGGTCTTGCAGGATTGAAACAAATTTTCGCGTAATTTCACGTTTTCCCGTCTAGTTTGCGTGTTGTAGTGGCTTGATTACAGAAGTTTTTGTAATGGTCGATCATATCAATAGAAATAATTTGTACACTGTCTCCACAAAAGTCGGTGAAACCTGGTTTGTGTCGTTCACTTCGTCCATCGGTCAAACCTATACCACGTACAGTTCCATAACATCGGATGCATCTTCCAGTGAATGGGAGTCGTTGTTTATATCTATGTTCAAAGTGTAAATTTTAATATGTGTTTTCCCACTTAAGTCGTCTGTGCGCCCTCATTGTCTGATCAGTTTTGACAGATGATCTGTACGTATTATATATACATCCATGCATTCATTATGTCACATTTCTACGTTATTTGACGAAATCTAGACCATGTCCGTTAAACGTCTTTGTATTCTTGCGCAGTTCCCGGTATAGCAATTACACGCTACGCTACTCGTGATGCTATTAAATCAGGTTTAATGACCCATAACTGTCAGTGTCAAGTGCTTGTGTACAATTTATTTCTTCATCTCAGTTTCGAAAATGTTGTTTCATGTGAAGAGCTTCATAGATGGAAATTACGACCTCTACTACACCAACTCCTTCAAATACTTCATGTTGATTTTGATGTGTTTGAACTTGAAAGAGTTACATCCTGTTTTGAAATGTCAGTGTTACAATAGTACCTTGCATTTAATAACACTTATTCCTTGTTCACTTCAAACCTCCAACTTCAGCCTTTTCACGGGCATGGTAGCAGGCTTCATTATATGATGCAATGTATGTGTGGTTGGGTTACATTATTAATATTGGGACAGCACTAATGACATTGGTAGAACTTATTAATGTGTAGTAGGCAACTTTATTTATAAGTACAACCGCAGAATTTGGTGGTACGAGCTGTCGATAGAGGATAGCTTATTCATGGGTGCATCATCGTTGCAGTGCACCGTCAGAAATACAAATGTATCAACAAATTGGTCAGACTAAAATCTTGTACTCACTTGTAGATGTCCCCCGCGTTTTAATAGTATAGCGGCGATTGCTGTGCAGGCTTATCAGAAAATATTTAAGTAGTTACAGAGGGGTATCTTAGGACTGGGACAAATGCGAATCAGATTACTGGCATAAGAGGGAGACACTTCAGCCATCATGGATCTATACACGAAATTTTAACGAATGAAACAAGGCTTGCATATGACTTCTTAGGAGGTTGAATGATTTTCATATTCAGCTTGAATTATACTGAGAACAAAACTAGTCACATAATTTAAATGTTTCCGTCATGGTTTCACCAAACTGTCAAAGCCACATAGTAGCATATCCTCCGAAGAGAGATGGGGTACGGCCGGTAAAGGAATATGACGCCGCATACACCACACTACATCAGTCCTAAGTAATCACCAAATCAACACCGAAGTGGACTCGGGACACGAAGAACGAGCCATGTAGTGTAGCTTATTCTTGTGAACACCCCCAAAAGGATGCCTTGCTCCGTCGACCAGAAAGCATAACGCCACAAAAGTTGCTGGAGAGCTGGCGCTTCATGGGTCGATGCGGACACTGGAGGATTGAAAAAAATTTGAGCAGGGATTATATAGGAATTGCGGAGATTGAAATCAGTTCAAGGTCACGTGCAATTTAAAATCATTGACCGACGCGTAAATAATGTTGAGTGCAATCATCACCATTAGCGTTCTGTGCCGTGATTAGACCTTCAAATATCATACATTGGCTCAGCATTGGATATGTCTCGTCTCTGCCCGAATCTCAAGGCTCGAGATTCTGTCTTTGCGGGGGGTCCAGAAACGTACCGAGGTGACATTCAAGCAATTTGTCCGCCGAATCTCGAAGATTGTGTCCAGGCTATGGAAGATTGTTGTGAAGAAGTGGGATGCATGTTAACATGTTGCTCTTGTACAGCTTGCTGATTGATTGAATATAGGCATACGAATCACAGCAGCTTCTAAGGAATGGGACAAGGGACTTGCCCAGAATGACCAAAATCCTTGCCAATGAAAAAGTGAGGTTTCTGCATACTGAAATTGAATCGCTGGTATTAATGGGTTGTCTCAGGTCTTTGTCCTTGTCAACGAAGCTATGGTGAAAAAATACAGTTCAGATTTAGCAGACGAGGTTGAACCTATGATAAACGAGCTCATTCGGCGCGCAGAAGAGGGTCTCGCTGCTTTGATGAAAACTGAGGCAGCACTGAAATCAAAAGTAATTTTCACTTCCTGTGATACCTAGTTATTCATGATGAATTCGTTTTAAGTACCATCAAGCTGATACAAGGCAAACTCGTTTGCCTGCCACAACCTTATCTACAGAGAAACAAGATTCGCGCCGCCTACAGCTGTTAATCAAACAGCGCAAGGCTCTTGAACAGGAAGCAAAGTCGCTCGAGGAAGAATTGAAACGACGGGTAAGGGATATTTGATATTACTGATACAAGAACAGGTTCTAACTGGTGGATTCAGGATCTAAAAGCGTTGAAATCATGAGCGATTTGCAAGGGAGTTTTTTCGGTCAATTTATATTGTACAGTTGTATCGGATCGTATTACATTATGTATTTTATAGCATTTGTATCTCTCCAATCACTATGGCTTCCGCACTCGCACCGACTTCTAAACGCGAGGGACCCGAAGATGCACGCTGGGGTAGTACAACAAGTCCATTTGCACCCTTCAGACTTCCTGCCTTACTTGAACGCTGTCCTCCCGTGCTAAAAGCCTTTAATCCATCTGTGCTTGCCTTAATGATGACGCGATGGAACTCTGTGCGAGGATCTAATATCATTGCATCTTGTAACTGTGATGAGAGTCTGTCAGTGGTCGGTTGGTTATAAATGATAAAAGTGCATACTTGCACTGGTACCCGGGGCAAATAACACGAATTTCCTGGCCAGCCACCCATACGCCTCAACGCGGGTACAACAAACACATAGAATGTCACTAATGCAGATGCAGGATTTCCCGGGAGGGCGAAAATAGGTGTTATCGTTCCAGCTGTGTTCGGAATAGTGGCGAATGTTGTTGGCTTCCCCGGTTTGACACTGACGCGTCCAAAATGTACTGTTCCATTGAAGTTCCGCTCTATTACAGGTTTTAGCAAGTCAGTCGGACCCATGGATGTTCCCCCTGTCGTAAGAAGAATATCCGCATGTTGTAATCCTTTTTGAATGGCATCTACATGAGCTTGGACACTTGTAATGTTATCATATCAGCCGACTAGCTCGAATTCTTGTGTTCGAATACTCAACTCGTCTGGTACAATACCTAAGTCAATAACCTCGTAGCCCAGTCCTACAAGTGCTGCTTGTAAAGCTGGTCTGTTGGTGTCAAAAATACCTGCTGGCTCATCACTCGATTGAGATGAAGTATGGAGATCCACAATCTCGTTTCCAGTGCTCAGTATTGCAACAATTGGCTTCCTAAACACAGACACCTACATATGAATCATGTCAGTCTATCTGCGATATTATGAAATGAACAAAAATACCTCTTTGCGACCCACGAAAGACAGCGTTCCCACTTCACCCCCACTGCTCAGAATACGTTCGCCTTTGTGCAGCACTAGATCACCTTGTTTCACATCCGATCCTGGAGCTCTCACATTATCTTGCGGAGGAACTTGAACAAGTATCTCCACCTCTTTTTCTTCACCTTCTGTACCGTCTGCCCCTTGGAATGTAGACACCAGATGTGTATCTTCGACCATAATGACCGTGTCCGCACCTGCTGGTAGGGAACCACCAGTGTTGATGCGAAAGATGGATCCAGGCGGAAGAGTTTGCGTTAAGGCATGAGTATTTGGAGTCAGCACAGTGTACACTCCTGGTGGATCGGTTGCTGTAGAAGATGAGAAGGGAATTTGAAACGAATGTGCAGCTGGTACTCACATCGCAATGCATATCCATCCACGCTTGTAGTTGAGGTAAATGGTATATTTTGTGGAGCATAAACGTCTTCGGCAAGGACATAACCAGCGAGTAAGTGATTAACCTTTAAGTATGTCAGCGTGAAAGTGTGATTTCCCGTTTAGAAAAATAGACTGACCGGTCGCTGTTCAGTTCGCAATGGTACTATGCGTTCATTGATAATGCCAAGTGCATCTTCCAATGAAATGATTGGATATGGAGATTTTCTGTGTCGTGCAGAGGCTAGATTCATTCATTCATTCATGAGTATTGGTATAACAGACGAAAGAACAAATTCCTTACCAGGTGCTGAAGGATCATGCGATAGCAGTGATCTAGGCTGTGGTGTGTGATGGTCCCCGTGATGGTGATGGTGATGGTGTTGACGATGGCTCTCGACAGGGCTATCTTGTTTGACAGGTGATGTTGCAGCTAACATTGCATGGACACCTTTGCCCGTCCCACCCATTATTAAATCTAAAGCATGATCCAGCACCCCTCCAGACAAGAGCGCTTCAATATTTTCGTTGACCGCCTTCACACTCCCTGGGAGCGTCACGACGAGTGTACTTCCAATGGTACCCGCAACTGGACGCGACAACGCAGCCAACGGCGTGTGCTTGAGGGATGCAGCAAGAAGGAGATGCACAAGCCCCGGTGCTGCTCGCTCAATGAGCGGGGATATTGCCTGAATAATGTTGATCAGAAAGACAAGACAACTTTATTGTAGTGCGTGTAAATTGATAAACCTCTGGTGTTACATCTCTTTTCCCAAATCCAGTCCCACCCGTCGTGAGCAGCAGATCAACAACATTCACTGCACCTTTTACAAATTCTTGTATGGGTTCAACATCATCGGAAACAATATGACATTTATCTTCGACGCAGGTGTAACCTTTGCGTGTTGTAAGAACGTGAATGATCGCCGGCCCGGATTTATCTGTTAATGCATCAGTGGCGGCGGTGTCACTTACTTTACACAAATGTCAGAAGATGAACAGTCGATGTATAGCGATTTACCTGTAATAACTGCAAACCGGATTTGCGACATTGTGGTGCTTAGATGTTGGGTGATACCCTTGTTCTTGTCTGATAACCCTTGCTCGGACCGATGTTCCGGGAAGTCATAAGTATAGAGTACTTTTGTATATATGGCAACATACATATGAAAGAATATTACAACCAAAACTCACAGCACCAATTCCTCTACCTGATAAATACCAATAGCACCACTAGCTTGCTCCATCGCCGCTTTCCTCCGCTGTCTCCAGTCCACTTGTGGTTTTTTCAGTGCACCACCTCCAGAGTCACCTGCTGCCGCTTTCTCGCGAGCAGATCGCTCTGTAATCGCTTGTGCACGTACAAATGGATATAGAGCACCCCTTAAGCCTTCTGTTAAGGTGAGGAAAGCAACTTCTGGTTCGATACGTGCATGTATGCGCTTTATTAGCCGTTGGGCACCAGCATGTGGCAGAAGGAGGACAAAAGATGCGTCAAGGGTAATTTCAGTGAAGGATATTATCTAAGAACGAACGTTAGCAATATAATGAAATCGTGATCAGAACCGGAATCACCTGTTGAAGATCAGGGATACTCTCCCATTCTTTGCTGGTATTCTTGTCCTTCTGTTTCCCTTTCCTCATTTCACCGTCTCCTTTATAGACCCACACGCCGTTCTCTTTACGAAGGTCTTGCTTTGATGGCAGCATGCGACGCTCACGTCCAGCCCATTGAGCGAGCCACGAGTCAATTATCTGCAGCAAGCATACGAGGTCGTCGGAATCATGGAAACATTTGCGTAATGCGAGACGTAATGGGGTCGGTGAAGTAGGCGTACGGAGCAGATGTGCGAGATATGTAGAAAGAGTGGGTGTGTTGGATGTATTTGTAGATTCATTATTAGATGGAGCACTGTCCACTTGCATAGCCTCTGGATCGGTTGAGGTAGGGGCAGGTATAGATGATTTTCGGTGCGCAGAGACAACGGTATGCAGTAACTGGACAAGGTCAGATTCTGGAAGATCGAGAACAGTACGTAGGGCCAGCAAAATCGAATCCTGTGGTAACATTGATTAGATGATATTCAAATATGAATTGATAAGCAGTTGGTACTCACCCAATCTTTATGGGAGTGCAATGCGATCAACAATCCTCCTGGCACCATCCCACTACACACAGCATCCTTTTGCAGTAGAAACTGAACGATATCTGGAGTGTATGCCCTAGAAGATTTTGAACTAGAGCCTGGAATATGCAGGATAACCTGCAACAATTCCTGCACCAAAGCATACTGGAGATTTGGAAACTGTTTGTTATCATCTTCTGTGACATTCTGGTTCTGAGCACCAGGAGTAGCCCATGCAAAATATGCTGCACTAGCTGCACTTCCACGACCTTGCTCCAATGCTTCACCAACTGTCTGAAGCATCTTCTTTGCTGTAGTACCTGCCTCATCAGGTTTCCCAGCGTGTACATCTGTCTCACCTGCCAAGGTTTTGCTAGCACTTATTCGAGAATCAACTATCCACCGCCTGCCTGCTTCTCCTTTTCCTAAAGCAGCCGCAATAGTTGAAGTACGGGGTACAACTAGTGGTGCAACGTGGATGCTGGCGCGAGAAGATGTGCTAGGGCTCTGGGTCTGGCTATTTTCAATTGCAGTCGTCGGGTTGAGTGTGAATATTACATTTTGTTTGAGATACAATTGTGAATGCGAGGGCGTGTGAGAATCCGACATTGATGGCGAGGCGATTAGTTGTGCAATAAAGGAGTTGTTATTAGCACTGGGGATGGATAAAGTTTGTGTTGCTAGTACTACAGCATATTGCAGATCACACAAGAGAAGAGTAAATTCTGAAGACGAAGATGGTGTAAGTGCCGCAAGAAGAACATGTGAAGAGGTCAATGCGATGAGAGAGATTGTTCGTTTCTGATGTGCCGATGGTTGTGTTTTTGTTTTGTTCGGTTTACCAACTAATAGTGTACCGTTGGTATCGCTAATGAATGAAAACCCCGTAAGTTGGAATGGTGGCGCTAGAGGTTGTGCATCGAGGGTAGAGGTTGTTGGTGTAGAAGGAATGGTAGAAAGCTGGTAAGCATACCATACCCCATTCAGTGCTACAGGTGAGGGCGTGACCTTAGTCATGGTGAAAAAAACAAGTCAAGAAAAAATATGCTCACAAAGCACGCTCAAACATCCTGAAGAGCTCAATGACATATCTGCAATTTCCTAAATATATGAAATCAGAACCAGATGCGCGGGTCTGGGCCAGAAACGGACCTCATATCTGAAAGGCAGGGTACAATCGGCAAAGGGTGATATCCCGTCGTTTACATCAATTGCAAGTGCTGTTATCCGTAGTTCTTTATCTGCATGTGCAACAAAGAGGATGCTAGGAACGCCGGAATCCGAATACAAGAAGTCGCATGCGCCGCGCCAGAATGGCCATGCTTGCAAGAAAGTACCTTGTGCACCAGATATTTCAATTGATTTTTTTACACCAAGAGTTTCTGCGTCCACGACCGTCACTATTCCAGGTGACAAAACAATGATACGCCCTTCAATCCCTGGTGGGGAAATAATGCGAGTTATGGGGTGTGACATCTATAGTAATTTAAAAATGATTCGGAGGAAGTAGAAAGTGAGTGCATTAAGGTTACAAAAAATACGAGTAACAGACATATTAGTATCAAAATCGTTAGCTTGCATACAGATCAAGACGCACAACTGTGGCCTGCTTTCCTGTTTGTATTTGGTCCTGTGAATGTGGGGTGGAATCACACCATCTCCAAAGTGTACGTCCGCGCTCAATTGAGGGTACGTCTGGAGCAGTATCAATGGCAGCATAAGTGTACATCACTTTCGATTTTGAGGTGGAAGAGACGGAGAGTGGTGCACAGGTGAATGATACGGTAGGCCCAAGAGAGTGGGCGACTACGGGGCGCAAAGATGTGACCTATACATATGATATATTCGTGGACTATTATGATAAAAAAGCGAAGAGTACGTACATCGAGTACATGCACTCCATCTGCCTGTGCTGCAACGACAACACGCCCATCTGTTGTATAGGATGCATATAGTTGGTCCTCAGCCCCTTTGTTCTTACTTTTTGAAGGAATGGAATAGGAAGCTAGGAGAAAAGGTTCGTTGATATCGCTCATCGTAGCGATAAACTATGCAAAATTTTGAGAGGCCGCGATGTGATTGGCTCTTAGCAGTGAACCGGAGACTTAATTTAGGGTTAGGTTCTTTTTTTTAGCAACTGGTGGATTTCACATTTCTGGACAGTAGGTCCAACTTACCATGTTTCTACACCGTCTTACACGGCTTGCACCTCTACCCCTAGCTGCTCGTCTCCCCCAGGTCTCTCAAGTACGGCATATTCATTGTTCACCCCGTCTTTTGGACCGTTCGTTCACAAACCTTCTTGCTGATGCTGCTCCACCCCCGGTTCAAGTCAGTTCCATATCCGCCTCAGGTATTCGCCTAGTTGATGGACTTTTACTCTCTGGTCCCTGCGTTTTCCTAGAAGGCAAGGTCTTTCTTTGGGATGTACCAACATCTGTAGACAGATGGACTAAAGAGCATTTCGAACTATTCGATGTCGTTGTACCAAGGCCAGGTTAAACCATTGTCACGATTCAAATTATAATTTTATCTCAATTTTACTTCACCCACAGAAATTCTCCTGTTAGGAACTGGGAAAACTATCGTACACCCTTTACCTGCGTTACGAACATATCTGAACGCGTTAGGGATACAACTTGACGTCATGGACACTGTAGGCGACTGAATATTCTTATTGCCGTCTCTACTGACCATAACGTAGAGGAACGCATGTTCTACGTATAATCTTCTCGCTGAAGAAGGGCGTCGTGTCGCTGCGGCTCTCTTGCCGTATACAGCAACAACTTGGCAAAAGGCAGTGATTCCATTCCATTAATTGTGAAACCAAATATAAAAAGTAGTTTACTCTGACGATCAGAAGACATTCTAAGGTCTTTCCTCGTCAGACCGCGCCTTTCTTTTACCTTTATTCACGGGAGGAACTTCTACTGGCACCTGTATTTCATCGTCGTCATCATCGACGCTTGGTATTGAGCATTTCACGGGTAATAATTGACCTGGCAATTTACTATTCAAACACCAAGATCAGATTGCGATTTTTCTAAACTCACCTCCGACTCCTCTGAATTGTATGAACAGCACTTCCCATGGTCCAAACCCACAATCTCGCAAATCCCGAGCTGGATCAAGTGTCTCGTATGCACCAGTACTGCGCCCCCGCTCTTTTACAGCACGACATAGTTCAAAATCATTCGTGGATTCAATATGGGGTATCTTCGAGTTATCGTCCGAGTTCTTGGGATTTAGCATGATTTCATCATCTTCTTCAATGTCATCTTCTGTTATATCTTCCCTACTATCTCTTCTCAACGCTCCTACTCCAGAACATAAAGCACTGAGCGCATCGTCTTTCAACGCGCTCACGAGAGTGCTTGGCAAGACTGTCAGGTAGATTGAAAGCTTGTGTGTACGCAGGGCAACTTGGTGAATCTTTGGGATGGTCCGAGGTGGCTGTATGAGAAACAGTTTAACTTAGCGGAACAACGAACAAATGATTAAAATGACATGCACCATTTTGTGCAATGCAAAAGAGTAGGAGGACAAAGAATGGGCGTGGGAATATGCTCCTCACTCAACTTATTTATTGTAGCTTTGGAGCTCTAGCTTCATACCCACTCCCGCTGCTGGTGGATTGTACTATACTTTTCTGTTCTTGTATGTAATATATGGAATGAACAAGAACATGTGAAGAGATAAAATCATAATCAGACGAAGAACTGAATGGATTTACATAAAGGTTTGAAAGTCAGATTTTGAGAATTTGAAACACTTGGCACTACTTGAAACTCCTTTTACACTTGATACTTGTTATATAGCTATGGCGAGCATTGCTATACGCCGCTTTTCTTCAACCTTCAGAGTCTCACAGAAAACTCTCTACAGGCACTATGTCACTAAGCCAACACAGACGTGGACTCCTTACTCTTCCACTGCCAGACCCAAAATATCCACCACATCCACTCCTTCGACACCTCCACCGAATGGCGAGAGTACGGGAAACCCACATATTATAGAAGGATATCCCAATACTGCTGCAGAAGTCAACATCCCTCAAGCCGCTTCCGAGGCTAGCATACCGTCTGCGGATGCACCTGCTCCACAAAATGGCGGCGAGGACTGGTCGAAGAGTTATTATGGCTTGTCCACGCACGCGTTTCCACGAGATGTTGCTGAGATTTTGCTTGCACCAATTGATCCCCTTGACGTTGAGATAAAACCAGGTCTGCCTATTTTTTTTCGAATCATATATAAGAAGCTTGACAGGATATTGTTCACTTATGCTAGACGGCCTGATTTACTTGCCTGAGATCAAGTACCGTCGTGTGCTCAACCGCGCATTCGGTCCTGGTGCATGGGGTCTAGCTCCCCGTGGTGAAACAAATGTTAGTCCACGTATTGTGAGCAGAGAATATGCTCTCGTGTGCCAAGGAAGGTGAGTAATCTTGTTACTTTCGATTTCTGAAATTTATTTACCCCGATGAAAAGGCTAGTTGCGATAGCGCGTGGAGAACAAGAGTACTTTGATCCTTCAGGAATACCGACAGCTACTGAGGCATGCAAGAGCAATGCGTTGATGAGATGTTGCAAGGATCTCGGTATTGCAAGTGAACTATGGTGCGTGTGCTACATAATTCATTTGTAATCCTCATACAAACCTCGCTCTATGTAGGGATCCACGGTTCATTCGAGAGTTCAAGGCAAAACACTGCATAGAGGTGTTTGCAGAACATCTTCCCTCAAAGAAGAAGTGAGTTTTTACCATATCCATATATTCTAACATTGATTAATCTTCCTATGAATATAGGAAAAAACTATGGCGAAGAAAGGACCAGCCCAAACTTAGTTATCCGTATCAAGAATCATAGCTATTTCGTTAAATATTGCTTATAAGTACGAGCCTGCAGACGCGAATGTCACTAATCACGTGAAAGGTTACAATCAATACACCATTACAAAAAAAAACAGAGTAAGTATAAGCATAATCATGGATCACATAAAGCCAAAGTGACTGTTGAGCAATCTCGTGCCCCACATGTGTTCTTTCTGTTTATCCAACACCCTTGGAGTAAATCCAGTCGGTATTGGCCCATAGCCGTGGAAGTTTGCGATTGATACCGGCTGTGACAGCAGCGGGCCTTGGTCTGGAGGTCGTAGCTTTAGTATTGGAGACTGCAGAGATAATAACACCACTGTATACTGCAAATATACTCAGTAGTTTTACTTGCATTCATGGAATATCACGCCTACCTTGACTGTAAATGCGTGAAATATACTGGTTGGTTGTAGAGAGTGGGCGAGGTGAATCTCTCCTTCCAAATACCGGTCATGTTGATTCCTTTGAATCCCTGTAGGCTTCCACCAAACTGCATGCTGTATCGCATTGACTTCTTCCATGATATCCGACGACTTCCTACTGACAGCGGATCCGTTGCTGCGGTAGAAAGATACACGACAAACTAAGCGTACGACTGGAACATCAGTCTGCGAGAGCATGTCGAGAGCATCGGCCTGGAGTTCTGAACTATGTAGCTTGAGGAAACAGGGAATGATGGTGCCTCGAGCATAGCATAACTTCATTACAAAAAGTAAGAATAATAATCTAGAAAGAGTATTGGATATAATACTGACTGGATTTGCTAGATACATCTGCATGTAATCAAGTTAATCAACAACATGTTATGGATGTCATAGGGCGCTCACTGTGCATGCTACGCCCACATCACGATCAGCTGTGAGACGGCCATAAACCGTGGTTTGCCCAACACAGTGCCATCCCTCAGGATCGCCCATGGGGCCAGAAAGGCGTCCGCGTTGTTGATACGCCAACTGACGAAGGGTTGAAGCAGGGCCTGGCAGTGTCCTCGGAAGGTACTGAACAATTGTTTGTACCCTGCAATAATGGGAAAATGTTGTTAATGTTGTTTTCTTTTAGAAAGTCCATACATACCTATCTGATGTTCGAAATAATCCATGGATAATATTCACAATCAACTCATATTGCACGTTTGCAAATACGTTCTTGCTGATGTAAGAATGGGGGGTAGGAACCTTTTGCATTGGGTCGGTTTTCCTCTGCCCCGGGATCTCAATTTCTGTGGGGAACGGGAATGAAAAATCGAATCTGCAATCCCCTTCAAGCTTTCCGGCAAAATGTTTGGCTGAATTGGAAGGTGGCTGCTGTCGAGGATCCCCAGAAGCACGGGACCAGATGGTTACTGGCAACTTCAGGAATACATAGGTACCGTCTGGTGAACCGCTGACTATAATGCTACCTTTAAGCTGTATACACTTTGTCTATTAGCTATTCAAACTGTTACATCACATTAACACGCACCGTGATTGTAATAGATTCAACTGAGTGCGGGCTTGTTAAGCACAGGTCTATGTATCCCGATACATTGTCTCCCCCGACAAAGAATTGGGCCCTTTCAGTCGGAAATGCTTTATTCGACCTGCTGTACAACCTGTAGTTTCCTACAGCTTTACCCGAGAAGGTTATCGCGCTTTCCTGAATGTTGATTGCTGGAACATCACTTGTTGGGGGAGCATCAAGCAATTCCCCCAGGAAGTACAATGGCAAGCTAGAATCTGAACAGATTTCGAGCCCGGAGCCTATCTCGGATGGATTATCACCATTCCCCGCACTCGGTTGGGAAACTGAAAAGTAACTGGGAGGAAGTTGTTGTGAAGATTCTGAGTTATCAGAATTACTCTGTGAACTTCCCAATGAAGAGTAATGTGGAAGCTGCTGAGCATCATTTGAGCTATTTGGGTTACCCATGGCGCGCCTAAGCTCCGACTGTAATAAGTTATTAAAAGGCTCTATGAACTATCAACTTGAAGGTGGTATAGGGATGATTCAGATCTAGAGAACCTGGTGTATGTGATGGGATTTCATGACATGTATATAAAGGGGATACGCAGGATAATTTATAAAGACCGGGAAGGTACCTTTGATCATGGTCAGGTCGGATGTCGGGGATTGGTCGATCGCAGACGAGTAGCGTGATGTAATAAAATGCCAAAATAAGATGATGGCTATTGGCTCTAGACCTTCTTATCTTGCCCAGGGATTCTCAAAGTCCATAACCAGCGTACATCCATGTGCATCACTTTTAAAGGCCTTGTGGCTTGTTGATTCAAGACTTTCATTGCAATCATTGCAACAGTTGCGTTATGATTACCCCAGACTCAGATCACTCTCCATAACACCGTTTGGATAAGTTCGGCTCTCAGGCCTGAGATCTGAGACCGGACCAACACTACTACTCAACAGAAAGATGGTGGTACTGGTTCCTATGTGGCGAGTACTCCCGAGCTTAGTTCATCATTGTTATACAGATTCCGGAGGTGGCTCGCACCTACCTAGATGATCTCTTTGAGGCACCTCAACCTACAAATATTTATAACAAAAAAACAAATATACAAGACTAAAACCTCTTTGGTGCGCCGGACAATTCAGTTACAGTTACAATAAGAATAGCAAAATTTATGGAGGTTCGCTTTACTCAGAGATTAGATGTTAGAAACGCCAATTCCTATACCCCAAATGTATGGTTTCGGTTTGATTAGAACGCGTGGAGTAAATCCAGTGGGTATTGGCCCATAGCCATGGAAATTCGCAATCGTTATGTATTGTGATAGTAATGGCCCTTTGGTATGTGAAACGGGAGGCTTCAGAATTGGAGATTCAAGTGACGATAACTCCACGGTGTACTTTAGGTCATTGCCCAATCATGTCATCATCTAAGAGTTACGAGATAGCTTTTGGCAACTTACCTTAACAATGAGTGCGTGAAACATACTGGAAGGCTGTAGATAATTAGCAAGGTGGATCTCTCCTTCCAGATATCGGTCATGGTGATCGTTTTGAACCCCTGTAGGTTTCCACCAAACGGCTGGCTGTATTTCATTCACTTCTTCGAACATATGTGAAGTTTGTCTTTTGGCGGCCCAAGCATTGGAGCGGTAGTATATCACACGGCAAACTAAGCGTACGGCGGGAACGTTTATTTGTGATATCATGTCCAGAGCATCAGGTTGGAGTTCTGAGCTATGCAGTTTGAGGAAACAGGGAATGACTGTGCCTCGAGTGTAGCACAACTGATTATTAAAAGGTAAGAAAATAATGAACGAGTATTAGAAATAACACTGACAGGGTTTGCTAGGTACATCTAGAGAATGACGGTTGTCAACACCAAAACTCACGAGTCGAATTCTAATACAAATTACTCACTGTGCATATAACATCCGCATCACGATTAGCTGACAGGCGGCCGGGAACTACGACATTTCCAACAGAATGCCACCCTTCCGAATCTTCTATAGGACTAGAAAGGCGTCCACGCTGTTCATATGCCAGTTGGCGAAGGGGAGATGAGGGAGCAGGGAGTGTCCTCGGAAGGAACTGGACGATTGTTTGTGTCCTGCAATAAGTGATGAACAGCGAACAATAAATGGGAGTGCCTGAACATACTTATCTGACGTCCGAAACATTCCATGGACAATATTCAAAATCAGTTCATACTGTATATTCGCGAATACGATCTTGCTAAGGAAAGACGGAGGAGTGGGGGATGTCTCTACCACGTCGGTATTCTTCTTACTTGGTATTTCAATTTCAGTAGGGAAAGGGAAGGAAAATCCAAATCTGTAGTCCCCCTCGAGCTTGCCACGGAAAGGTTGAACTGGTTGAGATGATTTATCTCCCGAGAGTTGTCGAGGGTCCCCATTAGCACGGGACCAGATAGCTACTGGTAACTCCAAGAATTCATATATACCATCAACTGACCCGTTCAGAATCATGCTACCTTTTAGCTTTGGACGCCTTGTTACCATTAACTCGGCTTTCAAATGATTATCGACGAACCGTGACTGTAATGGATTCGACTGAAAACGGCTTTGTCAAGCTCAGATCGATGTATCCTGACACACTATCACCCCCGATAAAATATTGGGCGTGTTCGGTGGGTAATGCCTTGTTTGACCTGCTGTACAACCTCCAGCTTCCCACAGCTTCCCCCGAGAAGAATACAGTTTGGTCCTTGACGTTGATTGCCGGACCTTCATTAGTTGGTGGAGGGTCTAACATTTCTCCTAGGAAATGTAATGGCAGATTTGGATCGGTTTGGGTATCAAGTCCAATGCTGGATTCGGGCATTCGGTCAAGTTTGGATGGGCCATCTGTGAAGTGAATAGGAGGAAGTTCCACATTCCCAGCCGAAGAACTTGGGATAATAGGACGATTCTCTAGGGCAGAATACGCTGGGAGTTGTTCATCTGCGCTACTTGGGTGTTCTATGGGCTGCGATTTCTCGGACATGGTGGTTTGTTGGTTTCATTTACTTCAAAGGAGGACATTTAAGGGGCATAAGATAATGATAATCAATGTCCAACTTCAGCATTATGATCCATATGGCCATCTGTCGAGGCGGGGATTGCTCGCAGCACAAAATCTGGTGATAACAGTCAGCGGGAAGGGTAAGGCAGCAGGTGACTAACTGCCATTGGCTGTAAGAGACTGCATTGAAATGTTTCCATGTGCATGACTTATATCACTGAGATAAGTCAGACGCGCGTGGTATGTAATCAACTTTATTGCATGGAAATATTCTCGCGACATATTTAGCCTTGCATCATGGTTATGCCAAGTAACAATTCTGGTCTACCATCCAGTAGTTCTGGCATCTCAACAAGTAGTTCACATCTTTCCGTACAAAGTAATAACTCGCAACGGCCATCATCCACCTTATCCTCGAGACCTTCTTCCAGGCAATCAACTACACGCCCACAATCTCGCGTCACTCAAAGACCAAAATCAAGTCAAGGGCAAAGACCATCATCCAGCAATTCACAACGACCCCTTTCAAGACAGGTCCAGCGTCCTCCATCGCGACATGCGCGTTCTCGTCTCCTCCTTTCATGTCAAACTTTAGTCACTCAAATAACGGGCTTAACAGAGGATATAGGAGATGAAGCTGTAGATCAAGGGGGAGATGCTGGCATTACATTCAATGCAACTGTAGAATATGCAGTTAAACACCTCGAGTCGGCAACTTTGAATAAAGGTGCAGTGGGCACGAGTATGGCAGATATGGATGAGCAGATTCGAGGGTGCGTTTGTTCGTGGCTCCTTTCACAGATATTAGTTAACGCGTCGCGATATTCAGCCATGCACTCAAGGCTCGCATAAACTCAAAAAATGTTTTAAGCGAGGCATTGTTGTCAGCATACGGGCAACTGAAGGCATGTACATCTCGCCCTAGTGACTTGGACGACACGATTCGGGTATTGGCTTTCCTCGTTTCCTTGATATATGTGTCTCTCTAATCCTGATTGTAGGCGTCGCATATACCAGACCATTTACAATTCCTCGTGCGTACCTTTTACCTGCTTGTCTCATCTAATCAACGTAGATATATAGACAACTCTTTCGGCTCCCCCAACTTCCGATACAAACAATTATGCGGAACGCTACCTAGATCTCCTGAAAAACCCACCGCCACAATCACCTAAGCTAACATGGGAAGCTATACTAGCTGAGGAACCATTTGAAGGCGAACATTGGGAGGGCATCTATGGGATTTCTGTATCAAATCCAAAATATGATCAACATAGGCGTGGTGACTGGGACAGTACACCATCACTTTCACCCCTCACTTCGGACGATTTGGAACTTGATGCTGATGAATCAGAATCGTTGTTCCATGATGTGCGACCAACACTTGCACAAACCTTTGATCTTCCAGCTGTTGATGATTCGTCGGCAATGCTGGATTCACGTCCACCCCATTCATATACACACCGAAAAGAGTTTGAGCGATTGCGTGCGAAGCAGTATTGGAGAGAAGACTGGCAGAGTGATATTGATATGAATCGAAAATTCAACCCCACGGACCCCTCAACATTTGGTGGGTAACGGTTATTTTTGATTTCTTGTCTTATATATGTCGTAGGTCCCGCTTTGGAACGAGCATCAGTAAAACGGAGTGCAGGACTGGCTGCGCAGGCTTTATTGCAACATGAGGTAAATAATTTCTAACTATATGCTAACTCCACCTGCTTATCCATATGATTCAGAAATATTTCAATGAAGAAGACATTCTGCGAGATATTTTAATGGCTTTACAAGGCAGGAAAAATATTGTTTTGGAGTGGAAGGACGGGTCTCATCAAGTACGCACATAAATTTTATGTGACGAAAGTATTAATTTTACGTTAGATATCAATACCAGCCCCGAGACTATCACACTTATCCTTGGCCTCACAAGCCTCAATTTTCTCGTCATTTGCACGAATTTCAACCACTGTGCAACATCTGAGAAACTTTGTTGCATCTGTTCTTGCTCAAATTTATCCACAAAACTCTCGACATCCTCATGTGTCCACTTTCGCCACGCTCAGCAGGAGAGGTGCGACTATCCGTACGTGTGAGGCATTTGCAGATGCGGTCGACTATGAAATACGGACACTTGATGCGTGGTGTGCCTCTCGGGAAGAAGCGATCTGTAAAGCGTGCGCTGGAGTCTATGAATCAGGTAACAACCTGATACTAAGTCTCCTCAGCACAGAAAAAGCAGTCAGAGATGAGTTTGAAATGACCTTCGATGTTCTCTACGGAATTACTTCCACCATATTTGGACAGCCTTCTGAATCTGCTGGCCAACTCGTATTTTCCGGTATAGGTCGCCGGAATGCTGCCGTGTTGACTGCTCAACTTTTGGATATGTTATTCGTTCGTGTGCAGGAACACCTTGAGCGCGGTGATACCGTGACGAGTGATGCCCTCATGCGCGTTTTCATAAGGACTGTTGAACCGGTCTGGGGCATGATAGGAAAGTGGTTGCGGAATGGAATGGGTCTGGGTCTAAATGTTGGCTCTGGTGGATCGGTGTCCGCTGATGAGCTCGATGAGGAATTTTTTATTGAGAGCAATGGTGTTGGGATTGGCATGTTGGGGATGGGACTCCTGGATCCAGATTTTTGGAAGGAAGGCTATGCATTACGGGATGATTTTATTTCACCCGACGATATGGACGATACACAACGCGACAAACCTCCAAGACCACGTGCTGTGCCACTCTTTCTAGAACAGGTCGCTGAGCTTGTTTTAAGCGCAGGAAAAGCTGTGGGGCTCCTACGTGCGCTTGATAGAGCTACAGCATCCACAAAGGACGAGTTCGGCGATTGGGGCACATTTGGGGAATTAGTTGGTCTAGATGACTTGCGCACTGCCCAGCCAGAAGAGGGTAGGCTGTTCTCTGTGTCTGTTGACACTTTAGCGCACCTTGTATACGATAGGTTGTCACCCAGCTGCAAGGCTAAAGGGGCTCTCCTAGCTCAAGTACTCGTCGACGAATGCTCCCTGTGGCAACATCTCGGGTCGATTGAAAATTTATACCTGATGAGAAAAGGGGATGCAATGAGCCACTTCACTGATGTCTTATTTGCCAAGGTTAATTGCATTTTGTTTTCTCCCTATTGACTTCTAATTTCTTTATGCTCAGATGGATACCCAACAATCTTGGGGCGACTTTCATTTCTTAAACAGTGCATTCAACGATGTGGTTGAAGCCAATCTCAGTGCAGGTGCTCAGGGATGGATCCAGTCTTTTCTAGTTCGGTTATCCTATCGAAGTAGTGCAAGAGACAAAGAGCAAACAATAGCGAGGACTATCAAAGCCGTCGATGGACTCACTGTTGAATACGCAGTACCTTTCCCACTAACATATATCTTTCGGCCTGCAGTTCTGCAGATATACAACGGCATATTCAACTTTTTACTACAGATAAGGCGTGCAAAGAGCGTGCTGGAAAGAATTCTGGTGCGTGGAGAGAGTGGGAAGGAAGCTAGGTTGGGCAATGAATTGAAGGTCTTTTATGCATTACGAAGCCGACTCAGCTGGTTTATTAAGTGGATAAATGCTTTCCTCCGATAACAATACATATTAACAGACCGTCTCAACAGCGTCTTGCTGAACTTTTTGACCACTTATGTGAGTCTCTCTCATGTCTATTCCCATATCTAACACAAATTTAACGTCCTTTCCAAAGGTTTTTCATGCACAAGTTCTTAAGTTTCATGAAGACTTCAGAAAGGCACAGTCTCTTGATGAGATGATTCAAATTCATGATGAGCAGTACGTGCCCAACCTATATTCATTCTGGGTCTGGATTCTTGTCTTAAAGAAATCCACAGCCTCGAACGAATTCAAAGTCGATGTTTATTAAAACCAAACGTAATTTCTTTTTTTTTTTGTCCACCAAAACTAATTACTGATAAAACAACATTGGTCTAGACCGTTGCTCTACACCGCACGATTCTCTCGATACTTGACATAGCATTAAACTTCAGCAACGCATTTATGAATTTTGCAGGGAACGTGACTACGACACACGATGTTTCGCATTCGATCATTATAAAGCGTCACCGTAGCCGACGGCAGAGAAGACAAAAGAAGAACATCATCGGTTTCTCGCAATCATTACGAGACTCGGAAGGAAGTTCGGACGATGATGATGACGATGATGATGCAGCTTTGGAACCGCCGGAGCCATCGTTTTCTATTGGGATGTCGTCGGTATCTTCTGTTGATGGACTTTCGAATCAGATCGATAAAATGTCGTCAGAGCTGGATGGGCTGGTGAGGTTTGTACGTAGAGGTGTAGAGAGTTTAGCTGGTGGCGTGGGTCAGGCTGCACCTGCGTTTGGAGTTCTTGCATTTTCTCTCGAGGATTGGGATCTTTAATATTCTCAGTTGTGTCTTTAAAAGGTTCTGTTGAGCCAAAAAAAAATGAAGTCGACTATACAACTACTTTGTAGCATTAACGATACATTGATTTACTACGTCAATTGTCATTGGTAAAGCCATAAAATAACTCCAAATCACCACTACGAGACAGACCCTGCACCGCGTACGTCAACTCTCCTGTTGATGCCCCCAAGGAGTATTTTTATCAATACATCTGCATTCAATTGACCTAGATATGGGGTGGTATCCACAATATCCTACAGGAGTTGTTAGCGTCGAATAGATGGGGAATAGATTTGGCACATACTCGAATCTTATGTTTTTCCGTTAAATCATTGTCAAGTTTATTAAGATACTCCATTGCGCTGCGGGAATTGCCTATTTGAACAAATTGTATGCCCAACTATGTATTGATGCGGTCAACTTCGGTAATATGGAGAGAGAGGGGGGTTTATAAGGTCACCTGTGTGATGGGGAAATTCTTCGCATCCAGACGTTTTGCTGCTTGTACAATGACTGGTTCCGGATCATCGGCTACCCGCAAAATTAGGTTTGATTGAGATAAAAAGGGAATGTACGCACTAGGTGCTCCGTCCGTAATGATAATGAAATTTATTGGCTTGATTTTCTTTAGTGCAGCTGGACCACCAGAAGCCTGAGCTTTCTCGATTTCGTAAAGATATGGATGCAAAAGTTCTTCCAATTTTCCTCCTATTGGGGTGATTCCCCGCGGATATACCGTTTTGAACAGCTTATTGACATCTTGAGAGTTCTAAATTAGGAAGGTTTGTTTCTTCGTCAATGGGCAGGTTTATAGTGGAAATGACTCACTTTCATGTTCAGCCCGATTGTTTCATCGTTCAAGAAATGGATATCAATCCCGTCTGCGTCGTATTGGCCCGCTAGATCAGCCAATGTAGACAGTGTTTGGGTAGCCTGCGACGTATATGTTCAGTTGCAGTTCTGTACACAGCTGACATTAGATATATACTTCATGCCACAAAGCACCTTGCATCGATGCTGAATCATCGACGACGAAAACTGTATTGTACTTCTTGAGCGTTTCCAATGCATCTTCTTTCGATTGCTGACGCATAGGCGTTCTCAAGTCTAACAAGGCATCAGTTCAATATGATTGGATTGATGATGAAAGGCAATACATACAAGTGTTTGATCTTGGCGCACGAGAAGAGGAGCCATTTGGTGGGTGTACAATTGTTGTATGACGCGAGCCAGCTGAACTTGTATCAACAACAGGGCTACTGGGCATACTAAGAGAGACAGGCATATTGATATCAACAGGAGAGTTGGCTACGGGTTCTGGCATCGTGGGTGTGTAAGGCGGTGGAGGTTCTGCTGTAGTCTGAGGCTGGTTGTCTGATCTGCTTCGATTCACAACCATGCCATTGCCAACTCGACTACTGTGATGCCTTTGTCGATGGCTGGGATCAGACACCCTTCGAGAAACAGCGCTAGGCTTGCTGATAGTTTGCATGCTGTTTCTCTTGCTAGATTTTCTCGCACTAGAACTTGAGTTTCCCATTATCGTAGAAGTTGGTGGTGGTAAGGAACAAGATAGATATAGCCCCGATATGTGCGGGTTGTGCTCCGTTGCCTCTGAATTTGAAAGCCTGGAAATATAATCACTCCGAGGCCACAAGTTTCCGAATGCCTAGTCTTTGTTCTTTCCGGAAGGTAGCAGTTCTGGTTTCGCCGTTTGACAATCTAACGTCGTGATGTCTAAGGCAAAGGTTGAAATTGATGCGAAAGCTGAAGAAGCTCACATAAGAGCGGCGCCCCTAAATGCTCGCACAACTGATGAATGTATAACACCAACCATCTGGCAGATTGTTACGCACAATAATAAGTATGTAAAAATTGATAATGATTTCTACAGCAACTGGATACTAGGAAACGCACTCATGACTGGCATAAGTAAGATCTTATTAACTTAGCTATGATAGAGAGAATACTGAGATTGTCTGTACTGTCACGTGGTATAAACACGGCTAAATATAGCCGATCTTAACACAGCAGTGACATACACAGCCAGCCTGAATGTAACAATTATATGGTTCAAGCTCGAACTCCAGCATCTCCTTCCACGCGTTTCTTAATTTCACTTACATGTCACCCGAACAATACAGTCGGGTAGAACAAGATTTCAACATTCCCAAGGGTGGGGATGAACTACCTACTTACGACGACCTTGCTGTTCAAGGTGGTCCAAATTCAAGGTCTTCAACGAATTATTTTTGCCGAATTTATGGAGCTAATAATAAGGATTTATCAGGTTTGGAAGGTGGAAGGGTTGGATAGAGAAGAGGCGAGTTTTACTGCCACGCCGTTGTAGGTAATCTTGGATTAATCTAATTATCTTTAGGGCTGCCGAACGATACAACGATATTACACCAGAGGAGCGTCAACGCAGGCGGGAGCGCGGATGGGGTAATGAAGACCACGAGGTATGTCTCTTACTCTCAAGTGTACTCCTGGCTCTGAAATCTTGCAAGTCCCATTCGTCTCTAAGAGCACAAAGAGATATTCAAGGATCTAGCAGGTCCACGACACCTCACATTATTTCAATCCAGCCAACTCCACGTGGGGAACTCCTGGAAGAGCACCCAGCAGCATTAATACCTGGCCTTTCTCCATCGTCACCCTCGAGACCACATTTTCAAGATGCTGATAGATCACAATCGCCGCTTATGCATCTTCATATTGAGACAGAGAACTTGTCGATATCAAATCCTCATATCGATGAACAGTTGGATGATCCTCAAGCATTACCACCTCTGCCTTTCGTGAGCCAGAGTATTCCACCAACCCACCTCAAGCTCAACAATTTCGGCTCTCGGTTCCTTCCTCACACGACTTCACCCATCAGATGCTTATTGCCTCTTATGTCTGATCAGTTGGTACTTATAGGACATGATGAAGGACTCTCAGTTTTGGACATGTTCCCTCAGCAATGGACTGAGACTGGTTCTATTGTGGTTAAAGGCCCAGACGAAGCTACCGTCAAAACAATATGGAAAGGCGAGAGGTATGTATAACAAGTCCCCGCTTTAGTCTGCTGACACACCTATGCAACGTGCAGTGTGCACCAAATGAATATACTTGAAGCTTGAGAATGTTGGAGATGACACGCCGCAAGGTGTCATTTTGTTCCTTATCGGCCCTGTCCCTGATTCTTCACCTGTAAAAGACCCGGATTCATTTCGCTCAATTCGGATGTACAACCTTGCAAGCCTGATAAATCTAGCTAGATGGGCCATTTCACGGAAGGTAGTCTTGATTTGTCTCTTAGAACATTCTGGTCACTAACCTAAATGCAGGGAGCACCACCTTTAGAGCTCCATAAGCCGTCCCATTGGCATTCGCCTCAAAGCTCTCCTAGAAAACATAAACAACACGGTAGTATTGCACGTAGTCTTCGGTCTCTCACAGCGTCAAGCTCTTTACCACCAACAGAAGCCGATGTTTTGTATCACCATCTTGTACCGTCACCGTCAAGTCCTCTTGTAGAACGACGTGATCTACCTGCGGATCGTTTCCCACCTCGACAAGAAACCAACGATTCTACTTGGGATTTCATCGAGGACCAACCTTTGCGTTGGGCTACTGATTACGTGTCACTGGCAACCCCTGGCTCACGCCTGTCGAGCTCTTCAGTCATTTCTTACGCTCTCTGGGCTGATCCAAGCCGCAAGGGAAAAGGCGGGGAGCTCCTTGCAGTTGCTACTAAAAATAACATCATGCTGTATGAGACATTAAAAGGCGAGCGTGCTTTTCGTTTCGTGAAGGTATGTATGATATGTATGACACAAATAGTTTACTGTTATAGATATCTGACTTGTATGTAGGAATTCTATACGCCTCTCCACCCACGGAGTATAACATTCTTCCAACAATCAGCATATAACGGGAACGGCAGCAAGGGTGGCATCGAAAATAACGCAGGTCTGTTTAATCATCATGCAAAGTCTGAAAATACACATACCATCCGTGCCCTAGTTGATCCCACACGTAACTCCATGCTACACCCTATGATGAGTTTTGGGAAACATCTCAGCCTTTTTGTCGTATTCGACAAGAAAGCAGGATGGATTCGACTAGTGGATTCTGCTGTAGGAGAACTAGAACTGTGTGACTTACCAGGCACCTCCGCTCCACCACAATCCCTCTTTCAATTACCGTGAAAGCATGTCTTCACCACGGGGCAAAACACGTCTGTCATTCGAGTCTCACAGCTCATCTACAAAATGGATACCACTAGTCATACAGGAAATACCTGGTTGGGAGGATAGCTCTATTTCCTCAAACGAGATCCTCCTCTTTACAAAAGGGAAACGAACACATATCCTACCTTCACCCTTACCTGCCAACTCAGCACAATATCCCCCATTAGCACATTCTTAATTGGAAGACAGTCCCCAAGGTCATAACATCCCGCGTCTGTGATTCAGATGATTCCACAGATGGAGAAGAAACAGGACAATACCTCCAAGTCATCGGATTTTGTGATTACGGTTTGGAGATACAAGAATTACCCATATTAGCTTTGGGAGGTGGTAAAAGCAAGGGTAAAGGCAAAGGCAAAGCCCGCACAACATACGAAGAGTTCGTTCAGGCAGAAGAAGATTTTGGGGGTGAAACTGGTTTCTTGTGTGCTGGAGGTCATTGGGATCAATTTGACAGACTTCTTCGTCCGGAAGATGCTCACAGTCCCTCAATTGCGAGCCATATGTCTGCAGACTCCTTTAATAGTCTGGAATCTACAGATATAATCACTCAGATGAAGAAGACTGAAGGTATATACGGGTGGTGCAGAAAAGGTGCCGCTGATTGGCGGGTATTCTGGGTAGGGGGGACTTCATCTCGCAATGATGTGTTGTTCAAGGAGACATGAGAGGAAACGAAAAACTAAAACAAGGGAGGCAGAGGGATGAGCATACCACAAAAAGATCTGTTGTATACCTGTTTGTAATTCGATATGGACTGTGCATGTACTATGGACTAGATTTACGAAGTATATTCTACAGAGATACGATAGTAGCTCAATGTACATAGGACTAAAAAACAATGAGAAAACTAATGGACGAAACTGCCGGGATGAAAAGAGTGTATAAAGTCCTATATTGTCAAGTAAGTCTATTCAAAGCGTAAATAAATATTACCGAGAGAGATCCTGCGAGTAGAAAAAAATGTATGCATGAAGTTATCGAGTAGGAGGTCGAGATCCTGGGTGAGTATTATTATTGGTAGCCTGATTGAGCTTATTGGCTGAAGATTGCGGTTTTCGGATGACAACGAAGGAACGCTGTGGCTGTTGACTACTTGAGGGTTCACCCAAACCACCAAGTTCTTCATCTACTGGTGACGAGACAGAAGGTGCATCCTTCACAGGTGTATTTTCGCTCTGGGCACGCGTTCTTCTTAGGTGATACCATGGCTTTTTCTTCGGCTGGTCATCGTCATCGTCGTCATCGTCATCATCTCCATTGGCTCCAACCATGAATTTCGATGCCATAGCTGGTAATAATCCACTTCCAACACTTGCGCTCGAGTTCTGTGAATGGAGCTTTATTCTCGCAGGAGGCACTACACCAGTATATATTCCCATCTGGATCTTCAATGATAGCACTCTGGGACTTCGTCCGTATGTGTGACGGTTGCATCGCACCTGGGGGCAACATCGCATATTCTGGCTGTCTTGCCACGCTTGACACAGAAGGTGGGTGATCGTTATCATCGTCATCGAAAAGTACTGGCTGCGCTAGCGCTGTGCTGCTCTGCTGACCGATAGACGGGAATGTATGAGTAGAACCTGAGGTAATGGCATATGGTGTGTCAATATGCGCACGACCACCCCCTATTCGAGAGAAGCCTGACGCCGCAGGCATGGATGGTTTGGGTAAGGTGGGGGAATTAGGCGAATCATTGGTCACAGGGGCATATCCAGGTCTTGGGAAAGGTTTCCATGCGCCC
Organism: Floccularia luteovirens; assembly: GCA_009739215.1. Taxonomy (NCBI): domain Eukaryota; kingdom Fungi; phylum Basidiomycota; class Agaricomycetes; order Agaricales; family Squamanitaceae; genus Floccularia; species Floccularia luteovirens. The sequence goes on from VSJF01000004.1 coordinate 427,977, forward strand.
ATAATATAACCTTCATCATCACTGTCTTCTCTGTAAGGTCTATTAACATGTTCAGGTCTTAATACAGACGGTGGTGGACCAGAGCTTGCGGATCCTTTTCTTGACTCGGCCCCCAAGAACCTAGGGGGTACGGAATTGTCAGAATCACGATTAAGTTCAGTTTGAGATGTGGTGGGTATGAACTGAGAGCTTTTGGCCTTTGGCAGACGTTTAGATCGTTTCCTTGGTCCACAGCACCCTAATAGGCCACAAGCCCCGATTAGTCCGCTATCAACGACGTGTCTACTCCTGTCAAAGCCTATTCCACCAGATATGCGAACGACAGCCTCAATGATCTTGACTACTAGCATCAGGAACAGTGCTAGATAAACCAGTGCGAGGATAATCAGAATTCCATATGCCACCCATCCTCCTGGACCAGGACCAATGGATATCTGTCAACCACAAAATATCATTTAGAGGGTGAAACATCCATTTAAAAACTAAACTGACCGTGGGTGTCAAAATGACAAGTAACACAGCGACGACGATCCTTGCCACGCAGAACAGGAAGCTGATCAACCCCATACTAGCACCACTTCCCCATGGTAGCCAGATGCTTGTCACCAATGCTGATGCCACCTCGACAACGAGTATAATAATAGCTTGCGTTGTGCCACTCTTCTGGCCAGCACCAACTGTTACTCCAACAGCAATATTGGTTGCAAACAAGAGACTGGCAAACATCTGTGACCCGTGACGATAGTGATTGTATAACGGCCCAAGAGATAGCAATGTTCGTGTCTCATCATACAGCTTGTTTGTAGTCGTGAACGTTACCCGAAGAACAAGATGTGCAGGGATTAGGAGGGAAAACACTGCGAAAGAAAAGGCAGCAAGAACAATTGAAGCGAGAGAAGCCTGGGACCGAGGAAGCGTCATGTTGTAGCACGAAAAAATTGTGACAGGAAGATGGAAAAGAACAAGGATGCGGACAAGGTTTCCATGCAACACGTCCCCATGGAAAGTATTAATTTCAGAGCGAATCCTCCACCAAGCTCGATGACTATTTATCCCTCTTTCACCTGATCCATTAGATCCACCTGAAGCTAGCGGAAGAGCAAACCTTGAGACTGGGTACTTGTTACCTCCAAGAGATGCGTGGCCAGTCAATGATTTATTTTCCTCTGATGTAGGTCCTGAAGCATCCAATCCCAGCTCCTTACTAAATACGGGGCTGCGAGATCCAGCTAGTCTGTTCATGGCTGTTGGGCCCTGTTGGTGGGACCCATGTAGGGCCCCTGTGACAAAAGACACAGTGTGATCGAGAAACCATACAAAGAGTGAGAGAGCAATCGTTGCACCAATGATGCCTAAGAAAAGAATTATGCATATCGGGAACAAGTCCTGAGGTTGGATGCCAAGAGTGTACGCGAAGGAAGATATCCCATTAGTTGCGTTCCCTGGGAGGGTGAAGATGGTGTTCGGTATAGTGGGGTCAATGAATAAAGGTGAGGTTGGATCCGCTACTTGATCAGCGAAATTCTCTGGAGGAGTGAATGGTAAAGTGTAAAGTGGATTCCAATGATGGAGGTGTCCATTTTTTGTCAAGGTGATATCTAGCAAAAGAGTCAATGCATTTGTAATATGGCAGATAGATTGCCTTACTGTAAGACAGAGTCGACCACGCAGTCTGGGTGAGTAAAGGGTCTGGATCCACAATAGGTTTATCAATAGTGCTTATTTGGAATGAGATTACTCACAAACAAACTGCGGCCATTGTACTGCAACCATAGCTAGCATAGTGCACCATTGGGTATGGAATATGACGTCGCGCATGGAAGGTGTGCCTGTAGCAATCTAAGATAAAGATCATCTACAAAATGGATAAGGACGAACTGAATCTCATGAGGGCAGGAGAGGCTGCGAGTCTTTCTCCACTAATAGCACTAGCAAGAATGAAACCAGCACTCTGCGCTTTTGCCCATACCCCAGGTTTTGATATTCTCCGCCCCCATGCTGACACTATACGTGCTATACCTACCACTACCCAATAGGCAGCTGTAAGAGCAACCGTTGACCATAATAGAATCCTTGCATTGCCATATGATGAATCGAAGCGAGGGTCAAGGGGAGTTGTGAAGACATCGACACACAAGAGTTCGACACCAAAAGGATCTACAGCGCGCAGCCGAGTTTCCAAAGTTGTTAAAGATCTGCTATTGCCCAGTGGAATGGTAGATGCAAAAGCGAAAGGACCCGCTGCAATCGGACAGAATGTTTTGGAAGTTGGGTCTAATGCCGGAAGAGGAGATGGTGGACGGAGTGATGTACACAGAAATGAACTATTTGACCAAGCGCTCAAAGTTAAAACAGAGGTTGTTGTGAAAAGGGTTGCTGCATAAAAGTGAGATGATGACGGTGACGATAATCACGCAAACTGCAAGAAACTAACGAACCTGCACTTGAACTCTGGTTTGTCAAACCCACTATCTCTTTGGGACTCTGGCCGAACACCGTCAAATTGAGGTAGTGGCCCCACTCGTCATTTTGCAGAATTTGGCCAAAGACATTATTGATGGTAAATTTTTGGTCTTCCTGGGTTCCGACATCGAAACAATCAAGAAAGGATAATGTTGCAGGGTCTGCAAGGACTCGGGGCACGGCCATGAGGAGAAGGAGAGAGAACAAAGTACTTGGTAAAGAGAGGAAATTCATGATTGTCATCATGGCATGCGACGAGGAGAGCCTCGAGGAGAGTGAGGGGGACGACGGAGAGAAGTTGGGAGAAGAGAAGCTCAAAAAGTGGCCAACGGCCAACAAACGCCACCAACCGTCCCAATCCCGGATTATGTCATCCCGTCCTTCCGTTCTCTCGGCATCATCCAATGCTACGCCAGCTCTCCCAAAGTCGTCGTATATGGTCTCAAGCTCCCAATCGTCCTGTAAAGCAAGATACCAGGTGGCCAGGCTGGCAAGTTATTATCGGAATTGAAACCCACGCTCAAATAAAATCCCGTCGCAAACTATTTTCTGGTGAGCGATATCAACCTTCGTTTCCTATATTTTATCAAACCTCGCTTGTAGAAGCACCTCTTCCATTTGGCTTGGATGATACTCCAAATTCTCGTGTTTATCCTTTCGACGCCGCCTTTCCTGGTACTTTACCTGTGAGTTTCTTCACCACATATTGACACACCATTTATCTGAGCAGCACAGAAACTTAACCAAAAATGCGTAGACCTCGCCCTCCGAACCGCCGTTGCACTCAACTCCGACATACAACTTCAGTCGTCATTTGACAGGAAACATTACTTTTATTCGGACCTCCCTTCTGGGTACCAAATAACACAGCAATACGGTTAGCATTCCATCCGATGTCATATTTTGTCTACCGTCTGATGGTTGCAAACCTTATCAGCTCCCATTGCAACTGGAGGCACTTTAAACATCCAACTCTCTGGTTCCGTATCTGTCCGCATTAAACAGATACAGTTGGAACAGGTAAATATTCTGTGACATGTCTGAACAACCTCAGTAATAGGAAACAATGATAGGACACTGCCAAGTCTACTTTTAATGCGCGCGCACGTAAATCTTTTATTGATCTGAACCGCGCGGGAGCGGGTCTCATGGAAATTGTGTCAGAACCTGACTTGGGGTGAGTCTTTCGTGCCCTTTTGCAAGTCATTAACGCGGCCATTTTCTTCAGATCTCCGGAGGAAGCTGCTGCATATGTCAAAGCTCTGCAGTCCGTTCTTCGTGCCGTAGGCGCTAGTGACTGCAACATGGAAAAGGTATCACTTCCATTACCTTGTATGTCTCCTCGTTGTGAGCTAATTTTACCACACCTAAGGGCTCTTTAAGATGTGATGTCAATGTCTCTGTAAATCGTTTCGGAACGCCTCCTGGTACACGCTGCGAAATTAAAAACCTTAATAGCGTTAAGTTTATGGTTGCAGCAATCAGTTAGGGTGTTCTCCTTTTAGCTGTTACTGCTAAATATCAATGCCTTCTTTTAGTACATGAAGTCGCGCGTCAACGTGCTATACTAGATAACTCTCCTGACCCCCTGACAGCCCGCGTTCCTCAAGAAACGCGTGGCTTCGATGAGCATTCTTTCGAGACTTTCCGATTACGGAGCAAAGAAGACGCTCCAGACTACCGATATATGCCAGATCCAAATTTAGGCGTGCTGGTGCTAGAGCAGGTAATAAAGTCCTTCTCTTCGTCTCCCGCACTTACCAACATTCCACGTGTAGGATCGCATTGAGACTATCCGCAAGACGCTCCCCGAATTGCCGTCAATAACTCGCAAGCGTTTAAAAGAGAAATATCAGTTATCCGAACGCGATGTCGAAGTTCTCCTTGCAGTCGACAGTAGCAAAGAAGTTCCCTTCGACGGGGAACAAGCTGTGGAAGAGGCTGGGGCCGTTGCTTATTTCGATCGTCTTTGTGCCGGTGACAGTATGAAGTCAAGGCCCCTCAAACAGCGTGATCCGAAAGTAGTGGCAAACTGGTACGAAGCCTTGCTATTTGAATTCACAACCGAATTTGACGTTTCGCTTCTACTAATGGGTTCTTACAGGATGACGCACGAACTTTTAGGTCAGCTGACAGCGCGGGGAGAGAACTTTACGAACCTGCGCATATCTTCCGCACAATTAGGTGATTTGATAGACCTAGTGCAAAATGGGATTATTACAGGTTTGTCGCTTCCACATTTTCTAAAGGATATAGCTTATTGTTTCACTCCTTATTCAAATCCTATCATTATGCTCTCGGTCTACTATCTTATGATTTGCCTCTGTAATACGATGGCGCCATCATTCAGGGACCTCAGGCAAGCTCTTACTCCGACATATTCTAGACACCACATTCCCGCTTTCTCCATCTCAACTAGCGCGGGATCTGAAACTAACAGCTCTCTCACCATCTTACTCATCCGGCTCGTCACAACCAACAGAATTGAGAACTTTATGTGAACAAGCGATGTCCTCGCTTCCGAAGGAAGTTGCCGCAGCCCGTGCTGGTAACAAAAATGTTTTAAACAAGATTGTTGGTTGGGTGATGCGGGAGAGTAGGGGTCGTGCAGATGCACGCAGTGTTAAAGCTCTCGTCGAAGAGTTGATAGCACATGGAGACCGAAGTTAGACCACGCCTGCTTGTGAGGTACCCGCCGTCTGACCCACTTTAAAAAATTTACCCACTATGAGCAAGGTGTCATGTATATGAGAACCATTATTATAGTATGTGCGACTATGCGTACATGTGCACCCCCCTACTTGATAAAATCACACCTTCCAGTGTAATCTACTCAGTTGGGAACTTCTTCATTTTTTGTCATGATTTTGTCAGTGCTCCAGCACCAACAGCGAAAGTATTCGACTCAACACATTCATGATATTCTTCTTAAATATCTTAATCGGGTGTATAACCCCTCCTTGCATTTGGGAGTCATCGCCGGCAAACGTCTATATCCTATCACTCAATCTTTTTGAACGTCACCCGTATCTAAAATTTGACATCCCTCTTATCACTTGTTAATCCTTCAATGAATACCAGTCTCAGCCCAATATCAACAAACACAGCAAGCATCCCAGTCCTTCAGCTGCTCAAGGACTTTTCAAACCCTGCGCGGAGTTGTGCGGATGTCCGTATATTATGTCCTTCTTTCCCAGTTTTGTGCGGCCCCTCAAGCCGCAACTTTAGCTGTGCATTACTTGTAGTGGCTGCATTATCTACCTTCAATGGCGGATACATACACTGATGACTAGCTACCGATCTACACTATGGAAGTTGAATAACAGAATATGACTCGAACGCTAAAGAATCAATGTGTGGTGACGTTACGTATTGGATAGACTTTGTTGACTGAGAAGTCCATCTGGCACATCCTCAAGAGAGCTGTGAATCTATTGTATTTAGAGGTTTCCGTTCAAGGATGACAATGTAATGCTCCTTTATTTTGATTAATTAGTGTTTCCAGTCTGAAGATGGTACTAGCTGTATACTAGCTGATAATGAACCAGAAAGATTGCGGCAAGGCGATAGCTGGTTGTTAGCGGTTACTCCACCGATGGAAGCACGTACCCCCATCCTAATACGAAGTGAACATATCTCTGTGACAGCTTTTCTCAGATAATAGTAATTTCACCGCATGCAATTGTAACTTCTTCTGAAGCCTAGATCAATTCAACCATGAGCGTTGAATGTTTCAGGGTTATCTCGTTGAGTTAACATAGGTTGGTGGGAACAAGTATGAAGTTATCAGCCTTGGGATAAATAGTATTTACCCGGGCACAAATACTCCGAGTCTTCTCTCAAACGTAAATGAAAATAACGGTCTGAAAGTCCGAGTGTGATAATAGTTCCTGTGCAAACATGGTCTGGGACTTTATTTACAAAATTGGGGTGTGTGGGGGGGGTACAGATTACATATACTCGGTCATAAAAGGAGACAAATTGTGGCATTATTACACTTCCAGATTGACATGTTTCACGGACGCAAAAAACAAACTTTATCTGTATTCGAAGATAACAGATAAAGCCCGCTTCTGTGGAGATAATCGGGATAAAAAATGAAACAAAAAGCTAAGGCCATGGAACCCGAACGAGTCAAACTAAAGAAACCACCCCCTGAGCCCTTGGCATTTTCATCTCGGTCCAAGTGAATAAGGTCAAGACTTATGAGAATGCCAATCCCGCCCAGGTAGTCACAGCACCAACCACCGCGCCGCCTGCCGCTGCGCGGAAAGTTCCTGTTCGTCTGCCATACTTGACCGGGGTATCTTGCTCCACAAGTATGGCACGTCCCTCGGATTTCTTATCTTCCTCCTCTACCTTGCCACGCAAACGATCGACAGCAACTTTGTTGCTCCCGACAATAAGAAATCCTTGCTCATCGGGATCTGATTCTTTTATTAGAACGTGAAAGTGCATATCCAATTTAGCAGCAGCTTCCGAGATTGCAGGGATGTCTGCCTGCGGGAGAATGTATACAGTAGCTGTAGAAGATTTTGTGACCTTTGAAATGAATTCTTCTCGTTGCTCGAGACTCATTGAGCGTGCAACCGGGCGGGGTGTGTGTGCAGGGGCGGGATAGCCTGAAGGTGTGGCAGAAAGACGAGTATCTGTTGGAACTCCAGTGACTCCACTTGTTTCTACCTTCGCCGCTGAGTTCTGAGAATTTTGAGAAGACAGGAAGCTTGTATCTGGGGTAGGAGGAATAAGTGTCCCAGGCATCGGCGAGCGGGAGAACACCCTTTTTTGTTTCTGTGTCTGTTCAGGCGAAGTGATTGGCCCGAGAGTCTCTTGCCACCGTACAATTTTAGCTTGCGGATCTGCTTTCCCTGTTCTCTCTTCATCCTCTCGGTCAAACATGTCAGGCTTCATCATCCGATTCATGATCTCGCTAGAATTGGTGGAGAGCGATAAAAGAGTATCACTCCGAAGAAGCGTCGTTGGTTGTGTAGATAGTCGACGTCGGTTGCGCAGAGCAATCTTGGTCTCTCCTTCATTTCGACGCGTAGGTGATCCGTCAGACATGTCGAGGTACATAGACCCGAGCGCGTCTGCGATCCCATCAGCACCACGGTGGGTATCGAGTGTCTCTTTCCCAATTGCACTGGGCGAGTCAGCGTAGGGGCAGCCGGATCTGGGGTGACCTGCTCTTGGACGACCACATTTTGTACAATGAGGCACCTTTCTGCCGGGGGTGCTCGTTGGTGTTGTAACGGCGCTGTTGTTACCTGACGCTGTAGTGCTTGAGCGTAATGTGGGCATGCTATTGTACAAGGGCACAGGTTGATTTTGTTCTTGAGTTTTCAATTGCAAGAGCAGACTCGCTTGTCCACACAATGGGATATATTTATAATTTTGCGAACAATGGGGGATGTTCACAAGGCAACTAGTTCTTCTTACCAAGTATTCAGGCCTCAGGGGTTGCTGGATCTTGAACTTGCTTCTACGACGCGCAAATAAGAGATATAAAATCAAAAATGAGTCAAGGTAATGAAGGCGGTGGTGAGACAGCTTAAAAGTCACACTCAGTCAAATGTCCGTGTCCGGTTCCGTCAATCACGTTCACTTCCTATCAAACTCGTCAAAACGTAAACGAAAAAATTCAAGATTTTATAGGATATTTAGAATAATATACAATTTAGTATCTCAGAAGATATGGAAATGAAAAAAAGTACAAAGAGCATGAATGAATGGATTGCATCGGGTAATATGATTTCAGCTTAGGAATGCAGGGCAATAGATATCCCTCCAAGGTAACTGGTGCACAGGTCTTTTTTCCAGACCAGATTCTCATGCCAGTGATTCGCTGTCCCTGTTGAAAATGAATTCATAAATAAACCAAATAACCACGACAAAGAAAAGATTTGAGGCTTTGCAATCAATGCCGAAGGAATGCCTGCATTTTCTAAGAGTCCGGGCTTCAAGCTGGTTGGTTTCTATTGTGCACTGACGGCGCCTGTCGTAACAGCTACGTTCTCGCCAAAAGGAAGCTGAGGTGATTTGATATCTGTCCGGTCCTTTGTGTGAAAAGTAAATGTTTCAGTGAGAGGTGGCAAAGTCGGCGTTGTCCCAGCAAGTCCATTATCTGTAGTTTTGACAGGTAAATCAGAAGTCGACTGTGATGATCTATATCGTGGAGAATGTGGTCTTAATGCAGGAGGTCACCTATTGATGATAAATAACCAACCGTTGTCTCTTGTTTGGCATGTCTGGAGAGGTATTACTCGATTTCCCCTTGTTTCGAGAATATTCAACCAATGATGGGTCCGTCTCATTTAAATTAGCTGTGCAGCTCACCTTGACTCGCTTGTGAACAAGTTTCACAGGACGTTCGCCTTCTTCGAAGACATAATCCGGAAGATCCGGTCTATCCAACTCATCAATGGTGGAGATAATGAATTTAGTTGAATCAAACCTCTTTATGTGGCGAACAACAATACCCATGGTAGCTTCATCAAAATGTTCCCAAAGCTTGACAATTTTTGCGAACTCTGTGGTTGGATATGATATATCAAGCCGTCGAGGTCCAACCATACCGGCTTAAAGAGGGTCTGCGTAAGTTATCAAGGGATAATAATAAGGGAGCATTTACGAGGTTTTGGTTCAATAGCAAGTCCAATATAGAAAGTTGTAGAATGAACAGCACTTGCGCCGTCTTTGCCTTCTATATCTTCTTTTTTGCGACTTAAGATGGCATCCGATACTTCACCTTGTGCTACTGAATGCACTTCCTCTGGTGTAAGGCAGTAACAAACTTGATCGAAGCCCTTGACGAAAGGGTGGGCTAACGTTAGAGAGTCGACGTACTCAAGTTTCATTACAAGTTGACGTATCCGTGACTCCACTGTCCCTGCCCTGAATCATGAAATTAAGCACAAAAAAATATATGAGCAAAATGGACCAAGTGAATACCATTTTATCTGGAGGTCTGAATTTCCTGTTGATGCAATAACTTGCAGGTAATATCGATACTTTTGGAAAAAGTCGTGCTTCGCGAAGAGTTCGCTCCATGATGCAGTCCCGACAATCACCTTGTCAACGATATCGGCACCTATAAGGGATTACCATTATCCCAACATCTCCATAGATATTGAGGGACAACGCACCGTTTCTGAACTCTTCTGTCACAATCATTTGCGTAGAAGCTGTGACGTTGTGGGTAGAGCACATTGCGGGATATGCGGGAGTTATTATTGGCATTCGATGCGCTCGGTCGGCAGGGTACAACTAGAAAAATGTGTGTACTTGATGGACCTGTATACTATGGGACTAGCGCACCTTAGGATTCCACACTCTCACTTGAAGGGGTCCTTCTTCGATTTGTTTAAGTAGTACTGGTTGTGGCCAGTTCCTATAACGAATCAGCCGATATCAGAGGCAGCTTACAAATGGGAGGTTTACCATTGGAACATAATAATAAAGAAACGGCTAACAATCGCTCCTGCTGTAGCATTGGGATATAATTGGCATATTCGGGCCACAAGCATAGCCCAAGCAACACCTCCCAAGAAACCGTTCACATTAGAATAAATGGCCTTTCCTACAAGAGGAGTTCAAATGAGATTGGGTCATGTAAAGTGAGAAAGAGAGAACAGACGTGTAGCCCATAATCTTATACACCGCAGCGAATCACGGAAAACTTGGACATTAGGCACGAGTCGCAAAATTTCATCGGTGACACGAGAGCCTACAGAAAAAGTAAGAAGGATTTACAGAACATTGGGAAAATCTAAAACATACCGTTTAAACTTCGAACACATCTTTCATCTAAATTTCGCAGCAGGTTATTATCCTGAAGAGACAAGTCGTCAGGTATCGACGACAAAGCTAAGCGCGCCATTAAAAGGTCCATAGATATTCCAGATATTTTGATTTTCACAATGGGAACGAAGGCTTCTGGTACTCCCTAGTACAAGATCAATAATTCAGCATTACTTTAGATTTGGTGTGTGTACATACCGATACTTCGGTTACACCTTCCACTTCCCGTATCATTGGCTCAAAAACATCGAAAAAATCTTCTCGAGACACATGCTTTGGTACGACGCATAATGTATCAAGATCAGAACCTGGCCCATGTACACCCAATCGATATGAGCCGAAAGTATAAATCTTGCCTCCTGCTGCGTTGGCAGCCGCTTCGGACAACCCACGAGTGATCGCCACCTTTCTCACGAAGGCTTTCACAATTGCTGCAAGGCGTCCAAGTACAATTTCTCTGAGATTTAAAAGACCCGCATGATCAGTAAAGGGGTTCGGTGTAGCTCGCCCAGGAGTTCTTGAAACTGAGAAAGCTATAGGATATGGCCGTTGAAGTCATAGCCACGAAATCCGGCATCTTTTGGTTGGAAACTTGGGGAAAAATTACATGCATATGTACCCAGACGTTGACGGACTACAGAGGGGCGAGCAAGGCAGTTGCGACGGTCAAAACGCTCACCTCATTCGAGCTTCTTCTTCTGATTCGAAAAGATTTTGTCTTCTCAGTTCTTCTATGAGGGTAGCGGTGACTTCAATTTCTCGTTCGCTGGACTCGGCCAATGAAATTGGTGGAGTGACGCCCAAGTATCTACAAGGGAAATCGTTCATTCCTTGTTTCCAAGAGGAAATGACAATACGTACTCTTTCTCTGCGGTCATATTGACAAAAAGCTGTTGGATTGAGTGTGATGAGATATGCGAATCGTCAAGATTGACGACTTTCCGATGGGAGAATGGAAAGATGATTTCTTCAGCGGGTCCTTGTGTCTTTCGTCACGTGGTATATGTCACTTTATGCGACACACTCGGAAAATATTTTCAAATTCAAGTACTATGAAATGCAACAAGTATGTACAAAAATAGCGAATGCTGTACCAGTGAATACGGTTTAATTCCGCCTTTTCACAGTATAATAGGAAAAGTATGATACTACAAACAAAGACGGTGGATGTAACAGCGGCCTGGAAGAGTTTTTAGGTATACTTTATGTATTCAGATCTTTTCGTTTCTTCAAAATGACGTTGCCCCTCTTTGCGTTTGGTGTTCCACTTTTTGAACAGCCACGAAGCGATGGCAACTAGGATGATACTAGAAATAATAGCGACAACAATGCCAGCGATATTTCCTGCAGAGCTCGTGTTACCTGGAGCGGCATTACCATCGTTGTTGCCATTATTGCCATTGTTCCCGTCACCTCCAGCTCCAGTACCTCCAGGTTGATCTCCATGAGTGGAAGTCTTATTAGAAGGGTTTAGACCGAATGGCCAGAAATCACCGCCATTCGGGGGAAGTACACAAGTAAGCGAGTCTCCATCCTTTATAATTTCGAAATCAGACTGAACATTAAGTTGTTGGGTAGTGTTGGTGTCGAGGACGAATGGGCCAGGAGTAGGAACCGTATCGGAGTCGCTACAATTTTCTCCCCTGGCACCTATGAAGGAAGTGTTGCCAATCATCATGTTCCTTTGGACAGTAAAATTGCTGGCGGATGTCATAGCTATGCCATAACTGAAAGCACCACTGAGCCTGTTGTCCGTAACAATCCCGTTCTTGGTGACCTTGTTCCCAAAACGGTTGCCAAACCAGGTGCGAGTACCGATGGCAATTCCAATTCTAAAACCAAGCCAGATGAAGTTTCGTTATGATTTGCATTTCGGTGCAAGGACCTACTTAATGATTGAGTCCTCAAAGTTGGTGCCTTTGACTTCACCAGGATCTTCTGTCTCCGTAGCAAAGCCACCAAGGATGGTATTATTCGACACTATCGTGCCAGTATAATCACCATTGAAGGGATCATAATCTACTAGGTTGATGCCACCCAGCAACGTTTGCTGATAGTCATTTATCAGGGTCTGTATTGCTCATGGTGAAAAATGGGTAACGAACATTGAGAATCCAAATTGTGTTGCCATACACTTGTGTCCCTGGCGAACCGAAGAGGACGATACCACCGTCAGTAGGGCCCTCGATCATGTTATTCCTAACGATACTGTTGCGACAACTCATACTGATTCCGTCCGCCCATTGTTGGAAAGCATCCGAGCCGCAAGGTCCTATATCATTGTTTTGCACGGTTACATTATTGCAGTTCAGCGCCCCTTCTGTGACATGAAGACAAGTCCAACCCCTGGGGTCGAACGACCGAACGTATTCAATTAATTGATTGGAGTTTTGGCCTCCCATTTCGATATTTCCTCCACCTTTTGTTGGAGGCGCACCTTGACGCGTCCCGTCTATCTAAAAGAAATAGGTAATTAGATGGAAGATTTTCCACAATAACTTTGGATGATTGACATACTTGTATGTTTCGTAGCTTTACACCAGAACATTGGGAGCATGTACCATCTACAGCTGTAGTGTGTCCCTTTCCATTCGCCACAGGACCATTGACTACCAAGGTAGCTCGACTTTCGTCTCTAGGGTAACCCACCGTGCTAATTTCCTGGTTAGGGTGTGCGAATAGTATGGGTGCTTGAATGATATATCTCGCGTTGGGGCATAATGGCAATCGATAGCCAGAGCCTGAAGACTTGAGGAGATTGTTTAAACGATCGGTGACGGTATTGGCTGGATCTGGTAGCTCGCAGTCCTCCCCTGCACGAGTTGAAAAAGGGCTAGATATGATCTGAATAAACCATGAATAACCAGTTCAAGGAGAAACTTACTTGGTATACATAGAAATTTACTTTGTTTTCTTGTTCAAGAGAGATTTAAAAGACTTTTGTAAGTTAGATGCCTCAAGGCAGAGGTTGCGTGGTTAAAAGAGCGTGGTGGGTGGCAGCCTTCCTTGTGTGATAGTTAAAGAGCAGTGTTATCTTAAATAACCTTCTAAAAAGGTTGTCAACGGGGAATCTAAAAAAATAAGCACAAGCCATGGTTGACATTGATTCAGGGTCATCAACGGTGATGACGATGAAGAAGGGATTGCCAAGCCCCCGAACAACGAATTAATTGACAAACCATGGCGTATTCTTTTTATGGAAGTCCTCTGTTTATTTATGACTCCAATATAAGTAATAGGACAAAATGGCGGTCAATGGCTAGCTATGAATCTCTGCGAGACCGGACTCTGTCCGTTGGTCGACTAAGACTACTCAATAAATCCTCCACAGCCCTTACACCCTCTGACTTCAATTTTTTCTCTTTTTTCTCTTTCTTACGGGCTTTTCTGGCACGACGTTCTTCGGGGGTCTCATCCTTGTGCTTTCCTTTGGATTTTGACTTTGATTTCGACTTCTTCTCTTTCCTCAATGCTTTCTGTTCCTTCCTTTTCGCAATCAAATATTCACGCATTGGATCTTCTGGGTCAATAGATGGTGCGGAAGAAGCAGATGAGTCCGACTCGGCACCATCTGGATCGTGGCGAGACCCTTAGAAATTGCAGCGTCGAGGAAGTGATATGAACACGTACCACCAATCAACTGAGGTTTAGCATTAAGACTTTGTTCGTCTGGCTCAACCATATCACCATTTTCACCTGCTACTTTAGGTTGCTTGTAATTCTTGACATGGTCTACCCGGAGAGTTTTTTCTAGTACTTTAGCACCATTAAGGTTGTCAACAGCCAATACCGTAGACCGTTGGTCCTCATACATCAAGAAACCAAAACCCTTCGTCTTTCCGGTTTCTTTGTCCCTTGGCAAGTTCACATCCATGACTTCGCCATACCTGCATAGACTGAGCCAAGAAATGGGGTACTGAGACTCATCAATACTCACTGTGAGAAGATTGTGATAACATCGCCTTCAGTCAAATCATAGTGTAGACCACCAACAAAAATATAAGCGGAATCTTTGTATTCATCATGCCAAGATGCCCCACTAATCCCAAGATCGAGTTCGGCCTGATTGATTTTCTGGATTTCCTTGACCACACTGGATAAACCAATGATTGAATACGAGTTGTGTGTTTCAGCGCGGAGTGCTCACTTCATTCCTTTAAACGCGCACGCGATGAACAGACGAGGAACTAAAAGTGATTTTCCCACGTTCAACACATTGCTTGCATTCAAATTTTCTTTGTGCGATCACAGCTTCTCTAAATCATCTCAAGAAAAAAAATGCCATCGTTCTCACTGCCTCCACTGAACGACAACCCCGACGGGGGTTGGGGTCCCTCATCGTCAAATCTTCCCGAACAGTTCAAATTCAAAGATATTCCTTATGCTCCATACTCAAAATCTGACAAGTTGGGACGATTCGCTGATTGGAACGATCTTTCATTGGATAACAGAGCTACCACCGGACCAACAACAACTCAAACGTCCCGTGGAGGCGGTCCAGGTGGCCGTAGAAGAGATGGAAATCAAGCGTTTGGAAGTGGCACTGCAAGCGCTTTTGCTTACTTCCATGTAGAAGATGAATCTTCTTTCTCACTAGTTGATAATAAAGCTACTGCCCCACGCCGTGGCAGTGGTTTCAACCGCGGACGTGGGACTGCAAGGGGTACTAATACATATAATGCCAGAGGCGGTACACGAGGAGCCCGAGGCGGCACGACAAGTAGAGGAGGGGCTAATCAAAGGGGCGGCGTCCGTCGAGGTTGGAGAGATTGGGAAAAAGTTAGTCAATCCGAATATACGATTTTGGTAATGTACCATCTCTAACGAACTTTGTACACAGAACAATCGCACTCGCGAATCTTCTGTGGTAATCTCTCCGCAATGGAGTATGTTAGAAGAGATCGAGTTTCATCGTCTTGCCAAATTGCGACTTGAGGTTGATGAACCTGAAGAATTGTAAGAGTTACAGACTTATACTTCAGTTCCGATGTTTCAATTGTCTTCCAGGCAATCATATGGGCGCCTCTTCGCATACGATAAATCTTATGACCGCGTCACAACTCGAACTGAGAAACCCCTCCAATTAGTGGATCGAATCAAATACAATACAACTACTTCTGATGATCCCGTTATCCAACAAGTAAGTCGCATCATTTCCATTTTTTGTGGAGATCCTTACCTGCGCACAGCTTGCAAGCAAAAATGTTGCAAAAGTATATACAACAGATGTCATTCTTAGCGTCTTAATGTGTGCTCCACGATCAGTTTATCCATGGGACATTGTGATTGTTCGCGAAGGGAACAGCCTCTATTTCGATAAACGTGATGGCGGACCGTTTGATACAGTCACCGTAAATGAAAATGCTGCAGACCCCCCTCAAGATCCATCGCCTCCTAATCCGAATAATCCAAACGAGAAGGCTGCAGTACCAGAAACACCATCGATAAATACAGCCACATCACTTTCCTTAGAAGCCACCTACATCAACCAAAATTTCGGTTTCCAATCTGTTATTGAGACCCCTCCACCTCCCGCAATCGATTTCGACCACGCGAACCCTTTCTATGGTCCTGATGAAACGGAACCCCTTGCATCATGTGGTTATCGGTACAGACTTTTTGATCTCGGCATAACAGAAGATGAAGATATCAAAATATGCGTTCGCACAGAAGTAGATGCTTACTCCCCTGGACAAGGTAATCCTCGTGAAGGCCAAGGCTTAGTGACAATACGAGCTCTCAACGAATTTGACCCAAGAGCGCAGGGTGCCGGAGGGGCACCAGATTGGCGAACAAAATTAGATTCTCAACGGGGAGCCGTGGTGGCTACTGAGATGAAGAATAATAGCTGTAAACTCGCCAAGTGGACAGTCCAAAGTGTTCTTGCTGGTGCGGAATTGATGAAGATCGGGTGAGTGGATACATTGTGCTTCCCCAACATTTGTTTCTCCCGTGCTGTGTTTTTGAATTCTTTTTGATCGTTTGATGTTATGCACACTTGACTTGCGAAACCATGTACATCCGTGGTATTAGTGTACTAATTACTCTATTAGGTATATCTCTCGTGCCAACCCCCGCGACAATACACGTCACGTCATTTTGAGCACTGCATCAATGCGACCAACCGATTTTGCTGGACAACTCAACGTATCAATAGCCAATGGGTGGGGTATAGTCCGTACAGTTACTGACATGTGTATGAAAATGCCAGAGGGAAAATACGTTCTTGTCAAGGACCCGAACAAGGTAAGTACACAGTTTGGCGTATACTTGAAGCAATGGTCTTCTATGTTTCACCAATAATATCGACTGACTTTCGAATCATGACAGCCGGTGATCCGTTTGTATGCTGTTCCTGGAGGAACTTTCACAGGTGATGAGGAGGACGGCGAGGGTGCATCAGATGAGGAACAGGAATATGCCGCTTGATCAATCGAAGCACGCTATCGTTAATGAAGTCGTGGACACGGAGATCATTATACTGCATGTAAATTACGCTGCTATCTTTGTGTAACAAGCAGTGTTTCCACGGCTGCCTCGATATTTGGGCTAGGATAAAATATTGATCAGCTTATTTTTATCTGAAATTGATGGACAAAGACCAAACCTTCGCTGTAACGCACCCACGATTACTTCCCGCTCTATTGAAGGAAACATACTTGTCACTTGAATAATCTCACTGTCTGTGGGAACCCTAAGACCTGCATTCGTACGTTCTCCACGTCCAGTCAATTCATTGACCCACTCCCGAACAACAGAAGGTTCTACAGCATTACCATCGCGACCAGCATTACTGGTTCTTGAAACAAGTCCGGGTGATGATGACCGAGCAGTAGTAATCACTTCTTCATTCTCCGCCGTGGGCTCGTTTGAGCGGCTAGACGTGGTTCTCGAGTTATCTGGAAGCGCCCGGTTTGACCGACGGGGGGGTTTGATAGAACCAATCAATGGCAATAAATAGCGTTTTGAAAATTTGACAACAGTAGGCGGTATACGATATGTATTGAGGTTTGCCAAATCCGAGCGATATATTTGACCTGTCAAAATACCGATCAGGGCCACGACTGCGGAACCTGGCATGCGACTGATGATCATCTACAAGGAGGAAGTCAGCAATGTCTGTGATAGCCTAACATAAGAGCCGCATAACCTGGCAAGCGAGCGCATAGACAGTGCTTTTGTTGTTGAGAGGGACTCCAAAGATTCTATAATCATACATCGATGGCACAATTCGAGAGTATTGATATAGAATGCTGAATAAGAGTGCTGCAGGTCCGATTGAAATGTTATTCAAGCCAAAGCGATGGAATAGGATAAGGGATATGAATTCGAAAAGTGTTGCCAACAAAGTTGAGACAAATACAAACGACTAGAGAAAAGATTTGAGTTCAGATTTCCATAGGACTATGAACGAGGGTAAACCAAAAAAAAAAAGAAAACTGACCGCGAACTTGACACTTCCAAACCGTCGTTCAACCTGTACTCCCGCATTATGTAGAAGGAGTTCCCCGACAAAGACGTCGCTCGAGTTTGAAAAAGCGAGATGATGAACAAATAAACGCCAGTACTAAAGGGTTACACCAACGTCAGTATTGTCATGACTGGATTTCCAAAGTGAATGACATGTACCTGGTGATGTCGTGATATATGTGGTACAAACTGCAAATTTGTTTCAATATTAGAAAAAAAGGAGCCGCAGTGTGTGCATTCATAACTCACCTGAAGATGGAAGTAATGCTTCACGTCAAATATCCCGGCTAGAATAGATGTCGCAGCCAATCCCACCATGAGACCTTAAACACCACTTGGTGTTAGCTTTTTGGTGTCTTCTACGACCTTTTGACGAACCTTTTGTGACAGCAGCATGCTCGAAAGACATCCACGCAGCTAAGTTACGACTGACAAGGCGCTCTCAAAGGTCAAGATGTCTACAACGCACTGACAAGTGCGAGTCACCATGCACCACAAATTTCCTGGTGGGAGCCTATAGTTGCTCACGTGATTATTATTGATTTATATAGAAAAAGGTCGAGGTCACTCAATCTATGTACAACAACGACTGCTTAGAGCTACTAGTATAAGTTGCAGTAAAATATGACACCATTAAAACATTACTATCTAACAGGAAAATACGTCCTCCAACATGCCACTTTGTAATTGCACATGGTTGTCGGACGATATACCCGAATCTAGGGTATGTCACCCTCAGAGGTCAGTTTATAGACACTTTTCTCATGCCGTGTCTAGTTTCTCAAGTCCGGACAAAGTTTATAGACATTCTTGGTTAGCCTTTCCAAACTCTTCCGTACAATGATTGTTGAAATGTGCAAAGCACCTGAATCTGGATATTATAGGCGTAATGCCTGCTTCTGAACGCACAGTCCTCGTGTTTTATGAACAGAAGCACCTGTTTTTGTATGACATCGATAGGACATCCCTGTTTTTTTTTTGCCCCTTCGACATTCGGGCTATTCCGATGCTCCCCACGATGTTCACCGATGACTATGTAATTCATGGTAAACGCTCCCAAATCCATGTCGTAACATGTTTGTGGGATTCCGGGTTGGAAGTAACTAACTTAACCCGAAGGACGTATAGATCTTGAACCCTTGAACAGGGATTGGACAGGGATTTGAGATCATGGTCAGCTGTCACTAGAAATGGTGCATGTTACTGTTTCTAGAGCTTTACATGGCGCTGAGACCAAGAAGCTTCCGCAGTCAATGAGACGCAAAAAAGTCACGCATGATAGGGATTTCCACAAGGCTTACCTTGGACCGACCGCGCCTGCCAGCTGATTTCCCACTTGGAATGTCTTTAGTTTTCTCGGGAAATGGATAACCCATATCTGTCAAGCGTCGCCACTCTATCACCGAGACGCCCGCTCCATCATGTCCAACTCTTCCTTCTTGACTCTTCGGTCTCCACCCACCCCACCCCTCTATCCTGCATTTTCAACAACAAGTAATTAATTTGTAGACGAAGTAAACGACTTGTCGTCATCAGAATTGATCCGCGCGGAAATCCTCGGCGAGATACATTACACCATTCATGTTGTTTACTCCCTTTTCCTAAAGCAGACGACTTGTCTGACACCGACGGGAGCTACAATACTTTTCCACTAATATTTGGCCCTGCTAGGCAGATACTTCAATCAATCTAGGTTGATTTGTAAACCTTTTGTATGTACTGCATGACATGTTGTATTCGGCTTAAACAGAATGACTAGACAATCGAAGAGGACCCGCAAGTACAGCAGATATATCCAAACCAAAGCCGCCATTTACCCACCCACCCCTTCCATCCAAGTCAAATCTGTTTAATGAAACAAACATGACTATAATCTCCAGATCTGTGAGGTATAAATATCAGAATAAACTCCTACCATAAACGGACGGGGGGGGTCCTTACGCTAGTCCCGTGAAAATAATAATGTGAAGACCTTCAAGGCAAAACAAGTTACAGCATCTTGTCTTCGGTTTTTTGTTGTTGTTGTCGCATTGGTTGGTAATCCGAACCAATTGCAAGATGTCGTTGTGTTGTTTTTCTTTTTTCCAAAGGGACAAAAAAGGGTTATGATCCCGTTTTCGCGGTTATTGTAATTCTCATGGGATTACAACAGGTAGGTATGGAACGAAGTCTTGGTATCAGAGTGCTTGCACTTGCAGCAGGAACTGGAGAATCGGCGGATATTATGAAAATGTAGCAAGTGCTAAGCTGACCTCCGGCCGACGAAACATATGGATAAGTAATTGAAGATCTCTCAATGACATGTAGAGCGTCCGCGCCAACCATGCAGTAAACCCTCAGATAAAACCTCTTTGGTAACTCCATTTGGCGATTTGTTGTTTACATTTATAAGTCCGAATCTCGGAGCAGAAAGGGTTTAGATAGCTCAAAGACGCTCACTGGCAATGTCAACTTGCTAGTCTCCGCAGTGGAACACAGCCTTATGGGAGAACATGAGCTGTTGAGACCAACTACTATGGAGTGGTTCCTTGATACAGATGTCAATGGTCCAAGTCAAATGTCAGAGTGTGTTAGAGGAACTGGAGAATGCAAAAATATACACTTCCCAAGAAAGGCAGTAAAAGTCACACAGACCTATGACACTTGGATAGCCATCCGGAAGAATAGGTTCCTGGCAACTTTTGTTTCCTGAGCTGCAAGAGCCACATGCTGCCTTGTGTTTGACCACCTTACAGCATACAAATGTATCCTAATATTGGCATACGGAACTATTGGTGTCCAGAAATGCCCTCATGAGCACAGTGCCACAAGAACAGAGCAAAAGTGGCTTGGCAGTTCTGGAAGGATGAAACCCAACCCCGGATTGGGACAAGCGACTGATATTATCACGAACTGGAAATTCTAGTAGTACGGGCGTTGATGTTGAGTTGGATGTGAGGAGCGCAAATTAATTAGGCTCATCCGGGTAAATGACATTATGGGAAATATATGTCGGACTTGCGGAGACATTGGCCGAATGTTGACGACGAACCGAAGTAATCAATTAATCAACGTCAGCTTTATGTATCCTCCTCCTCTTTTGCTTCTCCCCTGGTTTTGTTCTACCTCGCATTGGTATACTTGATAACCACGATTACTTTTCCCAGATCCAACTTATTCATAGTTGTCTAGCTTTGTTTACTTTCTTGCTGTAATCTTTTATCCGCGTTTGGACCTACCCCCGAATCCTCACACAATGAGCGGCCCATCTTTACAGAATCTTGAAGAAGCGGCCAGTGTTGCTGCAGAATTTATCTCAAGTCAGTTATCCACCTCACTCGTTTCATATTTTTCACATGTACTATTTTGCCCGGCCCCGTCCTACAACGGTTGTATGTTTACCTCGATATTCCAGTGTGTCAACGTCCAACTGGGGAAGGGGTCGCAACGTACAACCTTAATTCTATCTCACCTACACCGTCAGATCGCATATATTGATTTCCTGTAACCGTCTCACCCGTGATTATGCTTCATTAATATTGGTTATTCGCAGGTTTAGACAACTTGCCATATGAGGTGCAACATGTCCTACAGGAGATCCGTCTCAAAGAGACAAAGTGCCAAGGTACGTTAACTCTTGATCGTTGTATACAGGTATCATTTCATTCCTGTCATGTTCAAACGACAAATGAAGGGGTTGACGCACCTTCGATCAATGATCAAGCTGTGCTGTTGTGTTCAGTGTTTGACTATTTTTGTCCCCCACGTTTCATCATCTCTTTTGCTACATCCTGTCATTTCTCGCGGTGAACATGTACCGAAAACAATACTGATTTTCTTCTATTGTGAAAACTCATTGCCTTCTATTGTTGCCGCAACATCTCTGTCTTGCCAACCAAAAAAAATACACCCCATCGAACCCCCGATTTCGCAGAACTCCAGCAAGAAATCACCAAAGATCAAGCAAGGTACATCAAATCTTCACTCCGGTTGGGTTCCTCTATCCCTCTTTCCCCTGCTATTCCTGGTACTGCTCCAAATGGGATAGATGGCATCGCACAAACGCCAACCCAAAACGGATCAGCACCAAAAGCACATCTTCCTGCCCGTATCGCAGCTGCATATGCAGAGATTGACACACTCTCGAGCGAGAAAATATTACTTGCAGAACAGCTCATTAGTCTTCTCACACGTACTAGAGCGCGTCTAGATGCAGACCTTAGCCGCGTACGTGTCTTACAGGGAGAGTCTCCAGAAGAGGTTGCGCGGACGGCATCTGCCACACACGCTCACCCGTTGATGACTGCTGTGTCGTCGAATTCTTCAAGCACGCCATCACCTTTTGTTACGCGAAGGTTTGACGCGACCCTCGGTATAAGCGCCAATCCAGTGCTGCAGATCGGGGAAGCTTTGCGCGGTGCGCTGGCTGCACCCGCGGATTCCATGCTCGTATCGCTTACGCCTGCTGCCCCATCGGCTAGTATTAATAAAAGTAAGCCCATGAATCTACCCTTCCTTCCTTTTTTTTCATTCAAACTGGCGGGTCTACTTGCGAGCCGCATTACATGATCGAAAATTCTATGCGTACCTGGATTCCGAGTGGATATTGCACACTCTCAGCCAGTGTTAACCATAATGATTCTCTTTTACGCGCATCCTCTCTCTTCTTTACCCTGTGATGGATCATGTGGGCCCTTTATAGGCTTCTACAGCCCGATGACGCACTTCTTTGTACGCGATGCTAACCAAATTTATTTCTGGTTTATCCCGATGTTCCGCAACGCTCGCCCTTACGCAATGTAGAGAGGCGCATTACGACGACAACTTCAATAAAGTTACCCAGCCCTGCACCCATGCTTCCTCTTAGTAGTATTGGGGGTAGCTCTGGGGCGTATTCTCGTTCGAGACTCTCACGCCAGGCTCACCCAAAGCATCTCGAAGAAGAGGAGGATCTCGATGCAGATGCGGAGGGTGAGGAAGATGTCGAAGGGGAAGATGCTGAAGAAGATTCTACCCCATATTGTTTCTGCCGCAAGCAAAGCTACGGGGACGTAAGTCTTTTTTTTAAGTTTCCTGACATAAAGCCCTAATCTCATATCATGTTTTTCTGTACCTCGCTGCTCAAAATAGATGATAGGGTGCGATAACCCTGATTGTCCATACCAATGGGTGAGTTTTTTTTACTTCCAAAACCAAGTCTGCCCATGTACCCCCAATTATGCCCATCGCTTGCATTCTTATGGTTCCCCGCTCGAGCTCACCCGACGGTTATGCGGAAGCAAGGCGGGGGAGACGATCTCGGTTGTGTATGGGCTTCCCTCGCTTCGTATACGGATACATTATTATTTTTCTTTGCGGCAAGCGCGAGAACACAACCACTTTTCATTTTGTTTCCAAATCATGCTGTTTATTAACGATGATCTTCTTCATTTCTCTTTTTCATAAAACGCACAGTTTCATATCTCTTGTGTCGGGGTCAAAACGCCACTTCCTGATAAATGGTACTGCCCCGAATGTAAAGGAAAGAGCGCCCCAGAACGCCGTAAGGGCCGGAAGAAATAGTTGTTTCTTACATGTACGAGGAGGTGAAAGGGACTGGGGTAAGGGCGACGAGGGGGGGCAAGGTGGATGTTGAGCAGGTTGTGCGGTCGAGATTTGGAGAAACAAAGAGGGATATCTGTAATCGGGTGTTATGACGAACTAACGTTATAGCACTCCCAGGGGAAAGGCTCTTTTAGTTTTGTTGTAGATATAAATGTAACATGTATTATCAACATGGCAGTCACCGATAAGGTGGCTTTTACATGAACCCATATATGCTAAATGCAGAGGATTCAAACTATACATACATACCCTTTTAGATAAGTGCTAACGTTTTATGTGCTCTCTCTCTCCCTTGGCCCGGGCTTGGCTGGGATAATAGCTCGGTGCTTGACACACTTGTGGGTGGCGCCATTTAGTACTTGCCACTATACTCCTCGGCTGGTACCAGAGTACTTGGAATGAAAGAGAGAAAGAAACGAAAACAAAATAAGTGGCACATTCCTCCGGGCCCGAACTTGCTAGTAATGAAATGAATATCCTTAGTAGCACCAAACCAAAGGCAGGCCGAAGGTCTCCTTCCAAAAACGGAGATGTTGAATTACTGGACCCGATATCAATTTCAATCCACCCCACTCTTCCGCCCCACTGACTACAGAAAGTTTTTTTTCAGATGTCAATTCGTCCGACCGTGTCTCTATGGCTCTGGAACTTGCCAACCATGCACACCATTACCTATATAACGTAGGCTGGGGAACCTTCTAAAACCTCTGTGGAAGACTTCCAAGGTTACAAGTTTGAACAGCGGTAGCACTCACGGTGTCATCTCACTTGCATATATATGTATAAGTAGAGTTGTAGTAAGAATGACCCAGGTGGGAAGTTCACAGACACGTCGACCTCGGGGAAACGAAGTTACGCAGATAAGTCAAGTTCCATTGTTATCGCAGTTGGGATCAAAAGTCCACTTCCGAGAAGCGAATCCGTCTTTCCCCTTTTCCCCTCCTGTCCGTACTTTCAGTAGTACTTTGTTCCTCCGTGTAATTTGGATAACTGGGGCTAGTATCCCACAGCCATGTCGATCGATCGAAGTGATGTACAAAATTTCATATTAAGCACTGCAAGTTTTGAGATAGTTTTATCTTTTTTTAATTTTGTTTACATGGTTGCATTTTTTTCAGTTCCAAAGCTTCACACTTGGGACCTGTTACACGATTTGAAAGATCCTCCGATTCGATGAACGCCTTTAAAACAACTCCATATTCCCCCGGGAGGGGACAGGAAAGGCCGTTTCAAAAAATTCTGCCCGAGAAACTTCTCTCTTGAAACAACTATACTGGGTCATATCCTTTTTCTTTTCAGCCTTGACTTGGCGCGACTCGGAATAACTATGACACGTATGTACACGCGTTGACACCCAATTGCATAACCGTCATTTCAACCATTCAATTCAAAATTGGATTCGGAGGTGAGGAGCCCCGGAGAGTGAGGAGTGATTAGAAGGTGAAGACATGCCGGAAACTTTGAACTATTCGGAACGCCCTTGTCAAAGAAGCTTCCAGTAAATTCAATAGAGCCATATGTTATGAATGAAGTTTAATGAAATGAGGCTCGTGTGTTACATTGAACAACCGCCTGCCTTTCGGAAGACGTAGCAAATCGAGGTCGGTCGGCTGTCACCTCCAGGAGTTGTTATATGTAAAAGAATTCTAATTTTAATTCTATTCGAGGCGGTCAAATAAACTATCTCCCCCCCCCCCCCCCCCCCCTCACACCCGAGCGTTAAGAGAAGCGCCGGGTGGTTGTGCTTACGACGCCGATTGATGGATAAGCGACACGGGTGGGTGTAGCGGCCAGACAATCCGTCAATTTACGGATTACAAACCACTTTGCTCATTTTCTCTCTCGGTGGTTCTCTCCGAACAAAGAGATTGAGACGGCTATGCATTGGTGTAGATGTTGGGGACTTTCAGATTAGTTGATTTGATGATCGAATGATTATTGATTGTAGGGATATGTGTCTGCGTCTATGTTGTGTGTCAAAGTCAAGGTCAAAGTGTATGATGTTTGTGCCTAAGTCTATATCCTCATCAGATGCTCTGAAATAGCGGGACTGACCGACGGAGCAGTTCTGTTGAAATATAGTTGATGGTCGGGAAAGGCGCGGGAGGTGCGGGAGGTGCGGCTGGGTGTGGATAGACGCCTGTGGTAAATTATTCATCCACGTTTTACAGAATAAAGAAAAGCATACCTTAGTTACATGGCAAGGAGCTTTTCCAAATGCAAGCGATGCTATTTCTTATGGTTCATCGACGTCTCATAATGGCTATGGAGCAGCAAACCTCCGGAAACCTGTGCAGAGGCCCAGACTAGCTAGTGTGCTAAACTTACTTGTTACTCAAGTTAATCAAGGGTTTTCTTTCAATCGAGAAGTGACAAAGTGAGCGGGCCACTTGGGGTGGTTAGTCATGCTTCTTTTCACTAGGACTCCTAAGGGAGTGCCTCACTTAACATCATGATTTGACAGGGTCCCAAGGACCTCCAAATCGACCTTTTTTTGATAGGAACACATAATGAATTTTCTCAAAGACGAAGATGTTCAATAGATCAACAGCTCCGGAGATAAGGGACACTTGGTGGTTTTTGGTTACTAAAATCAACACAACAAAGAGCCAGTCAGTACGTTATGCAAGATAATGCGAATAAAGGATGACACGCGGGAGAACCTGCCGCTATGTATAGCGTTCACAGGTACACACAGTGGGAAGTTGAAGAAAGGATAAAGTGATGTTGTAAAAAGAACTGCATGCGGGGTTTGGACACAGAAAATGGATACTTTGTGATAAGTAAGAAGGGGAGTGGCAATGAACTTGCTTGAAAGAGTTACATTTCTACCTTGAACAAAGAAAAGAAAATAAACGCCACTTACGACACCTTTTACAGAGGAAGTTGGTGGACAAGCGGTTTATTCAGCACAGCCTGACACCCGTTATGTCCTACGTATGTCCGACAAAGGTGGGACAAAACATTCATGCTTTTACCATTTAGGTCGGGAAGCTAGAGGAACATTGCATTGCATTGTGGCAATGTTGAACAGGTCGAAAAGATCTGATATCATCAACATAATTACCGTCCTATGGTCTCAGGAGTACGTGGACTTGATTAGAAGGAATACTATACTAGAGTAAACCGGTATTCAAATCATTGCCTCTGTCCGTCCGGTACCCTCGCTCCCGCGATGGAGAGGTATGTACATGTTACTCATTTCCCACCAACACGTGGGCGGGTTTACACCCTCGCCACTTCTTCCTTATGCTGTTATTTTACCAGGGAGAACATGGTGGTTGATATAAATGAAAGTTGCCTCGGAGTGAGAATCAAGTGATGCGCCCGTGATAGCAAAGTTGAAATGTAAAGTGAAACGTAGTAGAATGTTGAGTTGGATATCGGGATGACGAGAGGATCAGCTCAGCAGAGTCAAGAACGGAGTAGACATTGGGGTTGGTAGAGCATGGACGAGGCACGGGCGTGGTTCGGCTGAGAGCATTGCAGAGAGAAGAGAGCCGCGGGTGGGAAAGAGAGGATCTGGATCTGGGAGAGAAGCAGCGTGGGTAAGGCCGAGAAGCAGACCCAAGGGAATGGAACGGTTTGGATATGTTTGGTAGTGTTGTGTAAGGAGGGCGAGGTGACTGGGGACACGTTGGATAACCCCGAATATTTGATTTTAAAAGAGAGGACCCCCTCTTGCCATATAAGGAGTCAACGCGATATGCTTGAAAATGAGATCTCTGCTACTCTACAGTCTCTGTCTCTGCCCTCTCTCGCCTCTCAAATAATGGACTCTCTATCCTGCGACAACGGTTATTCCTCCTACTCTGACGCTTCTACCCCTCGTACTCCCTCTCCTCACATGCTTTATCCTAACCACCAACAAAACTTCAAACTCAACGTCCCAGATCACGACCCTGTTCGCAATATCTTTGCTGAACACGACGACGGTGTCGTATCTGTTCCAGACCATCCTTATTGGAACAACTCAAACAACTCTCCACACCCTTCCCCTTTTGCCTTTAACAATTCCTCTAGAGGCTCTCTCCTACAAGAGCTCTATGAACCTGAAATATCTAATTCCCACCATATCGAACAAGACTCTTTTCGCTTGGAAAACTCCCCTTCAGACGCCTCATATGTCGACCACTGGCAACAAATTCCTCATTCCGCAGACCCCCAACAGAACTCATCGCGCCCACATGACTTCCAGATGATGCGTCGTGCCACCTTTCCTTACGTTAGACACGACCGGGAGGACGGCGTCCCTTCCGTTCAATACAATTCTTTTATACAACAACAACAACAACAGCACCAGCAGCATGAAGGCGCTATGTTGCATCCTTACTCCTCCCGCAATGATATCCTCTACGGAGAACCTCTCCCAATCTCTCAAGAGCATTCGCCACTCTCCAGTGGTGATAGCTTTATCCCCTCAATGAGCAATTCCCCCCATTCGTCTTACCATGAGTTTGACGACCCCAATATCAAACTTGAGGACACCCCCATGATTGTACCCTCACAAACGTCATATTTCCGTTCTCCCAACTCTTTACAATGTCACCCAACCTCCATGTCTTACCTTTCTCCTCACACTGGTCTCCCTGTACAACATACAGATGACGCTGCTTCAAAGGAAACCCAATACCTCCGCCGACGTTGTTTCAACTGCCATACTACTGAACCTCCCTCGTGGCGTCGCTCCACGCTCAACCCTGGCAAGATAGTTTGCAACAAATGTGGTCTGTATGAACGGACCCACTTGCGTCCCCGACCCCTCCGATTCGATGAGCTGCGTGCAGGCAAGGTTCGCAAACAAAGCAAAGGCGCGCTCAGCCCAAAGACGAAGACATCTCTAGTCAAGAAGGAGCCCCGTGATTACGCAATAGTGCGACGCGGCTCTGTGTCTTCCTCTTCATCTGTCCACTCGGGCAGTGGTGCAAGTGACTGGGACGATAATGGTGTGTTGTGCAAGACCGCATCCTCTGATCAGGCGTGTGCGTGCTAACTTGGCCTCTCTCCCCTTCCTTTTTCCCTTCCCTTTTCTCCCTTGAATCCTCGCCTTCGTCCAGTATCTGTGTACTCGACAGGTTCAGCGCCCCCAACATCGTTCAATTCACCGAATATCCCCGCTTTTCCACTTGCGCGTGACTCGACGTCACCCCCGAACGATGGTGGCATCCGACTTCCCAATGCGCCATTATCAGACATTGCATCTCTACAGCAAAATCAGGTGCAACAGCAACAGGCACCGCAGCCTCGCAAGGCTCACACCGCTCTTAATTATCTTTCACCACAGCCTAACGGAACAGCCCAAATGCAGTCCGAAGCACAGGAATACTTCATGCGAGCATCACAAGAGGTTGTGGACGGTGTGCACAATGGGAATGTATGGTCGGAGGCGGGTGCAAATGTGGGCATCGTGCCGAGTCCGGTGCCAACCCCCGTTGCATCGTAGAAAAGCTTCCGGTTGTAATTGCTTGTCTTCTGTGCTGCTTGAGTTCGATTGGATTCACAGCGCGTCCAATCTTTTTTCTTTTCCACTTTCAACTTCCATGCAGAATTTCCACTATTTTTTTTTTCCACACGGGACGGTGGAACCCATTGGACAGTGAAATCTCACTATTGTACGCTGAAGATCTTTTAGACGGAAAAAAATTGATATTTATTTACAATGCCTCGGCGCCCCCAAATCCCTTCCCTACCTCTAGCCCTGCTCGCCTACCCAAACCTACACGCATATTACATACCCGCTCTCCTTATATCCCTCCTACCCTTGTCTTTACAACTACCCCTATCGCCTAAAAACTCCTTCCCCCTCTCAGCCACAGCACTTTTCTTTTCTTACTCGCAACCCCAATTTTTTTTATAATCATACAAAAGAAATACCCCAATCCTGCTTTGACTCATTATCTATATATTCTATCGTATTTATTAGCCCTGCGCGGCTGCCACATCTCTCTTTCATCTCCTGTACTCTCTGCTGCTTATACTCTTCTGCTCGGAATAGGAAAAATGTCGCTTTCGTTTGGATAACTATTTTGTCTGCGTCAATCTTAGTATTATCTGTTACTTCAGTAACATGGATACCCTCCATACCATTGCCGCTTCCCCTCACCATTCCTCCGTCCGTTGGTGCGAACCTAGTTTTCTTACATCTGTATCTCGATATTAGACTATTTATTTTGTTTTCGTCCCTTTACATAACTACCATACTGCCTAGTGCAATCCATTACCCGTTCACTATTTATTATTTTTAACCATAAAACTGAAATAAAAAGAGTCGACATTGAATTGCACTAAAAATGTCTTTTTTAACTTGCGCCCAATTCCAATATGTACCATTCCCCGAACTCCCGCACAGGAAAGGTATGTGTGAGACCTTCGAAAATTACCCACCCCTGGTCGTAACGTTGTTTTTGTTAACTATTCACATGAGTATATGTAAACCTTTCCGTAATATTTCTCCTTCCTTCGTCCCTGCAATGGTGTTCTTTCTTTACCTTCCCCTCCCCTCCTTCCACCCCTCATCGCCATGCCCATACCGCCGGCGGCCTGTGGATAAGTCATCACGCTACCACAGTTTCTATGTAATTTTCCCGAGTCAACCCCGTACATATCTCCTCTATTTCCCCCCGACAGGTGGGAGAAGAGTCTATGCGGTTAGCGTCTTCTATTTTTCCTTGACGGCTCTAGGTCTTCATAATAGTTTTTTTTTTTACAATAAAATCCACGGTTTGTACTTGGCATGCCAAATACATGTGCTGGCTAATGAATGAGAGCTATTACTTTGAAGAAGACGAAAAAAAAAAACTAGGAGCAATGAAATTTATTTTTGAGCGGGATTTTAGTATCTGGAATACTGGATAGAGAATTCGGAGTGATATGTCTAACTTAGTATAATGTGGATTATGTACCCTCCTCTCCACATTGGCTCTCCACATTGGTACTCCACGAACGCACAACGATAATGAGGAACTTTCCTTGGCATGCTACTGAGGGTGGATACACATACATACACAAGGCGCACATGTGTAATGCGTATGTGCATATGCTTGCTGGCAGGTGTGGGTTTTTTTTTCTACTTCATGATGACATACACACATTTTCATTAATGCAATGCCAATTACGGATTACAACACAAGTTCTCGAAGTGACTGACAGCTTTTTCTCTTATAAATGAAAGTATAGTTCTAATATAACTGGTTTTTGTTTTTGTCTTATCCTTATCTGCTTTTTTGTTTCTTCTCGATCCGGGAGTTCCAGGAAGTATAACGGGCAAAAGTCCCCGTCTAAATAACCATTTTTACCAAAATATTGTTTACTGGAGCTCGAATCTACTTAAGATGAGATTGCCAAGTCCGAATGGTAAATAACTGGCTCCACCCCCATATAAACGAGCAAGAGGGGAATAATACCATTTGAAGGCAGGAGGACGTTTCAATTGTCTTGTCGTTCCCCGATGATTTGGCTAGCGTTGTATATAATGTAAAAATTATGTTCGCACAAATGAGACCACTCATTTCCCATTTTTCTATGAATGAAACGCGGCCGCCTTTTTTCGGAACTACCCTCCCGACCCACACCACAAGTTCGACAACCCCATTGCAGCGTTCATTCAAGCTCAAGCTCTTATGTACATATATAAAATACCTGAGTCAACTGTTAACATGAACAACTTGTAGGGTAAGTTGATCCATAAGTCAATTCCCACGCGACATTGTTCGTTTTTGTACGTCCCTTTGCATATCATTCAAGTAAGTCGTGTCCGTGGTGTGGCCTTTTTTTTTTCTTTTTGACTCTTCTTTCAATCCACCTTTCTTGGGTTTCTTTCGGGATCTACTGTTCCTTTCTCGACTATCTATACAGCACTTGCCTTTTTGTCGTTTTGGCGCTCTTGCTCTTGTTCTCTTTCAAGCTGTCTGTCATACATTCATTCTTGCTTTGTTGTTTTAACTTAGTAACCTATAGTCATAGTTATAGAACCTTTTTGTTTCTTTCCCGTTCAAGCTTGTTGTTTTTCTTTCACCTCGCTTATTTTTACACTTTCTTGTTTCGAACAATCCCCATTATGTACAAAAAATACTTTATTTGAAAAGGGCAAGATATTCACAATGAGATAACAAGACATATTTAACCCGCTCTAGTGCTCCCGAAAAAACCGTTTCCCGTCCGCCCTTGCCCTTGCGCTAACCATAGGTATTTAAATGGAAATAAAAATACAATAATTCCCCTCAATTAACCGTGTGCACAAAACCCAAAATAACTCTAGAAATAAACCGGAGCTGGTTAAAAAGCTATGCTTTGCTATATTAGTGTTATTTTACGCCACGATCAAGTTTTCTGGAGGTGTTTCAGTAAGACCCCCCTCACGGACGAGCATATAGGATTTCCATTGGTTCTATACCCCATACGGTCTTATTTCATCGGGATTACATTGGACTCTTCTCAACGATCGGTGGGCGATCGAAAATTCGGAGCCTTTAACAAGCATGTTATGTATCGTATATCTTGTTGAACTGTAAAGAAAAACCGTTGTGTTGTCGTATCGTTGTTCTAGACTAATCATTTTCCAGCTAAAATAAGGAAAAGTGAAAAAGGAAGTCCGAGTTATACAAGAGGCGTTTGAACGGCTGAATTTCATTTGAGGGGGGTTTAAACTCGGAGCGAAAAAAAAGCAAACACAGCCTAGGATAGCCAAGAATGGGACATTGAGGCGAGAGGACCCTTATGAGAACTATAAACATATGCATATGTCAAGGATATAGATATAGTAACGAAGAACGGATCTACAAGAAGCTTACACATCGGGGATATATGCCTCATGGGCGCTTTATGGAAATTCTATTGCAAACTTGTTGGAAAAACAAATATCTGACTCATGTTGGCCTCGTCTGTTTGTCTTTACTTCACATATCGTATTGCATTGTCCTATGAGGTCTTGATATCTTGCTTAAAGCACACACGTGTAATCCATGTAGTATATATATGTATATGCATGTTACATCACAACGTATTGACATGAGTATTCATATTCATATTCCTGTAGCGGAATGCAAAGTGGGTGGGCGGCCTCATATGCTTACCTATCAACTCACGACTGACAGCGAATGCGCGATTGATTACACACAACCTCTAATCTCCATGGTTTTCAAAATTCATATATTAAATATAAAATAATCTCGGGTCCAACCAAATAAAATTTATTCATTCGAATCTAACCTCAAATATGGAGGATTGCAATGAATTGTGGCGGGCGGGCATCGGGGTGGGGAGGGAGGCCATTACTTGTTCAGTTGCCACTAATATTCGGATTTCGCCTTGCAGCTTAGTGCTTGATGAAAAGTACCAAAAAAAACATAGATTACCAAGAACGGCACCGGTGAACATACATAGTATAAGTACTTTAATGAGCATGAGTAAGTTATAAGTTATGAAAGGCTTCTGACATTTTATGCGAACCTGAATATAAAATGAAAAGGAACTAAAATGTTGGTACGTAGGATTGTTTCAATCCGCGGGCAGCGCCCATTGCACCCCGACGCCGAGCTGCCCAACTACACACTCTTTCGGCGATAGCCTCCCACAGTTAACATTTGCAAGAGTGTGGGGACCCTGACTGCGTCGCTTACAAGCACACCGTTTTTGTGAGTTATTTTTTATTCATTATAACCTGTACCTTGCATTAACTTCTCTGCTTTGATATTGAATTTTTGGTAATAAAAATTTGCGTGAAGAACCGGCGGCCGTCATCTGTTTTTGAGCGAGCGAGCGTGCGCTTTGCGGCAGTAGATTCATTGAGAAGGATTTTTTCAACCCAACGTCTGTATCACATGCCGTTATTTGCAGAGGTTCGGCCCGCTCGATGCCGTGACAAATATACTTCCCCCTTCGGTAGTGTGACGACAGTTATTCCCGAAACATTTCCTATTTCACCGACACTCTAATATTTAGAGTTTGGGGTAATGCAGATTGTACCAGCATAGCTCTGGAGGAATAGTTGAACTTGTGCAAGAATTACTGAGGCCAAAATAATACCTTGTTCATCAACTTTACTGAATTTCCGAACTAATATCGACATATCGTCGTCCCAGTTCTAATAAACATTACGTATTTCATTTGAAAGAATTGAGTTGAGAGGCAGGGTCGGAAAATTTACGGGAAAACTTTTTTTAGGGTTCGCGTGGCCTCTGTTCATGAATGGAAAGAGGGTAGTAAGAAGGCCCAGCGAGGGGGTAGTAGTTGGTTCTGCTTAGTGGGTGATAGTGAAAGGGGCTTCACTGTGATAACGTAGCCTGAAAACGACCCCAATAACTATGACCTAGGAACTTCACAGATGATGCGTAAGATGCTTCCCTAGTGCTTCTCTCTTGTAGTGGGGTGGGCCTGTTGTTGGGATAGGCCCTATCTACTGCCCTTGAAGCTTGGTATTGAGGCTACAGCAATTTAGCCGTATGCCGACCTCATGGGATTCCCCAGATTGGATCCCTTTCTCGAAACCACAAGCGTGAGGTAGTACATGTGATACACTTTTCCTTGTCATAAAAGCTGTTGTGCAGTAGAGGCGGACCGTACAAGATTTAAACAAAGGGGTGCAAAAAGTCGCAAAGAGGAAACAGGGATGGGACGGTTATGTTCCTTTCTTCACCCCATGCATCCAAAGGCGGTCACGGTTAATTTCAGACATAACGCGCTATTTGCTGTTGTACAAATGAGATCTGAGTTCGGTCAGGAATAATGGTGCATGGGAGATTGAGAGTGGAAGTAAATAATACCGTAGACATTGCCGAGAGATTGTACGTAGTTGAGAATATTAAGACCAGTTGCTTCTGAGGGACTTGCGCCCTTTCATTGCCGGACACGGCAAAGAGTGACTAGTGACGCTGTGACGGATTAAGGGTTTTACTCAGT
This sequence comes from Floccularia luteovirens, assembly GCA_009739215.1. Taxonomy (NCBI): domain Eukaryota; kingdom Fungi; phylum Basidiomycota; class Agaricomycetes; order Agaricales; family Squamanitaceae; genus Floccularia; species Floccularia luteovirens. Next base: position 462,189 of record VSJF01000004.1, read on the forward strand.
TCCTATAAACGTTGTTTTGAATGCCTCCGAGATAAACAAACTGGTATTTACACACGCGTCAGCTCAATCACGATATTATCTCAGGACAAGTGGCTGGAGCCAAAGCATGAGGCTCAAGTTTCCTTTTGGAACTCTTAGACTTTTTTCTTTCCAAAGTGCATGCTGGGGTTGTCTCGAACCTTACCACGGGACTCAGGTGAGACTTAGCGCTGGGATTGTATCTATACTTTTCTGTAAACTGACTGGGCTCGGACTATCTATAAGGTCATTAGGATGAATAAGTATTAAACATGATCCAAAAGAGAACGGGTGGCAGTGAGATAACTGTACGATGGGGGTAATTACAATACGATCGAATACGCGGGTTCGGGGTCTGTATCTGTTGACCAAAGTGGCTTATGGGTCCCCCCACTGCTTGTTGAATGAAGACCGACCGGAGTTTTGCTTTGAAGAGAATGCAAGAACTGAACAACTCCAAGAGTGGAATAGACTGTTTCCAACGAGGGGGCGAGTGGAGTTAGAAGCGTGAAAAGAGACGATAAGATATTATTGTTGGCCACGCCCTCCTACAGGGAGCCAAACTATCCCGATGCTTAGCTGCGCCGTCTGTCTACTATAGCTGATCTCGTTCATATTCCCGACCAGGACGGCAGAAGGTGGAGAAGCATTTGTGTTGGCGCATAACCAGGAAGGACAAGGTAGTGCCCGGGGGGAAGAGGGACAAAGAAGGCAATACTATCCAATAGACAGGTAATTCATCTTAGCTGTGTGCCTCTGTCAGTTAGTCCCGGCGACAAGAGTTTATGATGACATGGGTTCATCCCGGAATAAACGCAAAGGCATTTGCTGCGACCTGAGGATCACGCCTTCTTCGCATTGTTATGATATTACCTTTGACCTCGGGGCTTCCAAAGCGCGTGGCATAATTCTAGTAAATACTACATATGCGAGGAAGGGTACAAATTCGGAACGAATACGTACATTTAGAAATCGATACGTATGAATTGCCAATGGAAGATACCGTGGCACTGGGTACGGGAGGAGTATGTAGACGTTTCGGCGCTCAGCAAGGGCGGTAGACTGCCTATTTTTGCCCCCTATTTCCCGGCCCCAGTGGTGCTCCAAAGAATGCTGTCAAAGCTGCTGCCAGACAGAGAAAACAAAATTTTGTTATCTTGTCATTTGAATTGAGAAGAAAAGGGTTCGATAATCCAGATGCATATTCTAACCTCCGCCTGAGATCGTGTGGTGCAGGGGATCCCCAGGGATGTATACTGAGGTCCGGTAGGCAGAGCTTATGTTTGTTCTAGTAGTCGGTGGTAAAACACGAAAAGGTTGGTGTGGGATAAATTGAATAGCATATCCGGATTCCATATGGGCGTGGGGGCCCGAGACTTTTAATATAACTGTCACAATGACTTGGTGGCCTGCTAAGAGTAAATGAGTCAAGTTCATATCTTGCACTTATGGAACAGCCAGTAGAACTGTTTGTGGCGTATAGGTACTTAGACCTTAGGGCCTGAACGTTTGAACACCCACGTTGTACAGGACTTCCATTTGGGCGACTGTGTTAGCGCATTGTGGTACACAAACGGCCCAAATAGCCCTTTTCTAACGTGCGATCTGACAAAGGAGAATAGGGGATAACGTACGGGTGTATTCTGACTCCGCGGCGCCAGGATGCTTCTTTACATTGCGAGTGCTGAGGCTGGGCTTGATTCACAAACGAAAAATAAGGAAATCCCAAGCATTGATGCACCCTTTTTGCGTCGCGAATAGTTCGACGTTCACTTTTTGCTTCCGTGTGATATCCAGATAGTTGAACATGTGGTTTAATTGGGGGAGTGACTTTGGCGGTACGGGAGTCTGAGGTGTCACAAAAGGGTTAGTCCTGTTCACACTTTGGATCCTGGACCCTTTGTCGCCGCATTAATGATTATGGAAGAAGGTACCCTGACGGATGGAACCATATTAAGATTAAAACACTTGTCTCAGCAAGAATTCAGCTTAACCACAGCCAGTACTAGAATACGACTAAAGAAAAGATACTGTGTCAATTGAGATAATGGTGTTACTCTGACACGAATGGAGCATCATGAAATCAAAGATGTTTTCTATACATTCCAAAAGCTATCAATCAACTGAGTACAAGTGTTTAGACAGTGTCTACAATTAGCACCTATATTGTACAACTACTTCTTGCACAGCATTTCAATACAATGTAGCATCATTGCGCTTCTATCAAGGTGGTCCCTTTATTGCCTGATCCTTTGGTACAACTTGAAGCACAGCGTGTGATCGTTACATGACTGCGAAGGTTAAACAAGTAGTCCCTGCGAACATGGTCACCATATCAGGCGAAACGACCATGCGGCACAAGTCATACCCTTCACTAGAGCCAAGTTACTGTCACTCTCCAAATAAGTCGATACGACACAAAAGCACCCCAAAGTACCGACAACATATTACGAGAGTGGTAAAACTTGGACATTTCGCCCTGAGCCGAAACAGTAAAGGAGTGAGAACTCCAATTGACCTAATCTCAGCTGTTATGATTCTGGGCACTGTTCCTCCATTCCGAGGAACTTCTTTGGAGGCGGGAAATCTTGAGAGGATATATAACCATTTTCCAGATCTTCAGTTTTAGACGTGAGTGGTGCATGTGTTGTGGAATGTTTCATAAAATCCCGACCTTTGCTACTCGGCAGGAGTTTAGCGATGTAAGATAACCCTACTGCGGCGATTCGGGAGCCTATCCACTGAGCCAGGGAAACACCTGGCACGAGACCCATGACGTCTTTCACGTCCCACATGTCGCGGTGATGAGTTACACGCCCTTGTTCGTTAAAAGACAGTCGGGTAGTTATGGCCAATTTAAAATGCAGAGGTGAAGGAAAAGAGAATGCAGTATAAGGGACAGGTATTGAGGTGGAATGATAGATATTGTGATGAAAATGCGAGGAGCAAGGAGACGAAGTCGTATTGAAGAGGGAATCACTCGAATCACTGAACCTAGGGTTGGTAGGTCCATTACAGTGAATTCCAGGAAGAAGTAGAACATTCAGGGTGTGTTCCACGATGGCTATTTTGTGGCCGTCTACACTAGCATAAGCATACAGTGATTAATGTGTGAAATCACAACTTCATACTTACCAAAACTTTCATTCTCGCATATATCCCCTACCTCTGTCCAGACTCGTAAAGCACGGAAAAGCCTATCATCCGAGTTCTGACCGAAGATTCCTGTGTCACTGGATGGACTAACTCGAAACAATGTACACAGGACGGCCAGGGGTCTCGGGAAGTCTACAATTGAAAATTGTCGAGTTATTCGATGTATGTCATTAATGACAGATCGCGAGGATGCTGTGAGAAGAGGGTTTTCGTAGCTTGGATGACAAAAAAGATGTGATTAAGTGGACTGTATATAAGAACCGGGTGACGGAACATACACTGCAATTAACTACTGTGTTAGAAAGAAGAGCACGAGGCAAAGCTATTTTACTGACTGGCATTTGCTTCGTAGAATCTTTCGATGCCATTCTCTGACGTGGCATTTTCTCCGTATACAAAATAGCAAACGTCGAGAGCAGTTGGTCTTGTGGAGATTAATGACATTTTGTGCAGGGACCCTTCTTGAGTGTCTTCTGGTGTAGATGTGGTTGGGAATGGTATGTAGTTGGTCATCTGCCCTGTTCGCGAAATCATATTGCCCACAGAAATTAAAGGGTGTGGGCAAAAGAACTCGGGGTTGGTGGAAAGAGGCTGATGAGGTACTCGGTGTGATAACGCATAGAATGAAAAGTACAAACGCCACAACAATCCACTTGCCACGCCCTGTCACCTTTCACAAAGCTCCAACCCCAAACAAATGTAAGTATGAAATTCGTAGAGATTCAGTGGAAGTCTGCATTCTCTCATGTATAAATGTCTGTTGTCCATGTCATTACTGAGTACTGAAATTTAAAATCCAACATGCAATCACTGATTTAAACTTGCAAAGTACTGATGACCCTTGAGAGTGACTGGCATTTGTGACCTCATCAGCAATTCATTGATGTCTTGATGTCACAAATTTTTATCGAGGTTCCGAGTCGCAATGGTAAAAGGATCTCAGCTCTCCCAGCTGAAATCAGCGCTTGCTCAGGCAGGAATCACAGGCCAATCCAATGGAAAGAAACGCAAACGGTCTGTCCCAGCAGAGAAAGATAAAGAAAAGCGCGCCGCTAAACTGCAAGATATACATCAAAAACTCAATCCTTTTGATGTTAAAGTCACCAAACTTAAACATGATATTGGTGGCAGGAGATTAAAAGGTGTAACTGGAAAGCCAGCTCAAAGCAAACAGCATGGTATCGAACAAGTGCGTCGTTAGGGAATGAACTCCTTCTCTGGTGTTGATTTAGAATTGTACACAGCGTAAGCAGACGCTCTTGAAGGAATATGAGGAAAAGGACCGTGCTGGGGGCATCGTGGACCGACGTTTCGGTGAAAATGATCCCGCCATGTCTATAGAAGAACGTATGCTGGAACGTTTTACGAAGGAGAGGCAGCGATCATCCAGAGGCGCAGCCTTCAATCTTGAGGATGAAGATGAGCTTACACATTATGGGCAAAGCCTTTCCAAACTTGATGATTTCGATAATATTGGACTTGAGCCTGATAGTGAAGAAGAGAACAGCACAGGTGATAACATGATTCTTCAAGTTCTAGCCCCAGGCGTACTAAACAAGACATAGGGCAGATTGGTAGAGAAGTCGTCAGTAGAACACATTTTGGAGGCTTTGATGACGATGACGATGATGCTAATGAACAAGTATATTTCGCAACTCCTCATTTACTATTACTTCTACTTATTATGTATAAAATTAGCCCGCAAGGAAAAAATCAAAAGCTGAAGTAATGGCAGAGGTGATGGCAAAAAGCAAAGAGCACAAGGTTCGGCCATATGATCATTATATAACCTTATGTTAAGTAGTTTGTTCAGCTACGCCGTCAAATGGAACGGGTCCAAGAGGATGACATGCGACATCAATTGGATAATGACTTTTCTGCTTTACGAGACTTAATATTTGCTCCAGATCCTTCATCTACTGGTAGCAATTCCGTTCCTCTTGGCCGTCCGCGGAGCACAGTCCAATCCGATCCTGCTGAAAAAATCGGTGCACCTGATTTAGCACCTGAAAAGCAAGATGATGATTATGACCAACATGTTCGGGAGCTCGCTTTTGACAAGCGTTCTAAACCGAAAAATAGGACAAAAACGGAAGAGGAACTCGCGTTAGAGGAGAAGGAAGCATTAGAAAAGGCGGAACGCAACCGAAGGAAGCGAATGTTGGGGTTAGATGAGAGTGATAGTGAAGACGATAGTAAACGCCAAGGGAAACGGAAACGTGGAGGGGATGACTTGGATGATGAAATCGTAGATGAGGATCAAACAGAGTCGAATGGTCTGGGTGCTGGTCTGGGCGAAGCGGTTCCCATGAGCGAAGAAGATGAAGAGTCTGGCGAGGGTGATTGGGCTGGTAGTGGTGAAGAAGTGGATGGTGAAGCCGAGTCACAAGATGGGGATGACGTCGAATCGGACGACTCCTCCGATGGCAGCGAATCAGAACGCGAGCACGAAGATAGGCTCGTTCCAACAACCAAACAAACAGAGGCTGACTTATCGAAAACTACAAGTAAAGTCAAAGAACTACCCTACACATTTCCATGTCCGGCGAATCATGAGGAGTTCCTAGACATCGTGAAGGATGTAGATGATTACGATGTGCCCGTTGTAATTCAACGTATAAGGGCGTTATATCATACGAGCCTGGCCCCAGACAACAAGCTAAAACTTCAGGTGTGTTTAGCGTTTACCCTAGCTTCTCGCATGGAAAATTACTAACTCCATTTCAGACATTGGCGACGATCCTTGTTGACCATATTCTGTACATCACTTCTCTTCCAGTTCCTCGATATACCCTTCTTTCGTCACTGTTACCCCACCTGATTATTTTGACTCATGCTTATCCGGTGCCGGTCGCGCAATACTTCAATGAAAAACTACAGCTTATGTACAAAAATCTAAAACGTGGACTTTCCCGCGGACCATTGGATCAGGAGTCAAAAACATGGCCTGGGATCCCGGAACTCTCTTTGCTCCGCATAATTGGCGTACTATGGCCAACTAGCGATATGAATCATGCAGTAGTCTCGCCTACTCGAGTACTCATGGGGGCCTATCTTGGCTTGAGCCGCGTCCGTTCATTAGCGGATATTTCTAGCGGACTCTTCTTATGCAGTCTATTTCTGCAATTCGAGTCCCTTTCAAAACGACTTGTCCCTGAGGCCGTGAATTTTCTTATCAGCGCCGTTATACACCTGGCTCCACATCAATACAAAGATGTTTCCTCCTTTCCGGGGTCTTTTCCATCGCCGGATTTTAATTCAGACCATTGTACTTCACTTGTCCTAAAACCACATAACAAAAAGGTTTCTGGCGTGCAGAAGGCAAACTTAACGGCACTATTGCAGGTCAAAGAGCCAAGCGAGGAGGCGAAAGTTGATCTGCTCGGTCTTATTTTCGAACTTTTGGGTCGGTTCGCTGAAATGTACAAGAGTCTGGATGGCTTTATTGAACTATATACCCCGATCGCGGACGTTCTAAAAGCCATTCATGCGGATCAATTGATTGATGATTTACAGACACGGTTAACCAAATTATGCGATATTATTGGAAGACTAATCAAGTTCTCGCATCAATCGCGACAACCTCTCCTCTTACAGGCGCACAAACCTATCCCAATCCCAACATATGTACCAAAATTCGAGACTACGAAATCAAACTATCTCCGTCACCAGGATCCTGATCACGAAAGGAATGAGGCATCTAAACTGCGAAAACAATATAAACAGGAGAAGAAAGGTGCTATCAGAGAGCTACGCAAAGATGCTCGTTTCCTTGCGGGTGTAGAACAACAAAAACAGATTGCAAAGGATCGTGCGTACAACGAACGTATGAAAAGAGTATTTGGATCTATTGAAGGTGAACGGGCGGAAGAAAAGGCCATGGAGAGAGAGAAGGCAAAAGATAAAAGACGATCCGGAAGGAAATAAAAGTATTAGCTATTTGTACATGTTTATAGTTATAATAATGCATCCATCCTCAATCAGTAATTACCTGTATGGACTTTCTATCAACTGCACCTTCATTCGCAGTACCGACTTTCGCTGGAAATACTTCTCCTCAACAGTTCCTTGAATACCTTCGAATCTTAAAATCTCAGCATTTAAATGATGAGGGCACAGAAAAAACACCAGCTTCCGAATCTGATTGGTCAACAATTATTGTTGGTCTAACCCACCACTTCTTGGCTTCTTTCCCCTTACCTGTTGGGGCCGTATGGAGCAAGATACTAGAAAAAGCAACCATTACCGAAGCGAGTCTGGAGGTTATGCAACGCATTTTTCAACGCGTAGAAGGCATTTATAATGGGTCTGAGGAACTTATGATGAAGATTTTCGTTAGGTTGCTCAGTCTTTGCAGAGTGCTGGATCTTTGGATAGAGACCGATGACTTTCATGACGATGTTGCCACTACCCCTAAGAAACTAAAGGATAATGCTTTTCGGGTCCTCATTGACGTTTTGCGCGGTCTCAGCAATCGTATCATCATAAACTCTGAACAAACTTTGCCTTCATTGAGGACATTGCACGCTATAATTACAGAATGTCTCGATGTCTCTCATGGTAAGTCAACGACAATAAAAGAATTCAGCATATATTTTAACATTGTCCGCAGATCTCATCTCACTCTCCATCCCAATTTCTTATCCTGCAACAATATCATTCTTCAACAAACCAAGATTTTTAGATGTAAACTCAGATAATTTATTTGAATCTGTGAGTCTAATCCAACATTCATTTTATTGGTTATGGCGCCACTCACATATATCTCAAAAGAATCCTCTTCATCTGGAAATTATGACTGCTTCGCAGGTTCCAGCATTTCTTGCTCTTGTTCTTGATGTTCTTATAAATGCTTTATATCCTCCGCACCATTCTGGCCGGCTAATGGTAGACTTGGAACGCAGAGTTACCGAAGCTATACGTTCCACCTTTACATATGTCCTATCTCCTCTTTGTCAGGCCACAGCGGCTACTCGTGCCGAAGTTTCTATTAGAATCATTACATCAATGATCCCCATGTATGAACTCGGATTTCAGGGATTACTATCGTACATACCCTACTCCTTGCTCCAGTACAGAATGGACCAGGGACCCCAGCCAGGATGGGATGCTTCTGATTCAGCTTTTACGAAACTGATAGAAGGTCATAAAGACACGTTTTTCGTATTGACAGCGGACATCATGGCGATTCTCCAGTCATTACGGACGGAGAATTGGGGATCCGATGGACATCAGCTACGTGTAAGTGTCACATTCTTGGGCGAACTTTCAATCAATTCTTTCTCCCAAGACATTGGCTATGACATATCTTCGCATCGGTGTTAATTCATCGGATGTGAACGCGCTCAAAACCATCAAGAATGGAATATCATCATTGGGCCCGGAATTTGCGGCTTTCGTGGCACAAGTGAACGAACGATTCAAAATACTTTCAGATTCAAATGGGGTAGAAGCAAATAATGCCGTCGACGATGCAATGGATGTAGAGCCGTTTATTTGGCGGCAGCAAGTCCGCGCACTTATTAATAGCCTACTCACACCAGATAAGGTGGCGTGGATGAATGATGATTCAAATGAGAATCAATTAGTGTCTCGTGCATTGAATGAGATCCGAGAAAGGTTTGGAAGGTATGTGGTGGAATCCCACGCATTGATGTGATAACCCAACGTTCATACAGGACCCATATTCATGGGCCTACAACCATTAGAAGCTCCTTGGCTAAGAAGCTTCAGGAGTTGATATGTCTCCTTGCACATTGCAATGGCTCGGATTGTAAAATACATTCGGACTTGAAGAGGCCAGGCATTATAAGCGGTGTATTGTCTTTGGTTTCCCGCCTCCTTGAGGGAAGTGCGGATGAAGTGACAAATATCACTCGGGGAGATGTATATTCAACCCTGACCCATATTATCCAACATCACGATATTCGACGCGACTCAGAAGGTGTAGAGCCTCTGAGCGAGATAATTTTCCAGGGTATTAAAGACAATGATAGGGGCGTGAGGCTACGTGCTGGGTAATTCATTTATTTCGCTGATATCAAACCGCTCCCACTCAAAGCCATTCTCTAGAGGTGCACTTACTGTTTTGATACAAACCCATGTAGCCCAAAGCAGGAACGCTTCGAAATATACAGAGCTTATGTTTTCGCGACTATATGGATGCTTGGACACAGAAAAGAATTATATTAGGGAAACTTTGATAATATCCATAGGAAACATAGGAAAGTGAGTGATTACGAACCTTGATGATATGAAGTCGGTTCTGAAGTTTCTGAAAGACAGGCCAATCCGGATACCTTGGGACAAGTTATATGCCTCTTGGTTGCTCAGCTTGGTAGGATGAATCCTGTTGTCAAAGGGACGGCCTATATGCAAGTTAGTGACCTCATATCACTGCACCGTCGTTTTTCTTACTGTACCCAGATCATGGCATTATCAAAACAACACAAAAAATCTCCATACACATTAATATTACCTTACATGGATCAAGTTGCACCATTTCTCGTTTCACGCATGTGCACCCATCCCAGTTTTTTAACCGAAACATCCAACCTGTTTTGCGTCTCACCAGAGGAGCTTATAGCAAGTACCCTCGATCGTACATTACCCTCACTTTATGCTGGTTCCGAACATAAAGTAATCGAAGCTATATCGAAACTATTGTCAATAAAGTCATCGTCTCTTATGCTCCAATACCTGGACAAGATCCTGGCCGCTATCTTCCTGCTTCCAAGACAGACGGAGATCACTAAAGCTTTGAATTATATCATCAAAACTTTGAGAGAGGAAACTGGACAACCAGATCTCGATGTTCAGAGTATTCTCAAGATGCGCATGGTGCTTGTGCTAGTTGAACTGGTCATTGTTATGGGGGATGAGAACCAAGAGGTTGTGGAAAGAGTTAGTCCATATCTTGTTGGTTGCTGAGTTGTTCATTAACCTACTCGCTTGATGGTTGATAGGGAGCTGCGGCATTGGCGAGAGTCCAACGAACTCTTGAGTCTAGTGAAGGTCGCCAAGCTACACAACTAAATCAAGGAGTTTTTCTTGAAACTTATATGTTGGGACTGATCACCACAATAAACGATCTACTACAAGATGTCCGGGGAAAGAAATCTGTCAAAGCGAAACGTCAAATATTACGTAGCCTGGGTTTCTTAATCAAACGAATAGGGCCTGCTATTAGCAGTGTTGCACCTCAGGTACTTTATATCATGTCTATTAAATTCATATATCTGTGCTAACGTATCATTCCAAGATCATGGCAACATTCCAAACCATGCTCGGTATTCCTGATTTGTCCGAGGTCACATTGGATGGCTGGTACATATTCCTCACTTCTCTAAAGCCACAGGATGTCTATCAGCATGTCGGTCCAACTAGCGCGGCATTTGTGTCCTCTTGGTCTACGTTCTCAGCCTATGCTCGCAGTGTTGCCACAAAGTCACTGCGTTATGTCGTTTCGGACATTGTTGGAGACATGGATCGGAATCTCGATGATCTTGTTGATTTGTCCGGAATCAGTGAACTTCGACATGTTTACCAACGATTGAAGGCTCTTCGCGACAAATGGGAACCCAAAGAAATGCTGCAGAGAATCTTGGAGCGTTCCTCAAGCGATAATTTAACAGTTGCTGCACAGTCATTAAAAGAACTAAAGAAGTTCATGTCAACAGAACATAAAGATTATGTTATGGGACTTGCATCTGGAGACATGTTTGATCCCATCGTCGGACAAATACTATCTGCGCTGTGTGCTTCTGCGTGCCGAGACGGAGACGATACGGAGAATCTCAAGCTACTAGCTTTCGAATGTTTGGGAGTTCTAGGCGCAGTTGACCCAGATCGATGCGAAATCCATATTGCCGACCCCGACATGGTCGTGCTGAATAATTTCTCAGAGGAGACAGAGGCTGTGTCATTTGCCCTTCATCTTATCAGAAATCTCTTGGTTGGCGCATTCCGGTCCACAAGTGACATCAAATATCAAGGTCACCTTGCCTATAGTATACAGGAGTTGCTAAAATTCTGCAGGTTCACACCTGCCTTAGTGGCTGCAGAAGGCACAGCATCCGTCCCAATGAGAGTCAGGAATAGGTGGAACAGCTTACCAAAACACGTCATTGAGACGGTCGCTCCTTTACTGGAAGCAAGGTTGTCACTTGGGACGTTCCCCTCGCTTGACCTTCAGCATCCCATCTACTTGAATCATTCCACGTACAGAGAATGGATTCAAACTTGGACTAGCTATCTAATTACAAAAGCTTCTGGATCATTGGCTCGTAATATCTTCAATGTTTTTCGCCTGGCTGTTCGAAATAAAGATGTCGTCGTTGCTCATCACCTCCTTCCTCACTTGGTGTTGAACATTCTGATCTCTGGTAACATCGGCGATGCGCAGGGTATTCGATCCGAGTTACTTGCGGTTCTGGAGGATCAGGTTGATAACAATAGTAACTCGACATCAGACAAGAAACTTTTGAGTGCTCAGGTGATTCCCTTATCTTCCTGTAGATTCAATTACTTATGTTTTTGCAGGCAGTGTTTATGCTATTGGACCATCTCAATAAATGGATTCGTCTAGCACGACAAGATGTCAGCAAGAAGAAAGGAGATTCCAAAAGATCTCGGTCAGGCCAAATTGGCAGTGAACTTGAAGATCAACTTGTCCGAGTCGATTCGATAATATCGAGCATCGACCACCACCTTATGGCTAGAGCAGCTTTCCAGTGCAAGGCTTTTGCCAGATCCTTGATGAACTTTGAACGTCAGATTCTCAATTTACAAGAAACGTCAAGTGACGCCCCCGATATTCCTGGTTATTACGAAAAGCTGCACGAAATTTACGCTCATATAGACGAACCAGATGGTATGGAAGGCGTCTCAACCCTTATATTATCGCCCTCGCTAGAACACCAGATTCGTCAACATGAAAGTACGGGAAGATGGACAGCAGCCCAGAGTTGTTGGGAAGTTCGACTTCAACAAGCCCCTGACAACGTCGACTTCCATTTAGGCCTCTTGCGATGCCTTCGTAACTTGGGTCATTACGGTAGGGAAAACTCCAAATGAGGTCAAAGGCTCTGCTGAAAGTTTTTGGACAGATACGCTTAGAACGCACGTCCGAGGTGTTCTGACTCGTCATCCAGAATGGGAGATTGCTTTAGCAGGGTTCCAGGTAGAAAGTGCCTGGATGGTTGGTGCTTGGGACGATGTTCAAACACTTGTTCAGAATGTTCAGACACAGTCATCTTCTGTTGTCATCGCAAGACTACTTCTTGCGATGAGGGCAGGAGACCCTGATTTCATATCACAAGCCTTATCTGTCGCTCGATCAGTTCTAGGCGCTCCTATTGCAGCTGCGGGACCAAATGGTTACCGCCGTTCCTACGACGCTATATTAGACCTGCACCTTACTCATGAACTGGAGATCATTCACAGTGCACTAACTAAGATTTCAGGTTCCCAGATCGGTTCTCAGTTGCGTTCAAAGATTTTGGATGATCTTACCCGAACACTCTCTGTCCGCTTAGATGCTACCTTTCCAACTTTTCGTAGTAGGGAACCTATTCTGAGTATGCGCAGGACAGCTTTTGCCCTAATGTCAGTCCTAGTAATTGTTCCGTGTAGAGACAAGTCTAATGGTATTATATTTTCATTAGGTCCACACTTCCACGCATAGATTTCTCGAGCTATATTGGGGGATTTTGGCTCGAAAGCGCAAAGATCGCGCGAAAGGCACGACAATGGCAAACAGCATACAGTGCGATGTTGCAATCACAGCAAAGTAAATCTCGTTTTGCTTTCATGGAAAGTGCGAAGCTCGTGAAAGCCACCGGTGAACCTCTACAGGCTCTGAAAGAGCTCGAGAACGCTATGAAAATGTTGAATCTGCTTGTGAATCCTGATGTTATCGATTTGACAATTGATGGAGATACAATGAAAATGATAGCTAAAGTATCGAATTAATCTTCCACGTTTATTATATATTTACTCATCGGCTGTTAGGCTCAAGTCCTTCGGGCCCGGTGGATGAATGAATCAGATAGGTTTGAGGTGAACCCTATCTTCAACGCTTTCGTCCATGCAACTAAGTTGCAGAAAGAGTGGGTCCCTTATACTAAACCGCGCGAATTAAGTCGGCTTGATTTTTTCTTACTAGGTGGGAGAGCGCCCATTTCTACCTAGGACAATTCCATGATGAATGTTTCAAGTCGTTACCTCGTGGTGACCAGGCAAAACGGTATGGGAATATTGGTTATTTAATTTTATCTCTGTTAACTTTTATCATTGTCAATAGAGGCATGAAGATGAATCTATTCACCGTACGATCATTCGCCAAGGCGATTAAATTTGGATCGAAATTTGTGTACCAAACCGTGCCTAGACTATTGACAATATGGTTGGATATTGGTGAAGCGGCAATAGACAAAGATGATGTCGAAAAAAACCCACCAATCAAGGATATATTCGATAAATTAAACGAAGTTGTTGGAAGTGCAATTAAAGAAGTCCCAGCGTATAAGGTACTTTCAGTCATATCTGTCCTACACAGAGACTGATGTATACATCTGAAGTGGTTCACAGCTTTTCCTCAAATAGTTTCACGAGTTGGTCACTTAAATCCTACGGTATACACCATGATTTCAAAGTTGATAGTCAAAGTTATGGAAGAGTACCCAAAGCAATCCTTGTGGCTCTTCACTTCAGTAGTGAAATCTACAAAGTCCACTCGCGCATCTCGTGGACAAAAAATCATAGAACAACTCAGCGTTCGTTTCTGTTTTTTTCTGTTTTTTCTTTCTTCTTCTTTGGCTAAAACTATTTTAGAATAATCCAAGTAATGCTAGATCACAAGTCCAGACCTTGGTTCAGCAGTGTATTGCAATGACCAATGAACTCCTTGCGCTTTGTGACTATCACATTGATGATAATAAGTCGGTTCTTTCTATGAAGAAATGCTTCCCAAGATTGGCGGCACTAGGAAAATCGGATTTGATCATACCTTTGCAAGAGTCGCTTACTGCCAGTCTACCTTCCACGAGTTCATCCGAATCTACATATCAACCGTTCCCGCCAAATGCGCCTACTTTCTCAGGTTAGCACACCTTAGTTCTTCACATGGAAATTCGAGTTGATACAGTTCCAGAATTTTTTGATGAGATTGAGGTTATGCGTTCGTTGGCTAAACCACGCAAGGTAACTATTCGTGGAAGCAATGGCCAAGTGTACATGTTTCTGGGAAAACCCAAAGATGACTTGCGTAAAGACGCCAGATTGATGGATTTCAACTCGATCATCAACAAGTTGCTCAAAGCGAATTCAGAATCTCGTAGGAGACAACTTCGTATGTGTAGTATTCCCGATCTATTTTGAAACTAGCCTCATGAGTGAATACAGATATCAGAACATATGGTGTCGTGACACTGAATGAAGAGTGTGGGTTCATTCAATGGGTTCCAAATACTATACCCATCAGACCGGTGCTGTTAAAAAACTATGAAACACGACGAATTAAATCTTGGGTGTGTTCTTCAATCGAGATATTGTCACAAGAAGTTGAATCATTTCTAGTCCCCTGAAATGAGTGAGGTATTTCGCAAAATCAAGGATGCCAAGGATAAAGATGCGGGTGATATTTTTATCAAACATATCCTTCCCATGTTGGTATACTCTCGCCGCGCCAAAAATGCTTGAAACATATTTTACTAATGAGGAAATAGGTTTCCCCCAGTCTTCCACGAGTGGTTTATTGAGACTTTCCCAGAACCCTCAGCCTGGTTAACCAGTCGTTTGTCATATGGTCGCACGGCGGCTGTTATGTCTATGGTCGGTTTCATACTTGGGTGAGTTCTATCGCGTTGTGGTAATGTATCCATCAATTATGATCTTTGCAGCCTCGGAGATCGCCATTGTGAAAACATCCTACTAGATACTAATACTGGGGATGTAGTCCATGTCGATTTCAACTGTTTGTTTGAGAAAGGGAAGACCCTTGAAACACCAGAGAGAGTTCCTTTCAGATTGACACAAAACCTTACTGATGGACTGGGGGTTTCGGGCGTAGAAGGCAAGTAGACGTTCTATATATGCTATTTATTTTCGCTAACGTAGTAGTATTAGGGGTCTTTCGCATTGCATGTGAAGTGACACTACAGCTATTACGGGATAACAAGGATTCGTTGATGAGTGTTCTTGATGCTTTCATCCACGATCCTCTAGTAGAGTGGGAAGATGAGAAGCGCAAAATGGCAAGGCTTCGTCTCCTTATCTTTTCTGAGTCATGTGTCTCAGATATTATTTCTAGGAACGGGATACTTCGCGTACTAGAAACCAGGTTAAAGCATCGGTTGATTTAAAGATGCTGGCGAAGAATGCTTTGAATCCTATTGAGAAGAAACTGAAGGGTATATACGTGACAAGCAAAGAGAGCCAAGAAAAAGAGGTTACAACAAGTAATCTCGTGCAGATGTTGATACAAGAAGCAACAAACCCAGCTAACCTCGTGGGTTCAGCACTATTATTGGGATAATCAACCCACTGATGATGATTGCAACAGGCAAAAATGTACCCGGGTTGGGCGGCATGGCATTGACAATGTAAATTTACTAGCATATCTACACTATTCGCCTAACTGCTTTTGGAGTTTTTCCAGCTCCTTCTCTTTCTCTATCAGTTTACTTCGCCAACGATCTTGTTCGGCGATGACTGCTTTCCGTGCTTCCTCAAGCCTCTCTGCCTCTTCCTTTTCCATGACTGTTGTGAATTCTGGAACACCTCCCCTCGAAGCTTCCAAGGAACTGGGGTGGGCGAGATGAAATGGAACAGGTTTGCTCTTCACTTTTGGCAGAGGTGTTGGTGGGTGTTGTGTGAGAATATTTAGGAAGTTTTGGTATGGATCGTTGAAGACAATTTCGTCATATTGCCATGAATGTACGGGTCCAAGCTTCAGGGCAACATCCAGAGGTGGGATTTCTGGATCTCCTGCGGCAGCCCATGGATGTAATTTGAGATGATGGTAGAGTGTCATGGCTTTTTCACCGGATTCTGGGATAAAAGTTATACGAATTTGAATCTCGAACTCTCCCCATCTAAGAGATATAAGTAGGGATATAATATATGTGAAAATTTTGACTACTTGCCCCGTTTCTGATACTTCAAATGGAGGTTTGTCGATGTCTAAAAGGATGGAAATCCCATGATGTACTGAAGACAACAATGTGCGCTTAATAAGACATACTGCGAGATGGATTAGGATACGTGTCATGCAACTTGAAAGTCACCCGTTTGATGAAGTAGCTCAAGTCGTCTGCACCACCAACCTGCTCGGAATCAGGTGCGGATGCAGCGCTACGCACGGCGACTGTCCATCTGTGTGTATGACTCGGATCAGGTGCGGGAGATACGTCGCGTTCTTTTTGTGTCAAAACTATTGCTGTGTTTCCATAGATGATTGGCCGAAAAATGCTCAGCCCCTAGGCAATCAACGGAAATGAGATATCACTCAGGAAGAAGATGCAAGAAGACGTACTCTGACACGGACGCGGTCACTAGCCATGTTTATGTTTGAATGTTTGAATCAGTCCTAGCAGTTAGTATTCAACAAACTTGTAGCATTTCAAGTATTTCCAACATAATATTAAACTGACTCTGTTTTTCGAGTTACAGGGATATCTTATTTGGGAAAGTTTTATTATACACAGGATTGATGTGTGAGTTTGTGTCTCAGGTTTCAAACAAGTACGTAAACAAATCGGACCAGAAAAACTCCGCAACCACCCGTGTCCCGAAGTTTACAACACCCATCCTCTTCTTTACATAGCAACTTATCTTTCCCCGTCAATGGCTATCCTAGACCCTCTTTACAAACGTATCTTGCCTCAGTTCTGTGGAGTAGAATGGTAGCTAATTGTCGTATGTTTGACAGTTCCGAATCATGTCATCGAAAAACAAAAAATGTACCAGGTCCGACAGATCCCCATTTCGAACCAGCTTTTTCATAGCCTGATCCTTCCATGACAGTCGTCTAAGAAACCTATTATGTTGATTGGCCCTCGTTCTGGCCTTTACGTTGGTTAGCACTTTTCTTTGGTATTGCAAGACCTTTTCTTACTTAGTGCATACATATCAAGGGGTATATGGTGTTTTGTTCGCCACAGCCATGGCATCGACAGTATACGGGATGTCATCCCTGATCAAGGTGTGTGTATCATTCACATTATCTGACCACATAGAGCTGATGTATGCCCACAGGGGAAGCCATCAGAATAGATGAACATTTAACTTCGCCTCAAACCTAATTTGCGCAGTTGCGGGTTAGAATATTGACAATGAAAATTCATTTTGGTTTGGGCAACGCTTTCTGAATGGGTGAAGCATCATGTCAACTTAGACCGATCAGTGCGACTATGTAAAATTTTATCTACCTCAGTTCTAGATCTGTTTCTCTAACACCTAGCCGTCAAATATTTTTATTTATTTCAGTGATAGACATGTAGGTGTTAGAAGGTACGGTTTATATGACCGTCCGAATCTCAAAAAATGTCACAGTCATGATGAGATATATTGCCTACATTGAATCTATTATGTGGACAAGGTACAGGACGGTGTAAGTACTCCGTTAACTTGAGATATTACACCGGCAATCTATCAGTATACCGGAATACGCTTCCTAACTCAACTCCCATATGCAACATTGATGCAAAATCTTTCTGCACTATACAATTTATATTGTTTACTGCTCCGGAGGTTGGCTTTAATCCTTTCCTCATTCTTGTCTGTCATTCTAAAAAACTCGGCGGGGACGCCTACTAAGGCCATTAGCATTAACCGACATGAAAATGATCATCCGTGTGTTCTGACCGTGATTAAGCTGTCAAGGAATCCACAGAAATCTATGATGATCATGATTGTCTACCCACGGGTTCAAACAAAGACGTGCCCATAACCCATGAACGCTAAGAATACCGACGCATGCTGTTTTAAAACTCATATAACTCTCACTCTTCACTGCGGACTGTGTCGTTGCCTTGCGTTCCAATGCCGTCACATCAGAGGCCAGCGAAAGAGATCGTCATCCCTATCAAGGCCCAACGAGAGGATGATGCATGCCCAGATTATGAAGTTGCGGTCAGTAGATCGTGCGTATTCATTTGTGTTTTGTCGGTGCCATGCATCACATCTTTGCATTAATGTATCACTGATTCTTGAATTCCTATGTCCAGTAACTCGAATGCCACAGGAAGCACAAGCGTGCACTGGTTGTCCCCAACCGACGATGTCGGCACCTCTTCATTAAAGTTAGTCCCCCACCCCACAATCCGTAGCGCAAACTCTTGATGCAACAACTACCAACTCCCGTTAGGTCCGGAAGCTCTCTGCGACGCCCTCCACGGAGTCCAGCAGTGCCTCCCGAACGATATCTATACACCTATCGTCTAGTAGCAGGCACTACTCCAATTGAAGTCCAGATATCGTGAGTGTTATACCATTTGTACCCCACTTAGCCTAAAATGACAGCAATTCAAGTGTGGAGCCTGCATATAGTAGAACAATTTCTGGAAAATACATATTTCGGCTGTCATATGTGTCAAATGGAATTGGACGGACACTCTGTCAGCCCTTACCACTCAACCTCAAAGTTGATCCTCGAAAATTAGAATTTATTGTTTTGTACGCTTCTTCACTATCACGCTAAGATCGTGCTGGTATTGACGACAGAACAATAGTATTTTTCCAGGAAAATCTAGCCTTCCAACAGGATGTTTATGGTGTCTTCGAGTCTGGCTGCGGGTTAATGGAATAGACCACCGCTTATTCGGAGACGATGACCTCTGGGTGGGAAGGGATCCCGATTTCAATTCAATTGGTGATGCATCATTCACCCGACTTATTGGCGTTGACGCCAAAGAACAACTCTACCATGCCTACGTAGGAAAAGCGCTGGTTTCCTTCACTATTAGGTAAGGATGACTTGCTATTGTCTTGAGATCGCCTAAATTCAATTCAATCGACAGGTGGAGAAGGGTAGACGGAGTTCATTATAAGTATTCACTAGAGTATGAAGCAGGCGGGGTTGGTGGATTTCTGTTCGAAGACCTAGAGTTACGAGTGGAAGGAGACCCAAGAACAGTGACTTTTCTCATGTAGTGAGCTACATCATCAGAGATCACTCGTTTTCTGTTACTGACCGCCTTCAAAGTTCTGTGCCGACTAGCTCAATCCCTGTCGGAGCTGCACATCGACTACGCGTCTGGATAAGGTCCTACATCCCCCTCTCTACGATTGACCCTGCAGCTTCCTATGTCGTTCCATTTAACGATTCATATATATATCATCGAGTATGGAAACTGGACGGCTTTAAAATCGGATCCAAGCTGGACTTTGAATCCCTGGGAACGAAACTTGTAATGGGATTCTCAACTGGCGCCCCGGAGACTATTATTTTGGCACAACCTCCGAAACCAGATAAGCTACGAACACCAAAGCTTACTCAAGAAAAAAGCTATGATAAAATAAAAATGGACCATAACATGTAAAAATCACTGTATCATTTGTTTGTATTGATAGCTTATTTTAACCTGTATATTCTTAATTCTGACTGGACAGTTTCTTCCTTGAATCTTTATGATGTAACGGCTGGTCTATGTATATACGAGTCGCGTACAACATCGATATCGGACAATGTTATTCAAACACAACTATATTGTAATTAGATCATGACTTTCTTTTCCAGAAATTCAGTCCATTCCTTTTCTCCCCATGCACTGGATATTTCGCTGGCAACAAGGCCATCCCACAAGACAGTGGGTGAAACATGAATGCTATTCTGCCGCGAAAATTTGACTATAATTTAAACCATTACTTCCACTCGGGGTACTTGTGATCGGAGCAACCTACTGTTATATTTCAAGTCTTCTGTGACACCAACTCCGCCATTAAGCGAGCCCTTTAACGTGAGTAGATCTTTAAATTCATCCACTTTCTCTGATGGAATCACTTCAGCAGCAAGTTTAGCCAGATTTGCACGGATCTGGAGTGGAGTGGAGTTGGATGTGGGAATATCAAAGTATTCACCCTGCCTTGCAAACAGCTAATCATAGGAATGACGGCCGGTCGTTAATATCATCACAGATAAACGGCTTACAACGAGGCTGAAAGGCCAGAAGAACTTTGGTGCAGCGCGAGCGACCTATGTAGAAGGATCAATAATAGAAAGGGAGCCAACAATTACATTAAATACCGCAAGACCAGCTTCATGAGTGAGGGTGGAAGACGAGTGCCAAGGTTGTACGTGAAGTCTGAAGATGACCTTCACCTTGTCCTGGTATTTACCGCCCGGCCCCATCAACGGTTTGAGGATAGTGTCGATAGCACGGGCCATTTTTGCACTGAGAAAATTCATAAAGGCGTTTATTTCATTTTGGTATGAGTTTACCTGAAAGGACAGACATAATCCACTGTGAGATACGTTAGTTAGTGTACATGCTATTATAATAAGTATTCCGCAGTTACGCACAAAATATGTCGAGTGTATGGGGAGAATGTGGGGATCCAGCAATAATTAGGGGACTTAAAGATGGTTGCAAGGCCATTGTTCCGGTGGTGACTACTAAGCTGACTGATGGTGGAAGGTAGTCTCAATGACAAAGAGTGCACCAATTAATCTTATCAATTTATTGCAATTAGTGACATATGGTCACGTGATTTTTAATTTCAGAAAACAGTTGAACTCAAATTTCTAGCAATTCGTTCCATAGCTCACAAGATGTCTATGACTTTCTCTTCATTCATCATCCAACTAAATGATGCAATTCTGTCCGAAAGTGGGCACAACCTAGCATATCTTCTACGACCAACCAGTCCACACAGCAAAGACCTATTGAAAGAGACTCGCAATCCGACGGTAGGTCATTTTGTTGGATCACCTGTATATGGCTCTTGGATGACATTTCTAGAGGGCTATGCTAAGCCGATACGAGGGAAGCATAGAGAGTCCATGGGATGATATTGCTATTCAATATGTCCTTACATGCCATAACATAGCAAAAAAAAGAGCTGGAGAAGCATTCAAGGAACACGCACAGCTAGTCTCGTGAGTATTACTTCGTTCCCTTCTCATTATAATAACATAATGACCCCGGTGTCTAGACATTTTTTCAAGTTCTTCCAACAAAACCGGGGATGGACTCTTCCTGCGTTATTCTCGATACTGAGAGACTTGAGGGATTTGGCATTTGACGTCAGAATTTTTTCTACATTGTCAGTAACTTCGTGTTGATGGTTTTTAGGCCGATTTCCATGCCAAATACAATGGTCAAACAAGCGATTGTACAGAAGAGTCTGCAAGGATCATTGCGAAAGCTTTTGGAAACTGCATCACAGACAGGTACAGTAAGAATTGAGCAATATCTTACTATGGACCAAAAACTTTTCCTTAGAACCTCACCACCCGATCAATCACGAAAGTGGGGGGTATATTATGTTTTTGGTTTGGTAATGAAGTGTTATTTTCGGGCAAGTACAGGCGAGAAAACAACTTTGTAAATTACTGATGCTGTTATCCCAGGTTAAACGTATCTCGTTATCAAAGAACATTCTGCGCGCCCTGGAAGCTAACAATGACATACCCCCATTATCTGCCTACCCACGATCCCATCAGGTATGCGGCAACCAATTCTGTCCCATGAAGTAGTGCTGAAAGCTCTTATGCAAGGTCACATATCGCTACTATTTGGGCATGCTGGGTTTCCTTAATGAGAACTTTGCACAGGTATGGAATCATATTTCATTTACCTTCTATACAGTTTTAAGAAGACAATAAGGATAGGCTGAACAAGAACTGACCCTTGCTTTTTATCACTGCCACATTGATGCCCACAGTAACCAAGAGTATGTTGATCCGCTTTCCTAGATACGGTCAAATTGAGCTGCACTTTCTAGACGTATATTGGCGTATCTGATTCCACTACGGATCCTTAAAGGTCATCTGCCTTCTGCTGAATTGTTACAACGGTTCCCAGTCTTGCAGGATCTCTTTTCGCCTTTTATATCAGCGATACGAGTTGGCGACGTCTCTGGTTACGACAAGGCACTAGAGAGGGGGGAGCGAAGGCTTCTAGAACTTAACTTGTGGCTAACACTGGAAAAGGCGAGAGAAATTTGTCTTCGTAGTCTCTTCCGAAGGGTGTAAGTACCTCTGGAACTTCACGGACATTTTTGACCTGTTCATTATCACTCTTCATAGGTGGGTTGCAACAGAGAAAGGAACACGAATACCCATCTCGTTGTTCCACTCTTCCTTAAAAATTGCAGGAATTGATGTCTCCCAGGAAGAGGCAGAATGTCTTGTGGCCAACATGATCTATAAAGGGTACATAAGAGGGTACATCAGTCACGAAAAACAGATGGCTGTTCTTGCCCAAGCGAATGCGTTTCCGAGGGTATCGGATCGACAATTTCCCTTTGCTCATATTCATATATGAGAGAAAGGAATTTCCGGGTAGTATCCTAGATATATCTGGAACGAAGTAACACAGCGTTTCGTCCAGGTATTGATTCCTTTGACATGTATACATGTGGTTGTTCAGTAGTCTAACAGCTTTGTTCTAGATGTGTTACGATCACCCGAGGCATTGTTAGATCATAATTCAGGTGGGTTGTGATGGCGCTTTGAATTTATGAATTGGGTCTTGTTCCTAACTGTGCTCGTTTTGCATACATGCCAATATCAGGTGTCCCACATGGCATGAAATCCCTGAAATCCTGTTTAGTTATTTCGGACCCATTGGCGTGTTATATGCCTCCCGTGATTCGTCAAATTGAGATTAATTGTATGCGCAACAAAGAAACTTCTGCATCCTCGCAAGCGCCAGTATTACTTGGCAGATTGATCCATATCCATATCCATATCCATAATCCATAATCCATATCCATTCCACCGTATTGTAAAACTATGGGTTTCTTCCGCTTTCATTCAATTCACATGTGAGGTCGAAGTCCTGTGAGTGTCTCTAGACTTTTATTACCCCATCGCATGGTTCCCAGCGTTTATTGAATCTACATTGATGCTTGTCACGTATTTTGTGTGGAATAACTTTGACAAAAACAGGTTGCAAATGACTTTAGATCTGATTTTATTGCGTGGATAGGAATCATATCGGATTTGAATCGATAATGTCCGATGAATTTTATTTACTTATGTGAGATTTCATCAAATCATATGCACTTTACGGTTCCTTGACGTGCCAAGACTAATACACCACAACCCCATGACAATCCCACGGAGCTATTTTTGTTCACTTTGTTTGACATGACGATTGCTAGTAAACAGACGATTCTCTTTCACGACATTGAAACATTTACTCCTCACATCATCACGTCCAGTAACTTGGTAAGACACTCTGAATCGGGATGGTACTAATGTAGGTTCAATGTAAAGGTACCTTTGGGGCGATGGTCTGTTGCTTCTTTGTTCTGTTTTATTTTTGATACTAACACAGCCTGATGATATAGATCTTGTCATGATGGAATTGTCACTAAGGAAACTTCATCCCTGGAATTTTCCACAACCATGAGTAGCTGATTATTCAGATGCGACTTTCGAGATGTTAAATCCCGGGCAATGGTTGACAAAAGAACAAGAAGTTATTACTTTCTTCACATTCAGACGAAAGTGACGTAGAGACTTGTTTCCAGGATCTGTACGGGAATGATAGATTTTGAATGTTTCGAAGAAGCCGCCACACAACAGCCTGCTATTGACATACATCATCAGGTGTCCTGGTCCCTGACATGAGATTTTTATCATCGCGCGCTTTCATGACTACATATAAGAATCATGAAGCATGCTTGAGTGTTTCGTTAACATCCCCCTGCCAACAGCATGTCAAAGAGGAGAGGTATTCTGGTTATAGCTACTTTATGGCTGTCCACTCTGGGTGCTGTCGCAAATCCCGACATTGAAGTGCCTGGAGGAAGTTTCGTGGTTAATCACTTGGCTGTGCCCAATACTCTTCTCAGGCCTCATATCGATAGACCACTAGCCCCTCCTGCACAATTAGAGCGCCGCGGTGTTCTAGATGGTCTGTTGCAAGCTCGGCAATCCTGCCCCACTGGCTATGGTGCATGCACGAATGGTGGCTGCTGTCCACTTGGTGGACGGTGCTGCTCTGGTAATTTCTTAGTCACCTTTTGAATAAAAGTTACTGATGCATTTTTTTGTACTTGAAAGATTACTGTTGCAAAGCCGGATCTTGGTGCTATGCAGGCGGTAAGCCATAAATAGGCTGGTCCTTAAAAATTTTCTCAACGTTTCTTAGGATGCTGCAAAGACTCTGAAATCGGGTGTGACTCTGTCTCATGTTGTCCAGGAGGGTCGAACTGCTGTAAAGGTTGGTAGCAAATTTTATTAAATGCACGAGGTCCTTGATTGATCTATTATTAGGTGGTGGGTGTTGTGGCGCAGCGCAAGTACCAATTCTTGACTACTGTGAATGTACCATCTAACATATAGCTCTTTGTTAGTTTTAATTGTTGGATTACCGCCTCTGGCAAAAAGGGATGCTGTCCTCTAGGCGAGGTATGTGGCGACGGACCAAGTGGTGAATGTTCGAATTCGGGTTATGTTAAATGTTCCAACGATGATTTCTGTTGTCGTGAGTTCCTTTTCCATGCATTTTTGACTGGCACGTCACTAAGTATTGGATCCATCAGCTCCTGGTTCAACCTGTTTCCGTGATTCGAATAATGCTCCGAAGTGTCGGTCATCCAGTTCACCACCACCACCACCACCACCACCACCTCCTCCTCCGCCCCCGCCACCCCCGAAAACTACAACGACAAAAGCAGCGGATCCCCCACCCCCAACCTCGAAAGACACACCCCCACCAAATACTAGCCTTCCATCTTCTCCGTCCTCGTCGTCAAGTGTTGCGCCAGCTAGGACTTCTGTGCCAGCACCCGTTCCTGTACCTCCTCCCCCACCAGGATCGAGATTGGTGGAGATCCTTGCCAGTGACTCACGTATCACTTATACTGGTACAAGTTGGGTTACTGGCGTCTCATCGTGCAACTCCTCGATTACCAATTCGAGGCGAACTACAAGTGCATCTCATTCTCTCAGCTTGACGGTTACTTCGGGTCAGTGGAATCTTTTCCCATTCTGATATGTTTGCTCAGTTAAAAGGTGGTGTCTGCAGCATCTGCCATTTATTTGAACGTGGCATCGTATAATACATATTTCGATGTAATCGTCAACGGACAAACCAAACGGTATGACCAAACCAACATCGTCTCCAGTGGGCTCGGTAACTGCAGTTACGCTGTGATAACAACAACAACAACTGTGATTGACATGGATATCATGATCTACGTCTACGGTCAAGCCATCTTGCCGCGACAGTCCTCAGGCCAGAACTGGTTCTTCGAGTTTAACAACTTCCTGTGAGTTCTTGTAAAATTACCCACATTGACCAATTAATAATCCATTTGATCACCAGTATGGTTCAACCTGCAAATGCAACAAGCTCCTCACGTTCAGTTGCTACCTCATTACCCACTAGTGCTAGCGGTGGTGACTCTTCAGCAACTTCAGGAGCAATGAGAACCTATAATTTGCGGATTTTGACGTATATGGCCTTGTTTTCTGCTCTTTTAGTCTTACTTCTTTAATGTGATTCATTTCTACTTCTCTTTTCGTTTCAATTAAAGTAATGATAACGACGAGTTGTATATAATTCCAACTTGCGGACAGTGGTTCAAGTCGTGAAAATTTATTTATTCTGTCCTGATGTTTACAATTTTGTCACGAATCCTGAGTACCGAGTTCCCCATGCAATATTAAACCAAATTGGTCTCTGCTCAATACCTCTGATACCAACCACAGAAGTGCCACCACGCGACACGCCTGCGACTCTCACATTTTATATTCGCTTTTACTTTACATACATGATATAAGTTGGAAAGTTTTTTTGTGAGAATAGAAATTAGCCGCTACTTCCGTCGCTTTTCCCACGGTTAATCGAAGATCTCAACAGTCAGAGAACCGACCAAGTTCAGTCGCACCAACTGTGCGATCCCAAAATGTCGCAGTACATAGACAAGAAAACTGTTGCCAACTCTTACCGCCCCAAGGCTGGAGTGCGTCTCCTTTCTTTCTCTCAACCTCACCCAAACTCAACTATTTTTTTCTCTCGAAACAACAGACAATGTCTC
This sequence comes from Floccularia luteovirens, assembly GCA_009739215.1. Lineage (NCBI taxonomy): Eukaryota > Fungi > Basidiomycota > Agaricomycetes > Agaricales > Squamanitaceae > Floccularia > Floccularia luteovirens. The sequence goes on from VSJF01000004.1 coordinate 488,580, forward strand.
CCGGCCTTCAACGTGCTCGGGCCCCATTCGCTTTTCGGAATGCACTAACCGGGCTAATCTTGGGTGGATTCGGCGTTGGTGTATACGCATATTCTATCAGTGCGGTCAAGCAAGACGTATTCGATGATGTGGACGAGGAAGCAAAGGCCATTGCCTCGAAAGGGACTGGAACAACATCGGGTGTGGGTGTGTCATCGGAAGGGCAAAACAAAATCACTGATATACCCCCCGAAGTTGTGAAACGAGAACAGGCGGAAAGCCCAACTGCCATTCATTTGCAGAAGAAGTCGTTCGTAGTGGGTGCACCTCCAGTGGATAACATCGGTAAAATGTGGCAGAAGTCATAGCGAGTGGTTTACACAAGCGCTCTTCTTTTTATTATGAAGGTCGTTGTTCATAATCATAAAAGTACCAGGAATAGAATAACATTATAGCTATCTAGTCCAGCTATATCTCCCATGTGAACTACATATATTTCACGGGCTAGCCCAGACCCCATATCCCAGCTTTTCTGACGCCCTCTACCAATGCATCAACATTACCCAGCATAGTTCCTAGTATTTCTTTCTTCTCCTCTGTTGTTTTTTGCTTTTCTCCGCTAAATAGTTTAGGATTTTTTGCGTTCCCAATGAGATTTTCCAACGACCGTTCTGACAAAGTTTGCTGTACCCTTTTTGGAGCGGATTCAGAAGACGTTTGTCTGGATTGTAGATCAGAAAGGCTTTTTCCGCGCATATGTCTTGACATCTGGTCTGATGCTGGCCTTGAAAACTGTGTTTTCTTTGGACTCTGAGGCACGTAATCTACCTCCTTTTTGAGCATCATTAACGCTTTGGGTTGTCCTTGTAATGGGAACCGACGAGGCATAGGGGGAGAGTTTGGAGGTGTGCGTGGGTCTTTATTAAGCATTCTCTCAGGAGACGTGGATCTTGCAGATGTCGTCGTAACAGAAGATGTATTTGAAGATGTTGAAGAAATGGAATTGACAGAACTGCCCGAAGTTGATCTCGAAGCACTGGAGGAACCGGATGACGACGAGAATGAATATGTAGATGAACCATAACGAGAAGATGGAAGTAAAGGCGTAGAATTGAGGTAAGGTTTTTGAGGCCTGATAGGAGTTGCAGGAGCTGTGGCAGGTGGCGTTAACTGGGATGTTGGTGTAGCCGAAGGTGGGGACACATGATCAAAATGTGAAGATGCTGTTTCGTCAAGCAGATAGAAGTACAAAAATTCGAGACATTTCATCCTTTAAAACATGTTATCATTGAATCAATGGCAAAAGGTGTAACCCATACCTCACTTCTCGTGGTGTTCCTGCTCTCTTGAGAATTTTGACTACTGCTTGTACACCACTCGCTTGCTCAAATTCGCGTAGGGAGGGCGAGGAATCAACCAGAATACATAGTAACGTGTCAAGAATGATAGATGTCAAGTGTGATGTGGATTTCCCACTAGGTGATCTGGAGGACTTGGAATCTGAGGACGAAGGCATGACATGTCGTGAAGTCAAGAGTAAATCGAGCAAAACCTGATACATAAGTTCATAAAAGTGTAGATAGCACCTTTTGAATATACGACTGACCTCCAAAGCGGGTCCACGCCCCAGATAGGTTTTACTAGCGGTGTGGATCATTGCTAGGCCTTGAATTACGGACAGCGAGATTGACAATTGGGATATCAACCTGAGTGTTTCCACTTCTTGTTCGACTAACAGGAGGTTAGTCGTGCACGATAGTTAAAAGGAAAAAGTCGTAAGTCACATACTGTCCAAGGTGCCCTTACTTGTCGATACTTCTAGCTTGGGTGTAGACATCCCAATAAAAGTTATAAGCCTCGAAGGTACTGAGGGCGGGTCAGTGTGCGCCACAGTCGTGCTAAAATTGACGTACTGTTACACTCGAAAGTATATTGGAGTGCGATGAATTGATCCAAGTCCTCTTCCTGCGATATACATACAAGTGCCAAATGATGTTCTAAAGTTTTCAATGCTTGGGACTTCACTTCCAGAGATGAGCGTGGAGATGAAATCTAACATAGGTTCCATTCATATTGTTGGCTGTTAACCAGGATTATCATAACACCCACCTCGTCCAAGGCTGTTTGAATACTCTTTTGCATGGTCTTAAAAGATTCGTCCATCATGAGGTTACGGGAATAGCACCCGTAGAGTGTACAAGGGAATGTCGGATTGGCAATGTTGAAGTCTGGTTAAGCGAGAGTTGTGGGCGCCTGTTTACCTAAATCGCGTTGCTAGTCATGTGATTCGGTTGATGGGACAAATGACCTTTTTGATCACATGATGATTTCCAAGTCCTGAACATCGGTTATAATGCGCTCCTTACATTCCTCACGACACTGTTGAACATACGAACTCTCAGATCTCAACCTTGGCGACTACGAAATTTACGACGAGATGTAGTACTAGTTGAAATTCTAGAGGATAACGTAACATGATTTTTGATGTAAAAACACATAACAAACATTTTGAACAAGACATTTCTCCCCATAGCGACAGTCTCGGCTGTTCTCGAACCATGCGATGAGAGTTCTACCATGATTCTGATGTGAAGCGTGAACTTTAACTCGGAGTATATACGCCAGCTTTGGCTTCGTTGGCGTGAGGGTATGGAACGAGGTGACAGAAGTTCACATACATGTATAGGCGAATGGTCTCAAATTATAGTGAATGGCTACATTATCGCCTTAACTTCCAAGTTTAGTGTACACGTGACTGAGACGAGGAAGACGCGACGCCGGCGGAATGGGCAGCCCGACCTTTCCGATTAATAGAATGGCTCATCGGTCATCCTGCGTTTTCTCAGGACGGATCCAGGTCAACGTCAACCTTCATCCTTTTGCTGCTTAAAAGCCGTTTGTACTACACCCCCCTAGTTTTCAAAACCGAAAAGTTCACCACACCACAATGGCACCAATCAAAACAGTGAGTTCTTCTGTCCCGAATAATACCTCTTATCTTGACAGATAATTTCAGCAATGGACACGTCTCATCCGCTTTGTCGCCGCAGAGACACAGCGTATACATATAGGGCAGCCAGTTGACTCCAATCTTGACGGTATGTATTCCTTTATTTTGGGGACTTTTTTCCAATCTTATCTTTCATTTGTTTTTAGTTGGTTTGGCTGCTCGTCAGGGACAAACAATTAAAGCTTACGAAATCGTGGGGTCTGCCCTTGACCCCTCCGCACAAGTCACAAATACCGTATTGACAGTTGGCACACTGCTAAGTCCTCTATCGAATGAGGAAATCAAAGTTGTTAGATGCCTTGGCTTGAATTATGCTGACCACGCTGTAAGTTCATGTGTCAAGTCATTTACTTAAACCTTACCCCCTTTTGCTTTCGTAACAGGCAGAAGCTAATCTAGCTGCACCTGCGTATGTATTTGGCATGCAAGTAATTTCATAAAATGGAAAATGATCATAACTTTGTTCAGTTTCCCCATTCTCTTCTACAAGCCTTTGACTTCGCTTCTTGGACCGACGGGAACAATTGTCATACCTCGTGCTGCCCAGCCGCCTAAAGAACATCTGCCTGATTATGAGGTCGAGCTTGTTATTGTGATTGGAAAGGCTGCGAAGAACGTCTCAGAAGCCGACGCTCTTGACTATGTCCTCGGATATACCGGTGCGAATGATGTAAGTTAGAGTCTCCTTTGGCACAGCATGGGCATCTTGAATGTTCTATAAAATCTAGGTTTCGTTCCGCAAGCACCAGATGGCTGTGTCGCAATGGGGATTTTCCAAGAGTTTCGGTATGTATATAGCTTTATTTATCCTAACATTGACTGAATAAGCTCCTGACAGATAACACCAACCCTCTTGGACCCTGCCTTGTTAGCAATAGTGCTATTCCTGACCCCCAGAAAGTTCCTCTGAAATGCACACTTAATGGGCAACTGTTGCAAGATGGATCTACAGCGTGAGTTACTTTACTTCAATAATTTGTCCAACCAATTTCTCATTGAATATTCAGAGATCAAATCTTCAATGTCCGCCAGACCATTGCTTTCCTCTCTCAGGGCACTACTCTCGAGCCTGGTACAATCATCCTCACAGGAACACCTAAGGGAGTTGGTTCTATGAAGAAACCCCCCGTGTATCTCCAGAATGGGGACACAGTTTCTGTATGGGTTGGTAATGGCATAGGTTCGCTTGTGAATGATGTAAAGGAGTGTGGCGGTGGCACAGTCCGTTCTAAATTGTAGTTGTATATCCATTATGTACTTACAGAAGGAGATGAAAGCTGAGACGTTCAATAAAAATAACAACAATACTTATTCATCAATCAGGATAATGCATATGGATCATGGAAAGCAGTAGAAAAGTACATATACAATGGGTAAACACAGCTCCATTTGAGATTTACTACAATTTCATCTTGCTGTTACGGTCCCGAGTCATTAAGCAACACCCAATCCACCAAATACGATCAGTTTGTCGTTCATGTACTCCTGGATTCCATGAGAGCCTTCCCTTCCCAATCCACTCTCTTTAACACCACCGAAGGGAATGGTGGCTTGACTGATCGCTCCGGTGTTGACGCCTACCATGCCTACCTCAAGCCGTTCTGCAACCCTGAATACGCGCCCAACATCTCGCGAGAAAAAGTATCCAGCAAGCCCCATGTCAGTATTGTTCGCCAGGCGAATAACTTCCTCCTCGGTTTCAAATTTACATAAAGCAGCCAACGGCCCAAAGGTTTCTTCATCATTGACTAACGCGTTTGGTGGAACGTCACTCAACACAGTAGGTGTAAAGAAAGTTGTATTTGGGACGGGTTTTCCTCCAATAAGGACTTGAGCTCCTTTCGACAATGCATCCTCTACGTGCCGGGTCACCTTTTCAACAGCTCGGCCGTGTATCAAGGGGCCATGTGTCCTATAAAACACCAAAGATCAAATATGGGAAACAACACATTCATTAATTTTTACGTACGTTCCCTCCTCGAGACCATTGCCAACCTTGAAAGTAGCCACTCGTTCGGCTAGACGCGAGGCAAATTCCGCATAAATGGAGGAATGCACGTAAATTCGATTTGCGCAGATACAGGTCTGGCCACTGCTACGGAACTTGCAGAATATAGCGCCTATTTTTTAAGGTTTAGAACAAAGGAAAATAAAAAAGCAAAGAGTTCTGAACCTTCAACTGCTTGGTTCAAATCGGCATCATCAAATACAATGAATGGAGCATTTCCACCGGCTTCTATTGTAACTCTAGAACTCTCGTTAATTAAATGGTTGTGTCTTTGGGGGACTTGGCTCACTTTTTGAGTGTCGAAGATGCTAAACCATAAAGCAGTTTTGCGACTGGGGTAGATCCAGTGAAAGTAACTTTTTTTACAGCCTTATTTTGGCACATTTCCTTTCCAACTTCAAGCACATTCTTCTGTGTGGTTACGACGTTAATCACTCCATCCGGGATCCCGGCCCTTCGGGCGAGCTGTGTGAACTTTTGTAAGTGCATATTAAACAATGAATAGATCTTAAGGCACCTCTGCAAGGGCCAAGGAAGAAAATGGGGTTTCTGGTGGTGGTTTAATAACAGCCGTGCATCCAGCTGCCAACGCTGCCCCTAATTTTCTGGTGATCATCGCGGATGGGAAATTCCATGGCGTCAAGATTGATCTGGACACATAATGTTAGTAGAAAACAGATGTTTCAATGCCATAAGTAGACATACACAACACCTAGATGAGATGCTGTGAGTGAACTGCTACTAGATCTCGATGAGGTTAAACGTACCGATTGGTTGTTTGATTACAAAATTCCGTACGCCAGGTGTTGCAGATGGGATGTGTTCTAGATTAAACAGAAAATAAGATACTGTTCTATTCGTGTGACAAAAACTAGAATTTGTGCTCACCGCCGTAAGTGCGAACGGCTTCTTCGGCTAGATTGGAGAATAAGGCAAACTATGACATAGACGAGCCGCAAGTCACCTACCAAACCACTGTCACGAATGGCAAGTGTCAGCAGAAAGAATAAGATGGACTTTATAATTAAGGCCGAACCTCGAAGAAGGAGGCGCTGTAGTTGTTTTCGATCTGAAGAAGATTACCAGTTCAACATCAGTTATGAATATTATAAAGGCGAGTGATCAGCAAAGACCTTTCCATCAGTCAATGATTTCCCATTCTCCAAAGTCTAGTTAAGGGCAGGTCATGATACAATTATGACGTCAGATATCGAAAGGACTAACAATCAGCCGACTGAGGTCGTCGTGGTGATCCTTCATCAGGGCAAACATTTTGAGGAGAAGATCATGGCGGTGCTATCAGCGCGTCGTAGAGTATTCCTCGGGTCAGCAGAAATGAATGAAATGTTGAGTTCGAAAACATACCTTGGCGGTTGTCTTGCTCCACTCAGGAAAGGCTTTACTGGCAGCAGCAATTGCTTCCTTTGTTTCATCCAATCCCATCTCTGGAACTGTTCCCAGCGTTTCATTGGTTGCAGGGTCTTCACCCTCATCAGAATGCGACTACATAAATGCATGCAGAATGTAAAGTCAACATACTGGTAACAATGATTGTGTCTCCACTTTTGGCATCAAGCCATTTTCCGTCGATCAACCCTTGAAATTTTATCAAGCTAGGGTCTTTGAGTCCAAACTAGATCGCGTATTTTAGATTTGGTAAATTCATTTTGTACTTGACTTGATACGTACGACAGCGGTTTTTGAGCTTGCCATTCGGTACAACAAGGATATCCTCTTTGAACGCGATAGTACTCTTGGGCTTTGAGACGAGAGCGTGAGGGTCGTAACGAGACGGTTGAGATACTGTTGGGAGTGCATCCGGGTACGTGTGTTTGGTGGTCACCGGATGAGAGTTTGTGGTAATCCAAACCAAACCTAAGGCCGGCTAATAATAGTCTGCGGTCCTTGTGGGGAAATTGTCACTCAAATTTTTTTTTCTGTTATTATTTCTTCTGAATACCCACGTCAACCGTGACCTGACCAGTCTTGAGTTTGAGCACTGAGCCTTGAAATTGTAAATTCAAACAGGGCGAACTGTAAACTGTAAATTGTGAAGAATAGTCGGAGATAGCATAAATCACGTAAGTTCGGATCGTTTGTGATGGTGTTGCACAGCCTCCAGACTTCTTTCCCAAGCAAGCGCGCTCAAAAAAAAACTGATGGCTACATACTACTTTTGGCCAGTGCTAATCCTACACTCATTCTTGTGAATTCAGCTCACTTTTAATTTCAGGAGCCAAAACATTTAAAGGATGACTATTTGAATTCATCTTAGATTGCTTAATTTTTTATAATATGTTACAATCCATGTGTATCACTTTTGAGCCAAATCCTTGACTTTCCTCCGCGATGAGTAATCGGTGGAACAGTCCCTTACTACAGCTCAATTCCAGCTATCAATTCCATGAATAAACTCTAACGCTTTGTGTCCTACGCCTCCAACACCTTGTCATCCGGTGCATTTTTATTTCCCATTCCATCTATAAAACGAAGGGGTCCGGCTTGTCCTTAAAGCATACTCCATGAAACGTTCGCAAGTGGGTTCCGACGGAACAGCCGGGATTAGGGAAAGCTTGTCAACAAAGAGGACAAAATCCAGTCAGGCATGCTCCTCGTGTCGGCGGCACAAAACTCGCTGTGAATTGCTTGACGATGTTTCTCTCCCTGGAGCGCTCAAGTGCCATCGGTGTAAAGTCCTCAGCATCGAGTGCTCCTTTGAAACATCAGATATCATCCATATCATCCCCAATAAACAGTCGGGCCACAAAGTAGGGGAATCTTCGTCCCTGTCGAGAAGATTGGAGCGCGCCGATGGCTCTCCGTCATCGATCTCCTCTCCTTCAGTGCCTCAAGATACCTCACTACACTTGGGAATAACCTCTTCGAGGAGTCTACCACGGCTAAATGCTCGAGATATTATTCCCTACCCAAATCTCCTGTGGAGCATCATAAATGTGCCTCCCAGCTTTGACTGGACTGTTACACCAATCTTGGCCGTCCAGGAACTTGCAAAATTATCACCATCGATTGTATCCTCTCCAGTAACCATCAACCATCAGAGCCACTTGAGAAATATCCTTTCACAGGAACAAATTACTTCGCTTTGTGAGATGTATGTTTTCATTCCTGTCACTAATATGCCCTTGCCCTGACCTAATACACTGCCAGTTTTGAGGTACGATATGGACCCTGGATAAACGTGCACATCAACCACAGAGTCGGGAGTACTCCACTGCTTGATTTAGTACGGTGCACTGTAGCATCGCGACATCTCGACCCCGTTACCCGAACTCGGGTCGGGCCGCATTTATTCAAGCTAACAGAGGAAGCATCTCTGCAACAAATCTTCAGCCCGATGCCTTCTATGGAATACATCGAGGCACTTCTTATCCTTTCATTGTGGTCCCCCGTTTGTATATCAGCCCACGGGGATACACGCGATCCTCGATTACTAAATGCTTCGGCAGTCAGTATGGCAATGAATTTACGCCTTGCGCAGGCGTCGTCATTGGAAAATAGTCTACGCGATGAAGAAGTAAGAGAAAATGGACTTTCGCGCCCAAAGGCAGCTATGTTATCGGAAACTTCAGAGAAGGCACGATTGGTGAGTAGAGAGTTACAAATACTACAAGCCGACTATAACAAGTATTTTTCTTTAGTGGATGCTTCTGTCAACGGTGGAATCAATGTAAGAATTCGACAACAGTTTCTTGGAATCTTGATGCTCACATTGAGTAGGCTTTGTCTAGGAACAGGCCGAATGCCTCTGTCAAAGCGGTCTCAACAGGATTATAATATTCTGGATTTATCCACTTTTTCGACATATGAAACCGCCAGCGAAATGCGACTTGGATTAATGGCTAAATTATATGATGCCACTGAAAGTGGATGTGCGTTGCGTCTTCCAGACCATCCAGCATTTCAGACATTTCATGGAGAAGCATCTCATATCTTGCAAAAGATGGACTGTATCAGGCGCATTATAGCGCCACTACCGGGTTAGTTTTTATGTTATCATACATCAAGTACTGAGATCGCTGATTTTCCATTAAGTTGTTTCACCATATGACACTTTCCATTTCCAAGTACTCCTCATTCAATATCACGCTTGTAGGCTCCTTGTCCTCAATCATATTCTTCAAGAATTGCGGCGCCTCTTGGATGGTAGCGAACAAACACGAGATTTACCCGAACACTCTTATAACCAGATCGCAGGCGTCTGGATAAGGGATGCTCTTTCGTCTGCGGAGGCCGCTCTAACCTGCACCCTTGGATGGACAGAATACGAGTTGCTTTCCACCATTCCTGATGCCATTTTTGGATTGATAGGATTTGCAGGAGCATGGCTTGTATTGTTCAATTTTATGTTGTACCAGGTCTATGGTTCTCATACTGAGGGTGCAACCGAGCGCCTTCTCTACATGATAGTTGTGCGGCTTTCTCAAATTGCTCTAGCACCAGATCACCCTGCTGCCAAGTGCTCGCATCTCATTTCAACATTGCTTGGAGGATGGGATAGGTTATTATCGAGGCAGCCTCTTAGCGAAGACAACAACTCAGGACCGCCCACGTTGGGGTCTCCACCTTCTCTGCAGCCCAGTAGTCCAAACATCCGACAATATGGGATGCATGGTTATTACCCTCCTCACAGGCCAGTATCCATTTCGGCAATACGCGAACAAGTTGACGATCAAACGACCAACACCGGAGTATACATGGAACCAAACTTTTGGCCTTATATGCCAAATAATGGTCCTGCAGGATCGTCAAGAGGTTAAGCATGGATCAAGGACTTACTTTCAGCCATATATACGAGTTTCACGTGTATACCAGGTGTAGATTACTTATATGTAAGATAGGATAGCGGTAATGCAAGTGGGACGCTCAGATACATGTGTCATGGCCTCTTCCCTCGACCGGTGTTGAGCGGCTTCTTTGTGTCCCTACTCTCCAAAAACCCACCAACTTCTAGAGCGTCTCTCGCTGCCTGGTTGATGTGTTTGAACCTATCTGGACCTAGATGTGTACCTCCAAAATATCGGGTAACGACTACGAGCACGTCGTTCACCTCCTACATGGCGTTTGAATAATAATGAAATCTGAGGTGATAGAATTCTTGGATACCGACCAGAATTTGTAAAAGATGAGCTAGACGACTTCCAGCAGCAGTTTCCCCGTCGTCATCATTATCTGGTATATAGATAAAAAGAGTGAGTCATTCAAGATGAAATTAGTTCTCTCGCCGGACATACCCTGATGTAGTACGTTGCCGACTTGACATCGCCATGCATTAATTATTGGATGTGCTGCGCGAGCTATTTTACGGTCCGACATCAGACCATTTAATACGAGGGGGACCTGAAGGTTCAAACGTGTCGGAAATCATCATAGAGGGTAAAACAAAAGACTAACTTCTGATGGGTGGTGGATTTTGCAAGCACGACCGATGAATACACTCTTACGGTCTGTGATAGGCTCAGATTCGTGAATTTGGATATCCGAGGGCATAGAGTGCAGGGGTATATCGATAACAGGACGACTATTCTCTGGAGTAGGTTCATCCGGGGTATCTTGTTGCAGTTGTTCGATAGGTTCTTTCACGTCTTCCCTAATGAGATCTCCCACTTTCTCCGCAGTCAGGCGCGCCTCATACCATGCTGCGCACTTTTCGAGCACATTTTGTAACCCGTCAAACACACAAACTGTATCTGGTGTCCACTCTACACCATTGACGGATATATAGGTGCGGATGATGGAACCAAATAGAGTAGAATCGGCGCCGAAAGCTCCGATATATCGGGACAGGAGTTGAAGTTGTGGGGGTGATGAGATGGGGTATGTTGGTGGAAGCGAGACGAGAACGCGGAGTGACACGTCTTCATGCGGCGATGGAAGACTGTTGATTACCGTTGGATTAAATTTCTTGTATCTGACGCAAAGACTCACTTTAAGATGACTTCGAATCGTATTGCATTTGAGATTTGAACTTTTTTAGGCTCTTTTGTTCCTGCGGGTGGGTGCCACATTTTTACAGCATCTTCTCCATAGATTGACTGTAATACTGAGATAGGTTGAGTTTTGTAACTTCATCATCAGCTATATTGTTCACCCTCTAACTCTGAGGCAACAGCTTCTCGTTCTGGGTACTGACAGAGGTTTTGAATGAGCTGTACTAACTCTTGAGCAGGGTCATCCTCAAGGATGTTGGATGAAACTGATGAAGGTGGATGAGACATGAGTTTGATCTTATCAGTTAGCCGAGTCTGGAACTGAACCATTTGAACATCAACCTGACTGGTTGCTATTTCTAAGCTACATTGAGCCCACATGCTCATCACTTATTAGCAGCTTCTAGGTGTTCTTACAGGATCTCTGACATTCTTAATTCTATATTTCACCTGACTTGGTCATGCCCGTGGCACATCCGTCAGTTCGCGTTGTTGTTCGATTACCCTGGAATCGTCCAGAGAACGCTCCAGAAGATCCGCCTCAGGTGCGTCTTTTAAACCGCGGGTCAGTCTAAATTGTCAAATTGCGACTATTCTATAGATAGAATGGACGACAGAGAAGGCAGATATACTGTGGAAAGTCATTGAACGGTCAAGGTCTAGTGATAGTAGTGGTGCCGACTGTAAGCAAGTCACTTATCACAACTTGCTAAATTACTAACAACTAAAAGGGAAGGGATTGGCTGCTCATCTCGAAGTTCCGTTACCTTACTTGTTATATCGAGTCAATGCTAGGTTCCAAGAGGAAATACGTGGGTTAAAGGACATCCAGGGCGCTTTAAGTCCCTCTACTAGTCAGCCTCCTACAGTGGCGCAGGATGACATATCACATGGAGAGAAACCGTCTGCAACAGGAAGGGCTGTAAGTCGCCTGGCGGGAAGCACTCGTCTTTCCAACTCATCACGACTAAACACTCCACTGGGTATACGGGCCCGATTGAACTCACTTGGGAACAACTCCCCCAGACCTAAAAAGGCAACATCGTCTTCAACATTGACCCTACAAGGAACGACAAGACCCCTTCCTTTGCGTCCAACGTCGCCGGCCTCATCCGAAGAAAGCACGGACTCTGAGGACGAAGAAGCTTTGAAAGAAGAGGAAGCGGAGCATAATGCAGAAGAACAGGAAGCTTTGGATCGTAGGTTGAAGGATTTGCAGAGAATGATGACGAATGAGACGCTAGGTCTCGTTAGCAGCGTCCGTTTAAAGGATCGTGGACGTCCGGGCAGTGCCCCTCCAAGATCCACGTCGTCCAGCCAGCGGCGTGATACACCCCCCAGTAGGAGCGAAAGTCAAAGTGTATCAAGTGCTAACTCTCCTCAAGGATCAATTCCAGACATACCCTCATCTTCGAATTCATCCCTTAGCAGACATATGTCACCGCATAAGTCGTCAAGTCCTCCTGCCATATCTCCCCGCAATGCCGTCGGGCATGCACAAAGACGTTATAGTGCATTAGTTGACAGGAGTAGCGAACGCGAGAGTAGCCAAGGTTCTCAAGCGTCAAGTTTTAGTGATCTCAGTGGTAATGCATAGGATCTCTCTCTAAAAATGTAATATATGGCTGATTTCGCCTGCAACCCGTAGACGCAAGTCTTTCCGCATCCGCTTTGGAAAGCGCATTGATGTCAAATATTCGTGGCACTGGAGCCAGTTCAAGACTATGAGTAGCACTACACACCGAAGATGAATTTTATAGATCTTAATTTACTATGATACTAGGTAATAATTATTGATGTATATATGTGTAAAGGCGCAGTAGATAGGATTTAGCACAATTCCATTTGGCTCATCACCGGCACCCTCTTCTAGTATCTTCCTGATCGCACCAGATGTCCCTGTTGCTTGCATCACCAGCAATGTACATCATATCCTCATATACACTTGACCTTTCATTTTCCACAACAAACCCAGTCCTAGTAAAAGTATGTCTTTGAGTCGCAATTGGTGGCGTGCTGCTTAACATACTCCGCAGTTTTCTTTGTATCCGCCTCTTTATCGACGCATAGACCCGGAATCAACAAACACTCACCATGGAATTGACATTCGTAACCGATCTGGGGCAGACGTTCTCCTTGGAAATAGATCCTAACATGGAGCTGGAGAATGTCATGGCATTACTAGAAGTTGAAGTGAGTCCTGGCAATCTTTTCTTTGTAGATTTCAGATTTCATTGCCCACCTTCGTAAGTCCGGCATCCAAGTTTCAGATCAGAGCATATCATTCGAGGGGCGGGAGCTCAGTTCTGCAAAATCAACATTGCGTGAGCTTGGTCTGACTGGCAGTAGCGCTATGCTACTCCTCAGGAAAAAAGTTGTCAACCCGGCCGGACAGTGAGTGGCCGGCCACATTCATTACGAACCTCTCGTTCAACACAGTCACTAGACAAATCGAACAAGATGCAGAAACAATGCGTTTCCAGATACTCGGAGATCCAGAACTCATGCGACAACTACGAGAAGTATGTGCTCGCGTATCTTGCTTGAATTGTTTACTAAATTACTTCTCTAATCATGAATATAGGCTCAACCTGAAATCGCGGAGGCGGCCCAATCCAACCCAGCTCGTTTTGCAGAACTCCTGCGAGAAACACGAGACAGGCAATATTCGGCTGAAATCGCCCAGCAACGCGAGATTGAACGTCTTAATGCTGACCCTTTCGATGTAGAAGCGCAACGCAAGATAGAGGAGGCTATTAGACAGCAAGCAGTACTGGAAAATATGCAGCACGCAATAGAGTATTCTCCCGAAAGTTTTGGGAGGGTCACAATGCTTTAGTGAGCTCAATATTATATCTTAATTTTCTTGCAATAATCTGTTCCAGCATCAACGTAGAAGTAAACTCAAAGCCTGTAAAAGCATTTGTAGATAGCGGTGCGCAGCAAACAATTAGTAAATCATTCCGTTTTCCTCTGTGTTCGTGCTGTAACTCATTCTTTTCTCAAAGTGAGCCCTGAATGCGCAGAGAAATGCGGGTGAGAGTTGTATTACTACACAAGATATTATTTTCTCAACTGTGAGAATGTTAGTCTGATGCGTCTCGTGGATCAACGCTTCGCAGGTATCGCGCGAGGTGTTGGTACCGCTAAAATTCTTGGAAGGGTCCACAGTGCCCAAATTAGACTAGCCGATCTATTCCTCCCTTGTTCGTTCACAATTATGGAGGCTAGTCTACTTCTTTAAAGAAGGTCATGAATGTACTGACTTCCATTGTTAGGGACGTGAGGTCGATCTCTTGTTTGGTCTTGACATGCTCAAAGCCCATCAAGCATGTATTGATCTGGAAAAGAATGTCCTCAGAATCCAAGGACGCGAGGTACCCTTTCTATCGGAACACGAGCTACCAGAACAGGCACGAGACCAACCTGAGGGTTCAACGTCGGATAGCTCCAGTACTCCTGCGTCTGCACCGAGATTTCCTGGTGGTGGCAATACTCTCGGAGCTTCTCCTTCACCTAGAGGTCAACCGGGAAGACCTAGTGCTGCCAGACCAGGTGCAAACCGACACCCGGAGGAACACATTCGCATTCTGATGGATCTGGGTGCGACAAGAGAAGTCGCAATAAGTAGTCTAGAAGCTGCGGGAGGGAATGTTGACGTTGCCGCTTCCTTGCTATTTTGAATATCACGAAATGTAAAAGTTTTGCGCAGACATACAAAGGACTTTATCTGTATAGTACAACATTTACTTCAAACAATGAAAACAAGCTATATAAAAATATGATCACCAGTCTAAATAAGGCTAACTCTAGTCCGCACGAGTCCCCCACGCCAATTATGCATTCCTGCAGAACGGTGATGCGACCAGTCGCCTTGCATCCTTGCAAATGCATCTTGTATATGTTCAGGGCGTAAGGCTGTCCTGGCTTCTGGTGGTGGTAAGAAGAGGGAATTTACTGGTAGGGTATATTCTGCATCATTGTCGGGTGAATCTTCGCGTCTTCTTTTTTCTGGGCCACCAAGACTAGAACCTGCCTTTCGCTTTCCAAGGGAAGGGGATGTGTAGTCTTCCCGAAGAAATGATTCTTCTAAGGATTTCTTCACGGCAAGACCTGCAAGGGTCAGGGATCTGACCATCTCGAAAGCCAAGAATCCAACAATATCAATTGTATCATCGTTGGCTTTTAGATCAAGATGAGGTGGTAGGTTCAGGAACTCGCGGAAACGTTTAGCTGAGAGTACACGCTTTAAATTAACAGATGCATGATTATTCTATATTTCAACATACCTTTTCTGTAAGTGAAAGAAGCTTGTCGGCAGTCCGAGTAATGTTGATATTCCTCGCGGGTCATTTGTCGCGTAGCCTCATCAGCTTCCTATACAAAGGATCCTAAGTTGTGATGTTTATGGGAGGGGTTGGAAAACCCACTTTCAGACGCTGAATAGACGCCTCATGAGCTTCGATATCATCTTCATCCTCTTCATCGTCAGATTGATGCCCATTCTGCCTCAGCACTTCAGAATAGATTGTCGTGATTTCCCAAGGTAGCTTGATTGTAATCTTTTGTGCTTTCGCAGTAAGTTTATCTGTGATGCCTTTGTTCAGCTGCAAGTCACGGCAAATTAGAATAGACGTACCATCAGCCCCGTCCTCTAGGGTTTCAACTTCGACTCCCCCTCCTCCATCTCCACCTGAATCCTTCGCATGCTTCCGGACATCCTTCCAAGACAAATAGGTTCTCAAGCGATTGACCTTCCCCCTATCATGCCGAATGAGAAAAATCAGGTCCTCGGCCGACAAGTAACGTGCCCCACGACGCGTAGCTAATGCACGAGCTTGAACAATCTGGTACATTTGTCAGTTACCAAATCGAATAAGATGTAATCGACCAACGAACCAGTTCAATTAATTGACTCCTTACGATATCTTCCACCAAGTTGACAGTTTCCGAGCTGGGATCCTGTACTTCACCAAACACAAACATCTTTGGGAAGTGAAATATCAGTACTAGGGGTTCACTAGATTAGAAGGGACAGACCATTTGTGAAATCTCTTGATTATACTTATATTCTCTGGATGGACTTCCAGATGTATTTTCGTTCAGTCCCTTCTTCACACCAGACATCTTGAAAGCTTGTTTGAAGTTCTCTTTAGAATAGTGATGTTTCTCAGTTAAGTTCCCGCCCCTTCGTTGTTGTACAAGAGAACATTAATATCGCCGGCGTGTCGCGTGGTGAGTATCAGAGATACTTTGCAGAGACAAATTCAGTATAATATTGCGTGGGAACTCGGTACCCAAGATGCCGTTACAGAATTGTAAACACCAGGACAGGATAAATAAATTTCCACCACTTGAACTACTACTCTGGTAATGGAATACAGTCCAAGTTGGAATTATGTACAACTCGCCGTTATCATGACCTAATCAAACGGAAAGAGAAGTAGAAACAAAACATCCTAAGCAAGTAAGACTAAAAGAGCAGAAAACAAGACAGTATACGTCAAAATCTGCAAACTATGGGTGCTCATTGCACTTGAAGATAAAGAGGAGCCACTGTTAGCACTAGTAGGTAATGAGGTAACAACCGAAACTGAGAAACTTGTTGGGGGAGAAGGTACAGGAAGGGGTGCCACAGAGTTCCTAGCTGACGTAGCACTCGACGACGAGGATGAAGATCGAAGGCTAGTATTTGGTGGGGAAGTGTCTTTTGAGGTTGGTGGCGGGGGATCCGCTGCTTTTGTTGTTGTGGGTTTCGGGGTTGGCGGGGGATCCGCCGCTTTGGTCGTTGTAGATTTCGGGGGCGGCGGGGGCGGAGGTGGTGGTGGTGGTTCGGGATTGGATGACCGACATTTTCGATTATTACTCGAATCACGGAAACAGATCGAGTCAGGAGCTGATAAATCCAATACTTAGTGACATGCCAGTCATAAACGCATGGAACAAGGAACTCACGACAACAGAAATCGTCGTTGGGACATTCAACGTCATCAGGGTTAGTACATCCACTTATTCCGTCACATATCTCCCCAAGAGGGCAGCATCCCTCTTGGCCAGATGCGGTGAAACAGTTAAAACTAATGAAAAGTATATCTTAGACAGCACAACCATGATAATTAAGAATTAGTACTTGCCCTGGGTCACAACACCCACCATCTGACAATAAAGCAATCTGAGAACTTCGTGCATTCAGTGGAGGACTAGGAAATTACCATTGCAGCACTGTCCGTTAAGTGGACAGCAGGTTCCATCCGAGCATTCACCGTCTCCAAAGGGGCAGAATTGCCGGACTTGCAACAGATCATCCAGAACACCACGCCGCTCTTCTTGTACAATAGGGACCAGTAGTTTATTGATACGAATCCGAGGCCTAAGAAGAGTATTGGGCACGAAACTTCCTCCAGGCACTTCAATGTGGGGATTTGCAACAGCACCCAGGGTGGAAAGCCATAAAGTGGTTATAAGCAGGATACCCCTTCTGTTCGTCATGCTGTTGGAAGTGGATGTTGATGAAACACCAAAACATTATCTCATACTTCTTTTATGCAGCCTGAAAGCGCTGATAATAGGATCCCATGTCATGGACAGCACGCTGATGAACGTCAATGGCAGGCTGTGTTGTTGCGACATCTTCGCTTTATTTAAACACTCAAAAACTCTCGTTCCGTTTTATACAGATTCTGGAAACAAGCCCCGACGTCGCTTCTGTGAGAAAATGATACATCTGAATATGAAGAAGGTCATCACTTCTAAAGCCGCATCTAAATGATCAGTTATCCATGGTTGTGAAGAAATCCGGGGATGAATTTTCCTTGGTGACAATTTTATCATGACAAGATCAGGCTGTATCAGTATCAAAGTCAAAAACAGAACAAAGGAGCAGCGGAACATTGTCCCATTCATTCTTGATATCTTTGAAGAACCCATGTTAGATTTTAGTGTGCTTACCGTGTCTCTGGAAGTGATGGTGTGAAGAATAATTGTTGAAATGCTGTGGTTGACTAGTAACCAAGTGACCATCATATCAAACAAAACAAACGAAATAGTTCTGTTTGGCTTGTCATTGCTGTCAATGTCATGGGAATGCAGTGTCATGTCAGAGAACCGTAAATGTGCAAATAATTGACTGAGAACTCACATGTATGTCAAATCCGATACAATTCCTCTCATACGCAATAAAAGCGGATATACAGTTATTTGTACATAACCATAGTATTATTGTCAAAGTTGTTCCATGTACACAAAGAGTGTGACAGACAAACAGACCTAATGCTGATACTCTTTGCGGGTCATTTGTCGTGTAGCCTCATCAGCTTCCTATTCAAAGGATTTGGATATTCGTGAAAGGAGTTGAAAACTTACTTGCAGACGCTGAATAAACACCTCATGCATTCAATACTATGATATGCTGCCGTATGTTTAGAACACGGTGGTGCTAGGTCTCAGCCACGAGTTACATTTCCATGTTAATTTATAACAAGGTATTTGCTTACATCTCAACTGAAAATCCCTTCGAAGAGCAAGTTTGAGAAGTTATATTCTCTGGCCGTGACGGACTTCCAGATGTATTTTTGTTCAGTCCCTTCTTCACACCAGACATCTTGAAAGCTTGTTTGTTCAGAGGTTTCCTTAGAATAGTGATGTTTCTCAGTCAAGTTCCCGCCCCTTCGTTGTTGTACAAGAGAACATTAATATCGCCGGCGTGTCGTGTGGTGAGTATCAGAAGTGCTTAGTAGGACAAATTCAGTATAATATTGCATGGGAACTCAGAAACCAGGATCCTGTTACAGAATTGTAAACACCAGGACAGAATAAATAAATTTCCACCACTCGAACTACTGCCCTAGTAATGGAATACAGTCCAAGTTGGAATTATGTACAACTCGCCGTTGTCATGACCGTAATCAAACGAAAAGAGAAGTAGAAACAAAACATCCTAAGCAAGTAAGACTAAAAGAGCAGAAAACAAGGCAGTATACGTCAAAATCTGCAAACTATGGGTGCTCGTTGCACCTAAAGATATAGAGGAACCACCACTGACACCAGTAGGTAATGAGGTAACCACTGAAGTTGGAAGGCTAATATCTGGTGGGGGTAGCGTGGAAATGGATGACCGACATTGTGGATTATTACCCGAATCATGGAAACAGGTTGAGTCAAGAGCTGATAAATCCAATATTTAGTGATGTGCCAGTCATAAATGCATGGAACAAGGAACTCACGACAACAGAAATCATCGTTGGAACATTTAACATAACCAGGGTTAGTGCATTCACCACTTAGTCCATCACATGTCTCGCCAAGAGGGCAGCATCCCTTTTGGCCAGAGGCGCTAATCCAACAGCTATAACTAATGAAAACACTATATGTTAGATGGCACATCCATGATAGTTAAGGATTGGTACTTGCCCTGGATCACAACACCCGCCATCTGACAATAAAAAAATCTGAGAACTTCGTGCATTCAGTGGAGGACTTGGAAATTACCATCACAGCACTGTCCATCGCAGCAGTTGCCATCCGAGCATTCACTGAAGCCAAAGGGGCAGGATTGCCGAACTTGCAACAGACCATCCAGAACACCACGCCACTCTTCTTTTATAGTAGGGACTAGTAGTCTGTCGACGTGAGGCCTGAAAAGAGCGTTGGGTACACTCGAGTTATTAACCACGAAACTTCCACCAGGCACTTCAATGTGGGGATTTGCAACAGCACCTAGGGTGGAAAGCCATAAAGTGGCTATAAGCAGGATATCTCTTCTGTTCGTCATGCTGTTGGAAAGTGGATGTTGATGAAACACCAAAGCATGTCGCATAGTTCTTATATGCAACCTGAAAGTGCGAGATGATAAAATCCCATGTCATGGATATCTCATGATGATGAACGTCAATGGCAGGCTGTTGTGTGCTTCACTTTATTTTAAAACTGCTGTAGAGTTTAATACAGATTCTGGAAACAAGTCTCGATGTCGCTTCTGTAAGGAAATGATACATCTGGACATGAAGAAGGTAATCACTTCCAAAGCCGCATCTGAATGAATAGCTACCCGTGGTTGTGAAGAATTCCGGGGATGAAATTTCCTTAGTGACAATTCTATCATGAAAGGTCTATTTCATCAGGCTGTATTAGTATCAAAATCGATACAGAATAAAGGAGTAACGGAACATTGTCCCATTCTTGGTATCTTCAAAGAATCTATATTAGCACCACCTTGATTGAGAGTGCTTTACCATAACTCTGGTCGTGATGGTGCGAAGAGTAATTGATTTAATGTTGTAAAAGAGAACCGTCTGGTAACAGTGAACAAAAACAGTTCTGTTTGGCTTGTCATGGGGATGCAGTGTATGTCAAAGAACTGTAAATATGCAAATAATTGAGTGAAAACTCACATAGGTATATGAAAATTTATCTGATATTGTTTATTCAAATCCGATACGATTCCTATCCAAGCAATAAAGGGGATATAAAATCATTTGTAACCTATTATTGTCAAAGTTGTTTCACACAAAGAGTGTGACAAACAAACATATCTTTTCTGTAGGTGAAAGAAGCTTGTCTGCAGTCCGAGTAATGCTGATATTCTGCGCGGGTCATTTGTCGTGTAGCCTCATCAGCTTCCTATTCAAAGGATTTGGATATTCGTGAAAGTAGTTGAAAAGCTTATTTGCAGACACTGAATAGACGCCTTATGAGCTTCAATACCACCTTCATCCTCTTCATCATTAGATTGGTGCCCATCTGTCTCAGTACGAATGATTGTCCCGATTTCTTAGGGTAGCTTAATTGTGATCTTCTGTGATTTCGCAGTAAGTTTATCTGTGATGCCTTTATTCAACTGAGATTCACGGCAAATTAGAATAGACGAACCATCAGCCCTGTCTTCTAATGTTTCAACTTTGACTCCTCCACATGAATCCTTCGCATGCTTCCGGGCAGCTTTCTCTTGTCAAAGAGGTTCTTAGACGATTGACCTTCCCCCTATCATGCAGAATGAGAAAAATCATGTCCTCGGCCGACAAGTAATGTGCCCCACGGCGGGTAGCTAATACACGAGCTTGAACAATTTGTTACACCTGTCAGTTACTAAATTGAATAAGGTGTAATTGACCAACGAACCAGCTCAATTAATTGATATCTTCCATCTGAGCTGTGATCCTGCACTTCACCGAACACAAACATCTTTGGAAAGTAAAGTATCAGTACGGACTTCCAGCTTTATCGTTCAGTCCCTTCTTCACACCAGAAATCTTGTAAGCTTAATTAGGGCTCCCTTTAGGATACTGATATTCTCAGTTAAGTTCCCGCCCCTTTGTTGTTGCGTGAGAGAACATTAATGTCGCGTGGTGGCACTTCTGTGGTGAGTATCAGAGGTACTGAGCAGAGTCCAAATTAGTCTAATATTGCGTGGGAACTTGGTACTCAGGCCTCAGGATTCGTGACAAAAATGCCATAAATGGGAGAATAAAAGTATTGTCCCCAAGTTGAAATTATGTATAAGTCGTCGTTATCATTACTGCAATCGAATTGAAAGAGAAGTAGAACAAACCATCCTAAGCAAGTAAGACTAAAAGAGCAGAAAACAAGGCCGTATACGTCAAAATCTGCAAATTATAGGTTCTCATTGCTCCTGAAGTTGTCGAAGAGTCACCACCGCTAGCAGCAGTGGGTAATGAAGTAACCACTGAACGTGAGGAGCTTGTTGCATTTGCAGGTTGAACCATACTAGTAACCAAATAGGTTATTAATTGGTCAATGTGGGGCACTTTATAAGAACTCACAGGAAGTTGTTGAACTCAAAGAACCAGTTCTGATCTGAGGAGGACTGTCGCGGAAAGATAGCTTGACCGTAGACGTAGATCATGATATCCATGTCAATCACAGTTGTTGTCGTTGTTATCACAGCATAACTGCAGTTACCAAGCCCACTGGAAATGATGTTGGTTTGGTCATACCGCTTGGTTTGTCCATTGATGATTACATCAAAATACGTATTATATGATGCCATGTTCAAATAAACAGCAGATGCTGCAGACACAACATTTTAACTGAGTTAACATACGAAAATGGGGAAAGATTCCACTGACCTGAAGTAATCTGCAAGCTGAGAGAATGAGATGCACTTGTAGTTCGCCTCGAACTGATAGTGGAGTTGCACGACGAGACACCAGCGGCCCAATTTGCTCCGGTATAGGTGATACGCGGGTCACTAGCAGCGATTCCCACCACCTTCGATCCTGGCGGGGGAGAAGGTACAGGAAGGGGTGCTGGCACAGAAGTCCTAACCGGTGCAGCACTCGATGACGAGGACGGAGAAGGTGGAAGGCTAGTACTTGGTGGGGGAGTGTCTTCCGAGGTTGGTAGCAGGGGATCCGCCGCTTTCGTTGTTGTAGTTTTCGGGGGTGGCGGCGGCGGAGGTGGTGGTGGGGAACTGGATGACCGACACTTCGGAGCATTATTTGAATCACGGAAACAGGTTGAGCCAGGAGCTGATGAATCCAATACTTAGTGACGTGCCAGTCAAAAATGCATGGAAAAGGAACTCACGACAACAGAAATCATCGTTGGAACATTTAACATAACCCGAATTCGAACATTCACCACTTGGTCCGTCGCCACATACCTCGCCTAGAGGACAGCATCCCTTTTTGCCAGAGGAGGTAATCCAACAATTAAAACTAACGAAGAATAATATATTAGACGGTACATTCACGGTAGTCAAGAATTGGTACTTGCGCTGCGCCACAACACCCACCACCTAATAATAGTCAATTAAGGACCTCGTGCATTTGGTAAAGTTTGCTACCAACCTTTACAGCAGTTTGACCCTCCTGGACAACAAGAGACAGAGTCACATCCGTTTTCCGAGTCTTTGCAGCATCCTAAGGTACGTTGGAGAAACTTTCAAGGACCAGTCTATTTATGACTTACCGCCTGCGTAGCACCAAGATCCGGCATTGCAACAGTAATCTTTCAAATGCAAAAAAAATGAATCAGTAACTTTTCTTCAAAAGGTGACTAAGAGCTTACCAGAGCAGCACCGTCCACCAAGTGGACAGCAGCCACCATTCGTGCATGCACCATAGCCAGTGGGGCAGGATTGCCGAGCTTGCAACAGACCATCCAGAACACCGCGGCGCTCTAATTGTGCAGGAGGGGCTAGTGGTCTATCGATATGAGGCCTGAGAAGAGTATTGGGTACAGCCAAGTCATTAACCACAAAAATTCCTCCAGGCACTTCAATGTCAAGATTTGCAACAGCACGCAGAGTATAAAGCCATAAAGTAGCTACAGGCAGGATACCTCTCCTCTTTGACATGCTGTTAGCAGGCGGATGTTAAGGAACACCAAGCATGCCTCATAGGTTCTTATAGGTAGCCCTGAAAGCGCGCGATGATAAAAATCTCATGTCAGGGATGATAATGTACGTCAATAGCAGGCTGTCATGTGGTGGCTTCTTCACTTTATTTTAAACATTCAAAACTGTTGTTTCCGTTTTTGTACAGATTCTGGAAACAAGTCTCGACGTAGCTTCCGTCTTAATGTGAAGCAGGTAATTACTTCTTGTTTTTTTGTCAAGCATTGCCCGGGATTTAAAGCCATATCTGAATGATTAGCTACTTATGGTTGTGGATAATTCCAGGGATGAAGTTTCCTTAGTGACAATTCTATCCCGACAAGATCTATATCATCAGGCCGTGTTATGTAGTAAGTATAAAAACAAAACAGACCAAAGAAACAACAAAGCATTGCCCCAAGGTACCCTTCATTGAAACTATATTAGTAACATCCCGATTCAGAGTGCTTTACCAAGTCATTGGACGTGAGAAGTGAAGAGTAATTGTTTTTAATGCTGTGAAAGAGAATCATCTGTTTACTAGCTAGTAGCAAACAAAGTGAACCTAAATAGCTCCGCTGGGCTTGTAATGGGGATGCAGTGTGTCAGCTGGTCTTGGCACGTCAATGAACTGTAAAGGTGCAAGTGATTTAGTGGAATCTGACATAAGTAAATAAAATTTATCCGACATTATCGATTCAAATCCGATATGATTACTATCCACGCAACACTGTACGTAGAGAACACCGGCTTTAGTTATAATTCACATATCATGTTGATATTCAGCACAAGCAATATATATCAAATACAAAAATTTAAGAGCCACGCAAAATAACAACTTCCTACTTGGCATCAGTCAAAAACTCCAGAAGAGTATTGGTATATCTACCAGAGTTAGTGTCAACAACAACTGTCAAAAATTGTCAAAAAATATGCTTACTTATCTGGTTCTTCGTACGCAGCGAGATGCGCAGAATTTGAGAACACAATCCATTTAACCCGGTCTACCAATTTAAAGAATGGATCTATGGTCTCGTGTTGTACTTCATCGTATTCACCACTTGTAATTAAAGTGGGTACGCGGATATTGTGGAGTATACTCCTAATATCCCAAGTCTTAAGAGTCCCTACAGTGGTGAACTCCGAAGGACCCAACCTAGAGATGACATGATTATAACCTCGCTAAAAGCGATATAGAATGACGAACATGGTGTGATACACCGTAGGGTTTTTAAAAATGGCAGAGAAGGATGTCGTTACGTCTTCGGGCCATGGGTCTAAGCGGCATATGTGCTTTGCGTAGAAAGCACCTGCTAACTTTTGATACTCTTCGGATTCGGTGGTTCCGTCCGCTTCGTGCTTTCTGACCGTCTCAACATAGCCTTCAGGGAATTGTTCAAGAAGCCTATTGATTCCAGCCTGGTATAATGCTATAGAGGAAAGTGGACTAGCAAGTACTAATTTCTTCAATCCGTTCAGATGTTGGCGTCCAGGTGTGGCTGCGTATTGTGCACCAAGCATACCTTTAACAGGTGATATTCTAATTCAGTATATGTTCGTAGAAGATGACCGGAAATAATGATATTACCTCCCCAAGAGTGTCCCAGCAAAACAAAGTTATCCTGAATTCCGAGGTGTTTCACCAAATTGTCAAGCTCGTCCATGAAGAGTTCAGGAGTCCAGAATTCTTTGGGAGCATCGGGAAGATGGGTAGATTGACCATTCCCAAGTTGATCGTATATCACTATAGGTATCCTATATATGATAAGGATGTCGTGTTAATTGTAGGGTATAGGAGCACTCACTCTGCCGCTTCCCATAGAGACTTGTGTACTCTAGAATATTTCATACCAACATGAGTTCATTATTCGCAGAATAGGTTAATCACTTAATTACATCATGTATAGGCCAGTTGCTCCTGGACCCCCATGGAGTGTGACAACAGGGGCACGTCCTGACTTGAGGTTTCCGACAACTTTATACCAGGTCTTGTACGTCTTTCCATCAACAACGAAATCAGCCAATCCAGATGTTTCTTCGGGAGCTCCCATAGTAATGAGTTTCTACTTGTCGAGGTATGCTTTCTGGAGCGATGTATGGAGCCGTGTTGGACTTGGGATAATATATACTCTGCACGAAACCTGATAGCGTGTGTGGCTAATGAAAGCTTTATCAGCAGTTATCTGATCAGTGCACTAAAAATAGTAGATTTATATTACTCAGAGGCTATGAATTTATAAATAAGAAGAGGGTGAAGGCGATGCTGCTGATCTATTCCGTGGCCATTTGTTATCATGTAATTGTGATGAAACATATACGAAATCTAACGTCAATCCCCTCTTGATTGGTATTGGGCTTGGATATATCCTACTTTTTGAAACCTGTGGTTGTCCTGCAGTGGCATTTACATAAATAGACGATATGGCTCGAGGCTATGACTTGGTAAAGTGTGGTGCTACTGACTTATGAGTCCATGGCTGTTTGTTTTGTAATTGTTATCAGGAATTTGTGATAAGACGATCCAACCTTCTAGAGGGAGTTAATCTTCGAAGTATGGTTTGCATGCCGGTACTTACATAACCAGTCGTCGGAACTACATCGTCATGTTCCGGATGTTGAAGTGAATTATTTGCATTTTGCGAAATATTTTCTCTTTATAACTTAACTTCGAACAAGCGCCTTGGCTTGGCATCATAATCCTTCTCCTTTCTCTATGTAGTCTCATTACATATGGTTTGTCCACATATCTATCAAAGCAGCAGTAGAGGAAGAGACCATAGGGAAAATGGTTGGAACTGACCTACCAGAAAAAAAGGGCCAAAGAAGGCGGCTCGACTTTCCGAGAGATGCGCTTGTCTCAAAATTAGCTGCACAGCGTATGCTATGATTTTGCAGAAGAATTAGATGGAAATGAGATTCCAGCGACTTCGACAAGGCTCGTATGTACAGACATGATGTCTCTGTAAAATTGCAATGATCAGCTCGGAATCATCTTCATGCGCTGTCACGAAAATCATCCACACAAAGACCTTAGGCCTTTAGGTCCTATGGTGGGTAATTGTAACTTCTGTATACGGGGATACGCAGAACAAAAGTAATCTATAGTTGACGTAAAAATAGATTCATCGAAACCGCCGAGTGACAGATCCGGACCTGTCCCATCATGATGAGAGCGCCCACTGGAGGATGTGATACGACGAGGTTAATCTTACAATTGAATTGGAGGATTCATGTTGGTGTGGTCTTTTGATGATACGAATGAATACGGACTGCCAGTAGACTTATTAACTCGTTGGTGAGAGACACATCAAACACACAGCTGTTGCCGAGCCAGTGTCGGGACATCAGAATATTTGATGGCCAGGCCGCCGAATGTGGTCAACATTTTGTTTCACGAATGGGCGTGTCAGCAAACATATCAGCAATCACGGGTGTGAAATCCGTGATGTTAGGATCTTGCATCCGAACAGTGTAGTAGGAATTATATTAATTATATGCGCGAAATTTGCGATGCTGCGATGATATTTATCGCATTTAAAAAATAATTTATAAATTGAGGTCTATTTATGCTGGTGATCAGATTGGTGCTATTCTTGTTTTTGCTGCGTTGTGAAGAAGTGAGCGCACTCAGGGTCGGTGAAACGCATATATATT
Source organism: Floccularia luteovirens (assembly GCA_009739215.1). Taxonomy (NCBI): domain Eukaryota; kingdom Fungi; phylum Basidiomycota; class Agaricomycetes; order Agaricales; family Squamanitaceae; genus Floccularia; species Floccularia luteovirens. The sequence continues at coordinate 515,513 of VSJF01000004.1, forward strand.
ACGAACATGATTTAGTTGGTGCAGCCAAGTACATTGAGGGGAGCAGCTAATAGCTTTGGTGAAAGTAGAGAAGAGGATAGGAGAATGAGAGTTGAGAAAGGCGGAGAGGAGTAGTCAAAAGTTAGTGTATGTTGTGTTGTGTTTAGCAAAGAGTATGTAGTGTGACATGAGTGTGACATTGACCCTGTTTGGGCTTTCTCCTTCGATCCATCTGACTCAGCGGAAGTTGCACCTCCCAATGGCACGATTATCCCCTGCAAGGTTGGCAATTTCTCGTTTTCCGGAACAATTTATTCTAATTCTCTTTTTCTCCCCTTCCACAATGTACTTTTCACCTAGATCCGCCTCTCTCCTGATCACTCTCTTTGGTGTACTCACTAATTCGTCAATCACTTTTCAAATCATATCTTCATGGCGGACGCTCAAGTGGGAACCAGAGAGTGAGTGGGAGATGTCCAGTGATAGTTGGAGGGTCGACGGGGTAAAAATCATCTGGGCCCTTTTTTCTGCCTACTTCATCTCTGCTGCTGCAGTATGTGCGGTGGGCTTCCTCGGTGTTCTCAGGGTATGTCTCTCCTTGTCCTTCCTTTCCTTGTTAATCCCCTCACGCCATCCATGCCATCCAGAGCAAACTCTCTTATGTTCGCTTCTATCGAGACTATTCCATTGCGGACTTTTCATTTTCAATGTTCTTCACCGCACTGGCTACGTTTGGAGCTTTCAGAAACTCGACCAGGGCTGGTTTGTGCGAAGAACTGTCGCACCATCCTGAGTTGTTACAAGGTATGCTAGAAACTGGCCTCAACTTGGAGAACTGCGAGCGCTGGTTAGAGCGTGCAGTGCTTGCATGTGTTGCGGTCATGTTTATTATCATGCTTATTCGCGTAAGTTCTACCTTTATCTCTATCTCATGTTGTGCTGAGACTTATTATGACTAGTTGCATTTCTTGCTTGCTATTTCTCATTACTATTCTCATCTATCGAAATATCAACACCGTTTGCCACATCGCGAATCCTCTCCCTGTCATTCCTCAACAACACTTCATCGTATCTATCTTATCCCACGCCCGGCGCAGCCGATACCCGGGAATGTTGAATACGTGTACACGGCCGTACCACTTAACTCGCTACCCATTGACGTTCAAGCCAGTGCACAGGAGGCGTGGGTATCTGAGAGCAACCCGAAATGGAACCGTCAATCACATTCGGGGTGGTTTTCTCCATTCCAATACGAGTCTTGGGTCTCATCTCCAAACGACCAGCAACCCCAGTCACAATGTGCGCCTTTGACAACGCGTCCGCATAGACACCATCACCACCGTCACCACCGTTCGGCAAGTTCGGACCAGACTGGTCTAATCCGTCTGTCAATAACGTCAAACGAGGGTCTTTTGCCATCATACAACAATAAGCAAGAAACCAGTTGAACGGCTTAGATGTGTTGTTTCATTCTGATAATGTGGATCTGTATATCTATATTGATGGGCCCGGGGTAAATTATGGATAGCCAGTGGTTTATGGCTCATATCCTCTCCTTTTTCTTATTCTTTCCTCCCTTGTTTCCTGCATTGTGCATCTATACATTTAGTTTTGCGCGTTGTATCTCATTCAATTTGTTTAGCATGGGCATTCCAATGTTCAGGTGTGAACAAGCACTGGTATCGTATCATGAAAACGATGTAGTCGCAACTCCCGGTTTTGATTTAGGGGCCTTGCTCGGCGCCCATGCATATGTCCGACGGAACTCTTTACTTGGCTTACGATCGTTGTACTATGTTTCACAAATTTCTCACTCAAATCTTATCCACCAAACCACAGTTATTTAATATTTATTCCCTGTATATACTGAGAGCTATATAGGAAAATATATCCACACGACATATTCATGTCTTCTTCCTTACCCCAAAGCCTGCTCCACCTGTTAATCGACTCTTTTTCGAACCATTGCTCCGCGCTTGCAGATTTGTAACTGCCATAAATTTTGATTGGCCTGTACCCCGGATTGTCACTGGCACTTTTCAAGTGGTTTTCAGTGGTTGAGAAGTATAGCTACATTTGGAAAGCTATTCACTAGGCCCGGATTCCTCCAAGTTCGAGATACTTACTTACCAGGAGATTCCATCCTTTATTATGAAGCGAGCTCCACTTGCTGGATGTGGGCGCGATGCTGAGATGAAGATCTAGGGAATGTTTGATTTCCGAGTTTGTGCGGACTCTTTCATGAAAGAATATAGAAGATTTGGAGCTTTGAATTAGTGCACCTGAGACCCAGAAATCTGAATGACTTGTGGATATATAAACAGATCTGCTATGCTAAGAATAGTGATAGAAAACACTGGAAATACCGCAAACTAAAATGAATAACTATGGTCCTTTTGCTTTTGTTAAAACCAAACTGAAATAGGAGAAACCGGAATCTCTTTATGCTCCGACCTCTAAGCTTTCAGCACCACCGGACTTCTTGACTTTTTTCTTAAAAGAGAACACAGGTGGACGCTCCGCATATTTGCGGAGCATCCGGATGAATTTGTTATTCGCCTGCGAATCGTGTTTGTCAGAGTCAAGTCCCCGGAAAGAACGAAGGAGCCTCTCCAGATCTTCAACAGATTCTGGCTTTGGCGCTGCTGGGTTCCCTCTGGGGTATATAGATTCATATGTGGGTACGGTGGACTGAGAGTATGGAGGTGGTGGAAATGCTCCTGAATAGGAAGTGTAGACACAATCTGGTCGAAATTGCATACGAGTAGAGAATGTATCTGTGCTGGGCGTGTATGGAGGAACAGTTCGAGAAAACATTGAGAAACGGTTCTGTCGTCGCCGGGTTGGTATATAACCAGGCCATTGAGCTGCGGACTTGAGAGGAGATTAGTACATTGTAATTGACATGTAATATAAGTCTAACGCACTGGAGAGACCATATTGATATTGCTATAGAGTTGTTAAAGTTGTTCGAGTATTGAATAGAGTATGTATGTCGAATTCTAAGCACTTCCCCAGGTATTAAATAGTGTAGCCAAGTTCTCCTAACCACCATTGGAGTTGTTCGAAAGTCGATCATATCCGAGCTGCTCCCGACAATCCATTAGCTGAGGGCAGTACATGTCGATCGATCGTCCGTAACTGCCGACGCCGTTGGAACGATAAGTCTGCAGAATTCTGCTCATATGTCAGAATTCCTGTCCGGAATTTGTGTTCAATGTTCAAGTTCATGAGGCTTCTTCCAATCCTAAAGCCATACATACATCTTACGTAATGATTAATTGTGATATCTACAGCAATTTGCTCCAGACATTTCCTAACATTTAATCCACCATTCTTGTTTCGTTCTCCTGGCTTGCAACTCACCACCCTTGAAATTCTGAAATAGCGTTCTAGACGTATAGTCCCGTGGGTTCTACACCGAAATAAAATATCAGAGGATTGAGACAGAAAGTCTCGCGGAAAGTCCTAAGCTGGGATGATGCATAGGACATCATCAATGGGGAATAGAGCAAAGACATCAAATCAAATAACATCCGGAAAGTGTCAAGCTTACGAGCATACATACACAAACTGGTTCTGCAATTTGATTTTGTAGGTCTAGTCTGTGTTCACTCTACGAGCATCTCCTAACAATCGGCCCCTCTTCCCTTCAATTCTTCGGAGCCATGCCCTCCGCATAACTATCCTATTCACAGAAATAGCATATGTTTGGTTCTAGACAGGCAAATTTTATTTGTGTCGACACGGACCAACTTCAAAGGCCATTTTCCCAGCCATCATGATGATATTCAGTCTACAATATTCGCTATTCTTGGATCGGTCCATCCTGTTTTCCACTGGACCAACGTGCGCGCATACAGTTTAGTTGAATAACATCACCAAATTGCTGTCATGTCAGATTGTTAATGTTATATGTCAGTTTGAACAGAAATATTTCTTGGCACGAGATCTGTATTGGCGCGCTCGCCAAGTCATCTTGCGTTCAGATACTATTTATAAAGCATACTTCCCGACAATGGTACATCGCACATGATGAATGGAGAACAAATCTCGAATCTCGTGCCCAAAAGCAGAACATGCCCTATGTCATGGGATCTTATATTGGGAGTATTCTTGTTCATTGCATCTATAAGGTTCCCCGTTTGTCGCAGGAGATCATTGCTACTTTGGCATCACGCAGACGAATCCCAACACAAAAATTTCCTGGTACGAGGTTTTTATTAGCCATTTGCTAACAGGTCAGTAAACCTCATGAATCCCCTGGTTCGACATAGTCGATAATGAATAAAGGTGCAGACAGTTTAACAAAAAATTATGAGGCGATATGGTAGCTGCCAGCGGTTACAACGATAAGGGTTTTTTCAGACTAAAGCAACGCCCCGCAGTTGTCTGTCAGGTAATTTATTTGGATGTCTGTTTATAAAGACTATCGCGGATCCCGATTTCTAGAAGGACTACGAAAACCAAAATCTCGTCAGATTTAGCTTCAAAGGCCAGTATGCATATCGAACCGCACAGTTAACCCACGACGCAGAATAAGATACACAGGCTGTGCGGGGGGCCTTAGTACCCGGTCAGCCACATTGCACTCCCGCGAGCAAGTAACATTTTTGTTCCGCATTGCCCGACCATGCTGTCTGTTAGCCACCGCACGGTTGCTCTTTTGCTATTTGAAATTCCTTGAAATGTACTAACTTAGCTGACATTGTTTTACTCGCAGGTGATTGATGGTGCCTATCGATGCCGCTTGAGTTATGGAGTTTTTAATTATGATTCAAGCGAGCTAGTATTTCCAGACTCGTTTGCTAGCGGATAGTTGCATTTCCTGGAATCTGAGTCTAGAACTTATGAAACTGTTGAGTCGCGATCACATCGATGGAGGTTTGACATATGCCTAGGTCCATCCAAATCAATAAGACGTACAACGACTATTCCGGAAACATAAATTAATGTTCATTTTCACAAATTTTCTGGAGGATACAAGACACGTACATGTAAGACAGTGTTGTTTGAGGGTATATGAAGACGTTTGCGGGACTTTCCTTGGCATACCGTGAACATACACATGGTCTCGAGCCCTTATTAATATATCCAACAAGATGTGATTCAGTTTTCAGCAGAGAAAGAAATTTGGATCTCATTTGACCTTTCATGCACTAGCAACTGCTTACAGCCGCGGCGAAAGGGATAATTAATACGACCTGAACGGAATCCAGACCAGGGAAACAAAAATCACAGTGTAAGTTCTAGACAGAGGGCACGGACAAACTTGAAATTTCACATACATTAGTTCTATGTAAATCCCAACTTCATGTGATGAGGGGTTTTGACAGTCTGTGGAATTTTTTTTTCGTGTAAGCTCCCATGCTAATATATAGTGATGGTCTGATACGAAGTTGTTGGAAGTCGTGTTTCTCCGCTTTCCAATTGTTAGAGATCATCGATCATTGATTATTCGGCATGACCAGTGATTAATAAAAAATACCAAATCATCGGGTAGATGTTATGGATTCCGTGCAAACGTTGAAATTTGAAACGCAATGTTTTCAAGTCAAATTTTGGGGTATACGGTGCACGATTCTTACCCTCGGCATTTTTATAACTCTTATACTGATGCCAACATAAATAAATATCGTACACGGTACATCGAAAGCTCCAAGTAGTAGTAGGTTGGCAGGTGTATGATAAACATCTCACTTCTAAGTCAGATGAAAGCATTAAATATTTCTGTATCATGCATTGTTGGTTCTCAAGATTTGTCACTACTAGTTCTATCACCTACAGTATGAGTTAGCCTGTATGCTCATCGCTTTTTTTTGGCTTGATCAAATTCTTCTCGCGGGGGGAGTTCAGGAAATGTATGTACCACCAAAAAAGAGTGTTGGATCTTGAACAGGACTGAATGACAGATCGCAAGTCTTTAAAAATAGCGAGAGCCTAGACCTCAGTCAGTTCGGCTCGGGGAGTGATCTCCTTTTTTATTTCCTCTTTAGAACTGATCGATGATCCCCTCGCATTCCGTAACGAGATCAAATGTCCCAAAAGAAATCCGGACTTCAATTTTCAATGGATAAGTGTGGAGTATTGGAGAAGAAATCAAGATGTTCAACTCCAGTTAGGAACTTGCGTGTGGTTAATATATATAGACGCCAATAACCTCAGACAGTGATTGGTTGACGGGCAGATGTGCCCAACCCCAGGAGGTACAGGAACCTGCGTCTAGACCCAGGTGTGTTCTTATATTGTGGGCTGTGCTGCGTATTAGGTTGTGGAGACGGATTTACCAAAAACGTAAATTAGAATAATAAATTCAGCCTCGAGTACCTTGGGACGGTGAAACGGTTATTATCAATTCCTTAAAGACTACATTTATAAATGAAGAGAAAAAGTCTGACCTTGTGTAGGTAATGAAGAGCTTGTTCCCGGTCTTCCATAGAGCTAGGCCTTCTGTCTACTGCCGAGAGTAGGTATATTAAACGTGTTCTTTGAGTGATCACCCGCGAAATCACGGTGGATCTAAGGCGGCTTGGCTGACAGAACATAATATTATTTCTGACGGAGGGTAGTGGTGGACAAGAAAAGCAGGGCCGGTATTTGAATTGACCAGGCTTTTCTATTTCCAGGGGCTTGTTTTATTTCCAGGAGAGACTTTTCTGGTAGACTTTGCGACGTGAAACGGTTTGCTCTGATAAAATTGAAGGTAATCTCAGTGAGGCGCCTCTACTGGGCGTCTTTTGTGTGTCATATGGTGAAAGAGTAAAATGGCAAGTGAGAGAGATTGTAGACCACGAGGTATGTGCAAACTGGTGCATGTGCTGTTTGATGAAAAATTAGTCACACTTCCTTTGGCCGCGGTGGTGAAAGATAGTAGAGAATAGAACTTGGGGAAGCGTAGGATATATCAGCCGATTTCAGTGGGGTTAGAATTCTTTTCGTCGCACCTTCGGGCTGGAAAAATAAATATACTTATTAAATATTTACGGAAATTGGATTCTGATTGGTCCCAAGGAGGAAAAAGTTTGTTGAATGAGGAGATAAACCTTGTTAATAACTTACGGCTCGTTGCGGAGACATCATATTGACTCCTCGATGTGCAAGCAGCCCCCAACATGGTAGTAGCCAATAGAGATGTCTTGGTAAGGACCAAACAAAAAAGGTTAACCAATCATTACATAGTCCACGAACAAAGGTCTGGAATTGCGGATGCAAAGGGCGAAAACCGATGGGAAAGTAATTGCTACCGCTTGTTGCTACCTCATCGAAAGCCGGTCCGCCCCACCGTGACGAACAGTGGCAGTATTTACGGCTTCATGATCCAAAAGCCTAGACCTTGAAGTATATCGGTAGGGTCTTGAGTTTGATTCTGGATAAATGACCTATTCTGACATTCTGTGTGAGGAACATACCAGATTCTCCTGTGCATCTTGATATGATAAAGCGCTATCCCCATTTCTGAATAGGCGCCTGTTGGAATAATTAGGGCATACACCATGTTCGGCAGCATCATCTGAGCAAGTGACTCGAATTCTTGGAACATTGAGAATCTTTGTTATCATCTGCGGCAAAACATAGTGCCAATTGAATGGGCAAGAGAGTCCCTTGAATGGTTTTATCAAAACATGTCCATGGAACGATATACACAGCACCAAAAGGCGCGGTCCATACCGGTACTCACGGGTAATTTGGGGCAAATAAGGAAAAGGCCACTTGGGAAGAGGAACTAGAATCTGGCAGGAAGCGACCGGCGGAGAGGTTTGGACTTAAAGTTGAAGGGACGGGTTTGGGCAAATATACAAATGCGATCTGTAGATGGCTGACTGGCCTAGGATTGGCTGTTACAGAAAACTCTCAAAGGCAGCAAGAGGATGTTCCTGAATTTATGTCATCAGAGGGTCTGTTTAATTGAAAATTGTGTTGGCTAGAATCAATGAGGAGGCACAAATGTGAAGAGACCAATTATATGATGAACTCTATTGGTGGAAGCAGATATTCGGGGACCATGTGCACCTGTGAAACGGAGAGATTGATCGATTATCATGTATGAATGTTTTGGGCACCGGGAAGAGGTCAGTTAAACGTACCAATGGGTCGGGTATGTATAGATGGATTGCAGCAACGTTATTCAGATGCTCCAAGACAGGAACAAATGGAGAATCAAGAACGGCTCAGCTCCTCGACATCGCACAACAACGCCGATGGAATGTCCAGATCAGTTCCAGCCTAGACTTCTTCCTGGTCTTTTTTTTTATCAGCCTTTATAAGTCTAATTATCTTCCTCTCCTCACCTTTCTTACTATCATCATGGCACGCACTCACGGTAGATCTTCCTCGCCAGAACATGTTGACCCCCTGTCTCAATCTAAAAAACCAAAAACTTCCCATCACGACCCCGGAGTTCCTACCACTTCCACACATACCATTCCAGCCGAGCCTGTGCTTCCACGTTTAACGGAGCCGGCTGCTTGCTTTGCCCCTGGCATCTTCGATCACAACCATATTGCCCGTCTCCACGCGAGTTATGTTTCAAACCAACCATTCAAATATGCGCTAGTCGAAAAGTTATTCCAGGACGACTTGCTGCAAAAGGTCAAGGATGAATGTGTGATCGAATTGAATTTTGCCGAGAAAGAAACGGATATTTACAAGGTTAGCGCTTTTTATATCGTCTTCCCAGTTACTCATGGTGGCGCTATCATAACAGGTCAATCAGACTGGCGACCTTGCCTCACTCAACTTTTTGTCTTCCTCACAAATTGCTGTCCTTACTAATCTCCTTACTCTGAGAAATGCCTTGTATTCTTCAACTTTCAGGGCTTTCCTGCAGGCCGTCACTGGCTGTGGACCCCTTTCGGGCAAAAAACAGGATATGTCTGTAAACTCTTATACGAAAGGGTGCCACCTGCTCAATCATGACGATGTAATTGGTACACGACGCGTCTCTTACATTTTATACATGCCCCTTCCCCATTACCAACTCTGGCAGAAAAGTTGGGGTGGTGCCCTTGAGCTTTACCCAGTAGAAGATGGTTCAGATGGGCAACCCCAGCCCAAACCTATGCCATCAAAGAGCATCCCTCCTAGTTGGAACCAGTTCATATTTTTCGAAGTTCAGCCGGGAAAGAGTTTCCATAGCGTTGAGGAGGTCGTAGTTGGTGGGGAAGGTGAAGACGGCCGGGAACGACTTAGCATCAGTGGATGGTTCCATGCTGCTCAGGAGGATGAAGAAGGTTATATCCTTGATGCACCTGCACCAGAAGTCAAGAGCTCCAGGGAACAGCTTGTATGCGTCCTTTATTACTCTTCATGTCATCCCCTTGCTTATCACAAAAACGTAATTGTGATAGACATCAAGTTCAACGACATTCAAAGATTATCCCATTCCAAGTGGTTCGGCACCAGATCTTTCGCTTACCGCACTCTCGGAAGAGCATCTCTCTTTCCTCTCAGAATTTCTCAACCCTGTCTACCTACAGCCACGCACGATGCAAACACTTGCCACACGCTTCGCAGAAGAGTCATCCCTCGAATTGCACCATTTCCTTTGCAACCCCCTCGCTGACGCGCTGGAACCTCGGCTACGCGACGTTGACGTAAAAGACAGCCTTGGACCCTCACGTCCAGAGCGACTTCCACCACATACTGCGGGGGCCGACAACAATAGCTCGTGGACAATCAAGGGTCCTCCTCATAAATGGCGCTACTGTATACTCAAAGAGAAAGGCGTGAGCCGTACAGCAGCGGCCGTAACTCCACGCGCAGCCCATGGATCATCTGATTTGATCATGCGTAGCTTACAAGATGAACTTTTCCCGAGTGCGGCGTTCCGTGCGTGGGTTGCGATCGTGTCGCGTTTGATGCCATTGAGATATTCGTCGGAGGCGCGCAGGTTCAGGCCAGGGTTGGACTATACACTTGCAACTAGTGAAGACCACGAAGCGAGGTTGGATGCGGTCTTAGGATTAACGCCGATGGTGAATGGGGATGGTTCAAGTGTATCAGGGTATAGGCACAGAGAGAGCGAAGTACGCGGTTGGCTGGTTGCTGAGTGGGGAGGATGGGAGGTATGTCACGATTTGAAATGCTCCTTATCTTTGGTTAATCTCTTTTTATTATAGTGCTATATGGCTCCTCATAATGAAGAAGATGACCCCGCAGTATATCGATCTAGTATGCACAAAAAACCAAAACCAAATACTAGTGAAACCACAGACCATCCCATGGACACTTCCATATCACCTAGATCGCATGTCTCACTCGAAACTGACGCAATGCAAGAAGACCCAGGTGAGGGAGAAGCTATGGAGTCAGATCAGGAAGAGGAGGATGGTACGTTGTTAACTGTCCAACCGGGATTTAACAGACTTCTCTTGGTACTCCGCGATGAACGCGTTATGCGATTTGTTAAATATGTGTCTGCCGCTGCGGAGGGATCGCGTTGGGATATATGCGCCGAGTACGAGGTTGGCATGGTACAAGAAGATGACGAAAATTTAGACGCAAATTCATGATTTCTGTCTCTTTCTTCTTTTATTGTCACGGACACGCACATTCCAACTCTTCACGAAAAACATGTGCTACCCTCATCATTCTTTTCTAGGTTGCTTCCTTGACATAACAGGCTATCTTGGACCTGCTGCAATCTTGAATATTTATAGCAGAAAAAAAACCTCTATCCTTTGTCTGCGCAGTTGCAGAGATATATAGTATATAGCATATTACATGTATACTTGGCACCTAGCCCTTCACAGGGTTCTTGGAGATAGAATGGGAGAGAACTAGTTTAAAATATGAATATTGACTTAGTTGTTATGTATTAAAATACAATTTTTTGACTCTTTTGACCGGGAATGATAGCAGCAGATTCGCGTTTTGCGAGCGCCAGTGCAGCACCTGGTTTGGGCCGCGTCTTAGGCCCTTTATGCCGCACACCTCCACTTTGTCGTGACTCATGTATAGTGCCATGTCTTTCCTCAATTTCCTCAACTTCCACCGTTGTGACACCCATTGTCTCCTTGTTATCACCGGTCTGAAATGAAGGTTTGTCGCGTCGTCCCTGCCCTTCACGCTGTGGTCTATGTCCTGCGCTAGGTTTTCCTCTGGAGTGAGGCACATTGCCATCCTCAGTCTTCACCTTCGGAGCACCCCGTCTCACAGCGTCCGCGCCTGCATATTCAACGACAAGATTCCTTCCATTCAGATGATGGTTTTTTGGGTTGATCAGCGCCGATGTGGCCTCGTCGATTGTGTGGAAGTCTACGAATGCGAAACTAAATTTCTCATTGAGCATGCCCATGCCTTTCTTTAGCTCTAGATGTGGTTACATACCCTTTACACAGCCCAGAATCCTCGAATGTACCCATACGCACTTTCCTTATCCAATTGTCTTTCTTCTGTTTCTTTGCATCTTCACTGTCCCCCTCTTTTTTATCTTTTTTCATTTTATCTGGAGTGCGGTGCGCGTCAAATAACTCTCGGATAGCATTCTCAGTTGTTTCAAAACCCAAATTGCCTAAGAATAATGTTGGGGCGGGAGGTTGTTTTTGTGTTCGTAGTATTTTTTGTGCCGTCTTTGAATGAGATTTATGGGTGCCTGTCGGGTCTAATACAGTCCCCTCTGGGGTTGTGGGTGTAGGTCTACCTTGAAAATCGTCACCTAGATTAAATGTGAGTAAATGAAAGATATTTGCGTGAAAATAGAATGACCGTCTTTAATCAGCAGCTTCCGTCCAATGAGGGGTTGTTCTGATTTTCCAATGGCAGCAATCTTTGCTTCATTGGTTGCAAAATCTACATACGCAAAACTTATCAATGATTTTTCAATAACTATGCGCACATGTATATGAAATATAAAACTCACCCTCGATTTTCAGGTTTCACTCCAGGCCTTGAAGCTACCTTCGTTGGCATGTGTATACGCGTAATCTCCCCAACACCATCGAAGAATGTCTTTAAATTATCTTGAGTCGTCTTGAAAGACAAGTTCCCTACCCAGACAGAATTCTGTCTTTTTATCGGTTGTTTTGCAGTTGTCGACGTTGACGACGCCTTTTCGTCTTTGCGTTTCTTCGACGGTGAGGTAGCATCTCCTTTCTTCTCCTCTAACTTCCTCTTCTTATGTTGACGTCGTCTTTCTGCATGTGAAAAGACAGGCTCCTCTTCTGTATTTGCAATGGGTTCCTCTTCATCTGCATCTGAAGTATCGGAGGAGTCGGAAGAGTCGTCTGAATCATCTGAAGGCTCCTTCCGCTTCCTTTTGAGATGGGATGACGGTGGGGGACTTGAGCTCGACGAGGGCGCTGAATCAGAAGACATTCCGCTCATTCAAAAAATCAGGCGCAAGAATTGTTGTTGGAATCATGTGACTGCTCGTTATGATGGGGGTACCCACAACATGGTATATAACATAGTCACTGAGAAAGTGCATGCTGCTAGCTAAGGATATGCAAGTACAAGAATAAAGATGAAAGCAAAAAAAAACATCCTAGATCCATTCACCTCCTTGTCTTCCCAACCGCGTTCCTATCTATCTCTATTATAACAGACTTTGGGCCTTTCCTCGCCATTGCCCATACAAAGAAGAATATGATCACAGCAAATTGGAACCACATCCAGACCGTTAGAAGGATCGTACCCATTCCTGACCTTCCCTGATTTACAGTATTTCCATTACTACGCAGCTGCACGGATTTAGATTCTTGAATAATTGGTGATTGGGGATCGGAGTTGCTGTGTGCCATTTGGGAATCACGATGCGCGAAATTCTCCACCATTTGTTCGACTGCACTGGCAACGCGCCGAGGAACACTAATTATGTTCGAAGGTATCGACGGACATTGTTCTATAGTTTTGCAGCGATCTAGATATTCTCTTTCCATAGCAGAGCTGTCATTGAAGCGCTTTAGATCCCATACGCTGGCGCGGGAACGAATAGTCTGCGACATTCGACTGAGCCGGGGAGACATTGGCGACATTGATGGCATTGGAACTAGAGTCTGTCTTTCTGCCTGGGGTATATTTTCTGGTGTGGGTGGCTCAACGGAGAGGCGTAGGTTACTTTTCTTAAGGGACATGGGTGTCTTCAAGGATCCTTCCGGTGCATCTTCCAAGCTCGCAGTGTGCGTACGCGAAACTTGTGACAACGGAGAAGGTGACGGTGGAACAGAAAATTGCGTGATGTCAAAAAGACTCGTATTGCGGAGTAGATGGTTGTCTGAATTCAATCCCCAGTTTTCGTCTAATTGGCTTGCTAACTCACTTTCGAGTGTTGGTTGCTCTGAAGGGAAGAGGTCTGAAAAGGGCTGACCAGGAGGGGAGAAACTGATTGATGAAAGTGCCGGCGACAGCATACCACCAGTTCCTCGTGACCAAGATGACTGGTCCCTGCTCTGGTTCCAAGGTGAATAGCTATAAGGGGTGGGGAAATTGCTGAAAGGTTTGGAACTTGATTCGAGAGTTGGCTGGTCAGAGACTGACTCATCGAAAATACCCAGAACTGACTGTCGCCTACTCTGGAAGTCGCGCTGGTTGGCAGTCCTATCGGAGGAGGAATACGAGCTGGATAAATCATCTGGAAGGTCTTGCCTCAAACGCCCAAATTCGGACGAACCACTGCTTTGTAGTGCTCGTTTTCCAATCTCTAACTCTAAATGATTTTGGTCAGCAAGAGACTCGTAAATCTTGTTGATATGATTCGTTTCCCTCTGGACCGCATGCAGTTGATTGGAGGTCTCTATCTGTTGGTCGATGATCCGTTTGTTTGCGTTCTCCAGCTCTTGAATCTTGAGTAGAAGCTGCGAAACAATGCTATGCTCCACCTTCGGAGACATCAAGGGCTGACCAGAGCTTCTGTCAGGCAAATCATTCGGAGAAAGTGACTCTCTGGATTGTTGTCTAAGAACCTTTCTTTTGGGGAAGAAGGAAAACGTAGATGTGGGACCACCGAAAAGCGATCCTTCTGGAGCAAAACTCGGTAGAGCGCTTCCTTCACTTTGGAAGTTACGTCCAAGGTTTCGCATTGCCTTGAACTTTTCATCCCGAGCTTGCTTCTTCTTCCAGACTTCCTCCACCATTTTCTCCGTTCCCCACTGAGCCCTCTCCTCAAGTTCGTCATTCTTCTCTTGTATCTTCTCGAGAGAATCTCTAAGAACCATAATCTCCTTTTCCAACCTCTTGAGTTCTCTACGGCCAGTCTGGTCAGCAGCCGACGCTTCGGATTCTAGTTTCTCAATTTTATCCATCAACTCGGCATTTTGGTCTGCCAAGAGTGAAATATCAGCTGTACAAACGGAGATTTTACGAGAACGCGTCCTGTGGTGTCCCGAAATTATGGAGGCTCCTATCACCGATTCAGAACTGGACCTGCTGAGACACGAGTCGAGTTCGGTGGGTGATTGAGAAAGGGGTGTTGATGACAGGGTAGGTGAAGAGGCTGACTGAGACGGAGGTGTTGGTAAACGTGCCAATAAAGCCTGGTGTTTCGACTTGAGTGCAATATTGTTCTCGTATAATGTCTTACACACCGCCGACGTAATACCAAGTTCTGAAGAAAGGAAAAAACAAATTAATGATGTCAGACGGCATACACGAATAGACATACCGTTCTCCCTATTCTTGATGAGATCACCCGCCTTTAGGAGTAGTTCAGCGAGCTCTTCCCGGGACTTCTCATTCATCCACTCCAGGTCTTCTTCGGATATAGGAGGAATTTCATCTTGATTAGAAGTCGCGCCACCTACCTCCCAACCAACCATTTGGAATGTAGCAGTCATTGGTGAACCCAACAAAGTATTACTCGTGCAAGCTTGGCGGGAGTGTTCGGAATACGTAAGAGCAGATGCATATGCTGGTGGAGGGGTAGATACTTTAACAGAAGACGTTCCCCCTGCTGCTCGACGAACTTTTGCTGGAGGTCGAGGACGCGGAGTCTCAGTAGTGCCAGGAAACATGACCGTGATTTTGAACTATTGCTTCAAAAAATAGAATAGTTAGCACCGAGTAGTCGAAATATACAGTAACTTGTTGTTAACTTGTCAAAGCAGATCAATATGATAACAAGAAGCGAAGGAATAAGCTGAGTATGTGAATAGTAAAGTAAAGAACGAGAACAGACCAAGGGGGTTGGGTTTTGTTTAAGGAGTTTGGAAACCGACCAGCAGCCCAAGAGCTAGTGAACATTGAAGAGCACTAGAATATGGAAGAAATCATGCATAGGAGCGAGACCAACCGCATACGACAGACGGAGGGACCATGATGTTTTTGGGTATATCCATGGCTGATGGACAAGTTGCTTATATATACAAAGTCCCAATTAACTAGGCGCTGGATATGTATAGTAGCTGCAATATGTAGAAAAATACAAATCAAATCATTCGCATGAGCACTCATGTACTCTCCACTATTAAAAAGAATAAGACATGCTTGCACAACAATGGTACATTTTTGTCAAACAAAAACAACAGCTCTCCTATCTCCACTACTGCTGCTGCTGTCCAGTAGCGCTTGGTGGTACTCCAAATCCAGTGAATGATACTGTAGAAGCTGGAGCAGTTGGATTGCTGGTAGTTTGTGAAGCCGCAGGTGCACCAAACCCAAATGCGCTAGGACCACTTGCTCCTGACTTTTGCCCAAAAGGCGAAGCCTGAGGAGTGGTAGAACCATTTGTTCCGGCACTTTCATTGAACTTGAAAGAGAACGTCGGCGCACTACCACCTGTTGTTGAGGGTGTAGTTGTTGTCTGATTGTGGGTCGAAAAACCGCTTGTTGCTTGATTTGATGAGAATGCAGACCCTAATGCAGAGCTACTGCCAAATGTCGACGTCGGTTTTGAGGGTTCCGGGTTCTTCACAGCAGCTGGAGTACTAAATGAGAATGTTGGAGTTTTGGAATCCGTGGACTGGTTTGCTGAGGTTGCTCCAAATAGGTTCCCGGAGCTCGTACCAAAGGGATTTGTAGCAGCAGAACTACCAAACGCATTTTGGGATCCAAAGGCATTGGATGTATTACCGAAAACGTTGGGAGCAGGGGCGGTCGACTTATTCAGTGCGTTGCTTCCACTTGTCGATGAGTTACTTCCAAACATATTTCCAGTAGATGCCTCTGCGGAGGATTTATTTGCACCGAAACCACTTGACGTCCCTGCACTGCCAAATATATTCGATGATGACTGATTGTTACTACCAAATGTTGTACTGCCGAAAATGGATTTTCCAGGCGCATTACTAGGCTGTGCTGCAGCTCCGTTACTTGCTTGACTAGGCATGTTACCAGACTGTGTATTGAACGGATTGGCTGATGAAGCAGTCGTAGCGGGCTTGGCAGCGCCGAAACCAGGAGTCGATGCGGTGGGATTAGCGAAACTGAACTTGGGTGCACTTGTCTCTTTGCCAGTCTCTCCGCCGGAACCAGTAGGGACTGCAGGAACCTTAAATCCAAATGTATTTGTTCCAGCCTTCTGCTCATTCTTTGTAGCATTCTGGGTCGAAAGGGGTTGTCCGGCTGCCTTGCCGGCGGGGTTGAAGTTGAATTTGACACCGGATGACGAAACATCACTGACAGCTACAGAACTAGACATTGGGTTGGTAGTTGGAGGTGCAGCATTTACTGTGGTCGTGGTCGGTGCTTTTGCAAACGAAAAGATGGCTTTCGGTGGTTCAGCTCCTTGTTTCTGACCTCCAGCGCCCTGTTTTGGTGCAGCATCTGGTCCCGGCTTTAGAGGTTCTGCTCCTTGTGAAGGAGCAGCTAACCTATTCAGCAACGACGGGCTAGCATTAGTCTGTGACTTGGTATTGTCACTGGCAGGAGGGGGTGCAAAGGAAAACAGTGGCTTAGGTGGCGCATTAGAGAGTGGGACAGTAGAATTGTTAGCAGTCTGGGGTGGAGCATTGGGGAACGAGAAGGAAGGCTTCGCTCCTTGTTCTGCAGGCTTGTTAAGGCTGACAGGTGCCGGATTGCTCTGGATAGTGGGTGTATCTTTGTTGACTGCTTGTGCGGGAGGGGCCGGGAACGTCGGGAGTTTGCTAGCAGTGGGCAAAGGTCCAAATAATGCGTGCTTAGAGGTCTCTGTGGTCCCTGTCTGGGGAAAGGCAGTGCAGGATGGTTGTCCAGAGCCCTGATTGATACTTGGAGCTGGAGGTGCCGCAACAGTGATCTGTGGCAATTTTTCTTTCTCCTTTTTGTCCTTTTCAGCTTTGTCTCTCTCTTCCTTCTCTTTCTCTGCCTTGAGTTTCTCTGCCTTCTCCCTCTCTAATTTGAGCTGGGCTTCACGTTCGGCTTCCTTCTTTTTATTCGCTTCTCTCATCTTCATCATTGCCTTTGCCTCAAGATCTTGTTTTTCCCACTTGGAAAACGAGCGGTGTATTGCTCGTGGAGATCCATTGGTACTATCAATCAAACCTACAGGAGGAGTTCCCGACGGCAAGCTGAGGCGCCCTGATGATATGACACGTTTACTCGATACAAGAGATGCCTGCTCAAAAGGATTGATCCGTGTACTGACATTAGTGGCTATTGAATGGCGGTGGGAGTCACGCATTATACGTTGTCTGGGAGCAGGCGTTATGCTAGGGCCATCAGATGATGATGGAGAACCAGCAGGGGTTGTCGTCGCAGATTTCCAAAGAAGGTTTTTGCCTATTACGACTTGAGGAGATGGAGGTTCCTGACATGATACATTAATAACCTAATTTTTGGATAAAAGGCGTAAAGGTGCTTACAGAGATCTCAACAGATAATGAAGCCCTTTCAGGAGTGTCTTGCCATGCCAAAAGATGCTGACGCTTCGCGTCCTGGTATTCTTCTTCAGTCAACCAAGTTTCGAGATAGACCTGAAGATTAGTGTTTTTGTCGGGATGTTGGGAGTCCTGGGGCTACCATAGGAGAGACATTAATGAAAATCCAGACGACGAGCAAGGTATACCTACCATGATGAACTTTTGTCTTGCCTTCTTAACCAAAGCTTGGCGAAGCCGCTGTCCATTTGGTCCGATTTTGTATTTGACGCCATTGCTTTCCCACTCATCCCCGATACGTCTTGCCCTGCTCTTGACTGATGCCTGGGATTCATCCAGGGAATCGTCACTACCTACAACTTGCTCATCACCTTGGTACGAGGCGAGCGACGTCCTCTTGCCCCGCTTCTTTCGAGAAACCTTGACAACGGCTTCATCTGAACTTCCACCGTCTTGAGGGTGGTCGTCACTATCCCGATCACGCTTCTTACCGCGTATGATGCTACCTGTATCAGACTTCCTCTTACTAACTGTCCGTCGTTTCCGTCTCCGACTCCTCGACTTAGCATCGTCATTTTCCTGCTCACGTCCACTATCATCGTCATCTCCCCCGAACGTAGATCCTGCTTCTGCACGATCGCGCTTTTTACCACGGAAGTGTGCTCCAAGTTCTGGTACGTCATCTTCATTCTCGTCCTCCTCATCGACATCCATGCCGACGTCTACATATGACTGAGGAACTTTTTCGGAGGAGAACTTGCGTGCTCTCTTCTCTTTTGGTCGCTTTAGTTGAGCTCCATCGTCTTGTTCTTCTTCCTCTCCGAACATACGCTTTGACCCTCGCTGTTTGGACTGTACATCATATTCCTGCCATTCGGCTTCTTCATCTCCTTCCATATATTCGTCCCCATTAGCTCTTCTCTCTCCTGCAGCATCCTCACCACCTGGGTATTCCCGTCCAAAGACATGTTGACGACTATCACTATCTTCAGATAGATCTATATATTTCCTGCTGATCCGGCGAGAAGGACCAGGCTGTTGTTCATGATTTGTCGTAACATGTGCATTTAATCTAATTTGTCGATCTGTCTGACCTTGTGATGAGAATAGCGCTCGAGAGGAACTATGATGTTACATAAGCGTTCATCATACAGTAAACTCGATTCGAAGAACACGCACTGGCTAATATTATCACTAGCAATTCCTGACGTAAAGGCGACTCCTGTTGAAGGACTGAAGGCACCTGGCAAGCCAATCAGCTGAGAAGAACTACGCCCGGGGTTTTCGGAGGGTTGATCACCTAACAGGTATCAATCAATCCATAGCTGAGGCGAAAAAGAGGAAAAAAACGCTCGACTACATACGGTGACGAATCTCGATTGGCTGCTGGGGCGGTGTATCAGCTGGAACAGGCTGCTGGGGAACCGACCTCGGTGGTTTTGTCTCCTTCTCTCTTCTAAGCTTGAGGACATCTGAGTATGCTACATTGAACGGGCGTTGGTCATGGTCAGGAATACCGTGCTTCCGTCGCATTGAGCTAGAATGAGTATGCATGAAGAGATGAGAAGAGAATAGACAACAAGGTATACTCACAGCTTATATGAGCGCTCCTGCCAACGAAGGAAGAACTCCCGGACGCGAAGGGAGAGAACATATGCGATGAGGCATGTTGCAATGAACAAACCAGCCTTGAAGGAGAACAGAGAGCTAGGCCAGGTAGAGGAAGAGCTCTTGTGCGCTGTTTGCAACGTTCTGTGGCCGAGGATGTCGGAGGAGTCACCCTTCATGTGGGAGTGAGTAGAGATCGCAAGAGAGACGTGACGACGAGACAAGAGAGAGAGAGATGATGGCAAAGCTGAACAACAGGAACGCGTCAAGCTCCGCTGCAAACGTCAATCTAGCGGAGCTTTAAAAATAGCTTACCATAAATACTTTTTTTTCCCATTCTTCTCTTCACAACTACAACTTTAATAAATCAGTTTACTTACCATCATTCTTTGTGACCAACCCACTCGCGTTTGCCTGGTAACACGGCTTTCTCTGCCATCGTTGCCTATACTTGTGATGTGGAATAGTAATCATAGCTTGGTCCACGCTTGTATGCCCAGCTTTCTTAGCTTTGAATCATGGTCATCCGAGTACTAAACCGAGCATACATTTCCTGTAATTAAATACAATTGTATATGCACTGCAATACCTGAAACTTGAACATGAGGTGATAGAGCAGATCAAAGTATCAGAGCGACGGACGCGGTGCCCAGAAGTTGCTCGGGGTCCCAACGCAAATTTCCAGGGCATCAAGAGCACGTGGGAAAACTCTCTGTTTTATAAGCTGGTCCGGTCATTCGCACCCCAGTCCCTCCCACCCCCTTGTCTATTCTCTCCCTCTCTTCATATCACCTTAAAATGACGAAGGTCGTCTCCCTCGAAGAACTCCGTAACCACAAAGGTCGCGACAGCTTCTATATCCTCATCCATGAAAAAGGTACTCTATACTTTCATCCAATCACATTCTTCTGGTTTGACTGACTACCTTTTGTACCATCCAGTCTACGACGTGACGAAGTTCTTGGACGAGGTATGTATTTAACTCTAAGCTATGCGTTAATAAATCTTATCATTCAACTCCTCGAACAGCATCCCGGAGGTGACGAGGTCATTCTAGCAGAGGGAGGTACGTGGCATTTGCACTATCACTAATCCCACAAACCTCATTGGTTCACCTCGTTGCCACAGGCCAAAATGCCACAGAAGCTTTTGAGGATGTTGGCCACTCAGACGAAGCCCGTGCTCTCTTGCCTGATATGTTTGTTGGAGACTTTGAGAAGAACAGTGTAAGTACAAGCTTATATTCAAACCGTTGATATTTCTGACGCGCGCATAGGGTATTCAGCTCAAATCTGGAGCAGCGGAAGCCCAAGCAAGCCGTGTTGCTGGTGCCATTGAGCAGGGCTCAAAGTAAGTCCTTATCATTACAACATATCACCAATGATCTAACTACCATACTCCGCTTAGTATGATGTACTTTGTACCCCTTGGGCTCCTTGGTGCTTACTTTGCATGGCGGTACTACACTACTGGATCCGCATAAATGTCTCCCCATCCCCACCACCGTATATACATATCAAACCTACTATTCGCTTTTTGATCCAGTACTCGCACCACGTGCGCTGTATTCACAGTGCAATTTTTTATAGTTTGCTTAGGACGCTCCATGGCGTTTTCATACATACAACATCTACTCTTTATTGAAAATTGTGATAGTTTTTAATTGAGTACATCCCCAAAAAATGCCAGGGGCTGCCCACATCATAAAACTAAAACACATGAATTGAAAGATGTGTACCACTACATGTGATAAAGTCGCAGCTCTCCGAGGAAACGGCACGTTATTCAATCCATGTTAGTAATTGAGCTGCTCACCAAAGCTAAAAAGGGTTACAATGTCTTCCAGAACACGACTGATTTACTAAATGTCCGTCAAAAATCATCCAACAATTGATCACCCTTACTTACAAAAAAAATAGGTAACCTTCTAAAAATCGAAAAAACGCGGGTCCAGGCGTCCTTTGAGCGGTTTCAATTGACCATACATAGCATTAATCACCTCTCCTTCCTGCATACTTTGAGGGAGGAAACTGGTAGACCCGGCACCAACAAGAAAGACGGCTGGGTTGTTTGCAATACATACAATGTGAGGAACCCGCCTGCCCTCCCATTGCCAGCGATCGCGAAACTGTACCTTGACGAAAGAACTTGGCAGAAAAATTTATAAATTATCATCTAATTTATTCAGGGACCCGACATCTGTACGTACACGTTATTCAGCCACGCGCAGGTCCATGGAGCGTAAATCACCATGATACCAATTCATAAAATTAAAATTTTATATCAACTTCAATGTATGTACTGTATTGTATGTACAAAGAGATCTGTGATTCTTGTGTCAATCTACAGCTCCAATAAAATGTGAATATATGGAGCACGCGAGCACGCTTGATGTGTTACACTAAAAAAAAATACATTGGTCACTGTACGTACATACGTGTATATTTCCACTCCACCCACAACTTCTGCACACCCAAGCTAGATGCCCAACAATTGACACATCCAGCCCAAGTCTGGAGAAATCATGTTGAGCCTAATGTCGTGTATAGTTCTGTAGTTTTTTTCCTTTAGTATGCAAAAAAAAAATGGTAAGAAAATGAAGAGATTGTTTTTATATCGAAAGCATCTATGACACACGGGAGAAGCTGTCAATCTGGAATGTGTCAACTTATTTAAAAACTTTTAAAAAAGATGAAAAACTGACGGATGATTGGCGCCAAACTGCTGTATTACACGAAAACGCCCATGCGGCGCAAACCTTGCTTCGCGGCTTCATTTCGTGCAGATTTCTTCGTCCCACCACGTCCACGCCCATATAACTCTCCATCGACAACAACTCGGACGTACCAAACAGGGGTAGTCCTCGCACCACGTGTGCATATGATATTATTTGCATCTTGGGAAAGTGGGAAAGAAGCCGAGGAAGATGAAAGCGAAGGTGACAGTGACCCAGAAGATACCGAAGGCGAGAGAGGAGGCGTGGAGCCTGAAGAAGACGAGAGATTTGGCGAGCCTAATTCAGATCCACCAGCAGCCACTGCAACGCTCAATGCAGAAGAGTTTGATGAAGACCTCGGTTGCGAAGACGGAGAAGACGACTGAACCGATTTGTCAATGGGAGAAGAAGAATTTATTTCAGTAGCTGAGTAAGTATCGGAAGAACCTGCCCCTACCGCAACATCTCCACGATCCTGTCCCCCGCTACACGCAACACACTCACAATCAGAGTACTTCCACTCAACTACGCGGTTTGCCTTCTGCAAATGCTGATTAAACAACGCCAGATGACCTGCTGTAGTCATCGATAGCGATGCCGTTGTTGATGCCGGTTCGTTTGCCGACGTATTTCCATCCATCAGATTCCCAGCAACAACGGCATATCTTGAATCGCTCCCAGTCAATGCAGACGCAGGATAAGCGGTATCAACCCGTGCGGAGTGTAATGAAGGCGGTGGTATCCCGTATTGCATTTGCAGGAAACCGCCCGTTGCGCTATTGCTATTTCTCTGCGCAGGTTGCGTGTTTGACCGGAACATTGGACTAGGGGGTGGGAGACCATGTTGACGGCGCACCAAAAGGTACGCTGCGCGCGCGTATGGTCGGAAAAGTCGGTCTAACCATGCTTTTGTTATTTCAAGTCCTTGGTCAAGATAAAGACCGCCAATAAAAGACTAAATATTCAAGATGATATGAATTGCTTGATCCCTTGAAAATGTGGTGAAGGGTTTGTTGTGCTCACCTCAAATACATCCGCTGTGATTTTTTTTTTAGTAAAAGTAGTGTGCGAGGAGCGAATCTAGCACTCACCTTGTATATTTGTTGATGCACGAAGAGTAATGGCTTGCGCCGGGTGTAGGCGCAAACGGTCAGGGAGTTTATATCGAACGGATCTATGTCATGCAATAAACAAAAAGTAATTTTTATATAAAAAACGGAAGTCGCATACATTTCCGCGAGAGTAACATTACCAACGATAAGCGCCCTTACTTTCTTCATATATCACATTTTAATGAGCTGACACACAACTTGGGAAGAACCGAAGAAGTAAAGGGACTCACGGTTGATGGACCAACACGAAGGCCAGGGTATTCCTTTAGCATCATGCTGGTCACTGCTAGGCTCAGAACAGTATCTCCAAGATGTTCAAACCTAAAAATGTACGGAAGGCAAGTCAGCACACCCTATATAATTTACCGACGACCTTTTCCCCGCGTTTAACTTTGTCCACGGACCAACCCCTGAAGGGATAGTGTATGCTTGAGTATACTGTACTTACTTTTCATTGTCTGGACTAAGGTCATCCAGTTGATCTTCAAATACATGTGTGGGCCGCGCGAAGAAGCTGCGGTGGGTGAACACCTGCTGCCGAATCGCATGGGATGTTATCTCGGGTAGAGGTGGAAACAAACGAGAATTGGGACCGAAATCTGGTCTATAAAAAGCGGAAGAATGTGAGCATACGAAGGCAAGGATAATGGGGAGATGGCCAACTTGAGAGAGATATTCTCTTGGAACCTCGCTGTAGATCCCATTGAGTCCTGAGCTTCTGGTGTAAATACAGAGGTAGACAGGTGTTTCTTTCCTATACCGCACGAGATCAATCCCAGTTTCAAGTCCGAAGAATTCGAACGCAGCGCAATGCAAGTGGTATACCTCAGTGAACGATACAGGGCCAGTGCTGCCGGGAGTTTAGGTCTGCTGAGGAAACCGAGAGGAGATTGAAGCGGTTAGAGGGAGTGGGCATATCGGGTAAAAACAAAAATAGGGTAAGTACTTATACCAGGATTTGGGGAAGAAATGTCTCCGACTCCAGTCTCCGCGCCAACTTGAGGGGAGACTAAAGAATGACACATGTGAGAGTGATTGTGGGATTTCAAACGGTTTCCATGATATTTCATCGATAAGATGCCTACATTCTTGCGTCGAATATCTTGATAGCTCTTCCCTGCTTCCCTTTGACAGCCTGTACCTCCGACGACCGCAAGCACACATTCTCTGTCGAGTCGTAATGCAACCAGCCTTTGAACCCTTCGTGTGTACGCTGAGATACTGGGGTCACTGACATGTTGCAACTTCGAAGCGAACCTGACGATCTCTCTATGGTAAAGTGCTATGTCCCACAGATCCGATGCCCTCCCCCATCACATGATGTCCGAAGTGTATATACATTTTCTGTCTTCCATACTCTTTCATCTAAAGCGGGATAGGATTGCATACCATATATATACATACATATGTATAACAAAAGGAACCGGATAAAAAGGATAGTCGGTTGGGAACAGATCATGTAGCAACACTGTACTAATTAATACTCTCCATTTTACGCCGCAACGGTTGTTTCTTGTGCTAAACCAGGAAGAAAAAAACAGTCAGCGGAGCCGAAAAAATAGCGGGGCAGAACAAGCCGCACCAGTACCATCCACCCGTGCTTTCTTCTTCATTTCAAAATAGTCTACATGTAAACCACATTCTGTCTTTTCTTTCCCTGCCCATCGGCCCGCTCTCTCATCGGTTGATGGTACTGTGCTGTGCCAATCACCAACACTTCTGTACCCTTGATCCAGAAGGGCGTTCCGAGGTACTTTGTTCTCTGTTACATACCACTCAACAATTGTAAATGGCCATGCGAATAGAGGGTTTAGCTTGAGCAGCCCAGTGGTATCTATCTCAAGTGGTTGTAGAGACGCACGCGCACCTCCTTGCGAGGCACGCCGTCCGGTTATGACAGCTTTCACCTTGAGCGTCTCGTACGCGCGTCTGGCCGGCTCAACCTACAAACATTGATTGATCAATCTTGAAATTTTCTGATAACAGGCATCTTGATTGTCACCTTGACAAGGTAATCATACTTCTCCTCATCGCGCTCCCAAAGTCGCTCACCATGCTTCGACTCAAATTCGTGTACATCTGCACACCCTTCCGGACGATAGATATCCACAGGGACGTTATACCGTTGGCGCACCTCATCGACAAGCGCATACGTCTCTTTAAAATGATATAGGGTATCTATGAAAATAAGCGGTGGCCGTGTAAGGGTACTATCTTCTGCGATGATCTTGGAGATCATGTCAATCGCCACGAGCCCAGTGAGGCCAAACGCCGTTGTTTGATATAATCTTGGAAGGTGTTGCATCCCCCATCGTATGATGTCTTCTGGCGTGAGATCTTTGAGATGAGCGTTAATCGCTGCGAGAGTCTCAGCGGTGAGTGGGAAGGTAAGTGGGGTAGTGAAGTTTGATGTGGAGGACATGACTTCCTTTTTTTGATGAGATGATGATTTGTTGGATAGGATAGAGCGGTGTTTCTCTACAGTTGAATACTCTTTGGTAGTGTAGCAGGGGATATTAGTGTTGGAGAAGGGAATATAAGTTGTTCTGGAAGTACAAGTGGATGAGAGACTGTAGTAAAAAACCCCGGATTAATAGCCTAGAGAGTGGCTTATCAATTCAAAAAGCTCATTCTAGAAAGTTGTCGTACGAGAAGATGCTGCTCAGCCGGAATGGAGTTTGCAAGAAACACGAAATACAAGGCTCATGAGCATGTCCATACCTTGAGCTGTTGAGCTCGCGATCGTGTCGTCAACTTGAGGAATCTTCAGAAACATGTGATCTTATCTAATCTATAGCTGGGTGGGACACTTTACTTGGGGTCGACAGCATATCTGTTGTAGGCGTTCTCATTACAAGGACCCACAAGGACCTACGTTTCCCAATCAATCCGATAATACATATGCGATCAGCCCCTGTTTCCGCGCACAGGACAACAGCGAGAATCGTTGCATATGGAAACAAGAATCTATTTCGTTATTTATTACCAAGACAAAATTATGACTACAATACAATCGCATAATATACGGAAAATGAAGAGAATGTGATTGTCAAAAAGAAATACAGTTGTATAACGTAAGTCATCAAGGGTGTATTGTATTGTACCATGTGTGTACAGTTGCATGTCCCAAGGATCTACGGTTCGAGTAAAAATATTGGAGAGCGTGTTATATGTGTAAGGTTTGAAATGCAAGAGACCGGACTGTTCAGGGAAAACGGAGTATTATGTGGATGACTCTAAGTTTGGATGTCGTCCAAGGATAGTTTTAAGCCTGCGCATTGAGCGGCGTACCAGCAATCTGCTTAGCACGTTGCTTAGCTTCTAATTGACGATCACGTTCTTGCTGGTCCAGCTGAAATGATTATTAGCTTGGGATTTGACTCGCAAGAAATAAATGGAACTTACCAGATCTTTCCAAGAGTGATCGTTGAATTCCTGTATCAGATATTAGAAAGATCGAACCCCAAAGGCATGAGAGCGTACCCTGTTTGCCATTGCCGAACGCTGGCTATGGGTGAGAGCACCAGCACCAATAATAAGTGCGATTGTCAATGCCTGAGCCCACATACGAGCTTGCACAATCTGATTTTTACAATTAACATTCACAACCCAACATCTAAGCACAAATGCGGAACTGACCTTCTGCGGATATGTCTGATACCTGTGAAACCGGAACAAGATTAGCCTCTTATGAAACCGAAGGAACAAAACGTTTGAACACACTTCTGACGCGAGATGATCGCACCGGCGACACCCATGCTTCCTGCCCATCCGCCGAGGATGATGCTGTATTGGTGACGGTTTGACCAGTCGCCGATTTTCTCTCTCAGAGTCATATGCTCCCATGCCCGCTCAAGTTGCAGTTGCTTCTCGTCAATGATACGGGCACCCTCTCCCTCCCTAAAACGGACCAATCAGAAAACCATTAAACGCCCAGAGTGAGCAGAGCATACCATTGAGTTTTGTCGTATTCAATACCTCTGCGCTCTCCCTGAACGGCGAGGCAAGGCGCAACAACGAGGACAATGCCAAGTGCCTTCAGGGACAGTGGTAGACTGCGGTAGAATGTGGAGTGTCTATGAGCGTAGTAGGTCCCTGCAAAAGCAACGCCACCACCAGCGACAGCACCCTCGATTGCGCCGCGCATAGAGGCAATGGCGTGGTCATGGAGTTGCTTTTCCGTTGTCAACTATAGGATGTCATATCAGTCAAGGTCGACCCTGAAGGATAAGAAGGCAGGGGTAGTATGCACCTTCATTGTTAAACGTGTATAGAAGTAGGTTTAGTTAGGTTAGTTGGTTGGTGAGTGAGGATGGGACAATGGCAATGGAGAGAGGAGATATAAAGGAAAGATGGTGGCTCGGATGATTTCACTATGACCCAATTCAGCTGTCCTGTCCACGCCGTCTCTTCCGGTCTCAGCCGACGGAGTGATTAAAGATGACCCACTGCGATATCCGTTCGAATTCTGTATTAAAACTAGCTACATACAGGAACAATACGGCTCAAAGTTATAACAACATCCATTCAATCCCAAGCGAGCCGTAGCATCTTCGGACATGTTTGCATTCACATTCAACCATTTCACAAGCACTCCTGACATCTAGACCACAAACAATAAGGCCTAGAAATGATCCACCGTAAACGTCCACTTCCCACTCCCAATGTCAAAATTCTCATAATGCGTGTCACGCATATTTTTCAACCGCTTCAGATGTCGTACAGCACTTGGGTGCGCCGCATCCTTGATCGGTTCCCGCGTCCCCTTATCTACTGCCCAACACCGCTCCAACTCAATCTGCGCGCGTACATTTAACCCACTTCCAGGTGGTGGCTTGTCCGCGTCGTCGCTCTCTGGATAAACACTACATTCCTTGTCTTCGAACCGCACTATTTCACCAAGCAGCATGCCCAGTTTCGATAATCCTGTCAAGTCAACCGGCTCCAGGAAGTGAATCTCTCCGTACCCAATTCGCCCTACAACTAAACCTTCAAGAGAAGACAATTGTTCGTATCCCACTTTCTTGAGTGTCGCAAGGTCGGGCTTTGACCAATAATCTCCTCTCTGCAGCTCAGCACTAGGTGCAGAACTGGCCGCATTCGTCCCGTTCACTGGTACCAAATCTGTAGATCCCTGAATGCTAAACCGGTTAGGGCTTCGCTGAATCCTTGGTGCAGGGGTTGGTGAGTCCAGCGAGTTTGTAGGTAGCGTATTTGAAGCAATTGCTGCAGCCTTCTCGGCCTCTTTCTCGCGTGCAGCAACACTAAGAGCGGGGCTAAATGTAACTTTGCCTCGCAATGGACCAGGGCTGCCCGACTTCACAAACAGCTCTGACGGCTCCACTTTCTTGTCCAGAATCACCTTCTTCACACTTTGTCGTCCACCACTGCCCAAAGCAGGGCTCGAGCTGCGTCCCAAGAAGCTATCTGGCCCAACAGAGCCAGTACGGTTATCCATTTTGTTCAGACTAAGAGCGTTCGGCTTTCCTGCTGTGAATGACACGGATCCAGCAAACGGATTTCCATTTGCAGTAGTTGTCATCGTCGTTGAAGACCCAAATCCTCTCAGTTTCGAGCTGGCAGGAGTATATCCGAGTTGTACACGTGGAACTGGAGAACGCGTTGGGATATCCACAAAGAAGCCTGTCTTTTTCTTTGGCGACTGCTCGAGATTCACCAAGCGAGGTCCAGGTGGAAGCATAGAAAATATGGGTAGGTCAGAACCAATAGGCTGTGATATTGATGCGGTCAGCGTGCCATGTGCACCCTGCGCATTAGCAGATGCATTGAATAGTCCTGTAGATCCACCAAAGGATGAATTAAACATCCCACCACTTTGTCCACTTGATGTCGAGGGGCCAAGAGGAGCAGGAGGCTTAGATCCAAACAAGCCTCCACCGTTCGTCGACTGTTGATTGGTAGATTGTCCAAATGTACTACCAAACAGGCCTCCCTGTTGCGTTTGATTATTTGCAGGTTGTCCGAAGCCCCCAGAGAAAAGTGAGGTCGATGTAGCTGGTTTATTGGCATTGAATAAGCCAAACCCGCCCTGCTGGCCCTGTTGGTTTGGTTGGCTATTTTGTTGTGGCTGCTGCTGTTGCTGTTGGCCCGGCAGTTGGTTGGAGTTGTTCCCAAATAGAGTATTTCCAAACAATCCTGTTCCACTGGGCTGCGCAGTATTTCCGAATACTAGGATGAATAACATCAATACATGGATTAAAAATATATATTAATTTCACCCACTTCCAGTTGTGGGTTGTTGGGCTCCTTGCTGTTGTTGCGGCTGCTGTTGAGTATTGCCAAAGATTGTACCTCCTGTTGTATTTCCGAACAGTGACGACTGTTGGTTTGGTGGGTTCTGTTGGGTTTGTTGTTGAGGTTGTTGAGTTCCGAACGTCCCAAAACCTGTAGTAGCGGGTTGTGTAGTGGTGGTAGCGGGGGCACCAAAAATTGGCTTAGAGGCATTGGTGTTTCCTAACCGACTATGTCAAACGGACCCACTAAATGGATAGAGTAGGACTTACCAAATGCTCCAAATGCGCTAGTATTTGTAGCAGGTTGTGGGTTTCCAAATAAGCCAGTCGATTGTTGAGTATTTTGTTGGGTATTCCCAAACCCACCACCTGTACCAAAACCACTTGTCGCAGGCTGAGTACTACCAAAAGTACCAAAAGTAGATTTATTTGCAGTATTTCCAAAGGCAGAGTTAGAAAACAACCCTCCAGCCTGTTGCGGCTGCTGCTGTTGTGTGCCGAACCCAGTCCCAAACCCTGTACTAGCTTGTTGCGGTTGTTGACCAAATGCACTGGTGCTACCACCAAATAATGAATTGGTGGGTGCGGCAGGTTGTGTCGTATTTGATTGACTAAATGCGCTGAATCCAGTATTTGCCGGTGTGGAACTGTTCCCAAAAATAGAGGTACTTTGAGCAGGTTGAGTCCCAAATAAACTTGTTCCTTGCGGTTGTGTCCCAAATGTCGCTGGTTGTCCGAACGACGTCGCTGTTTTTCGCCCTTGAAGATAATCTTGCAATCGCAGTTCCTGCAGATACACATTAGACACGTCCAAATGCGGTGTGAATGTTCACATACCTCGAATGAATACTTTATATATTGTGGCATACACGAGATTGCTTGATACATGAGGGTAACATTATTATCCTTTTCATTAAAAGGGGAGTATGGTGTGTTTGCCGTTCCAGTGGTAACTGTAGGACCATCTTGTGTTGCTATTGACATGACGGTATTGAGTGAAAATGTCAATAGCAAAACGTGTATGTGACTCACCGGTTCCGAATCCAGTTGACGGCTTTGGATTAAATAAACTCGTATTGCCGCTAAAGCCCCCGGTGGTAGATGTTGAAGTGGCAGGTTGTCCAAACGCTCCCGTGCTTGTAGATGTGCTTGGAGTGTTAGAAGGCTGTCCGAACGTACTTGTCCCTCCAAACGTGCCCCCACTACCAAATGTACCAAATCCAGTCGCAGGTTTTGCACCAAAAGCACCCGAAGTCGTATTGCTACCCCCTCCAAACGCGCCTGCACGATATTAGTAATGTTCTAAATAAAATGAGAAGAAAAAGACGCGCACCAAAACCGCTACTCGTCCCAGTGTTCGTGTTCGATGCACCAAGATTTCCGAACATTGGATTCGCTTGTGGCTGCTGTTGCGCAGGCTGACCAAAAGTTCCCCCAGAACCAAACGCTAAATAAAAATCAGAAACAATCTTCAAATATGATAAGAAAACTGTGATACGCACTGCTCGCAGGCGTGGTGCTACCAAATGCACTTGGTTGACCAAAGGCTCCTGGTTGCTGCTGTTGCTGTTGATTCTGCTGTGGATTAGCCCACGAGGACGTGACATTGCTACCAAACATCGTGGGCAAATTTTACAGAAGCACTTGGTCTTATCGTCGTTGTTTGAAGCCTTTACCAGCTCACAGCTTACTTGACTCTTGTCTCCTTTGGTGATATTGTAACTCCGCACACAGTTTGACTGGCCGACCCACGGTCATGTGACACACACGCTGAATTTTAGCACTTTGTCATTTTCGCCTCTCGTCGAACATTGATGAAGCTTAGAAAAATATATCCAAGATAGTGAAATCGGTGCACCATGTAATGAAGAGATGTAGCGGACAAAACAACTGATTTACTCAATAGTCGCATTGTATTATTATTGGTTAACCTTAAGATCTTAAGACCTAGAAAACCAGACCTCTGCTCCATATTTCCCTTTACCCTCGGGAGCTTTTGACACTTGGCCCTCCTTCCCAAAAAAGTTACCAGAGAATGCTAGCCCCTCCTCTCCATTGTTGTCTCCAAGGAACCACTCAGCGTTGTAATTGTCATCCAATCCGTAGAGCATGTCGGCGTTCGTCCAAATCGCAGTGACATTAAAAATGTCGCCGGAAAAGTGGCTTAGGCGGAGATGTGTTGCAAAGGATTTCTTGTAAGGCACAATAAAAGTTGGGATGGAGACGTCAGATGCGTTTACAATTTGTTGGACAGCTTGTGAGTCTAAAAATGAGGCACACTCCGGAGATTGTTCAATAAATTCCGGTTGTGTCTGAGGCACAGCACATAGCATCAGTTCGCCATAAGTAGGGTGTTCAAACCGCTTGTGTGTCAGAGTGACCAGCGGTGCAGATGGAGGGAGAGGTGAAGAAGGTCGTGGGGTAAATTCTTGCGCCTTAGCAACTTCCTCTTTGAATTCCTTTTCGAGCCTACATGCAATCAGTGCAGCGGGTCGTTGAATATGCGAAATGACATGCAGCTAGATAACAAGCTCACCTAGAATTCCAGTCCACTTGTTTCAGTCCTAGCAACTCTCCCGCAATTCTCCACAATATAATCGGATAGATTTTAGAGCCATTTTCATCATTAGACAGAATCACTATTCCCAGGTTATCATTAGGAAACCTGGCAACCATTGTTTTGAACCCGTGGATGCTGCCACCATGTTCTACAACTTCATGGCCTTGGTAGGAATACCTCCACTGACCACCTCCATATGTTTTCGGACTCTAAAAAGTTGCGAATTAATCCATATATCACTTCGGAAGATGAAATTTTACAAGTTCAGGATATGGTGCTATTCCGGCAGAGACAGATACACCCGTCGCGACATGCGTTACGACACTCTCAGGAACAACAGTTTTATTTGTAGTTGGATGCCTCCCTTCATTTAGAAGCATTGACACCCATGTTGCCTAAGATAACCCTGAATTCAACGTCCTGCCAGAGCATCAAACAAAACATTGTCACGAACCAGATCTTTTGCTGAAGAAAGAACTCCTCCTGATCCAGACCAAATAAATTCCTCCCCTGGGCGGAATACGAAAGGAATAATTGGTTTTAACGTTCCGTACAGGCCTTTAGTAAAATCCCGCATATGCCACGCAAACCCATGAGCAAAATTTCCGCTCGATTCTGCCTCCCCAACAGAGTACGTTGTTGATGTCATGCCAAGAGGACCAGTCAAGTGTTGTGCAACATATGACTCGTAAGTCTGGTTGAGTAGTACGGTTGGAAGATAAGACAGGGTTTCGTACATGCGATTGTTGTACTGGAATGTTTCGCGAATCTCAGCTGAAGGCGTAAGATAGCGTAATGTCGATATCTAGATTATAGAAGTTGATACAAACTTTCCGGCGTGGAGATGAACAGACTGACCATTTCAGATACGTTACCATTGCCATGAGGGGACAATGAATAATCATGTCTAGGCATGCCGGTACGATGGGAGAGCATATCTTGAATTGTGACTGCCTTGCCCATATCCTGGTCCATTAAACCCCATTCCGGAATCAAATCTGAAATCTTGGTATTCCACTTTATTGGTGCCCCTCGTTCTTTTGCTAGGGTTTCATTCGATATGAGAAGGCCAACCGACAGGGCCAAGAATAATTTGCTGTTTGATGCAATCGCGAACACAGTGTCCGGAGTTACCGGCGCCTCATCTCCAGTTGCAATTCCGTAGGAACCAAATTCATGTCTCCAGCCTGAAGACTCATGCTCGTCTTTACGAACGACAGCTACGGAGAGTCCACTGGAATTCCACCTAGATAGTATGTCCTTGATGAACGCCGATGTTTCCGGGGATATCAGCTTATTGTGTTCACCCAATACAGGCCTTCCAAAAAGTGGTATCTGACTCTGTTGACACGAAGCGGACAAGAGACCATCGAAAATAGCTGATGCGATGAAAATGAAGGTGACCAATTTCATCGTATGTAGGAACGACCGGGTACCGCCGCCAAATTCCTTGTGAGAACTTAAATACGCGGAGGAGCAGAAGGACCACAAACTAACACAAACGTAGGAATTTTCCACATGCTACTTCAATGATAAGAAAAACTAAAGATAATTATTTAACGTCTAGAGATACATTTATACCCATAGACGCAAGTTCTGCACATAGATATCTGAAAACATAAGGGACTGCTACAACATCAAGATTACCTCCCTTTGATACACCGCTCAGAACTTGTTGCGATGATATCGCGACTTGCACATCAGCGCGGGGACGTTGAAGATGTTGACCCGTAGCCAATGACTGGCGTTCCCGTTCATCTTCTGACTCGGCTGCTGCCCGACACACACGACAGTATTCTCCACCAGGCCCTGTTGGTTTTATCCTCCCGGACTCTCCAAAACTCACTTCTCCTAGGCTGATATCATCATAGCCCAGCGAGATGAGGCTCCCGCATGTCCGACAAACCCAGGCAGTAGAGTAATCTGAGCAATTCATTAGCCTGTCTTGCAGAAGGAATGATGTTCCATGTGCAATGAGAGCATCACGTTCCATCTCTCCAAATCGAATGCCTCCCGCTCGTTTACGTCCCTATAGAAATTCTTAGCATCTGATCTCAAGATAATATCAACTGGATTACTTTGACTGGTTGACGAGTTACTGGGTCAACAGGTCCAGTCGTTCGTACTTGGAACTTGTCCAACACCATATGACGCAATCGCTGATAGTATACAACCCCAATGTAAATGTCAGCTGCAAATTCTTTTCCAGTGATGCCGGAGTACATGGGCTCATTCCCATAATAGTTATAACCAGCAGCTAGCAGTTGTTGACCGAAATAGTCGATCGCAGTGTCTTCTTCGCTAAATCTACAAAACTAAGTCAACATTATCATGATAAATTTTAATGGGGTGAATTACTGGAAAGGTGTGGCATCTTGCGCAAGTCCGTGCATTGCGCCTGCCTTGCCCGCCATACTCTCCACTAGCATTCCGATTGTCATGCGACTAGGAAACGCGTGAGGGTTGATGATAATGTCTGGCTGCATTCCGCTCTCGCTGAAGGGCATATCAATTGCAGGCCATTTTTGCGAGCAGACACCTTTCTGTCCATGGCGAGATGAGAACTTGTCACCAATAACAGGTGCTCGAGTGATACGCAGAGTAATATGGATTCTTTGTAGCTCGGTATCTCCAGCATCACTGCCTGATAATAATACAAAAATCAGTGGTAAGAAAGGGACCCTATGTATTGTACTTACCTAGAAGTCGAACCTCGTCAACAAAGCCGGATTCATCACCTTTGTATTTGACGAATCTCGTTCTTCCTGTTGTGTCGTCGATGTAGGCTGCAATTGGATCACCAGAAACAAGACGGGTGCCAACACAAGGTAAACCATCTTCCCCCAAGAATGCTAGGCAAGCGTGAGCCTTCTCCCCAGTCAACCTAATATCACTTCCTAAGCCAAAATGTAGTGTTGGGGCGGACACTGACTTGCCTGCCCCACGAATCTCCTTGAGGTCGACAATTTGAGATTTGTACACAGTACCATATGCGAAACCCCTTTCATGCGCTGACTTATTCAAGATCATGGCATCCTCCATGTCGTATCCGGTATAGGAAATGACAGCTACTATTGCATTTGTGCCGTTAGGGTATGCATCCATTGCATATGTGTTATGAAGGGCTGGTCGAACGACTGGGCTCTGTCCGGATTGCAGACGATATAGTTTATTGTCCGTCCGGTGTTTCAGCGCAGTCGAAGGTGTTCCCATAGTTTGTTTACCCATCTGACATTGGTAGATATTTCTTGGACTCTGGGTGATGTGAAAAGGTCAGTATGGCTGAAATAAACACAGGCGAGGCGAACTTACCTGGTTAAAGTCAGAGAACGGTGTGAGGTTCGCAAGAATTGACAGGAAGTTTGTGGGTACATGCTCCACATGTGTAGATACGCCAAGCTCTATCTCTTCAGGAGTGCATGCAATATTCATATAAACCTGCTCAAATGAGCCAATTTGATCATTTCTCCCATTTGCGATGTATTTCACTGGGCGCATCATCCTTGCTTTTGTGGAAAATAGATACAATCCAGGATACTGCCCACCCTTGGACTCCGGTATGAACCCAACTTCCAGGTCTAGGGGTATATCATGTGCACCCTCCGTTTTCCAAATTCGTAAATTCGTTGCAAGTTGAGCTGCAACAGCTGGACGCGCCCATCCAATAACGCGACCGTCCAATTGCACGCAAAAGTTTTTTCGTCCATCAATCGCAGTCGTGAATGGTTGTGTCATGCCATGTGCTGTCAAAATTGTAGGTATATGCGCTACAGGGAGGGGTGAAGTAATGATACGACAAGTATGCGACAGATGGTTTAGTAAGCCACAAGGAGAGCCATCCGGAGTGTGGACCGGACATAGGAAACCTTGGTGCGAGAAGTCAGACCTTCCGTAAGATCGATAGATGTGGTTACTTACCCCATGCTTCTGGGAGTAATTTTCTGACAGTTGTAGTTTTTAATTCTGCAAAGAAGGCACCACGGTGGATACACCTGAAATGACTAATATAACGCTGCCAGTTTAGTTTCTCAGCGACTATGGTAAATCCGGACGCTTGTTGTAGGTCAAGTCCTGTGGGGGAGACAAGGTTTCCTGTGGCAAGGAAATTTGATAATTTAGCTCCGATATCAAAGTTGACCCTTGATAGAACTTTGTTAAAGTAATTCTCTAAAATAGATGTATTAGAAACATTTATATGAGAAATAAGATAAGACTCACTGTCATTAAAGTCTACGGTAGCCCCGTTCCTCACGTCTATAGATATGTTGGTACGGATGTTGTTTAGAATCTCCTCCATCTTCTCTTTTATTATCATTCCATACAAGCTTCCTGGGAGAAGAACTTCCTGGTATTGGGGAGAATCAGGGTTATCTGCACAGCAAGAACCAGAAACCAGAGCGTAGAGTTTTCGAAGCATGAATCTAGTAGATATGTCAAAAAATCATTGGTAAGGATAAATATTGCATACTGACAAGAGCATCCTGAATTTATCCCGTGGGGTTGAGAGGTGCACTAAGACCACTTTTTGTACAAGCCACGCCCCAACGGCAATATTTGTCAAGTCCTCGGGGAGGTTTAAAGCTATGCGGAATTTATCACCCAAATATTCTAGACATTGGTCTCCAGTTTTCAGCGTGAACATCTTGAAACTGCGAAGGAGAAGTTCCAGGCGATCTGTTAGGAATGTATTTTCATAGTCTTCCATCATGACGCCTTGGAATATTTCTTTATCTGATGCATCGACGAGAGCTTTCAAAACTAACATAATGGGAATAACGTATTCCTGTTTCCGCCAGCTGAATCTCAACATGGCACTTCCATTTGATAGGTAATGAAGAGTATTAGTCACACTCGTTTGGTCGGGACGCACGCATCTAATTTGAACGGCGTATTGTGTATACGAGGGACCACGATTGGCAAAAGACGGGCGAAGGAGGGAAATGACGTGATTCCTGCGAGGTAGGATAAGATAACGGATGAGACGTTCGTTTCCATTGATCACAAAATAACCTCCAAATTCTTCTGGCTCTTCATGATGCCGGACTAATTCAGCGGAGGACATCGACCTTATGTTGCATCTCACGGACTGAGCATTGAATGAGAATGCTTTACGCACGTGGAGTATAAGCTGAACTTACTCGGACCATGATTGGAATGAGACCACACTCTTTGATTACTTCATGCCTTTGCCCGGATGTGTCTGTCCAGCATAACTTTATAGTCATTCGTCCGCGGTAGGAAGTTAAGCGTTCCCGAGCCTTCGAGAGGATAAGACATTGGGAGGTATATTATATATACAGAATTATTACCTCAGATGGAAATACTCTTCTCTCTCTGGATATACGATCCTTTTCAGAAACCATTGGCCTTGCAATAGTTACCTGGTCAATCCATACTAGAAGTACGTTTCAAGCTCCTACACAGTGGCTCTTTATTGAGTACTCACTTCGCATTCTATTTCCCCATCCACCAGTCCCACCCTCGGAATCTGGTTGTCCAGTTCTATCGAAAGCAACGCGTTCGCCTATTTCTTTCAACGCCAGGGATAAAATACCACGCCCATCCCCGTCGCCTGAAGGCAGTCCAGAGTCGTCAAACAAAGCATTAAAGGACTCGATGTGCGGTGCTACAAATTCATTCAAAATGTTGTAGGTAGAGCCATTTTTGGGCGGGTTTCGAAAAGACTCTTCCCTGTCAAGTGTGTTAAAGGTAGGTTTGCGCCTCGAGCGCTCTGTACCATCAGGCATGATACTCACAACCCGATGAACCTTCACCGAATGAGAGCAGCGATAGTGTTTTCAGTACTATCCCCAAAAAATTCGTGCACGTGCCAGAGATCCTTTAAATATCACATGATTTGAGATTACTTGGATCATACGGAAATGCAACTACCTTAGTGACAAGCATTGTTCGCTATGGCATCTAACAGCAATATTGTTCCCAACTCTGTCAGTTGGCCTCCTTATATCGAACGAAACTCTGGCAGAAGAATCGCAGACTAAGTTAATGAATGTGGCATATATGGATCTGTCGCTCAACTAATCTTACGAATCGCATGTTACACAACACTTGACTGGTCGTCTTAGCACGACATCAATAACACACTCCATTGGGGAGGTAGAGTTGAGGGGAACATTTGCTGCATAGCATATACGGGACTTTACTCACGGCCTGTACGGAACCAATAATCATTTTTTCGTATTTCGCTCAGGGGAGGAATCTATTTGGTCTGGATCTGGAGGAATTTTGTTTTCAGCAAGTGGTCTGGTTCGTAGCAACGTTTTGATGCTCTAGTAGGACATTGAACTCAGTGTTAGTTAGTCAACATAAGATGATATACGAGTTGAGTTGTAGAACATGAGGGTAATATTTATGAGTTCAAGGAAATAGTTGCTAGGCTTTCTAGATAATAGTGGTTCTCTTTAACTTCGATGATAAATGACTCAAAATCTATCAAGCTATTGTGGCGAATTTCGGAAGAGTTGTTTAGACTGAAACAGCTGAATTGCAATTTCAGGTGCGCTTTTTGTTCTCTCGCTGCAATGACATCTGCATCTTCTGGAGCACCAGATGAGGACAGTCAACATGGTGCAAGGGTTTGGTTATAATTGGATTAGATCTTTAATCAACGTTTTAGTATTTATTTTGGCGATTACATACTGATACATCATCTATGGGAGACTGGATAACCTGATGTAGTCATCAGCATGTCTTGACCATCACAAGTGTGGCAGTGGATGTCGGAATCTGATCATAATGCCGATTTGCGCCTACCTTGGTATACTATGTAATGCTGCGTGAAATAGAATCAATCAAGTGGGACGCAACAAACATTTGTTCTACCCGTCTCTGATCACTGCTCATCCTGCATCAATCACGGGTAATAATCATTTCTTGTGGAGCTCTTAGTACAGTGAAGCTTCTGACATTTGCGGAGTAATAGGGCCCACTTAAGCTTAAGTGGATGTCGTGTTCGCGCCACCAATGCACTAGATAAAAAATAAGAGAAAGGATGATACAAATCATAGTGCCGTTTTTTTGTAACCAATAAGGTGGATTTTCTACCAATACCACTCCCGCATGTCTCATCCGTAGACTGGTCAGGAGGGCCAACCTCGTTTCCTAGTTTCACCTGGAAGTGTCATCCCTATACAAAACGTCATCCTCAGCTTGATCTGTGTGGTCCTTGATACGTATGTAGATCATTGGGAATGCTACCACAAGACCTGCAACCAGAAGGGCCCATGTTGATATAAATATATTCATGAACCTTCTCATTGTTTAGAAGTGACTCCAGATACAGGATATTTCTTGAACTTACGGAACCTTGACGCCATCAGCGCGCCAAACGCCAGCTGCACCGGCGGACTGAATCGATTTATCTACCAAGTGATGTGTGCTCAGCAACAGAAATAATTGAAAGAGATAAAACACTTACAGAACCCAGAAAAGTGAGCCAGTTTTGTGGGGTCATTCGACATAGCTCCCATTAGCCAGTATACTGCCGTTTGCCACATTGCGTCCAACAGACCGCAAAAAATGTAGAGCATTATTCTTTCAGCATACCCGTGATCGAGTATATCCATTTTTCTCGAGTCTGGTGGTATGGACTCTCTTGTATAATTCCTTCAGCACATTTCAGTTCAACAATCCATCAATCAGAAGTATTAGTTCTGCACACTTTTGGTAGAAGAAGGCCCAGATATGGACAACGAAGACCATACATAATAGAATTACCCAACCGGAAAATGCCCGCGCTCGTCGTGAAATGGACTTCCGGTCAAGAAGCAATCCAATGACTATGGACCCAACGATTTGTGATGACCAATATATGAGACTGTTCAGAGAGCGTCCGCGGATGTTAAACAATGCTGCGTTATAGTCGTTAAATTCTTTTGAATGGACAATCTTTAGATGAAATTTGTGGAGATAATATTGTCCTCACGCCACGTATAAAACCAGTTGGAAACAAAGAACATAGGAAAGAGAAGCAGAACCATGGGATCTGTCCAAAGAGTTAACCATAGCCTGTATATTTCGGATCTCCAAGATGGATGGTGGGGGAGTGACACTTTTGTTCCGTCAGTGCGAACCATCTTGTCTGGGCTGGCCATTAAAAGGGGTATCGTAACCCCAATTAAAGTGAGGACAAGAAACCCAATCTAGCCCACTATTAGATGGGCCGAAGGAAGGATCATAACAAACTGACATACATATGTACCGTTTCCGACTGAAGAGCCCACATAACATCACCATAAAAATATGTATAATCTTTTGCTGCAAAACTTACCAGAGTTCGTCTTAATTTATCGTTAATTTTTGTTACCTATGGAACACCATTCTAAAAACTCACCGTGGAATGAATATTTTGACCTAAAGATACTGACGCACCGACCACCGCCCCAATGTTGAAGATTGCCCAAAATATTCCAATAAAAATACCTTTCTGGTCTTCGGTAGGATATGCCATCATCAGAGACCCTTGTGCCGTCCATAACAGAGCTGCACATATTCCTAACACAGTCCCTGCAGCTACGACAAAAGCTCCAGCATGTGGGTGAATATTCATAGCTCTGTGGTAAAAAAAAAAGTCAGGCATGAAGCGCAGTAAGAGAGAAAAAGATACAATTTACAGAAATGACCCGATGTACAGGGCATAACCAGTACTTCCGAGGAAAAGTGTGACTCGAGATCCAAGCCTGTTATTGATAGAACTTTACGCCAACAATCGAATTCGCATCACTGGGAGGGTATTTAATAATCTTACCCGGAGAAAAAAGCGAAGCCTGCAAATGTAGCATAGTGTGCAGCATTTGCATTTGCACTTGTCGTCGCGTCAACTTGTCCACCAGCTCCTAGGCCGTTGAGTGCATTAAAGAGACCTTTTAAAAACATATCGTCAGCCACACAATGCTCATCAGTACTGCTCATCAGTACTGAAACAACAGTCACCCGAAGACATGAAACAAACGAGACCCAGCATGATAACCTGAGTAAGAGGACTGTAATACACTCTTTTCCATCCTTCCAGTCGGGTGAGTGGTATAACTTCATCTGAACGAAAGCCATCTGTGCTACTTCGACTGGCATACCCTTTTTCTGTCGTACTCTCATTCATGTTCAACTGGTGAGAAAGCAAGAGATGCCAGTTGTCTGGTGACCCATTGACTCCTAGATAAGACCAGTTCTTCTGCTTGATAGTTTTATGACCGCGACTACCTTATAATGATGCCTCATGGAGCTGCCGATGAGCCGGATTGCTTAAATAGAAAACAAAACGATAGAGATGAGCTCCTTAATAGAATGAGACGGAAATCGATTTAGGTTAAATCTTGTATTGGTTTGTCAGTCAGTATTCATGTTATTGATAAAAGTAAAAGCGCGCCGTCGAGTGCATTATCCAATTATTTCAGCTATCCTAAGTTTGAGGTTCTGGGATCAATAGAACCACTCGGCATCGAAAGTCCTGTCAAGAATTTTTTCGGAGCTGGCGTCATGTGACACATGCCTGCCTGTATTGGATATGTTAAGCTCGGTTGAAGGGAAACCTGTATGATACCAACCAACCACGTTTATCAAGATAAATCTCCTGACAGTCTCCTAACTAGTAGTCTCCCCAAATTAAATATCTTGAATAGATTACGGTGAAGCGCTGCTAGCTATAGGTTGAAGCTGCCTGTTACAAGAACATCACAAATTTGACCCTGGGTCTACTTCCAGATACCAGGCGAAATAGTAAAGGAAAACCTCACCCAATATTGGTGTATTGACCATGGTGGCTACACACATATTGGATGATCGTAACTTAGCCGAGTTATGATTGGCCGAGTTAGAAAACATCATCAACTCTCAAATGCTGTCTTATTTCTATTTTGATTTTACATCTTGGAATGAGCTCCTAAGGAACGGAACGGAAGTGTCAAAATACCAGTTGGAATGTTGAAACGTGATAGCTATCAGGATGGAGCCAAGCGGAGCAGTGTATGACTCCTTGCACATCTAGATGTCAGTTGAATCGTCTTCCTATTCTGAATAAAGTGTTTCGGACAGTGTTGCACCTATAACAATAGAAGAAGTTCCAGAGCGTGGATGAGAATATATATGGCGTGTGCGCGATCTCAAAATCCAACCAAAACCATTTTCCTCCATTCGTCTAAGTTAGTAGTCTCGTTCCCCAGACGTTCGGTGCTTGCCGCGCGGAGTTTATGTCTGAGAGTCAAAACTCAAGACAAGTTCTGGTGCGGTTTCTGTTTTCAGTTTTGAATCTCCGCACGGTCCGTCAGGACCGCCCGCACCGAACGTCTGGGTACGAGACTATCATCTAGTTAAGTAACAGTCGCACCCAAATCAGAACGAAGATGTGGAGAAGATTTTTGTAATTATTTCGAGCGCCAGGAAGCGGCGGGCTAGACTGATCCGCCGTTAACAAATCTCCGTATACAGAGTATAAGCATAGATGCTATTGTCTGAATACCGCCTTAGGCACAAGGAGGGTCGTGATCTTTGCATAGTGCTAATTGGGACCGAAAGGATGTTGTCCTACACTATCTTGTCCCTTGAAATTAAGTTTTTTTGCGCTGTGCCCTGGTCATACAAACAGTCCAGTCTTTTCTTTATGGTTGGCTCTCACACACTCACTAGCTAGTGGATATAAGAGCTGCGCATCGGATCCGGATATGTCCGTTCCCAATGGCTATTTGTATTACCGTTAATTTTCCGGTAGATTTTTTACGATGTTTGCTATTTGGTGTGGGGACCACGAGGGTTATTCAATAGAGAAGATCGATTCGAGTGGTAAGAGAGAGACCTGAATATATTGGTTGATACGTAATTTTTAGATGTATCTTTAGAGAATTTCGTGTGGTCACCCATGGATACAAAAGCCTCTTTCCCTCCCTTTTGCTCGGATTCTGGTGAGAAATGGCAGAACGTGTTATCCTAAAAAATATGGCAGCAATTACAAGACTCCAGAGTCTAATCAAAAAAAACCTATGTATAAGTAACCAACAAGTAAAAATCATAAAACGTGAAAGTAAGACCTTCCAAGACCAACACAAATTTAAACATTTAAACTATAATAAGATATATAAATTCATGACCTCAGAGGAAATAAATCGAAGGACGTTAGTATGTAAGTCGAGTGCGAGTCGAGTCATGCTTCGACTTCAAGAACAATGGAATGTTCCTGCATTGTAATGGGCTTAGAAGTGGTATCTGGGGTAATTCGTATGTCGCTATCGACGATGGTAGATTCCAAGTCATTTTTGGGACTGGAGTTTACTAGGGTACTTTCGTTATCGTGCTTGACTATATAATCGTGGGGATTTGGATTTGACACCAGGTCGCTTCCAGTGAGGAACAATTCAACTAATGAGTGTTCCAAGGTGGAGTCTTTAGGTGTGTCGTTGACTGAGGTAGCAACGGTCGCTATGTGCGAGGTATCGGGAAGCTTGTTGAGTTTCTTCTGAGTCCCACCCTTTGCTAAGAACATGTCAAAAATCAGGCGGCACTCATCGGCTGTAGTGGCCTTCGACATCATGCGGCGCAAGTCTCCCACTTCCATCTCCGAAAGACCTCCAGTTGGCGTAGTGGGAGTTGGTGATACTGGAGGTACTGGTTTACGCTGCAATGTGTGT
This sequence comes from Floccularia luteovirens, assembly GCA_009739215.1. Classification (NCBI taxonomy): domain Eukaryota; kingdom Fungi; phylum Basidiomycota; class Agaricomycetes; order Agaricales; family Squamanitaceae; genus Floccularia; species Floccularia luteovirens. The sequence continues at coordinate 559,107 of VSJF01000004.1, forward strand.
CTAGGCGAATCTGAACCAGATTTGGACTCCAATTTTGCTGGGATTGGTGTGGGGGGTGAACTAACTTGATTTTTCAAAGTTCCACTACCGTTACTTCCAGTAGGGATGATTTGAGGTGGTGGGATACGTGCCAAGCCATTGGGTGTTGTCTCTTTTCGAACCGACATGGGAGATGTGGGTACAGTATCACGAATTTGTCTTTCCCGAGAAGATCGACTTTCCTGAGCATTTGATTGCCTCGGATTATCCTGACGTAAAGATGACAGGTCATCAAACGAATCTTGAGAAGGTGAAGGAGGTGGCGAGATCGGTCGTGGAGGTCGTGGAGGAATAGGTCGGTTTGCAAGCGAGGGTATAGTATTAGTCGAGGGTTTTGTATCAATAGTAGGCCTGATGGGGGTTGTTGGAACCCTAGCCCTTGACGACCCATCAGTTGAGCCTCGATTGGACTTCTCTGAGCTTCCCAAACTGAGTTTGGATATCATCCTTTGGAGGCGACCAGAGCCTTTAGGCTTTTGCTCCAAAGAAATGGCACTTGCATTGTAGCTAGGTGGACCCTCTGCCAGGTAATCCGTTATGTTCTTTCCTGCCTTGTATTGCTCTGGAGGGGGACCTTCAGCCAAAAATTCCATCAACTCCCTAGTACTTGCTGAGACTGCGTGCTGTCCTGGCTTTTTGGATACAGGACGTGAAGGAGGTTTAATGGGTGGAGTGTCGGCGGACTGCTCATTGTCTGAGCCTGCCATAACTTCGTCAAGATCAAGAGACTCGCGGTTTTGCTGTCGTTTACGAGTGCGAGGAGGAAAACCATTGTTGTTACTGATAGTAACAAGAGGAGCATCTGGGGATTTGACGATACGAGGGCTGCGATGTTGTAGCATTGCGCCAGATAGTCCAGACGTGGACACGGAAGTTGCAGTGAAAGCAGAAGGAGTAGGATCTACAGCACTTCGCGGGGTTCTTGGAACTACGTTTCGCTGGCTGCTCGAGGTAGAAATAGATCGGATGCGAGTGGTTACATTAGTGCTCAGGGAAGCGCTGGGCGGAGTTGTAACGCTAGCTTGGCGGTTCCGATTCATTTTAGGGGATTTAGTTGAGCCCGCTTCTTCGTCGTCCTCAACGATGGAGTCTACGTTGCGTAGAGAAGGTCGCGGAGCAGACGAACGAGGTGCAGGAGAAGAGATCTGAGAGGGATCAGGATCAGCCTTCAGCGGAGGCACATGGCGTCGATTTCCACGCTGGTCTTTCTCTTGTTTAAAGACCTAAAAAGGGAGTTTACTTATAGCTCAGTAATGACTAAGCGTGAGATAAACTATAAAAACAGACCTCCATGGTTTTCAAACGTTCAGGAGTCAGGGACACTTTCATCGTGGATGTAGAACGCATCAAATTATCAAACTCTTGGAGCATCGCCGTGTCCTGTATCACAAACACCATCAGTAACAGGATCTTTGTCTTAAAAAACATACCGACTTCATATAGTTCATCAAACGGTGCCACTCTAGAACTCTCACTGATCAAAGATTCGGATTTCTTGTGGCTGATTTGACTATCCGTATCATTGGATCCTTTAGTGTTTGATATAAACATCTTCATAGCACGATTTTTTTCAAGAGACGATCGGGAGGTGGAATTCGAAGCTTGTGCCATAGTCACGCTTGAGCCTTCTGATGATAATCGAGATCCTGACGTCGTGGTGTTTGACCGAATAAAATCCTGACTGGGGGAAGCAGTGCGGGACTCTGAGCGCCTGTCGCTTCTTGAGAAGGATTTGCTTCGTCTAGATTTATTGACCTCAACCTTTGTTGATTGTTCAATCTGTTCATACACTTTGTCCATGCGTATGTGATTAGGATATAATTGCAATGTAAGGCAGAAAAAAAGAAATGCGGACCTTTCATGGTTTTGAATAATCCATAAATTGCCTCGTCTTCGCAAAGCGCGATAAAAAGATCATCCACAGTCGCGTTTGTGCGACTACTATCGCGTGCAGCTACACGCCCTACGTTTGTTAAAACATGTCTGGCAGAAGATTATTTGATATGGGTAAACGAGAGATTGATAATTGTTCTACTTACTCGCACATCGCCCTAGGGTATGAACATATTAACGCCACCCACATTTCCAAAGTCGAAAAACATACTCAATGATAGCTGTGAGGTACAGTGCAGCTGGTGCCACAAGAGTCGCCTTTGGTGGATGAGGGCTTAACTTTCCAAATATCTCATTTAAGCGACCTTCAGCAGCTGAATCTTCATCGGAATCATTAAGCGTTGAGTAGGCTTCGCATTTAAGCCTTAGCAGCTGGTGGGCCGCATTAACAAAAGGTCTACCTTCTTTTATGTATAACAACGATCACTAACCTCGAAAGCCCACTGCAAGTGAAAAGTTTTGACATCGTCTTCGTTCGGCGATAAAGCAGCCCCAGCAGGCCCAGTCCTCTCCCAATATGCTCTCAGCTCAACCTCAGCCTCCAATAAAGCCTCCTTCCCAAGACTTGTCGGTAATAAGCTTAAAAGACTGGCACGCAGTTTATCCGTTGATAAGGAGGACGAGGCTCTGAGGATGTTAAAGAGGAATTCATCAAGTAGGGCGTTGATTGAACGCAAGGCGTCAACTTGAAGCTTGATTGGACGGATATCTGAGAGGACAACATCGGCCGAGTGTGGGGATATATAGACAGGACCTAAATGATAATTAGAGGTAATAGAAGATATGTTGATATATTGAAGCTCACTGTTGCCCTCTGTGAGGCCAGGCATTGTGAAAGGTAGGGTTGGCGTTGGGAAGGCTTGAAGGAAGGTCCAAGTGAGACCTTCCAATTAACAGTCCCACAAAGGACATAAATTTCTCAGGATTCAGGGGCTCTCACCATCACACTCACAGCTCTACAGAATTTTGATCATACTGCACCCATCACTTTTTTCATGCATCCCATCTTGCCGTGAAACATTATTTGTGCATGCACTGTATGTACAATATATATATTATAGTCTGCCATTAGATCCATCTACGCTGGGGGATACATCAATCCAATATCAGTTTCTTCCTTCCTTGAACCAGTGGCTACCACTTGCTTAGGTGTCTGCAATCCTTGTTCGGTAGCTGAACCGAGTGATTGATCTTGTGGGAGGTTCAATCGAGAAGGAGATAGCTGTTGTGCTTCCTTCATTACCTGCCTCTTCGGAGAATCCCATAAAATGAGTCCATCATAAACCAATTGTGATGTTACATCAGATTCAATATCATCAAGTTCACCCATTGGCTGGCCCATGGACAGGATCGACGAATATTGTGTTGATTTCAACTCGGGATGCACAAAGGCGTATGTGCTGCCACCAGAATTAGCCAAAATCGCTTCTTTTGAATTTCGTGAATTCCGCAGTTTCTTGGCTGCATTGTATCTTGTTGTGACAAAGACAGGGCCAGCGCTGTTTCTTAGCACCTAAAGTCGTATTGTCGTATTGCAAAGGTTGAAATTATACTATTAGGTGGTTACAGAGGTTCACTCACCCAAGGACCCAGTAAGGCATGGCGCTCCTGGGATATAGGCGCTGGGCGGACATTTCGTGCGACAGCCATAAAAGATGGTAAAACCGGCGGTGTTTCCGGCAATGGAGCAGGTTGGGGTCTAAACGGTGACACGGATATTTTTAGAGCGCTATTTTGGTGCTGCGATTGATGATGTCTAACTAATTGGCTTGCGGTACGATAAGCTTCATCGCAACCTGAGATGCTGGTCAGCAGGACGCATTTCACGAGATAAGGGTGCCAAATACCTTGATAGGCGCAAACCAAAGGTACTAGAGCATGTCGTTCCAAATGTGAAGGTTTTGGTTCGCGGTGTGTGCATCGCCTGCCACACTGTTGCCATAGACACAAGAAAGGTTTCTATTAAGATTATCAGCTAAATCACTTATCACAACCACGCGATTCCTAGTCTCACTTTTCCATGAGGCTGATGCTGGGAGTTTAGATGGTTAAGTAGGTGCTCCGCCGAGTTTGCAATGATATCGCATCCATTCCATTTACACTCGTTTCTGCGTAATCGCGTGCACGAAAGTTTTACTGCCTCTTTTTCCGCATCAGCTGGGAACAAAATTTTAGATCAGTCTTTCAATAAATATAAACATATCTCACTTGTAGCAAAAGTACCCTGATCTTCCATACTGAACCCTATTTTTAAAAACGAATTGTTAGAGACACATGACAGAAAAGATATAAAAATCAACACACTATCTTCGACTGATATCGAGCGAGATCGAGACAGAACTTCAATAATCCGCTTCTCTGAAGTGTCACTTGTATTCACAGTGGTCCCAGCCAATTTTGCCTTGTATCTCTCTACATAATCCACTGAAGGAACAAGAATGTAAAATTGCTGATTCTGCTTTTTAGGTTTCGAGTCTTTCCGCTTTTTAGCTGGAGGTTGATCTACTGTAGGGGAGGATTCGTGGCTCGATGGTTGGCCATCGCTCGGAGGATGTGAATGGGAAGTGGATGAAGTAGGTGAAGGCAAAAATAGCGGAATTCTTGGGGGTGACACAGATTGAGAAACATGAGAGGGACTTCTTGTAGTTGGAGGGGGAGTAGATGCAGGAGGCTCAGTTTGTTTGCCACCACCGTCACTGAGACCTTCCATATCGACGTCGAGTATTTCATTGATATGTGCTGGACCATGTACACGATTAAGTGGTGAGGAAGTGATTTCAAGAACAGCGGCCACGGATACTTCAGATCTAGCTGGAGACGTATGTACCAGTGAAGTTGGTGGCGGTGTAGGGGTGGGTTCCTGTCCAGTATTTGATGTAGGATTTACTTCAAGAAGTGTAGATGTTATAGGATGGATATCTGATTGATCAGTGGATTGTAATGCAGCCACAGGCTCTTGTTGGAAATCTTCTGAGGTTGATGCTACGAGATTCACAACTGGTTCTGCACCTACATCCGTAGGTGCAGGTTGTTGGTCAGGGACTGGCATCATTGCAAAAGTTTGTTCTTGGGGTGGCTTTGGGGACACAGCCATCGTACTAAACTCAGCTTCCATCCCAGTCACAGCCTGTTCATCAATGCTAGCACTAGCATCTTGTACGGCTGGTGGTGGACTCAACACTGCACTGGGGACCGATTCAGGTACCACAACCTCCGGAGTTACTATCGATAAAGATTCAGCAAGCGTGGGATCGCTTGGATCACTCGTTGAGATAGGAGCAATAGACGACGTTATGACGGATGGCTTAGGTTCAGGTTCAGGAATCGGGACATCCTTCGTCGGTGTCGGGATCTGGCCATCACCCAATGAAGTTGTGGGGCGTGTGTCAATAGCAGCAGCTACAGCTGTTTCAGGAGCATGACGTTTCGCCGGTGGTTGATCTTTCATCATACTAAGGTCGGATTCATCATCTCTAAGTCGTTTTTGGGGTGAGAAACCCAAGGCGCGCAGAATATCTCTAGCAAGATGCTTTTTGTCCGCTTCTGTTGGGCTCGGTAATTGAGGTTGGATTTGAATTATTTCAACGTTTTGCTCTGTCTGTTGTGTCTGGGGAACAATGGGGGTTTGCTTCTCCTTCGGGGCAGGGACAACAGAGGCAGCAGGGGTTGGTTCATTTGTAGGTTTCATGAGTTGAGATGCCAATGGTAATATTGTGTATACGCCCTTATCATCTTTTTGAAAGATCCTGATTATGGAGTTCCTGTCCTTGTAAACTGCATAGTTGGTGCCGGGCCATATGTAGCTTGTGTTTGGGGAGACTTGTTTGCTCCATTCTGTGAGACGCTCATGCCATTGAGCTGACTGAGGATTGAACTGTATTGGCTGATGATTTTTTTGTGTCGATACCGGAGTGCTTTGGGTTTGAGGTTGAGGTATCTCGCGTTGGGGTTTAGGATTTGGCCCTTGCTTCCTCACATTGGTGGCACCTTCCGCGGGAAGGCTGCGAGTAGTTTGCATATTGTTGCTCTGAGGTTCTGTCATTTCACCACCAGGAAGAATCCGTTTTGCTGTTGATGGAACAGCGACCTGTTTGGTCTGATATGTCTGAGATGTTGCACTTTGGTTTACAGGAGGTGGTACAAATCGGTTAACCGTCTTAGGATCCTGTGAGGGTGCAGTAGGAACTTCGATTGGGGAGGGGTTGGCGATGTTCGTTGTGGGTCTATTTTGGTACTGTACAGAAAGATCTCATGTCAGGTGCCAAGAAATCAGAACAAAAAAGATTACCATAATCTGTTGAGCAGGTATTCCACTGTTGTTGCTGCTACTCACAGGAACATTTCTCGATGGTTGTGTTGGTGGGTCAAGAGCACCAGCTAATGATGAATTCAGATCTGGGAAAGCAATAAGGTACATTCACCACGGAATATATCAAGGCAAACACACAACGTGTATTGAGATGGCTCTGTTGAGTTAACGTATTATTAAAATTCTGAGGTGTTTGTGCCGTATATGTTTGTGGTGGATATTTCATCCGCGAACGAAGATGTTCAGCTTGTCTTGTAGCTTCTTCGAGCTGTCCTCTCGCAAACTCAAGTTGTGTCCTCTCGATGTTCGAAATACTCTGGTTTTCGTGTTCTTTCGCGGTAACTCTTCTTCTAGTAGCTTCGAACAGAGTTTGTGCCTCTCGGATACGTTGAGTAGCATTTTCAAGTTCATTTACGTAATAGTTGGTTTGTCGCTGGGGTGCAGCGGGGATTGATTGATAATTTTGCCCTTGCTGTACAGTTTGATTTATTGGCATGGCCGGTGGCACACTCGTGTAATTGTGAGGCTGATGATATTGTGAACTTGCTGCTCGACCATTGCTACTACCCTGTACAAAGTGTGGCTGAGGATCCCATCGTTGCCGAGGTTCAGACTGATGTTGTGGATACCCAACCCAACGCCTAGAACTTTGCTGCTTCGGTGGATTCTGGTGTAATTGAATTTAGCTTTCGATACACGCGTCGATGCCGAATAATGAATTTCTCACAGTTTGGGTTCCAGTAGGTACTTCTTCTATCCGTGCTGTCGTCGGCAAATTATAGGTTGGTTCCTGCATGACTTCGTTGCTCACGATAGAAGGGCCAGATACTGGTATGGTACTCGGTAAAGCCAATCGCCTAACAGAAACGACAAAGTATAAGGAAGATTAAATAGCATCGTGGAATAATATACTTGCTGGTTATTAGGGTTATGCAAAGCTTGGAGCAATTGTCTTGAGTCATGGTGAACACAATGTAGTTATCGGTCGTCAGATATATTGACACGAACCTTGCCTGTTCCCCCTCGCGAACCTTCGCCTGGAGTTCTAATTCCTCATGAATATGTCTCCCCGCCTCATTCCTCAACCTCAGACTATTCAAGTAGGCTTGGGCTTGTTCAATCCGTGCTTGATTTGCGCGGTACTCTTCTGGAGTGACGATGTTTCTGATGCCAAAATTGTCCTGGTTCCCAGACATAGAATTGTATTGCGGTACGTTCTCTCTGTTGTGATGTACGGAACAGAATGATATCGATTTGACAAGTATTTTCAAGGACGACAAAGAGAACACCCAAGGACAACCAAGTAATCACACCCTGATCCAGATCACGTGCAACACGCGTTTTCTTCACCAAGTTCAGTCGCCATCACTCCAATTTCTCTATGTCTCCTCATCTCTCACGTATTCTGAGGTGTATCCATTCTCAAACACGCTCATTTGCCGCAGTATCCCCTAACTCTTCGCCTCCGAGCTTTAACACAGTAGGCCCGTATCAAGTTTTCGACCGTAACGCTAAAACAGCACAGAAAAACCGTGCTGCATTGCGTGATGGCGGTTCGCGGAGCAGAACGGTGGACTATGTGAGGGATGAAGTCGCGGATAGGTTGATGGAGAGGTTTTTGGTATTTTTAAATGTCAATAAGAGAAGGAGCAACCTTCTTATTTGATATTATGTAGGATATAAAGCGTAACTTCAATACCATTGTTGACCTGGGTGCTGGATCTGGTCATTTTTCAAAACTGCTCGAATTGAATAAAGTCCAGAAGTCTATTATGATAGATTCAAGCGGTAAACAGCACTTATGTGTTCTTTACCCAGATGCATAACACAACGTACTCTAGCAGCGACGCTTAATCGTGATCCGGATTCCGAGTTCGAAGGTAAATATCCTTTATCAAAAAAACACTGGGTTTTTACAACCGAAATACCGCAGTGGAAATCGAAAGGATACATGGAGATGAAGAGAGCCTTCTTGAGATCATCGACCGCAATTCCCAAGAAGCAATTGTGTCCTGTCTAAATTTGCATTGGGTCAACGATCTACCAGGTGATCCATTATGCATGAAATTACCGATATTTTCTGATACATTATTATTACTACAGGTGTTTTGATTCAGATTAGAGAGGCACTGAAGCCTGATGGGCTTTTCTTAGGAGCAATGTTCGGGGGGGACACTCTATTCGAACTAAGGTAAATATGTTATTTTAGAATATTCGCCGGTCGAGTCTCACCATAATCAGGACATCACTGCAGCTTGCAGAAGTTGAGCGGGAGGGTGGTATCTCGCCTCATGTATCTCCCATGACAGGTCTGCCAACGTCTGCGTCATAAAGATCAAACTATAATCCACATCGTGTTCAGATACCCGTGATATCTCCAACCTCCTCGGCCGTGCAGGGTTCACACTACTCACGGTTGACATAGATGAAGTCAAAGTCGCCTATCCAAGCATATGGGAACTGATGGAAGACCTTTCAGACATGGGAGAGGGAAATGCCGTTATCGGACGGTTTGATCACATCTTTATTTGTCCTTGCCACGATTGAACCAACGATGCCATTTACCCTAGGCGCAATTTTATCCACCGGGATACACTAGCCGCTGCATCTGCTATCTACAAAGGTTGGTTCACGGATCTTATCCATATGGCACCCTAGTAACTTCTGGATCTAGAAATGCATGGCGATGAGGAGGGTAGTATCCCCGCCACCTTCCAGGTAATATATATGGTACGTCTTCCATAACTTTATGTCCGACCACCCCATGCGACTTGATGGATGAATAGATTGGATGGAAGCCTGCTCCATCACAGCCAAAACCACTTGACCGGGGAACTGGGAAAGTAAACCTTAAGGAGGTCCTGTGATTACACTGAATTTGTGATGTAAAGCTTGTGAAGCGATATGCTCCGCAATGCATTGTAACACGGGATCTATCCCTTCGTCTTGCAGGGAAATGAAAGCAAAGGATGTTCTTCTTCGTTACGTACTACATTTCATGTTTGCCAAATCTTTTCAAATCCTGAGTGACCGATGTGATTCGAAAAGTGATTGGGACACGTCCTATTTTTGCACTAATGACAAGACTGGAGCTTTTTAATCCATATGTTACCGGCGGCACTTTTCAAGCGGCGGCGCGGAGAGGCTTCTTGTTCAGATATGGTTAAACCCACGTACGTGATGTGTCCCTGCCAAATCATTTGGGGTAACCATTTCCAAAGATGCGGATTCCAAGACCCTACGAAACGCCAGGCCACAGGTTGATTACTACAAGACAATTGCATGAACTATTTGCATATGATGGCTACGTCAGGAATAATGACCTATGCAGAGCCAGGCACTATCTACTTTCGTCCCGACGGTGATCATTTGCGGCATCGTGCACCCCATTTGCCGCAAACTCGTGAACAAGGGAAGATCTGAGAAGGAAACGTTTTTTACACGAACTCGAAGAACACAAGCCGCAGCAATGCATCTCCACTTTGCCAAACTTAAACGCCTTATGCCCACTGGGTCTCAGGGCTTCCAAAGCATGTAGTTTTTTTCCGTCCGTCGAGGTGCATTTTTTGGGACAAGCAGTGCGAGTTCACCGGAGGGCCCTGGGTTCCAACGACCCGCCGGTCTTCAGGGTTTCCCCAAGGACATACTTGATGAGACGTTCGTGGTGATAAATTAGTGGCTAACATCTGCACTAAGCTACTAGACATGTTACAACAGATGAGAAAAAAAAAGTTGTTTAGACGCATACGGACTACATACTTAATTTTAAGTTTCTGAATACAGTAAAGTCCGTGCAACAAAAGGAGTCAGCGGCTCTGGGAATAAGTCGATATCAGGAGAAGAACCTAACATTCCGTGCAAGTTGCAATTGAATGTATACTCCCATCATGCGACCAACTGTCGCGGGGTCTGTTTTTATTCTAGAAATCAGATCCGGCAGAAGCTAGCATTAAGGAGCGACAACCACCCAAGCCTAAGGCGAACCTTTTTCGTTTCATTCAAGCTCCACTTCTTGTATAATAGTGGGGTCTTGTGCCTTAACCGGTTCCGTTTCGTCGTCGGTTTTTTCTGCGTCATCCACACAATTCCCACCTTGTACCTCATCATCATGGATCGTATCTGACTTGTGATCTTTTCCACCTGGGTTAAACTTCCGTTTTGGTACGATAGAATACAAAGCTTCTTCCCAATCTTTCGTTTCAACCCATTTGACGAGGATCTCGAAGACTTGATTGACGGTTAAAACCTTGCGTGTGGGAAGGGACGCTAGGTAGCGCCCGATAGGAAGCCGAGCCGTTCTTATGCGGGATTGTATTGCTTTGTTGAGGCAGAGATTCTGAGATCGATGGATAGGTAGATAAGAATGGCTCCTTGTCGAGAAGGTATGAGGCTCACTTTGTATCGGTTGTGGTCGCATATCCCACCAATGATATACACCTCGTCGGGCTTGAGCTCAGTCAACTCGTCTTCAGCGTCTGCTGTGAGGTAGACGACCCTTTGACGTATGTCCTGGGTCGGTTCACCGTCTTCATGCGACTTGCTAGCTTCAACCTCAGTATTATCCCCTTCATTTTGCACCGTCAAACTAGGCCCTGCGGTATCCTCGCCAATTGGAACATTAATAAGCCCGCGGACCTGGCGGAGCCAAAGCCGTTCATAACCTTGGTGCCACCACTCGGTATGTGCCCACCGTTTGTATGCGGCTTGACTCAAACTTTCTAGTCGAGTCAACGTGCGTCCACCTAACGAAGAGAAGATGAGAGAAAACGGGAAGGAGGCATTGCGGTTTGCACTATACGTATATGCAAGCTGAGAGCACAGTGACGTTATTTCCTGAAGAAAGTGATCGGTATCTCCAATAAATGACGATCCGCGCATTTACACCAAGGACGGAACGTGTAATTCGCTCCATCCTACAGCACCGCAACAACCCACCTTTTCGCTCATCTTATCATCAAAACCCAGGTCGACAACTACAACCCCACCAAACGCGACCCGTGCGCGCTTTGCCTGGCGCAGTATACTCTCATTCTCGTCCAATTCGCCTCCTTCTCGTTTCTCTGCGCGTTCGCGTTTCTTCTGCTTCTTGGCTTCTTTCTCACGAGCACGACGCTCTAACTTCAACGCTGCAAAACGTTCCGCTTTTTTGGCTTTTTTGAGCGCGTTCTTAGACAGAGGGACTGTGTGCGCGTTGGGCGTCGCATTGAGCATCGGGGGTGAGGATGTGGGAAATGCAGGATCAGAGGGGGATGGACCGAGGGAGTGTTGGACCGTGGGACTGGATTGGTTTGAGGTGTCCATTTGGTCCAGTGCAGGAAAGAACAGGAGACAACGACGGTCAAAGGGACTTCCTGTACAGTGAAGCTCAGCGTCAGAAGCCGCGGTTTGTGATAAACTGGTGGGACAGGTAGCCGGTAAATGCCGATGAGATCGATTATTTCGGGGACAGCAACAATTTCCAGGTCGTTCATCGGCGGCGTTCTAGGCATTGCTCTCTGTCTTATATCTTGTCCATCTCTCTTTCCCCGTCCTCCAACTACGTTCACAATGGCTGCTCTTGCTCCTGTAAAGTACCTCACCGTCCCTGCTGTTGGCAAGCACTCCGCAACTGTCATCTTCGTCCATGTATGTCTCTCGACACTCACCCATACCCCACATTACACTCCTCTCTTCCAAATATTCGTCTTGTTTTTATAAAATTATCATCTTACTCCCATCTCTCAGGGCCTGGGAGATACTGGCTATGGCTGGAAGCCAGTTGCAGATGCGTATAGCAAGGATCCTTCTCTCTCGCATGTAAAGTGGCTCCTCCCCCATTCGTAGGTTCTCTTTACAATCATTATCAATTTTGCAAGGTTAATTTGACCATGACTTTGCTGGCAACCTCTGCATCTTGCTCCCCTTAATTTATTACTTTCGTATTACCAGACCAATTCAGGCCGTTACTGCTAACATGGGCTTGGAAATGCCATCTTGGTAAGTTCTATTCACTTCGCAAATATATCTCTGTGCGATACATGCTTTTCTTTCGTAGGTTTAATATCTACTCCTTTGGTTTTGACACTATCGAGGACGAGGAGGGAATGCTCCAGTCTGCATATCGGATAAGCCAACTGATAACTACAGAAATAGAGTCTGGGACTGAGCCCAACCGAATTGTTCTGGGTGGATTCAGCCAAGGCGGTACCATGTCACTCCTTACTGGTCTCACAGGCGAGCGTAAGCTGGCAGGTATTGCCGTTCTGAGTGGTTGGTTACCCCTCAAAAACAAATTGAAATCGGTGAGAAATTCTATCAGTTTTATGCCAATTGATATGGCAATCAAATTATTAACCGCGCCATGATTACAGATGGTCTCAGCCCATGCATCATCTATCCCAATCTTTTATGGTCATGGTGCTGTTGATCCCCTTGTGAAATATCAGTTCTGCAAGGAGTCGGCAGAGTTCATTACGGATTCTCTCGGCATACCTCGCGTACCCTCTCCAGGGGCGTTCAAAGGTCTGACGCACAATGTTTACGAAGGTATGGGTCACACGACGAATCAGAAGGAGCTGGACGACCTGAAAGAATGGATTAAGAAGGCAATCCCGGGAGATGGAAACCGGAAGTGATGGCCTTTCGTCTTACTTCTACTTTTGATATATGTTTCGACTTTGCATTTTTGCCACCTCATCATTACGTATGTTCTTAACTCGAGTATTTTGCTCTCTCTGCTAAGATTTCCTTGCAATGACTTTTCTCTGATGTATGTGTCTGATACTCTGGGTCTTCAGCCCCACCATATAAGCTAGAAGTTGTATAGTTTCCTAACACCATTATCTCATCTTTCCCTTCAGATCTTGTATCGTATGTAGCACATGGAAGCACACCATCAAGATGTACAATTATCAGTGCCCTACTCATATTTTTATAACAAATGACTGTTGTATGAGTTAATGAGGATGCGTTGTAACGCGGCCCTTGAAGGATGTAATATATAGAGTCCAGGGTGTTAACTTCTTCGGGAAGAACATGCAGCGAAAATGACAGCATGTTACAGCAAGCGAAGACGGATCTCTGACGCGTTGCCGCGGGTTCTGCCGGTCAGGTTATGAAGGCAATGATCAGTCAATCGATGGGCTCCGGGGCAATTAAAGTATATCTGACCTTCGATGCTCCTTTAAGGCGTAAATAACCACAGCTGACAGTGTTAGAGCTCCAATACATGTATCCACTTCATCAGATTTGACTAGACTTTCATTGGGGCTCCTTAGTCCAATTTAAGTACGCACCAGCCCACTCGGTACGAAACACCCGCATAGGATCATCCTCGTGAAAGACTTTTTGTGGATTGGAACTTTGTTTGGGGATTGTCAGAATACATACAAATCTAAAACAACAACTTGGATACAATTAGGTTTTGGTATCTCGGGGATCAGCAGAGGTGTGTAGTGACCTGGGATATGCCGCGATGGTGGGTTGTTTCCCTGATGGTGTTTGTGAAGATGTTGAGATCCTTTTTCCTTGAGACCTATCCACTCCTTTTTGAACTGGGATTTCTGTATTTCCGGGAGCAGCCTATTCGCCATGCCAGATAGGGGCGAGTTATGTTAGTGCCTCATGCAATACTGGTTGGGTCACTTACGGTCACATGCCAGAGTCAGTCAGTCAGTGCCTGGTGGGCGGTGCAACTAGCAAGAGTCTCATCCACCTTGTCTCCGCTCTCAGAGTTTGGAACTAGTCTCTAAACAATCTGTGGGTACCTGTTGGCTTCTTCAGGGAGTATCTTATCGTTCTCCGTCTTGCTCGTTGCCTAAGGATCTTCTACATACAATTTACAAGGATACTCTTTCTCGGACCATCAACTGACCATCTCGGCCGTGTTTTCTAAAGAGTCCTATTCCCCACTCTAATCATATCCAACCAATCATGTCAGCAACCCCAGATCCCACAAATGTGAAATTCCCAGCTTCCCCACCACCTTATACCGAAAGCAGCCGTGACATACCACCCCCCAACACCATTCCCACTCTCCAACCACCTATTGTACATCCCATTCAAGCAACGAGTCCTCATCCAAGCGCCCACTACCCTCGTCCATACCCTCAGTATCAACGTCCCCAAGAACAGTTTGGTCCGACTCCGATTACCACGACACAACTAGTACTACCATATGCATATTATGGTAATCGTGATGATGCCGATGTACGGGCGCGTTGGCGGTTTGTAGGCGCGCTCATGTGCGCGTTTGGGCTATGGCTAGCGCTTGGCTTCTGCGTGGGTGTGGAAATATGGGGGGACGCGGGGACCTGGGGGCTTACGTCATTGAGATGGTGGGTTTGGATGGTTGTGAAAGGAGGGGCAGTCGCTTGATGCCGAGTATGTATGTACCCATGATTTTGCTTTTTGGGAGAAAATTGTGAGTATCAATCTGGATTGGTAGTTGTATGCTTTGTGTGGTTGATGGATCTGTGAAACGTGTGTGTATGCACGGCGAATTTACGTCTGTTTGGGGTCGGCGAGGTGGTCGGTATCTCATGGTGAGCCTGATTCACCCTTTCTCGCCGTCCTTGAGGAACTAACTCACGTTATCCTGAGGACAGCTTCTCATGTATTATTTGTATTGTTCTTATCTGTACTAATAAACTGCCTAATCTTGCCTTTGTCTTGTGTCTACGTCTCGTGCAGTTCCATACTCAGAAAGTTCTCTGGACGGTTTCGCAAAAGACTTGGTGCAAGGTCATCAAGGTACCGCTTCCAGATGACATTTACCACGATATTCACAGACAAAGTCTTGGACAATTTTTCCCAAGTCAGGCAATGTGATCGTGCTCGCTAAATCCTGACACGGCCGGGGTCTGCTTCTATGAAACCTGCTTTTCTTGACATAGCTGCAAATCTGGGATTTCCATGTTTCGACTTTTCCTTTTTGTCAGGAACATGTCTATTGTAACAAATGGCTTTGGGAAACACCGCATGTATCCTCGTCGGGCTAGATGAAGATCCATGTGGAAACTCGTCAGTTTATAGTTGCCTTGGTAAGTAATAACAATTTTTTGGCAGGTTGTGATATCTGTGATATCGCACGTATGGCATAGACTGATTTTGTTCAGCTCGCGCCGCATGCGAAAGTGATAAGATCTCACTGGCCGGAAGATTCTTGACTGCATTAGAAGGTGCTGGGAATGAACAGATTTCTCTTTGGTATTTGGGGGCAAGATGTGTGGATCCAAGTGGAGAATAAAGGTAGAATGGACACCACGCTGTGACAGCGAGACGTCCACGGTTCTCGCTTGGCTTGGTGTTGGATAAAGCAATAGAGAGTAGTACTAAATTAACTTGTCTTCCATGTACTTGAGATAAGTTGTACAGATTCATCAACTAACGGCTGTCGGCCATAATCAAGGCTAGCAGACCGTGACTCGGATGGAATATTTATGAGTAAAAAATATCGATGTCCCTTAGACAAGCCCTATCGGCATGAGTTACAAGTCTACAGCCACTGAACCGGTGTAACGATGGTGTGTTAAATACGCGTATCGGTCACAGCGGCGACGACCGGTTTGTGTCAATTTCGCAGGTGCGTGTGGCTGTCTTTTCGGGGTCACACCTTTTGCTTTTTTGTTCAAACTCATTTTTCAGACGTGCATCATGCCTTCACTATCTCATCTTTCGACCTGTTCTGTATAATCTGTTACTGGCGACGGACAGTGCAGGTGCCAACGCCCACAGAGATGCTCACTCCCAGAATGTTAGAAGAAATGCCTGATTAATCTTATGGCTACGATATGACCATGTGGAATATTATTCAGGCAAGAGGGAATGATGGAGAAAAAGGAGATCAGCAATAACGGAGGACAATGGGAGAGAAACAGTGTATAGGTGGAGAGCAATGGTAGCGTCGTTCATTGTGCTCGTCAATGGGAAGGGAACGAGCCAATGGGGTAAGGGCCGAGGGACCGATCATGTGATATTGTGATGGGTTGTTGAATGGTCTGTGCGTGGGAATGGTAAAGTATTAGTTGTGATGAGATTTAGATGTGACACTCCAAACTCGGGACCGTCCGACTTCCTTCATCACATACCCTCTCGATCGCTCAGTCCCCGACTACTTTCCCCTCCTCTCCCGGCCCCTTGTCCATCTCCCTCCGTCGTCGCACTCATCGAGCTCGCTGTTCATCTATTAAATACTCACTTATCAAAGTCAATCTCTATCCCTTGTCCTCAACAATCCTTCTCTTTCCTTAATCACGTCCGTCTCACGCGTCGTTTCCATTTCATTTCGTCGCGGTCTCCGCTTCCCGAAGCTTCATCTGCTGTTCTTTAGTCGCTAAGGTCATCCATCTGGTTCGCTACTAGCCTCTCTATCGCCTTGCCACTTACTGCGCCCATCTGTTGATGTGCTGAGTTCTTTCCCCAACAAAACTTTATCCCTATCCCAAAACTTGCATACATGCCCAATATCGCTGTTTCTCAGCTCTCCTCTCACCAGCCTGGCGAGGACTATATCAACAAGTCTCTTCTAGACTCTCTTGATGCTCAGGCAGACGCAGAACCTATATCTTCATCGTCTGAATCCGAACAACCGGCGCCTGCCTCTTACGGCTCCAACTCCAACTCTTCCTCAGGTTCTCCTTCAGCACCATACCACTTTGCCGTGCAGCCGCAACAACAACAACAACAGCAACCACAACATCTCACTCGTTCTGATTCGCCCAGCGACAACAACAATCAAGCAATTCTTCATCGTCTACATTCCCAAGATCCGTTATACAATATGCACGGTCAACACTCAAATTATTATCCTCACTCACATTCAGCCAATAACATGCATATGACTTCCGAATATGGTTCCGAATATGATGCTCAGAAACAATCCCAGCATTCTGGCAAAGTCAATGATAGTTACAAAACGTCTCATGGCTCATATCCTATCACAACTCGCATGCGACACCATACCAACCAACACACTGCGCTTAATTCCGCCCAATACCGAGACACCTCTTCATTTTATCCTTCTTCAGCAGCCGATGTCTATCCTCCAACACAAGTGACATCTCCGATTCAATCTCATATGCAACCATTCGATCCCCGTGCCAGTTATGACTTCAACGGTGGTCGAACAGACATGGGTGTAGGGCCCAAGTCATATCTCATGGAGAATTATGCCTCTTCTGCCACGATAATGCAATCAGTTCAACAACCCGGTAAACCCAATGTTGTCCAGCAAACGCCACTGAATGGGTATGCTTCGAATGGGCAATACATAAATGGCATACAGCTCTCCTCACAAACTCCTTATGGCCCTCATGTACCATCGAATGGTCATATATCAGCAGCTAATGGTGTTAGCGCCAATGCTGTGGGTGCGCCACCGGGCTTGTCGGCTACTAGTGCAATGAATATGGCGAATGGCCATGGTTCATCAGCCAACCAAGAAGAAATTTCCACTATTTTTGTAGTCGGGTTTCCTGACGATATGCAGGTGGGTAGAGTACTCATACACACAGTATTTCTCTCATAGCTAATGGTTTGATTTGCAGGAACGGGAGTTCCAAAATATGTTCACCTTCTCGCCTGGATTCGAAGCCGCGACCCTGAAGATTCCCAACAAAGAATATACTTCGTACGGTGGTATGGCTATGAATGGCGTTCCTGCGCCACTTCGTAGCTCATATCAAGGCTATACTGGATCGAATGATCCATACAACCTAGTAACTGTCAACCAAGGTGGTGTAGTTGTTGATGGTGGCAGGGACGGCACAATGGCATCTTGGCCGTCCAGCACCCCTATAGAGGAAAATGCTTCCAATGGGAATCATTTCGTTGGTGGTATCAACATGGCTCCGCGGAAACAAATAATCGGCTTCGCAAAGTTCAAGTCACGTGAAGAAGCACTGCACGCACGGGACGTTTTACAGGGGAGGAGAGTTGATATAGAGAAAGGTGCCGTGCTGAAAGCTGAAATGGCGAAGAAAAATTTGCATACGAAGCGGGGCGTCGGTCCTGTTCCAACCTCATTGCACGGTATAAATGGCACAGTTACAAATGGTCCCGTCTCTGGCACAGGTAGCTCTTCCGTCATCGGATCATCCAATTCATTGGGGGGAATGCAGCATAATATGATCAATGGTTCTGCATTGGGAGGATCCGCAGGTGCAGATGTTTACGGTCTCGGAACTAATGACTCAGTTAGTGCCCGTGAAAGAGAATACGGTGCTATTGGACCTGTCGGACTCAGTGGTGGTGGTGGTCGTCTCAACTTATGGCGAGAGCAGACCCACCATGAGGTAGCATCGACTTCAAATGGAGTCTTGATGAATATGCGTGAAAAAGATGAAGAAGAGAAGCGAAGAGATAGGGAGGACATTATGAACTCTATGTTAGGCCAGGGTGCGGGGTTACGTGGTCCACGAGAACGAGCGGAAGATGAAGAGCGAGAGCGTCGGAGCAGGGAGAAGGAAATGCGCTTGCGGGCGAGTAATACAACAGCATTTGATCCCTTTCACCCTGTGTCAATTTCTTCCGCCACACCTTCAGCCATATCTTCTCGGCAGAGCTCTGGCATGAACGGTGTCAACGGATCAACTTATATGCAGCCATTGTCGGTTGGTAGTAGTTCAGGACCTAGTCCCCTGTTAGGAAGTGCATTTCCTTCGCATCAATTTGTTTCGCAGCCAAGACAGGTACATACACAGCAGCAGCAGGACGGAATTGTAGGACCATGGGACAAGCTCACAGTGAACACCGCCCCAGGTCCAAGTTCTTCTTCCCAAAGATCGACATCGCCGCCATTAAGGATACATTCCCACGCACTCATGGAGGGCTCCAGGTGTTATTCCCCTGCTGTCGGCGAGACCGGGCATCTATATCGGGAGAACAATGAGATACAGCAGCAACAATACCACGCACCATCTGAGTCTAGCTCTTCGAGTATTGCAGGTACCCAAAGAACAAATGCAAACAGCAGTGCAGAACAAAGTGCAGACTCTGGGACGGATGGAGAATTAGACAGAGCCTCTGATGGTTTAGCTTTAAACACCAATGACGGAAATACTTCCCCTCAGCTACCGTCGCCTGCGTCTGGCGCGAGTTCGGCTAGTGTAAGAAATATTGTCGATCAAAATCCTCCTGTGAGTATCGGGTGACAAGTTTGATATGCGCCGTTTAACTCGTTACTAATGTGATGCGTCATCACCTTTAGATCAATACCTTATATGTTGGAAATCTACCGACGTCCCCTCCACCATTAGGCTTTCCACAAGATTACCTGGAGGAGAGACTACGAGATCTATTTTCCATTCAACCCGGTTACCGTCGCCTACTCTTCCGTCAAAAAAGTAACGGACCCATGTGTTTTGTTGAGGTACGTTTCAGAGTTGATTTTATGAGCTGTATGTTGATCCCTACATTTTTGTAGTTTGAGGACGTTCAATATGCTACCAAGGCATTGAATGACCTGTATGGCAACAATCTTAAGGGACTTATCAAGGGAGGGGGTATCCGCTTGTCATACAGCAAGAATCCACTTGGGGTCCGCACTCCAACTAGTGCAGGCAGTGCAACCGGTCCATCTTTACAACAACAACAGAATCAGATCTCAACTAATCCTCTCCAAAGCGGTGGTTTTCCCTCTGAAAATACTTCTGCTCGTGTAGAGGAGCCACCACAGCAATCTCAACGTCTTCCATCCATCTTACGTCGAGAGTCGAAGGCTCTGTCACCTCCTCCTGTCAATAATCATACTTATACCACTAACTTCCTTGCGTCACCTCCCCGCTTCCATGCTGTGGCAACTGGAGCAGCCTCTCAATATGGTGCTCAGCCGTCAGCTACACAGCTGACAAGTTCTTCTGCCGCTTTTGTTCCACGCGGCACTGGCAACACCTTCTACTCTTACAGTCTAGCTGCATCAAATGGGCTCAGTGCGTCCCAGTCTACACCATCGTTCTCCCCATTTGCTATGTCCAGTCCTCCCACACACTCATCGATACCCGACCAGAGCTCTTCCTCTGAAGCATCGCATTCATCATAGCATTTTAATCATCATTGGGTGCCCTCCCCTCTCTAGCAATTTAGAGGCCACCAGGGCCAGCTAAACGGGGATATGGCTTCATTTTATCTTTTTTTATCTGGCTCTCCACGACAACTTTTCTTTTGCAAATAAACAACAAGCATCGCATGGCACATTACACGCGCAAACTTCAAGACTATATCTATGTATCATTCGACCAACACGAACGTCTTTATCCCAATCGCATTCGGTCTTATTCTATCCACTTTTCACCTCGTCTTGTCATTCAGGACTGTTGTTTGTATGTCTCTCATTTAACATCAACCCCTCCACTCATATTGCCATCCTTCGATGGCCAACCACATATATCCTTCACATGCCCCCCCCCCCCCCCCCCCCATTTTTTGTCTTCATATACAGAATCTCCCCATATACATATCTTCATATCCTGTTTCTTTAACAGTGTTTCCTCTGCCTCCCTTGTTGCACATGTGATCAATTTTCCTACTCTTACTGTTAGTTTTTGATAGTTTTTTCTTCTTTGCATTTCAGCAAGAATTCTTTTCTTTTCGCTAGTCTCATTCGCAGACTATGTTGCTTCGTATCTATATATCTATCTCATGTATACTACGATGGTTTTTCGAAAGATTCTCATCGAGAAACTCCTAGGATCCTTTTTTCATGTCACATTGTGAGATTATATAGATAATATATATTCCTAATGCTTTCCTCTGAAGTGAAATCGGATAAGAATGTTCCCTTTGAAGCTACCGTTTTCAACCAAATCCTTAAATTTCTTTTCACATGCGAAGCAACGAACCATAGGTCATATGGTTTCTATCTAGATTTCACAACATCAAAGGTGAGAGGTGCATAAAGACCCGGTACACTAAGACCTCATGACATGTAAAGATATCCATGTAGTACGTAGAACAAGTATGGAAACATACATGGGAAACGCAGATAAATAAGTCCTGATGAATAAAACACTGATAACAAACCTTCAAAGAAAAAGAGTGAGAAAACGAGGAGTGGAAGGTTCAACCCGTATCCCCGTCTTTCGCACTCCCTTCTGAAGGTACAGGTGTTGTCGAGGGTGATGGTGATGTTTTCGCCACTGTTAGACCTCCTGCACCGAATTTGACTTTCATCTTTTTTGGTGGTGGATCGTCCCCATTCTTTGCACGAGCTGTCCCACCTGTCACTCCTCCCGTTTCCTTCTGTGAACCGAGATCCTGCTTTTTCGACCTGCTTAACCGCTCCAACAGCTCATCGTCATCGTCATCACTGCGCCGTCGTTTTTCAATTGGTCGAGTAGGAGGCATGGTATTTGTATTGGGTGCAGGAGATTGGGATCTTGTCTTGGGGCGCACCAGCGCTTCCAATAGGTTGTCTTCGTCATCGTCATTATCTTTCTGAGTCCGTCTTGGTGGAGGTCCAGAGAAAGGAGGTGTTGATACTAGTCGATGGGGTGGTTTGTAACTAGAATTTGTTATGGGAGAAGATTGTAGTAAAGGTTTGTTTTGGGTCCCTTGAGATGATTGATCTGTGCCGTCTAAGTCTTCTTCATCTTCATCATAATCCACCAAAGAACTTAGGCTTGGATTTCGCAATGGAGGACGGTGGCCTTTAGGACCTGATCCTACAACTATTCGCCGTCTTCGTTTGAATCCCGCTCGGATAGGAGATGTTGGTCCGTTTACGCGCAACCATTGTTGGCTAATGGGTGATATAATTTGATCTGCATCATCATCATCATCCGCATTAAAGTAGTCCTCCTCTTCGGCGTCAAGTACACGACCCTGGTCCGGCCAACGAGTATCAAGCGGTCTAAAGAAATTCGGTGTCAATAACAGGTAAACGACAATTCATTTCATACACCAAATACACGGCATGACGTACTTTTCGGGTTTTGATTCCATTGGTGGTAATGGCTCGTTGTTCATCTCGAATCTCCGGATGAGCAATTCGAATCTTTGGCCGCCAAGAACACTCTGAGCCAACTTTCTGATTTCAGGTTCGTGTCTCTTCATGCAAAATTTGATCATTTCCTTCATATTTTCCTGAAAATAGTTGTGGTTAAGTGGGAGTACTTTGGCTTAATTTTTTGCGCAATAGAAAAAGCACGAACTCTACGCATATTCTCAAAGAACTCTTGGCATGAGCAGCTGAGAAGGTTGTCACGACGTGATTCCTGCAATGTCAAATCAATAATCGGCTTTAGAACGTCGTACTTCATCATCAATGAATGCATGATCTGGTTGTTTTGCTTCAGAAGTAAGCGGAATATACGGAATGATGCTACAGGGGAACCATCAGATCAGCTGACGAAATACAGTGAGATGGGAACACATACAGTGACGCAGATGCTTATCTTTTGCCTTTAACAGACTAGCCACTCGGCTGATGATATCCGAAGACAACACATAAAAATGACTCCGGAAACTATGCTGTAATATGAAATTATGCAGCAGGTCACATAAATACACGAATCGATTTATTTCTTCACGAGTTAGACGTAAGACCGGGTCTGTATTTCCGTTGGAGTTTAAGTATATCACTAGCCATCAGAATAAAACAACCCACCCTTGACATCCTTCCACTCTGTGAGTTCGAGCAGTGGTTTCAACAAGATGTTGATGCAGGACTTGTAGAAGTATTCCACGAATCGTTCGGTACCTGGTTCGTCTTTACGTTGGGGGAGTCTGGCATTACCAGCCTTTCATGATCACGTCAGGAACTATACAGTAGTCAGGAGTAATGATTGCACATACATTCGCCTCGCCTGCAGGCGTAGGGGGTGCAGCATCAACTGGAGGAATATCTGTCCACACCTTGAGAGCATCTCCAATCTGACTTTGCACTGCTAGATCACGACTTTGTGTCATAATCCTACAAGTCATCTCAATGAGAGTCTCGGCCGTATCGGCACCCTTTTTCCCCGCATCTCGTTCCTTTTCGATAGCTACCACCTGCTTCGCTACATGATTTCGCACGCCGTTCAAATCATGGTCAAGCAGCGAAGATAACACCTCTCCTGCTGCGCTGATCATAGGTTTGTTGATGGCCTCTTTCTCTGGAAGACCCAAAGCCCATTGGACAGCAAACAGGATGCCGCGATCAACGAGACTGCGAAAGAGTGCCATACGAGCAGGAAGTTGTACATTCTTCCCCATGACAGATAGTTGTTGGATCAAAATAATAACCTCCCGCCGTAAGTTGATTTCTTCCTCTGTTAGGTCGTCTGGGACTGCAAAGCCGTATGACTCATGTCGCCTTGGTCTTTCCGTCGATGGTGAGGGTGGAACAGCACCATTCAAAAGCTTTGGGCTAGGAGGTTTTTGGTCAACATCCATTGGTGCAGGCTCAGGGGGTTTAGCAGGTCCAATGTTATCGCCGTTCCCATTAAGGCTGATAACCATGTGTTGGGGCTGAGAAATTGGCTGTCCCTGTATGGGTTTCTTCTGCGGAATCGCACCCAACAAATCTTCATCTACAAATAGGCGAACTATATCCCGTAAAAAGGTATGATCTTGCTGCACGTGAGTAATAATATCAATTTGGTTGAAAATGACACAAGAGTTTAAGACGTTAAACGTGGAGTCATCAAGTGCTCGGGCGAGAACGACATCTTTCAGAAATTGAAGACGATATGTGTGGTGTATCTTTCGTTGTATTGCAGGGTCACGGATTAGAATGGGTTGATGAAATCGGGAAGTCTGGTGAAGGAATTGTCGGTAGTTGGCCTTGTGACCGGGGAAATCGGGATCATCTATTGTATCAATGGTAAATCTATTAGGAGTAGAAAGGGACAAGACAAACATTCGAGCATGCCCACGACACCGAAGAATACATCATCTTCAAGGACGTGTTCGTACAGCCCATGGTCATTTAACATCACTGCATAAACTACAGTTAGGTCTCCTTCACCTCATCTACAGTATGACGCACGTATAGTTTGCATGATACTACAGAGAGCATGCAGATTCTCCAAGCTCTCCAGATCCTCGGCCGTATTCATGACCTCTATTAAAGACTTGATGTAATCCTGCCGGAGGGGAAATGATGCACATTCTAATCAGCTACTGTTCCATCTGGGTACGAATGATACAGATTCATAATTGAGGAACAGAACAATGTATTATAGCATTTGATAGCTTTACAGATTCGACAAAGTCCGCGGCAGTGACACGGGAGGGGCAGAGAAAAGACGAGTTCCAGTTGACAATGCTCACCTCTTGTTGAATATATTCACATATGCGCTCTTTTACCAGCTGTGTCCGTGCAAGCGCCTTGATAGCCCTTTCAATTTCACCGATAATACCAAGATGAGGCGTTGGTAAGTGACCCGACCGAATGATGCCTGCCGTTGTGTGGGACGTTTCTGGGTCTAGGTGAGGTGAAGATGACAAATTGGTCGAATCATCTATGAAAGTTAACAGTGTTAAAGAATCGAAGATGGAAGTCTGGTACCTGTATTATTCATATGCCGCTGGACTTCTAGGATAAAATTCCAGACTTCTGAACACCCTTCTGGATCTTGAAAACTGAGCGCATAATCTACACCATCTGGCTCTGTCCAAACGATGAGTGTATCTGCAATAAAATCTGTCAGTCGTTGTTGTTCGGTCCAAAATAGAATACAAGTGAGTGTTGATAAGGGAGGGTTGAGTAAATAAATCACAAGGTATGAAGCACCTTGTTGTCGTTGATAAACATCATTGGATCGAATAGCTGTAGAGAGAATAATGTCGCTATAATTACGCTCTGCTCGAGCAATTAACAAGGCTTCGTTTGTTTCTTCTTGATAATGCCCAAAGCAGAATGCTGTCCCTTGATCTACCCATCGTGAACCGATAAGTTCGTATACCTGCATGATCAATAAGTGCGTGGTTGCGAAGAAAATGTGATCATGGTATTATCAGAGCCCTTCAACAACAGAGGCCGAGGGAGATGGTAGAGTGTAGACGAATGAGACTCACTTTAACGCGTTTCAACTCATGTTCACTATCTGGGACATATTCATGACCTTCCTCTCCGGCAGCTCCTACAGTATCAGAAGTGCCCGCTAGCTGATCTGGAGTATGCTCCAGAAGTTCAATCTGCCCATTGACGTGACTTGGAGCGGCCACTCCTTCTTCTTTCACCGAGGCTGGTTCATCCAGCCCTGTTCCAGCCGAAGAAGCTAGCTCTTTAACTTCATCGACCTTCCCCTGACACTCCACAGCGGGAGTTGTTCCAGCAACACCTGATTCCAGTTGAACCTTTGCGGTTTTGGCAGCATCTGGCACTTGTTTGGGTGTGTTCGAGTTTGCTGTATCTGGAGACGTGACAGAGGGTGTATCGGATGAGTTGGAGGGCGAGTGCTGTAATGATGGTGTATTGTTGGCGGATTTAGAGGAAAGAGTAACGGAGGATGGTGAAGATGAAGAGGGAGAGATCTGGAGAACAGACTGCTGGGCTTGTGAGCCGGCTATGCCGTTCATGACCAACAGCCAATGATGAAAGGTAAAGCCCGACGGCGTTGAAGAATATGAGATGAACGAAGAAAATGAACTCCAAGTCAGAAGGTCGGCAGGATAGGTCGTGGGTACTTTTTTCCGTCCAAATAAACGTCCGGGCCGAGATCTGTGAGTGCTGTAAGATTATATCCGGTATTGAAGCGACAGTGCCAGCAGGCTTCAGGAGACTTGATTGGGGACGGGAGGCGAGTGAGTAGATAGCAAATCCGGAGATAGATGTTGAAGGATGAAAATTTGTTGGGAAAGTACAAAGAGTTGTAAATGAAAAAAGTGAAAGCGAAGAAACACGTTGAGAGCACGCCGTGATATGTTATGATTATGTTATGTTATGTACTGAAGCTTAGCTTGAGCGTTCACTGGCAGACTTGTTCCATTGCAAGTCTGTCATTTCTGTTTTTCACTGAGGATTATGTAAGCGGCACCCATAAAATAATTGCTGTTTGGTCTCGCTCAGGCTCGGGTCTCTTCTTCGTTGAACGCGAACCACCATGGACAACAGGCCTGTCAAACTTTTCACTGTAACCGCTGCTGCTGTTGCCACCGGTTTACTCGCTTATGCCGTCTATTTTGACTACAAACGGAGGAATGACGCCCAATTCCGCAAGAAACTGCGTAAGTTCTTTGTTTAGTTCACCAACATCATCGTTTAACGTTCCTTTCAGGCAAGGAGAAGAAGCGTGTCAACAAAACTGTCGCGGAGCAAGCAAAGGAAAATCCTTCTGCTTCTGCATCGTCAGAAATTACACCAGAGGTTTTGCGCAATGCCTTGCAACAAATTAAAAATGAACCCAGCCCAGCAACCTCAGATGAAAAAGAGGCTTACTTTATGACACAAGTAGGAATGGGTGAACAACTTGCTGCTCAGGGTACGTTGCCTACCAAGCTATGTATATAGTAAAATTAAATTGTTCCAGGTCCTGCCTTCCGCCTCCCTGCTGCAATGGCATTCTTCCGGGCCCTCCGCGTGTATCCTTCACCTGTGGAGTTGATCGTCATATATCAAAAGACCGTTCCTGAGGAAATCTTTAATGTGCGTCATTTGTGTATAGCCATGCCACACCCTCATGTCGTGAACTCTCCCAATAGATCGTTATGGACATGACCAATCTGGACGTAAGTACACCTTCTTCGCCAAGTGGCCGAGAGGCAAAGATCGTGGAGGAAGAGGATCACAGTCCGACGAGCGGCCCGCCCTCAGAGACTTCCTCGCAGGAATGGGACAGAGTCACTGATCCTGGTTCTCTTACACCTGCTTCATAAGGGTATTCCCTTAATCTACCTCCCTGCTACTTCTGGAGGTAGGAGAGGTTGTTTTGATAGGTCGTCACTCGTAGGACAATTACAGCTATCAGTCCGCACCTTGTTCTGTCCTGCTTCATCGTTTGCACAAATATGTTCTAATATACTTTTATTCTCTTTTTTTGCACAATATACACCACTTCTCACAGGTTAAAGCCCGAATTGAAGGTGAGTGAATGAAGATTTCAAGGTTTAACTTGTGCTGAGACTGCATGAATGTCATGAATAGCTTACTATGATGAATTTCCACCAAAATCCACCAATGTTGCCGTAGAAACCCGGGAAACGCATCCTAACCAAGGCCCTCGTAAGGTTCTCATCGTGAAAAAGGGTATTCCAGCAGGGGAGGTGATATACAAGGTACAGACATACATAGTACCTCGTTCTTTTACATTTGTTCTGACAAAAATATGGCAGGAATTCCCTATTGTTGCTGCTCTCGACCAGGATCTCCAACTTTCAGGAACACATTGTACTCATTGCCTCCGTCTCATCCAATCTAACATGGCCATCCAACTACCCGAAGACTCTTGCGTATTTCCGTCTACTTACTGTTCCAAGGCTTGCCTCCTATCTTCGAAAGCCCAGTCTAACTCACTTTTGTTTACTTTGGATCCTGCCCTCCCTCCAGAGATTCCTGCTCCTCCTTCTCCCCCTGCACTAATGGAAAATCGTAAAAAGGCTCAGGTTCAATTCGTCAATCACCTCAAAAAGGAAGGTCGTGCTGCACCTGTGCTCGCGGCTCGCTTCATTGCAAGACAGGTTGTTGCGGAAACAAATAAGATGATCGAGGCAACAGGAAAGCGCCCCGCTAAGGATGAAAATGACTTTACCGATTCTGATTCCAAAGAATACGGCTTGGCTGACCATATAGAAAGGTTGCGGTACCTGGAAGTAGTCCCCGCTGATGGGGAACATCATTTCCTGGTAGATGTGTTGCAAGCGACTTTACCTGGTTTGGAACAATTTGTCACAGATGAAAGATATGCGACACTTCTTGGAAAACTTGCATATAACGCATTTGGAGTATGCTTCGGTGGTGGACGGGATGATAGGGTAATGTTCTTATAGTGTTGATAGATACTTTCTAATCACAATTACACAGCCTCAACAAGATGTTCGCCCAGAGAATGTCGAAAAATCACGTACTCCATATGGCACGGATCGTCAAATTGGAAGCGCATTGTATACGGTTTCCTCTTACCTCAATCATTCCTGCAGGCCCTCTGCACGGCCTTCATTTAGCTCGGGAACATCCGAGTTACACCTTATTGCCACCCGCGATCTGAAGGAGGGTGATGAACTTACCGTCGCCTATGTTGATGTCACCCAACGCCCTGATGAAACTATCGTTGATTGTCGTCGCCGTCGTCGCATGGAACTTGTCCGGGGTTGGCGTTTCGCATGTTTGTGTGAACGTTGTGCGGAAGAGGGTAAGGACATGTCTTCTGAGGAGAAGGGAGGAGATGTTGCAGAGGAACCTAAGGATGACAGTAAGGTTGAGAAATCTGCCCGTCATGAAGATCCTGTTGGGCTCGCTGTCGGCGGTGTTGAGTAAAAATAGGGGCATCCACGAAGGCACCATAGGAACCCCCTAGCTCTGCTGATATCATCTTTAATCTCTATTGAGGCAATATGATGCGTCAGAATAAAAAATTCTTTAATCCAGAACGTCATGTATACTATATACACCTCATTTGCACTTTCCAAACGATTTTTTTGACGCATTCATTTGATCATTATGCCCTGACTTGCCCACGATTAAACGAAGAGAAATACATCATAGGTACAGATTCGTAACTATGTTGAAAGGCAAATATATACACTACTTATGATTAGTTCAAGTACAAAGGTATATTAATAACTAAAGCAAACGGTTATCACCTAGCTACAAGATAAGAACAACAGTATCATTATGCCAACAACGTATCGTCAGAAAAATATTGCAAGTTGTTTTTTGAAATGGAAATTCGCCAACTTGAGTAGACTCTGCAGACACCCATTACAAAGCGATACCACGTTTCACGATACGAGACTGGCAGCGCAATCCCCTGATAAGTTAAAATACAAGAGGGTTCGCATCCATTAAGCCAGACTCCTCCACATGCTGGAATCAGGCAACTCGCTGCGTTTCTGCAAAATCTTCAATGCATGCTTGCGCCCTCGTCCCCCAGATTCAAGTGTTTCTTTGGTAGGAATATTATCGCCTTCATCATCATCGTCGTCTTCATTTTCGTCCTCCTCTGCCGCGAAATCCAACGCTCCAGGATCCATAGATCTAGACCGATCTCTTTCTGCATATGCTGCTTTACGCAAAGCGGCAGAGGTCATGGATTTTGTTGCTAGACCGGACAGAGCCGGGTTTGTTTCCTCATTCAAAGCGGATTTTGGTTGGTAAGAAGCAAGACTAAGTGTCTCGCGTTGTTTATTGCGGGTGCTGATAACCACGGGTAGCGACTCCGCTATTCCTGCTGGAACAAGCTGGTATGGTCCCCTACCTGCTTGCAAGTCAGTATAAATATACATTCCGAAAAGGGTATATCGCTGACCATTATGGTATCCACCAGAATATCCGTCCGCGGAGTTGTTCTCAGCCAAGTCGTCCCCATTATCTTTGAGATCATCTTCGGTCTCCTCAGGAATGTTACGACTTTCTCTTCGAGTTAAATTTTGCCAAGCTTTACCTCCCCGTCCCCAGGCCCCTCGGTGGCTTGGCACGTCAGCAGCAACAAGTTTCATTATTTCAGCATCATGGGGAGTGATAGTCTCATCTTCAATACCGTCGTTATTAGACCGCCTCGGCGAATCGTGACGTGCTGTTGTAGGGGGGTTGTGTAGGGACAATACAAGCGCCTGAGATGATGAGTCAACCCCCGGTGGACTACGTATAGGTCTGATATGAGAAGGAGCCGGTAGAGACGCTGGGCGTAATGATGATAGCGACTGAGGCAATCCAGATGCTCGAGGTTTTCCTAATCTGTTTGGGCGCTGAACTACTGGTTGCTCGATAAGTGGAAGTGTTTGAGCATTGCTTGGTGAATTGCCTCCAGAATTGTCATCAAGATTGTCAAGGTCAAATATCATATCTGAAAGATGTAAAAATTCAGTTAGATGATAATGAAGTTGAAACAATCATCAAAACATACCTCTGTGCCGTTCATCTTCCACAGCCTTTGCTTCTTCTTCGTTTTCAGCATTAATTTCTCTTTTAATAGTCACAACTGCGGGCTGAACTTCGAAAGTGACTTTCCGTTTCCCCTTCTCTCTCCCACGTGATTCTGATGGATTCGTTTCTGCTATTGTACCAGCCTCGGATGTCATCATGTTTTGTTGTGGTTCCGAGATCTGCTTCTCAGGCTTCTCCCCGTTAATGCTTGAATTGACGTGGGGTTGAGATGGACCAGCTTCCTGGGTTTGGTCATTTTTACTCTCCTTCTTGGAAGCTTCTCGCCCCAAACGATGCCGAGCTATTTCTTCTTCCAAGTCCAGAAAATATTTGAAGCTTACAGCGGTATTGATTGTATCGTCAACATTTCTCCTGAATTGCAGTACATTGCTGTTGCCTTGCGTTGCGGGTGGGACAAGTGTCAGTGATTCGGACTGTGTTGATAAAGTTCTACTTGAGAGGGAGAGCGGAGATTCATTGCCTTCGGTCGAAGTACTCGCTCTGCGGCCCTTTGTTGCCATAGAAGTGTGTAGTGAAGAAACGGATAGGGACGCAGACAGTGCAGAAATTCGTTGTGCCTGAGTTGAAGGCAATTTTATCGGTGAAGAGACTGGTGTCGGAACGAAATCGCGGACTGCAATGGGAGTCCCATATGAGGTGCTTAGGGCTTCATTGTTCTCCATTCTGACTTCTCGTTCTTTTGGGAACACTTTTGCTCGCGGCGATGATAAGGAATTATGCTTTTCAAGGTAGAGCTTACGGCTCTCCCTACATTTTCTCCAAATAATTTCAACCTGTTTTCGAAGCTGATCTTCTTTGTCCTCAACTTCAGCAGCTTTTTCACGGATGAAATCGGCAATTTGTTGTTCAGCGAAAAGCCGAACACTTTCTGATTCCTTCTGCACGAGAGAAGAAAGATACAAAAAAGCCGGATGAGAAGGGGTATAGGGTGGTGGAAGGAAAAGGGGTTTAAGATCTGAAAGATATGGTCCCGTTGTTGAGGGTACTTCTGTAGGACTCCTTGAACGTGGAGACTTATCAGATGAGTTGCCGGTGTCGATATCCAGCGGTTTAGGAGGACAAGATGGGGTTGGCAGAACAAGTAGAAATATTGGGGAAAAATCGGGGGAAGATTCTGCTTCTTTGATAGAGTCGCCGGTCTATGCAGCAGGTCAATAGTTCATCCTAAATCCACCGTATGATACATATGAAAAAGGGATTATCTATGCTCGGTTGGCTCATGGCAAGCAATAAAATGCATCGCCGGTGTATGAGGTGTCCTTAAAGCTTATGATACAAAACTGAAACATACCAGACAATTTTCATTAATCTCAATCCAACCACTAGGACTTTTCATTATGTCGGATTCTACCCAGTCTTCAGTGGGTAGTAGTGGTCCATCTTTACCTTCAAGGTCGAGTGGGACAATTTGGAAGACACGATAGACAGAAGTTGCACAAAGAAGACAGATCAATGTCGTAAATCGTGAGCACCGAGTTGTTCCTGGTATTGCAACACCGCGAGTTCTAGATCTTAAAGTAATTTGAGGATGGGTCTATAACATACGTCAGGCAAGCTATGACGCTAGTAAGATTTATGTTTGCTGACAACAGTAATTCCTTCGTCTCCCACAAAGACCTGGGTATATGCAGGATCTTTTATTGATTCTGGTGGCACATCCTGAACAATCGCCGTACGAATGCTGACGTTCAAACAATGGCATGAATAAGTCCCTCCGGCGATGTTTGCAGCGACCGTGCTAGGCATTTAGCAAGCAAAGTGGCAGACGGAGGGAACTGGAGGTAGCGACGAATCGGCAGAGTAGTTGAGTGGTGATAGTGGTCAAATATAAGGTTCTATTGGGGTCGAGCGGAAGGGGCAGTTCCGATCGGCTACCGGGAACCATAAGGCTGAATGTTGAACAATTGACATTTCACCCTTCATTCATAGTATTTACCACAAATCATCAATTGTACCCCATCCAATCCTTATTCCAACCCAATATTCACCGTTGGGAACATCCTCATTACGGCAACAATATTTCTCACAAATGACATCTATGCTACCTCAGTGGAGCACCCACTTACTATACCTCCGTGCAACCTGGAGCCCATACTTGGAGCATTCCATACGCATCCCCTTCGATTTTTCCGATAAATTGTCCGCATAAAACTTTCCCAAGTAACCTATTGGTTCTTCTTGCTTTCTTCTGCACTGTCTACATCCGAGGCCAACACTTGACCATATTCGTTGATTCTCTTTGGGTCAATCCGATATATCCACCGCTGGTAGTCAATTGTGTTAGTAAGTTGTAAACAAAATGCGAGTCAATCAATCACCTGATACAAGAAAACAAGAAACACGACATCATCCCTGAAGGTTTTCGGAATTTGTTACAAGGCTATTCTTATGATGACCGACATAAAACCACATACCGGAAACAAGCAAGACGATGCAAAAATGGCATCTTGATGCAGAATCTAGATCAACATATGAGGCAAGATTGAAATCAAGAAAAATAGTTGAAACTTTACGCGAAAAAGTCATCGACAACTGTGGAAAGTGTCTTGTAAACCATAGCTTTCATCGGCATATGTGCAACACTCTAAGGAAGAGAAGGTTCAGCACACAAGAGGATGTATAAAAAATGGATGATGTACCTTTAACTTGTAATTGATGATCAACTGAGGGATGAGCTGCGCCTAGAACATATCTCAAGGTCAGTGATCACAAGACACAAGATTATGGAATGAAATGTCCGCACAAAACCGAACATGTACACAAACGAGGTCAGAGTCGATATGACAAAACTATACCATCCCTTGTGTGACTCATAAAGTAACGAGTACACAGAATATGCCATCAATGTTGGAATCGTTACGTAGGACACATAGCGGAAGGCCAACTTGTCGTATCTTCAAAGCATGGGTTAGAATTAAACCATATAAAATACTAAATATTCCTACTCTTGTGTTTTCTTCTCATCCTCGCTAAGAACATGTTTGTCTATTATGAAAAACAGTTAGTTTTGGAGCGCTGGATTTATTACAACCTAGTTACCCTTGATGTCGAGTTTATACGGTAGGGTGGAACCGGGAGGCGACTGAATAACTTTGATGTCCACAGCTTTTGTAATCTGACAGTTTTCATCAACGACAAGAGTTGAGATAAGGTTATATCTGGTTCTCACTTTCCATGCTTCTATGAGGACACCCATGCCAGAACCAAACAGGATCATCCAACTTGTGTTTTCATTGTTGTCGATGAGATATAAAAGAATTACGATTTGTACGAAGACATTGGTAACGATCTAGATTTTTAAGCGTTTATCAGTGTCACACCACAATGATCATTAGTTTACACATACAGTCCTATAATCAAGGTGCAATGATAATCAGCTTAATGCGATTATTCACAGCATATTAGAGAAAGTACCTGACGGAAACTCCGACCATCTCTTTCTTTTGGCGCCAATGAGAAACATCTGACTTGAAGGCCAACATCTCGAACCTTCCGACAGTTTTGTTGAGTAACACTGGGCAGGATATGTGTAATCAACACGTACAACACATGCAACACGCTCACAAGCCCTGTCAAACCTAGGAACCAAGGATTGGTTTCAAGCAACATACGCTTTACTTCATCGAGTTCTGCCCCCGATCCTCCCCCTTGTTGTTTAGCAGCCTCATTGAATCCATGTGTCATAGAAGCGAATATTTGGAACTTGAAGAAAGACATGGGTTGGAAAGTGATCTGCAAAGGCAGAGAGGGTGTTGTCATGTTAACCTCAGTGTAATGCGACCTAAGGTGCCAAAATTCATTAGCGAAAACTATGGGTTTATAGAATCCTGTTTTGCCAGTTGCGTCACGTTCTCCCTCAACAAGATGAACATCTACAGCCGATAAGATATGTGAATATGCGGGAGAATAATAGCTACTAACGTTCTAAGATAGGAGGAGGTAGCGTGTTGTAAGGAATAACGCCAGCATCGGATACCAACGCTAGTGTCACGTTCTATATAGAAGCTCAAGTTATCCTATCAATTGCAACCGTAATCTAGAACTCACTCTGTGCCAATGTGGGACTATGACGTCGGCCTATCCAAAAATCAGCATATAATGAGCTAAAAAAAAATTGGAGGCGAATACCTCTTCCGGTTCTTCGACATCTTCAACTGCATTATGAGATAGTAGATGCTTCTCTTTGCGAACTTTCACTCTTGCCAGGTATGGCGTCAGTACTGGACACAAAAACGATAACGTTAGGTGTGAAGGTAATGCTGCAAGATGAACACTCACGCTTTCGTACATGGTGGATATCATATGCATTATAGGATTTACTTTGGGGGTCAGGACTAGCACCATTCTTTGTCAGAAATATGTCGGCCCATAGTGAGCCATTTCTCAATACACTCTGAAAATTGATTTTGTCAAGATATCAGAACCAAAGTTCAAGGAGCTCACCTCGGGAAAGGTCACATCATACTCAACGACTCGGGCATCATTAAAGTCCCCAAAGGTGATATTATTCCAGACAAAACGCGGCAACCCTTCATCGATGTCTTTACGATAGGCAGACGTCCATTTGGTAAAAACGTCTCCATGGGGTGAAGTCGAGATATAGACATGCATATCAAGAGTTTGACCCAGAGGCCATGCGACAGCAGCTTGAGTAGGGGGCAATGACCAGGGGTTTACGGCAACAGCGTCGCCATCGGTTTCTGGCCCAGGTCCAGCCGCAGGTGTTGCAAGTGGAGGTTTTGGTGGGGAAGCAAAAAATTTGCTGACTACAAATCATTGAGATTATAGGTAGTTTAAGGGGTTCAAGGTAACTCACTCAGTTGCGATACTGCCCATGCCAGAAATAAGTGCTGAAGAACAACATATGTTCAGTACTCGCCAATGACATGATAATGTGATGGACAGCAGACCTGAGCAATCTTCAGTACTTTTTGCAGAGTGGTTTCGGGTTCTGCATTCTGTTGGCGGGGTACAGCCTGTCCTGGTTCGGACATAGTGGTTATGAGATATATTAACCTGTGTGTAGAGATGAAGTAGCACACTGAGATGTATGGAATTTCAGTATACGATTCAGGAACGTCACCGCGTCACCACGTGACAAAATGGTGGAAGTCATGACATTGATTCAAATTGCAGTTTGTCAGTGTCAGAATAAAATTTCTTTGCCATGCATATACATCAAAGATCGGCCTATATACAATTCTATCCCATCGTTCAGATTTTCTCTTCATACAAGACCAGGTTAGACACAGTAAATAATAATATGTCAACACAAAGGCATTTTGTGGTCTTTTTTAGATGACATTAATTCAAAAGCGTCTAGGGGTAAACAATCCGAACAATCTGATAGTTACATAAATCATGATTCGGTTATAACGGTCTGGGCAATGTTAAAACATTTCATCTCTGGAACAAAATCGAAAATATGAAATTTATGGTGAAATGTATCATACTTACAGATACTTACAGTTGTACATGCAAAGTAATCACTCACACGATCCAAATATAATGCTCTCACGCTGCTGACAATAGAAAATAACCATGGGGGTGCCGATAGTTGTCAAGATAACAAGATCGATATCTTGGGCATTGATATCGAGCAAGCTGTTGAACGTCTTGGGTCGGTGGAATATTCCGGAGAACGTCACACGTGATGAAACCCGCAACCCTTTGCCCATGCTCACCATCACGTGCCTTGGAAACCCTCTGCCCAAGTTCCTTTATTTCAGCTCAACTTGTATCGCGCTTTCTACCCATCACCATCCCCATCCCAAGCCTATCCCATCTCTCCCCACATTGTAAGCATTACTCCCCTCGTTGTTCCCCCGCGTCCGCTCATTTTTCTTTCATTTCTTAGCAACCAACTCACCCCCAATTCAAACCTTCTTCTGCTGTACGTTCACGACGCGTTATTTACGCGTTACCATCATTTTCTAACATTTGTCTTAGATGCCTGAATCACGCGAAGACTCTGTCTACCTCGCCAAGCTCGCTGAGCAGGCTGAGCGATATGAAGGTCTGTTTCACCCATCAATGTCATGTTACGGTACTAATACTAAATTCGGAAAACAGAGATGGTCGAGAACATGAAGCGTGTTGCTTCAGCCGACCAAGAATTGACCGTTGAGGAACGCAATCTCCTCTCGGTTGCATACAAGAATGTCATTGGTGCACGACGTGCATCGTGGAGAATAGTATCGTCAATCGAGCAGAAAGAAGAGTCAAAGGGTAATGAAGCTCAAGTGTCGATGATCAAGGGTTACCGGGAAAAGATTGAGAGCGAACTTGCCAAAATCTGTGAAGACATCCTTGATGTCCTTGACAAGCACCTCATCCCTTCTGCTGCATCAGGAGAGTCAAAGGTGTTCTACCACAAGATGTAAGTCAGATTTATGATATTGTAGCTCCTCATTCTCATCAATACATATTATAGGATGGGAGACTATCATCGTTACCTTGCCGAGTTTGCTACTGGTGACAAACGCAAAGATAGTGCAGACAAGTCACTAGAAGCCTACAAAGCAGCATCAGACGTTGCTGTCACTGAACTCCCTCCTACACACCCCATCCGCCTCGGTCTTGCCCTCAACTTCTCTGTCTTCTACTATGAAATTCTCAACAGCCCTGATCGCGCCTGTCATCTTGCCAAACAGGCATTCGATGATGCTATTGCTGAGCTCGACACACTGTCAGAAGAAAGCTACAAGGATTCTACATTGATCATGCAATTGCTAAGAGATAACTTGACATTATGGACATCTGACATGCAAGACTCCGGTTCGTTGACCTGTTTTCACCCGAAACATACTTCGACTGATTTTCTATATCTAGCAGATAAGCCTGCAGATGCTAAGGATGAGGCCGATGCTCCCGTTGACGAGTAAATCTTGTTCTGTCTTTCCATTTTTCTTTCGCATTATTTGCCTGTCTATTGTGCAACCTTGCAGGGTTTCATCCTCCTTTGGATGCCGACCTTTCCCACACTCCTCACCTTTGATCATTAGATCTTGTTGCCGTATCCTCAAATACTCTTTATTAGTTTCATTTTCATATAGTCTGTTAAAGACATCGTAAATCTTGAGACTTGAATTTGCAAGAATGGTAAACTATGATAATTTTATCTGGGCCAAGTTATGTAAAATCCTTTGGAAGAATTGTTTTTAAGAGCATATTGAATGTTTGGGAACTTTGTCTGAAAGAGTAAGTGAACCAAAATAAGCGTAATGAACATGATGTCTGCCTACCACATGAATACAAACCCTTACACTTGCCTCTCTTCCAGAGGATGTCAACACCCACCACATATACACTAGGGATATTTGCTATTTTAACAATACTTATCTCCTATTCAGCACACCTGTATGTAACGGAGAATTTATCACCACAGGGATGTCGAATGTCATGGATGTCCCCATCTTACTTGCTTCAAGAAAAATTTGACTCTTCGTGGACACCATTGGCAAAGCGCTATTCGTTATGGTTATACCGTGAAGTGGGTTGGGACCCTGGTCAAGTGAGTCAATCTCGATAGCCACGTCCATATCTGTCTTGTATTCATCATGTCCGTTGGTTCATAGGGAGACGTTGATAGTGTTCCTGTTCTTTTCATTCCTGGAAATGCCGGTTCATCGCGTCAAGTTCGTTCAGTTGCATCATCTGCAACAAGGCAGTTCTATTCATCTCCTTTTGTTGTGGCGGATGAATTCAAGTCACTCCCGGTGAAGCCCCTTGATGTTTTTGCAGGTAAGAACGCCTCCTTTTCCGCAGCTTCAGCCTTGTCACCTTATTATACGTTTGGTTCTTAGTGGAATTCAATGAAGATCTTAGTGCATTCCATGGCCCCACACTTGAGGCCCAGATCAGATATACCTCGAGTGCTATTTCCTACATTCTCTCCCTGTATCCCCCACACACCGAGATCATAGTCATGGGCCATTCCATGGGTGGCATTGTGGCGACATCCCTACTTCCATCCAATAATATCTCGGCTGTAATTACCATGTCAACACCATACACGCTCCCTCCTGCTCGGTTTGATGCACGAATCGATGGTTTATACGCCAAGGTTCGGCGAACATTAGAAACGGACGCAACTCCAATTGTATCTCTGTGTGGGGGTGCAACTGATGTCATGATACCTTCTGAATCATGTGTCCTCCCTTCAGTTTCTAGTAATCTGTTCAGGAGGACAATCTTCACATCTGCATTAGAGGGTGCTTGGACTGGGGTGGGGCACCGTGAAATGGTATGGTGTCATCAAGTCCGTTGGCGGGTTGCAAGGGCTGCACTAGAAACTGGTTCATCGAAATCTCCATCCCAAAGAATGTTTCTTTTAGACAAGTGGCTACGGGATGGCCACAACCTCCCCCCAGATATCCCAACAGACAGCCAAAGTGTCGAATCAGATATAAAAGATGTATGGACATATTCCGTTCTGTCTCAGCATAGAAACCTACTGCTGCAAACCCCCAAAAATGCAAAGACATACCTGTTGCCACTCCCGAGAGACAACTCTTCATCGCCTTCTGTTGTATTCTCAGTTTTCGTGTCAGGTGGTTCTATCGGGCCGGTCTCTCCCCAAAATAAGATACCCCTACACATATCGGTTCTTGACTGCACAATCCCGTCCGAGTCAACTGAAGTTAATGCAAAATGCAGTCCTTTAAAACCCAGAAGTCTAAAACTTATTCCAAATCCTGTGCCAGGGGAACCATTCCCTGTTCCTGGACATGGTTCAGACGAATCGGAAGGAGTTGTGTTATATGAAGCAGATATCCTGCTATCTGGGGATATGCAGAATGACGAACGTTACGTGGGAGTCCAAGTAGAAAATCCTGATGGTAGGGGTTGGATTGTGGGTGGATTCAATGTAGAACCACCATTGAACAATGACAGTGGCATGCTCGGTAAGTCACTCATTCTATTTTGTGTTTGTAGTTTCCTCATAGTCAGTCTTGCGCAACAGCTGCATTGTTCGGGATCACAGTCAATCTAGTACTAGATGCCGAAGAAACTCTGCGGACATCCATGAAATTCCCTAACCTGATCACCAATGCAATCATTGCCTACCAGGTAACTCCTATCTTGAAAAATGGGTATAGATGTACAAGTTGGTATACGTAATAATATCATTCGAAAACCATCTGAAGTTTTTTTTTTTTTTTTGGCTAGACCCACTCCTGCCTCCGATTATCACATATACATCACACGCAGTCGAAACACATTACTATCCACTTATAGGTCTCCGAGATCAACGCATTTTATTACACACGCATATACCCGCGCCACACATACCATCACCTCAAGTTTCTTCTGGCGGACTTAATTTCACTATCTATACCTCTGGGTCGTCAGGTTGCGGCAACGCTCTGCAAGGTTTCTATGTTCAGCTAGATTTATTTGCTACCATGGGTCGTATAGCAACTCGTTACATGATCACCATTGTCAGCTGGTCGATTGGTGTGACTTCTTTAGTACTCTTTTATGCATGGGGGATGGACAAACAAGGTGGTACGGAACTATTTTTCAGATACTCTAACCTCTATTTCTAACCATAGCTGTTTCTATTAATAGTACAAATGCCGACAATATCTGAATCTCTGATTACCTTTGGTCACAAAATGTTCCGCTACTTGATGCCAGTTTCATTCATTTTTTCGTTACTCCCCTTATCCGAAAGGTACTTTCTGGGAAATAAGGGATCTCTCATCTTCGCTCCTCTTGCGCCGTTGATGTTACTGGTCGCAAGTGGCCTCGTTTTTACCAGTTGGTGGATTCTTTCCATATTTATCTGGTTCGTCGCCAATGTTTCGAAGTTTGTACTAGGAAAGTAAGTCAATATTTATGGCGTTGAATGATCATCATTTCTCATGTCAAAAACATAGGAGACGAGAAAAAACTGGCATCCAGAGAGGCACATTGATTTCAATGTGTATCGTCTTCATATTAATTCTGCTGTTTATTCCATGGCAAGTGGCTTATCTAGGTGCTTGGATTCTCCAGCTTTATTCATGTTCATCTGGACGAGTTGAACTTTCTTCGGCATATCAATCTGAACAGAGAGCTTTATCAATTCCTCTTGTTGATCTTTCTACCGATCCTGCTGATGGGGACTTCAACACAGAAGTTTATGTCCCACGCCAACAAATTCCACAGAACTACATCATTATGAAACAGAATAACCTTAACCATAATGACCACATACTCCTACTTATGACATGGCTTATCCCTCTTGTGGCACCTGTCCTAGCTGTCTGGGTTCGGACCCTAATGATTGCGGGATTGACAACACCTTTTGATGGCGACCATTTTTTCCTTTCTGTCGCGCCGTACTTGATTCTCGTGGATTTCGCTTCATGGGCTCCAGGTCCAATCTTTGATCAGCGGTCAAGGTATGAGTATCATTTCTGCCAGGCAAACTTAACAAAATTGACTTTATGTGTAGTGCGGAAACTATTTCTGTGCGATGGGTATTCGCTGGAATAGCTGCGGTTGCATTCCTTATTGGATCCAGAAAACCTTATGATATCTTCAATGCAGCATCTATTGGATTTTGTATTATCGTTGTGCTTCGAATAGGTCGACGGTACTGGGGAGGATCACCTTATTTTTCACATCGTATTTAGCTGGAGATATACATAACATGGATAAAATCAGACATCAGGAACTGCGATCAATTGTGATACTTCATGATCAGGAACATCGCGGGGTTGTTCACACAATCTGGTGTGCTTTTTATAAACGTGTTACATAAGATGTACCCAAGGTACAAAAGGGTATAAGAGGTGCGGAACAGGACCGGAAACAATGGTCCTTTTATAACTTGTCGCTGGCATTTATTTGTTCTGTCCAAGTTTTTACATGGCGGGCAATAATACTACTCGTTGTAACGACACACACCTCAGCTATGATTAACACAAGTACATAATCGGAGAGGATCTCCGGCTTTAATTATTGCACACTTTGTGGGCACCGATTGATCACATCAGAAACACGAAACAAGGATCTGGTTCTGCCCGGATTCAAGACTCTTAACTATAAACGCTACGGTTCAATTAGATTCTCATGGTGACATATCGGGAAACACGGCATGTGATTGAGCGCTTCGTCTCAAGGTAACTTCGGAGGCCACAAAAGAGCTAAGAAGAATGCTGTGGTACGATTGATCATCAAACCATATTGTTCCAAATCAATGAGAGCCATCCAGCTATACAACATACACACGTTGCATCCGTTATGTAGACGGTAGGGTTTTTAGGGATCTATCCTGTCAAAAGTGCTCCAGGTTGCGTATACATTGCAACAATGACTCAAAAGAACGGGATGTGACGGACAAATGTGGCCAGGAAGCCGGTTTTGTATTTGAGATGACTCATCGGGCTGAGCCACAATTCACAGCCATACACAATGATGCAGGTAGAGAACACTAAACAGTGTCGCATGTCGTTGCATGGAGCTATGAGACGAACATTCTGTGAGAGGACTAATGCTGTTGCTTCTTTGGGTCGCAAGTCACAGCCACATGGCGATATCGATTCCCCCTAGTCAATCTGAGGGTCCAATTATTATTTAGATAAGCATAGCAAAAAAATCAACCAAAGCAAGAAACAGGAAGGTAATATTAATGTAATTAGAATGTTATGGGGAATAATATAGTAGGAGGGTCAACCACAAAGTTTTTGACAGACTTGAGATGGCACTGGGAGAGCGGATTGTGGAATCTAATTATAAAAGGCAATTTACCCACGCAGAACCATTTGAGTAACATAACTCGTCCTAGTTAGAACTCCGCCACACACTCTCTTAGCTTTACTACACCCAGAACTGTTGGGAGGAGAAGTCAAACACTTTAAAAAAAACAGTTTCCTTTCCATAGCAATGCACGGCAGCCCTTCTGCTGCCACCCCCCGTGGAACTCCTTCTCGTCGAGGAAAATCACCCCGATTTTCCAACGACAGCGTGTTACAAGGTGGATCCGGCACTTTGTCCGCTAATTTTCCAAATAAACCTGCCGCTACATTCACCTCATCCCTAAATATCCTCATCGAAGGTACCGTACCTACCGATGACGATTCGGCAGAAGAATCGGGTCCTACCGACAGTAAAGCAACAGCACCAGCGGAATCCAGACGGGCTCCTCGCAAATCCAAGACCGATGCCTTGGCAGCACTGAATAATCACGCAAGGTTGACCTCGGTTGGAGCAGACGAAACTGAAATTTTTGAAGACTTGACAGAGAAATATCGCAATGTCCCTCCTATTTCTGTCCCTCCAATATTGGACTTGTCGACAGTTAAGACATCTCATTCACGCAGCGCTAACCCATCGCATCCCCCGCCTCGACCCTTTGGTCTTCAGGATTGCCCCGAATTTCGGCCTACAGCAGATGAATTCAAGGATCCTATGGCGTACATCAAATCAATATCTCCTTCTGCGAAGGAATATGGTATCTGCAAGATAATACCCCCTGCGGAATGGTCTATGCCTTTTGTTACAGATACGGAGGTCTGTTATTAGTAATTTAGCCTCATAAGCTGTGTTTCATTTTTCATTTTTTAGAATTTTCGCTTCAAAAC
Organism: Floccularia luteovirens; assembly: GCA_009739215.1. Classification (NCBI taxonomy): domain Eukaryota; kingdom Fungi; phylum Basidiomycota; class Agaricomycetes; order Agaricales; family Squamanitaceae; genus Floccularia; species Floccularia luteovirens. Next base: position 601,927 of record VSJF01000004.1, read on the forward strand.
CCGCCTCCAGAGGCTAAATTCCATCGAGGCATCATCAAGAGCTAAAATCAATTTTTTGGAACAACTATATCGTTTCCATAAGCAACAAGGCAACCCAAGGGTTGCTGTTCCAACAATCAACCATAAGCCACTCGATCTCTGGCTCTTGCGAAAAGAAGTCCAGAAGTTGGGCGGTTATGATGCGGTCAGTCTGGGCATAGCTTTCCAATCATAAGTTGAATCACTCATACTTTGTGTGTATCAGGTTAACAAGGGAAAGGGATGGTCAGATTTGGGCCGCATTCTTGGCTATCGGGGGATTCCAGGGCTTTCAACGCAAATCAAGAATTCCTATACCCGCGTTATCCTCCCTTACGAACATTTCTGCGATCGGGCACGGAATTCTCCAACAATGTCGCCAATCATAACACGTGACTCTTTATTAAAAACTCACACTAACATGCAAACTTCATCAACATCTGGCAAATCGCGTTTGAGCGCAGTGACTCCAACCAATGACACCAGCCCACCGGGCAGTCCTTTAACTACAACGTCGAGTCCATTATCTGAGCCCCCTGATGACTCCGAGTACAAAGATGCCAATGGTACCAAAGGTCCAGGCACCAGACCTCGGCGAAGCACAAGAATGGGTTCAGAGCAGTCTATTTGTATGTTACACCCACAAGCTCCTTTAATTGTTGAAGCTAATTCATTATATCCACCAGCTCCAAAGAAAGCTTCTTCCAGCGTCACACTTCCGTCTCCTGTCATTCCATCACCAGTTTTCTATGATAAGCAGCAAGCAGACACCAAAGTAGGAACACCGGAGGTACGAAATTTTCGTTATTTGAGAATTTCTACCACATAATCATTGTCTTGATTAGCAAACCTGTGAAATATGTCATAGAAAAAATCGTGGAGAAGAAATGTTGTTATGTGATGGCTGTGACTGTGGTAAGTTATGGATGATATAAAATCCTTTCACTTTTCTGATGCTATTATTATCAGGATTTCACATGTTCTGTCTTGACCCTCCTCTAGAAACAATTCCAAAGGAGCAATGGTTCTGCTTCACATGTTTGTCTGGAACAGGTGGTGATTTCGGCTTTGACGAAGGTGAAGAGCATAGCTTGTCCACCTTCCAGGCTCGTGACCTTGAGTTCCGAAAAATGTGGTTCGAAGCACATCCCCCATCACAACCACCATATAATCGTTCAATGCCAGAAAACATGAAGAACCGCATTGGTGATCTTGTAATAACTGAATATGATGTCGAAGAAGAGTTTTGGCGCCTCGTCCAGTCTCAACATGAGACCGTTGAAATTGAGTATGGTGCTGACGTTCATTCGACTACTCATGGAAGGTGGGTAGTATTTAGGTCATCTGCGATCACTCGTTGATAGTAGATGTAGTGCGATGCCAACTTTAGAATCACATCCCATGGATCCATACTCCAAGGATCCGTGGAACCTGAACAATATTCCCATCTTATCCGAATCTTTGCTTCGATACATCAAGTCAGATATTTCTGGAATGACTGTCCCGTGGACTTATGTTGGAATGGCATTTTCGACTTTTTGCTGGCACAATGAGGTATTACCTACTTTGATTTCATGGCTGTGCAATTCTAACTGGTCTAAAAAGGATCATTATACATATAGTATCAATTTTAGTAAGTTATCATTCTACTTTCGTGGAGAGCACTCTGTGACACGAAACCTAAGTGCACTGGGGTGAAACTAAGACATGGTATGGCATCCCCGGAGATGACGCCGAAAAATTCGAAGCTGCCATCAAATGTGAAGCTCCAGATTTATTTGAAGCTCAACCAGACCTCCTTTTCCAGCTTGTGACTCTCATGAATCCACAGCGGGTTACAGAAGCTGGAGTACGAGTGTATGCCTGCAATCAAAGAGCAGGAGAATTTGTCATTACCTTCCCTAAAGCGTACCATGCAGGATTCAACCATGGAGTGCGTTTACAAATAGATTCCAATATTGGGATCATACTAACATGAATCCAGCTGAACTTCAATGAAGCTGTTAATTTCGCATTACCTGACTGGCTATCATACGGACGTGATTGCGTTCAAAGATACCGAGAGCATCGGAAGCTTCCTGTGTTCTCACATGATGAGCTTCTAATTACTATTACACAACAATCACAGTCAATAAAGACAGCGATGTGGTGAGTGTAATTAGTTATGCCTCCATGCTTTGATACTTATCATACATTAGGTTGATCGAGAGTCTTCAGGAAATGACGGAAAGGGAAATAACAAATCGTCAAAGAGCTCAGTCGCTTGGCATTACTGATATCTTGAAAGAAGAGGACCGGCCGGAGGATCAATACCAGTGCACAATCTGCAAAACGTTCTGTTACCTTTCACAGGTCACCTGTCCATGCTCCACGCAAGTTGTTTGTGTTGAACACGCCGACCTCCTTTGCGCTAATAAGACCCCCCATCACACCACCTTACGAAAACGCTTCTCAGACGAAGATCTTCTTGACACACTGGCTAAAGTAGCCGAACGAGCAAGCATTCCTTCTGCCTGGCGAGGAAAGCTTAACAAACTATTGCAAGAGAGTGCTAGACCTGCACTCCGTTCTTTGCGTGCTTTACTCGCCGAAGGGGACCGTATCAATTATCAACTTGCTGAAATGTCTTCCCTTCGGAAATGCGTGGCAAGAGCCAACGAATGGGTCGACTCAGCCAACTCTTTCATAATTCGCAAGCAAAGCAGGAAGCGTTCGCGTCGATCTCGTGGCCGTCCTTCAACAACCGATGCTTCATATGAAGACCCTGGGGATCGGCCAGACAGAGGTTTAGATGACCTGTATGCTCTCCTCAAGGAGGTTGAAACTCTTGGGTTCGATTGTCCGGAAATTGGCGTTTTACGAACGCTAGCTCACGAAGCTGAAGAAACGAAACTGAAGGCTTCCACACTCCTCCGTACATCACCCAGAGAGCAGGAACGTGATGAATTTATTCAGGAATGCAAACGATTACTACTGCAGGGGTCGTCTTTAAATGTATTGCTTGATGAACTGACGGAGGTCGAGAAAATTGTCGACAGGGAGCAACTAGTCAAGGAACTAGAAGAAAAGTTAGATGATTCCGATTCTGATACCGTCATGACGCTAGAGGAAGTTCGTCAACTTCTGACTCGTGCCAGGACGTGCAACCTTGCGGCGGATAATAAACACATGAAGCTGTTAGAGGCTAGACAAAAAGAAGGCGACGACTGGGAAGAGCGAGCTAGGAACATCCTCGAACAACCCATCAAAACCATCAGTGAATTAGATGATTTCGCCAACCTTGATGCTAGCATACCCATTGATCCTACCATTATCGATCGTCTCATGTCTGCTCGTGCGAAAGCAAAGGATTTCGAGAAACAGGCGCTGGCATGGTCGAACCCTCCATCTGATGCCTCTAAACCTAGGGTACAAGACGTACTGAGACTCGCTACTCGCGCGGAGAAGGATTTCAGCATCAGTGCGGTGAAAGAGTTGAAGCGGGCTGCTGACATAGCTGTAGATCTCGAAGCAAGATGCGACCAGGTTTTAAGGAATCGATACCATCGTGGGGATGAAGACTTGTTCGACACTATTGGACAATGGAAAGTCTATGCCAGGGATCATTTGAAGATATTTACCCTGCCGTCACTTGATAAGCTAGAAGCTCAACTCAAACTTCATTATCGATGGATCAAGGAACTTCCATGGTTTTGCCCTGACCACGATGAAGCTCATGGGCAAGCAATCCTCGATGATGTGGTCGAATGCACCCGTCCTGAGGACGATCTTCCACCACATGATGAATACTTCACATGTATATGTAATTCCCCTGTCCGTCCACCACCTCCAGGTATCGTATCAGATGCAGTGCAATGTGACCACTGCTACGCGAGATTCCATGGGGAGTGTGCAAAGAACGGAGGTTCTTGCCCGTTCTGCGACCACCACCACTGGGATGGTACAATTCACAAAGATCGCGGCTGGCATTTCTGCTATCTTCCACCAATCCTCCGGAAAGCCCCCGACATCACAAAGAATTATTCCGAAGATTATAAGCAACTGGATATGATTGTTCACAGAGTTGATCGTCTTTCTGCCGTTATTGGACAATTTTTGTCGTACCTTTCACAACCAGCTAACCAACTTCCTGACTACATTCCCCAAGTGCGCCATTACATGCGAAAGCTATATAAGATACAATTTGTTGTGTCACCGAATCCAGACGTATCATTTGGTTTAGATTTAGCAGGCCTGCATCGCATCCTAGCAGGCCGTCCTGCAGTGCAAAAGCCAAAGAAGAGACGCAGAGCTCGTTTCATTTTCGGTCAAGACATGGACAAGGACTGGTCTGACGGTACTCGCTGTATATGTCGCGGGTTGACTGGCTATCTGCTCAATTATCCTACTGTTCAGTGCGGATCGTGCGACAGGCTATATCATGCTGGATGTGTTTTTTACCCACTTGAATCAACTTCCTCGGAAAATTCCTTCATGTGTCCATTATGTTGTTTGCGGAAAGGGAGAGATTACCAATATTCCGAAGTTCGGGTGAAACCAACTGGTACGTATTCTTCAGCCCTCCCATTTACTGAAGCTGATCGTTATAATAAAAGATAATACAGTGGATGCCGACGTTTATGTCAACACACAAGAAATATTGAAAACTTGTGGCAAAGACATGATATACACCAAATTGCCTCCTCCGTATACGCAAACCCTATTTGTGAATCTTCTACATTTAATTTTGCCAGACGAACCTACACCCAATGCGACATCGAGTCGTTCCTCTGGTTCACATTCCGGCTCACATCCGCCAAGATCACCAATCCACAACAATATATCTGCTCCCCAACAACATTCACATATAAGGCTACCCGTTCCAACACCGTCTTCCACTAACTCGTTCAGCGTGGCGTCAGTGTCTTCTGCAAATAGCCCACCAGATCCGCCTTGGTCAAGATGGGGAAGAATGACAACACCCTCCCGACCACCTTCAACACAACGTCGTAATATTGGTGAAGGGTCGCATCGATCTGGGAATACACCACAACCGTCCTCAAATCCTAGAAAGCGAAAGCACGTAGAAGATGTGCATTCCCACTCAACTGAAGATTCGTCACGGGCAGGGCCATCCTCAATGCCCTCAGCGAAACGACGTGGCCTGCCACCTCCACATCCGAATACACCGGTCTCACCTCCAGCACGACCGATGCAGACTCTATCTCCCTCTCTAGCAATGATTGTATCCCCAACCAATCAGACGGTACAACTATCCCCTCGAAACAACTATATTCCTCCCTTGAGGAATGGCCTTAATTCAGGATCCCCTACTTTACCACCTGTCGCGTCCCTAGTGCGACCAGGTAGTATGTGAATCATCTTCTATAACGCACGTTTCAATCAGGGTTTCACATTCATTATGATTTTCGTGTATCTTGGTCGCTTTTCTTTGTATAGCCTTTGTTTTATTAGAATTACATACATGATGATGTGTCTAAATGGTTAATAGGATTTATATTATTATACGACATGCAATGATTTGTGTCATATCACTTGTGAACCATAAATTTATAAGTCGAATAACCCCCAATGCATGCAAAAGCTGCTAGGCACGCGATAATGGATATGAACCATGCGTAGCCCTGCAATAAAAGACTGGGCATCAGCAACACGAGCTTGTACGAGAAAAGAAATAGACTAACTGGAGTTTCTTGGCCTGGTACATGAACGTTCATACCCCAAAGTCCTAGGATCAAAGTCAGGGGGTGTAATGTGAAGGAGTGTTAAGTTGCTCACCGGTCACCAAGTTCATAGGAATAAGGACCGTACCCATCGCTGTCAACTTAGAAAGAACATCGTTGATCTGATTATTCGCGTCTGTCATTTCGATGGAAATTTGAGCAAGGTAGTTGGAGTGGGAACGTGATAGAATCTTCTCGTAATGATTTAAATTTTGTGTCATAGTAATCAAGTGGTCCTAAGATAGGAGGTTAGTCTTGATTTAAACTTTATTAATGGTGAAGAAATTGTAACCTGGATGTCAGAAAGATATAGACCCTGAAATTTACGCAAGTCAGAAGAGAAAGGATTGAAAGGATTAATGAATTTACAATGTCCGAAGTAGGAGCGACTCTCCAATTTTCATTGCAGCGTTTTGCAAGTCCTTTTACGACATCAGCCTTGTTGCCCATAAGTCGCAACAGACCCATGACTTTTTTCCTGCAGGTCCCTATTCGCCGGAGCATGTCACTTTGTTCAGCCTCCTTAAGAATAAGCACGAGTTCGTCGATACTATCTACTTCATACTCGATGCTCTGGATAAGAGGTCCAAACGCATCGGTAATATCATCGATAAGTGCATATGAGATCCAATCAGACGTGACGCTGATATAGTCTTTAAGCTGCTTTATACGTCTACGCACGTTTTGTGGGTGAGGGGTTGGTCGGAAATGGAACTAAACACGTATTATTCCGCTGGATAAGAATATGAATGAACGCTGCACCCACTGAGAGTATCCCCTCTTTGAAGACTATAATGTACATATTGAGAGGTTCCAGGTGTGTAGGGCTGTAGGGATCCTGATCGAAACTGCGAAAACAGACGAGATAATAATTGCGAAACAGTTCAATCTTTTCACGTGTCTCCTCCATGAGAATATCTTCAGTTGTAAGCGGATGAATAGAGAACACCTAAATTTAGTGATTTAAGAGACGATAAATGTGCTATTTAAGGAAATACCAACCTTGCTCAACATTTTCATCTCGTTATCCGTAGGGCTCATTACGTCCAGCCACCACGTATTTCCTTCAGAGTCTATATCTGCTGAGTTTTTTCCATCTATAATCACGGAACGGTTGCCGTTAGCAGCTAAAGTGCTGCCCGTGTCAAATCCTACGTTCATAGATCCTATATTAGGTCCTGGACTTGGTTTACGTGATTCAGGGGTAGGGCTAAATGCAAGCGCAGATGTTGGACGATCCTTGTACGGCTCAAACCTATCTCTATTGAGGTTATTATCTTTAGGGGGTTGCCCAGATGAGAACGAAGGCTGTATTCCCGTAAAAAGATCTTCAAAGGTTTGCCCATCCGCAGGCAGCTCGCTAAGGCTGCGCGCATGTATGGTAGCAGAAATAGCATTGGAATAGAACGAGAAACGATACGGCCGGTCATGCCCTGTGTTAAGTATACCTCCACCCGAGATCATACCACCGCCAACTATATTATCATAAGATGGGCCACCATTTAGTCCTGCTCCGTTGAGAACGAGTCCAAGACGTGCAGGGAGAGAGGGTGGAGGTTCTGAGATGGGGTGTTCGAATAAAGCCATTTTCCCACCAATGCCCTTGCGATGTAATCGCGGATTGGGATTGTTCTGACTCAGCTTGCGATGTCGAATGGGACGTGGTGACGGTTCAGAGGGACCATCTTCTGGCTGCATAATTTGCTCACCAGACGGGGAAGTACCAGAGTTGCGGCCGCGAATAGCACTGGCAGAGAACCGAGTGTTGACTGGTGAACTGATCCCAAGATTGGACTTTTCTACTGCAGCAAACTCTTCCATGCGCGCAAAATCAAAATTTGACCGTGATACATTTGCCTGATAAGTAGGCAATCCAAATGCTGAAGATGAATGATCTTCCGTGTCGTGCATATGGGGAGCAGATGCACTAAGGGTTGCAAGAAGTGAAGGATCGTGGGCATGGGCGTGATGGTTGAGGTGTGGCTTCATGCTGACAGACGATCTGCGATGTGGAGGCGCGAGAGTATCTTCGTCAACACTATCATCATGAGCTGTTTCATGTATGTCCTCGATTTCATGCATCTCATGAGGAGATAAGCGGCCGGTAATTGTTGGAAACGTGGTTTCTGGGGAACTCATAACATTTTCATAAGGTGAAGCAGCTTGTCCACCAGGTGAAGTTTGCATAGTTTCCCTACGTGCAAATGATAGTTGGATAGCCATGTCTGCGTCCATGGTACGCTGTCGCTCCCTAACTTGAGGATCATTCGGATCGAAGGAACGTACAAGAGTGGGCGAATGCCTTGGACGAGAGGCTACATCACTTATTTCTCCTGGTGATATGCTACGACGGCGAACAGGGGAGCTATTTCTTACAGAAACAGGTGAGTTCTGTAGCACAGAATCCATTGTGGGGGATGTCATAATTTATGTCTACCCTTGCATGCGGTTTAGCAGCCAGAACTAAAGACAGGTCGCTGAGGGCGAGTGAAATGGCGAGCAGACTTGAAAGGATGATGATGAACTGGGGAAACAAGGAACACCTTGCAAATTGTTGGCCACTTGGCCACGTGCAACGCAATCATGGCAACACCGCAATCAACTCCTGATGCTCTAACAGCCCCCGTTGTCTAATGGTTATGACGTCAGACTTCTACGTATTGGCATCTGGAGGTTGCGGGTTCGAATCCCGCCGGGGGTTTTCTGTTTCCATGTTTATTTTTAGACAGAAAACATGCCATTCCAACAAGATAATTTACAGACGCAGATAATAAAATGAACAGCTTGGTAAATAATAAAAATGCAGGTCAACTCAAGATGCCCAAATCAAATAACAAAACAATATCCTTTGCAAGAAACAGACAGAAAGAAACGGAATAACTAAGATTTGCTTGTCACTTTTTGACGGCTCTAAGCTGTGCACGCAACATCCCATTCTCGGTCTGCATTGAATTGAGTTCATCCAAAAGTGCAATGCGCTGTGATTGCTCTGAAGTACGCATAGCATTGATCTCTGCTTGCGCCTCCTCCAATGCCTTGCGACATTCCGCGAGCTGGACATCCAACTGTTTTTTCACCATTTCTGGTGCAGATGCTGCCTCCTCTGCGAGGGTGAGTGTCCGGGCACTTAGTGTATTGTTTGCTTCTGTGAGTTGGCGACAAGTCTCTGCTTGTTCAGCAGCAAGAATCTCCACCTCCTGCTTCTCGGCTGTAAGGCGATCAACAATTGCTTGCAGTGTCTGAATTTCATCTTGCCTATGATTTCATGCAATAACAATTAGACTCGAAGAGTAACAGATAATAAAACCTACAATACGGTGTGTTTCGCAGCGAGAGACATATTTCGCTCTTCAAGAATGCGAACTTGCTTTTGATACGTTTCCAGCGCAGCGTTACCCTCCTGTGCCAATTTTTGTGCCCTCTCCGCATTCTTCTTCAAAAGGTCGTGTGCTTGCGCAAATCGGACAAGTCTTTCAATAAGTGCTCGATCATCCGAAATGAGCGCCTGCACCCTCGCAGCGAATCCCTCAATAGAAAAACTGCCCGGAGTACTGGGTCGGGCGGGTACTGGCCGTGAATCATAAAGTGACTTTAGAGATCGAACATCAAGATCCGAAAGAGACGTGGCTATGCCATGTCCAGGACTTTGTGCAGAATTTGGGGAGCCTGTTCGATATGATCGTGGTGAGCCATGAGCGAACTTTGCTGCTCGTGCTTCCGGAGATGGCAGAATGTTCCAGATTGGTATAAGAATTGAGGCAATCTTTGCAGGGTCTGAATCAATGGTGATGTCTGCGGGAATTGTCGTGGGTAGCGGAATGGGTGACATAGCCGAAGGAGTGGCGGGTCTCGACTAGTAAATAATTAGACCGGAAAGAAGGTACGAAAGGACAAATTTTACTTTTTGTGTATCCGATGCAATACTCTTCCGTGAAGGTTCATCTCTTTGCCTGCGGACTTCTTCAAGCTCACGACCCAGGGTCTCCTGCTTCCTCAAACCACTACGAATGTCGTCTTCTAGCCGTTTTCTCGACACTTCCCACTCTTCCGCAGCCTTGGATTGTGACTCCAATTCAGTGTGAATTTGTTGGATATGTGACGCAACGGATTGCACCAAACCGGGAACAGAGAGATCGCGGGAATACATAGGTACGTTGTACTGTTTGATCAAAGCCCGAATTGTAGCACGTCCCTCATCAATTTCTTTTTGAGCTTCTTCAAGAGCAATCTGGTCTTCTTCTCTCAAACGTTCCATTTCTTCCTGGAGCCTCGAAAGATCCTCCATTTTTTCATCTTCGGCATCTGCTCTTTCTAAGTCCCAAACAGACCTTTCTGAGTCCCAACCCGCTTTTTCAGCTTCCCATGCAGCTCTCTCGGCTGTCCATTCGTCTCGTAACTTCTGCATTTCCAAACTCTTTTCATTCAGCAAGTATTGGTTCTTTTCCTTCATTTCCGTGAGTAGTTTCTCCGTGCCGTCTACATCGTGAGCTCGAGATTCTAACTCTGTTACTCGCAATTTCAAAGAACGTGTTTGCTCCTCCATTTGCTCCTGCTTCATCATCCATTCCTTCTTCTCCTCTAACAGCATCTGAACCTCAGAATCTAGGCCTTCTAGCCGAGGAAGTTCCTTCTCCAGTGCTGAGATTGTCTCCTCTGCATTCTGTAATTCCATGCCCATCATTGTCTCTACCTCCTGTTTCTCCAAACGCACAAGTGATAGTTCTCGTGACATATCTGCTTGTTTCTTCCCAGCGGCGGATAAAGATTCCACAGCAGCTTTGAGCTTTTCCTCCAATGCATTGATTTCGGAAGCGGCAGCTTCTGGTGATAATATACGTCTCGGAATGACAGCATCTGCATGGCCTGCAAAAAGATGTGCACCATCGAAACGTGCACTCGTAGACGTTGAAGCTCCGCTTGTGGAGGAAACGACTGTCATTAGTGTGCTCCGATTTGATGAGTTGTATCCAGAGTCCTCGCTTGCAGGACTTGGGGACATCTTTTTCTCCATATTCCGTACCGAGAAGCTGAGAACACCCGCTCGATGTTCCAAGAGCTTCTTCTGCACTTCGTTGACACGATCTGACACTTTCCAAAGCTCTTTTTGCGCAGATTCAACTCGGCGATTGGCAGCTTCGAGTTGTTCCTCGGTCTGTTTGGATATTTTCTTGTGAGCGGCATTGACTTTGGATAGAGATACCGCAGCATCGCGTATTTTGGTTTCTAGTGAGAGCTTCTTCGTCATGGCTCCTAGTCGTGAAGATAAAACATGATATTCCTACACCATAAGTTAGATAATAAAATATGGGTTATGCTAGGTTAACCAGCCTTTTTAAGTTCCTCTACATCTTCCAAAGTGAGAACCTCGTAATCCCGACTGTCCACAACAGCCTCGCTAGCCAAGAGGCTCATAAGGAGCTCATCACGCGTATTCAAGAATCCTGACGATCTCTTCCATTCTGGTTCTGATTTAGAAACGGATTTCCGGTGTATTGTACGATTTAGTGGAAGCCTGGGAGATGATGGTACGGATGGTGAAGAACTAGATGCCTTGACGTGTTTTCTCTTTGATGATGATGGGGAGAACGAGGGATTGCTAGTACGAGGCGAGTAAGCGGATCCATTTTTCGAGCGATTTGTCTGGAAAGGAGGGTTTCCTGAATCGTCGTCTTGCGGGAGTGGAGGTTGAGATTTCAGCCTGTCTTTTTTGAGGAAACTAGCAGCCGAAGATTTCGGGCTTTCTGTGGGAAGCACTGTTTGGCCTGAAGTTGGGGTCTGGGGTGGCCAAGTAGGGCCTGAAGCTAATTTGATATTATATGGGGTAGAGCTAGGTGATGACTGCAGTTGAACATCTTGAACGGGGGGAGAGGATGTAATCCCGGCCCCCAAAAGCCTGCGAACGCCATTCATTAGAAAGTTGTGGGCGGAGGGGTCGGAGAGTCTGAAACGTTTAAAAGGCGATGAAGGCAGGCTTTACAGTATTTACTGTAAACAGAACCTAACCCTAAATCATGGCCAGCAAGTCTCATATGTTCTACTGAACCCGTCCTCTCTGCAGTCGTTTTCTCGGGGTTCTGGATGATTCTTCTTCGTCCTCATGTCCTTCACATTCAACTGGCCTCGATTTTCAGACCAGTTTCACTACGATGCTATTCAAATGCTCAACACTGCCCTCAATAAGGGAAACAAACCACCAATCATCGCAGATAAAATCCAAGTCATAGAATTAGAAATGGGTACTCAAGTATGTCCTTCCTTACAATTGTCCTTCTCATTCCAATACTTTACAGCCCCCTGAACTTGAAATTCGTGATATTGGAGACTTGACCGTTGACCAATTCAGAGGAATTTTTCGTCTGACATATGCTGGAGATGCCCATTTAGTTTTGAAGACAAAGGTCCAGGTATGCTGTCTTCGTTATGTCATAACTAATTAAGGAGTAGCTCATTGATCTTCAGGCAAACCCACTAAACCATAAGCAACCCGACATTCACCTCATGTCTGGCAACAGGGGCATGTTAGCAGCAAAACAACCCCTTGTCGTTCCTATGTTGCTACGCCTTTCACATTTCAAACTGAGCTCATATGTGGTGCTTGTTGTATCGAAACAAAAAGGAATCACGCTGGTCTTTAAGACAGACCCATTGCAGAACGTCGACATCAATAGCACATTTGATTCCATTGCTGTCATACAGAATTTCATCCAACGCGAAATAGAAGGTCAATTGCGACAAATGTTTCGGGAGGACTTGCCTGGTATTATTCACCGACTTAGCCAGCAGTGGGTAAAAGCGAAAGTAGAAACACCACTGTTTACTGAGCGACCTCCTCTTCCTCGCCCAACCTTTGAAACTATGTCGTCTCCAGATATATCTATGCACAAAATGAGCATGACAAGCGTTGGATTACAACCACAACTCTCACGACACCAGGCTCCTGGAGTTTTGGGATATAGAAGGGCCAGATCGACGTCTGGTCTCTCTGTAGCAAGCACGAGCACCTCTTTACCCGTCCCACCTTCTACCCCTACCCCACCTCACACAGCAACACCCAATGAACCAGTATCTTTCCCTGATTTGGAGAACTTCGATCCTACTTATGGTTTAAGACCTGAAGGTCTTCCCAAAAAAAGTGGATTCAAGAGTTTCAGCAAGCTATTCGCACCAAACAAAGGTCTTGCAGATTTAGCAGAAGAGCCTAGTGAAGCTGGTGACGATTTCACTGACGACGGCACATCATTTGATGTAATAGATTGGGATGATTCTGTTCCTGGCTTTTCTCCTCCTCCAAGCTTGTACAATGATCAGGATAGCTCAACTGAGTATGAAACAATCCCTGCTGTCGGTGGCGGTGTGATCACACGACCAAGAATTTACCATTCACAATCTGTGGCACAAGCATCATCAACAGGGATCACCTCATCTAGACCTGTCCGTTCTATATCCCAAGATAGTATTCATTTGAGACAAGCAATCCCCATGATGTCACATAATTCTAGTTCTTCATATGGTTCAGAACCTCCTCCAAGAGTAACTTCGGTAGGACCTGGAAGCACAACAGGGACATCATTCCGTTCTACTCCATTGTATACAACTCTCCCTGGAAGACCGATGTCACCTGATAGCAACGAAACCCAGGCTTCGTATTCAGGTAGTGGAACATTACCGACACCTCCTACAAAAACAAGCAACGTTGAGGAAGACTCCTCGATATATATGCGCCAAACCCTACATCAACGGCGCTTTTCTGTATCAACTTCCAACATTGACACATCTTTCAGTCCAAGCTCTCCTTCAGGTCACCATTCTATAGAAGTTGATCCAAAAATTGTATTACGTCCGTCCATAAACAACTCCATACACCAGCTATCAACTCTCAGTCACTCAAATCACACACTATCTCCTTACACACGTTCGTTGTCCCATTTCACCGTTCGTAGTGTGCCTCCGCGTGGGATTGGCCCTACTGGATTTTCCCCCAGTTTCGAGCGGCAGCCAGTGAAAGCCAAAAGGAAACGCATATATAAGCTTGGAGGCCAAACAGCGAGGTCAGAACCCCTACACAATCCCGAACTGATTGATCTGCAACAACATGCCACTTCGCATCCGCCACCTCCATCGGAATTCGACGCATCAGACATGGACCGCTATTTTCGCTCATAGATAGATACCTTTATCCCTCCACTCATCTACTCAAAAAATTTTACCCTTTTTACATATTTTCAACCACTACCTTATCATGCATATTAGTGGCCTTACCTAATCACATGTTGTATCATCATCAAACGGCAATGAAACGTCTGTTATGGATTAAACAAGCCTGATATGGCATCTGCCACAGGAATAGGGGCAGGAGTTGCATTTTCAAAATCCTGATAGCAATATCAGAAGATATCAGAGGTCAATCGCCCATTGATACCTACATCCACTGTTTGTATAGAATTCATTTGTTAAGGGAGCTTAATCTCCTAATCAAAACATTTGTAACGCACCATGCGTGCTAGGAAGGCGGCTCGTGTTCAACATCGCTGGAGGCACCTGGCGTAATTGCCGGAAATCATTATTTGCATATGTCTTCGTGAGACCAGTAGCTGCGGGCGATCGCAACAAAGCAGTGGGAGGCGAAATGACGACCCCGAGGATATCGGGCGTTTTTGTACCTTTTGGAGTGGATGGAATCGGTAGTTCAGGATGCAGAAGGATTTCCATATCGTGAATCGAAAGTTCCAGTGTCTCCGGTAGTTCTACCACTTCATCTCTGAAGTCCTCATCTTCATCGACAGTCAATCTCGCCCGGATGTTGGAAATCGTATCTCCCTTTTCCACCGGGAGTAGGATGCTCAAAGAATCGCATAGTTGGATAAACGAAGGGTGAGATATTCCGCATAGCGTGTTAAGCTTGGAGTTGTTCTGGAGTAGAAGGAACTCGAGAGTGAAAAGCAGGGATTCTATCTTTTCTACTGGTATAGATGCTAGGTGGTCGCTACAAGCCTTCACAGTCCGACTGATTTCAACTCGTAGGGATTCTTCAAAAGTTCCAGAAGGTAGCCTCTGCATTATGTCGGTGATGTCATCTAATGCAAATGGGGATGTTGGGTCCAGTTGAGCAATCCGTAACACAAATAGTACGATGGATAGTAAAGTAGGGGAATCAAATGATCCCGCATTCTTTGCCAATATACGAACAAGTTTTGTTATCCGTGATGAGCTGTAGTTAAGGTCTAATAGTTTCCTCAGACACACATCAAGCAGATGTGACAATTCCGGATTTCCGGAGATAGACATAATGCACCATGCAGATGTCGCTGAAACAGCATCAATCAGGTCTGAAATACATCGGACTGATAGATACACCCGATGTTGATAAATCAAAAGTTGACCCTTCCTTGTTCCTGGGTTTTCTAGACTGTCCAGAGAATGCGATAGAAACTTGAATTCCTCCACAAATAGCCACTCGGCTATACCTGTGACCCCATCATCCAGAATTACTAGTCGCCGGATAAGGTTGACCTGATTTTCAGTATCCAGTACTCGGAAGAAGCTCTTGAGCTCGGAGAGAATGTTTGGAAATACATGCGTTACCCAATGTGAGTTCTCGCCAATTTCTTCTCGTGTAGTCGAGTATGGGAGGACCAGGTCAATTAGACCAGCTACCTGTAGTAAGTGATTCACCGGGTCCCGCGCAGCACTTTGAGTGGCATGTTCAAATAGCGTTCGAAGGATTATCTCAGCTCCTAGTTTCCCAGGTTCGGCATATGAAGTCGGCGTCGAGAGACTACGCAGCAAATCAAGGCAAATTTGTCTTGCCTTCTGCGCCGACATACACGCCATTGATGATTGTGAAAATGTCACATCTGCCGCTTCAGTACAAGCGAACAGATCGGCGATGGCGGCCGTGAGGCCACGCAGCTTCCGGCTGGTCAGTGGAAAAACAGGAGCCAAGCGCATTTTTAAATGCATCAACTCAGAAGCCGTTTGAAACAGTTGTTCAGATAGAGAATGGTTCAAGCTGGAGGACTGGATTGCGAAATGGCTGTTAAGATCACCACTGATGTCTGCAAATATCTCAACCAATCGAGATACAAATCCATGTGAATTTGTGACCCAAAGCTCCTGAAGGATTTGCCATTCACCACAAGGGTCAGTTGAGAGTTCGCGTTCCACGATAGCCAGCGAAACCCGTATTGTGCGTAATCGTCTGAGGGAGAGTGGGCGGTCGCTCGTGAAAATAAGCTCTTCGATAGCTGCTGGTAAACCATCTTCAGAGACTAGTGCAACTTTGCGCATGGAGAGGCGCTCATGCTCAGGAATGAAGGTTAAGGGTGATTCTAAGGCAAGAACTGTTTTCACTATGTCATCTTGAAGCATGGCCTGTGGATCCTGAACAAGATCAAAAATTATCCGCTCGGCAAGAACGCCGGAATTCCTGGGTGGGTCATTATCCATTATAATCCACTTCAAACGTCGGGTTAATTGACGAAGTTGCAAGAGGTGATTCAGTATCTGACAAAAAGTTGAATGATATTACGTTCATGTGTTGGAGTGCTGAAGCGTGACTAACCTCTCGATACCCATGAACGCTTTGCCATAAGCTCAACAATGCCAAAGAACGTTCCCTGCATGTATCATTGCCCAAACTATCTGCCCAAGCCCAGACAGAAAGAACAGAAGCTACTCCAATAAAAGCTCTGACAAAACCGATGAAGTCATTGTGGGAAATAGACATGAAATGATCGCGGAATAGTGATGGAAGTTGTGACTGAGAGGAAGAGGAAATAGGGTTCTCTTGGAGCTTTGTAACGATGTCATGGTGTAGGGTCATAGATTCGAGCCAGACGCCAATTGATTGCTCTTCCGCACCAACGTCCTTAAGCAATTCTACGCATTCAGAAAATTCACGTCTTGGAACTGAATTTGTGATAGCGTCTTCGTATGATTCCCAACCTCGAATTCTAGAGACGAGCCTGCGAACTGCTAATTGGGTATGTCTATCTGATCTCTGATTATGTTGAACGTCTTGGAGAACGTCCAGGAAGCCTGAATCTTCTCTCATGTGCCGCGCAATAGCTATATTAGCGGCGGCATCTAAGAGACACAAAATGGTTGCCTCGTCCAGATATTGGTGATCAAAGATAGAGGAAAGTTCAATTTTTTGCTGTTAGAGAGTTTATTTAAGCCAAATGATAACAAACGGTCTCGTGAGTCTCACGGACCAGAAATGCATGTGCCATATCAGGGTGTTGTGATGCGGTAATGCTAAGAAGTTTAGCAATGTTATATGATTGACTGTGGCTCTATGCGGTCCAACAAGAGAGATGAATTCAGCAGAAGTCGCGAATATAATTTGAAAAAGTCATTGCAGACCTTTGGGCCGATGAAATCAGCAATTCTTGTTGCAAAATCGCACAAGATTTCGTAGGATGTGTCTTCACTAATAGGTCTGCTTGCTGTTTGGATCATGCTCTCAAGGTCAAAATCCTCATCGTCCCTCTCAAGTTCTGCATATAGGTGAGGGAAATTGGGATCATCCCAGTCGTCGTCTGTGGGTTTCATACAGAACATCAATCGTATTACGAGTGACAGAGAAGGCGAGTCTGGAATGATAGACAGTAACTGCCGAGCGAGAGCTGTGGGGTCAGCCATATTCGAAGGATCGACAGTGCTGGACAATGGGAAAGGTTCTTGTTCTTGAAAAGATTGAGGTTCGTAAGAGGATACCAGTGGTTTCTCTGCCACCACTTCTCCATAAACAGCCATAGAAAGTTTCTCAAAGTTGCCTTTTATTATCATCAAACGAGTGGCATACTGCAACCCCAGAATTGATTAGGAGCACTGAGGGTATATATATTAGTGACTGCACCTCTATGCCCATATCAACAGTAAAATCCAGCTGCCCACCGCTATAAGCAATGGCGGTTGGGATGAGAGCATTAGCAGGCCTCTGTTTATCTTTGTTGGGTTTTCCATTCACAAAGACAGCGTTGAAATAAGCATCGAGAAAGAAGGCATCTGGTTCTGTAGAACTGAACGGATATGTTAATTTATGAGATGAGTTGGGAAGAGAAAGGACAGACGCGATGATATCTGGAGAGTGTTCGAAAGGACGAGCACCTGAAGGAAAGATACGAATCGAAGATATGCGGATTGATTCTGAGAAACGAATAGCAACGAGACGAGATTGACCTTGTGGAGAGACAGAGCACCAATGTAGGAGAACCATATGTTAATGTTATAATTGCAAAGAAACAGGAACGGAGTTTGTGTCATCTTTCGGCATTGTCCGACCAGCATTTCTCCAAATCACATCCTCGCTCTCTACCTGCTCATTCGATTTCTTCATAGACTTGAATGAATCGTTCAACAACTATCAAGCTGCCTCCTGTTCTTAACCTCGCTTCTCCTCCAAGGTCAACCTCTGTTCGCTCAAGGGGCCGTAGTGGGAGCATTGTGAAAGTTGAAGAGGTCGGAGATCGTTCAATCGAGGAGGTATTGGACCGCAGTGCATACGTCAATATCAATGCAAACTGGGTCAATGCAAAGGGTGCGTCGTGTGTTTCCTATGTATCTTTCTTGTCACGTATTCACCTCTGACAGGGGCCTGGATGATCCATGTCGTCCTCATCATTCTCGGGAAGATTACCATCGACACTATGCCTGGAATGACGCAAGAATTGAGTTGGACAGCCGTTAACTTATTATATCTGGCCGTAAGTTCATTTACTCCCTGTTCTCTCCGTCTTTCATGCTCAAACCGTTCAAGTTATCATATCTCATGTTCCATTGGGTCACTGGAATTCCCTTTGAAAATGACTTGCACGGTGGTGCATATGATGATTTAACCCTCTGGGAGCAAATAGACGATGGTGCACAGTATACTCCAGCTAAAAAATGGCTATTAATCGTTCCTATTGCTCTGTGAGTCTGGTAACTATCCTGCGCAGTACGCTCTAATCTATTTCCAATTTTACTCTGTCAGATTCTTAGCGTCAACCCATTATACAAATTATAATCCATGGCTGTTCGCAGTAAACCTCACTGCATTAGTAATGGTTCTGATACCTAAACTGCCCCAGGTACGAATCACGAATTTTTAAACTCTTTAAAACTGATGTCCCTGTCAGCTCCACCGTCAACGTGTACGATTCATGGCTGATAATGCATCAGGCATGGCCACTCCCGATACGCCCAACTTCCCTTCTTCCGGTGCATCAACTCCTTTGAAAGATATTCCTACTCTCGAGATCACTGAGGCTCACTTCCGATGATGTTCCATTACCCGGACTTTGTCGATTCGGCTTGGGAACATGTTACAAAATTATTAGGAACTCTTTGGTAAAGGTTCGAAGCGACCTCGCTAAATAGTATCCACAACATTATGTATCTAATACGTAGAACCTTAGAGGATGAAAATCCTCGCCTCTAGTCGCATATCTAACAGCGTTCTATATGGCTATATAATATATTCGTCTATAATTCAAAATCTGGAAAATTGTTGGTATACTTGCAATCGCAACCTGTGTTTATTGTTTTCGAATACTTGCGGAGTCATTGTGTAAAAGAGTTGACGTACAAATTACGGAGCAACATCAAAATCGTGACTTTTCCAACAGCTGGAATGTAGATTGACGCCTGGACAGCCACCATTAGAGGAGTAAATAACTTGGTTTTTTTTTGTTACCTTATCACGGACATCCTTTTCAAAATTCTTGTCCGCAGCAACATTCAAGCAGACACAGCCGTCCTTGAGCAATTCGGTCTTGATTTTGTATGCCGAACTCGGGACAGCCGAGACGACTACGTCAGATACTAATAAACACTCCTCCAAGGTCATGTTACTTGGGTTCACGACGTTATGTGGATGATAACGTTTCACAGTAGCATTCCCTGTGGCACGCGGCCGCTTCGTATATTCCTATCCCCCCACTGTCAGCGATACGCACAGCCCTATGGGTTGGGCGGGAAACCTTACTTGAATAGAATCAATGTCAACTGATAATACACGGGCGCCATCATTTGCCAGTAACGCTGCCAAAGGTCGGCCAACAACCTCGGACCTGACGAACATCCCAATCAATTAAACACTGCTGCTCTTCCGTGCGAGTCGCATATGACATTTACCGATTGATTACAGTAACCGTTTTACCATAAGCGCGGTCCCCATAAGGCAGGATTTTATTATATACTCCAATATGTTCCAAGCATTTGACTATAGCGAGTGGCGTGCACGGAATTATGGATTTTACCATACCGGGAGGTGGTTCATCATTGTCGGCAGCCATGGTCCGAATTGTTGTTGACGAAGGAATCGAAGCTAGAAGTGATTTAGGCTCGACGAATCGGATGCTAAACCATTCATCAATAATTAACACCGTGCTGATCGTTGATACACAGAAAATAACTGTACTTATGATAAAGATTATAATGAAATTTGAAGTGAAGGCCTTCTACATCTTTGAGAGGGGATACAACCTAATATTTTGTTAGATTGTGATATAAGCGAGGTCATGGAAGTCACCACCTGTTGTAAATAATGATCCTAATAGTAGATTTTTTTAATCTGCTTGAATGATGCGCCGAACCATGTAAAATTCATACGAACCTGCTGTAAACCAAAAATCGGATAATAAACCTAGAGTTCAATTAGTATAATGTTCAGCTGATCGACAAATTATAATTCATCCACTTACCATTATTCCATGTACATTATCATCTTCATTCGCTTCTATAATTGCTTCTTCAACACCTTCACCCTCACCCAGATCAGAAGATACTGCTGCGCCCGTTAATTTTAATATGAACTCGACACCGAGGTCTTCACACTGCTTCCTAGTAGACTCTGCGTAATTTCTGCTCGGGGCTGAAGATGTAGCGAGAATTCCGACGAGCTTCGGACGCTGCATAGATTGATCCAGTCCCTTTTTCACTTCATCTCGGAAAGGGGCAGCAATGAGTTCCGCTTTCAACAAGAGTCCCTTCCTAGGCGAGTCCGCCATATAGATGAGGTGATTTCCCTATAGGTTTATAGATTCCAACGGAAACGCGAGTATTGAAAGACGACTTTTCGAATTCGCGCGACTGATAAATCTAAAATTTGCCGTGATCGAAGAAGATCGTTCTCGCAAATCTAATCAAGTGTGACACAGGTGACGCAGTTACCATTTAAAGCAATACTGGGTCTCAGGAGTGGAAGCTTGTTAAATTGTTAGATAAAAGGGTACTCATGCACATTGAGATGTAGGTACGTTGATTGAAGTGAGCTGACAGAAAAAGTATTTTCTGTTACACTAATGTGGTACATTGGTATTGGAAAGATTAACTTAAATCAAAGACTAAAGCACGGATTTTCGCCTCCATTGGAGTCATCTTGAACAGCTTTTAACATGGAGTATGTACAATCGGAATGAGTGGAATGGTCGCGGACAAATGAAACGAAAGTAATGTTGAAATGAGGATGGAATAGTTCACGGGAAGCATTAAGTATGGTTTACACCGTTGACCTTTCCAACGGGCTCGTTATCGACAAAGCTACTGTCGTCTGTGATATCGTCTTCATCATCATCAGCAGTATGCTTGTTCTCGGCAGACTCATCTTCGTCCTCTTCATCCGACAACTGTGCAGCGCGCTTTATAGATGTGAATAGAATTAGGATTAGAGATCGGGGTTTAGGAGGTGTAGATAGCGAACCTTCATAGCCTCTGCCTCATTAGAATAATGTCTCCCGCGTGCACGAATAAATGCAGCATGTTTCGCGGCAGCTATCATAGAGTCTTCAGTAATGCAAGAACGTATTGTACCATCGAAGCACTTACTCTCTTCATCCATCTCTTCCTCAAACTCAACTTCCTCACCAGGCTGTCGCGAATCTGCTCTAATCTGGTTTCTAGCTTCATTTGGGAGATTAAAGCTTGTGCTCCTGCTGGAAGTGCCGCTTCCAGACCGGGCCGACATGGAGGTATCTGGCCGAGTAGAGCTTGATAACCCTATGCTTGAGATGGAAGTGCGGCGAGAGGATGGCCCAGATGTATCTGCACCTGTTGTAGAGATTGATACTGAAGGCGACGAAGACCGGTCGTGTTCTCCAATAGGGGAGGTCATATAGTGTCTTCCCAAGTCAAGATCTGGTATCTCTTCACAGAGTTATCCGTTAAGGGATCCATAGAAACGAATAAGGTATATGAAAGGACATACCTCCTTCGACCTCATCCAGTTCCGCATTGTATCGAACATATGGTGTCTTCGGTTCCGTGATCTTCATCAGACTATCTTTCTGTATTTCCGTTAAGGCTAGGTTTTCCTCATCCCATTGCAAGCTACTGTACGAATAGATGAGATTCGATTATGAATATCTAGTTGCACTAAAACGTACTGTGTGGCTGCCCCAGGTATAGGCGGTGCATTCTTCAAAATACCTTTCGGTTTAGGTTGTGAACCTGAGCGAGGGAGAGGAGGTAACTGTGGTCGTTCTTCGTATACGGACATTCTGTAAATCAATGGAGAAGGCGATGGCAAGAAAGATGTGCACTTTTATGGGTTGCACCACAGATGTTCAAATCAGTAGAGTAGTCGTGGAGCGACAGCACTGATATGCAGTCCAAGAACTACCGTAATCGCCTTTTATGGATCATCACCCTCTTCAAAGCTTCTATCACTGGCACATCGCATATATTCACGCCTAAAACACGTTCCGATGTTTCAATATGTGAACGTACGAACTGCAACAGTATCTTAATGACTTTATGCTGATAAGATAGTTCTCATCTTGGCATACACTTTGCAGTTAGACCCGGACAGTAACAAGTTACAATTATAATCAAATTTATTATATTTGTCCCAAGTACAACAACGTCACAGCCGTGTTTCCATGGTGCTACGAACTTATATACAAGCTAACCTACATGCTTAACTCCATTAAAGCTCCTGCCAGACGTTGTGCCACACTGTCGGGCTCTTGCCTCGCCATTTCAATGATGCTAAGCAATTTCTTGATACCGATCTGTAACTTTGAAGTCATATCATTCGGGGATGATCCAAATCCAGCATCCTCCAGCATACGAAGGGCCTGCTTCCTGTCTGAATCAGAAGGGAATAACTCGACCTCGCGGAGTACAAAATCTAGGGCACGGAGATTGGAAATTGGGGGAACCCTCAATTCTGAATCAAATATTTCCCCGAATCCAAGGTCTGTAAGAATGGGTCTAAGCGATGATGTTACAAGTATAAGGAGGCGTCGGCCCTAATAAAGAAATAGTACATTAATAAATTGATATTTAATCTGATAAGTCTTCACCTTTGGTGGCCGTCGTGCAAGCAAGACGAGTAAAGTTTGGAGTACAGCATTTGAGAATCGTGCACCCATGGGTGTCCAGTCTAAAACGATATCCGTTGGCCAAGACATCAAAATGAGAAATGTTATGGGCGCACCTATCAACCTTTCTATATTGTCTACTACTACTACGCTCAGCGGACTCTTGTAACTGTCTGTGAACACCTTCGTAATCGCTGTTACTTTCTGTTGTTCCGAATATCCTACCATGGTATCAGGAGAAATAAGTTTGATGAACGGGAATTCTGAAGCCTGAGCGATAGATGCCCCGAGCGCGGTCTTTCCTGAACCCGGAGGCCCATGTAGAAGAATGCTGACAAGTGGAGTACGTTGGGATGTGCGCACTTGCTCAACAAACAATTGTCCAGTTTTCAATAGTTCCTGTGAATGAAGGTGAGACAGCAAGAAAAATTCAAGTAGAGGATTAGACCCACATCGACCACAGAATCATAATGGATAATTCCGTTTTGGATGACCTGCTCGAGCTCCTCCTCGGAAACTCCGAAAGCAGGATGGACTTCCTCAAGGGCGCTCATGAAATCTTGGCGATTAACACGTAGGTTGTCAACATCATCTGATATACCAGCCATGGTACCAACTTTGACGTGCCGACTAAACGCAAAACTAGTGGCACTCTTGATCAAACCACTGATTTCAGCACCAGAAAAGTTTTTAGTAACACTGGCCAATTCAAACAGATCTACATTTGGGTCCATAACTTTGTTCATGCGCATTTTCGAAGTGTGGATATTGAGAATCTGGTAACGCCCTTTTTCATCCGGTAGGGATATCTCCATATGTACTTCCAGACGACCAGGTCGCAGAAGTGCTTCATCTATCATGTCAATACGGTTGGTCATTCCGATAATGAGTATGTTATTTAGTTGATCGACACCATCCATCTATTATTTTACATCAATTCACTGGTGATGTTGTGTGGAAGAGAAACCCAAACCTTAGAGAGCAGCTGGTTCACGACAGTGTCACCAACGCCAGTGCCATTATTTGTCGACCCTCTCTGTTTGAAAATCGCATCGAGCTCATCAAAAATGATGATATGCAGGCCGCTCTCATCTCCTTTTTCTTTGTACTCCTTCTCTGCATCTGCGAAAAGTTTTCGAATATTTTCTTCTGATGCACCGACATATTTGCTGAGTACCTCGGGACCGTTGACAATCTTGGGTTCTCGAGCATTTAGCATCTTCCCAATTTGTCTAGCTATAAGGGTTTTTCCCGTACCCGGTGGTCCATGAAGAATCACACCTATAGATTTGATGATTAAGCTCAAGTTGTAGAAACCTTAAGGATAGAGTGACCTTTGACATGCTGAATACCAAGTTTTTCGACAAGACCAGTCGGGAACACGCGAGAAGCAAATGCACGGCGGAAAATCTCGCTGAATTCTGTGTCCAAGCCTCCGATCCCCATGTCTTCGAACTTGAAGTTGGCAGCTAGGATGGCGTTTGGGGGTGCTCTGGAAATCCACTTAGTAAACGAATGACAGAGAAATACTAAATTATTACTTTTTCGCGCTTGATTTAATGTTAATTTTACTATCTGGCGCTTTCATGAATGAAATATCTGTTTTCTCCATGACAATTCCTGTGTTCGCAGGACCAGCTGAGATTTGACCTCCACGAACACCTCTACGTTGCTCATCAGCCAGATCTAGAGTGGCTAAAGATTTTACAACGGCTTTAAGGGTTTGTCCATGGTATTCGAAAACAAGGACTTCATTAACAGACATCAAGATACCATTGAAAGCCCTGACGAAAGTTCGAGCCATATCGTCAACAGAGAACTGTTCTGCAACTTGATGTCCACGACGGACAAAGCCGATTTCTAAATCTAAAGATTGTAAAAAGGATGGCGCTGCTGGATGAGGCGGTGACGGGAGGAAATCGATTGTTATTTGGTCCCCCATTGAAAGGCTCATCCACTGGCGATGCATTGCAGAGATGCCAACCGTGCCTGGCTGTAATTTACCTGTATTGTCATGCCTAGACTCTGGTCAACACGGGGTGTAGAAGGTTATTAATACACTTACCTGACAGTCACTGCAAACTCCCTCTTGACTAGAACGTGTTGGTCTGGGGGAAAATCAAGCGGGTTGACAATTAAGCAATTCGTTAGTGCAAAAGCTTCGTTTGGAGAGGATGCGACGATAAAGCTAGAGGGTAGTTAAGTAGTAGAACCTTCCTAGAAGTTATGACGGTGTAACCAACCTTCCTGAAGAGCGTGGCGGAGGTTTTCTATCCATCGACCGCTTCTCGAACAGAGTGTTTGGAGGGTCATTGTATTGGGTTGGTGGGGGATGATGTAGTGCAGATGGTGGTGGTGTTTGCCTTATTCCTCTATTTGATGCATTGTCTGGAATCCTAGAGTACGGGGATGAAGGGGGTGGGGTATTTGCACTTCCGGTGGACCTGAAGAAGCTCATTACTGTAAGTACTGAAATACGTGGTCGTGGTTTATTGCAAAGACTGCGGTGGATTGCTGTGATCGAAATTGTCGTAAATGGCACACCAAAAATGGAAAGTATGATTATGTCAGCACTCGTACAAATTCATCCACTGAAAGGTTCCACTCCTCATACAATGTCAAATGTCACCAACACAGACGAGGCCTCTATCCTGGGCCTTCTCGATGACTACCCAGACGTTGACAAGCGGTCATGCCAGCTCCTTGGACCAACAGCTCTTGTATGTGTTTTCCTCGCGGTTCCTCGTCAGACACTTCATCTTTGCATTTAGGTCGTTCAGGCCCTCATGGGAATACTAGTCATACTATCTTTAGTCTACAAGAGGCACAGAGAGTCACCAAAGCGTCCTTGGCGCATCTGGTATGCATCCTCTGCATATTTACTTATAAGCCTTCTTTGTTCATAACGTCAAGGCTTTTCGATGTGTCGAAGCAAGTTGTCGGACAAATGTTTGTGCACGGCGTCAACGTTTTCATATCAGACTTCGTCTCGCACCATACTTCATCAAATGCATGTGTATACTATTTCCTTAATATCCTAATTGACACCACTGTTGGTGAGTGAATTCATTTGTACGGCGTCTTGAGCTGAGAGGCTGACTGTTACAGGCGTCGCACTTATCTATGTTATCCTGCACCTTCTTACATACCTATTTTCGGAGAAATTAAATCTGAAGGGATTCGCCTCTGGGGTGTATGGAAATCCACCATCGATAGCTTTCTGGGGCCGTCAGGCAGCACTTTATGTTCTGTCATTGACCTCAATGAAATTGCTCGTGGTAGGACTCCTTGTCCTGTTCCCTGGGATATTCAAGATAGGGGAGTGGTTGCTAAGCTGGACACTTTACGGTACTGGGGATGCATTGCAAGTCATATTGTACGTCTACATGTCACATTCCTTGCTATGTTCACTCATACTTCCTCAGTACTATGGGAATTTTCCCTATCATAATGAACATTTTGCAGTTTTGGCTGATCGATTCCATTGTCAAAGCATCGGCTACACTTGAGGATGCTGACAGTCAGGAAGATTTCACCCACGCGGACCGTGAACCCCTCTTTAGGGGGTCGTTGGATGGGGACAACGACGACGACGACTTTCACGGGATTTCGGACATTGAAAATCAACGAAACACCAGTCGTACGCGGACATCGCCTGAGGTGTATCCAGGAACCAAAGACAAAGGAGATGTCACAGGAGCTTTTACCCCTGAAGAATATAAATCCAGTGCAAGCACTTCAGTTCACAACGACGATGATCATTCGTATCCTCCAAGTCTCTCTAGTAGTCTTGTGTCAAACTCGTCTACATCGTCAAGCAATAAAGCACCCCGAGAAGCAAAGAACTTGCAGAAAAAAGTTAAACGACAAGCCCCACCTACTCCCCTCAATCTGCTTTCTGCACGCCAACGTTCTTCTGAACCATTACAAAGAATGGAGCCTGTGTCAGCTACACCTCGAACTCCGAGCCCAGTGATACCTCCAGATAATATCAAAGTTGATCCAGTCATAGATGACGGGTGGGGCTCATCTTGGGATGATCATAACTGGGCTGACCGACCTGAAGATAATGATATTGGTGGACATAAAAGGACACTACAAAACATATGGGAGAGGGATTGAGGCATTTCTGTATACATTAGCACTGCATTAGCATCGAAGTTACTTAACTAAATAAATAAGACTATTTAACAAATAAATAATTATTTGGAAAGCCACGTGAAGAGTGACATGCGCATGCGTCATGAAATTAATTAACGGACATCGCAATTTTTTTTTACAACTTCCTCAAAGCTTCGATATATCCACATGTCAGATGCCTCTCAGCCTATTGTGAATTTTGTTTCCGATTCTTTTTCTTTGGAGAATATCTTGAGCGAAAATCACTCCTCAGTCGAACACCCGGGATTCAATACAGCACCAAGCGGTTGGGATGAGGATGACACAGATAAACCTGCTTTAGAAGGTTATTGCATAGAATGCGAAGGTGATCCCATTTCGACCTCATGTCTCGAAGGCACTTTATAATAAAATCTCTACTTCAGACCAACCCGCACAGGTATTGTGCGAGGCATGTGCGGACATATTTTGCGAAGTTTGCTTTGCCGCACAACATAGAAAGGGGTCCAGAAAGCAACATCCTGTCAAGCCGTTGCTCAGCAAAGAAAAGAAGCACGCCACAAATGGCTCATCTGTGATCCCTCAAAAAAATGAATCAGAGGATTCTGTGCGTATGTTGCGTTCAATTGTATCCGAGCCGAATATTAGAACTATTTCATGTAGATGAAAGTCGACGAACCAAATGATGACTCAGACGATGAAGAATGGGAACGTGTCATCACTGGGCCTACCATTGAAGTTCCTAGCGCGCAACCCGCTGTTGGAGAACATGTAGGAGAATGGTTTGTTGAGCGTGCAAAGTATATACCTCTCCGCTTGACCATTGGGGAGCGCAAGTTCCTCCGGCTTCTCGAAGCGGCCCTTTCCGTCTCCGAGTACACGGACAAAATCGACACAATCGGGTTTGGGTTATCCAAGGCAAAACGAATCGTCCACCAGATCAGGGAGCTTTGCGCAATCATGTCGGGCCTTGTCGTGGCTGCGGATTACAAGCAAGGACAAGAGCTATTTTCGGACCGGGACTTTCAGGCGAACTCAGAGTTCTATCAGCAAATCTTCGAGCTGGGACGGAGGCACAAAATTATGAATCCTGATAAGATGAGAACAACCTATGGGAAGTTGATATATTTACTGCAGGTGAGTGTAACATATCTTCGAGTCTTCACGTTCTTTGTGGTTAGTTATTTCTATGGCTGAAGTATCACATATTTAGGATAGTCAAACCCCTGAAGTCAAAGATCTTTTGAACTTCTCTTGTGTTCGCCCCATAAAGACCGTATACGCAGTTTTAGAAGAACACGACGCCCTCGCACTTCTTAAGGATGACTTGATAACCTTGGCTACAAAAGAGATTTACTCAGAAGGTCGTCCACGCCGGGATATTCAAAAAGATATCAGAAATAAAGAACGTGCTATAGAAACTTTATCATCTCGTTATGAGCGTAAGGGCCTTTCCCAGGAGCAAGTACGGCAGTGCTTGTATTCGATCGGGGATAATCACGCCTTCTTGCGTGCAAACCGCGATCCTTGTGAACGTATGATTGGCTACTTGAAAGAGTATTTTCATCCCACGCAAGCAAAAGATACGAAATCCAGTCTCGCAATCCGGAGTGGGAAAGGTGGCGCGCGGTTGTCGCATGATCATAGTAAACAGTATGCATATGTCTTGCAAAGTTTAACGCTTTGGAGGGAAATTCTGCATGGTATGCAAGCTCCGATCAATGTTATATATTTTTATCAGCTGAGAGCAAGTTTAGATATGTTCCATCTATGGTCACTTGCGGAACAGGACCTTCTTTCAGAAAATGTGTCATACCGCCTGAGGGACACTGGACAGGGGCTTAACCGGGTGCAAGCCGCGCCCAAGACTTCCCGTATGATGCACACGATTCTACATAAAGCACAAAAAAGCGTCGGAACATGGATCGGCTCGAGCGTTATTCACATGGGAGACCACAATGTGCCGAACGCTCTACTATTCATCGACAAGTATACACAAATATACCGCATCTTACTCCCAATTTGTAATACCCTTTCACAAATACCGAACCTTTACGCCAAGCCTGCCTTACAATCATACATCAACGATGAATTTGGATCTGTAGATAACCTAATGCTTGAGATCCTGGGAGACTTCTTTAAACACGGATTTGATGGCTCTGGAGCAGACAACTTCTTCGATGCTGGAAGTTGCATTGATGGAAGGCTTACCAGTGCATGGAATTGGTGTTCTTCACTTGAGAAAAAGAGATACTTCTATATCTTTTTGCTAACTGGTAAGCATTTCCACACACTGTCCAGTCCACACTTTAAATTTTCAAATATAGGTTTTGTTGGATTTGACGGGGAATGGTAGACAATGCATAGATGTGCACCAATTCATTACTTCACTGCTTTATATCGACTTTGCCAATAATAATGCAGGTATAAACGGCTTTCACACAATATGTGAATATACGAAAGATAAGGGCTGATAGTGTGATAGGATATATTGCAGGAGAATGAGATCAGCTAACTGATAACTGCTGTGCTGGAGAATGTCCTGCCATTTTTCGCGCGTTTGCTACCACTTCCAATACACCTGCCAGACCTGTTTTCCAGGCCTCAATTCTCTTCTCCAGAACTTTCCATTGCTCCTTTTCGAACGATCGCGCCGTGGATCGTATAATGTGCAGAGTTTGTGATGTTTGTGACATTTTGCCCCATATAAGTCCAGCACGAATGGCTATTTAATAAATCAACAAACTGCGGATAATACAACAGAGTTGAGGTTCATCACTAACCATCAATAATCCAGTTTTCAACGTCAGAAATTTCAATTTCTAAGGTCTCTGCCACTGTTGAGTAGGGTAGGTTTTGGCCAACGTAATTGAATCCCAATGAAGAGAGTGTCAGGAGGCGAATTTTTCGCTCCAACTGTGTTTTATTTAGGTCTGAGCAAACATCAATCAAGTCGTTCCACAATGCATTGTCATATTTGAAGGTCACGTACTATATTTCTCACAAGTCCCCTTGTTATTTGCGTCCCATACTCGAAATTCTGATAATCCATGGTTGAGGAATATTTGCAGTAGAGCAAAGAGTTCGTGATCTTTGGCCGCGATTACTGCATCCAGTTTGAAGAGTGGGTCGAAGTCAAAGATTGCTGGTTCTTGTATAGCTATGGCGATCAGGTCTGTGGCGGCGGTGCGAGCTTCTGTGGATGTGAGCGGGAGAGATCGGACATATGATAGTGAGTATTCGTAGGATTTTAATCTGTGGGAGTGCGTTGTGAGGCCAGCTCGCTATCGAGCAAAAGGAAGACATACGGTTGACCTGATTGCGCATAAGCATCTACCAAGCTTTTTAAGAAGTTGGATTTTTCTTCTGTAGATATATTCCACTCAGACAACCATTTTTCAACGTCTGCACGTGAAAGATGTAAAGCATCGATGTCTTCGTTTGCCAAAGCAACTTTTATAAGTGAATTATACACAATAAGACGCAGTGAGGCGTTTCGTGGAATTGCGTTGAACAAG
This sequence comes from Floccularia luteovirens, assembly GCA_009739215.1. NCBI lineage: Eukaryota > Fungi > Basidiomycota > Agaricomycetes > Agaricales > Squamanitaceae > Floccularia > Floccularia luteovirens. The sequence continues at coordinate 632,611 of VSJF01000004.1, forward strand.
TTGGATAGACTGCCAGAAGAAGAAAAAAGGCAGTTGTGAATTACTGAAAAATGAGAGAGTTTGTGTGACCTTACATGCGATATTTTATAGTAACTTTATCAGATAGTGGAGATGAAATTGTTTGAAGTAGGGACAAGGTAGCTTGCTTCGTTTCGGAGGAATCAGAATCATACAGAGCAAAAAGATGAGAGTATATGAGGTTGAAAAATCCCTCAATCTCTGTATGAAAGATTGTCAAAAAACGTTTTGCTACATGTCAAGATAAATGACCTTTATCTGTTCCATCCCCTAATCCTTTAACTTCAGCCAAAACCATCGAGAATACTTTTCTCCGTCGTTCCACATCCTCTTCAATAGGTTTCCGCCCTTCCTCTGTCTTCAAAGCATTTTGAAAAGGAGATAGGAACGTTGCACGCTCTTCATCTGCCTGACCCCGCGCTAAATAGAGTACTAGCTCCTGGATCTTGAAAACACAAACTATACTCAGTCGCTTGTACTTCAGATCTTTCGAAATTATGAGTACCTGTTCCTCGTAGGTTCCCTCTGCAAATACAGAAACAGAATCGGCTGTATTGACCATTTTTGTAATGTTAGAAAGTACTTTCTATCAAAATTTCAAAGTTTGGGAAGCTTTTGGACAACAAGGCCAAAGCAACAATCGCTTCCCAACTTCCACTTGGAGCATACACTCACAACAGCAAGGTGTTCCATGCCATTGCCTTGCAGTGAATCTCATATATCTTACTCTATTGTTATTGACCGATACTGCAGCGAAGCTGTTATTAGCAACCTGAATTAGCGATAAGTACGGTCCATTTCCACAGCCCGCACAAAGCTAATGCAGGATGATCCATTACATTAAAATGAAAGCCGAAAGAATATCATATTTGGCGGCCATACTTAGAATGCTATGCTGTGGCTTTGCCCACACATCCCATGTAACATCAGACTCGTTATATACAGTATGAGATAGATTGGTTTGACGCCTATGGAGGCTACATAACTGATATTCGAGAACTAAGCATACACTGACTGTCCTCGGGCAACCAAATTTATCAGATGCTATTCTCACAAGCTATACTGACAACTAACAGGCAGATATGCTTGTCAATGATGTTATTGCATTATATTGTTTTCTTTCTTCTTACTTAGTCCCGGAAGATTTTGCCAAGTGCACGTGTACAGGCATTGCTCAACTTGGTATGTCCCCACAATCGCTTGCGACCTCTATTGAGTACAATGTGCAGGTGCTCTTGGGGTGTCTATTTTCTGCATTGTGATTTTTAGAGTTGGAGACGGCAATCCAGATCCAGCAATCTAAATTTGTTTCGCGCATGATGGGTGCAACATCACCTCCCCTATTCCTGGCCTCGTACGCTTTTCATTTTCTAGTCTATTTGTTGACCTTCATTATATAGCCGTCCTATTCAACGAAAACACTCTCTGGTGCTTTATGACAGTGTTGATTCTGTGGGTGGAAACCAACATTCCCGAAATAGCACCACTAGTTTCCCCTTCTGAGGGTTTAGTGACTAGGTATATTTGGTTTTTTCAAGGTCTGATTATCTGTTTAGACTAACTACCAAGGTAACGTCGTTGCCGACTTCCTGAGCACTCCACCCACGGAAAATACCAACGGTCCCTCAACCCATATGTACTAAGTGGCCTTGAAACTACTAGCCCCCAATGCAATTGCAGGGAGCCCAAGTAAGTCAAATTGGGTGCTTGTGTAGGAATACCTGATCTGTATCGCACCACTTCGGTTTCAATCAGCTTTTGCGAACAGCAATTTTTGGCTAGAGGGACGCAAGAATCATGAGCACAATAGCTTGAGCTTATTCTAATTAGGGTCTTTCTAGGTCGAACGATATAACTTCTGGGGACACAATTGGTGTCTGAGTACCCAACTACTTTCAGAAGTATTGGAGTGATGTAATTGCACGAATGTTATTTGTTTTGAATTCACCTAACTTATATAAAAATGTAACTTCGAAACGACACAACATCAAACATTGCCAACAATCAGGTACTCATTATCCGATCCTTCGACGCTACATTTAACAAATCCAACAATGCATAAGTGAAAGCAGAAATGAGTGGCGTCATTACCCGAATAAATATCAGGGTTACCAATGAAATTAGTAAAGTACTAGGCTAATCCAAGGCTAATGTGCTACAAAAGAGCAAGCGATCCGAGGGATCAGCACAACACATGGTGAGTTGTGTCAATTGTCATCCTTTTATTCTTCCAATGAGATTATATCCACCTCCATTCCTTCCAGAACGTCTATGGAAGAGCCAGCAGCTTTTATAAGTATCTTTTGTACTCTTCTGCCAGAAAAGGACGTCAGTAGCATCCTCTTTGTGAGAACAAAGGAAAGGAATTCCTCTCACAACTCTCACGAATAACCTTCGTAAATGATAGGTGGTAAGGCGATATATCTGGGGTATTTCGGCAAATGAAAAGGTCCGGATGCACGCCATTGCTGGCATGTTAGACTCCTGCTGATTTCAAGCTCTCGTAAGTATTTAGTTTTGTTATATAATTGTTATACAATTATGTATAATCTAGACGGCGATGCATGCCTGGTCAGCCGCATTGAAGTTGACCCCACATGTTCTCCAGGGAATCTTGCAAGCACAGAGAAGCGTCGCGTGGGATTAATCCATGCGTTTTCATGTTTCTTATTCGATACAGCCAATCACGGCACTGCGACCCCATTTCATTGTTCTTCGATTTCATATCATCCTACCGAAACTCGCAGTTCGATGTGTAAATAATTTACTCATCGAAATAAGATATAAACCCATGGCTTTATTTCCCTTTTTTCACCCCTCTCGTGAAGTACATGATGTGGGCTACCCTTCGCGCTTTAGTGTTTATTGCTTCCGTCTCAACAGCCTTTGGTGCAGCCACACCTGGCTTTATTCCCAAAGTCAAGGAGACCGTCCTGCCTCCTAGAGGATGGGCTAAACATAGTTCCCCTGCGCCTGACCACATCATTGCTCTCCGCATTGGACTTCCGCAGCCAAATTTTGGTGTCTTAGAAAAACATCTTTATGAAGTCAGTGATCCAGACCACGAACGCTATGGCGATCATCTTTCGAAGGAGGAAGTTGAGGAGCTTGTTGCACCTCATCCCGAAAGCATCAATGCAGTAGACGAATGGCTGTCATCATATGGGATACAAGAAGACGACATAACACGCTCTCCGGCAAAAGATTGGGTGACTGTCAAACTTCCAGTGAGCTTAGTAGAGAAAATGCTTGATACGGTAGGCGTTCATGACTTCAGCGTTTCACGTTGATTTACTAAAGTTGCGTTCATTTCAGACCTACCATGTTTGGAAACACACAAGCAGTGGTGATTATCTTGTCAGGACAACAAGCTATAGTCTTCCGAGTCACTTGCATGACCATATTGAAGTTGTTCAACCTTCGACTGCATTTGCCCGCTTCAAAGGCGCAAAGTCTACGATAGTTTGGGATGATGACCAAGGAAACGTTTCAGATAAACCCCCGCAAAATGTCCAGCCGATTCATGATGCTAAATCCGGTCTTACAATCGATGCAAGTTGCAATACTACGATTACCATCTCATGTTTGCAGCAATTATATAATGCTGTCGGATTTGTTCCCTCGGCAGCTGAAAATTCCGTTGGAATAACTGGATACCTGGAGCAGTTTGCTAATTTACAAGACTTGCAGGTATGTAACCAGCACTGACCAATTCTAGCTCTCATATGAATACTAATTTTCCCAAGTCATTCTACGCAGATCAACGTCCTGATGCTCTCGGCTCTTCATTTAATTTCACCTCAGTAAAAGGCACATATGTTTTCCGGTTTTTACACTTATATTAATGATGTTGTCTTGAAGGTGGCCTAAACAACCAAACCCTTGACGAAGCTGGAGCAGAAGCTAATCTAGATGTTCAATTTGCATTCGGAATTTCACACCCAGTTCCGGTATGATTTTTAATTTATTGACCCTGTCGGATAGATGACCAACAAACATACAGGCTACATTCTACTCGACTGCTGGACGTCCACCATTCATTCCAGATGTCAATACTCCCACAGACTCCAACGAGTGAGCCTGCATAGTTATTGACTTGCGTTATTATGTAGCTGATTAGCGTCTTAAAAGGCCGTACACTGACTGGCTTGATTTTGTCCTTTCAAATCCAAATCCACCACATGCCATTTCCACAAGTTATGGCGATGACGAGCAGACAGGTAAACTATCCACTCCCATCTTTGTTTTGTCGAATTAACTTCATTTCGAAGTTCCGGAAACCTTTGCTAGACGAGCTTGCGCAGAATTTGCCCAACTTGGTACGTTAACCAAATTTACGTGGATACTTGCCGAGTCCCATTAACACACAATATCAGGCGCTCGAGGTGTTTCTTTAATGTTCTCTTCTGGAGATGGCGGTGTTGGCGACAACGATCCAAACCCAGCCACTCAAACATGTTTCACCAACGATGGTCGCAACGTAACTCGTTTCATCCCCGGGTTCCCCGCTTCGTGAGTTCAACGCCTCGTGGATTCATTGTCAGTTTCGCTAATCTTCATTGGACAGTTGCCCATTGTAATTACACTTATATGCTATCCGAATCCCCTCTGATTTTATATCATACAGTGTCACTGCTGTAGGTGGAACAACCAACATTCTTCCCGAAGTTGCAGTTTCCCGTTTCTTCTCTGGAGGAGGATTCAGTAACGTTGTATGTTTGCTTTCCCTCGTTTTCTCCCTGATACTCAAATAAACCTGTTTGGTCATAGTTTGACCGACCTTCTTACCAAGATAACGCAGTAAAAGCTTTCCTCAAAACCCTTGCCCCAGGGACATACAAGGGACTATTCAACCCGTAAGGAATCGCTTATGAGTTATGATATTGACTAAAAATCTGTGTCACAGAAACGGTCGTGTGAGTATAATGGGTCTGCCACAGCTCTCTCTCAACAATTGCTCATTCATTGAAAAAGGGTATCCCTGATGTCTCAGCACAATCTGACCGCTACAGAATCTTCCTTAGCGGAAGACCCGTTTTGATTGGAGGGACATCTGCATCTTCTCCTGCATTCACCGGATTCGTTGCCCTTCTTAATGATGTCCGTCTCAAGAACGGACAGAAACCATTAGGATTCTTGAACCCTCTTATCTATTCAAAAGGTATTAGTGGATTCAACGACATCACTATAGGGCACAATTCTGGATGTGGCACTACTGGTTTCAATGTAAGTCTCTTTCGGCTAAATTATTTATTTTATATAAGATCTAATCATAATTTCATAGGCTACAGAAGGATGGGATCCGGGTTAGTCCACTTTGTGCTTATGTTACAACTTAGTGCTCATCCACAAATCTTTCAGTTACTGGCCTTGGAACACCGAACTTTGGGAAGCTGAAAGACTTGGTTACAAGTAATTAGGTTCTGTTTAGATGTCAAATATTGTAGGAAGGTATATGTATACGGCACACGAAAATGACACGAAAATAAAGTGGTGTTATCTTTATAAGAAACGTCCTTCGGTGCGGTGCCAACGCTCCCAAGACACCAATTCAGTAAACATAACATATGCAATATACGCCTGAGAATCAGAATATAAGTGATACTCAGTTGCTCAATATAATATCAAGAGCTTCAGTTACCTACGGACATAGTATATAAAAAAGCTTATCACTTCGTCATTTGCGCATCCTTTTCTTAAAGCGTTCCATAACCTGGTCAAGAAACGTGTTAACAAACGATACACCCAAATTTGAAGATGTAACACATACCACTTCATCTGTTGCCATCTGCGATTTCTCCTGGTTGGACCTTTTAGGAGAATAATCTTGTGGGGGCATTCCCATAGCTTCCAATTTGGCATCTCTCAGGATGTCTGCGTCAGACTTTGCTCTCAGGTTAGGTCTGTAGACTATATTAGAGGTCAGTTCAGGGTATATGAACCAGTTTATTGCACTCACATCTTGAAGCTGCCAAGTGCTCTTCGTCATTGTTGACTCGTTTACGATCATGTCGTTCTTCCGCAACTACCCTTTTAGCTTTCTCTGTCTCTTCGATATTCTTCAGTCTCGTACTGAATTTCACAATCGAATCAGCAAGTACCATGCAATGGCAGTGATATACTCGATGACTCACTCCATTCCCAAGTCTACCTCAGGTATTGCAGTGAGCATAGTCAGACTATTTGTCACATTGCCTTCATCCGCAGGGGGATTTTGTTTGTCGACTTTCCACTTGTCTGCAATGCGGTACAAGGCCTCTTGAGGGTCTACTGGTCTGTCATTTTCATCGTCTGAATCTTCTCGGGGTCTACTGCGTATCTTGAGATTTTCTTCAATATACGCCATCCTAGAAGGATGTAGCTTGTCAACGATCCACAAATCATCCAATAGAGCAGCATGCATACATATGTTTATCGACATCCAGAGCATTTGTCTGTTGTGTGAAGTTGTCAGCTCTTACAACCCTTCTGGCCTTAGCTTCTTTCTCTTCTTCATCCCTATTGAGTTGTCAGTTGTGAGCCATATGTAGTACTCCGAGAGTGAAGCGGGACACACTCTTCTTCATCAACAGTAGCTCCTTTTCTCAATCCTCCTTGGTCAATGGGCTCGCGAGGCCTTTTCTTCTTCTTGACGTCCCCTTTGTTCAATTTCGCAACATCAATTCCTTGCCTTCCCTTTCTCAATTTGCGCAGCTCGATCAAGTCTGCCAGGCTTTATTTAAACCCTGGTTATAAGTATATATGCATATTCACTAGGTTTGCCTACTCACGGTACATCCTCAGCTTGTTGTTCTTCCTCCTTTTCCTCCTTTTCGAGAGATATTTCTCGTACACGAGGCTGAGGACGGGTTCGCTTTTTGATCATTTGTGTAACAGCTACCGTTTGGATGTGGCTGTGCTTCACAGTTTATAAGCAAATAAGCAACTAATCAATCGGGCAAGGAGAATGGTAGAGTTATTATAAAATCTGTTAAAACAAGATGGAAGACCACAGGAATCCAGCACACTCTGCATAAGAGGTATATACATTTACACTGTACTATCAAGTCCACTCAAACTACTCAAACACGTTTTCGTTTTCTGTGGAACTTGGTGTTGGATATGCCGTCGGCTCTCCAACAGGAGGAACATGATCTTCCGTTCCACTCAAGGGTGATGGTGGCTCAGGGCGGTCGACTGGAGCTGGAATCACGACGGGGGAGGAATGTCGAGATATTATCGACTCAGGGGCACGGATTCCTCCCCGGCGTAGTCTGGGTGCCGGGATATGTACTCGTTCATCGCTGGTCTCAGACCCAGTGGGTAACGTATTAGCTATACGTGTTGGATAAGATACCCAAGTAGGTTGTTCTATGACAGTATAAGACGTAGATTCCTCTCCAGATCCGGTGGCATTTGATTCAGCCATTTCTGACCAAGGAAAGTCATTGAAAGACTCGTGCCTCCTTATACGGCTGAAAGGAAAGAATCTACGTGCTGATTGGGAGCTTCTGCTCCATGTCGCGTCCCGCGGCTCGGTCACACCTTCAGCAGCCTCAGACCGTGCACTCAGAGAATCCCTGGTTGATGAACGACGTCGATGCGTGAAGTCATTGAAATCCACAGTTCTCGATCGCGCAGCACGACGGATTGAAGGCTGCCTGACGAGAGTTGAGGTGTTTGAAGTAGGTGCTGGGAGTGGTATAGACCATGGTCCGCTGCGGCCACTTAATGTAGGTGAGGGTAGCGACGAGTTGAGAAAGTCATCGATAGGAGGAGGGGATGGACTTGCTACTAATCGCCTAGAGGTCGTAGAGCTTGGCCAAGTATCAAATGCATCGTACAAGGCGGAATTAACTCGAGCGCCTTCAATAGATGCTACAGTTTCCAGCATACTATCAAATTCATCCTCATCTTCTTCCAAGTCCATTTCAACATTAGGAGGGTGCGTATAATTTTGATTCCTTCTTCCTATATGACGTCGCACGGAAGAGCGCTCACGATAGATACGCAAAGGGGTTGCAAGTAACCGCAAGCTTTTGGCAGTCCGATCTGCAATTAATCTTCTGTCACCGACGTTGGGGCGAGTTAGTCGTTCAGCAAGTTCCTGTAGCAAGAGAGGCTAAGTATACAAAAGATGACTAAGTAGCTAAAGCTCACTTTGACTAGGATGTCAATGAGTGAGGTAGTAAATGAATCTCCCGGGTCTAAGTCCCTGACAAAGTTTTCATAACTGATCGAAGGGTCTTTTTCTACAGCTGCGCGATTGATGGCACCGGACCTAGTATTGAAACACAATGAACAACTGTTCGTAAGATAGCGGCCCAGAAAATGCGTGCATACACTAATGCAGATATTTTTCTTTGCAGTGTATTGTCAACATAATCTGGGGTCCTGAGAGGAACATGTAAGTGAATATTTAGGGCTGGGGAACAAGGGCCGCACCATTTGCCCATGATGAATGAGGGGTACGACGAGCAGAGGGGTAGAGGAGGTGGAGGTCGGAGACAAAGGAAAGATTTCTCAAGGAGCCAAACAACGAACAACACAAGTGTGGCTGAAGAGGAACTCTGATTAACACACTGACAGCCTAATCTACATACTCCCCTCGTCCGCCCCGTTCGCTCCCCGCGTTGTTCCTCGTCCCGTCCCACCCCCTGCGCTCGCCCCAGCCCTATCTTTTGAACTCAATAGACTCTGAAAGAAATTCTGCAGAACCTCATGCTGTGTTTGCCCTCCTGTCGGACTTGGTGTTGCAAGAGGTGTAGGTGACGATGGCTGTCGCCCTGCTAGACTGTTGGGTGACGTTGGTGATGCCCCTAGGACCGTCAGACCTGCTGGTCTGTTTATCCCGCCAGTCGCACGCCCTGCGAGTCGCCGTGCGGCTGCATCAGCAGAACTCGCGCTAACTGCCCCTCCTCCGATACCAATTTCCATCTCCGAAAGAGCTCGCTCTACAGTTGGTAGATTGAAACTGCTGCTTCCCAATGGCCCAACAATCCCAGCAGCGGCACCTGCAATATCTGTGGGATTTCTGAATGCACCCCTTGGATCACGATCTGATTTCTTCGCGTTCTCGTCATAATTTTTGGCAAGGAAAGTTTGTTCTGGTACTGGATTGTTGAATGGGGGTAAAGGTGGTGGCTTCAAGTAGATGAATGGGATGATAAAGTTGAGTCATGAATTGAAGTACTCACCTTCGCACCCTGATCTGGAACCAATGACGCGAACAACTTTTTGGCACCAGCTTCCCCCGCTTCATCACTATTTAAATCTCTTTCCCATGACTCACCCCACAGTTTAGCATCAAACCCATCTCTCATGACTGATATCTTTCCCCAACTATCCCATCCGGCAGGAACTACAATTCGGTCGCGATCCAGGGTATTTGGTTTATGGTGGAACGGAATCGGATTCCGAACGGTTGCCTGTGCTTCTCCTTGCGAGGCAATGTTGGGTACAGGGATAGTGGGCATGAAAAGAAGATGTAGCGCATATTGCCGCAATACTTGTAAGTTGGCGGGTAAAGGTGTCGTGTAAAAGAGAGCTGCCCCATCTCATAAAATACCTTAATCATTCTCTGGTAAGTGTGAGATGTAAACCCGCATACATTTAAGGCATATCGTGCGCAACACTTGCATCACTCCGTCAGTCCTTTCCTCCCATTCCCCTCCCTTCCCTTTCACCATGCCGCCCATTCCGGATGCGCCTGCTGCCATATCATTACTTTCATCTATGAGGTCAGCTTTTGTGCAAGTGACAATTATAGGCAGTCCAGCGGAATTATGTGTTAGTGTTCCTGGCCCTAAAGGAAGTAATGTGCTCGAAAGAGTAGAATTAGTTGCAGGCAATGGGTCAGATGATGGTTCAGTGTAGTGTTGCAAATACGACTGGACTGTTGACAACCATTAGAATTAGACACGAATTACTAAATATTAAAATGTACACACGCCGTTCACGATTTTCCTCGCGAATGACTTCTAGTTCTCGTGCCCCATCTCCTTTTGCCCAGTTTTCGACCCATGCGAGCCACATTTGCAACTCCTCCACAAATGACCACGGACGCGTCCAATCGAGAGCGATGATAACTAAAGTATTAGAAAGTGTCGTTCGGGGAAGTAGGAAGTGGGGAATTAGATTCGTATATGATGGCAACGCAGAACGGACTGTATAGACAGATAATCGTGCCAGTGTATCTATATGGAAAACAGTGAGGTAAAGGGAAAAGGTGTGGCAGAGTAAGCTAACCTTCATCCCCATCATCCCGCACGTTAGCAAAGTCATATCCAAGGGCAAAATCACTTTTCTGATCTTCCTTGCCTTCGTCTGATGCAGATTTTTGTAACAGAGCTGATACAAGTGTTGACTTGCCGGTGGATGGCTGGCCAAGGACTAGAATGTTTTTGGAGGGTATTGAGCGCGACGAAGATACAGAATCTAAGATGGAAGACCACAAGTCTTGTGGTGGTGCATCTGGGGAGGAAGAACGCGAGCCGTCCATATTCTAGGAGACTTGCTGGTATGAAAGGAAAAGAAATACCTTGGATGCCGTTTTTGGATTTCAGATTCCGATACCTTATCGACCTCCGTATACGGTTAATACTGTAAACCAGAATCATTATCATTATGTCTACAGAACATACAGTCCCAATCCCAAAGCACAAACTATATGAGTCCCCAAATTCTCGATCTATCGAAGTATATGATTGGGTTATCACGGCATCTACGAACCCTATATCAAATGCCCCAGATTGTGACGCCCTTCAATCATCCCTAGGGATTCCTTTGCCAGAAATGACATTTGGAAGTAATTTTCTTGAGCTTAAACACCGCCCCACATCCTGGAAATACTCATTTTCCACCAAAAACGCGCTGAAATTTGTCAAGAAAGGAGAACTTGGAGAAGGCGATGGTGGTGTCAAAGTTGGATACGCTGATAAATGGCTGAGCAGCAGGCAGGCATTGTCCTTCTCATGAACAATTGTGTCCCACCTAAAGAACGATTCATGCGGATAGAATAGATCCTAAATCACTTGCACCGATGCCTAATACAGTCCCCACAAAACCATATGATTGGACATACACAACTGCTTACCCAGGCCACCAAGAGATATCTGACGCGGAAAACCTAGAACCACCCTCATGGGACCTTGCTGATCCAGAGAACTCTTCCCATGTGATCCCAATTGCAGAACTGACGCGGCCAGACCCTATTCTATTTTATGCAGAAATTCCCTTATTTGAGGATGAATTACATGACAATGGTTCATCTTCATTACTTGTCCGCATTGTAAGTAACCTTGGCACATCCTCACTAATATAATAATAATTTCCAATGCTAGCGCGTAATGCCTTCCTGTTTCTTCATCCTATCACGTTTTATTCTTCGCGTCGATAATGTACTATTCCGAACCTTTGACACCCGTATATATCACTCATTCGCCTCTTCGCCCCCTTTAATCATCCGAGAGACGAGTGGGAGAGAAGCACCATACGAGAGTGTGAGAAGGGTATGTTATTTTTTGCACTTTACACTCATTTACTAACCAATCCGCTCCTGTAATAAGCATCTTCCAAAACGCGATGATTTAACACCACTCACCGACCCTGGGTTCATTGCAAAGATCCTAGGTGACATACCAACTTTTGTCTCCCAAAAAGAAGGCGCAAAAACAGGATGGAGAGAGCTATGTACTAGATTGGAAAACTTCACTCTACGGTGACAGTCAATAGATAAACGCTATTCAAAATTAGCAGGTACTTGAGAAATGATGTATGAATACTCTCGCAATACCACATTTTATATTATACAAATCGTATGTAATTGCTTTGAAACATGGCAATAGATCTTAGATTAACTTGTTCTCCCTCTTTGACTGTTGCACCTGAGCTAGTCGCTGACTTCGTAATGTCATATGCTGCCCTTGTGCAACCTTCTTATTTGTTGCAGTTGGGGCAGAAGGGATGACTGAAGATTGGGAAAGTGAGATGCGAGTTTCATCCGACGAAAAGCCTGGTATACGAATATTGTGATTACGTTCTACATTTAGGGGTTGGCTAAGCATGTCATCTGAATGAAAGGAAGTTTTACCAAGGTGAAGTTGGAGATCTCGAACATCCAATGTATCGCTGCCGCGATGTTTAGCCAAACGACACGCAAAGTTGGTAACAGAATCAATAAATTCATCAGCAATGGAAAGTAGGAGCTGAAAGTTACATTAGCATCTTGATAAAGTCTCACATGAGAAATCACCAACATCCTCGACTTCCGGTTCAATCTTCACATTTGGATCAACGCTAGCCACAAGATCTTGTATTGTTCTTCTCATACTTTGGTCGCCAGGGGTGCTCTTCCTCCGTGAACGAGTATCATCAGCATTTAACATGCTTGCATCCTCTGGAACACGCGCGATCTGTGCGGGGGTACCTACCCACAATATAACAGTAGTAAGTACAGGTATTTTTATGCTCCAAATGACGGTACATGCCGGATACACGTCCACTTGGAACACCACCAGTCAAGGTTGGTCTTGTTTGTGTCCATTGAACTGGGCCGGGATTGGTGGGGCTGAGAGTTGCGCTTATGGGGGGATACAGGTCCGCAGGATTTGAAACACCAAAGTTGGGTCCCAAGGAACTCGTTTCCAATCCAGCTTTGAACGCCGGATGTGTCGAGCTTTGAGCGCTTGCAGCAGGTGGCGCAGGCTATTACGAAGATTTAAATTTATAATGGTGAATCGAACGCGACCAGTAAGTTGGTCAGTCCTCTCTTGTATTTAGTTAAAATTCAGCATGGCTTACTTTATATCTATCAGCAAATTGTTTGAGCTACACTCCACACATAGATGGAATGTTCTTTAAATTCAGATATCGGATATGTCATGGAAACATACGGACCTGCAGAATTTGCGCCTGTGTGAGGCGGCCTTGCTTTACAAGGGTCGACATATTTGCTATGAGAAACTGGGATATACGGTCATTGGTTAATGGTTCGCCTGTTTGCGACTTGAGCAATGTGCCCAGAGCATTGATGACTTCAGCAGGACCTTGCTCTGGATTGAGAGCTTGAGTATTCGCTGTGCTTGACCCAGCTGCTTGATTAGGTTGATCGACCATCTTCAAATAGGTGTAGTAGACTTTTTTAAGAATGAGTATCAAGTCAAGTCTTGGTTCATGAGGATAAGCGTGATCTGAATGGTAATCATATTTGGTAACACCTTCTGTAACAAACAAATGCCCACCATTGGAATTTTCAGCACTTCAGACCAAAAAAAAATAAACCATCTAAATATCATACATGGATGTATCCAATATCCTAGCATCGCACGCAGCTAAGTAGTACGTGATATTATATATTTTCACCTGCATTTCCTGACTTCAGAATCTTTTCCAGTCAGTCAATAGTAGTCGAAAAAGATATACCGCTTGATATCGATGCCGGCCTTCTCACTGCAACAGATCTAAATCCAATAGACGAAGAAAGCTACAAGTAAAACCCTACTTATTGTTTAAAATGTACTGGCTGATCTTGTAATAGTGCAAACCTTGAGGAACACCTGCTATCTCTCGCTCGCGATGGTGTCCAAGCTTTATTCACTTCTCTGTTTAACCTTCCAACCCGCCCTTCTGAAGATGGTCCTCTAGCGCAACTTCCCCCACCAGTATATCAACTACCACGAGCGAAGCCTCTACCAAAACCCAAACCTCCAACTAAATGGGAACGGTTTGCTGCTGCAAAAGGTATTCAGAAAACGAAACGGGATAAGAAAGTATGGGACGAAGAGAAACAAGACTGGGTTAATAGATGGGGACGAGATGGGAAAAACAGGCAGATTGAAGAGCAGTGGATTACGGAAGTACCTCTCAATGCTGGTGAGAATTATCTATCTCCCTTTCTATAGCACATGGAGCAGCATTCATCTCTTATTCTACTTAGATGTCGATTATGACCCACGAAAGGTCTCGCGCAAAGAGCGCAAGGAACGGATTGCCAAGAATCAGAAACAACAGCAACAAAACGCTGCTCGTGCAGCTGGGATATCCCGCGAAGAACGAAAACGAGAAATCGAAAAAACCCTATCTGTCACACGGAATAGTACAGCAAGTATGGGCAAATACGACAAGAAGCTAGAAGGAGAGAAAAAGGTTCGAGGTGTGAAACGCAAGGTAAATATATACATATGTATCGCCACTCTCTGTTTGTGCTCAAATTTCCTGTAGTTCGAACCAACTGAAGTTCCTGTCGAAAATGAAAAACAAACTTCATTAGCTCTCATTTCGAAAATGGAGAGTGATGCCAAAAAGACACGAAGAGAGCCTCAAGCTGAGGAAAGTGTGCTGAATACACGGAAAGCTGTTCGATTCGCTAGCAAAGGGAGAGGTGGGGCTGCTCTTGGGCGTGAGATGGCAAATAAAAGTGGGCGGGCCAGGAAAAAGGGAATGTCCAGTAAAAGGTGATATCCACGACAATATTATTATGTATTGTAGTGTAGGCTGTCAATCATATAGTAACACTCCGTATGCACAAAGTTTTAAAATTCTTGTAGCATTCAAAATATACAAAAAGTTATAAGATACATGAAGAGGGAACTAATCTGTCTACTTCATCGGTTCGACCGGCAGACGATCTAAAGAGGCTTTTCCGTCATCAATCCATTCCTGTTTGACTAGCTTCTCCTTCTCAGAATAGTATAGGCGATAAACTAGCTTAATGGTACCCTCGCTTACACCTGCTACTGCACTGATATCCTTGACAGACTTCATCTTGCCAAGTAAGTGACAAGTGAAAAATATTGCACCTCCAGCTATTGACACAGGACTCCTGCCATCCGCAATTCCATGGGCACGTGCTGCCACAATGATGTCCGAACAAATAGATTGCACATTGGCTGGCAAGTCTAGATGATTACAGTAGCGCACGAGAAGGTTCTCCGGTCCCGTTGAGGGCGAAGACGCAGATTGGGTTTGAGCGGAAGCACCTGGCGCCAGGTTGAACGCCTGCTCCAATGCCTTGTAGCATTGACCAAGAACTTTTTTCGATACATGCGTGAGGTTGCATATTTCTCGGAAGGTTCGAGGAACGTGTGCTTTCCTACAAGCAATGAAGATACAGGCTGCGATGACGGCATCTAAGGGCTTTCCGCGCAATAACTTTTCCTCGTCTGAGCGCTTGTACAATTGCTTTGCGATGTCACTTATGGTTTTCGGAAGGGAGAACTGGTCACACCAGTTGGAGATGTCTCGAAATGCAGTAAGAATGTTACGCTCGGAACGCGAGTTCTGAGAACGTGAGGCGGCACGTTGCAATTCTCGAGCAATTCCAGAGCCGCCGTCGCGGAAACTGATTACCGTATCCAATTGTTCCATGCCCTCCATTAATGGATCAGACGCAGCACCGACACGAGAAGGGTCGTCACCCTCGTCATTTGCAAACGTCTATGGAAATAGAAGTTTGATATAATATGTATTCTTCACGAAGTAACAACATACCCGCCATTCACTCCTTGTGTCCACAATACGGTCACCAAGAACCAAACCACAGTTGCCACAGACGAGGTCCCCACTACCGAACTCTTCAACGATGTTAGGGTTCGGATCTCTGCATTCCGGGCAGATGAGTCGAACAGCGAGGTCTGGCCCGAAAGATGGAGGCTGAGGAGCGCTTTTTATTTGCGGCGCTGCAAGAGGGAAGGGCTGAGAGTATGCCATTTGTCGAGGAGAGCTGGTAAGGGGTCCTTGAGAGGGCTGTAAAGAATTGGTTCGGATGAAGTTTTTCTAGACTGTTCTTATGATGAATTGGATTCTAAATCCGCTATGCAGTATAGTAGAAAACCATTAGTTCACGGAACCTACCGTATGTGTTGGCCTTCAATAATGTCTTTATTCCCTGCCCAGCAGATTGAAACCAGATGGTGGCCGTAGAGGAAGGAGATGAATGTGGACGTTACGGAACTGTCGAGGGCCTCAAGAGTCAGAAGCTGACTAACACCATAATATGATCATGTGACAGAACATTTTATTAGCTAAGCAGAGTCATAAGAACTATAACCATAACTCTCATCAGTCAAGTACCCATCAGAGTCAGAAAAGTCCAGGTCCCTATCACTATCTCCTCTATATCCAGAAGATAGATACCCAGCCTCGTCACTCTCCGTCCCATGCTGCTTCCAGTACATCTCATTTCTTTCGCGGTAATACCTTGAATTGATGTGTGCTGGTTGTGCTCTCCCCCTGGCCTGCTGAGGGTAGTAATGCGGGTGCGCCGGCATGCGTGGTGCAAAAGTAGGTCCATGATTTTGAAACCCTCTCTGGGGATAAGGAAATGGTGAAGAAGAACCGGGATAACCATGGTCACTGTACTCTGATCTCCATCCAGGTGAAGAATTATCCGAATATTCGGGCATCTCTCTTTCTGAGCGCTGCCTAGTTTGACCACGGAATTTAACAATCTGATTCGATGGTTCCTCTTCTCCTTCATTCTGGGAGTACTCAGGTGGACCAATTTCATTACTGTCTGCAATTAGAGACCCTCGGGGTTTTTGTGGCGAGTCCATATCTTGGCGTCTTATATTATGATTTGGATGCAATCTCTGCCTGGTGAAATAGGCTTCAGCTCTTGAGATGTGCATCTGAGACTGTCTGGTCGGAGCTCCCAAAGGACCAATTTCTCGATGAGCAATTGCCTCCGGGAGATAATGGCCCCGTGGGTGTCCAACATCTTGGCCGAAGGGAGGTGATCTTGGGGGAGGAATTTGCATGTAGGGAGGAATTGACTGAAGATCTGAACACCCAGAATCACTGCGTTCAATCTCCACATCAGGTATCGTTCGAGAAGGAACATGACACGGCACTGGTGGCCATTGATTCGCATCCCTCACGAAACCAACATCAGTTGGAGGGAATCTATGGTATGCCCCTGGCATAGGGAGCCTGGGGATGCTATGACGGTTACTGAACGTTTCAGACATGTGGAGGTGTGGAGGTCTTCCTGCAGTTGGAGGCCACATTGGCATACTCTGCTCCATTCCAGGAGGAATTATCTCTACTGTCACGGGTAATCTGCTACCCAAGAATGAGTTCTTTGATCAGTATACATGTCATGCTATCATTTAACGAACCTGCTAGGACGATGTTTTGTTCGTTGTCTGTGCATAGCTGTGAAAAGTCGATGGAACCCATCAGAGAGCTTAAAGTGGAGTATTTAATCCCCTAGACATCAGACAATGTAAAACACGAGTTAACATGACATGCTTCATCTGCGAGGCTGAGGCAATGTCGTGTGATCGGAATTATGGGGGCCTTAAAACAATATCAGCTGATTGCGAACAAGTTTAATGTTTCCAGATGAAAAAATGCAGGGATCATTGAACAATCGATATTGACAAGATCGACTAATGGAACAGCATAAATGTCGTAAGTAGGATAAGTGGGCGGTGTACTACATTTAAGTACCTAATATGATGTTTAAGCAATGTACTACCATTTCAGAAGTAAAACCAACAAGACAAGACAAAACACCGATATCAAAAAAAGACTGCTAAAAAATCCAACAAGAGAATGACGGTCGTCAATAGGTGCAATTCATGAGATAGAAAAATAAGAACAAAACAGGAGCTAATAATAAACTGTGCCCTGTGGCTGCGAATACATTTCATACTGTCCAACTTGTGACATATCCACATACTGAGGGTAACCATAAGTTTCTGGATAATAGTATTGCTGATAATGAGGATATGTCATCATTCCAGGATGGTGCTGGTGAGAGGCCTGACTCTCATCCTCAATGCCCTCTGTTGTTTCATAAGAGGGGAGGGCGTTCAATTCAGCAGAAGCATTGAGGGATGGGAAGAACTGTTCAGCACCATCTTGGGAGCGAGACGGTTCGAATGTAGGTGCTGTTGTGCGCAGCGCAGAAGGTCCACGAGCAGACGGCTTATTACCAGAAGACTTTCCAGAGTCTTCCGTCGGAGCACGAATTTCAATCCTTGCAGTCTGTCGTGGGAAAGAAAAAATGGGTGTACCAGTAGAAGGATCAATGAAACCATTCAAAGGAGGTGTATGAGAAGGTGCATGGGATAAGAAGTCGGGGGATAACGCAGAAGGGTGATGCATTGGACCAGAAATGAATGGTATAGTAGGAGGCGCCAAGTGAGAATGCAAGAGAGGGCGAGGGTTGTACATGGGAGGGGCTTGGAGGTAGACGGGTCGGCCGGTAGCTAATTCGTACGGCATTCCGTGTTGATTTACTGCGAGACCCGGTGGAAGGCTGGCTGCGAAAGTGTAAGGAGATCCGTACGAAGGAGATCCCTGTGGAATAGGGGATGGATTATAAGCTGTCGGTAAAGAAGGTATAGAGGTCTGAAGCTCTGTAGCAGGAGCGGAAGTTCCGTCGGGCTTGCCACCTTCATCTTGTCCTGGCTTGCGAAGAACGGCCTGTTCCGTCTGTGCTCGTCGTACAGGATCAGAAGAGTTCGGCTCGATAGATAGTTGTTCTAGTTGAGAGCGGACTGAAGGCTCTGGTAGGGCAGCTTGCACTAGTTCGGTCGTCCTAGTAATATCACCAATCACCTGATCCTCAACAAATTTTGGTGCACTAGAAGGCTCAGGAAGTGGTATTGGGTTGGCTGCGACCAGTTGTAGCCTCACTTTGAAAACTTCATCGAGGGGGATATCTTCTGCCGTTATCGCATCTTCCAAAGCCTTCTGTTTCCCTGACTGCTTCGGAAGATTCACGGTGATTGATCCAGGTTCGAAAATATCTTCGTTGCCAGTGTTCGTCTTTGCTGGGGAGGTATGAGTATTGGCACGTGCTTTCACAAGATGACCCTGGCTGCCTGGCAGCTTGACTCGGAGAACTTGGCCATGCCCTGAGCGAGGTTTAGGAGCCGTTTCGTAAAAAAGGAACCCATCATGATGTTTGGTCCACATGGGATCTGGCTTCGTGGAAAACCAGACGCGGCGTTTAGGGAATTGGTGTGAGGGAGAAGCAGCAGGTGGACCTGTGGGAGAACTAGTAAATCCACCACGAGCAAAGCCCCGGCCACGACCTGAGCCACCTCTACCACCACGGAAACTACCGCCACCCTGCAGCGGATGATTGGAGGGTTGCTGAGGTTGCTGAGGTGCACGACGTTGTTCATCTCTTTGCTTCATCTCTTCGAACCCATCATGTGTCCATTCACGCTCAATTGGAGGTACGTCACTCAGTCCAGGAACATCCTCCTGGATTGGTTGGGCCGGAAGTCCAGAAAATCCCCCGCGACCAGCACCTCGCATACCGAAACCCCGACCTCTCCCCTGCCAACGCCCCCTCCACCAACCGCTAAGACTACGCAGGTCTTTGTCCATTAAGCGATCGTCATGACTCCAAAAACCTCCAACTTTCGGTACATAAGATGGATCACTTTCGAGTCGTTGCTGATAAGCTTGACGTGCAGTCTGACCTGGTTGACGTCTCTGGGAGTCTGAGAGCTGTTCGACAGGCGCAGGAAGTGTTTCAGAAATTGTTACGACGGCAGGAATATTTATTCTGGTCGAACCTGACGGCGACGCGGATGCTCCAGGTAAATTTACTGGACGAGGTTTTTTGTGAGACTTCTTGACTTTCCGGGAGAGGGGTGGAGTGGAGGGAACTGTATGGCTGTCAAACTCTGCAAATTCAATTACTGGAAGATCCGTTGGCCCATTCGCATGCTCATCGGAGACCATCTCTGACCAATTATTAGTTGGGGCAAAAAACGGTGTTACCCCTTCATCAAGATGACCAAAAGAACCTTTGTCAAGAGATTCGGGGCTTTGGCTAGTAGCAGGCGTATGGATGCGATCACGACTATGAGGGGCTACATCTTCAGAGGCAGGTTCTGTATCAGAATCCTCTGTGGCAGAGTCGTTGGAAGACATTTCGTTGTCTGACTCTGAATCTGTGCCAACCTCTCGTACAATTTCATCATCGCTTTCAATACCATCCTTTGCCCTGCCCCGCCGCCTGATAATCCTGGTTTTCTTGATTACATGACTGCGGGGTTTTTGTGTGGCGCGTGGATTAGTCGTACGAGTGGATGTTGTAGATGTTATTGCAGTGGGCATATCGGTAGCTGTTAAAAAAGTGGAAGAGGTTTGAACAGTCAATAAAGAAATGGTGGACGGAAAACCAACCCCTTACTTGATGAATGAATAAACTGAAAAAAAGGAAGTTGTGATCAGAATACAGACTAAAGATGCTGAAATTTGGGTCTAATGATGAAAAATTGGTTGCAAAGGTTGAGATATTGTAAGTTTTGTGCGTAGAATGATACCAGCAAGTCGTCGCAAGGGATGAAGGTGTAGTGTGGAGATTGCGGCAGTCACTGAGCACCGGCACCGAAGTCGTCAGAAACAAAGGTCACCCGCACTTTGCCGTTTTTTCAGTCCCAGATTCATCTCAGCTTGAACTCCAGGCGATTATTACCGGTTACACCGGTAATGTTCATTACCTCCTATTCTCTATGGACCCACAAATCCCAGAGAGTTTCAACCACAGAACGGAAACTTTATCGACTGGACGGGTCTATCATTTTGTAATCCCCTAACTTTTTGAAATAACATTTTATCTAAAATTCCGTCTTAACAGGTCGACCAGATCCCAGAAGGGTATGATATAAAACGCGACCATACCCTTCTCTGTGTTCACGGATTTCCTGACCTCTGGTATTGTATACCATGGCGTTGAATTTTTTGTAGCATACTTTAATTCTTGGCAGGTATGGCTGGCGTCATCAAATAGCTCCATGGGTTCGCAGACAGTATCGCGTAATAGTACCTGATATGCTAGGCTACGGCGGCACAGACAAGCCGGTAGAAGCTTCTGAATATTCAACAAAAAAGCTGTGTGCAGACCTTGCCTCTCTAATGGACTTGCTGGGTATTAGACAAGCGGTTGGTATTTTTACTAGATCTCCCACTATTTTACAGAGGCAAGCAATTTGCTAGGTTTTTATTGGACATGATTGGGGTGCCTACACGGTCGGACGATTTGCTCTTTGGCATCCCGACAGAATTTCAGCACTTATAATGTGAATTTAGCTTCGCAGATTTATTATCCACCGCTAAACGGTTAAATTCCAGGTTGAGTGTACCGTACACGCCCCCATCACCAGTTTACCTACCTATTGATGAGGTAGCAAAACGCGCTCCAAACTTAGGTTATCAGGTATACTTTGACTCAGCAAAATCGTCCTTGGAGGTTCTCGCACACGTGAGACTGAAACTTGAAACTTATTGCATGTGGTTAATTTATTGCTCTGCTCCGCTAGCTGAAGACATTTTTGCCAATAATATATGCAACAGCTGGTTCCTCGGGTAAATTCACAAAACTAGGTTCATTGGAAAAACTGCTTGGCGACACCCCACACGAGGCAAAGCTCCCGTCGATCCTTAATGATGGGGTGATTCCTCATACGTATTTCATAAAATGTTAATCTTAAGGCAAGCCTATAGGAGTTAAAGTTTTATTATAACCAATTCAAGCACGGCGGGATGTTTGGCCCTTTAAACTACTACCGTACTTCCAAATTCAGACATGAAGAAGAGCAAGGTATACAGTCATCATTCACCATTCATACACCATTAACCTGTTCAATATAGAGGCTCGACTTTCTGCGCAAATTTCTCCCCAACTTCCAGTACTCTTTATATGGGGTACTCGAGATCCAACAGCTACATCGTTTCTGATCAAAAAATCCAGGAAATTTATCCCACGCCTACAAGATGTGGGACTTGAAGGCCGTGGACACTGGTTAATGGTTGAAGCTAAGGATGAAATTACTGAGAAGGTGATGAGTTGGCTGGAATCACTGAGATCCACGAATCCCACAACTCAAAGCAAGTTATAAATGTCGTTGGTAGTCGATATATATAGGATTGCAGTTTGCGTGCTTGCGCCTGTTTATTATACACGCCATTAGATACCAGTCCAAACCAAGTTCTTATGGTCATAATTATGTCTCAAACACCCACAACCAAGGAGGAAGATGAAATCCCTCCACCTCAGAGACCACCTTCCCCGCCACCGCATATGACATTTGCAACTAGAGGTGTGCATGTAGGGGCTTGTCTTGTACCAAAAGAACTTCTGTGAACTCACTGGAATTGCTTGCTTTGGCTTTCCACTTCTACCGGATTTCTAGGCCCCTACCTTTTCTGCTTTCAAGCCCCGTGATTACCGTATGCCAAGTCCCCAAGCTATGACCCATGTCGCTTGGAATTGCGATGGAAAAAAAATTGCCGCGGTAGGCATTGACAAAGTTACGAGATTATGGAACCCCGAAAAGAGTGTGAGCTTTAATGTAACCTTTATCGTAGAGCACGTAACATTAAGAGTCTACATCAGATGGAACCTAGGGCTGCAACGATGTTTTCAGGCGGGCATTCTGATGACGCTGACTACGTTTCGTGGAATCCTACTCATCCAGACCTATTTTGTACCTCAAGCCAAAAGGATAGAAGGATTATCTTTTGGGATGCACGACGTGCGTGCAGTTCAATGATATCGACATTTTGGAAAATGACCCCCACTCAGAGAGTCGTAATATTCAACAATGTGCTTTGAAGGTATCACCTGTACAAACCAGTTACTCCCCCGATGGCCGTGCCCTGTTATATGCGTCTGCTGGCCATCAGCTGTTCTTTTTGACTTTAGGGAAGGAGGAGGAAGACGCCAAAGAGCAATGGCGGATGTCTGACAAGGATGCGGTACTTGTTATCCTGTTTTCTAACCCTATTTTTGTTAAGTCTCGTAATTTAGATAGGCTCTACGGCTATCTTCAATCATACAGGTGACGGAGTTATCTTAAGTCACCACTCAGAACATACCCTTCGTGTAGTGGACTACCCCAGCTTAACCATTCGTGAGAGCCCTGCAGCACATGTCGGAGGCTGTGTGGCGCTAGCTCTTGATCCTCGAGGAAGGTATGTTATAGGTAAAAGAGAGCCTCACTCTCTGCTTATATGGTACATTTCTATACAGATATCTCGCTTCTGGTGGCTATGATTCCATTGTAAATATGTTTGACTTGACGGATTGGATTTGTGCACGAACGATAACTGCATGCGAGTGGGTGATTTTCTTGAAAGGTAGTTTTTACAGAGTTTAACATTATGCAAAGGCATAGCATCAATGCTTTAAGCTTCTCACACGATGGTGAATACTTGGCAATAGCAAATGCTGGAATGTATATAGACATTGTAAGTTCTTTTATACTCTAAATGCAGCCATACCTTACGGTCACTTCAGTGCGCGACGGAGACAGGCGTTCCGTTACATCGTGTACCAGCACTTGCTCCTTCACCAACTGTAACATGGCATCCTTCCAAGTATGTCATTGCATATTGTGGTCAAACCAAAATAAGAGAAGGTGGTCCCCCTCCTGTTGCCGTAATTAGCTTGTTTGGTTTGTTGGAATGAATGTATTTTATCTCTGCCACGCAAGGCCAATGAAATTCAGGCTTTCGGTTAATGACCCGAGTAAAGTGTTCACCATGAATTCCCCACTTGCTTAACCATTTTTCAAGTTTCGCTTTGATGCGTTGCAGGATTGGATTCTTAACGATGTACATTTGGTTTATTTCGGATAAAAATGGGCATAGAGGTGCATAATTGTATAACTGATACCATCGACAGCAACCGGTGCAAGCAAAAAAATTTAAGAGAAATTCTATCTCCGAGATATGATAAATGATAACAATGCAAAGCAGAAGCAAGGCTAGAAAGCATGATGACAAAAAAACGGTTGCAGGTGTCCGTAACAAGTATGTTAGCAATATAAGAACATGGGACGTGCAGAGAAAACAGTTCAACGATGATAGCAAGGTGGAGATAGCAAAATTGAAAAATTCATGATGCCATAAACAGAAGGGTATAATGGATTAATAACCATGGAAACCGTGGGCAAACTCTGTATGCTCGGCTATTGAAGGAGGGCGAACCACCACATTGGGTAGGACCTCATTCTTTCGCAAGTGGCCCCGCATCTTGCTTGTTTCTGACCGAGCTAGCTTCAGCGTCTTGAGATTCTTGTTTCCAGCACTGGTAGAATTGGGATCCGCATTCTCGTCCTGAACTTGCGAAGTCATCTTTGACTTCTGCTTCTTCCCGAGAGCCAAGGGACGTGGACCTTCAAGAACAGCACTTCCAGAGTTGCGGTTCGTATCAATGTTGATGCTACGTTCCTGCAAAAGGGCGAGGGGACGCAGACCCTCTCTCGGAGAGTCTGACGATTTACCGGCTGCGGATGAGTCTACCTTCGAATTTATGCGCTGAAGCTTGGTGGCCTTGGGTATAAGAGGTCGTACCGCTTTGGATGACCACTGAGCAAACGTGGACATCGCGGATGGGGTCGTTTCTGGGGGCGTGGAATCCGTGTTTGTTACTGGGGCATCAGATTTTATATAAACAATACTTGAGCGACGGTTCTGAGTATTCTTGGCTGATTTGGATGGATTGTTTTGTCGTGTTGGTCTGCTGGATACAGTGTTATGTGGTGTACTCTCAGCTTGAGGGCCTGACTGTAAACTGGCTTCGAGTTCTTCAAATAGTGTCACGGTCGATGCAGCAGAAATGGGTTGGGTCATACTAGCCACGCTATATACCGAAGAACGGGCGGTGCCTACACTATGTGGAACATCAGCATGGAGCCCAAGGCTACGTGTGGACATTGTGCGAGTAAGGTTGGACTTGGAAACGACTTGTCCCTCCTCCTTGACAGAGACGATGTGGGGATAGTTATTAGGTATGGACTCCGCGCCGAATACCGTGTTTCTCCATCCAACTTCAACGTTGCTAGGGATAGGAGTGTACTGATTTGTTCTATTCCTCAGAGCGCCTTCGATCTCAGCGGCCAAAGAGTGAACACCGTCCTTGCCCAAACCGAGACTTGATTGAATGGGGAAAAATGTTATGTAACGATACACATGGTGGTAAAATGCTCTTACCTAGGTAGACTGAAATGGTTTCTCTTGTGTGCAGACTCCTTTCTAGCTCGAGGTTGGCGTTTCCTGGCAGGGGTCGAATGTATTTCTGGTGAAGAGAAGTCCGCACCGAATTCACTTAGTTTCTTAGCTGCCTTCTTGCCTTTAGTCTTGCCGAAAGAATCAGGTGGTGTCCAGTTGCCCTCAACCACTCTTATTCCCTGGCCAACCTTCAGCCCAGGAACAAGAAGAGGTAGAACTCCTGCAGTCAATGCATCGATTTCATTCATATCATCCACAGGACCAAACGAGAAACCAGATGAGAATGATTTCTTATGAGCAAGTTTGGCTAGACGAGCAGCTCGAACGTTGGGAGGGGTCGGTGGAAGTGGGAATGAAGGCGGGGGGCTAAT
The DNA here is from genome assembly GCA_009739215.1 of Floccularia luteovirens. NCBI lineage: Eukaryota > Fungi > Basidiomycota > Agaricomycetes > Agaricales > Squamanitaceae > Floccularia > Floccularia luteovirens. The sequence goes on from VSJF01000004.1 coordinate 657,963, forward strand.
GTTGAAAGAGTCACCACCAGTTGGAGTTTGGGGACCGCTAACTGAGGATACTGAACGGGAACGCAAGTGGGAGTTGATACTAATACGTTTTGCAACATAAGCACCTGTGGCGCTGCTCACGGCAAGGTGGTCACCAGTGGGCTCTTGTTTCTCGGGGGAAGTACCAGGAATGACTACTGTCTGAGCAAGCGCAGAATAATGTCTCTGTGCGACCATTATGCGGCCAGCCACTGCCAAACTCTCATCGACATTGGACAGATGTGAACTAGCTTTCGAATCTTTCCTGATCCGACCAAATTGTGCGCTGGTCTCCGAATGGGGTGTGCCGTTATGAATAGTGACAGGTAAAGACGAATCATCAGTCTGAAATGGGAGAGGGGGAGAAAGGAGGCCATTGTTGACACCATCCTTTTCCTCTGTAGGTAAGACTGACAGCTTAGGCATTGGGTTTAACATTCCAACTGCACGACCCAATTTACTTTGACCATCAACAGCATCACCTTTCGAGAGCCAGACATCGCCGCTTCGTCGGCCTTCAACAACTGTAACACTAGCGCTCATGCTGCGTTTGTATTCGTGAGACCATTTGTACGGTGGCAGGTTGTCAGTGGGCGATGAGCTACGCAAATCCTTAGGTAAACTCCCGCAAGCATCGAAGAGTCCAGTAGGTATAGGGAACGGTGAGTTGCAGAGGATGCTAAGTGCCAGTAGAGGGGAAGATAGCGTGATAGATAGGACAAATAGTATTTGCATAGCAGTTGAGGCAATCGTATTCTGTGAAGTAACAATGACATAAGGTAATGAAAATGCCTGACGTAGAAAGATGTTAGAAATCATTTTTAGGCATTAAAAAAGGATTACATACGATCGGTGACCAAATCATGAAGAACCAACCTATAGTAGAATAAACAGAAACCTCGACATTGGTCTCAGCAGTTGTGGCCAAAGCCACTAGGCCTTTTTCAGCCTCTTGATTACCAGGAGCAAAGCCATATCCGCCAAGGACTTGGGCAGAAGCCAGATTAGGTGTGTTAGGCCGCGAAATTGAAGTTAATGGTGCGTGTAAATCTACTGTACTGGCATTATGGATTGTCCCTTCGCGGTACGTTGTTGGGTAAGACCATGCAGTCATAGTGGTATGCGACCCATTTGAAGAAGTGAGCCATGACGTTTGAGATCCCAATCTGATGCGTGGATGGTTAGGAAGAGGGGATGGTACATCTCTCCTGAAAGGGTCTGGATCACTTAGGTCTTCTGCAGTAGGTGACAAAGGACCGTATGGAGAAGGAAGCGGTGGGACTGGTGGAATACTTGGATCTTGCGTGTTGGAACCGAACCAGAACGAGGACTTAGCAGGAACGGAAGGGTGAGAGGCTCCTTGTGGGCGTCCATGTCCATGAGCTGAAGAAGCTGTTACCGTGTGATGAGTCGAAAATGACCATGTAGATATCGAACCACGACGAGAGCCCGCGGTTGACGTTATCCATGAAGCGCCATCTCGAATGGCATCAATATCTTCGGTAGCAAATGAAGGCCTAGGTTTTTCTTCCACCTCTCGGACAGGTGGCCAAGGATCCGCTTCTTCATTGAGACTATTGAGGTTACGTTTAATGGCAAACAATGTTCCGATCAGACAAGCAAGTGCTACGCTGGTCAAGACTGCAACAGATGTTGTATATGCAATAAGTCCGGCGAATAAAGTTTCAACCCCTGTACCGGAGAGAATGGCAGCAAGACCAGTAGAGGTGATCACCAGCACGAGAGTAGGAGCCCATAGCATCCAATGCCTTGGTCCAAAGGAAATCGAACGACCCAAACGTACGTGCAGGAGGGTTATTGCTGCTACGACGAGAAGACAGGATTGCCTAATTGTCATTAACAACCATAATCTGACTGATGATCCTGGATCATTAGCAGTTTCGAAGCCAGAAGGCCCTCCTGTTGATTCACTAATGGCTTGCCAAATGAACATAGCAAGAGCCACTAGATCCAAACCAGCTAGCCATACATGACTCTTGTCTGCGGGAGACAGAGATTTGAAAGTAGGCAGTCCGAACTCAGCCTACAAAGAACACAAAAAGTTATAACAACTCCTAGCTCAAAATGTGAATAAGAAAAGACTTACCGGAGAAACGCGTTTGCTCAGGGGATGTGGAGGCAAGATAGGAATGATGATACGTAGAATGACGAAAACTGAAGCGAAGAAAGAGATAAATGCAAGAATAAGTGACGGGATAAGAGGCAGCATATTTTCTGAATATATATCGTCGATTCTTGAGGGAGCGTGAGGTGCGTAAGCGCGTTAGTAGGGCGTAAAGCCTTCGTTAAACGACAAAAACGTCGAGAGCTGAGTAAAGAACGAAGCTGAAGGAAAAGAACGAATTTCTGTGTTTGCGTCTCTATTTGTTCGTGGTTGAAAAAAAAATATGCCAACTGGGTAATACAAGGACCCACAACGCGACCTTGTTCGGAGCCACGTGATGTGCCAATTTCCATGATGGTTACCAAGTCACCGGTGGGGCCCTGTACTTACGATATCAGTTGGTAAGTACTCTCAGTTGTCCATTGGTTAATTGGGATGAATGCGGGTCTAACAATCATAGGGTGTGCGATGGCGTATTCAGTCTAAGTCAGCTTGAACTTGTGATCTTTGCTCCCTAAAGACAAGAATATCATGTGTGGTGGCGGCCCGTTGTACGTGTAAACCGCAAAAGTGTTCAAAGACTGGTTTACTCATATCACGAGACACATGAAATGCTTCCCGACTTCTTGTACATGCGTTGCACGAACTTGGACGCTCTTACACTTGAAGCAGCATTTCATACCCTACATGTCTGCCACGTACGATAAATTGGCAAAGAACTGCAACCATCGATGGATCCAGGGGTGCTTTAATTTCTCTTTAAATATATTTATACCCCAGCCACTTTGCTTCTACAAAAAATTCACAGCTACCTTTCGTTGGCCCTCATGATGCAGCTATCAAAGCTTATCAATAACAAGGCAAGTGTGGGTATTTTGAGGTACTGCCCCACCGATCCACGAGGACCATACGATTCCACCTATCTTCACATTTCTATTTAGATCCTTCTGCTTCGCACCAGCTACGTGCACACAATTTTATGGACTGACGAATGCGGAACATCATCCGAAGCCTATGGAAAGAGTAGAAATAGCTGGCCCACTGGTACCCAACCCTCAGAACCACCAACGAGAAGTTATCAATGCCTACTTGGAAACCTATTCTCCTTGCTGTCTCTTTATCACTCTTACCGCTGCTTTCAAAGGCAGTTTTGCCCGATGGTCGAGTTCATGGAAATATGCATCGCCTAGCTGGCATTCCACTAGTAAATACAGATGACCTTACGGGACCCGTCGTCAGTCGTAATGGCACCGTACTTCCTGCTTATAACACGACCTATACGTTTGACCAACTCATCGACCACAATAATCCCTCTCTTGGAACCTTCAAGCAACGATTCTGGCATACATACGAATTTTATGAGCCTGGTAAATTATTTCCTGCCATCACCAGAACCTAGTAACAACATTAAACTTTGTACCTTACTTCTTAAGGTGGCCCTATAATTCTTATGACACCCGGAGAAGCTAATGCTGATGGTTCGTCAACCTGAACGTCATTCTTCAAAGTGTATCTGATATCAGTAATCCCTAGGTTTCTCTGGATATCTAACAAACAAAACAATCAATGGTCTCATAGGTACGCTTCCTAATGTCACATCATAGAACTAGGTTATTTATATATTTTATTTATTAGCTCAGCAACAAAACGGCAGCACAATTGTGCTGGAACACCGCTTTTATGGTCTCAGCAATCCTTTACCAGACCTCAGCGTTGAAAGCTTAAAGCTTCATACTATCCAACAAGCTATCGACGATCTGGAATATTTTGCAAATAACGTAAATCTCCCTATGCCGAACGGAGATCAAGTAACTCCGGACAAAGCTCCTTGGGTTCTCACCGGCGGTAGTTACTCTGGTTAGTTTAAAATTCCTTCTTTGTACCAAACTAACTTCATGTATCTTAGGTGCCCTCACCAGCTGGACGATGGTCAAGTACGTTAATTTTAGCTGCCAACTCTTCTTAACTGACTACGTGGCTACGTACAGCAAGCCTGGTTTATTCTGGGCTGGTTATGCCTCGTCAGCCGTTGTAGAGGCAATACTGTAGGTTTAACAATAAATTTATGTCAAGACCACTGCTAAATTAACGTAACCAGTGACTTCTGGGAATATTTTGAACCAGTTCGTCAGAATATGCCTCAAAACTGCTCAGCCGATGTGCAAGCCGTCATTGCCCATATCGACACAGTATTTACTAGCAAAGACTCGCCCGCGATTCAGGCTATCAAAGACAACTTTGGCCTCGGCGATATGACACATCTTGATGATGTTGCTGGCGCGTGTGCGTCCAATTCGACATCTTGCTTGTAAACCTATGCTAATTCTTGCGGCAGTACGCAATAACCTGTGGGACTGGCAATCTTTACAACCCACGTCAGGACCAGGAACAACTTTCGCTAAGTTCTGTGATGCTCTGGAAGTCAAAGACGGGGTGAGTGCACCGGCATCTGGCTGGGGTCTTGATAATGCCCTTGCTGCCTGGGGCTCGCTCTGGAGGTCTTCTTATCTCAAACGCCGTATGTGATAATCGATATACCTACTTCGATCTGTCTCAACTTTTTTCCAGTGTGTGGTAAAGATACCCCGGAGTGAGTATGCTTAACATTCAACCCTATTGACCAGTTGCCCATCACCACCGAATTGTAGGGATTGTCTTGGGACATACAACACTTCTCAGCCATTCTGGACCGATACAAGCATTGACAATGCCGGCCGATCATGGATGTGGATTGTGTACGTGGTAAAACAATCTGAATCGAGAACTAAACTAGAAAACTATGCAGATGTAACGAAGTAGGATACTTGCAGGTACGTCCAATGAGTTCACTAAACGGCGCAGACTCTAACCATTTGATATATTCATAAAGGAAGGTGCTCCTGCGGGCCACCCATCTCTTGTAACACGTATCGTTCAACCCGAATATGACTTGGTTAGCTTGATTTCTATACCACAAAAAAAGAAAAGTACGCCACTGACATGTGACGTTATATAGAGACAATGCCAACAAATGTTCCCTGCTGCGTTCCCGGAACCACCACATGTAAAGGTCGAACGTACCAACGCGGTTTACAAAGGTTGGACTGTCCATGTTGATAGATTGTTCTTTGCCAACGGAATCCGTAAGCGAACTGACACTTGAAAACGTTTCTCTTCAACGATGAGCCTTATCTAGGTGACCCATGGAGGGATGCCACTCTTTCAGCGGATGCAGTTCATGTTAAGAGCACAGATTCTCAACCTATCGGCCTTGGAGATGGGTTCCATTGCTCTGATCTGAGCGCAGCTTCTGCAGTTGATGCTACAATCGCAGCCGTTCAGAAGATGGCCCTTAGTTCGATGAAGACGTGGCTTGCAACTTGGGCTCCGAAGAAACAAAGTCATAATAACAAGTTCCCTCGAAGCACTCCACAACCAGCCAGAAAGATAGCTGCTTCCACATCGCCGAAACCAATTAATGCCTGGTTCAGATCGTTTGGATTGGTATGATGTATTTGACTCTATATTAACAAAGATTCGTGACTCTATTGGAAATTTCAATTGTTGAGTTTCATGCTATTCAATGGTGATACTTTGTCGCATCGCTCTACACATTCGAAGAACATCTCGAAGAAACCGTTGACCTATGCCATACATTGTCAGTCAATTTATGAAACCTGTGTTAGTAAACTCACATCAAGAGTCTGGGCAACTATACAATTCTTGCCAGTAGACCCCCATGTCTGATCACAAGGTCTGTAGTTCCAGACATCGACAACCGTTTCCCCAACCGAATGAGTACCAGTAAGTTCAACATCCACTCTGTAGCGTTTACTTTGGAATAAATCAGGGCGAGAAACGTAAGCAAGTGTAAGTGCATCATGTAGAGGCGGCCCATCGTTGAAGCCGAAAGTCGATTTATATGCTGCAGCAAAGTAACCGATAAGAGTTGAAAGCGTATGGCGCAGAGGAGAGGAGGGGACCGGAAGAGCTTCGGTACTACCACCATTAAAATCAGGTTTCAAGAGTCGGGCGTGCATTTGTCTCGTAACTATTGCTGTATGAGTTAAATTGATGGGGATCATTGTCTTCTTTACTGGGGTATCAAGTACTATCTGCGCTGCATGAGCTGCATGAATTATGTTGTAAGAGAACGTGCTGTGTAATTTCATGCATGATACACTTACGGTCGCACAGAATGTTGAACTCGGCAACAGCAGATCTGTTACCCAGACCAACACCGCCGCCCATGAACACCAACTCTTCCACGGCTTCTAACAAATTTGGATAGGCTGCGACAAACAGAGCGATATTCGTCATAGGCCCAGTGGAGATTATAGTCACTTGGTGGCCTTTGCCTTGATTCCAGATGCTCTTGATAGCATTTGTGATGCCTTCTATGGCAGGAATAATTGTACCGTCGTCATGTACCGCAAAACGTTCATTTACCCCCGGACTGTCGTGTTCAGGAAGACCTTCGACGCCACCTAGGCCATCGATGCCATGGATTTGTGGATCATGCTTCACGGTACGGAGGAGTGGCTTTTGTGCTCCTGGGTAAATTTTAAGACTTGGGTCGGCCCCAAATGCCTCAAGACATCGGGCTGCGTTGAGAGCTGTCCATTTACTGCTGGTATTTCCATGCGTCTGTATTCGCACATGGAATGAACAACAAAAAAGCGATGAGGAGAACAAATACTGAATATTTACCGTTGATATTCCAAGAACGTCAACATTACCACAGTGCAACGCCAGCAAGATGGCTGTTGCATCATCGTGTCCCTGGAAGAATGAATGGTTTACGTAGTATACAATGTAAGCCCTCTTAGATGTCTGATACTTACTGGGTCAACGTCCAGCCAGATGTATTTCATGTTGACAAAGGATTCGGAATGAATTATGTACCGATAAAAGAAGCAGTAGGGAGGCGCTTGCAGGAATCAATGTTTCGAAAACTTGATTGATCCAATAAGGGTTGCCGTAAGTTCTTTGTGGACTGAGGGGATTGGATACTCCAATTCTACAGTACCCAAACCCAAGTTTTGCAATGGAACGAAAGATAGTGTCTCATAGGATGATCGACTCGTTTTTATACTGAAAAAATGTAATACAGAGAGCTACAAATGGGTAATAGACAATAATGGCATTAAAAGGAGTTGTCGAAAGACACTAGAATAATGGAGATAAAGGCGCAACCGCATCCTCGTGATTGCGCTTTAGGACCACAGAAGAGACGTAAAACAGGACTCAATTGAAAAGAGAATGGCACGCCCAGTCAGGAAGTAGAAAAAAGTTGTAGTAAGCGTAAACGATATCACAACTATGGATTTTCCAAGAGTTATGCATACTGGGCATTGCTTTTCGACCCTGAAAACAAACAAGAATTCAATAGATCAATATCATTAAGTTCAAAATGCCCATGGGTTTCTGGTCCCCCATTCCTGGTTTATGTTACGTTAATGATATTTGGTAGAAAATGGAACGATAGGATTCTGAAAATCAGGAATGCATCACGTTATTGAAGAATTGATATCAAAGCCATGTGTGCCAATCCTACAAACCAACAATTTTCATTAACATTTCAAAATTTCGACGCGACAGTTGGGATTCGAAGCGTTCAGATCGGGGGTTTCGTACCCATCCAGACCGCTGTGAGAAAAAAAGGAGTAACGTTTTTCTAAACATACATATTTGTTACGAGAGTCGCATATAAACTTATCTTACTTGCAGTGTGTCAAGGAACAACTTGGAATCGTAAAAATGGTTCCTTGGTGGTTCCTTTCGGCATAGATAAAGGTTTAGGCCTCCTTGACAAATCAATTTATATCCTAATGCACAATTCGTGTCAATCACTATTATCCTCTCTACATCCCCTCGGGGAAAGAACGGGGGTATATATGTCGTTGTAGGTCATTGCACAATGATAAGCACCTCTCCTTGGAATGGCCTCTTTCAAAGTTTTGGTGCTTTACGGAGCCCCACTGATTATCTAATAGACGTTTGGTTCATAATCAGCAAAGAATAAATAGATCCGATGGGGCGTCACGGGGGGGAAATATGTACCTCAAAACATCCAGGACATAAACAACAATATTAGTATGATTAGATATTAGGAACAAGTCTGGAACAATCGAATTGTGAGTGCGGTGGTACTCTCGTTCCGCATTTGAATCGGATTAGAATAATCACCGCCCTGAAAATTTTAGAGATCAGCCTGATTATGGAGGAGCGCTCACTTGTCATTAAGTCGAAGATCCAGAAGTAATTCTGAGTTGGGACACTTAGGATAGAGCATCTTTGTTATGACGCCCTTGAAAATTATGTGGCGATCAGGTTTTCTAACGGGCACAAAAGTGGTGCCCAAGGACAATAATTTATGTGTTACAAGCCTACATACTATGCGTATCAGACTACCAAGAACTCGAAGATCGTCATTGCAAACCCACCATATAAGAATTATATAAAGGGAACATCTCTCATCTCAACCGCTGCCAACAGGTCTTCATCAAATGTATCATCTGCGGCAGCTTTATTATCACTTTCGTCTCCATAGTTTTCCCTTGGTGCATAATCATACTCTTTATCATCCTCCCTTCCCATTTCGTCTTCATCCAAACCAAAGTGTATATCATCCAAACTTCCGGGCATACTAGTCATACTCGTTCTTCGGTGTCTCCTTTCTCTATCTCTATTTTTTGCCCCTTCTTCGATCTTACTCATATCTTCGTCGTCCGAGCTTGCATACGTTGGTGAATATGATTCGGGACTAACGCTTCGTCGTAGTCCATGCGCTGCTGTGCTTAACGTATTGCTCAACTTCTCGAAGGATGTAATATGGAGTAACCGGTTGGTGTTATATGGGTTACCATCAGTCTCCACAGTGAAATCACCTCCAACGGGTTTGATAGTATTCTGTCGACTCCTGCTACCAAGACTGAAATTCCTTAATCGAGCAAGGGCACTCCTGCTTGATGTATCCGAGCGAGCGCTTAACGTGGGTGAAGGTGGTGAGAAATCAGGAAGGGGATAATCCTGTAGTGGTTGTTTCCAGTAATTGAAATCAGTAAATTCAGGGGTCCACTTGCGGTGTATAGGAGGAAACATTTGGTCAACGAGATCTGTCATATGGATATAACTGATCAAAACAGTGAGAAATACCTTCCTAATGGAAAGAAAGATGATTTACGAAGACTTATAACCAGCCAATTCTAATAGCTCCATTTTGACTTCCCCGGTGGAGTCAATTGTGAATATTCGTGCACTGGGAACATTGACACTGCGATAGGATAGAGCATCAGTTATCCGGTTGCCGAATCCAGCGTAGAAAGGGTTTCGGGCGGATTCTCCAAATAGTCGCTGAATGTCGCGCAGACAAGCCATTTTAAAAACTTCAGGTTTGCGCATGATCACTTCTCTACGAGGGACAAAATGAACTTGTGAGTCGACAGTAAATTAAATTGCAATTTACCGGTGAAGGGATGCCATCAGACGGTCAGGACTCATGATCACCGGTCCTTCAGGGAGCTGGTAGTTATTCTGTTTAATGCCTTTCAAATAGCCCCGCGTTGCGTCTGCCTGGCCGATTGCACGTGATGTCAAGTACATAATCTTATACCCATTACGCGTAATATCCGTGTAGAGTTTTGCCACACCAAGATGCGTCCAGTCCCGACCGATCATCGCAAATACATGTCCTAGACCGTCTGATCTGCGCAGAATTTATCAGATAAGCTATTTTAAAAAAATCGGAAAGCACCAACTTGGTGATAGTGCCGTCGATATCTGACACAACAACCATGTCAGTCGAGTCCCATAAAAATATTCGGGCCGTGCACGCAATGACGCCAGAAGTAGACAGCGAGAACGTAACTGAATTAGACCCTGGTTTGAGATTTAGGGCTTTCTGTGAGATAAAAAAAAGTCAAGGTGGAAAATAATTTCGTGAGAAGACGAGACAAACAAGCTGATCAGAAGTTAATCTTAGTGTTTTGGCGAACTTCTTGATAGGCATATTTTCCACCCGCCCATGAGATGGTACGGGGGTGATTATAGCATTTGAAGGTCCAGTTAGAGGCGTTGAGGGTAAGGCTGGGGCTGAGCCGCTTTCATGTTCTTCAGTAGCTTTGTTTTTTTCCTCCGATCTGAGAGTCCGACCTGGAGTCGAAGCCTTTTCATGTGGTAAACAAGGTTTGCGCCAATGTTAATTCAATAGAAAAACATACCAATGCTATCGGCGCTGAAGCAGTGCTTCTCATACCTGGCCGATCGCCTTGCTCTTTTACATTCCTCTCCTCTTGGCGGCTGCGACTCCACCATTGTACCCATGACAATGATGTAGGCTTCTTGATTGTACCACCAGTTTTCTTTATCTTGCCATATCTGACATCGTCCTCTTGGGCACCTCCCTTCTGACTTGTGTTGTTTTGGGTCACACCCAGCTCATCAGTTGTTCCCAGAGCCAAAGGGGATACGGGTCGCAATACTCCAGCAGTGCGCTGCTGCAATGAGCTCGTGCGCCAACGCACAAGCGCATCCATGAGCGGAGAACCATCATCACGAGTGATATATCTATATGAAGAACGACAATGTTAGTATGCAGGCGAAAGAGAAGGAAATTGCTTACTGATCTCCTGGCCAGCGGATGACGAGGTATGGATCGTTCTGTAAGTCTTCATCGTCCAAGAATTGATCAAATGTGATCCTGCCGTGTTCGAAAAGCTGTGCTGCTTCTACTTCATCTTGTGCCCATTTCTGCATACCAGAACCTTTGCGCTGGGTCGCATCAGTTGCGGTTGGAATTTTCTCACCCTCAACAACAGCATTGACAGTGTTCTTATAGTCAATATAACCTTCCTGTGGCGAAATCTTACTCAGTTCAAATGCCAGATTTCGTCCATCTAAGGACAGAATAAAACAACCCGAATCTGAGCGACGCGCACTCAAGCGAGCTCCCGCACCAAATAAATCTTCGCTCCGGGTTCGTTTTACTTCTTCCGCTGAATCCAGTATAGTACTGTCTTTGTCATACGAGCTCATCTCATCTTGATGGCGAAATCTTTCCTTTTCCTCACCTGAATCTCCACTCATTTGCATTTTCATCTTCGGTTGTATGGGAATACCATCCAAAGCGGGTGGTACACTCCGGCTACGAAGATGTTCATGCTCGTGCTCAAGTACTTCATCATCATCTTTCTCATCAGATTTTCTCAAATCAGAATTCGCATCCTCCAAGTCATGCAAGTGCATTTGTATCCTTCTCCTTTTGCTCTTTGTACCAGTCCTCTGGAAAAGGCTGTCTTTACCAAACGTAGTTTTCACAGGTGAGGGTTGGGGGAATGCGCCCCATTCCCAGGAATATTCCTGGACATGAAGAGGTGTAAGGTGTGAAGGGACAGGGGTTTTATTGGAAGTTTCATCGCCTTCTGGAGGGGGTTCTGATGTCGCGCGGATTGGTCCTAATGAAGGAGGCTGAGGGGCAGATATATGTCGGGTAGGCTGTACAGAGTGGGGTTCGGGGGGTGTTGGTTGTTCTTGATGTCGAGCTTGGTCATAAGATGGGAATGAATGCTGTTTTCCTTCTGAGGAATGTCGCCGCTGGTTGAGAGGATGAGCGTGATACCCTTCTATATCCAAGGCAATGTCTACAAATTAAATTAAGTGGTAATTTTTGTAATAAAGCTGTTTGTCATTACCAGGATGATATTCGACCTCAGGGCTCTCTTGATCACTAGATCCTATCAGTGCTAGTGTATCATCCACCAGCTTATCTTGAATCCCCATAGTAGATGTGTATGAATCTGACCGCGGTGAAAATGATTGAGGGAGAGAGTCATGACGCAGAGAACCACTGGACGGGGTTCTCTGGAACTTGGGTTCTGTGAACATCTGCTTTGGAGTGACATTATCCGGCTGTGTATCGTTGCGTTCAATGAAAGAAACCTTCGTTTCTTCCACAATCGGCGTAGGAGCGTCGAGGTCAAGAAAATCTGGATCATTTTCTGTGGATGTCGGGTCTTGCTCAGGGATTTCATGAGTGGGTGTTAGTGGTGCGACCGTCGGCAATATGATGGGACTCGTAATGAGATCTGCAGGTATATCGTCCAGGGTTTCGAATACGAAAAATGCTTCCCCTGCATCACCAATTTTCATGTTATATGGTATTAGCTGACCATTTACTGAGACGCTGACCTGCGGGGGTAAGCTAGTGCAATATACATGGAAAATAAACGGACTTTTTTCTCTGCGGGTCGCAATACTTGCCATTTCCCAAAGCGAACGTGAAAAGGTGAACAGGCCAACTCTACACTGCCGTCAGGACTGGGGCGCTGAATGACAATCACATCGATTGCTCCCGTTAATGTCGAGGGATTAATTGGGGAAAGTTCTTTATAGTATAGATATGGAGCGCTGATTGCATTGACAGCGCCACGGATGTAATTCATAATGAATGGAGACGACGAGAAAAACGACGCGGAGATGTCAAGAACGATGAGCAGGCTCATAGCCGCACGTGTTAATAAGAAATGAGCACGTGATTGATAATCTTCCCCAACTTTTTTGATTGAATGAGTATCATAAAAGTAGCACTACAGTTTTACTGAGATAAGGATAGCTCTAGTGTATATCTCCTTCTATCTAATGCTGCTGGGGGGCTTCGTGGTCATAAAGTGGACCCATGTTAGGCTATCAAAGTATTCCGTCAGTACTACAATTTCATATGAAACCGCCGTAAGGAAGGCGGCATACCGGTGTGTTCCGCTCCCTATGTAGCCCGTGATTAGCATTCAACTTAATGAAGAAACTGAAACTATTCCATACCATTTCGTTCCCCCAGGGAACATTGGCGCTACGGTCCTTCACGTTAGTGCTACAAGCTTGCTAGGTGAATCAACATACATATGTAAGGGTCTGGGTGTTTCTTGCTCGCAAGCTCTTGTTCTGCTTTTTCTAAAATAGCTGCTAGTGCTCTTGGATCATGGACATTGCTGAGGGGTTGTTCAATGTTTAGACTGGATATCATCAGTAGGTTCAGCCTTTTCCCCGCTCACCGATTCCTTTCGAACTCTGCACGAATCTGTAATGCTTGAGCTCTCCAGAGGTCTCTCCTAACTGTCCAATCGAGTGCATTTGTGAGGTATCGTTTGTAAAGTGATTTAACGTATAGCCTGTGAGCACTAGAAAATGTGGACGTCGACATTGTTGAAGGAAGGGAAAGGAAAGGATTAACGAGTTGATCGGGAGATTCTAACATTTGGCTTATGTAATCCGTCAAATTTTTAACGATCCTCAGAGTCATCGCGATTGCCACACACCCCCGTGCCGCAATAAATGGATCCCCACTCAAGACACTTGCAGTTCAATCAACGCACTCCTAAGCTTGGTCCACAAACCACACGCCATATGGACGCCATGTCTTACACGAAGCCTTTCGTCGACACCCCCTTGAAATATCCAATTTCACCTAAAGATGCTCTTGCGACCATGCATGGTCCCACAACTACAATTACAAAACAAGACGGAAAGATTCGTAAAGATATGTATTTGTCTTTCATAATAAATGCCCTCCAACAGAGAACTGTAGTGTGTATTATCTTCTTGTATCACGTATACACCTAACCTTATTTCCTTCTCAGGGAGATTCTGAACCTTTTGACGAGCTAGTGGGCCAGTTTAATTCCAAACGGATTGAAGATGTTGCACCTCAGTTACGTCTCTGGCTCTCAGCTCTCTCTCATGTGGTGTCGCGTTTTGAACGGCAGCATGCTCCGCTTGTCGATGCTATTGTCAGTATGCCATGGGCCACTCTGGACTCAGGCACAGTTAGATCATATACAATTTTTATTGGTATGCTAGTCAGCGCCCGACCTGAATATCTTTCGCTTGTCTTGAACAAAATTACGCTTGGATTTACTTACCGTAAGTAATGGTTTTCATCTCATTTGCCAAAATGATTCAATGAAAGACTCCGTAGTTTCTGGACCACAACTACCCACTACAGATGCCGCAGAAGGATCTTCCGCACCTCTTACACGACGTATTGTTTATGATAGATTACACACACTCCTCAGATATCTTCTTGAACTCATTCCAACTCTTCCTTCTGCATTACAACCACAACTCATTCGCCATTTTCCACACAAGCGGCAAAGTCTGCTGTCCCAAGTTACATATATACGCAATCTCCTTCGAGTATCTGCATATTGTCCAGAACTAGCCCATAAAATTCTGGCCACGATAGTTGATCGTGCCATCCAGATCGATGTATGTTATTGATTTCATTCAACCTGTCATTTATTCTCACCGCGTCACAGGTGGAGATACAAGTAGAGCTGGAAGACTTGGAAGAAGACCATTTGGAAGATGAAGACCTGTTCGAGCTTGATCCATTTGACACGATCGTCGGTCAGGAGGGCGAAGCAGATATGGAATCAGAAGATGAAGATGAGGGCAATTTCAGCGATTTATCTTCAGATGCAGGGGACATGGCCGAAGACGTTGGAATTGACGTTCCGAGTAATGTTAGGCATATACGAGATATGGTGAAAAAACTTGACGCAATCTTGACAGTTCTGTTTGATCATTTCCACCGGTCCTCAGGCGCTGCGGGCCTTACTTCACCTGACTCACCATCCACTTCACAGGATCTTACCCCTCTACCCCCACTTCCACCGTCTTTTTCGTTTCCTAAAATCGATAATATCTCTCCCCATTCTATACCTGTCACCACAACTACGATACGAGAAGTGCCACCATCAACGCCAAGAGCCCCAACTTCACTTCGGGACCAGTTCCATGCACTCCTAGCCATTTTTGATCGTACCATCCTACATACTTTCAAGTCTCGTTATACTCAATTCCTTTTGTTTTGGGTCGCATCACGCGATTCCGAGTTTGCGGATATATTTCAAGGGTTATTGGTAGAGCGCGCATTATTTCAGGGTCCATCAGCTGATACCGGAAAGGCACAAGATGCACCCCAAGGACCTGGTAGAACACGAAGCATGAACATTGGCGGTTCAACGGTAACACGTGCAGCTGCCGCATCGTACATCGGAAGTTTTGTGAGCCGTGCAACGTTTGTAGATCGTGTGGGTACACGTCGCGTTGTTAGTGTGCTATGCGAATTTTTGCATGCGCACCTTGAATGTATGGAAGAACTAATGAGAGACGGAGCAGACACAGGATATAGTACGGGTACACAGAACGTTGTGTTTTATGCTGTGACGCAAGCCGTGTTCCTGATATTCTGCTTTCGATGGCGGGATCTTCTGGATGAATATGGTGATGATGAAAGCGAATTGGAACGGGGCGGGAAAAAGTGGATGCCAGTTTTAGGTATCCTCCAGCGCGTTATTACATCTGTGCTGAATCCATTGCGAGTGTGCTCTTCGAACGTTGTTACACAATTCGCAAGGATAGCTCACGCGACAGACTTCTTGTATTGTTATACTATTCTCGAGGCAAACAGAAGATCAGGAGGGCCAGACAAAGTAATGGTAATGGGGGAAGAGATTAATGCAGAGCTGAATACCTTTTTTCCTTTCGACCCGTACCGCTTACCAAAGTCGTGTGTATACGTACGAGACGTATATCGAGAGTGGTCATCAGTCGCCATTGGTGACGATGATGATGAAGATGAGGAAGGGGACGGCGAGGACGAAAATGAACAGGAAATATCTCGTTCAAACGGGTTTCTGGATATACCGAAAGCGACGGCAAAAAACGGGGACGATCCAACAGAACTCGGAGCATCTTTAGAAGCAATGAGCATCAGTCCTGTGCGCTACCCAAGCGGGCATTCAGTCGTCATGGGTTCTTTTGAATAGGCTCAATTGACATGTATATTATCATACGCTTGTGCAACCATATCATCACAAATCATACTCTCACGTTGAAAACATCGCAACATTTGCGTTATCTTCGCGTTCTTGAAATCCCAGCCAATAAACAGCCCCCCATTACAAACTTAGACTGTTGGAAACGTCCGGAACAAAAGAAGTTTTTATACAAAATGATGGGGTCAGTTGTGAGCCAGGCTCTCGTATTCGTAATCATGACGAAATACACGGTATTGTGTATAAATACTAGTACTGTGATCCTCGAAATGAAACTCAAAATCTACCTTGTAAAATGTCTCTGCCCAGCTCTACTCGTCAATTTGTACTCCCAAAGGTAAGCTTCCATTGATTTTGTTTTCCAGACGTCATAAAATATTGTCAAATCTGTAGGGGAGTTCTTTCAAGAATCTAGTATTGCAAGAAGCCAAGATCCCCACACCTCGGGCGAATGAAGTACTCGTCAAGGTGCATGCAGTGTCGTTGCAGGTATGTTATCAGATCATAAAGTTGTCACCACTCGTTTCTCAATCGGTGTTCGTAGTACCGCGACCTCCTTGTTACTAGTGGTAGATATGGGGGTTTGTAAGTCCATGCTGTTATCACCGTACAGACGCACCCCGAATTCAGAGTTGACATAAAAAGGAAAGTCGAGAACCTCGTTCCATGCTCAGACATGGCAGGTGAAATTATTGCACTCGGGGAAGATGTGAAAGGGTGGAAGAAAGGAGACCGAGTTTGCGCAAATTTCGCAACGGATCATATACATGGAGACCCTACTCCTGAGACCCAAAAAACTGCTATGGGTGGTCAAGCTCCAGGGGTTTTGACGGAGTACAGAACATTCCCTGCCCATGTATGTTATCACAACCTTGAAAAATAATGAACTCCACTAATCCTTGATGGCAGTCGTTGGTTGCTGTTCCGGAACACTTTTCTTATGAAGAAGCTTCAACGTTACCGTATGTCAATATTGGACTGGTGGACTACTCGACTAAAATACATGATATCCAGATGCGCAGCACTGACTGCGTACAACGCATTGTATGGCCTTGTACCTCTCAAAGCTGGAGACTATGTACTCGTCCTTGGAACAGGCGGTGTCTCGATGTGATTATTCTTGATTTCATTTGTGCTTCCTTTCACAAGCTTACCATTACTGGTAGCTTTGGGCTTCAATTTGCTGTGGCAGCTGGGGCTACTGTAATCGCGACGTCTTCTTCTGACGAGAAGTTGAAAGTGGCATCTAAACTTGGAGCAAAGCACGTTATCAACTACAAAAAAACAGCCAATTGGGATGAGGAAATCTTGAAAATAGTAAGTTGCAACTGAACCCTGCCTTAACTGTGGCACTGGCTGATCCCGTTTTCGTTATCAGACTAAAGGTGCTGGAGTTGATCACGTCATCGAAGTAAGTAAATCACGTGGTATTAGTGATTAAGATGAAACGAATAACACAATCAATCTCAGGTAGGCGGTTTGGGAACGCTTCCCAAAACTATCAGGGCCACTCGTTTAGGCGGGTTCCTTCATATCATTGGCTTTGTCTCCTCCGTAAGCTGGCTGGCTGGCTTCTTCTTTCCAATTTAGTGTTCAATTCTTCTTTTAGGAATCATCTGATTTCAATGTGGTCATGCCTGTAATCGGACGGGCTGTTTGTCTTCGCGGGATACAAATTGGATCCGTCGCTCAGTTCAGAGACATGAACAACTTGATTTCAGCCAACCCAGAGAAAACTAAACCCGTCGTAGACAAGGTTTTCCCATTCGAAAAGTCTATTGACGCTTTCGCACACTTGGAATCCCAAGCTCACGTTGGTAAAGTGGTAATCAAGGTTTCGAAAAATTGAGAAGTATCAAATAAAGATAAATTACGTCCTTAGTACAAAATCATGAGTATATGTATCTATACGCGTCCGATATCAACTGTCAAATATACGACTCTGCGGTCTGCCTCCACTTGACCCATCCAGGAAAATCTTGCTGAGTGGTCTGGCGGGACGATTGCGACGCTTTCCTTCCCGCATACTGCGAATAGCTTGATCCAGATCTCCACGTCCAACAGACCGTTGTTCGCTTGCAAGACCTTGAGGTTTCTTGAATGTATCCTGTGTTGCCTTGATCGTCTGAAAGAAATACATTAAATGAAATTGAAGGACAACAATAATCGTAGCAACACTTACCTTGACTTGTGCTTCTGCAGGTTCGACGATAGTGGGCATGGGCATAGTTTTCTTGATTTTCAACTCTGCTTCATGAACCTCAAGGGCACATTTCTATGCCAAGATTACCCCCTGGATTACCCCCTAAAAAGCTCAAATTCACGAACCTGTAAGGATGAAGAAAACGATGAGATGAGTCCGAAAAAGTCTTCCGATTTCGGCGCGTTTGGGGTTTCAGGATTTTCCCCGTAGTATATCATGATAGATTTGATTTCCCCTTCTACTAGTGAGCCCATGTTCTTTAATGCAGCTACACTTTCTTCAACAGATACAATAAAGGGCTATCATGAATATGTTGGAAAATTATCCGACTACCAGTAACGAACTGAGCCACATACCTCCATTACTTGGACAAATCTGTCATTGTGAGGGCGAATCTTCAAATTCTTTACTATTTCTATTTCAGTCCTGACTTGGTCTATTCCAGATGTCAAGCTTTTCATTGTCTGTACCACAGTTTCAGCAGAAACTATCGATTGTTCAGCATAAGACCAATTAAAGATAATGATGATGAACCTACCGCGAGCGGCAGCATCAACACTTGGTAAATCTTCAATAAAGGTGACAAGCAAAGGATCCATTCGTAACAGGACTCGAGCGAGATAATGTAAAAGCGTGGGACAACCATTCCCTCCTTGCACTGTTCTAGTTTCTTTCAACTAAACAATCAATGGCTCAGGTTCGTGTTCACAAGAATAGACATCTACACACCTTGAGGAGAGTATCAAGTTGGAAGCCGCGAGCATTTCCTCTGAATGTCGAACCGTTCAATGCATTTCCCAAATTCAGAACGACCTATTTACTTCGAGGTTGATAAACGAAAAGACGATTTTATACAAACTACTAGCCTGCAGCGTCTGCTTGAACTTTTTGGACGATCTTAGTTCATGACAGGCATTTCGAAGGATGTTTAGTTCAGGTCTAATTTCCTCAATTTCGACTTCAATTTTCTGGCGGTATAGCATAGATTCAAGCCTGTTCGCAAGGCGTGGTATAGTGATGATCTTCATCATTACTAGATAAGTATATCTGACCAGGAATCAACGTTTACACTTACCTGGCCAAAATACTGATCAGCTTTTGCAAGTTTTGCAATATCTTTGAAACCGTTTAACCTCTCCACCTGATAGATTAAAAAAATCAGACCACGGCCATTATAAATTGACGAGTGAGAAACCTCTTCCGGGGTAGGGAGCTTCTTGCTGATAGCTTTTAGATTATCAAACGAAAGCTTTGTATCGTCAAGTTCCAGAATCGCATTGCGAATTTCAGAATAACCATATTTGATGCGTGAAAGCATGATCGCTTATTAGGCATGTCAGAATTGAGAGGAACTCTACTTTGAAAAAAAAAAGAACTTACCGACGTTATTAGCACGATTGATATCCAGTAAAGTTGTGACATTTTGTTTCTTGATTATACTCTTTGTTGCTTTGGCGGGCGTCGCAGCTACGTTATCCAATGAAAATGTTGCTTCCAAATCAGACATATCGAACTGAGCAGAAGGGAGGTCATTCCACACAGAGCTCTTAACAGCTAGATCATCGATTTTATTCCAAAATAACGGTTTCAGTCGCTTTGACGGCCTAGTCACCTCAGTTTTCGCGCCCATTCTGAAGGCGGATGGAGGAGGTGGAGGGGATCGTGGAGAGGTTGCACCTGGGGGCGGAGGTGGTGGCGGTGGCGGTGGCGGCGATGGTATTGGAATGAGGGAGGGCGGAAGTGCAGTGGCTAGCGATGATGGTGGTGGTGGAGGTGGAGGAGGAGGAGGAGGAGGAGGCGGTGGAGGGGGTGGGGGTGGACTAGACGTGGAATTATTTGGTTGAAAAGTGTGGTTTTCCTGGCCACCCTTGGCAACATTCATAGTTGTGATCTCTGCTACAACAGAATTATCGGAGAGGGGTATTCTGGAGATGGGTTGCTTGCCATGACCATTTCTAAGATCGCCATCTGGATGATGAATATGTAGTCCAACAGCCTGGGCATTCATCGCATCATTCAACTTAGTTTTGAGGTCTGCTACTTCAGCAACGAGAGAGGAAATCTGATCGTCCTTTCTTGTTATAATTTCAATGGCACGGTTTGCAATAACTTCTGCATCGACTTCAGCTTTACGATCTTCTTTAGCCTCCTCTCTTGTCAGGAATCTGGTGTATACTGATTCAAGAGCGCGTTTCAGGTATAGGATCTCTTTGTCTTTGTCATTAACAGAACTTTCAAGTTGACCAGTCTTGAGTAGAGAACCATTAGAGGAAGCAAGAGAGTTGCATAGAATTTCACCTTTGTTTTCAACTTCGCAATTTCTTCCATCAACGTATTCCACTTTATTCTGTCTCGATCACGTCTAGCGCGCTCATCCTAAGGCGTAGTGAGTAATTGTATAAAGGGTTCTAAAAGTTACATACCCCATCCCGTCCTTCATTTGGGATCTGAAGTTTAAATCGATCAAGCTCTGTTTGCAACTGAAGAACTTGCTTCTCCTTCTGCACAAGTCGTTGAACAACGCCATGGAAATTCTTTTAAACCAATTAATACCCAGAAGTGACTAAAGTAAACGCTGCTCTACCTCTGGTCCAGGTTTACTAGGCGACTTGTTTGGTATGGCAGCCACTGGAAATGATTTTAATGTGTTCAATTCAGCAACTTGCTGGTTCAACTGCTGTCGTAATTCTGTGCGCTGTTGAAGTATTAAGAACTGGAACTCAAGTTTAAAGACGAAGCATATAACCTCATCGCTCAGTTCCTCAACTTTGCTACGAAGCGACTCCAACTCATCCAGCATGACATCTTTCGTGCTACTTCCGAATGACAGAGCGTCTTCAGGACCTTGCCCAGTGATATGTTGGACGGATTCTGCAAACCGTTTGAGGAACATATGCCAGTTTTCGTCACTGATTTTCAATTTAAGCTGCAGAATCTAATGTAGAATATAACCTCCTTACAAATTATCCAACATTGCAGCCTGTACCACGATTCGGTCTAATATTGTAAAAAGATCTGATTTCATTTGGCTTGAAATATTATTATCAATCAATTAAGAAATATGAACATATAATTGAAAGGTCTTACGTTCCAACTTCCTTCTGTAACAGCTGCCCATAATGCTTCAGTATGTCGACCATCATGGGATACAGCTCTCCATGCTGTTTAGCGAGTTGAATAAGATCGTGTAGCACGACTTCTGAATCGGATGGAGAGCGGTCGTGTTTCACCATTCCATTTACGATGCGTCGTGCACGTTCCCGCATATCCTCCTCATCTTCAAATTTTTCTTCTGTATAGACATCGAGTTGCCTTATAAATGATTCCGGTGGTTGGATATAACGCAAAGCCTGGAATCGAGTTGTTAGTGCGAAATAAGTCGGTTTGGTGCTATGTCCTGCACTCACCACTATTATTTCATTCAGTCCACGTCTGCCAAATTCCTCTCGTAACAAAGTACGGTCTTCGAGTAATTCAGGCGAATTAGTAATTGTATTAATGAGCGTCATCACAGCGGTCCGGATCTCCCAGATACCATCCGCATCCTCTTCAAACCCAGGAGAGGTCCCTTCAGATACATATGTATCCAAGTCCAGGTCTGGAAGACGCATAAAGCTCAATAAGGTTTGGAAGCGAAATTCCTCTTCATATACGATTCTGAAGTCTGACATTGCCGATAAAACAGCCTTATGTCCGTCATCTGGGGACAAAAAACATATGGCTGCAAGAAGTTCTGCGGCAAGTGTTTGTACTCTACTTGAAGGGGTATAAAGTGCGTATGCGATGCGAGTGATGACAGTCGATGACAATAGCACGTAGCTGAAACCTGACTGTTTATAAGCCAGTAAATCATCAGCCAATTTACCAGCGAAATATAAGGCAACGTACCTCTGTATTTAATAAAACTCGAAAACATTTGACGATTTCCAACAATGCGGTGATCTCCAATTCACCCAGCATTTTCTTTTTACTACCTTTGCTTAAAAAACCTGACAACAGAGAACTAATAACATCACAGCCTTTCTCTTCAACTACAAAATTCTCGATGAAGGATAGCTTAGCTGTCGACAAGTGGACACGCAACGATATCAAATGTTTCACGAGTTTAATATCAGGTGTGGTGCTGCCTTTCAGCAGATCGATATACCATTTCGCGGGCTTTGCGGTTTCCTGACTGCGACTTTTATCCGCAGAGGTAGCTTTCTCTCCCCCCGAAGAGGTCCACCAACTACTCCAGAGACTGCCAGTATTCTGTGGTTTAATTGGTTGAGACTCCTCTATGTGTTTGCTTTCTCCACGGTCATGGTCATTGTCACGTTTGTTCCGACTGTCTTTCAAATTGGTAGCCGGTGCAGGAGACACAACAGGTCCTGCACCCCATCCGGCAATTGAAAATCGTCGCATTATGCCACCATCCCCGGTCAGCTGAGGTACAAGAAGGGGCAGCAGTGAGGACGCAGACGATGGACCCAACGACGCAGAGATAGACGGTTGCTGCCCATGACTTGGTAACGCCTCTCTGGGGTTGGGCTTATTCAGGCGGTTTGTTCGTAACAGATATTTCTTGCGATCTTGAGGAAGAGCGAACATAGTCGCTCGTTTCTCGCCTTTCATACCAAGTTCATCCTTGATTAAATAGCATGTCAGGAATAACGATAAGTCTCTCTATCTGAGGAACACCCACCAGCATGTCATCAAATGCTGCATCCAAATTATGTCCGTCGTAGATATCAAAAGATCCATCATCCGATTCATTCATTCCCAAGGAATTATCTACAAGTTTTGGCTCGCTGACACTCATTCTGTGTTCCTGAGGCATAGTTACAGCTTTAGAACTGGGAGAATTTGGAGTACTGGCATTGGGTCGCAGCCAAGTATCAAACATGCTTGAAAGCCTACTCGGTGGTGGTGGACTTGGAAGGATAGCCGGAGACTTTGTAGCCTGGGTCCTGTTTACCTTTGCAGTACCTTCACCATCATCATCTTTATCCACCGTTTGTAGGGCTGTTAGATACTTGGTGGTTATTCCAGACCTGAAATGACTTGCAGAAGCGTTATCCGAGTCAGAGCGCCGATACCAGTCTTCGGGTACACAAAATACAATCTTATGTATCGCTCTTGGACCAAAGGGGTTTTTTGACGATGGTCTCTTGACAATGTTGCATAAGATTGTGTCTGCAGGAAGTCGGGAATACGCTTTGAAGAGACTAATCAGGGTTGTAACTGGTATTGTCCAATTGTTATACACACCTGATGATTCTCCATCCACCCAACCTTCTTCAAGAACGTAATCTATGTGTCCACCTCCAGCAACGGGCAGATACTTCGTTAATCCCAGTTCTTCCGTGATAGTGCTGATCGCATCTGAGGCAGTTGTCTTGTTTGAAATGAAAATCTTGTATTGATATCCATCATGGATTTCTGGGACGCGAAGGAAAGATAACACAAGGGATAATTCTGGGTGTAGACAAACCAGGCGTAGAATGGGTCGGTGAAGATGGGCTGTTGTATAGAAGGCAGAGAACTGGCGTTCCACAGGTTGGTCATTGGAAAGTGATGTGTGGACAATCGGGGCAAGTAATGTGCTTTCATGTAGGATGCCTATACTTGCACCATGTTAGGAAATCAATAAATTGCGTATGTAAACTGACCATCTCCGAGAGCCATTAGCTCATCCTCTTCCCAGGATCTGCCAGGTCGTTCTGCGCTGACCTTCCGCAGGGCCCAAGCACATTCCGTGTGATCTGAATCAATGAAACTGGTTTGTAGGTTGTCATTTGACATCAAGATATTGATAACATCTTTCGCGGTTCCGTTTGATGGAACCTCTACAAACTGAGAGGAACCATCGAGTAGGATGACAGGTACGATGAGAACATTTACCGGCATAATAACGCTCAAGTCTCAAAGGCCTCCAGTATCGTGTTCTCCCCCAATCCTGCAACTTGAAGATTGGTATTGGATGTTACGAGCGTAGGGCGTGGATCGGAAAGGACTCATGAACAGGCTCTTTCGAGCTGATGTGTGATACACTTGATTGTGTACAAAGTGGTCCGGAATAGAAGATACTTATTTCGTTGAACTGCAAACTGGATAGGCTTCTGAGTGATATATCAACAACAGTACTTATCAGGAGACAGAAACCACGTGTTTGGTGACGTCCATGGATCTAGGATATACATGGTACTCTTAGACTCCTCATGCGTATGAATGGCATTGAGACGGTCTAACGAGGAAATGCAACATTCATCTCCAGATACCAATAATCTGATCCAGAAAGTTTGGTATAGGTACATAAATTATGTTATACAAAACGGAGATACTTCAGTCATCGATGTCAACCGAAGGATGTATCATATAGTATATCTTGGTGTTTTGTCCATCATCCGTGGCTAGTATTACCTGATTTTCATCCGCCGCTGATCCTGGCAAAGATTCACGCACATCACCCCTGATCTCTAGAAGATAGCCATCCTGTTTCAAAAACATTCAGCTTGGTTCAAGATAATGTGGTACATTGTCTTCACCTTCACTAATTTACGCAGCATCTTGGTGATCAATTCTTTCTCAAATTCTAGCTCTTCAATATCATGTATTTCGGATTCCCTGGTTTCCAAATACCAATCAATCAGGTCATCCCGATCGACACCATGCTCATTGTTGTCCTCCCTATCGATGATGTGATGCACGATCAGGCTTCGTAATGTCATATACTTGTCATGCGTGATGATCATTCTTCTCTTCTGGGGTGCCGGTGGAGGTTGCATGCTTTCTTCGGGGCCTGCACCTCCCATCTGTGAAGATGACGAAACAGGAGCTGGTCCCCGACTGGTAACACCATTGATGGGTATAGAACTTTCATCCATTGCATCCATTTCAGCTGCAGACATTTGAACTTCGCTTTCTTCCATATTGTCTCCTAAGGTTTGTTGTCCATTTCTCGACTCTTCCTCGTCGAAGTCTATATCATCCTGTTCGACGTGGATAATTGACTGCTTGAGAAGAGTGTATGCCTCTCTAACGAACGCAGGTGTAATCTAAATTACGACACAAAGTAATAAATAGAGAGTAATGCTGAGATATGGGATCTGCAGAAACTCACTTCCGATGTACAATTCGCTCTTGCAATTGCTTCGCTTAGTCGTATCATACTTTCCAACTGACGTACAGTGATCCTGTAAGAGTTCTTACTAGCGCCTACTGCGTCATCCTGTCGAAGTATTCTATATTTTTCAACAAGAACATCTGCAGCTTCAGGAGTAAGCTGGATTCCAGTTAATCTCGGTAATTAAACAGAGGAACAATGATACGCACCTTTGGGTTGAATGTTCGTGCATAGCGAATATATCTTTGAAGTGCCTCGGTGCTAAATTCAGGATTTATAGCGTCATCCTGGAACCGATGAACATTCACGATATGTTTTGCAATATTTAAATCAGTTTTCTCGTCACATTCATCGAGAACTACGAAAAACAGGTCGAAGCGACTCATGATAGGTCCGCTCATCTGCACGTTGGCTCTCAGAGATTTTTTGCGGTCATATCTGCCTCCGATGGGGTTTGCTGCTGCGAGGATTGAGGTACGGGCGTTGAGAGTCGCATGTATACCGGCCTTGGCAATTGAAATAGTTTGCTGTTCCATTGCTTCATGAATTGCGACCTGGTCAGAGATATCCATCTTGTCAAATTCATCTATGGCACAAATTCCGTTGTCTGCAAGCATCAATGCTCCTGCTTCAATGGTGAAATCGCCTGTCTCCTCATCTTTGACAACTGCTGCCGTCAGACCAGCAGCAGAAGATGCCTTCCCTGAAGTATATACTGCGCGAGGCAAGAAGGAACAAATGTATCTTGTTGCGTTGATTAGTCACAGCTCAACAAACAGTAGGTCCATGGCCATACTTTAGAAATTGGGATTTTGAGGTGGAGGGATCACCAACAATGCAAATATTGATGTCTCCACGTAGGTGCATACCTTCCGGTGTCTGTTTATGCACCCCTCCCATAAGCTGCAGTAGGAGGCCTTTTTTAACGATTTCATGACCATATACTGTCGGAGCGATACTCTCCACCAATCGTGAATAGATGTGATCCGAGTCGATCATAGCTTTAAGCTCATCGAATTCTGGTTCGGTGAGGGATTGGATAAAGGCCTGACCACTATCATCTCCCATATCATCTTCTCCACGAATGTTAGTGCCAGTCTAAAACATATTCAGTTCTCTATGTCAATTCAAAGGGAAAAAAATTCCAGACCCGTCCATCAGCATCATGAACCATACATGCAAGGAATGCAGTTTTATACTGCAAATCTCGTACACCGAGACTTTTCAGCCCTGTGACTCCATTTCCGCCAACGCCTCCAGTCGAAGGATTTCCTTTGTTAGCTTCTCGCTGTAACTCAGCTTTGTTTCCTCCAGGTAGACCTAGCTGACTAACGTCTGGCACAACAATGAATGTACCAGTGAAGACACATTTGTCTCCAGCTTTTGCTCGTTCCACTAATTCTGATCTCAGAATTACGTCGAGAGAGCGAGGCATAGATCCAGTGGGAATCTCGGAGGGGTTTTCTTGAATACGAACTTTTTGCCAATCAGTGAATTTTGATGTGTCGATTTGAAGTTGCCATGCATTTCGATTACCACAAGTAGGGTTGGGACATAAAGAAGGCTGACTGAGTAATTCAAATCTGAATTCAAAGAAATAAAAGTAACTTACTTCAGTATACTTAAATTGTTGTTCCACATCATTGACGAGTCCATTACATACTTCACATATGTAACTTCCAAATAGTAGTTCTGGCCGAACTTCACTGGTGCGCGTGACAGTGCCGCTAATACTCATCAGAGTGCCTATTTTTTCCGTCCTCAGATCGCGGATGCCGGATACTAATGGAAGATGATAAAAAGCTACGTTGAATTCTCGTGATTGTAGGTTGGCAGAATCTGTTGTTGCGGCCGTCGGGTTGATTTTGAGATATTCAGGTTCGAATTCTGCAACAAGATTGAGAACTGCGCGACGGATATATGGCAAGAATCTGTAATATTGCTTTTGAATGGCGTCCGCCAGAACGTCGTCTCTTTGTAAGATGTGTCCGTAATCAACATATAAAGTTGTAAGTTCGTATTCGCGCATCGTGTGTATTTGTTCTATGTAGATCAGTTCTGCGTCTGCACCGTCGGGAGCATTGGCGTCGGATCCGGGGGTATTTGCAAGAGCTATTTCCTCAGTGTAACTAAAATTGAATAATATCTCAGTCATAACTTGCATCAAGTGCGATAAATATACGTTTTGAGAAAGGTCTCAAAGCTCTCCGCAACACTCTCCCCAACAGCATCTCTAACAAGTGGTACATCCACATTGCCTTGAGTTCTTGGTCTCCTGTGTTTCTTGGTAGAACTTTGCTGATTATCTTCTTCGGCTTCATCTCCAAAAGATAGGGCGTCTGCTGTGGCTCGTCTGGGGGTTCCCCTTGGAGTTCCTCTTGTGGGTGAATGTGTTAGATCTGGTGCGCTACTTGGTGGCAGCGATGAGGGAATAGCGAGAGGAGAAGAGGGACCATCTGAATCCATAGTTTGATAGAGATCAGAGTACAAGGGAATCGAGTCGACGCGACGAAAATTAGGCTCGGTATTGAGTTTAGGGTAGGTCATCTCGTGTCCACTTCTCATTGCAAGTCAAGTGACTGACATAAAGGTCACCTGACAACTAATAAATAATTTCTTCAAATAAATACCGAATAACAAATTATTTTGATCTTCAATACATCGACTTCGACTGTCGTGCTCAACAACTCCATGAATGACCTCGAACCTCTTAATGCTGCATACGTTGCAGATATACTCTCAAAACCTCCCTTTGTAACAATACCTGGTGTGATCAATGTCCGGGATCTTGGCTCTTACCCCTCAACTTCAAATCCAGGGAAGGTAACAAGACCTGGCTTTCTTTATCGTTCAGCGGAACTATCCAGCGTCACTGACGAAGGTCTGTATTTCGGGTCAATTCGCAATCTCAGCATGTTTATTCCTTGCAGGAAAGGCTCTCATTAAGCAATTGGGAATATCCAAAGTCTTTGATCTACGATCCGATACTGAAATAAAGAAATACAATTCTCCCCTCCCAGAAATTGATGGTGTAGAGCTTCTTCATACTCCAGTGTTCCAAACTGCAGACTATAGCCCAGAGATGATGGCCAAGTACGTACGTGCTACTAATGTGCCGGCACACTTAATCAGGTCCATTCATGTGATATCTATTATTCTAGGAGATACCAATTATATGCTAGTGGCAAAACTGAGGTATCTATGCCCGTGCTGTCCCGGCTTACTTACTAATATGTTTTGAAGGCTTTCATGGAACTATATTCTCAAATCTTAGATCACGGAAGAAATTCCTTTGGCGCAATTCTTCGTCATATCAGGGATAACCCAACAGAACCCTGCCTATTTCATTGCACAGCCGGAAAAGACCGGACAGGTGTTATCGCTGCAATCTTGCTAAAGGTGAGTAGAATTGTCATGATTGATAGATGACATGCACCAATAGGTATCTAGCTTTGTGGAGTAGAGAATGAGGTTATAGCGCATGATTATGCTCTGACGAGAGTGGGTAGGGAGCCTGCTCGAAACATGATTATGCAACGCTTGTCAAAGGAGCCTTTATTCGCTTCCAACAACGAAGCAGCATTGAATATGTTTACCTGCAGGTGTGTTTTCTTGCTAGACAAATGTTCAATGACTAAGAACACTGGTTAATCCAGAAACGAGACCATGATAGCATTTTTACAATTACTGGAGGGTAAGTATGATGGTGTAGAAGGATACATTAAACAAGTGGTTGGCCTGTCGGACGGTGACATTGATACTATTCGAAACAATATCCTCACTTCTGGCAGTTCGCGTCTCTAGGTCAATTCCCCTCAGGTATAGATGTCGTGTCATGAATGTATGTCATGGAATGGAACAATTTATGGGGCTCTCAAGGAGTACCTGCAATGTACCATATTCTGTATCATCAAAATTAGACTTCTTTCAATGTCCTTCGCTGGTCAATTACATGAAAGTGGGATAAATCAAGGTTTTCGGGCTGTAGTTGTCTCGGTTATCCGCCGTTGTTTCTGAAGTTGCTGAGCTGCCAGAGCTGCTTGTGCAACTGGTGTGAAAGTGGCGTTACTTTGTGTAGTACCCTGTAACCTAGATTTGGGGTTCAATGGTGAAAGGGCATTGGCTCGAGAGTTTTGATAATTCGCTCCAGCATTAGGTAATTCTCCTGTTACCCTTCGCCTGAAACCTGGTCGTCCAGCCGCTGTCGAGCGCCCCCTATCTCCGAAACCTAATCCATCATTAGGCTTGTCCAAATCAGAGAACCCGTGCAAGAAAGTAGATTCTGCGCCGAGAGCCTGCCTTCGTGCTTTTTCGTGCTTTGCTTGAATAGTCCGAAAGTGGAGAAGAAGTTCTTGCCATTTAATTTCATCACGACCTATCTTGGACCTGGTAGGTATTCCTCCGATGGTCCTGACAGTAATATGTTTGACATGGAGATTAAACAGTTGCTGAAAAAGACGTACGATTTGGGAGTAATATGTAGAAATCCAATAGAGTTGACAGCATTTAGACGGGTGCACAAAGAGGTAAAAGCTGAGCTTTGTGGAAGTAACATAAGTAGGCCATAGAGGGATTTGAAAAGATGAGGGTATTTCTCCGGCTCTAGCAATTGCAGACGTAGATCTAGGATCCAGGTTAATAGCTCGTAGATTGGAGAGCTCAGTTATTCTTACATGTAAACACTGGTGACTCAATCAACTGCACAAGCTTATCCACTTGGACCAGCATTTGCACTGTGATTTCCAAGTCTGCACTGTATTACCAATGATTCTCTGCCACAAATTTAAATCTTAGGAACTTACAAGATATACAGCAAGTTTGATGCATGTTCATAAGCTTGCGCCAGTAAGCAAAGCGAGAAGACTGAAACAGCATTGTGACACCAGGACCTATAAAGTGTTGTGAATAATGCCTGGCTATCTTGCTGCAGAAAGTTCGTAGATAAGTTACGATTATACAAGAAGTCAACAAAAAATGGGATTGACGTACCCGAGTTTCCAAACTTTTCAGACGTTTACGGAAATCAGCCAATTCAGGTGACGTGATTAGGATGAGGTTTAGTTTCTGGACAATGACACTAGCGAATTCCAGATCCTACAAGGCATGTCGAATGGGTTCTAATTATAGAAGACAGCGAGACATACATCTTCCTTTTCCAAAATTTCTGCAAATGTTCTATATATTTTCTCAGTGTTGAGGTTAAGACACAGCTGCCGGATAATTAGGCTCCCTCTTGTTTCAAGCAAGCGGCGGTCAGTGCTGAACAATTCGAGAAGGTTGATCATAAAAGCTTTAAAGTAGTTTTCCTCGGAACTGGACGAAATTTGCGCTAGGAGCTGTAGATCATGTTTGATAACCTGGTATCACAATCATAAGCAGATCATCATATACTGTATAATAGGTTTTGGCCACCTCCTCTGAGCTATCAGACAGTGTTTTCAGTAATGCGGGAAATGTGCCATCATCCATTGCCAAGATCTATACGTCAATTCAGCGGTGCATCCATAACAAACTTGAACATGCTGAACCTTCTTGGGAGCTTTCTGGTGAAGCATTATTAACCACTTCAGAGCTGCAACACGAGTAGCCTCATACTCGCTCAAAAATTGAATTGTCAATTCGTTTACTGTTGCTTGGTAATCAAATAGATCCGATTCTTCTGATAATTGGGAACTAGAGATGTTCTGCCCCGCTTGACTGGTCAACGATGCTGGAGAATGTGGCCTGCTGGGAACAGTGTTAGGAGGGATTATCTCCGCAGGAGGGGCCTGACGAGGTGTCAACGTCAAATCAGCGTTGCTAGTCCTGGGTCTCGGGAGAGTTGACGGTGGTGCGATGTAGTCCTGTTCAGGAGATGAAACCTCTTTAGAGGAAAGGGTATTAATTGTCGATTGTCTTGAGTTAGTAGTTGATGCTGTTGGGGTGGGTGACCTAGGCAGTTTTCCACTAGGTGGAGGTTTTTCGGACGTAAATCGCTGGGAAGCTGCTTCAACAGGGGATGGAAGCCTTTGAATTACGTTAAAGAGTAGTTTATTGGTACGAATGGCAGCTGATTGAATCATGGGAACGTGATGAGCCAGATTCGGGAGTATCGCTGGGACCAATCGTGGAGTAAAGGGAACCATGACTTCATGTGCAAAGTTAAGGAACTCTGCAAGCCAACGTAAGGCAGTTGACTGCTGTATTTCATCATCTAGAATAATCGTGATGGATACATGTATGAGGAAAGATATATGTTAGAGATAACTTACGGTCCGGGTCCAATTGTTGGATAAGAATTTCCGAAATTGCTGCATAGTCGATGCGTACTCCCTGACCAGGGATCCATGCTACGTCGGTCGTGTCATTCATACACTGTTAGTCATATATTGTAAGACTCACCACCGGTATCTCTATCGCCAATGTCTGACCCAGAATCCTCTCTGGAAGCAAACTTCCCGTTATTGATAGAATGTTCGTCATTCTCGGTAATAAAAACAGCTTGTTCTGAGGTCTCCAATGTAAGTTCGGGTAGCTTGTCGAGTGTATTATCGGAACGGCGTATTGACTCAGCGGGAGTTTTGTTTGTAGCATGTTCTTCAAGTTGCCGGCTAAGCACAGTCACGTCGCGTATTTCACGGAGAAAATCAGCAAGAAGATTTTCTGTTGCAACGCGAACATCTTCAGTTGGATCCGAAAGATACTTCCTGTGAAGACGTAAGAGAAGGAATGACCTCTACCCAATAACACTTACAAGAGACCTTCTAAAAATTCTGGAAGGTATGAAATGAGCTCGAGCTCAGGAACAGAGTCAAGAATGTTGATCCATGAGACAAGATAGCTCCGTGTAAAGGGACTAACAACGTATATCCGTTCCCGAAGTAAAGGGATGAAATGAGCAAGAGAAAAGGATTTCTTTGCTTGCTCTTGAGCGTCATCACCAAGACGCACCAAGACCCCACGAACTTCATCCCGCTCGTCCCTAATCTTCTCTGTTTCGGAATACTGTGGAATATAAACTGAAGCTGATTCCGCAACAATGTCTTTCAGAAGGCGGTCAAGCAATTCTGCACCATTCTTCACCGACAACTCTGCATCTGCTGCCAGCTGCAATGGATCAAAAAATCAATTTCTGCAGTGAAAAAGGTGTGAAAGATTTTGACCTTGCTCAAAGCATCGAATATGTCGTTGAAAAAGACCAGGACCTCCCCTTTAGATACTTTAGCTATGTTGTATAGGCATTCCGCTGAGAAGTACCGGATCCTGTTCTCTGGATCGACAAAACAATCCAAAAGGGGGCCCACGAACTTGTCCATGTATGGTGCCACATCTACTCCCAATGCAATGGCGGTTCCCGCAAGACCTATTAGACCTCCATTACGTATATGTAGAGGATTGGAACTGTTGCTGAACATTTCAACAAGTTGTTCGATGATCAAGCCGATTCGCCTATTGTCCCCTTGTAGATGGCATTCTCGTATCTGCCTTTG
Organism: Floccularia luteovirens; assembly: GCA_009739215.1. Classification (NCBI taxonomy): domain Eukaryota; kingdom Fungi; phylum Basidiomycota; class Agaricomycetes; order Agaricales; family Squamanitaceae; genus Floccularia; species Floccularia luteovirens. The sequence goes on from VSJF01000004.1 coordinate 690,697, forward strand.
AAATTCTGATAAGCAATCAATCTTTGACATTAACTCATACCACATACTTCTCGAGTTCAAGGGCTGCTGCTTTGCGCTTCTCGTAGATTTTATCGACGAGTTGCCTCGCTACTGCAGACTCTGAAAACGACTGTGATAAGTATGATATACATGAAATAGGCACAACTATATGTACCCATCCTTGATACGTATGAGCTTTACGGACGTTTGAATCAGTGTGAAGATGTAGAAGTTGACATTGAATAGTGTAAATTACCGGTTGAACAATGAGTGAGGTCACAGTGGCTATACAATTATATTTTACTTTCTTATGTAATGCAGACCATTCGAAATTCTTTGGAAATCCTGCAGACTAAACTTCTGAACGGAATGAGATGCTTGAACTGTGGATATAAAATTCCATTATTTTCTATATAGTCGGTGCATCCTAATCCTTCGGAGCCCTCTACATATTGTATCCAGCCGCTTTCCGAATAGATTTCAAGAGAATCTTATTGTAATCACCTCCTGCTTCCCACATAGAAAAACCTAACAATTTTTGTTCCGAAATGAAATGGCCTTTCGCTCTGAATGACTGAGAGATGAAAACATTAGTGCGTTATGCATCAGGGAAGCCACAGAACATACCTTTGCATTGTCAAACGATACCATAATTTCCGTTGCATTGTTGTAAATGTATGGCTGTAAATACATTTCACACAGGTATGATCCAAAAGCTCTGTAACTTACTGTCTGACTGCATTCGTCATAGCGATATGCCATCCCATCAACTGGTTTTCCGTGTACATCGAGGTAACCCCCTTGAATCAAACCCCAAAAGTCCACATTTCCACCAGGTTCTTGATACACACCACACACATCTAGACCTGCGGCATCATCCCAAGCGTCACCTGCAGGACTATTTTCTGGGTCGAATGGAGGGTATGCCACAAGTTTGGAAGAAGACCCGTCCTGGAACGCATCCTTGCTATAAACCTTGAATGAATGCCCATATGCTGGTACCCCCAACACGATTTTACTGTGAGGAAATCCTGTATCTGCCCATGCTTCTACCGCAGACCTAGCGGATCCAGCTTGTTTGTCTGCTGATGCACATTTATCATCCAGCGGCGCATTGGGCCCGACAGATGGACTCCAGGGTCCCCAGATGTCATAGTTCATGATGGCTATCCAATCGAGTAGTTGTCCAAAGGCAGAGAGATCTGCGAGAGGATTTCCATCCGGTCCAGCAAACGGCACAGTAGAAACAGCAGCAGACAAGGTGATATGCTTCCCAACTGGATGTTGGCGCAACTCTTGGAGGAACAGAAGATAATTTGTTGCGTCCTTGTCACTAATGCTGTTACACCCGATACCTTGCTTCCCAGGATATTCCCAGCTACAGAAGTGAATAAAGAATTATTAAGGATTTCAAGTGGTTAGTTCTTGTGAATGACTGACTCGAAATCAAGGCCATCTAATTGATGTTCATTCACAAAAGTCATTAATGTATTCACGAATGTAGTTCTATTCTTGACAGAACCAATATTTGATGACCAGTATCTTGAGCCCGTCCATCCACCTATTGATACAAGAACTTTGGTACCCTGCCCATACGGATGTTAGGGTTTCAAACATCATCATGCAATATTACTGACATGTTTATGAGCTTCAGATACGAATGAGGGTAAAACCTCTGGATTAGAGCCTTCCAAGCTCAGGACACCAACGTCTGGTGTTGTTTCCCTGGTGTGATATTTCAGTAATAGAAATTTGTTACACAGAAACCACTTACGCAAAGGCATATGTCAAATGAGTGTAACTTTTCCAGGGTATATCTTGAACAGAAAATCCCTGTGTAGCATGCCAGCCTGCAAACCATGCTGATGCAACCTTGGGGGGGAGAATTTCCGCTTCAAGAGTTGGAAGTGCACAGCTTACAGCAGAGAGGACTAGTGTCAACAACACTGAGGACAGCATAGTAAAAAGTAGTCAGAAATGTCGGGTTTTGCAACCTCATGTATAACTGCATATATAGGGGAATCTTCGCTGGAGAAGTCTCCTTGCATGACCCTGGTCTGCAAAGGAAGAAAAAGTACTGTCAGTACCACCCCAATTTAGTATAGAACTAGAAAAATTAGAATGTGTTGTCACTTCCTTAGGTTGTCATGTGCCAAGCGTGCCGGGCCGGGGTGGATCTTAATGACATTGGTTAATGAAGTGTGCCCGAACCCATGGATATAAGTTACTACATTCAATTATTTTCTATGTTGGTGCATACTAATCCTTCTAAGCCCCCTACACATTGTATCCAGCTGTTTTCCGAATAGATTTTAACAGGACTTTGTTATAAATCACATTATCACTGACATGAACAAGGGTAAAACCTCCGGATTAGAGCCTTCCAAGCTCAGGACACCAACGTCTGGTGTTGTTTCCCTGGTGTGATATTTCAATAATAGAAGTTAATACTCAGAAACCACTTATGCAAAGGCATATGTCAAATGAGTGTAACTTTTCCAGGGTATATCCTGGACAGAAAATCCCTGTGTAGCATGCCAGCCTGCAAACCATGCTGATGCAACCTTGGGGAGCTGCCCCCGAAAACTTCTGCTTCAAGAGTTGTAAGTGCATAGCTTCTAGCCGAGAGATCCAATGTCAATAATGCTGAGGACAGCATAATAAAAAGTAGTAGGAACGTCGGATTTTGCAACTTCAACCCCATGTATATCTGCCTTTATAGTGGAAGTGGAACCTTTGCCGAAGAAGTCTCCTTGCGTGACCCTGTACCGTAAAGGAAGAAAAAGTACTGTCAGTGCCGCCTCTGTTGGTATGAAACTGAAACATGTTGCTGCTTCCTTGGTAGGATCTGAGTTGTCCAGCGATGGTTACTGCCAAGCGTTCTGGCAGGGTCTAATGACATTAGTTTATGAAGCATCCGAGTTTCCAAATGCTGTAGCTTCGGACATGATGCATAGATCTTGAGAGACTTGTGCGTATTAATGCGCACAACTCACTGTGTACGTAATTCTACGTAAAAACCGCCAGTCGTAATTAATTCGACGACTCGATTTGACACAATGATGCAGAGCAAGGGGCACCATTATTTAGCGTTGTGTGATTCCAATGCATCAATTAATCCATCTAATAAATTAGAGTAAACATGTCAATCATAGTACCCATAAAAATCCTTGCTCAGAATGCACAAATATCTATATTCGTTATGACCCAAATCCAGCCGCTTTCCGGATAGAATTCAACAACTCATTGTTAGAGTCACCACCTGCCTCCCACATAGAGAACCCAGCTAATCCTTGCTGCGCGATGAAATTGCCCTTCGCTGCAAACGACTGCAAATGAAACACATTATTATGTCGTACTCACCTAGATCGAGAGCTACATACCTGAGTGTTGTCAAAAGACACCATAATTTGCGTTATTGTGTTGTAAACATATGGCTGGAATAATATATGAGATCAACATACGTAAACACCGCACTGGCTGGACTCACCGTTTGACTGCAGTCGTCGTAGCGAAATGCTATGCCTGGCATTATATTTCCGTTGACATCAAGGTAACCCTCTTGGATCATACCCCAGAACTCCATTCCTCCTGATGCGCCATCCCATGCATCGCCTGCAGGCTGGTCATTCGCATCGAATGGCGGATATAGCGAAAGTTCTGTTGTAGATCCATCTTGAAAAGCATCATTGACAGCTACTCTGAACGAGTGACCGTACGAAGGTACCCCCAGTGTAATTTTTTGGGGAGGAATCCCTGCATTTGTCCAGGCTGACACCGCAGACATAGCAGATCCAGATCGTTTGTCTGGGGGCGCACAGGCATCGTTGAGTGGAGCATTGGGCCCAACCGATGCACTCCAAGACCCCCAAACATCATAATTCATAATAGATATCCAATCAAACAGTTGTCCAAAGGCAGATAGGTCGCCTAGAGGATTTCCATCCGGCCCGGAGAATGGCGCAACAGAAACAGCGGCAGACAAGGTGATATTTTTCCCTACTGGATGTTGACGCAACTCCTGAAGGAAAAGTAGATAATTGGCTGTATCATTGACGCTAATACTGTTACTTCCGATACCTTGCTTCCCAGGAAACTCCCAGCTACAAAGCAATGTGAGATGTTAATAGAAGTCCACTATCAGTCTCGAAGAATGACTGACTCGAAATCAAGGCCATCTAATTTATGGTCATTCACAAAAGTCATTAACGTGTTCACGAAAGCCGTTCTATTCTCAGCGGAACCAACATTTGTTGACCAATATCTTGAACCTGACCATCCACCGACCGATACAAGAGCTTTGACACCCTGTTCATACACTCGTCAGGATGCTGAAGGATGCTTATGAGGTATACTAAGTCTACCAACATTTTTATGGGCTTCCCGAACGAAGGAAGGTAAAATGTTTGGATTTGAGTCGTTCAAATTGAGGACTCTAACGTCTGGTGTAGTCTCCCTGCGATGACTCTTAGAAATAACACATAACAAAAGGAAAACACTTACGCAAAAGAATATGTCATGTGGGTGTAACTCGCCCAGTTGATATCCTGGACATCAAATCCTTCGCCAGCATGCCACCCAGCGAACCAAGCGGATGCAACTGTTCGCGCGTTATGGCGACTGGTGACTCGTGTTCTGGAGGTAGGTAGTGCATGGCATCCAGCACAGATAGCTAACACTAACCACCCTAGAGACAATAAAGTCGATGAAGGTGACCTAGAGAAAGAAGGCATCACACTATAAGGAATAGAAGAAATTGTTAGCGAATTTTATAGTCCCAATACTGTATTTCTCATGGCGCGAGCATCTTGTCGGCAGATTGTGTTACCCCCACCGTGGGTGGGGAAGAAAAGTAATGATAATAATAGAATGCCATCAATTGATGCAGATATAAAATTAGCGAATGTATGTTGAGATTCTTGGTTGGTATATGAGTATGTTATCCACTGGAAGATATAACGAAAGTCCATTTCAGTTGTGTCTCCACGCTATGAGCTCGAAGAGAAATAGGGGATCATCGTTAGAGCCGAAGTCACCGTGCGTCGCGGAGCGTAGAACTTCTTGCTGTCCGGTCAAATTGTGTATGTGATGGGCACGATCATCAAAATTTTTTCATTTTCATTTTCATTTCTGATTCAGATCAGAACTGGCATCAAGCTTGTTAATATACTTATCAAACGATAACGGTCTGTGTACCCTGATCATAAGCAACAATAGCCACCTTGCGCTTAGCAATTGATGCCTTAACCGGCCGTGCATCCTAGGATGTAGTGCAATCAGCTAAAAATAGATGAAGTCCATAAAACTAAAATTACCTCAAATATCTCGTCTAGTTCCTCCCTTTCCAAACCAAAACGAGGTTAGAACCACACCGATTGAATTTTATTTCTTGACTTACAGTGTTCTTCCCTTAGTCTCAACAGCACAGAACCAGATTACAGCACATTCGAAAAGATCCCAAACAACATAAACGATATAGTACTATCAAATTATTGTTGAGTGAGATCAATATTCTGAAGACTAGCCTCGAAACTTACTCTCCACTGGATCTTTCCAAGAGCAATAGGGCCTGCATAAGTGTTGACGAAGGATGCACAACTTACAGCAAAGGCATAGCTGTGCGTGAGAGTGAGTTAAATTTTCGCATTTTCTTCTGAAATGACATACACTGCCATTCCTTTCGCCCTATCAGCATGATATTGAGATTATCAGTTAGCACACATCATAAAAATGTTCATTCTTACCGAGTATTATAATCAAGACATTCCGCGGGGTAGAGTGCTTGGAGAGGTGTATAGGTCAAGCTATACACAAATCCGAATAGAACTAAATCATCATTAATAAGCTTCAGTTCAGTGGAATAGAAAACCCTACCCACAGATGAAAGCGATAGCAGTATTGGCACCTTTTGGATTGGCACCATTGGTACCCCATTCAGCTGTACAACCTAAGGAACGGCATCATTTAATAGGTGATTACGATGAAACATGAAAGTTAGGTGAATTACCAGTAACAATCGCTAGCATTCCCGCACTACAAAGAGTCCCCCAAAACCACATAGTGCGTCTACCAACTGTCAAATGGTAGATTTTTGAGTCCGTCTGTTCGTTTATTTAGCAATAATGATACCTTTATCCGTTAGTGAGGTTCCTATCAAGGCACCAACCGCAGAAATAACAGTATTAACAAAATTTAGTGTTAGAGTCTCGTTTTGTGTAGTGACCCCAGCATTGGTGAATAGAATGGTAAGGAAGTAACTAGCAGAAATCAGAAAACGATATTGATACCGAATCGACAGGCCCTACCCTAGCCCATTGCCAGACCATTGCTACAAAACCTTTTTGAGTCATAGCAGACAAGACAATTATCATGCGTACCCCAAAAAATCCCATCAAAAGCATCATAAATGTTCGATACCTTGCATTTCGCGTATTTACGAGACCGGAGTAATCCCACCTTCGTGAATATAAATGCAGGAATGGAAATGAAAAACAAAGTGCAGTCTCACCAACGCTTGTCAGAAGCATCTAATTTCACTGCTTCTTCATATTCCTTCCATTCGAGAAGTACAAGGGGAGCATTTTCATCACCATTCCCATGATACTTTGCGAGGATTTTTCGTGCTTCTGTACTGCGACCGTTTGCAATTAACCATCTCGGCGACTAAAGAGAAACAGCTTTTTCATTTATCGTGATGTATAGAATCAAAATTAAGACTCACTTCTGGAAGAAGGAACGAAAAAATAGCCAAAATACCGGCAGGTGCAATCTGGATCGCAAGAGGTGCTCTCCATGATGTGGTACTATTTAGGCGGCCAGTGGCTATGGTGATTCCAGCTAAAATATATGTATATATTCAGAGATGATTTCAAAAATGAATTTTAAAAAAAGACCGACTGCATAGAATAGAACCAGAATAATAGAAAGCTAATGGGATGGTTAGCCAGGTATTTTTCAGAATTAAATAGTGGATTACTGTTATATCTAAAGAAGTCCATATATTAGATCGAGAAATGCTATAGATGGCGTTAACTTACAATCCAGTAAGCCTGCCACGCCACTGCATCGGGTAGTGATGAGCGTTGAGAGATTGAATGACCAATTTAAAATTTACCTGAGGAGGCGACATTTCCACCACATATGAAGGTGCAGCAGTTGTCGTTATGGCCACACCAAAACCAAGAACAAAACGTCCAGCAAGAAGGTAGTCGACGCCCCTAGCCACGGTGATGACAATGGCACCTGAACAAGAAGGGGTTATGGTTGCTCTTTGGTATACTTGAGTTTATTACAGACCAACGATAATAATAACACTACCGAGAAACTGTTTGGTCAAACAGTAAGCAGGTTATAGCAGAAAAACAACAGGAAATAAACCGCACCATCCCGCCACGACGGCCAAATCGATCAGCAACGGGTCCTGCAATAGTCACTCCGACAATGCTGCCTAGGTGAGGTACGTAAGATGATCTTTACATTACATCTTCTGTTATATACCTATTGAGTACTTGCAAGATGTCAGCACATTGCGATTATTTGTGGTTCCTATCGCGTACAATTCCAAAAATAATAGCAGTCGTTGACCCCACACCACCACCAGCATCCACTCCGTCAATACCAAAAAAGGTCAGATATTGCCTACCAGGATAGCGAGTCAACATAAATTCAGATAGTCAAAATCCGACACATACTTCATTCCGTTAACAGCACTCATAACTGTTCATCATTCGATCGAGAAGTTCAAACCTACGTCTTGTTTTACTCACCGGAACCATCAAAACCATTTGATAAACTTCCCATGAACGCAACCAGAAGAATGAGAAACAGTTGGATTGATTGCCGGCTGTATGGACTGAGTTGTGGACCCGTCGAGAGGGCGAGCGCATAATCCGCGTTCATAACCTCAATGACTTTAGCATCTTCAGTAACATCATTTTTCAACAGGTTTGGTTGGTTCTTCTCGGTTCCGTTATGTATCACATCGCGCAAGTCTTTCTCGCTCGACGGATTCGACATTATTGAGTCGGGCTAAATTAAGATTGTGAGTTGTACCACGAAAGTTTTTTAATCCGAAAGACTTTATATGGTTCGTTTACGACGTCCTTGCGAACAGTTGAGGTTTTTGTAACTATAAAGCGTAGTTATGGATTAGGTGGCTCACCAGTCACAATCGCAAGAATGGTCCGGAAAGTGAGGATCTTATTGGTTAGCTATCATGCCACATCCGCGGTATCAGGAGGGACGTCAGCCGGACAAAGAACTTCTAGTCAATTTGTCGACTTTGCAATCAGACATAGAAGCATTCGGTGTGATGTCGGTAATGTACCGCATGAATGACTGCTCCATTTGCAAGGGTATGCTATTCATGTTGTGTTTATGCCATGGTAAACATGAAAATGGCTGATGGTCATAAAAGGAAAGGGCCTGGCTGTTACTTTGTTTATCGTGAATCAATCATTTGTTACTTACATATAGCCATGAACATCGTTGAAAGTCCTCGTGTACTAGCAATGAAGGAATGGCTTCGAAGACATGGGGGAGGTTTTCATCCGAATGCCATCTACAAAGAAGGTATCTTTCAATATCGTCTACCCAACCGTCGCATGACCATTCCCTGGTCCACTCTATCTTCATTTACTTGTCAACCTTGAACTAGAAGCATCGTCCGGCTGTTCTATTGTGGCCGGTGGGGAAATATCGGACGACACAACAATCGTTTCTTGTCCGTTTGACCTCGCAATTACCCAAGACATTGCAAAAAATGCACTCCATAGTATACTCAACAGAGCCGACCCTGACGAAGTCACTGCTGATTGGACAGAACGCCAGTGGATTAGCTGCTACATATGTTTTCATTGGATTTTTCCAGAAGAGATGTGGTTTTCTCAATTCTTTGTTAGAGGAAAATCTGTTCTGAACAAATTTACCAGTGCCCCAGCATGTTTGGCTCATTTTCGCTATCTGGATACACTCCCATCTTCTGATAAACTTCGAACGTCCCTTCATTTTACATCTTTAGAGCTACATATGCTTCAAGGCACAAATCTTTATGGAGCTACAGTCGATCGAGAACGCAGTTGGCGCGAGGAATGGAGACAGTGTGTGGATCTCATATCAAGTACGAATGAGGCATGGGGCGCAGGACTTACTTGGTTAGTATTTACTGGAACAGTCTCCCCAGATCACAATGAAACTCAATTGCCATAGGGAGAGGTACCTAACAGCTTCCACTTACTTATCGTCCAGGGCTTTCCCTTCGTCTCTTCTATCCCCAGTCCCTTCTCTTACTCCTTCCCCCTCATCTGGTCCTGTTCTTATACCAGGTGTGGACTCCCTTAACCATGCACGCGGACAACCTGTATCATGGGTTGTCTCTTATCCAGGTCGAAATGCTCCCGAGATAAAAGTCCCGAGTCTTTCCCTTATCCTTCATGATTCGACACCCGCGGGCCAAGAACTTTTCAACAATTATGGACAAAAGTCTAACTCAGAACTCATTCTTGGCTACGGTTTCTCACTTGCTGAGAACCCAGGCGATACTATCATTCTAAAAATAGGTGGTATTCAAGGAAAGAAGTGGGAAATAGGGCGCGACTCCGTGGGCGTGGATGGACTTTGGGATGAGATAGTCCACACGCTCTGTGGAGAACCTGGTGTAAACCCGACTTATGAGGACCAACTAGATGCCTCCGGTATGCTCCTTGACATGGTCCAAAGTTTGCACGATCGTCTGCCAAAGCCAAGTGCCCATGATTGGACTGGAATTCGTCCAGATGTAGCTTCGATGATAACAAATTATGTGCAGGGTGAGTCTATTGTTTAATCACAAGCAATGAGTAATCGAGAAAGTTTGGAAAAGGTCAAGCCGATATATTGGTTTCCCTGATGGACTTTGCGCGAATAAAGGAGCGAATTGCAATAAAAATAGCACACGAAGAAGGAATAGAACTTATCCTAGAAGACTAAATTACACATCTAATTAGTAACAAACAACTCACGCCCCCCAGTATATGTCAATATCCATTATTTCATAATATACGGGACAAGAAGATTCTTTTCTCGGGTTACATGGTTACAATCCATTCCAGACTAGTGTTTTCTTTAGTTCGAGATCTCCCGTCAATCTGATGTCTGACGAAGATGCTGCGACATGTATGGTGAATAAGCCTTCTTCCGCAATCCAATGCTCGCTTCTATCATCATAGAATCCAAATGCTTCCCTATCAAATAACACGCTGCATTTCTTTGATTCCCCAGATTTCAAAATGACTTTTGTAAAACCTTTCAACTCTTTTGGCGGGCGAGGAAGGGAAGATTTCTCGTCTGAAATGTACACTTGAACGATTTCCCTGCCTTCAACTTGTCCCGAGTTTTGTACAGTGAATGATACAGTGAACGTGCCATATTCTGAGACGGGAGAAATATTCAAGTCTGTATACTCGAACTGCGAATATGAAAGTCCATGGCCGAAGGGAAAAAGCGGCGAGATATTTTTTGTATCGTAACCGCGATACCCGACGAAAATCCCCTGAATAGGGTTGAAACACTTGAACTATTTGATGGACTTTGGAGACGTCGAGAACATACCTCGTTATAGAGGATTTTACCAAACTCTTGACCCTTACTTCCGAAAGAGGGATAAGACGGGTTATCCTCCAAACGCTTCCTGTTGCAAGATCAATTTCTATGACTAGTAAAACGCTACGCTGACGACTCACGGATATGTCAAAGGTAGTTTTCCTGAGGGATTTACTTTGCCAAAGAGCACGTCAGAGAGACCGTTTCCCAGCTCATTACCACCATAGAATGCCTATTAAAAGTGTCAGAAATGTTTCAGCGCATGAAAGACTTCGTGAAATACTTGGATGATGGTATTTGCTTCGTTTACCCAAGGCATTGTAACAGGAGTTCCAGACTGGTTAACAACCACCGTTTTCGGATTAGCACGGAGAACTTCTGAAATGAGGCGATCGCTTAGACCGGGCAGGCTAAAAAAAATTCAGACTTCAGGATTTATTTTCAACGCATGTATGTGCAGTTTCCTCACTCCATATTAGGGCGATCAAAGCCTTCGCTTTCCAAGCTTTTTCAGATCCGGGGTCAGCGACAGTAAGAGAAGCAAGATGAATACTTACTCATGATTAAGACCCACAACGAGAATCGCGACTGTTATCGAAGGGATGTCAGAAGGCACGAACAAGGATATAACATATCAATCTGACCATCTGCGTTGCTCGCCAATTGTACGGCTCTTTGGATTTCCTCATTGTCGACGATCTGACGAATGCCACCAATACGAATTCCACCCCAGCAAACAAATGGGGCTCCACGGGCAGCAAATTCGGCATTACACAATCTGACTTCCAGGTCATATTGTTGGCCGGACTTCAAACCTTTCACCACTCTACGGAGGTCGACAGTACCGAGACCAAAAAATGCTTCACCTTGTTCTGGATTGTTACTCAAATCCACAACAAGTTTATTATCAATGAATAGGTTGCCGGTTCCAGTAATATTCATTCCGAATTCCCAATCGCCATCCTCATCAGGGGTGAATTTGGCAGTATACTTTATCGGTGTGAGCAAAGTGGAATGTGACAAGACACTGAAAATCATACGCGCAGCCAGCAAACAAAGTTCACTTTAGTTTCATCCTAGAGGGGAAGTTCAGGAAGTTAGATCATTTTGCAGAGTAATAAACTTACTATTCCATCCATTAGGAAACAATTTGTTCCAAGAGTTGATGTGCTCCACACGCTGTTGCTCAATGGCTTGCCAAGGTCTGCTGAAATGCTAAGGAAGTCAGGCGATGGTGCTTCATTCCAAAACTCAATAAAAGCTCCTGGTTGTCCATCTGTCTGATGGACATACGAATCAAGGAGAGGCAAATATTTGTGAGATGTTGCCCCAATGGTGTAGCTAACTTCTGCTCCTATTTCTTTGGCAGCAGCCTTGATACCTTCAAGAGGCGATACCGTGTACGTAGATAGAAGTTGGGCTGAGCCTCCTCCAGAAGTCATAGCATGTTTAGCATTTGGACCGATTACTGCAATGGACTTGATAGAGCTCGAGAAAGGCAAGAGCTTTTGGTCATTCTTAAGCAAAACAATGCCGTCGGCAGCTGCTGCTCGCAATAGTCGACGGAGATCTGGTGTGTCAATAGATTCTTCCGGGCCATTGAAGGGGATACCGGACTCGCGAGCGTGTTTTAAGAGTTCAAGTACCTGGAGAAACAGAGCTCGCTCAATGAGGATGGGAAGCAGTAGCCAACGGAAGAAATACCTTGCGGACGCGGGCATCTATATCACTGGGAAACACTTTCTCGGCAATAAGGGCTCTCGCTAATGCCTTACCGCGCATAACAGATGGTCCCCTAACGGAGATTCAGTAACTACTTAGCATGTATGTTTGCGTATCATACGGCATTTCCAAATCTAACCCAGCCTTGATACTTTCTGTGGTGCTATATACACCAGTCCAGTCACTCATTATCAGTCCTGGATCGAGTTCAGTTAGGAGATATTAGATTCATCGTGTAGTGGAGATACTTGCCCTTGAATCCCCATTCCTAGAGCGAAGTATATGTAATTGTTGAATTTCACAGGCGCATACTCGGGTATAAAGCAGACTAACTTTGCGCAAGATGTCATCTAGCAACCTTTTGTCTTCCGACACATGAACACCATTTACGCGGTTATATCTAATTTTGCAATGATGTTTGTACTTGTCATAGTCTCAATGAAAAAAGATCGTACGCCGACATGATTGCTCGAGGACTTGAATTTTTGATTGCAATTTGAAAAGGTTTGAGGTAAATCTCTCGCAAAGCACGCTCGCTCACATCACCTGTTAACCAATACATCATTTACCTCCCAATTAAAATAAGGATGGCAGTACTGCTTATGGAGAACCTAAATATCACAGATATTATTATCAATAATTCAAATTTTGTTGTATGCGTAAGTACCTTTGGAATTCTTGATCATTTGCAACGAAATGCTTGATGGTCGCAGTAACCCCTTTAGACTGGAGCCCATTTATGTATGCCGCCGCAATAGTTCCATTCAGATGAGGATCTTCTGAGAAAGACTCGAAACCACGACCACCAAGTGGCGACCGTTGGATATTGACGGTGGGAGCTAGCAATACATGACAGCCTGGGTTGTTTGGTCAGCCTGCTAAAATTATTTCGTGTTTATCAAACCTACTCTTTGCGCGCGCTTCATCACCCAAGGCTTGTCCAATTTTTGTCGCCAATTCAATATCAAAGGAACAACCAAGACCCGTTGATGAAGGGAAACAGCTTGAAGGCACTCCATTGAAGACTAGAACATAAAATATTAGCTAATTAGAAGAATAGTGGGAACCAAAATACATTCGCAACTTACATCGAGTCCCTCTCACGCCATTCGGCCCTACAGCTGGTGAACAGGACTTCCAAGGAATAGAATGGGTCAGTTACCATCGCTAAACCTCATAGAGGATATCCCAGCCTCTGGGACTGGCTCAGTGTGCCACCAACCCTATGCAGGAGCAAATTCGTTACAGTGTGTCGATACTACAACCATTGAATCCTAGTGGAGCACTGACCAATCCAGTCAATAACTTAATTTTGTCCTGTATCGAAAGCTTTGCCAAAACTGCATCAACATCGAAATCGCTCGACATACTTGTTGTAATTGTATTGAATAGAGGGGGATCTACGGTAATTTGGGAGCCATTGTGTCTTATAACGGTGAATCTTCGGCAATGTAAGTCATGGGGTTCTGTATTACTATGCAAGTCACGGAAACCGTAGTACTAATAGCGTTTATGTCCCATGTCAAAACTTAAGACAGTGAGAATTCTGAGGCTTAGCTGACGTGAACGATAGTATGAGAAAAAGAATTGGATTATTCAGCCAACGTCACCACGTGAATTCCTGGGGAACACCTTCACATTAAGTCTATATCCATCACTTGTATGTGTAAATTGAAATGAGACCGAAAGTATGCGCTCATATCTGGCCTTGTCATGTCCTCATCTCAGTGTTGACAGTAAACCAGCCTGTGAGGGCAGTTATCTGACAAACACTTGACATCTCGGGGCGCAGTTAATGCGCCACCACGACGTATATAATCATTGCGCGGAGCCGTGATAGCACTGCACTCACCAGCCCATAACTTTCATTCAACCATGATGCGAAGTGGCTCTTACAGCCTTGTGGAATTATTTATATTGAGAGTAATTATGATGTACATGGGGCCATAACTCATGCAAGAGGACTGATTAACCTAGTTCAAAATGGCAGGTAAGACAACGTTGCGAGAAAAAAGTGGTGGACCATACTTAATCAGTGAGGGTTGAGGATTACTTCGGGTGAATCCAACATATATTATAAAAGGTATCCAAGCATAGTGCAGGACAGTCTATAAGCGATTGCAATGCATGAGAGGCTCGTTGCACATTCCGATGATGAAATGAGAAATCGAAACGTACACGTCCAATATCAACAGCTTTCACGATACGTTCCTGCGGGTACAGCATGAGCACTGAGTGGACCAGTGAGATATGATGTGGTATTAACCTTTGTGTCTTCTGAAGGCATGGCTGCAAATTGTTTTGGTGTTAGATGTGTTGTTGACGAATTGAACTGGCGATGAAAATAAAAACGTCGGCAGTTGCCGATGCCCAACTTTTTTGAATTTAGGCAATCTTTGTGATTTGGCCTGACCATTGCAAAAGATGCCTTTGGCACTATCATCCTCCGCGATTCACGTACAGGGCTCTTCTTCAATCGATGGGACACAGCATACTCAGTAAATACCTCAAAGTTGGATTTTCAACGTAATCATCGACTGATCTACCTAATTTTACAGTCGCACACCGACTAGTGTTACTGTACACCCTGTCGCTCTCTTTTCTATACTCGACCACTATCTTCGTCGCTCGGATTCCCAGGATCGTGTTATTGGGACACTCCTAGGTACACGTTCTGAGAATGAGGTTGAAGTGAAATCGTCATTTGCTGTGCTACATAGCGAAACGGATGAACAGGTAGCTGTAGACATGGAATATCACCAAACGATGTATGATTTACATCACAAAGTGAACCCGAAAGAAGTCATCGTGGGATGGTGAGTATTCTAAACCAATTGCGATACCAATATATCTAGCCCATTCAGGTATTCAACGGGAACTAACCTCAATACATATTCTGCCCTTATTCAAAATTTCTATTCACAAGAAACCACACCATACCAAGCTATTCACATTGCCGTTAACACAGGTGTTGAAGAAGGTCAGGAGGCTGGCGTAAAAGCATACATAAGGTTAGTTATATGTAACAATGTTCAGGGCGCCACTAATATTTTGTGCAGTTCACCTGTTGGAGTTTTCCCAAAACCTGAGAATTGTGTATTTGTACCAGTTCCTGTTGAGCTTCGTTTCCACGAAGCAGAACGTAGCGGAAGTGGGTTCTTAATTTTTGCGATTCAAATTGATGTTTATACATTTTTGTTGTACAGTTGATTTACTAACAAGCACCGCGTCTTCGTCGTCGTTGACATCACCACCGCAGCCGCTTGCTGACCTCGAAGTTCTTGAAAAATCTCTATTATCTGTGTCGGAAATGCTTGATCGGGTTCTGACATATGTAAAAGCTGTTTTGGCCGGTGAGAGAAAAGGTGACCCGGCCATTGGTCGATATCTTATGGACACTCTCGGTGCAAGTACGGATGATCTCGAAAAAGGCGGTTTCAATGCCAGTTTACAGGTGCGTGTTCATTGCCGACATTATTTTCGCACGTCCGTGGTAATAATGATGTTTTTTTATATCACAGGATACTTTGATGATATCCTATCTCGCCAATCTCGTCCGCTCGCAAGCAGAGGTCTCATCACGATTAGCCCTTACTATGACACCATAGATATTGCGCTGGTCGCTATGCATGTACCCTATTATGACAAGCAGAATCAAATTCATGATAGGTTTACTAGCTGTTGAAGATTCGTGAGTGTTGGAGATCATGCCTTGTAGCTAGTATTTCGCCCAAGGGCCATGTATTTGCCGGGCCCTGCTCCGTATCGTCAAACTCCGTGCTTGAGTTCTCGAATAGTCCTGTTTTAAGATCCTTGCACCTAGCAGTAGTAGTCGACACTAGTGGTCGTACTGTATGTAATAGGATTTGTTGGGCAACATATGGACCAATATCATTTAATCGGATTGAAGCTGATAACAACCCCCTAGCATGAAGAAATAGGTGAAGGTATTGAGAACGTTCTGAGAAAATTAATCAACAGGCCGTCACAGCTAACGGAAGTAACAACTACCTAAAGATAAATCAAGAGCAGCTGTCAAAGCGCCCCAACAGGTGGGTAAGTGCCCAGAGACTTCCTCCCTTCTTATCAGCAACTTAAACTGATCTAGCAGAGAAGCCATTTTAGATTCGCAATCTCGTGACATAGTGTCTACACCTGGGAAAGTGGGTAGGGAAAGTGGCCGCGAGAATCCTTTTGAATAGAGAGTGAGGAGCGCAACTCCTTGCGCTCTTGATGCCCTTCTTGCAACATGATTGAGAGTCATAGCATCGTATAATTCATCCAACTCGACAAGTTTCTTGATAGTCAGATCCAATGTACCATCTGTGCCATCTTTGCTCTGTCCAGATCTATATTCAGCCACGATGCGATGTGCATCAGAAACAAATGGGAGTGCACTGTGGGCATAGGATGTGAGACTGTCCTGGACGAAATTGACGATACTGGACACAGAAGATGCAAAACCGTGCTTCACGAAGGACTCGAGACCTGAGGAAGCCACAAACGAGCCCGTAGGGAGATTGCTATCTGATAACAGCAGGAGAATGTAGGTCTCATCGTCGTCGTTCATATCATCAATGATAATATCAATAGAGCGGCCCGTAATCACATGGTCCGGACTCGGGGAGAGCAAATCAATGACGGAAAGGAAGGGAACTCCGAAGCACGTGATGAGATCCGGTAGAGTTGAGAGGAAGCGTATTTCCGGCGGTGTTTTGCTGTAGAACGACTGTTGCTTGTTTGTCACTAATCCGCCATCCCTTGTCATCAGCCCTTATAATCCCTATATTTCTCTTCCTGTTTCATCAACAATGAAGGCAGTCGGTGCAGCTAAATCGTCTCTGCGTACCCGTTGTCCACCGCTGCCCCTGAATCAGAGGGCCAGATTATCTACCATTCCTACACAACCACTCGCTCTTCACCACAGACTAGGAATCAGGCCCAATTCTTCTCTTGCTGTCGAACCACAAAACGGTTTCTTAGATCACTCTATATTCAATAACTCCAAGATCCCAGCTTCTAATCAACCTAACAGGAACACAATACAAGATGGTCAGTCTTCATTTCCTACTCTCTTCAAACATTTCGTTTATTTCATTACAGAATATGTCACTCCATTGAAAAGATATCACGAGCTCATAGATGCTGGAGTCCTTCGTGGAGATGCTCATCAAACACGTATCATCCAACAACTGCAGGATCTGCATGACCAACTGGCAAATTACAACCCACCTCATATACCAGACCTTTCCAAAGCTGTTTCTCTGGTGCGTGTTTGTGCAGCTGAAAATTTTTGGCCCGCTTGACGGAGTTCCGTTGCATCCTAGCTATCCCGCTTTTTTATCCGAGAGTCATCAAGCCCCACCACCCCCCCGGAAACTGCTCCCAAGGGTCTATACCTCTATGGAGATGTCGGGACGGGCAAGACTATGCTCATGGATCTGTTTTATCAGACACTTCCCCCATCTCTCACTCGTAAACGCCGCGTCCACTTCCACGCCTTCATGATCGATGTGCACAAGCGCGTCCATGCTGCAAAAATAGCCATGGGCATCAATGGTGGCGATCCCATACTGCCTGTAGCGCGTGACTTAGCCAATCAGGCATCTGTGCTTTGTTTCGATGAATTTCAGGTCACCTACTTTCACATACGTTCTCACACATAGTCGTCCTCACACATCTTATAGGTAACAGATATCGCGGACGCCATGATTCTTAGAAGGTTACTAGAGTCGCTTCTTAATTATGGTGTGGTTTGTGTAATGACATCCAAGTTAGTAATTTAGTTCTATTCTTTCCATTGTGCTCACCTCTTTTGATAGTCGTCACCCAGATGACCTGTACAAGAATGGAATACAGAGGTCAAGTTTTGTTCCAGCAATTGAGTTGCTAAAAACACGATTTGACGTGACTGATCTCGATTCGGGAACTGGTGCGTCATTTTTTTTTCCATTAATTTATTAATATCTCTTTATCTTATCCAATTCAACCTGCGTCTAGATTACCGTCGCATTCCCCGTGCCCTATCGCACGTTTATTATCACCCTCTCACTCCAGAGAATAACCAAGAAATAGAGAAGATATTCAAGTCATTGACCTCTCAGGATCCAACAGACCCACCGATATTAAATCGTAAAATCACTACGTGGGGTCGCCAACTAAGTATTCCTGAAAGCACTAGCACAATTGCGAAGTTCAAGTTTGAAGACCTTTGCGGCCAACCTTTAAGTGCCGCTGATTATCTGGAGGTAACGAAAACTTTTAGTACAGTTTTCCTTCTGGACGTACCGAAGATGGATCTGGGTCAGAAAGATCTTGTTAGTACCACCAGTTTTGTAGAAATTCCGATCATTTCTCATCTACCAATCTAGGCTAGAAGATTTATCACGTTTATCGATGGTATGTTGCCTTCATTTTGGCTTCTTGATTCTTTTTCACCTTGTCTCGTCAATTAGCTTGTTATGAGAGCAAGGTATTTTTACCGCTAACTTTTTTTGTTTGTTATCTTAATTTACAACCCTGCATAGACAAAGCTTTTTGTTACCTCAGAGGTACCCGTTTTCAAGGTGTTCTCCGATGATCCGTCAAGCTCGGGCCCGAATGCAATCTCTGATCATATGCGTAGCGTCATGGATGATCTTGTGAGTATCTCTTTAGCACATGACCTAGCCTCAACTTACATCTCATAACAAGGGGCTACCTAATGAAGTCGTTGGTAATAGTTCTATTTTCACCGGAGAAGAAGAGGTGTTTGCCTTCGCCCGTGCATGTTCACGTCTTGTGCAGATGGGTAGTAAGGAGTGGGCAGAAACTGCTGGACAAATGTAGAGCGGAGATCTTACACCGATCTAGAGTTGATCTATATTTAATTACTAACACTCACTTAAACGGAGCATTCACAGTACTTGCACACCCTTCAGACATTTAAACCACATGTAGTTTTGATTTAGTTTATAATTGCCTTGTACTTTTTTTCACTTTGACTCAAAACGGTTTGTGTTAGGAATAACAGTGTTCATTTCATAAAGAATCATATTTATTGTGGTACATGTAATTCTCGGAAATAATACTTGGGATGTTGACCAAATCCCACGAGAAATTCCGAGCAGCAGCAATAAACAATTTACAAGTTGATGTTGACCGGGTTGCATCCAACAGCGATGATACCATCTAAAATGTAATCAGTGTTAGTGATGAAGATATTAACATAAACAAAAGTCCAGCGAAGGCTGCGTTTGACTGACTGAAGCTAGCGTCCTCGCAGCAGACGGTTTGAGAATTGCTAGAGATCAAAGTCAGGATAAAAATACGTCTGAGTTTTGTTATAATTAAACTTACCAGGAGGTACCCGAGAGGAGGATGGGGCTGCAGGTAATACCGATAGCGACGGTGAGATCTTCGACGACAACGCCCAACAACCCCAAGAGCTTAGAAGCAGTGGCGTCGCTGGCTGGCACAACACTGTCGCAGCATTGAATTGAGCCGGTACTACCGGTGCACTGGCTTGCAGGCACAGTGTTGGAGGTAGTAGGAGTGGCAACCGCAAGGGTAGAGAGAGCGAAAAGAGCACTGAGAGAGGCAAGTTTGAATTGCATGGTGAGATTGGATGCTTTGTTCGAATGATTTCTGAACGATGCCTTTTAGTTGCATTTCAGACGGGTTTTTATACCTCCTCGTCTATATCTCTCTTTGGGGTTATAGCACCCAACAATTTGGCGAGGATATCAGACATCATAGGACCCATGTCGAAGTGGAGCGGAACAATTATGAACACGGGTATGAATAGAGGAATAGCGGTGGAAGCGCTACTTTAAACAATGCAAAAAACATTGTTCTTAGTACCCTGACGATGATTTTGAATGCATAATGACCTGCACATCAAATAGAACCGTGGAGCCAATGTCATTGATTGTATGTCTGTGTGATCGGAATTGAGTTGATTTTTTGATCGCCAGTTATTGACCGATATCATTGGCCCGTGGCCCGCTTCTATAGACACATGCTGACACGGATGTCAACAGACAGAAAATTATATCACAATTATGAAAATCATGTGGCCGGACTTGGCTGAGGCTGGGGACTCACTGAATACATAAGAAGCAATATCTTAGTAAAAGAAGGAAGCTCTCCGATCAAAATCAAACCGCAGTTAATATCAAGACTTTTACAACCTCTTGGCAACAAAAATAACAAACTCCCGACCGTCTTGCAGTTTCCTGCACAGCTGAGAAACCTTGTGGCAGATATTTTGTTTCGAAATTTAGGGAATTTTTGTATTTATATGGCATAAAGCTGTGCTTTAAGCACAGCCAAACACCGCCAACTCAACTTTCAGGATCGTATTCTAAAATTAGAACTTTTTTTTCCTTTTCAATTTTGTTCAACGAATACGAGATATTGGTCGCCATCATTCACATAGCAAAGACGGTCATTCATTCAAACAATAGTATTCAACATTGTCTATTATGGTAACCTAATTTCTGATGCTCCTCAGGATTCCATAATTATCGGACTTGATGGGTTGACACTGCCTACAAGTTGATGTTGACCGGGTTACATCCAACGGCAATGACACCCTCTGTAAAGGTCATCAGATTCTGTGTCACACTTGACAAAGCAAAATTAAAGCTTATGGGTGCTTACTGAAGGAAGTGTCGTCGCAGCATACGGTCTGGGCAGAGCTGTTGAGTGTAGGTTAGAAACAATTTTCGCATGGCACATAACTGTGGCATTCACCAAGAGGCGCCGCCAGCGACAATGGGGCTGCAAGTGATACCAACCAAGACGTCGAGATCTTGGAGGACGACACCTAAGAGACCAAGAAGAGTGGTGACCGCTGCATCCTTAGCGGACTCCACACTGTTGCAGCATTGCAAACTGCCAGTGGTGCACCCAGTCGTCGGCTCATTGCGACGAGCTGGAGTGGCAACCGCAAGGGTAGCAAGAGCGAGAGTAGTAAGAGCAGAGAGGTTGAATTGCATGTTTCTTGTGGTATGTGACGTTGAAGAACTGTGAATGTCCTGTTGAAAATTGGAAGAAAGTACGCCTCTTTTATAGCTTTTTTGAGCTTATGTCGCTTCCGTTCATCTCTAACTGGAAACTAACAAACGACAAGAAAAGGAATTGAACGCATGGGTCTTCTCTCACAATGAAAACAAAAGCAACCAATATCAAACGGGGTTTTTTGGATAAGGATGGCAAGTGGAGCAAACTATGGATATTTGCAAGAGTTGTAAGAGTGTCATGTTGCGCGAAGACTCGGATTTATTTTCAATGAATAGGTCCAATGTATTACAACAACGGAGATAGGCCGAAGGACCTTCAAAAGGAATATGAATCTCACTCCGTGTCCCAGGAACATCAAACACATACATAAGTTGATTATGGAGCCAGAGTTAACATAATGACCAGTCGGCCACACATTTTTCACCATCGAGTCGGGGAACCGGATTGACTGGTTTACGAACAAGTACAGCGTCTGTCCCGCAGAAAGCCTTACTATCCGCTAGACTCTACGCTGAAGCCGTCCTGTCAATGCGCTGAGGAAAATAAGGGTGTACGCGTGCCTTCTTGACAGTCGTGGGTGATCCTATACCAGTCGCCGTCCATTTTGAATGCTCTGACGTCAATTCTTCTTTTCGTTGATCATCAACGCCGATTAACCTGCGACGCCTAGATCCTTTAGGCCGAGGCGTTTGACTTAGGCAATGCCTCATTCTTCTGACTGCGCGTGATGAGCCTGCTGAAAGTTGATGCTAGAAGATTCGTATGAGAATATTCTGTTGAACATAGGCTACACACATGACACATGTCATTCCATCTAAACACATAAATGGAGGGACGAACATCACTGTATCAAATCTTTTCCCCAGAGAATGTGATCGAATGCCTGCGAATATGACAGAAATGACAGGTGGAATCACCCTTATGATGCACTGCAGACAACATAAGACAACATAGGAAAACTCACATTGAGGAAATTACGAAGTTCAATGGAAGCTATACTTAGGAGTAGTTTTAATCGGATCTCCGCACCCAAGTTACTAATTATAGAGAACAGCAGTCTCGTCTCGACTGTCTCCCTGGGTAGAATTCTGGGGTGACACTTCCTTCCAACATATGTATAGTGGATGGTATCGAATCAACTCTTTGACGAAATCAGGATTTCAAACTGGTGGGCATCGTACAAATCACGTTTTAAGACAAGAATTTTTTTTTTAAATCATGCTAAAATATGAGCAAGTCAGAAACAGACTCTTTCATTTCGGAATAATCGGAATCAAAAACTCTGCGTTGCCAGAAATGGATATGTTCTAATACGACATTAAAACCTGCAGGAAAAACTACGTCATGAGCATGGAATCCTCTTACTAGCCATCAATGCATCACCGCGTGTACAGGTGATCGCAGTTCCGAGGGAAAGCCCACAAAGATTTGGACACAGCATTATTTTTCCTAAGGCAGTGAGAAACATACGTTATGTCGTCATATGCTCGTTACATCTGTCAAACGTAGGTTTCTTACTTGAACAATCCTCTTTTGTCGTTCGGGAAATAAATCTGACAGATGTGTTTGTTGTCCATTTAACGGAATCCGCTTTGCAAATGGCTTCGGATGAGGTAGTCTATGACGAATGTTATTGACGCTTTCTTATCGTTTACTTTCTCTATTACCGATCGGACCACGGAAGGAAAGCTCTATCGCCATTTGTGCACTTTCTACCCCGCTTTCTTGAACAGAGATGCCCATAATGCTGAAAAGCTATTTACATCGAAGCCAAGAGCTCCACAGCACTGACTCTCGCCGTGTTCCAGGGGTTAGGATCTGGGAAACCATGCGCACCATCCCGAAGTTCCTTGGGTCAAAACTAAAAACTGATCAAAAAAAAAACCAAACAAAAGCCATCAGTCAATGAAATTGAAACTCACCTACCTAACCTTGCAGCTACAACTCCCGCTCCTGATGTTGTGTTCAACACTACGATAGCGTACAGCCTGCAGAAGGCAGTACAATTTTATAGGTCTTGGACCTCCTTGGTGTTATCATTCGGGACATGACAGTGCCTGTCGGTATTGACTACACCCCGATTCCCATGATTGGTACATGGGTGATTCGTGGCGAGCTTTCTCCTGCCCTTGGTACTTTAGATGCCATACATCTTGAAGTTCCTCGGAAGCGATCTGTTGTGAGGGTTAACTCATTTAGTGACATTAACATACTTTTTTTATATTCAGGTACTCAACAGGTACGTGCTGTGAGCGAACACCTTCGGAAGGCCTCATTGCTATCCAATCAACGCAAAAGGGAGACTCAGGAAGCCTTCTTCAACAATGAATGCAGGTATTCAAGATTTTTCTGAGAGAGTATGTGAACATCAAAATTAGTGGAATGTTTCGTTTCGAATGAACGAGATTTCGGTTATAATTATAATCGTGTTGAGCGAGGTAACTTCCGACTATAGAGAGAGTACCTGTCTATCATTCTTAATTGACTTCGTATCTTTCTCACCGGACGACGTAGCTTGTCATTCGCAGTTGGCCAGTGTGAACAGAAGAAATCAGCCGGGTATTACCTCAGCTTCTAAACTAACATACTTGTATCACACACCCTACGAAATGTATTTTCTGATCAGTTTTCGTGTCGAAACATAGCGATGCGCCCTAAGTCCATGACCAATTTTACAGAAACAGTGATAGATAGCTTTATAATACATTGGATTGAGTTCATCTTCTCCACAGTTTAATTCATTAATGGTTCTGCTTGGACGGTGATGTAGCAATCCAATTAGACACCACTCAGACTTTTCCCTCGATTGTCAATTGACATACTCCCTCTCCCAGCATTCAATGTACCAGAACTTGTATTTGTGATCCCTTCTCCAGATTGTTCTTTTCCTTTTTTAAGAATGAACTCGATAACGTCAATATCCTTATGGGTCCCAAAAATTGTGTCCAGTTGTTGGTTTGAAGGCTTGCCAAGCAGGCCTTGTGACCCTTGGTTTGAGTAGAACACGGAAAACGCTAATGATTTTGAAATAAGATTTGGATTGGGAATGTCGTAATAGCGAATACTCACAATCAACTACGTCTGTGAGCGGTATTGTGCTGTAGGTCAGTTCAAATTATGAGCCAAAGTTGCTTTAGAAGCTTAGAATGAAAGGAATGTACGTGTCTGTTGGATCAAGAAATCAGCTTACAAGATCGATGAGAATCAGCTAGGAATCAAGTACCTCCGTCTTTCCATTTCTTATACTACGATGAAATGGGAAGAAATTGAGCACAATCGGATACACGAGAGACAAAAGATATGATACATACGTCTTCGGGGTTTACAATGACGGTGTATTCTTCTGTGGACTGGGAGTCAGGTTTATAGATGACTTTAGTAAGACCTTTAGCCATATCGAGTGAGATTCAAGGGTATGTAGCGAGTAGGAGGATGATAAGAGATGTAAAAAGGTGAGTGTTAGGAGGATTTGTTTCTTGAATTACCTCTTTATACTTTCGGCATGGGCGCTTAATAACCAATGACGTCTCCGGAGTGCGCCCCCGAACCTGACGTCACGCGACACCACCCCACAAGGATTATGTCACATGACTGCTTTTCACCATGACTCGGACAAAACAAATTTGACAATGATTTTAATGGACAAACGCAGGGAACAAGTACAGGCGGGTGGACTTCTCTTCTTAATTTATTGCTTGAGGCTAAGCCCATAAATCATATAGAACTGTGGCACAAAGCCAGAGATACCTAAACCGAGCCATCAACTCCCTCAGTAACTCCCTTTGACCTTATCCATTGTTTTCCGTGAGTACAAAGAATGATTATTATGGTTCTATCTGGCTGGGTGGGAAAATCCCATTGTTATCTAGTGTCAACCATTTATACTTAACCTCCCTTCTTCGTCCATTATCTCTTGACAGTGGGCCTAATCCGGCCAATGGCACTAAGGATGGTCTGGTCCGGAGTTCGGTCAACCGAAATAACATTCGGCCATGTAGAACACCTACCTTCCGTGGGCACACATAAATGGGAATGCAGTTTGTGATAGTCTGTTAACCAATTTCTTGCAATGTTCGACAGTTAGCTCATCATTAAACATGATTGCACCTGTTTTCGTTAGAGTACAACTTTAATGGATACATAAAATGAGATTTTTACCTCGGCATGCTTTCGAGTTGATAAGTTCTATCAACTGCTGCGGACACCACCTCATCGCCTTTAACCAAATAAACTCATCTTGCAACCGATTATCATTTTGTTCCGATTCTTCTGTCGGGATAGCTGTGGGTACCTCCATTTGCAACTGGTTTAAGTACCCTTTTACTAAATCCTGCAGTTCATTTTCTTGTACGAGCTGTAAGAATCAGCGCCATTGAAATGTAGCGGATGGATCTGCCATTTAGTTCACCTTATCAGCAACAACCTCAGGGATTGTCAGAACCTTGACTTGTATATATTCGACACAGCATTCACTTTCTGGGTGATCATCGAGACTTTCAGAAGCGGTTTGCGGCAAGTCCGAAAAACGTATACCCCAAAGGGCAAATGCTTCTTGCAGCTCCTTCGACTTTTGTAGCCTGAGAGCTTCGTGTTTCGTTAGAAGCACAGGTTGAGGCGGCCTCAGTTGCCTCGTTTGGATATACTTCTCCGGATCTTTCCCCGCCAATCTGCTGTGTAAGAATCCAAGACACAGCTCTTTGAGGAATCTTTCCACACGGACGCGTTCGTCAGCTGCGTGCTGATCTATCAGAATAAGAGTAGAAGTTTGAGAATGGCTATCATCCTGGGTTGCGCGTTCCATTTTCGAGTTATGCTGGTTTGAGGCAGACTCCTCTATAAGTAAGCAGGCTATAAATTTTCGATCCACCTGATTGATGATTTTGGCGTGAAGAAGATCCCTTCTAGTGAACCGCTGTGTGTTAATCGTTGTGTTTGGACCAGGAATGCCTCTGTATATGTGTGTCATATTTGGCATTTTCTCAAGTAAAGAGTGAGTATCGCCCGGTATATTGTTATGCCCAACATGATCCCGGCCTGCTTGAGTCATAGAGGGTATTTGACTTTGATTTGCGGCGTATACTTTATTAGTCTGGTGTTGTAGTTATGAGCCCTAGTCACATAATTGTGTGCTGGCATGTCGATACAATCGTACCTGTAATGCAGTTTGAAGCCAATCCGGCATAGAGTTGTCATCAGTTGTAGACATCGCATTGTTACTAGGACAGGGTCGCAATGTACGCCTGGATCCATAACTGTTTGGAAACGACGAGGGATTCTCCCCCCGGAAATCACAAAGAGCTGTTTCTTGCCGATCTGAATTTATTACCGGTGAACTTGTTGATAGTGTTTTCCTTGAACCTGAATCATTCCGAGAAGCTTCTTCAAGTTCGCCGTCCTGAGCGGGACAGTGGGTACCTGCACCAGGGAAGTGACTGGACACCGATCCCAGAGTTAAACAAAAGACGCACTGGCTCGGTTGCCTTTTCTGCTTCCATCATGGATAGACAAAGCGGACATGTCACTAACAGAAGTGTCAAGTGGACCATATGCAGTGTCAAATTCAGGGTTATGCTTTCTCCTTTTACGAGGGGAGGACATTGTGCCGTGCTCCGAGTCTGCATTGCGCTGAGAGAACCCGTTTCTTTCTAGAAAAGATACGATGGTAGTTGACACAAGTGAGTGCATAAGCTCCCTGCCCTATATTCCGGCCGGCGCGGATTTAATACACATTGAATAGCGAAGTGAATGGTTGAAAGATATACCTGAATGTTTATTACCGTTTTAGTTGGCTCCAAGAGGTTATCCACATCCTCCGGAGGAATTGTAATATTGAGCACGTATACGGGTTTCTTCTCTGTCTTACGAGGAGATCTTCTGACATCTAATAGTAATTATTCAACGCCTCGGATACAAATCAAAAAACGGATATACTTGAACGGGGGAGACCTGTTTCTCCAGCTTCATCCAGAGCCTTACAAACAATCATTATGATCTGACTGATGAAAAGCTTGTGGTTGTGCTTACGTTCTTTGCAAATGTGCTGGATGCGAAGCGAGATTCGATCAGAAGATGCAAGTCGCACACCGCCAGAATGTGGCGATTTATGTCTGAGTGACAAATATGAGTGAAAATGCTGCGGTGCGCGATTAATTGATTCAAATTACACAAAAACTGATGTGCCTATATGGAGTGGGGATATTCAGATACATTTCCATCGATCGACCGAGGAGAAAAATTTACTCTGGATTGGGCGCCGTTCAGGCTCAAGAACCCTTCTAGCCTCATAGAATCACGAGAAACATCTATCTCCTCAATATACTTTTTGGAGCGGCTTTAGATTAGGAGCTGGTTATAGCTATAGCAGTAGGATTACCTCTGTCAGAGCGCGACCGAAAATATTGCGGAATGCTGCTAGCATGCTAGAAG
Organism: Floccularia luteovirens; assembly: GCA_009739215.1. Classification (NCBI taxonomy): domain Eukaryota; kingdom Fungi; phylum Basidiomycota; class Agaricomycetes; order Agaricales; family Squamanitaceae; genus Floccularia; species Floccularia luteovirens. Next base: position 718,429 of record VSJF01000004.1, read on the forward strand.
ACTACAAACACTAGATCAGGCTAACAAAATTTACTTTCGTATCATAAATAACAAACTCTTGATATCTTCATAACTTGTTTTTTTGAGCCTGTTTCTTCTAAGACAAAGGTCACTTCGTGAAATGCAAGCGCATATACTTCAATTTCCTGACGAATCAAATCTAAGGTTCGCGTAAGGGTTGGATGTGATTTTCGGCGGACGGGGAGCTATGTTTGATCATCAATGCCAAGTATCAGAGCTACATTCTAGTCCATGACAGACGTTATAAAATGCGTCCCGTACGCAAACAACTGTTCCAGGAGTTTCTCTCCGCCAACGGACAGCTGGGCCGGTGTAAAGAGTTTTTCTTCCCTATACAGACTAACGTTATATAGGTGCTATACGTAGAAACTTGAGCTATAGACCTTACGGATGATAGACCACGTGTTTCTTGATTGAGAAGTACGCGAACATATTTCCAGACAAGAGAGATCACCAATGGATGCCAAAGCTGCATAGCCATTATATTAATAGATGCATATTGATGAAACATTGATTGGTGGTCAACCTTCTCCTCGGAAGCCAAACGTTGAAAGAGCATTTGAAAATCCTGGTGCGTATTCTTTGGATGTTTCTAGGAAGGTATTTAACACCAAGCTTCAAGTTTTGGGTGAATCACTCACTGTATCTTCCTCCGTTTTCGCTACAAAAACCATCTAAGCCATCCTTGCTAATACCACGACCATCATCCCTTACCCAACACGACCACTCCTCCAAATTGACGCCAATGTTGATATTACTAGAGCCAGCATCGAGAGAGTTTTGTACAAGTTCAGAAACAATCTGTGGTAATGAAGAAATATTCTGAGTCGAACGAAGTTTGTCGCGTGTTGCGTTGTCCAGTTGTTTAAGGGTGAACATGTTAATTATTTTACGTGCGTTCTGTGGGAGACAAAAGTCATGGTTTTTCTTAAAATTTGAATAATCGTCGACGTAATTAAGTCAAGGAAGATCCTTCATGACTTTCTTTTTTCTCACGGAATGCGATTGGTTAGTGGTTGAGAGTACATTCGACCTTCCGGCTCTATAACAGTATAGAAGTCAAACCCTTTTACATATTATAAGCCCATCCAATCTCTTATTAATTAACACCACAGATGATCATTCTGTCTGGAAATTTGAACACAAGCACATTTATAAAATAACGAGCTCTGACAGAATCTCGAGTTGACTCCTGTAAAGATCTGTTAGACCGTCCAGAGCTCAAAAAGAAAAAAAACGAATCCTGAACCTGGTTTCATGTTACAACTTAAGACGAATCAAAACAAACTTGCGTCAGTTCGTTCATTTCTTGGTATACAAAAATTGCAACCAAACTGATTCAAGCAATCGGAAACTGGGGTTTGGATGATGTTCCATAATCATGTAATCATTTACGAAAAAATAATTGAGAACCTTTTCTTATTACTTGTTTTTTACATCCTGAACACACCAAACCCTTTCCCATCTCCATCCCAAGTTGTCGAGGACGATGTTCCTTTCCCTGCACCAAGTTTTCGTTCTCTAGATACAATTCCAAGTCCCAACCCCACAACATCCCGTGTATCTGTAGGTTTAATAATCCCATCATCCCATAATCGAGCTGTTGAATATAACGCTGTCGATTGATCCTCAATTTCTGCCTTTAAAGATGAATGTTGTGCCGGGTCCCTTTTCAATTTCCCAAGAAATATTATCAGTCTTGTCGATCATTCAATTATCCACTTTAGAATGTTCTTACTTTGAAACAGTTGTCATCACTTGGGAAAGTTGAGCTGAACCCATGACAGATACTTTGGCATTCTAAAGAAAGGTTCAACATTTTAGAGGCAATTGATAGTTATTTTATTGAGAAACTTACAGGCCACATCCATAAAAATCGTGGCGAATACTTGAGAAATTTCATATCTGTAAATAGTGAGCTAATATTGAATAAATATTAATACGCACAGCACGGCCGGCCATTCCTGCATCCAAAAGAGCATCAATATAACCAATTGGATTTAAAGAAGGGTTAATGAAAACTTGCCGTAGTTACCAGCACCAAAGCTTCCCCCAACGATCACGGTCAACTTGGGTACATCTGCACAAGCTACCGCGCGAACCATTTTCGCACCATCCTTAGCTATACCTCCTTTCTCGGCTTTGGAACCAACCATATAACCTATGCACCTTATCGGCATCACAGTTTTATGAGCAAAGCAATTTAACGAACCTGTTACATTCACCAAGAAAAGCAAAGGTATCTGTCGTTGAGAACATAGTTGAATAAAATGTGTAGCTTTCAATGCAGAAGGTGAAAATAGGATTCCGTTGTTGGCAACAATCCCTACTTGGTACCCGTGTATGTGAGCGAAACCCTTAGCAAAATTATGGGATTAGTTTGAGTGTTGTAACATCATGGCGCCACCAACGGTTATAATTGTAGGCCCATATTCCTTCTTGAATTCTCGGAACCTGCTTCCGTCTACTATCCGTGCAATGACTTCACGCATGTCGAAAGCTTGGCGGACATCTGTTCCAACAATACCATGAAGCTGTGATGCTGGGTACAGCGGATCTTCTGGTTTCTCAGGTGGCTAGAGGACGCTGTAAGTAAAAGCAAAATACAAAATCTTGTTCCGTCTGTTCTCACAGAAAGCATGCGGCCACCGGAAAGTCCTAGATCCCCTACAACACCTCTCGCAATGGCAAGTGCATGTTCATCATCTCGTGCCAAGTGGTCTGTCACACCGCTCTCACTCGAGTGCATAAGTCCACCTCCAAGGGTCTCCTCATCAACATCCTCTCCTGTTGCAGCCTTCACAAGAGGGGGACCAGCTAAGAATATTCGGCCTTGATTTTGGACAATAATATTTTCGTCTGCCATCGCCGGGACATATGCACCACCTAGGCTTTGCAAATCAACACAGCTATATACCGCTGGGAATTCGATATGACGGACCTGCTACTGAAATACCATGCACAACAGCTATCTGGGGTATCCCTAAGGCAGACATTTGGGCCTGTATTATTTTAATGGGAGATTAACTGCATGAAAGTGGAATTGTGTGTACCATGTTATAGAAGATTCGGCCAAAGTGTTCTTTGTCCGGGAAAACATTCGCTTGGAAGGGTAAAGCAGCACCACCAGATTCCACTTCCGATAGATGAGTATTGTGTACTGTAGATAATGGTAAATCCCGTACCAACGTAAACGCAAGGTAAGCCGTTTTCCCGAGCGATTTCCTGGGCTCTAAGGTGCTTTTTCACAGTCAGAGGGTAATATGAGCCGCCTTTAACCGTCGCATCATTCACAACAATAACACACTCCCGCCCCGAGATACGACCGATGCCTGTGATTATGCCTGCCCCAGGTATTGACTGGCCAGAATATACATCATGCGCTGCGAGCGGCGAAAACTCAAGAAAAGGTGATTGTGGATCAAGAAGCAAATTCAATCTATTTTGAAATCTGAGATATCTAATATTTGGAGAGTTGGAATGGCTCACCTTTCGCGAGGGAGTCTTTTGCCTTTGCTACGCATTCGTTCTGCTGCTTTCGTTCCACCCCCTAAACGAGCTTGGGCCATCTTGTTTTCCAGATCCTGAACGAGATCGTCCATAGCAGCTGCTTTAGCTGTAAATTCAGGTGAGGAGGTTGATACAAGTGTAGGTAGCACTGAGGGATGATACGACCGCCGTTTCGTAGCACTGGGGGTGCATTGTCGTAATGACCGAGACGCAAGCCTCCGGATGATAGAGTGCATTGTAGATGAAGAATTGTTAAACCGACGTGAGCGCGTCCCCAAAGTTCGTGGAAAGTAATGACATCGGTCGGAACATGCACGCGGGTTCCGTTAACCCACGCGACGCGTATATATTAACAAACAGTATCTAAAGTAGATTAGGTATCTAATGCTCTAAAAGTCTTTCCATTCATCATCCCAATTGTCGTTCTTAGGGTTCGTCGTCGAAGACTTGGTCGCGCTCGTAAATGTATTGGATTGATTAGTTGATTTGGTCTGGGCATAAGTATTTTCCTCAAAGAAATCATCATCTCCGTCATAAAGACCTGAAGTCTCGTCTGGGCCGTTCGGGCTTGATGCTGCAAGGGATCCATAACCCTGTCGAGCTGGTCCACCAGTCACTGTATCTCTTACGGTACCTACAACACTGCCAACGCTCTCGGCAACATCTACACCAAACTGATGCTTTGACCACTGATTTGCCGATGTTCCTACAACAGCAGCCCTTTTCTGTGCTTCAGTCATGTACCCTTTCACACTTGCTTGGAAATTTGGGTCAGTAACCTTTTCCACGCCTGGTTTGATGACATTTTCGGAAACGACTTTTGTGGCGCCGACAACGGCAGTAGAAAACAGGGACCAGCCTTTACTCAGCGCCGCCATAGGGTTCTCTTGGAGGTCGGTGAGAGTAGGAGCAGCGGCGGAGGAAAGACCAAACGCGGGGTTCTGGTTGGGTTGTGGAGAGGCAGTATTACCAAAACCTTGGTAACGACCACCCTGAGACGGAGGGACATCAACTGGACGGGTGTCGTTGGCTCTGCCCAACGAAGCGAAATAGGATTCATTGAGGGTCTTTTGGTCTGATGGAAGATTCGTCGTGGCTGAAGGAGAGTTATAAAATGAAGATGGAGACTGAGAACCACTGCGAGAGTCTAGAGTACGTGTGGAGGCGCGAGATTTTCGCAGGCCCTGGGAGGAAGATCCCACAGAAGGAGATTGAGATCTAAAGGAAGGGGGAGGAGCAGAAGGGTTCCAATCACGTCCGGCAAGCATGGCATCGAGCTTAGAAGAGGTTAATAGATATTTTAAGGCTGAAGAAAGAAAAGGAAACACCTTGTCTCTGTATTGGGCGGCAGCCCAAGAATGATAAGTGTCATAAGGACTGAGACCATCTTTGTATCCTCCTTGATCAACGGGTTCGTAAGAACGGATGAATTCTCTGAAAGGACGATTTCCTCCTAGCTGGTTAGACCCTTTAGCAAGGCGATAAAGAGAAGAAGAAAAGCGACATACTTGCATGCGTTTCAGTTGGTCATCCTGCCACGTATCCATAGATATGGAGCGAACAAAGCTATGGAGAGTGAGAGGTAGTTTGATATTGTGGGATTGACGAACCTGATGTGGACGCCAAAGCCTCTATGTGTACCAGCACATTGGAGACAAATGAAAACTGCAAAACTGAAGTAACGATGTTAGAAGAGAGGAGAGAAGAAGTTGAGAAAATGACCTTAGAGAGGCCCACTGAGGATTTGGGTTGTTGCAATCATTACAAAGTTTGTTGTTGAGATCTTCTCTCTTTGAGAGCTGAGATAACATATGTTTTTGCTCTGACATGGTGATGACCCAAGTGAACGGAGGAAGTGGCTGTGCATAAATGGGATGTGCTCAGATTCCACTCTGTCGGGTCACCTCAAGTTCACTCATCCCACCCGACTCTTTTCTCAGCCATTCCCTTTTCTTTCTTTCCCTTCCAACTCCATGATTCAACACACAAACCCCCGTTCCTCTTCCGTCGCAGCTGCTCAACAACAGCTCCATCCTATTTCTGACGGCCCTGAGCAATGGGGTCAGTGGGCAGGTAGAAAGTCTGTTGTGTCATCCCACTCCTTTGGCTTATCTCACACTCAAATGCGCCACTCTTTCCAGGCACTATTCCCTCGAGGTCGTTCAGCATCCTCTTCGCGCCCGTATGTGTGGGTTTGGTGATAAAGTACGTACCACCTCTTATCCACTCCCTGCAATCGTATCTTAATACGGAAGAGATCTCTTAGGATCGCCGCCCCCTCGCTCCGGCTGCTGTAGCCAAGATGATCGTTAGAAGGGACGACAATACTTTCGTAGATGTAGAGTATGTTTTGTTATATTCTATTTTATTCTATTTATCTTATCATCTCCACCAAGCGACGTCGATTGCTCCTTTTTTCTCGTAACCGTCGATCTTTGGTCTGCAGATGGAAAACAAGAGATGAATCTCGTTTTACATCCCTCATCCACCGATCGTTATGTTCCACCTCATTCTTCTAATAAGTCAAAACGTAGAGGAAACAGTTCTTCCGGTCAACCTCGTACTTCTGGTAATCAAACTCCTGCAGGTCGCGTCACTCCCACCCCCTCACAGTACAAGCAAGGCGAACAGGTACCTCACTCTTTTTTGGTGCTTCACCATCTAATTTAAAAAAAATCAGCCGTCTGCTGGTGTGGCAACACCAATTGCACAGCACTCGTCTAATTATGCCAACCAATCATATTACCCCCCTTCAGCGCCTATTCCTGACACTCTTAGTTTTTCACAATCCGCGACATACACCACCCCGTCTTCAGAAACAAGCCCTACTTGGGGCTACCCTCCCCAAACACCCTCTGTAGAACGCAATAATAATTTTCCCCTGCCAAGCTTACCATCTATCCATTCTTTGGGGCGTTCATCTGTCCCTGCATCTTCAGAAACTTGGAACTCAGAAGGTGATCAAGAGATTCTACCTTATCGTGCTTGGAGCACAGACGCTTCCTATCATACTGTTGATCATTACTCAAATTCACAAGTAGACCCTTCCCTCCGCAATTCCTCGAATACCGAAGGTCGTGAGAATGCATCGTGGTCTCATCAAGATACCTATGCTTCTGCACCACCAGGTCCTCAAGTAGACCAACCAGTTTATGCATCCGCACCATACGCGCCGCAACCCACCCCGTACCATCCCGTGCCATACTCACAGGCAATACAAAACCCCTCGGCAGTGACACCTTCAGGTAATAACCAACCACCCCCAAGACACACTTACACCCGGACACTTGTCGGACCGCTATCGGCTAATGCTTGTCGCCTGTTGGATGAACACCGGAAACCCGGTATATTTTTCCTTTTTCAAGATCTCTCAGTTCGCACCGAGGGTTTGTAACTCGTGCGCTATGATATTTATCACTCGAACTAACCTTTTGTAAGGTGTATTCCGATTACGTCTCAGACTTATGAATGTCGGAGCGTGAGTTGACGGATTTAAACTCATACTGTGACGATCAAAACTGATCAGAGATTTTGATCCGAAAAGTCCTCCAGCGCCTGAATCAGGCGCTATGAGAGTGCATAACGACATGTCCCCTGTACTTGCTCAGACATTCACTGAGCAATTCACTGTGTTTTCTGCAAAGCGTTTCCCAGGTGTTCCAGGTGCGTCTATTATGTGACACAATGCTGATCTACTATCCTGCTTACAAATTTACCTAGACACTACTGCACTTTCTATTGCCTTTGGAAACCAAGGCCAGAAACTCCCATTGGTAATTCACCAGTTACCTACAGTATATAGACGAAAAACTGATATTGGGTTGTAGCGTAATCGTCACGGGAGCAAGCGCCGCCGTAGAGGAGAGTCCGAGTCGGACGATGATTCAGATGGTGGGTAGACAGCAATTTTTGGGGGCTGGTTTGAACTGTGGGCTTTTTTTTTGTTTGTTTCTATTTTCTGTGGCTTGTTGTTCAACTATGGTAGTTCCCTAACTGACATCTGTATCTTGGCTTCTCATGTTTGATAGTATATTACCGCTGAATGTATAACTTGTCCTTACGCTGCCTCTCCATACGCTCAAAATCCATTACAACGCGAACTGCCTCGGTGCATTCTGAGAATATCTTTTGGAGGATCATATCAGCCTTGTCTTGTTCTTTGTCTTCGGCTTGTCCATCCGTAGTTTTAGGTGCGATGACGATACCAGCTTCCAGTTGGTGAAGCACATGGGCTAGCAACGACAGTATCACCTTGTGTGGTCGCCACACATTCCACGATGGTGAGATTCTGTGGAAGACACGTAGAGAAGTAGTGAAGTCCTCAGTTTCAAGTCGACCTGACAATCGTTGGTTTTGCGCAAGCTGTGACGTAGCTATTCGCACGGTCGAGGCGCGTCTTTGCGTATTGTGGAGTGGTGGCTCTGAATAAGAATCGCGTCCGCTGTCCTCTTCCTTCTCCCACTCTTCCTCTACTTCCTCCACATCCACTCGCTCCTCCTGCAATCGCTTAGCCTCGTACCAACGCTGTCTAGGTAATAAAACCCTTTCTAAAACTTCAAATGCACGTAATGGATCCCCTGCGCGTATCAATGCGACGGCTAGGTGGTTCCAATTATGAGAGTCAACATGGAAGCCTGCTTTACGGCAGTTTGACCACGTGCGCATCAGCTCGGAATGAAGTCCTGCTGCAGAGAGTGCATCGATATATATTGAAAGAGGGGCGCAGATGACGTTGCGTGGAGGCATCGCTAATTTTGGAATCCTCGAAGTGACCTCAGCGGAAGGCGTACTATTTTTGAATGCTTCGTCTTCCGTCCAACGGGGTATGTCAGTACTATGGACCTGCATCCCCAAACCCATTTCGAATATACGAGGCCATATTCTCCGAACCGCATCTACATCGGCAACGCGGCGATAAGCATCCATGAGCGTAGATAGAATCCCAATCGAAGGTTCGCCACCTGCTGCTAGGAGTTCTTCATAGACGCGTTCCATATCTTCAATGCGTTGCTGTTGCGCATATGCATTTATTAATGGCCCATACAGGTGCTCTGTAACTGTTCCACGGGTCCCGGGTCTCAAAATATGTTTCACATTTTTGATATCAAGTGAATTGGTGAACTCTTCGGCGATACGAACACTTTCCAAAGTGTGGGCGTCTCCATAGGCTCGTAATATCTCTCTGAATGTGATAGTCGTTGGTTGTATATCTCGTCTGATCATCTCGTCCAGCATCTCCTTGGCATTCGTTTTGTCCCCAGATCGGAGAAAACCAACCATCAGAATAGTCAGAATGTAGGCATTGACTAATTTGGCATTGGGACGTGTGCCTGTTTCGACGAGTATTGATTCGTAGAGTTGTTGTGCCACTTCCATTTTACCAGCGTCACAGGCTGACTGAATAAGCAATGCATAACTAAATGCGTCCGGACGCACGTGCACCCGTTCAAAGAGCGAGAATACATGATTTACGACGTTGTATGGGGCACCGAGTAGGACATGTGCCTTGATGATAGTATTGTAGACTCCAACAGGAAGTCTCAAGAGGCGCTTGCGCGAACCTGGTTTGTTGAGAAGACGAAACGAACGTATCACCCCCTTCCATAAGCCGGCTTCTGCATATGCATTCATCAACGCTGCGATCATACGAACGTCAGGTTCAATCCCCTCAGTAATGGCCCGTTTGAAAATTACTTCCGCACCAATAGGATCTTTGCGTCGTGAAAGGAGAGAGATTATGATTGTATATGAGATAACATTTGGACGGATACCTGCGGTGTACATCTGCGAAAGCACAGTATTGATGGCCGGAAAGATTCCACGGAGTGCGAGCCCTTTCAAAATAGAATTATAGACATAAAGATCTGGTTGGTACCCTTCCTTTTCCATGATGTGAAGCCAGTAATTGATTCCGGAGAAATCTCCACGTTGGGAATACCCAAAGATCACAATAGAGTAATGAAGTAATTGTGGGTTGTTCGTACGCTTTCCATCCGAGTCTAGTGGGAAATGTTCGTTAAATAACTGTACAGCCTCTTCGTGGAGCCCTTGGACAGAATATGCATAGACACGCATCGCAGCATCGAAAGTAGTATCCCAACCCCGGGTTCGCAATTTTTCGTAGAATTTCTCGGTGTGAAACTGGTCTCCTTGATGTGCATAGAGATATAGTCCAGTCGAAAGGTCAGATTTGAGGTGGGATTGCACGGAAATCGTCTTGAATAGGTCTGTTGCAAGTTCGTATTCTCGGTCTTTAGTCAACGCTCGCACAACTGCCAATTGAGTAGTAATTGAGAGTTGCAAGCCTTGTCCGTCCATCTCGTGCATTACTTCCAGAGCCGAAACGGACGAATTCTGTTCGCATAACACCTTGATCATCAGACTGCCTAACCTATGTTTTTTTTCTGTTTGCCACCCCTTTCTCGCTAACATTACGTCTGCCGGACTCGAAATCCCCGTAATAATCGCACTGACAGCTTCGGACAAAGATGTCATTCCACGAAGACGCCGCCTGTTCCCCCGGTGCATGAGATATGGCCCCAAGTGGTCCCATTCATCTATTAGAATATCTAGCACATGATCTTGGTCGAAATGTATTGTGGTGCCCCGAATAATTGACGTATACAACTGGCCCAAGATTTCCATTTCGGTGGGTTTCGCTGCCATGTTACGTACACGATGAGCTGTCATCAAAGCATTTTTGACATCTCCTGCCAATGACTGGCTGCGCGCAGTCATACATTCCAGATCGAACGTAGAATCAGATAAAGATCCTATGCGCGTTCGGAGGTGGGTCACAACAGTGTGGATACACTCAGCCCAGTCTTGTATGACTGACAAAGGACACGATGTGTCGTATAAGCGCTCGACAGCAGCTATAAAACGGTGTGCAAATGAGAGAATTGTTGTGGCATTTACTTGAGAGAGGGTTTCTGCATGCGCGACATCAGTGTATGATTTCCACGCTTTTTGAAGGTTCATTTGGGCGGGATGTACACTTGAAAATTCGATAAGATCATTGATAGAGCTAGCTTTGGATCTAGGAAGCATCGATAATGACGATTTAGCTGCAGAAGTTCCATCTAAGGGTCCGTAATGTGTTGTGTGAATAGTTGGTGGAGTATATGCTATACGCAGCGCTTCAGATGTATGTGAAGCATGTCGCCTCTGAACACCAGCCCCGGAATAAGCAATACGACCACGCATCCGCAACTGCTGACGTGTAATCTTGTGTGGACGCTTTGTACGTTGGGATCTCCCGTCATATACCAGCTCCTGTAATAGCAGTGCGCGTGTATCTGATAATGAAAATAAATTAGACGTCATGATATTGATTATAAAATGACACACTGGGGCAAGAAGGTGCGTAGCATACATCGCGGCATGACCAGTGTTGGCACAAGTCTGCGTCTGAGATTGCCTCAGATTCGGAATTAGAAGTGTCAAGGGAAGTAGATTTATTGACAGCATAAGGTTTCCGTAGATAATTAGATGACGAAAGTGATGATGGACCCTCTTGCTTGTCCCATGAATGGGCATGCACAGTAGTACGTGAAGAAAGGGGCCTTGAAAAGTGTGTAGCTGCCTGCCTCTGCCCGTTTTTCCCCGGTGACTCGATTCGAGACTTTGAGGCGCGAGTCCGAATGCGAAGATGCGAATATAAAATCCTTGGCTGGCGTCTGAAACGAGGTGCGTGATCTCGTACCAACTTTCGCGGCATGTAATGTGTGTCGTCTGTAAAGACACCAAGTCACAGGGAAGAGAAAATAAGCATGGCATAATGTATATGATCGAATTATAAGACTGCGTACCAGGGCACCAGAGTGGGTAAGTAGCACTGCATGACCACTCTTGACACTGTTCTACACCAGCTGGACAAGCTTCAGGTGGAGGGGTAAGGTGTGAGCGCTGTTTGCCCTTCGTATACCGGGGGAATGGAGTAAAGAAGTCAGATCTAAAAGTGGAAACAGCAGCGACGGAGGATGCACGGAGAGTGGCAGAGCGTGCAGGCAGCAATGAATGCAACACAGCAGCAGCCATCGTCTCTGCCATCTCGTCCAAACGTCCTTTTGAACGCAACTTCGGTGTCCACAAAAGTTGTTCTCAGCTTAGTCATCACCAGGTCACGTGTCAAATATTTGGCATATTTAATTTCTCCAGCCTTGCAGTCTGTCTTCAGCCAGACGCGTTTTCTGGTCTACCAACAACAATGGCAATGAGGGGCGCGCCCGACCATGAAATTATCCTCGCTACCTCCGGAGAAGAGCGTCAGCAATGTCTCGATATTGTAAGCTTCTAAAGTTAATTGCTTAGATCAAATGTTTAACGCCTGCCCCTTTAGCGCATTGCTGTCTTCCATACCGAGCAGGGATTCCCTGTCGAGACAGAGATCGATGAGTTGAGCCGCTCCATGCTTCTAAATGCCGTATATTTACACAAGTTTTAATAGTAAGGAGGACGTATCGACACACTTTCTTTTGCGGCTTAAGCCTTCTCTTGTCCCCGTGGGTACAATCCGTGGCTACACCAGTTCTCCGGGAATATACAAACTCAGCCGTTTCGCCGTACTGAAGTCCCATCGTCAACTACATTTTGGCCGTGCCCTTGTTCTGGCACTCCATGATTGGGTCCGAGCCTCTGCTCGTATCCTCATTCCGCCAAATTCGGCAGCCTTGCTTTCTCAGACACCCTTAACAGTTAAGATCGTCGCCCATTCACAAATATATGCAATAGATTACTACGCAAGGTAGGTGCTCTAGTATTCTACTTGCGTGTACGATGCTCAAGCCTTCTATGTAGATTTGGTTATGTACCAAAAGTGAGTTGTGCGCTATTTCTGCGAAAGATAGTACAATGCTAAACTCAAAAAACGTCACCAGGGCGAACAGTTCGATGAAGACGGAGCTCCCCACCAAGCAATGGAGCTTAGTTTACCTTTGGACCCTTGAAGATGTTTTATTTTGTTAACTTGGGGATCCGGGGGCAGTGCACTTCGGTCTCTATATTTCTAAAGCAATAGCCAGAAGCTTGATTAATCTTTGCACTGATAGAATGCTATTTGATGCAGATGATGTTGTTATAATATCGAAATACCTCCAATCCTTCAAAGTGCAGCGACACCACGTTCATACCTGCAGGCTTCCACGATACCTCCTAGTGATCGATAACCGCTTACCACGTTATCGGGATGCGAATATACCAATTAATATCAATTATCACAGTATAACTACCGTCCGTCTGATATCAAATTTTGTCATAATCCGATACAAAAAAAATTTCAAATATTATCAACACGTCATCATTACGAACGAGTCATATGTCTCTCGCCACATTGGACAAAAAAATTCCGTTAATCATGGAGAGCCTTTCGGAACTAGATTTCAAATTGACCGCCACGGTATCTTAGAATGAACTCTTCCCCGGTAGCGATCGTCTACCCGTATTTATGAAACCGTAGAGACCAACTTAAACCGGGTATGTTATCTCTGTTATCTTAGATGAGATGTTTGTCGTGTGCCTTTTACCCTTAACTGTTATTTCGCAACCATCTACATTATTGTGGGTGTTTTACACCGTTGCATTGTCGCATTTCCACCCTTTTGGTAATATAGACCCAACCCATTTGAGAAATTTAACCTATTTCATCGGGCTTGACGACAATCAACTTCCTCGGCGGAGCGCTGTACACTGAGCAGGGGAAATGATTTATATATTACGGAATGAATTACCGGGTAGGTGGATCATAAGAATCCACGGGGTAGCTACAAAGGAGTAGTCTAGAAATACAACATAGGTATACGCATATACACTGTCCAATATATCATCAATAACACGCACAAAAGGTATAATATATTTCGAAAAAAGATCTCATATGTGCGGGTGGGACACGGAAGAAGCACGTTCCACAGCCAGACCGGGAAAATAAAAGGGCATGACGTGTCGTAAAAGATAACAAGCAAGAATACCTCGAAAAAGAATAAACAAAAAAAATAGTCTATAAGCGCACAAGACGCTCTGGGGAATCGTCAGTCGTAAACCCCTCACTTTCACTCTCTGACTCAAGTTTGATTCCAGGGAAAGCTGACGCGGGGCTGCCTGGAAGGATACTGAAATTGATACTAGTGCCGTACCCGGCATGGCCTTCTTCGTAAATCCGCCGCGCAGCCTCGTACTCCATCTTCTCTTGCTCGGCCTGTGCCAAGAAAGGTTGTCTCTCTGCGTCTGTCATAGAACGCCATTTGGCCGCGGCCAGGACGCTCTGCTTTGTCGTTTCTGTTTCGTCACCAAAGATCTCATGCACAAGCTGCGGATGAGCGCGGATACGTTGTAAAAACATAAAGTACGCGCTCAACGGCTTCTTCGGTGCATTCGGATCCTTGATGTTACTGCGCCGCGACTTTCCTGCGCGGCGTTGAGCAGCACGAAATGCATTCTCGCGCTTGATGTCCTCTGGTGTAAGAGTACGCATATACGCTTGAAGCTCGCGTTCACGGAGCTCCTTTGCGGCCTGTGAGCGTTGCTTGTATGGCTGTGAAAGTGTGGAAGTAAAAAGAGAAAAAGGGCAAAGAACCGACGGGTGAGTGACAGGAAAAAAGCTGACGTCACTGATGACATACCTCTTTCTCCGCCGTGCTGAGAGCTGCATATTCTTGGCCAGCTTCCTTAGCGGCCTGAGCTACATTCAATTTGCGGGTTCCAGCAGCTTGCTGCTTCTGGATCCAGTCGGTGAAGTACAGTTGCCACGCAGAAGGTGCTAGTTTTGGTGGTTTCAGCACTGATTTCAAAGCTGTTCCGATCATGTATTTGTCAGTACGTCATTCACGTAAATTCCTGCTATCATACTCACGGCTTTCGCTACTGGTTTTTTCCGGTCCATTTCCTGCCCCAATCCCAACTAACCCAGTTCCAGTTCCTCCTCCGCTTGGTTCGTCAGCTGACTGTCGTTTCTTTCGTCTCACTGTCGCGTCCCGTTCATCTGATACGCTTACTGATTCTGCGCGTCGACTATATCCCCGGCTCATGCCTGGTGGGCGGAAGTCTCCACCTCCGTGGGTCGGTGCACTAGCAGATAATAGGACGCTTCCGGTAGACATGGATGATCGGCGCAACGGTTGGCGTATCGTTGCATCACAGACAAGAGGGGAGTGCCGCGCGGCTCCTCGTGGTGATGTACGTTGGGCGCCAGTCGTGTCCCATAACTGTGCGGCCCATGTTGGCGTGTGCAAAGAGGCGTCACGCGGTGAGATCGACATTGCATGCATCTGTGAATTTGCCGAGAGTGGTGATACAGGGGATGGCGATATTGATCGTGGCAGAGGATGGTGTGCGGCAAAAGCGGTAGGCGAAGAAAAAGTTCCGTCTGTAGGGAAATGAGAATTACCGTTGTATGGTACAAAGGCTGTTGGAGAAGGAGACTGTGCAGGGATGGGTATTGGTGAGCTCGAGTTCGAGCTTGATCCTGGAGGAAGTGCAAGGTCAGGATCGGTAAGCCAGCCGGCGAGATACATATTTGCAGCGTCATCAGGAGCAAGGGGCCGCTTAAGGTCGTCGGGGCTGCAAAAACCAGCAGAGGAATCATAATAGCTGCTGGCTGGGGACGTCTGTGACGTGTAATCGAACTGCGACAGCGGAGAGAGGGCGGAAAAGCTGTACGCAGACTTGACATCCTGATCGATGTCGAAGGGGTCCCAATGGTGAGGGACGGCTGAAGAATGGAGAGATGGGATATCCTCGATGTCGAGGGGCCCAAAGATCATCTGATCTGAATCATGAGGAAAGACGGGAGACTCGTCAAAAACGAGGGGAGAGTGGTGGTCGTGGATATCCTTCATGAGAGGAAGAGTTGTTGTACGAGAGAAGAGAGAAGAAGGCATTAAAAGACGAGGAAAGGATGAGAGAGAAGAGGGTATTATAGAAAGATGAAGCCTTGGAAGACAACGATAAAACTGTGGTTTAAGAAGAGCTCTGAACACCTTCATCGCACGATTCTGACTCGTCTTGAGTTGGTCTGTCCGTTACCGCCACTGGTTCGGTATTGCGCTGCGGTCACTGTGTCTTTCGACTCAGTGTACAGCTGAACCGTTCAACTGCTTCTTTTTCCCTTTTTTGTATCATATCGAGATTCTCGCTTGAATGTCACGCGTGACCAATATTATCATCCACAATAAGGTTCTCTATATTTATGGTAACTCTGACCCGTCGGCCTGGCTCTGTCATCCCTCCTCGTCGCTATATACAGTATGATCATAGAATCGCTATATCAGATGTTTCGTATCGCGCATTGCTGTATACACTTTTTCCAACCTGTCCCATGTCCCAAATGAAGCAGTCATTATCATATCAGTCCAATCACACCAATTACAAGGCACAACATCCATTAACTTTGTCAATATATGGTCACGCTCCCTTAAAAGAAACAGGGTCTGCTCACCTCCCATCCTGGGACGTTCTTCATAATTTCTTTCTCTCGTTCATATGCTGCTTGTTTGCGGCGATACAAGTCACGATCTCCCTCGGCCATTAGTAGTGGTACTAAATGTATTCGCGACCACACTTTTTCTCGTTGCAGTTCCCTGTTCAAAAAAATTTTTAAACACAAAGGTTTCCACATTAGCCATCGTATTTAGTACGGTCCGAAAACCTGAAGATCCCAGATAAGGCCAAGTGGCAGCGGCCGGATCCAATGTTGGACCACGTTTAGCGATGAGCGGGGTGGGACGGTGACACGTTCCACGTCCAGCTGACTCCATCCAGCAACCGTGTTCTTTGTGCGGAAGTATGGTATTTTGGTTCACTGACCTCTTTTCCAAGTTTCCCTTTCCGACACGATAGAAGCCATACACACATATCGCCGTCACACCGCCGAGGATAGCAAGAGCCCCCGGACCGCGGACTGGCAAATTCCGTTTATATTTGATAGCTTCGAACCCACCCGGAGGGGGCATGTCTCTGTAAGAAAATGTCAGAAGCCCAAGAAAAATTGTTTGTAATGTTGATATAACACACTGTCGGTATGGCGCAGACACTGCATGAAACGAGCCATGTCAGCAATAATTAGATAAAAAGGGTGTCACGCACTCGTACTCGTTGTAGACTACTAAGAATGGTGGGGTTGCAGACACGGATAGATGAGGAACACGACGAACAAACTGGCAATGGAAGAAATCTCAGCTCTCAGTGTGAAGCGGAGTAAATGTGTGGTCATGTGACTATAACCGTGCGAAATATCGACAGCAACAAATTCTTTGAGGGAAGACACTCGGACGAGGTAAGATCTCCGTGAACAAAATATGAGCGTCTGTGATGAGTTACATTGACAGCACAGGCTGCGGACTCGGGGATTAAGGAGATACAGAACGTGAGATTCATTTTTACAGAATTCCCTGTATAATATATTTGTGACTATAGTAAATGTAGAACACACAAAACATGTATATTTCCGCGGCGGTGTTGAACTGCAAAAACAGTGGAGATGTTGAGTCATGCATGTGCATGGATGGTGATTCAAGCCAGTTATGCATGTAATTATGATTTATAAATTTGAAATTAAATAAAAATTAATGAACTGAATTAGGCAAGGGGCGGCAGTGTTTGGCTGGCTGGTGTTTGGCTCGCGCCCCGTGTTTGGTTAGACAGCCAACTTTCAACGCCAGCCCATTGCCAATCATTTTCAAGCGCTGCCATCTCTTCTTCTCCCACATCTACCATGTCCCCCCGTCCTTCGCCCGGGCCCTCTCATCCACACTCATTTCCCTCCCAACAAAGACAAAAACAAAAGCCATACACTATTGGCATTGCTGCTGGTGCAGAAGATGCAAAATACCAAGCAAAGTACAAAGATCTCAAGCAAAAAGTAAAGGAAATCGAGGCGGTGCGTCAATTTTTTTTAACCCTCACAAACCAATTAATCTCATACCATTTCTTGTAATTAGGATAATGACAGGCTACACTTCAAAGTCCTTCAAGCAAAACGGAGTATCCAGCGCATGAAGCTCGAACGAGCGTGAGTTTTTTTGCCGCGTTCGGGAAATCTTTTCCCCATCTTCTTTCAAGTCTAACAAACGGTTTAGAATTCTTTATGAACGCCTGTCTGCAGTTCCACCCTCACCAGAGATGGCTGATCGTCACCTCCCACCGATCCAATCGGGTCCAGCTGTCCCTGCTCAACAAATTCAGACACGAACTGCGTCAGGCACATACCATCAACGCAACTTAGAGCCTGAACAGGCTCTCGCTGAACACATACGTACACATGAATATTCTCGAGTTGCTCCAGGTCCCGACGGTCGTCCTGTAATTGTACCAGACCCCCCAATTGGACCAGGCATCCCACCTCCGGCTCAGTCACCCCATCATGCCCATTCTGAAGCACGTCACCTCCCCCCCATCCCACAGATACCTGCTGTCCAGCCGTATGACCATCCTTCTAGTCGCTCACATTCCCACTCCTATTCCAATCCCAACAACCTTGCTAGTCCCCAAATGCACGAACGTACACGTTCACAATCTTCCTCCCGCTCCCGCTCCCATCAAGGATACCCACCATATCAGGAAGCTCTCCCGTCTGTCCAACATGTCATACAAAGTAGCCCAGCATTATCTGAACGAGAACGCCCTCGGAGGCATGAAGTTAACGAGTTAGCAGGAACTCATGACCCACATGGCCGTCACCAAACCCCGCATTCCCAGATGTCTCCGCGTACACATTCATTAGATGCACGCGGATCTGCGCGCATACATCCACACCAAAGGATTGGACCAGGTAGTTATGCTAACCGGGAGGACGTTTCTGACCGCCAGCGTGAAATGGAACGTGAGCGTGAACGTGATTGGGAACGAGAACAGCGGGCTCGTGAATTAGGCCGTGGTGGACGGGATATGTCAACGTCGTCACTTGCACATTCGCCTCATTCTATTCCTCGGACACGTGCACCAATGGATTATCCTGAACATCACACATCATCACGAATGCGGGAGGACGCAGCATATTATCATGACGCGTCTGGCCCGAGTGGTTATCCCTTACTCTCGCGCTCTGGGACACCCGGTTCGGGTTCAGGCTCCGGCTCCGGTGCTGGTGCTGGTGAAGGGCCTTCACGTCCGGACTCGCGGGCCCAGTATTATGAACAAGACCATGTGAGAACCTCATATCGACTCCGGCCAGTCAACCCGCATCCTGGCGAAGAAGCAGACTTTGTACATGAAGACGGCAGAGCACACTCGCGGGATCGCGGCAGTGGGGGAGGCAGCGGCGGCGGCCATTACGCGCTACAGGAACAGAGCCGCCTTAGTTTGGAATCAAGGAAGAGAACACGCAACGAAATGGATGTAGACAGCGAAAATGACGTCGGAGAAGCACCCCGGGGAAGTGGATTGTACTCCACTGGAAGGTTACAGGACGATAGGGGTTCAAAACGTTATCATAGAGAACACAACCATCGCCGGAGTGTCGACAATCACGAAGATAACCGGATGGGACCCTCGTAAACCCATTCGGCGTGGTCACAAAAGACCATCTCTATGTTTTTATTTCATTTGTTTGGTACTGCTTTTTACTTCCGAGATACTTATGTATGTATGTGATGTGTCTCTAGCTTGCTATCTTTTACTACAATACTTGACAATGGGTTCTTTTATATAAGAGGGCCCCGAAAGACCGAAAGTCACAAATATAGATGAGCCCATGACCAATTACAGGGTCTGCTGACAGGAAGTGTTGACAAGTTTACACATATTGCTATTCCCAAGACGGACAGAAGCCTTCGCAGATATAACGGCGGATGTTCTATATATTATATCAAATGTTTGCTCATATGTCGAATCTTAACGGAACAACCTATCCATCTGGAGCACACTTATACTTAGGGATCTCGGAAGGTTCTGATAGTTGCCCTTTTGTCCCTTCGCACTGCAATTCTAAAACAATGCTAAATCTACTCCGGAACTTCAATGAAACTGATCATGCTATGTTATTGATATAACACACAATCACATACATAACTGTCAGGTCCATACTTGTGGCAATATTATACGTATGGTGGCAAGACTGATTATACACTTATTACGATCTGCATGACCGGCCATAAAACTATATCAAGAAGGATCGACTTGGGTTCAAACATATTCAACGCAACTGATACAGTCGAGCGCTCCAGAGTTCACGGAAACCAACTAGGAGGAAGGCACACAGCAGTCCGCTGTTCCGCGCCATATGATGGCTTTGATCGCTCAGTAAGCAGCTAAGCTATTTCTATCCATAAGATTGTGAGTGAGGCACATTGGAGCATTGCTCTTGGCTTCGAGCTTGCATGGTACGCATCATGTCTCGTGAGCATTCTATGAGGCGCTCGGCGGCCTGCGCCATTCAGGTCCCAAGTGATTTTCCACTTAGCATGGTTTACGCATAAGCCAACCCATTTCAAATTCGACGGGCCGCTGAACTTGAGATAGTAAGTGAGTTGTACACGACCAGTCGGCTCTGCCCGGGAAGTATGATATCGATCCTCAACAAGAACTGCGCGTGTGTCGCATTCTCTGAGAAGACGTTTTGACATATGCGGAAGTTGTTGACGTGGGTATTGCCCAACCAAGTCTCTGGCGTTACAAGCCCTTTGAAGCTTGAAGACTTGAGCTGAAATTTTCAGATAGGGGCAAAGTACTGCTTAACGACTTTCGCACGGCGGTGGCGAACTTCTGTGAATCTTGGGTATCAGTATCATATTGCCAGCTGAATGTGATCGAAGTCTGTGATAATAGAAGTTACCCACCGCAATAGGGTTCAGCAACAACTGCCGGATATCATTCACGAAGTGAATGGGCGGGACATTTGACCTTACCCTGTAGGCGCAGTAGGGCCATGATTGATCTTCTTTAAACTCGAACTCTGATTAGAAGTGTAGCCGACAGCTGTAGGGTCAACTTTGTCACAAAATTCCAAACTAGATAACTCAGAAGTCAGTTAGAGGTATTGTGCAAGTGATTTGTACGAAGCTGCTAACGCAAATGTTCCATATTTCGATCATATCCAAATCCCTGGGCTGCGACCTCGGCTTCCAAATTATGAATCTGTTGAGTTTACTGCTGTGACATATCCCATATACATTAACCGTGCTGTTTAGTATATCAGGTTTATATTTTAGGAGGAAAAAGCCCGACTATTGAAGGTCATCCTCGCCGCCGCCGCCGATAACGAACTTGTACTGATCGCCTGACGGACAGGTTCTTATCTACGGTAATTAAACCGAACCAATCCGCGACACCCAGCTATGATTTGTTGGCCGATATGCGCAGTTTCCATTGCCGCTTCGAAATTGCAAGGGAACAATGCAATATTGAATACCGAATGTACAGCAGGACGCCACACTTGAATAACTATAATGAAGCTGTGAGTCATCCCGTACCAGTGGTGGGAATATTTCTAACAAAATTTCGCACCTCCTTCTATTCCATTCCATGACATTGATAGCGGGTAAGTCTTGACGGAAAAGGTGTATATTCCCGAAAGAAATCTTTATTTTCTATAGTCACATAGATGTCAGATAGTTTACGTATGCAAGGACAACGGCAAACGTGTGATAACTCCACAGCTTAATTGGCTAGAACAACTGTGACGGTCAAGGAATTAGAAGAACAACATGTATGAATATGGATGCCTCGGCGTGCCTAGCACGGAGGTCACTGCCTCGTTCCTCATTGGGCAAAAGGTCAAGGAACTTGACGTTACATGAGCAAACAATCGATGAACTCTGCACTCAACGTTCAATAGCATCCCAACCTGGCAACAACAGTATCAAAACGCCTTCTTAATTGTGTGGCGGCGGAGACGTTGAATTTGCCTTAATATGGTGAACAATGGGTCGATCTTTTTATTGCTCTGGCTCTAGAGACCATGTCATATCTACACTGCTGGTTCTACAGTGCATAATCTCTATTAGTCTGTAGCAACTCATCGATAAACGTGATCAGCTGTCAAAAGTATTGAGTCTAAACGATGTGATTCCAGAGTTACTCATAATTCAACTTACAATGCAAGTTCGCAGCAATTTCAGCTTCGGCCCGATCTCCGTTAGCTAGCAGCTTCTCTTTGTTGTAGAGAAGTTCTTCACGTGTTTCAGTGGAGTACTCTTGGTTTTGCGCTATAAGGACATGATTAATGCCTTCAGAAGGATTATGAAACGCAATGAATTCAACACACTCTCAACAATCGCATCGACTGGACACGCTTCCTGGCAGAAGCCACAATAGATGCATTTTGTCATATCAATATCTAGCAAAGTGTAAGTGCTTGAAACAAGCATACAAAAGGTCTAAACCAACCATATTTAGTAGTCTTTCTCGAGCCGTCTGCACGAGCTTCACTCTCGATTGTGATAGCCTGGGCGGGACAGATCGCTTCACAAAGTTTGCATGCTGGAGTGGGAATAAGCGCAAGTATCGTATAAGGCAGTGTTAGATGACTGACCAATACAACGTTCCTCGCCGCTGGGATACCTGCGTAAAGCGTGCTCCCCACGGAAGCGAGGAGATAATGGACCTTTCTCAAAAGGATACATTATCGTGTAAGGAGGCCGAAAGAAATTTTCGAGCACAACCCACATCCCTACGAACGCGTGAGACAGAATGGAATGTCAAAAAAATTGATGGTTTACCTCGAATAATTTCAGTAAAGAAGAAGAGATGCACCGCTTTGGATAAAGCACTCGGTCCACCTTCATAGGGATTCAATTCATTTCCTTGTGAATCGAAACGCCTAGGAGCCTCGCGGTGGTGATGAGGTCGTGTATTTAGGTTACTGGTCAGTCCGTCTTGTAATGAACTAGGTTGAGCATGTAGAATTGGAGAAGATGACAGAAGTCTGCGTGCAATGGGAGGAGATATTGGAGCTCTAGGAGATAAAAATAAGCGGGGCTGAAGACCCATAATAACTGAAGGCCGAGAGAACGACATAGTCGTCAGCGTCAGCGTTGCCAGCAGCAGCGACGAAATGGAAACTTCAGACTGTGTAACACGGAAAAGTAAGGGTCACACTGTGACAGTATCTATTACTTTGCTGGATATAGTAGACCTTGAAGTTGGTGTTGGACTCCGATTCACAAAATGTCGTCAACATCGTCCAAAGCAAAATCAAAAGCGCCAGTTCTCTCAAATCAGGGTGAGTACATTCAATGGCAGATCTATAACGGATGCGCTAAAAGAAATTAGCCAGAGATCCAGCAAACATATATCCGATCACAAAATGAGCTGCAAGCATTAGCAGGGAAAATTGGAGAATTAGAGTCAGAAGCAGACGAGCACGCGTAGGTTGCATAACTATGGCGGTTTCCGATACGTTTCTAACTCACTATATTAGGCTTGTGCTCGTTACCTTGAACGAAGCTCTGGCAGAAGAACCTGACCGGAAATGTTTCAGACTAATTGGCGGAGTTCTTGTAGAACGAACTGTTAGAGATGTTGTTCCCGCTCTTCAAACTAACAGGGATGGGGTGAGAATAAAACACCTACCACAGTCGTTATGATGATGCTGATATATTAACCAGATCAAGAAAGTAATCTCAAACCTGACAGAACAGTACAAAACAAAAGAGCAGGAATTAGATGTTTTCAAAAAAGAGTATGGGGTACGCCCTACTTGATCAATGTATATGTTTGGTCAGAACATTCTGTCTGGACGTCTCTTGTGAGTTTACAAGGATGGAAATTTGATATCAATCATATCGTAACAGAGCTCGATTTACACTGTTCTATCCTTTATCACCAGTCTAACTCAGTTTCTGACTTCTGTAGTCCCGATCAGATTCTGATCTTGCACTTGTGAGATTAGGGCTCATAAGCAAGCAATGAGATAAGTGCTGAAGCCGTGAAAGTTGTGGGTCTAGTATTAGACATGTCCTGACATGTTTGAGACTGATAATGTCAGAACGACGAATACAGGTCTTCGATCACAGGTCCTAGGTCCTACACAATGTCTATCAAAAAAGAGGGTTTGTCAATGTATCATCGCCTAAGCTACCATGACAATGGAGTACATCTTCTATCGGTGATGATTACATTACACATGCTACATTACCCATGCGCACGATCACGAGGGAGTTAAACTTAGCAACCTACCAGCAAATGGGTTTATATCACCGTCTCTTTCTTTTCATCCTTCCTCTCTCAAAGAACAAAAAACTAACCGGCTTGTCCACTGTGCTTGCCACCGACACTCTTTATATCATTCGACATGTTTTCGTCTTTCATTTTATTTTCCTTCTTTATTACAACTTTGTCCGTATACGCAGCACCAACAACAATCGCGAATTCGTCAACGACCCTGAATGACTTCTTGGATTCACAAAGCAATTTTCCACCCTCACAGTTCGTTCTCGCGCACAACAAAGTCCGTGCACGTCACAATGCACTTGACCTAAGCTGGTCTTCACATCTCGCAGAAAGGGCCAAAGACTGGGCAAATAAATGCCAATTCAAGCACTCAGGCGGCAGCCTCCTTAGCGAACTCTATGGAGAAAACATAGCTGCTGGCACAGGTCTTTTCCCAGTTCCAGCTGCTGTTGAAATCTTTGCTCAAGATGAGGGTGAGTCCAGCCATATAGACTCGATAATCTGCCCGCTTAATTTGTGGTTATGAAAGCGAATTACAACCCCAATAAACCTGAATTTAGTGATTTCACTCAAGTGGTCTGGAATTCAACGACACAAGTTGGATGTGGTGTCTCTCTGTGTGAATCAGATAATATTTTCCCTGGACATCCTGGTCTGGGTAAAGCCACATTATATGTGTGTCTCTACTCTCCCGTTGGAAATGTCGTGGGTAGAATCCTGTGAGCTATGACTTGATCTATATGCCTCCAAATACATGACTTCTCAACTGATTCTGCTGCAGAGAAAACGTCCAGGTTGCACAATAACAACAATTCTAACAACATAAATATTTCTTCGTGATTTCCCCCTCACAGTGGTATACTTTATTTTAGTGTTGGGGATCGTTGTCATCATAAAATACTCAGGTAGTTGGATATTCCTTATAGCATGTCTGGAACACGTCTTACTAGAAAATTTGCGATTTGATATTGGGTTTATTCTTTATATCTAACAGTACAATCACTACGTATTGTTTTGAAATCTTCCAATGGAAAGATTTGTTTTATACCCAATTGCAGTGTGAACGTGCTAGGTGAAATTTGAAAGTTGATAGCTTCCTTGGATCTGTATGATATGTACCTTTCATAATGAACGGGCTGGCGGGAAAATTCTATTTTTGTATCGGCAATTGCTTTCATTGTTCTACAGGGTTGCGCTAAATTCAGGTCCAGTTCTTTGGTCTGAGCCGAAGTAAGTAATAAAAAATGTTTGGCTCAACTTCCAGTTTAAGGTTACTCACAGATTGTACTTCTGACTACTTTGTAATGAGTCTGTGTGATTCCGTACATCATCTAGCCATCCCATCGGCTGTTGAATCCCGCGAAGTAACTGATCATGAGGTTGAATATTAGGGCCCTCTCCCATTCTGCTGCGCAAAGTTCCCATGTAAGAGTGGCGACGCTGTGCTGGCAGAGATAGTTCAGAAATTTGATTCAGCGGAGGTAAACCTAGACCAATGATTCCGGGCATCATTTCTCTGTATTTATTTTCCCTGTGCATTTGATTAAAAGCGTAGGAAGTGAAATGACTGGTCGTAGGGTATGCAGAAAAGTTAACCGGGTCTCTCGTCAGATTTTGATGAAATCCAATGGGAGGCAACTGTCCACCAAGTGGTGTGTGCAAATCTGTCTTCGGAGCAATACCTTCTCTGAGTAGAATAGGCCCGGGCGATGACGCATGTCTTCTATTTGATGCCGGAATTGGATGGTTGTGTTCGGAGAGGGGAAATGCATTTGTATCGATGGGTCTTCCGTATGGAGGCGGTTGAACGTATGAAACATTCTGAGCGGCCCATCGGGGGATAAAGATATCGGACGTATGACGTAGCTTGACAGCCCTGATACCGGCGGTGTTCTGGTTATTCTCTGCTTTTCCGGGCATCCAAACTTCGGAGTCATGTTTCAACACCACAGGAGTACTATTTTTGATGACACTATTTTCACCACCGCTCAGATTTTCAGCCGTCAAAGCCCTCGACACCGCAGATGGAATTTCGGAAGGTATACTCGGTGTTGATTGTAAATCTACTCCCACAGAATGGCGCGTGCTTGGCAACACAGGCATTTGACTAGCCAGCTCAGTTTTGTTTTCCGCAACAGTATGGATTTTAGCTATGTTCGTGTTCATTAGCTGAGGAGGGGCAATATGTTCTGCTTCTATTTGCTTGTTTGGTAATATCTGAATGGGGGTCAGTCGCGTTTTTGGCAGGCGAATAACTGGTGGAATCTGCCCCAGAAGAGGAGAATGAATGCTGTAATATGATGAATCATCACAACATGAATCGATTGACGTTTCGGCGATACTCTCTTGGTTTTGCTTTGGGTTTTTGGTAGAAAATAAGATTCCACTTTCCTGGTCACCTTCTTTAAGTTGTATCGGCCCTGACGTGGTAACAAAACTTGAAGGCCACAACAAGGGAGTCCTGCTGGAAGTTTGATGGAAACTATCTTCATCCAGGGGTGGTGTATCTGCGTTACAAAGCGTTTTCTCGGGGTAGAACGGGAGTGCGTCTCGCTTAGGGTGTAAATTGGGGTCGCAAGTCGGCCTCTGCGTGTCAGACTGAATGCGTGGTACAAATTGAGAACTAAAGCGCCAATTCTTGCGGTACGAGCTCAGATTGCCTGGTCCCGTCGGTGCCCTCCATATCGATACAGACTGTTTCGTCATCACTCTCAAATCCTCTGTTTTTGTGAAAGCATCAGGGGGAGGTGTAGACCATCTAGAACGCTCTTCATATTGTTTGGTAGCATTTTTTGAGAATACATTGCCTCTGCAAACGGGGTGTACTTTGTTTCTAGTTTCCTTGTCATCTATTGGCTCAATACCCAAAGACTTTGAAGAGGGAACTTCCTCTGTCTGAACTTGTTGATCCCGTGTCCTAGGCTCTTGTGTATCTGGAGTTTTGAGTGTTTCTGCCTTGAGTAAAATTTCAGGGTCTGACACATGCTTAGACAATTGGGGACAAAGGTGGACATCGTGTTTGGTATGACTGGAAGCTATCTCCGCATTGCTGCTCGTACTGTTTAATCCCGCCTCAGAGACAGGAGAATTGTCATCTGCTCCTGATTCGCTTTTTCGAGAACGTCCGCGGCGTGACCTTTTGCTTTTAACTTGGTGGATGGTCTCGCTAGTTTCGACATTTAATTGTTTGTCTGGAGCGATCGCCCAATTGGGATTGTCCACGGTGTGGAGGGTGGTAGATATGGTTCGAATGGTGGGACTAGAAGGGCACTGGTTGCTCTCACAAATGGAGTATTGATTTCCGTCATTCCTAGATAGTTTGCTAGGTGAAAGGGAACGACTGAGAAATTCTGACGCCAGTTCTGGATATTTCAGCGCAAGCTGAATATGTGGTTAGTATTACACAATCATAAAGCACATTGATGATCTTTACATTTGTAGCATCTGCATATGTAAAGACGGGTGGGATATGATATGTGGGGTGGGCGAGTCCATTGCCTGTTCCTGAGGTATGGTAGGGTGGGGCGGAGGTTGGGGTGGTAACTCTGCTTCCAGAAATGCTACACTGTCTGAATTGATGAGCTAGGCTCCCGTCATTCTTAGCTGGTGCTTGTTCTGCAAGGAAATCTTTCTGCAAAGGGAAATGATGGAGCTTCAGATTGCGAGAGAAAAAATGTATGGCATGATGCTGAGAACTCAACCTTACTTTGTTCGCGTATTCATTGAGATTTTTAGGCTTCGAGAGGGACACCACAATCTTAGGCAGAGGAGATAGCTTAAAGCCAGGGTTTTTAGTTTCCTCACTAGGACACGGAATCTGAGGTTCAGAAGTGATGGGTGAAGACTTTCGCGAGGGAGTTTTGAGTTTCTTGGATGAATTGACTATATCTGGAGCCGAACTCTGCAGATGCAGATTCTGGGGATATATTGGTAATTGTAAGAGAATTGAATTGAGAGAACGACAGATGGTTGGTAGACAAACATTAATAACGTCATTCGTT
The DNA here is from genome assembly GCA_009739215.1 of Floccularia luteovirens. NCBI lineage: Eukaryota > Fungi > Basidiomycota > Agaricomycetes > Agaricales > Squamanitaceae > Floccularia > Floccularia luteovirens. The sequence continues at coordinate 746,061 of VSJF01000004.1, forward strand.
GTATCGCTTAATACGCCTCTGTCAGCCAAGCCCAAGGGAGAAGAGTTGCATTGGTGATTGGAAGGTGACCTGTTGTTACTGACCATATTACGATGTCAGTATCGAATCAAGAAAGAGAGATGAGGCTATACTTTGATTGCAATGTGGTACAGCTTGCTACTGAGGGGTGTTTCTCGCCATGTGAGGTTATGTTCAAGGAATCCTGAGCTACGTTGATTGATTTGTTGTTTGGTGTTCCGACTAGGTGTTTCTAATTTATGCTGATATAGCTCACCTCTCATGGATGAGAGTATATGCGCACCTTTGAATCTGGTCGACTAGATTTCGCTATTTTAGATGCCTTTGGAATTATGTTGCCGCGGTTTGGGGGGGTCTGGGTGGCTTCGACGTTTCTGCTAGGCCCTTTTGGCGGGCAAACTGATGGCTTTGCTTCCGAAATTGCCTCAAAACTGTCTGGGAGGACTATATTCGCAAAAGAAAGTGTTTGGTCTTCGCTTTTATCTTGATTGCGAATACTTTCGATGAACTCATCGCCGGGGTGGATGTACTGTAAAGTATGAATGAAAATAGAATGTTTACATAAAATGAAAATATCGCACACGAGATTTCTTCCTAGACAAAGGTTTAGGTGCTTCAGAAGTGATAGTACCATGCTGGGTGTCTGGGTGCAAAAACTGAATGTTGAAGTAAGCAAGGTTCCAATTCAGACACAGAACCATTTACAATTTTTATCGGGTGTTGCGAGGTATCGCCGGCCTGATAAGTATCTGGGTGAGAAAGAAAGCACTCCTCGTCGGCTTATAATTACCAAATCTTGACAACGCCCTGTTTCTTTGGCAGTTTCGTGCTTGTCAGCACCCTTTCCAGCACTTTCATTGACGTTACCCATGTGCAGATGCAAAGTTATGTTAAATGAGAGTGGGCTGGGAGAAGTAGATAGGGAACATGGGAGGAACAGCGAAAGGCTTTTCTCTGACAGTTTCTCAAGTTCTGCTGCATCCGAGAATGGCACTTTGACTTCCTCATTTGAACTCGAGCAACGTCACTGCGGTACTTAGCTCTTTTCGATATATTTCATTATATAAACCTTTAAATATCACCCTGTAAGTAATTTATTCTGGATGTGTTACTCACATTCACTCATACGACGGGGGGTTCAAGCCAGGATGACGTTGTTACTGTTGTCACGGACACGGTGACACACACTTTTCATACAAATTTATTCCATTCGGCTGTGCCTCTTATTACCTTTTCTCATTCTAATGGAACACAACGAGCGATCAGTGGATGGCAGCCCAATATTCGACGCTTTGGACATTGACCTGGTTGTCAAGGTTCTGGCCAACACCCTTTTCAGTATGTTCATTGTTATGTTTGCAACTGGTAATCATCTAACAATACTTCAGGTCCTTTCTTCATATTTTTTATTCCCATATTCTACATCTTTCAAGGTGTTAGATACACCGACTCAGTTGTCGTGATATCGTCATCTTACCTTGTCGCTATATCACTGTTTTGTACGTTGTATCTGTACTGTAATACCATGTTTGCTAATGGATTTATAGGGTTAATTAAATGGTCGTCTCGATTGTATCGCAACCAAGGAAACATCTTTTTTGGAACTGCACCATTGGATTGGGGCGAGCAGATAGTCTTGATAACTGGAGGTACGCTGCGAACGCAGCACTCGCATGGTCTTGCTCATGTTAGACAGGTGCTTCTGGGATTGGCGAGCTCCTTGCAAATACTTTGGCAGTACGGAATGTTACCGTTGTTGTACTTGATATAGAACCTATTGAAACCGAAAACTGTGAGTTATGCTCTGAGACAGTAGAACGTATGCTGACATTTACCTAGTTAACATTGCGTACTACAAGTGTGACGTTTCAAAGTGGGAGGAAGTCGAACTAGTAGCCAAGAAAATCACTGAAGAGGTAACATATGAAATAGCTCTCAACAACAACACTTCACTAATAAGAAAGTAGATTGGGGACCCGACAATCATAGTCAACAATGCAGGTGTTGTACAAGGAAAACTTATTCTTGACTTGACTTCTTCGGACGTTCATCAGTAACGTAGTTTTACGACCTTATGAGCATCAACTAATGGCTTGTAGGACGTTCGGGGCTAACATTCTATCTCATTTTTGGATAATCAAAGCTTTTCTCCCTGCAATGTTGAAAAGGAAATCAGGCCATATTGTAAGTTCTCGATCTGCCAATTTGCCAATCCATTTTGACAATAGCCAGATTACAATGTCATCTGTACTCGGCATGATCGGAGTTGCACAGATGTGTACGTCACTCTGGAAGACATCTCCTACCATTTGTTGACTATACCCCCTATAGCGGACTACAACGCATCAAAAGCCGCTGCGATGTCATTACACGAGTCTCTAAGACGTGAGCTTGATAAACGGCACGCATATTTCTCTCTTTTTCGATTATCTCTTTGATGATTTTTCCAGATATTGTTGCCCCAGTATTCGTACCACTCTCCTTTGTCCAGGCCACGTTCTCACCCCAATGTTTGAAACAACAACTTTGCCTACAAACCCACTCCTAAAGTTTTTAATTCCGTCAATTCAACCTGTTACCGTCGTCAAAAAGATAATCACAGCCCTTGATGAGCAGCACTCTCAAATCATATTGACCCCTTTTTATACAAACTTCGTCCCATTCCTTGGACATCTCCCAAGTTTCCTTAGAGATCTTGTGCAAGCTGTAAGCTAACTTCTTGACTCAGCCATTGAAAGAACTGAATAGCATTTTTTCAGATCGTTGGCGCTGATTATAGCATGAAAAGCTTTGTTAAAAAGACGGGCAAACGTGAAGAGGAAGGCAAAGCAATATCTTAAATGATTTACAAACGAGAATGAGATGTGTTGTCCTCCACCATCAGTTGTCCATACACGCTCACAAAGTCTTGACCTTTACATGTTTGCAAGCATTCATCCCCGGTTGTGGCTCCGTAGTAGAAGTCTGTATATGTCGGCATGATTTTGGAGGCTTCTTCATTTTCAAGGTATCATTCTGAAATTTGCAATATAATCTCTTATTCGACCTATTGATAATGCAAATCACCATAGTCCCCAGTTACTGATCTTCCTGATGGTTGGGATAACTAGCGAGTTTATACGAAAACATACAGGCTTTGGTTTTTCGAAGGATGTGATCTATCATTCTAACTTATTTTGCCATTCCACTATCATATAACCAGGACTGACTAGCGGTATAGAGAACAATCCAAGCCGGCAAAGTATTCATCCTCACTCACCCGGTACATCCTATATCGAGCGCTCACAACAGTCACTTTTAGGAAGATTGAACAGTCCTATGACATCTCGCCAGCAGCAAGGACATACGCGGATGAGGACTGCACCAGTCGGACGACCTATATTGGTACAATAAATTGGTAGGTTGGTGCATATTTATGGCAATAAAAGTATAATTGTTCAGCATCTCCTTTGAGTCTCCTTTTGACAGGACTTGTTTATAACATCGAAGGACCATACGATTCTGCCCAGCTGCTTCTGAGGGTGACATTGAACTTACGTAGTAAGCTGGAAGATTCACGCACGTTGGTAGATGCTAATTACAAGAAAACTTACTATTAATATAGAGCAGTCACTTTGAGTCGACTTAGGAAACAACCCAGTTTATAGCTATGATTCCGGGTTCCGGTACAATATGCTTCGAAATGACAAGTTCATCACTTCGTGAGTTCCATTCTTGTGCACGCGAGCTGACGTTACATCAGTCACTACTCGTCAAACGACTCGTTCTTACATGCAAAAGTCACAGGGAACCGTGTTCCCCGATCGTCTCTTTCCACCATAGGTTCATCACTCCCCACTGTTACGTCCCGAATGGAGAATGTCGGATACCATGTACAGCCGGCTGTAAAGAATGCCGAGGCATTGAGCTTGAACCCCTGACTATGAACCGCGCTTTGATTCGCCAGCCTCTTATGAGTCGCAGATTCTATGTCTTTCTGACAATGTTTCGTGACAGGGATGCACAACTGCCAGGTTTATCTTTATCAATACTTGCCAAGACGCATAAGGATAGAGTGCGGGTCCATTGTATTCCAGATCACTCTGGTTCATCAAATCCAACTGAAATGGTGCTATCAGTTAACATCAGTATAGTTTGAACATATGTATTAGATTTTGTAATCCTCTCATTATGACTAACTATATAGGTCAGTGTTTTCTGTTGTTTCCAAAACTGTGCAATCTGTTATCATTGTCATCTGTCAATGATGTGATTTTGTGGCATTCGGCTAGCGATTGAAATTATATGATACGATAAGCCACTTAAGGATTTCAGACTCTTCACAAAGATATGTAGGTTGTTGCGAGCCTTGTGTAGGAATCGCAATTAAGTCTTCTTAACTTCTGTGATATGATCAAACATCCAATTAAATTTGGATTGTGAAATCCCATGATTTTGCATGCATCCAATTATATACACGAATTAATCCAACTGCTTGGTTGCCAGCAAAGTTTTGGGTGATGAATATCAATGTGCAACGATCACGGACAATTGTAGAATACGAGCTGTCCAAGTACATATACTGACGGAAGTCCCTGAAATTGAATGACGTAGTTGTCGTATTATATGTACTGAATCGAAAAAAGTCCGTGCAGATACATCGGTCGGGACTCCCCATGGGTCGATACATCTAAGCTTTCATTAATAAATTGATCAAAAGTTCAGATAAGTGATCATCCAATTTTGGTTTTTTCATTCTAGGAACTGTGACAGCGCTGATTGTCGGACTTGGTATATTTGTATGATAAGGAAGGTTACATCGAGATAACATTACCTAGCACAGAAAGAGACAAGTAATAAGGGTCAGGAAATTCGAAAGTAATAAAGATTGTTAAAGGAAAGACATGAGCAACCGGAACATGAATGAGCTGAACTGGTGGTACACGAATACACACACACGCCGAAAAGACAGGATAAGCCCGTTTCTATACTGCATGTTATACAACTTATAAAACCCAGTTAGGACTGCATGGTATAGGTCATGAATTATTAATCGTCGGGGAGCTGATCGCAGTTTTTTTTTGTAGCGTCCGTGCGCTTGCAGCGGAATGCGACCCCTTTTTTGTCCTTGATTTAGTACCAGATGGTTTTCCAGGGGCTGCGATAGACTTGGCACCTGGTTTCGTGGTTGCATGAGAACGAAGGCTACGAGCTCGGGAAGATGGTGTTGGCGAACGGGATGGCGAAGAGCTACGCACTGTTCGTGTACGAAGTTGGTAGCGCGTATGCAGTTTGGGTGGAGGGATCGAGAGTCCCTTTTCTTGGGGTGGATCGGTGATGCTGGGACCAGACAGAGGTGATAGAGCGGCGGAAGATCGCTTTGAAACTGGTGGGAGTAGATGTTGCGTCGTAAAGTCGATTTGAACCGGTGAAATGGGTAGTAGGGATGATGGAGTGGGAGTTTTGTCACGCAGAGGGGCTTCTTCTGTGCTTAACGTTCGGGGAATGAATGAAAGCGAAGAAGATAAGCCGCCTGGAAGAGCTTCTTGAGAAATCGCTTCTAATTGTGGGGGTGGTGTTGCATCTCGGTCTCCCGACTTCCATTGCAGTGATCCATTGGGTGTAACGAGAGGTGTATCAATATACGGCTCAGCTTCTTGTGAATCGAAGTATCTTGGTGGTAGTTGTGAGTTGGGTGTAGATTCACATCCCGTTTGTTGAGAGCCGAATATATGGAAATCTATGGCCGGGTCATAATCATTGAGGTCTATTAGCCCACGGGTACGTGTTGGAACAGCTCCAGACGATTGGAGAACTGGTTCCGTTGATCTGCGCTCCAGTTTAGACTTCTTCACCTGAAGTTGGTTTGATTCCTGACTTTCGGCTTCGTCACCCCGTTGGCGCTTTAGATGTTGCACAGCTGGTTGGAATTGTCGGGGATGTACAGGCCGAATGGGAGGCAGTGTACTCTCATAAGCGAAATCTCTGACTTTTATCCCATACATTGACAGAATTTGCAATGTATGTTTCCCTCGTAAACGATAAGTTGGGGCTTGAGCTTGGGATATTGTTGTTGCATCAGCTCGCGACTGGGATTGAGAGTTTGGACTTGAAGACTTTATATATATAACAATCAGATAACCTTGAGGTCCGACCGCTTACAAGATGGCACACATCTTGACTTACAGAGATGTTCTGAGAGTAATAGCTTTCTTCCGCAGCAGCTTCAGGTAGTTGTGACCGCCCACCCATACCTTCAATTGTTTGCGGAAGGACCCTTTGCTGAATAGAGCCATCTTGATGTTGAGCCATTGAGATCACACAAAGAGACTGATAATGCTTTTAAACCAAATTTTGATAAGAGGCAACAGCTTGCAGTATCTATGGGTGATGACAAGACGACTGAAAGGACGGGACGCTCTGCGTCCTCACGACCACGACCGAGTCAAAGTTTCTCTTGCCATATACGGTTCATCACGTGAACCACCTCTAATGTCGCGCTGGCTCAGGCAGAGTCACATTAATTTGTCGTCTTCCACTCGTCCTTCGCAACAACGCCTTTCAGCGACAGAAATCGGTACATTCATGCTCGTCGTTAAACTCTATATACTAACGTTTGTTTTGCTCTAGTGGATGTCGCAGTACTTCTTTCTTTAACTCCGCATAGAATATCGGCATGCTGCGTCGCGCTTGGAAACCCTTATTCGCAGCTGCTGTCGTTGGAACCCCAGCCTACTTTGCCTATCACTTATACTACAAAGACGATACTTTTGTGCTTCCAATCAAGACTCGAAAGGACGGAAAAACGGAAATGTCAACTCGTACTATCCCTCTGTTATCCCTGAAAACACTCGAAGCGAGGATTCGAGAAAATGCTTCGTATCATACAATTCCACGAGTCGGTGGGCCTATTTGGAAATATACAACTGCTTTTTTAGCTTCGAATGACCCCATTGAGGATGCAAATGCTAGTCAGGTTGTGCAAAGAGACGAGGACGATCCGTCAGCACCAGGAGACTACCTCTTTTTCACTGTAATGGACGGTCACAGTGGTTATCACACTTCTCAATTACTTTCACGGGTATTGATCAAAGCTGTTGCTCTGGAGCTTTCCTCTCTTGTAAAAAACTCGACTCCAAATAACCAGGCAAAGTCAGGGATAATGGCAAGCGTTAGGTCACTTATGCAGTCATCACCAGCGCGTTCCCCTACCAAACCCTTGGACTCGGATCCTGGCCGTGTGTCTCTAGCTATACAGGATGCATTCACAAAGCTTGACACTGAAATTACTAGCGCTCCTTTGCGTGTGCTAGCCAATAATCTCAGCGAAGAATCTAAAGCAAATAAAAATATTCCAGACCTCAGTCAACATCCTCTTGGTCTTACTTCCATGTTACCAGCTATATCAGGTATGTATGTTTATAGAGCATTTTCAATGGGTGCGCTTACTAAACCAAATATCTGTACATTTCCTGTTCCAAGGTAGTTGTGCATTAATGGCCGTATTTGATACGGCGCATAGAGATCTTTATGTGGCTTGTGCAGGGGATAGTCGAGCAGTAGCTGGTGTATGGGAGCCAACTACAGATGGAAAAGGAAAATGGAGAGTAGAAGTTCTTAGCGAAGACCAAACCGGACGCAACCCCTCTGAGCAAGAACGGTGTGTTATCATTTACAATCTGAAGATAGTACTCATGAATTCACATAGTGTACGATCTGAACACCCTCCAGACGAATCCGACTACGTTATTCGGGAAGGTCGTGTCCTGGGGGGTCTGGAACCTACGCGTGCGTTCGGTGATTCAAGATACAAATGGCCCCGTGCGGTTCAAGAAGCGTGAGTGACTCTTATTAAATTTAAGTACATGTGTTGACGCACATTTCTATCGCAGTTTGAATGAAGCATTTATGATTGGTAGCAACAAGCCCATGCGTCCTCCTCCACCTCTCTTCAAAACACCCCCTTATGTGACAGCTCGTCCTGTTGTAACACATCGAAAATTCTCTCTCTCGTCTGGCGACAAAGACACACCTGATAATTCAATTCGTTTCTTGGTCCTGGCTACAGATGGTCTTTGGGATCAACTAAGGTTTAATTTTGTTATTTATCTTTAAAATACCGATGACTGATTTCGCTATTTTAGCAATGATGAAGTTGTAGGGCTGGTTGGGGGCCATCTTGCTGGTCTAAAGGGCAACGTGCCTAAATCGGACCTTCCATCACTCATTCCGACAACTTCTGGCGCTGTCGGAGTAGAAGGTAAAAATAAGAAAGAAAAGAAGGTTGAAGGATCTTGGGCATTCGCAGATGATAATGTGAGCGCTCATCTGATTCGGAATGCATTCGGTGGAGGCGACGAAAGAAGTCTACGACGGCTGTTGAGCATACCTGCGCCTTATTCTAGAAGATATCGAGATGATGTCACCGTCACTGTTGTATGGTGGGAGGATGGTCATCCCGAGAATTCGAAAATTACCACCGAGAAGGTCAAGTCGAAATTATGATGTCCCTGTGATGAATTCGTATCGATACAATGCACTACAATTATATTCGTTCGTTCGCAGATGTACAAAGCTTGGTGCCTAGCTGAAGTACTGATACCACACCAACTGACAGAACCTCATATCAACCGTCTTTTCGGCCTCTTGTAATGTGTAAGTCTAGCGTATGGATTTAGATTATGCGAGGGTTGTCCTGAGTGATGAATCCTTCTATTGACATCTGCTAACTTCTGTCGAACCTTGCTCTTGTGCTCAGCACTTCCATCATCATCACCATCTTGGTATCTCCGCTTTCCCAGTCCATAAAAGGTAGTTTCCGGAATTTCAGATAAATGCTGAGACGATTTACTACTCGAATCCACACTTGATACGTCCGACTGGCCCTCTCTTCCCTTCTCTTTCTGTTGCACATTCGCTCTGTTATGCTTCGCGTCTTCGTCATCACTCTCCATTGAAGAATCGGAGTCGTAGACATCGAGACTTGCCAAAGCGCGCCGGGCCTTTTCAGAGACAAAAGCAATCTTTGTTTTGATATTAGCAGCTTGGGGATCAGGAGTAGGCACGATCAGTTTTTCACTGGGTGTTTTTCCTGTTGGCGAGATGGTTGGTAGGATGGGCCCGATAAATGGTGCAGAAACACTTTCGCCCTTATCTTCCGTGTCATAGGTTCCATCCCTCTCTTTTCGTTTTTTCATGGCTGCTGCCAGAGTTGTTTTTTGTTGGATAGGAGAATGTGGTAGTATTTTTAATGCCGTTTCCAGCCCCTGACCTTTATTTCGCATGTAAAACAACATGTATGCGGTTTGTTTTGAGGTTGGCGGATTGCTAAGCTGTGTCACAGATTCGTCGTTCATCTCCCACCATTTTCCGTCCCGACTCTTCACAAAAGCATAATAATGTCCTGAATTGGGTCCTCCGCCAGCATGGCAAATAACTCCATACAGAGAATAGGAAGGACCATGCTGTCCTTCGCTCATAAAATGTTGTAATAGTAAATTTTCGTCATAGGCAATATGATGACCGATCTTTCGGCCCATCGGTGAGAAGCGCTTGAGATGCACAGTTAAGATTATGGGAGCCTCGTGTATCGAAAATCTCTTCTCAGCAATAACGTGTTTTTTGCATCTAGAACATCTCGTTATCAGATTATGTGGGACCAGAAAAGTAGAACCTTTACTTCTCGCATTTATACTTGTCGGCACCTTTCAAGTAATCAATTGCAACAAATTTTTTTAGGGCATCTTTCAGTGTATTGGACTTAAAGATATCCAAGCTCAAGTCGAGAATGCGATCGAATGTATCACTGTTGTGCCCACAATCATGACATGTAACGCGCGACCGTAACCGTCCTCCAAATATCTTGTGCACCCAGGTAGTCTCTGCGAGTTTGGAATCAATTTTTCTGTATACCGAGATATTAAGTTTTGTGATATTTGGTAGATAGTAACAACATACCGAGGTAGGCCAGCAATACACGATTTCTGTAAAGCATCGACTGCATACCGGAGGAATTCATGCGAATCCTCTTGTCTACCCTTGCGCATATGCTTCGCAATTGCTGTGCCAGGAGATTAGCCAGGTATCAAATTGCTTGTAGGCAACACAATATACTTTGGAGCCTGTTGGCAATCGGCGATGGTGAAAAGGGAGACTTTGACGTATGTGATTGCACTGCCACTTGTCGCAAACTGCAAGTCATGCAGAAATTCTTTTCCACCAAACCTAGAGTGGAGCGCACATGATGAGCCAGAAGCCATGACACTGGAATTTTTACGTACACGAATTTTTGTTATGTGCTAGAAGAAGTTGAAGGAGTGGGGGTGTATGAAGGAGACATTGCAAAGCACTGTTGAGAAAACACGTGTTGCCGCCATTGTATAAGCCTGCACCACGGTTGCAACTTGGAGGCCATGAGATGTCGATTCCGTCAGGATGAATTGTAGTGTTCTTCCGGTTGGGTGATAGGGAAGGTTTGATCTTTGTCATTATTTCAGGGGACTTTGTTTCTCCCGAATTCTGAAGCGAAAAGGGTTGAGTAAAGAAGTGGGTCAACAAAACAAATTAAACTTGCATCGTCTTTGGGGGCTTTTGGTGCAACATTTATAGGTTCATATTTGCTATCTGCAATAGCAAAGGCACCAGAGGAAGAGCCTTCTACAAATTCAATTGGAGGGGGAAGCAGACTTTTGAATGACTCAATATCTCGTGAAGGTCGATAATGGTGTGTATCATCAGGTGAATGCTGGGATGTGAATGTTGACGCTGGCAAAAGAGGTGAAGCGAGCATTGTAACCTGGGGTAATATTGTGGGGGCGTCACGCAGTCTGAAGGTGGACCAGACGCGGAGAAGTAGGTGATGATACTGACGGGGTATGGAGAACGTCGTTAGAGGGACGAGAGACGGACTGTATTTTGAGATTCAGATCCTTTGTTTGGCATGACATTCATCTCAAAACAATGATTACATTTATTATATATAAGTACTATATATTACTATTAGTATACGCGATTAAGTTGAGTTAGTAGAGTAAGTAGATTATAGGTATGTATTAATATATCAGAAAATTTGAGATTCAACGGGCGCTATCCACAAGCGCTTTTGCTCACCAGGAGCATATTGGAAATACGATTCGAATCCCGAGTCATCCCGATGTTTGACACGGCTGAAAGTCTCTTCTACTTGCCATAATGGTTGCGAGTACGGATGGAAATTTGGTTTAATATACTGAACCGGAACTTGAAAATCGCTGGAAGGTGTTCTTGTGTTGTCATCAGACGACACCGGAGAAGATGATGATGAACCCGAGAAAGCCCATTGAAGATGATCGTTAGAGTGAACAAGTGGCAACTGCTGTGGTTGGGAGCGATCATGGATGCTAGGTTGAGTATTGATGTTAGCCTTTTCTTCAAAAGGTGACTCTAGCCATGCTGAAAGTGACGGCAGGTGTCCGACTACAAAAATAGTACATCACTTTATGAATCTTGTTAGACAGAAAAGCTATGCTTACAACCCGTAAATATATCATTATTCTGAGATCGCAAGATCGGTGTTTTGGGCTCCTGGATCTGAGAGGGAGCTTGGTTTCGAGAAATAGAAAGCTTTCGAGTCACTCTAGGAGCGGAAAGAAGGGGCGGTGCCAAGGAATCGATATCGACTATGTCTGGATCGATGTTATGTTTACGCAAATGTTTTGCAAAGGCGGATCGACGTTTGATGCTGAAAAAGGCTTTGAACACACATGTCACTGACAAGATATCTATCCGCATACCTGGATTTACAACAAGGGTGTGGGCACCTGAATGCTCCAACCCGAAGGTGGGTTTCCTTTCGGTGTCTCGCACATGATGATGGATCCCCGAATGCTGCTGCACAATTTCCAAACCCACAAGCAAATGGCTTGACTTTGGAGCTGTTTAAAGTGATTAGATACCAGACCTTGCCAGTCAATTTATTGATAACATACTGGACATTCTGATGGGTTTTTAACCCTGAGAACTGAGAGAATGCCTTTCCGCAGTCAAAACACTTGTGAGGCCTGTAATGTGGGATGTATAAATGGGAAAAGATCCGACTAGTTAAATCTGACGAACTTGTAACCGGTGTGCAATAGTTCATGACGGACAAGATCGCCTTTCCGCGCAAAAGTCTTGGTGCAAGCAGAGCACTGGAACTTTCGGATGATTTGGTTAGTCGCCTGGAAAAACAAAAAGATGACGTTCATAAAAGTGCACATAATTTGTTTATCCACTCACCAGCTTCATATTGTATATATAGAAATTGGTTAGCTTGCTGTCAGGCAGAGACGCTGACCCGCAACGTCGTTGAATAAAATTAGTGTTGTTGGTGAGCGGGAAGTGGCCGAGTTGTAGAGGAAAGAAAAGACGAAAAAATCCGATAAGAAATAACTGTCCTTATAAAGTGATCGAAAAACCTTCCAACACAAAGGACAGAACAGAATGGGGGAACCTCGTTGTTTAAAACCTAGAATTGTTTATTGTCTCAAATCGCGGAGATAAGTCAAAATTGTACCGAACAAGTCCTTAAAAGGATGATTGCAAAATAAAGGGGTGACAAACGGAAAACAGCCCCGTGAATATAATAAAGAACTACCTCATTAGTTGGTCTTTGCGGCTTCCGCCAAGTCGCAAACGGGGTGATTGTCAGGGAAACCTGTAGGAAGTTGAAAAAGTTTCACTGCGATCATCCAACAAAGAGAGGAATTGGTACCTTACCGATCTTGTGTACCTATGATACTCACGTGCCCATTTTTGTCAAACAAACAGCGACATAATAATAGCTATCCATCCAGAATTTGGATGGTTTGAAATCAAAATGTTGATTCGAAAATTTAACAGGATAGATTTCCAAGCCCTAGACTACCCCCTTCTTCTAGCCACGGGGCCATCACTTGAATGCTATGATCCTCGTAGATTTAAGAAGAAAAAGGTAGGAGGGACAGTTCCGACTCACATCAAAATACTCTCCCCAGATATGTGGATGCATATCACCTTGCCAGGGAGTGGAACGGGAGCTGACATGAATCAACGCCGGATGGGGAAACTGTTTGGTGTGTGTGTGTTGTGTAACTTATCAAAGCCATTATTTGGATAGATAAAACTCGGTTCACGACAGCTCAGAAGATACTGCTCCAATGGGCAAGTCTCGGATCTAGCAAGCGTAAACATTATATCTTTCGAGAATATGGATATTGTTGCTCCTTTGTTGATAGACAGGGACTGAAATAGATACTTAGTGGTCATTCATAGATTTGATAATGCACCACGTAGCATTCATATCATGTGAGATAGACCAGCATCTTCAAAGGTAACCCTTACTGCTGGGTGAAAGGACTTCATTTTGGATCCCGTATTGACAATAAAGTTAACTATTTTGATCTGAGCCCTGTAGTTTTAGTAACATCACCAATCTCACCATCCTTGACCATCACAATTCGCAATATCACCTGCTTTTCGTACTGACATCGATCCAAACGAAATAATAAAGGGTAACGTCTACGATCGATTTGACCTCAGATACGCGCCTATAGCTCTAAAAGAACTCATCCTCTGAGCCTAAACCTTTTGTGCATAAGTCATCGAACCAGACAAGAGATAACGAACTACAAAGCGCCACTCAATGTGATCTGGACGCGTGAGGTCCTTTCAAACGATCCTGCAAGAATTCCCGGCACCCCAATTGTTTCAGTCAAAAAGTAGGTAGAACCGAATCTACATCTCTTGCTAGGACTGACGAATTTCAACAGTTAACATTTTGAGAGGGAGATCATATGCTATTATTCAAAGAGATATTCTGTGCTTAGAATGTCAACAGATAATAACATAAGAATAGCGGGAGGACTTGCTACAGAGGACATCCATGATACGATGAAAGAATGAGGACTGGTGTTAATTCTGAAACTCAACAAATCGATTTCCCAGCCCAGACTGTCAATCCCTTTGTCATCCTTTCTTCTAGTCAACCCACAACTGAGCGAAGCATATCGATGGTGTGACAGTGACTACCTGCATAAGCTATCATGGCTTCACTGCTTGTGCCGTTACTATGATACCTGACAATATAAATGGTAGTGTTTGCAGGCCATTAGACCCATCCACAAAGCGTCTTCGGGGTATCCCTTCACCTTGTCTGCGCCATCGGCTGTTTCGCTTTTCCCATACGTTTCACGGCTACCTTTGTCCAGCAGGTGTTTGGCACAGCTAGAGTAAATATATGCACAAATCACGTACTATGTGTGTCGTAGGTCAAGGCGAACTTCATCTGCTGAAGCGGAGAGTTGTACCAATCAATCAATACTTTTAATTGGATTTTCGTGGGTGGAGAAGGCTCGGATTCGCGGGATTGCGTAGAAATTCGTCGAGTAGACCCAACATGTGGTGGTTCCTAAAATAAATATTCTTATGGCGTCGTTAACCAAGCAAGCGGTATGTGCAGGATGCGACTATAAGTTCGTTCAAGAAAACAGGAAGGTCGAAGTAAGAGTTTTTATATCTATATCTTGGGTTGATAAATTATATAAATCAGACAATATGGCAAAGGCACTCACCTCTATGTAGTCTCCCGCAATTCCCCGATCCTCTATCACCCTCCACAATAGAAGACCCTTTTTTTAGGCAGGGTTTAGAACTTGCGCCGCTGGCAAAAGGTTTTGAAATAAAAGAAGTGGATGAGAAACAAAGGAATAACGTTAATACCCTAATGCGTGATGCATTGATGGGCCATCATTCCATTGTGTTGGCCTAAAAAAAGATCGTTACAGCATTTATTGTATTCTTCATATACCCTTTTGCTGTCATCGTTGTCCTTGCCAGGATATGTACTGGTCGAAACAAGTCTTCAATTGTCCTTGGTTGCTGTCAAGGAATTTCAGAAATATTCGAATATGATATTTAAGAGACCGTTCGATTTCAAATCTCATCCAAAAACACATTGCCTACTACCTACTAGTACTATCGGGTTCCCCCACATGAATCTCAAACACCTCTCTAATTTTTCCTTCTATTTCAAAACAACAGCATCTCCCCCTAAGGTTCAATATGCTAATATTCATCGTTATTTTCCAGAAGACATACTCCTCGAAATCTCCCAGCATTGCTCTGGGCGAAAAGATATCCTAAATCTAGCTTTTACTGTACGTGGGACTCACCATGATTCAAATTCGCAATGCATTCGACTAATACTCTTTTGTTCGCAGTGTAATGCCAATTACAAATGCCTTATTCCCGTTTTATTTGCAGATATGGACATCATAGGCTATAACCTATGTAATGAAGTGACCCATTTGCTTTGTGATAGACCCGACTTGGCATCCTATGTGAAAAGACTCGTATTGCATCCAAGTCATGTCATTTCCTCGATTAAAGGAGCCTTGAAACAAGAGAAAAAAATAATCGGAAGGCTCAAGCAAATGGTTCCTCACCTTCTCTCTCTTCAAACGTTCTTATGGGACGGACTTGAATGCCCCGATGACAGCATTTGGGGGACCTTGCGCTCTAAGTGAGTCTCAAAAACTTACCGTTATCAAGGTTTAATGGATCACCTGTAGTTGCCCCCAACTTAACTACGTTGGTACCACTATTGGGAAGCAGTTCATCAAGGACGACAGTTTGGTACGGTGCCATTTCTTTGCATATTCATACAGCGCTAACAAACAGCAGCTATTTGATTTCAGTGATCTTATCGGCTTCTCCCTTACATCAAAACGGCACCCATTAGGTTGGATGTCGACCGGTGAGCCATCTGTCCATCATCACAATCATATACTCATGATTTCTTCTAGGTACACCTGTTAAGAGTCTACCGGACGCAATGTGGAGAATGTTACACAATCGCTGCCCACTATTGGAAGAACTATCGATAGGTACAATAGGCTCTGCTCCATCAGATCAGGTATTCGACGTTCGCCCTCTCATTCAAGGACGATGGCCACGTTTGCACAGCCTGTCAATTGGAAATACAGAGATTCAAAATTATAAAATTCCTAAAAACGTCCTAGCTGCCATACACAAAGAGTTTAACGATTTCATTTCTGCCCATCCACTGTTGAAACAATTCCATATTCCCAGTTATACCAAAATACCAAGAATCGGTTCTGCCGGGTCGAACATGAAGATAGAATCATTCAGTGGTGATTTCCGTGACCTCCATGACCTACTTCCGGCCTGCAATCTGAAGGAGTTGATATTATGCACAAGGACTCATTCTGCGGAGGATACATCATGTGTTCGCCAAATATTGGGCGGGCTTCATGCTCTGACGTCACTCACCATCTGGATAGACCTGTCAGACAGACTCGAGAATGATATGCACGAAGTAGAGGAAGATGCGAAGGGAACAGACCACTTGGAAATCTTCCGCTCAATTTTGGCTGTGTGTCCTGGACTTGAATACTTCAAAGTGTTGTGTTCCACCAAATCAAAATATAGTTTCTCAATGGTGCATCTATTTTGATTTTGATTTCAATATTTGTTAACTTGAATTTAGAATGATCTTCCGAAGGCTCTTGCAGTTGCTCCAAAACTAAAAAGCCTTGAAGTACACAAAGTTCATATATTAGGCGAAGAAGACATGATCCAAACCGCCATGCAGTTGGCTCAGCAGCTCCCTGGTTTGGAGCGCGTGTGTTTGAGGGTGTCTGCGACGCGATGGACGTCTTCTGAACCGATGCTTCTGAGGCAGATAGGGACATACCAAATCCTCCGGGATGACACCACGGGAGAAGGAACCCAACTGTTGGCAGATGAGTTTGGAGCAGGATATTTTCTACGATTTAAGCGGAAATACAAGCAGAAGCTGTAGTAAATAAATAAATGTAAATCTCGGTCTGTTGTGGCAGTGCAAAGACCATAAAAGTCAACGAACGATCAGTGAACTTGCAGGAACGTCATACAAATGTCAAATCCAGCGATGAACCCAACTCGATACGGAACTGACTTCTATAAATTCCTGGCTTCCATTCAATCTCCACACAGTCGCTCACCCTCCCCTTCTCCCTCGACCCCTCATTTTTTGCACCATCAAAATATGCCTTCAGCTAGACTCAACCCAGAAAAAGTCCTCGAGCTTGATGGCTATCTCAAACCCAACATTCCTGCCTTAGTGCAGAGACACGACAGCTTCAGAAAATGGAAAGATACCATTGATAAGCACGAAGGAGGCTACGAAAAATTTACTCAAGGATATTTGAAGTTTGGCCTAAACGTTGGCTCAAACCAAGAAGTCGTGTACAGAGAATGGGCGCCAAATGCTCGTGAAGCTTTCCTTATTGGTGATTTCAGTAAGTCTCACCATGAAAAAAAAAATTTTTTTCTTCCAACTCAGAAATTTTGTAGATGAATGGAACAGAACCTCACACCCTATGACAGAAGATGAATTTGGTGTTTGGGAAATTACTGTTCCTCCAACCAGTTCAGGCGTCTGTGCTATTCCGCACGACTCCAAAATCAAAGTAAATATAGCTTCCGAGCATATGCTTGACATGTCCGTGATTGATATGGCGTTTAGATATCTATGGTCTTACCTAATGGTGAACGCATTGAACGCCTTCCTGCATGGATCACACGTGTTACACAAGATTTGAGTGTTTCTCCCGTATACGATGCGCGATTCTGGAATCCTCCCAAGTCAGAGATATATACTGCAAAAAATCCTCGTCCTCCCAAACCTACCAATATCAGAATTTATGAAGCCCATGTCGGAATATCTACACCAGAAGGCAGGGTAGGAACTTACAAGGAGTTCACTCGAGATATCTTGTCAAGAATCAAGGATCTGGGATACAACACCATCCAACTTATGGCAATCATGGAACATCCGTATTATGCTTGTAAGTACCTTGCCGATCGCGAAACATAGAGATTAAATTTTATCACGCGTAGCTTTCGGTTATCAAGTCACAAGCTTTTTTGCTGCTAGTTCGCGTTATGGGACACCAGACGATTTGAAAGAGCTAGTTGATACCGCACATGGGTTAGGGTTGACTGTCTTATTGGACATTGTTCACTCCCACGCCTGCAAAAATGTCCTCGACGGCATAAACGAGTTTGATGGAACAGATCACCTCTACTTCCACGAAGGTGGTAAAGGACGACACGATCTTTGGGATAGCAGACTTTTCAATTATGGAAGTCATGAAGTACTGAGATTCCTACTGAGCAATTTGCGCTACTGGGTGCAAGAATATGGCTTCGACGGTTTCCGTTTCGATGGTGTCACGAGCATGATGTACAAGCACCATGGAATCGGTGCTGGCTTTTCTGGGGGATACCACGAATACTTTGGAGATGCTGCTGATGAAGAAGCGATCGTATATCTTATGCTAGTGAGTAGTAAATGCAATTATTCATCCCATACAAATCTAAATTTGGTTCAAGGCTAATGACTCGATGCACTCTCTTTACCCCTCTCTTGTCACAATTGCTGAAGATGTATCTGGAATGCCGCTGTTGGGTGTCGATATTGATAGAGGCGGTGTCGGTTTTGACTACCGCTTATCGATGGCCATCCCGGACATGTGGATAAAATTACTTAAACACAACAGTGACGATGAATGGGACATCGGTAATATCGTGCACACCCTGACGAACAGACGTTATGGTGAAAAATGTATTGCATATTGTGAAAGTCACGACCAAGCACTTGTAGGAGATAAAACGTTGGCATTCTGGCTTATGGATAAAGAAATGTGTACGTTTGCCTTTGTCTGCTCAGAATGATTCATTATACCCTTTGTCAGACACGAACATGTCCGACCTCACGCCTATGACGTCGGTTATTGCTAGGGGACTGGCACTCCACAAGATGATCAGGTGTGTACACTTGTCATCTTAACCGCATACATGTGCTTACTTCTTCAGGTTACTTACACACTCTCTCGGCGGTGAAGGTTATCTCAATTTCGAAGGGAATGAATTTGGTCATCCTGAGGTATTTCAGTGCTTCCACTACCTACCAAACGACTTATAACCCTCGTCTTAAGTGGTTGGATTTCCCTCGGGAAGGCAATGGCAACTCATTTCATTACGCGCGTCGACAGTGGAATGTGGTCGACGACAAACTTCTTCGTTACCGATATCTGAACGCATTTGATAGCGCAATGAACCACCTAGCTGGACAGTATGGTTGGCTTGAAGCCCCACAGGCATGTATAAACGCTGCATCTACACCCGACCAAAAAGCCAACGTTTCCCGTAATAACCAGGCGTATGTTTCTTTAAAGCACGAAGGAGATAAAGTCATCGTCTTCGAACGTTCTGGCCTCCTCTTCATTTTCAATTTTCACCCAAGGAACAGCTACACTGATTACAGGGTTGGTGTAGAAGAAGCGGGAGAATATCGGATTATATTGAGCAGTGATGAAGGTAGATTCGGTGGATTCGATAATATTAAACTCGATGGCCAGTTCTTCACCACGCCAATGGAATGGAATAACAGGAAAAACTGGCTACAGGTCTGTTGTGTCCATTATACGACTGCTTGTACTTAATTTGATCATAACATTCCCAGGTGTACATCCCAAGCAGGACTTGCATCGTTCTCGCAAAATAATCAAATACAGATCAAAGCTTTCATGGAGAGAATCGCGGTTGAAGCACATGAAATCAAAAATAGAGGATCGGACATCAATTATAATAAATGAATGCAGACTCACATTATGGAATATATCAATTCAATCATTCTATGACCCAGCACACCCCTAGCATTAAGCTCAAATTGTTTAGATTCGGCAAATCACCATGTTCTATGACAAGAGGCGATACAAATATACATTTTAGTCAGGTTACATTTTTTAAACCCTCTCCATTCTGGTTTTATACATTTCATTTCATATACCTGTAATGTTCCTCTCCGGGTCATTGACAACAACGCTCACAATAGCTGTTTTAAAACCTCAATAATTTTGTCACCAAGCTCCTTCGTACCAACCTTTCCTCCCAGATCCGCAGTTCGCAAACCGAAACCTCCCAATGCCGGTGTATCCAGGACCTTGCGAACAGCATTCTCGATGGCTTTAGCAGGTTTTTCCATACCAAGTGAGTATCGTAGAAGCATCGCAGCACTCAGGATAGTGCCTATGGGATTTGCGACACCTTTCCCGGCGATATCTGGTGCCGATCCATGGATTGGTTCATACAAACCAGGCGTAGGCTTGAAATCAGCAGACGGAGTTGATGGAGCTCCTGCGAGGGATGCCGAAGGAAGAAGACCAAGCGATCCAGGGATCACACTCGATTGGTCCGATAAACTGTTACAGCGGTCGGTTAACACTTCTCTTTTTGAACTCTTGAGATACACACATATCACCAAATAAATTTTCAGTCAATATGACGCCATTCAGCTTTTTAGGATCTGATACAATAAACATTGCTGCCGAATCCACAAGGTGATGATCCAGCTTGATTTGTGGATACTCAGTCTTTAGTGTTTCTGTTACAACTCTTCTCCATAGTCTCGAGCTTGCAAGAACGTTCGCTTTATCAACGGAGTGTATTTCCAAAGGAGGGTTTTGTGTCATTGCAATTTGTGCTGCGACCTGAGTGATACGCTTAACTTCGGGAACACTATAGATCATAGTGTCCCAGGCTGTATCTAAGTCGGGAGCTACCCCTTGTTCTTTGCGGGTTCCAAAATATGCACCCCCGATCAATTCACGAACGACGATCATGTCAACCCCCCTCGCGATGTCGGGTTTAAGAGGTGTATATTCGAGAAGGGAATCAGAAGCAAGGTTGGCCGGACGAATGTTAGCGTATAGTCCGAGGGTTTTGCGCAGTGTAAGCAGTCCAGGTTCTGGGCGAACTTTTGCGTCAACGCCCCACTTTGGACCACCAATAGAACCTAATGTATACTTAGTTGGTATATCCGTTTCTATTTTAAAGAGCGTACCCATGAGTATGGCATCTGCCTCCTGACATGCCTTCAGAGTCGAAGCAGGTAGTGGTTCCCCTGTCGCATCTATAGCACATCCTCCAAACAGATGTGGCTCTAATTTAAGATTGAAGTCTGTTGCGGCAGCCGATACTGTCTCTAACACTCGGACTGCTTCATTGACAACCTCCGGACCTGATAAAATCTAAGCATCACAATGAAAGCGAAATATCATTATCAGATAGTACATACCAATGCCATCTCCATGCAGTACTACGATACGAAAACTTCAGATGACAGATTAGCCGAGAAACAGGCCAGGAGAAAATAAAAACTCACGATCTGGGTGACATATATACTTACAGCTCTGAAATCTAGATGATGGTAGATATATACTCTCCAAGACAAAGATTTTTTTGTATTAACCTGCGGCCAATATTCCCGACACCCCTCTAGTCGGCCGAGTCCAAAAATATATCTTGAATACATCACGTGGGTAGACTTATCAGATTCATTGTCAAAATTTTGAATTTCTCTCTCAAGTACTATAAATCTAATGACGAACAACATCAAGACAAAACCGAAATGCAAGAGGCTCGTCCTTGATGCCGGACCGCTGCTCTCGCTATCACCTCTTCGAGGCCTTGCAGAGACATATTTAACTGTACCGCAAGTCCTCGCAGAACTCAAGGATAGTCGTGCTAGAGAACACTTTGAAAAGCTAGGATTAATGTCTGGCGCAAATGTCCAAGTACAGTCCCCAGATCCGGTTAGTTTAGCACATGGTAAGTATCAAACAAAAGCTCAAACAACTGTTTTACTGAATCTGAGTTTTTTAGTCATACAGTGGGCCAAAAAGACGGGAGACTATTCTGTCCTTTCGCATGCTGATTTGTGTGTCCTGGCGTTAACTTATTCGTTGGATAAAAGAGATATTGAGAAGACAGTTCCAGAAAGAAAAGACGCAAGTTTGGTTTCCCTGCATAACGGTCGCTTTTTTGACTGTTTCTTGATAGTAGTCCACACAAAATGATCTGTCTAAGTCAGATAGCGCAACATATGTGGAGGAGATTACAACTGTCCTTGAAGAGGTCACTCTTGATGCGGGCGAGAAATCACTGCTAGTCAATGATGAAGAACCTTCTTCAAGCCCTGAAATTGCAACGGAAAATGATTTACAATCCCAGGACGTCGACATTCATCAAGTTGACAGCACTTCCCAACCAGAACCCGGTAGTCCATTGGATGAAATGTTCCAGGAAGAAAATCTAGAATCGGCAGCATGCTTTGATGATCCATCTGATTCAGATGACGGCGAGGGGGAGTGGATCACGCCCGAGAATGTAGCTCTTCACAAATCTAGAGCGATGGAACTTCTACCAAACGTCGGTGGAACTGGGAAGAAAGGTGAAGAGATAGATGTTGGATGTA
This sequence comes from Floccularia luteovirens, assembly GCA_009739215.1. Lineage (NCBI taxonomy): Eukaryota > Fungi > Basidiomycota > Agaricomycetes > Agaricales > Squamanitaceae > Floccularia > Floccularia luteovirens. Next base: position 768,376 of record VSJF01000004.1, read on the forward strand.
TGACTGCCGATTTCGCCATGCAAAACGTCATTTTGCAGATGGGGCTTAACCTTGTAGGCATTGAAGGGAAGAGAATACAAAAAGTGAAAACTTGGGTGTTGCGGTGTCATGCTTGTTTCAAGTTAGTGTGTCTCTCTATCCTCCATTAAGATTGTCATTGATGATATTATCTTATCTACTTTGCAGGATCTGTAAAGATAACGCCAGAAAGTTTTGCCCATCATGCGGGAGTCCGACTCTTCTACGTGCTTCCGTAACTATAAAATCCCCTGATGCAGCCTCAGATGCTCCCGTAATGCAGGTTCATTTGAAGCACAATTTTCAGTACAAGTTGAGAGGCACAAAATATTCAATCCCGGCTCCTAAACCTGGGTCCGCAAAAACTGGACCTGGAGAAGGGTTGATCTTGCGTGAAGACCAATCAGAGTACATGCGAGCGAAGAGGCTAGCAGATGGAAAACGGGAAAGAGAGGAGGCTAAGCTTTTGAAAGGTATTTTTGGAAAGGGTGTCCAGTCAGGAGGTGCGAATGCTCTAGGTAGCTGGCAAGACCCTGATTGGATACCAGAGATGATCAGTGTGGGATCTGGAGGGAAGGGGAGGACAATTAGAAATTCTAAAATGGATGGCGATTTGCCGCAGATAGGATATGGTAGGAAAAATCCAAATGAACGCAAACGGCGCAAGTAGTTTAGAAACTTGTATTTCCCTCTACACTGTATAATGTCCCCCGACTTTTACATTTCATTACAATTGCATATTCTACCACAGAGTGTCCAAATCAAGATCCCAAGCTTCTATTCATGAATCTTCTCTTTTGGAATGACATCCACCATTTACTGGGTTTTCCCGTACCATCCGCATATAACCGTTCTACAATTCGTGCTGCTAGCTCTTGTCTAACTTGAGTTAGATATTGGCGCAGATATTCTACAAAATACATGATAAGGGAGGTGCAGAACGAATAAGGAATATGACTGACCTGCGTCTGAACGGTTCGATGGGGGAGCATAATGTGAATTCAAAGGGAAGGGTGCATCGCCAGGAATGGGGAAGTTGTCCACTGAGAGAGTGTTCAACATTTTCGAAGCTTCAATCTGTGATGGGACGGTTCGTGAACTCCCCAGCTTGGCAAGGCAGTCGGACACATAAAGTATAAGAATGATTAGTGTTCGATCAGCAGGTCCCTTGATCTCGAAATTACGGAAAAGGGAGTTTGCGCGAAACAAGTCGATGGTTTCATCGATGATATCTGCCTGGGAAGGGTCGGCTGGGGAAAGTCAGATCAGCCATAGGCCATATCTTGAGGAACTCACCAACGGGGGCTGGTCCACGAATCCTAGTTTTTATGGGCAGGATGGACATGTTCCCAACTTGCTTGATGTGTGGTTCTTCATTGAAAGATGAATGATATGCCTGTATTGAAAATGAGTAATTACATTTATATTTTAACCAATCACCCACTGGCATCACGCAGTCCTTAATGGATGAGATAGAGGTGCTTGTTTGGTTATGCTTGCCAACGGCTTCCCCTTTGTTGTGATTGTTTATGACGTCTGTATTGTGACGCTAATCAAAAATAGTTAGGCTCCCAAACAGTACTTCCTTCTTAACATCATGTCTGGCTTTGCTGGAAATGGTGCGGGCATGGACCCAGACAGAGCCTCATTGCTTTCCGTGCACTCAGTCAAGCCTTCTCCAGACACTATTACAAGTAAGTACCTCTCTTTTCTCACAGATTTAACAGAGCTAACAATGGTTGTTCCGCAAACATAGAGCTTGTCAAGCGCATCCGAGCCTTAACACTTACGCTTCTTCCCGTGCAAGTCGACCCAAGTAGCATAAATGACCCCACAAGCCGGGTCATCACGCCACAGGTGATTTCTGCCTACAGAGCTGCTGCAGGTGACTTCCTCGAAGCTGTGAGCCCGTGTTCTTCTCTACTTCACTATGTTGATATTCATTACGTTAAGCTTCCATACTGTCTTTTGCGCGCACGTGCAGAGTTTGTGTGGGATGCAAACCACAGCCCAGCAGACTATGGCGAGAACCTTGGTCGAGGTTAGTTTGCTTCAATTCTCCACAAGACCCCCTGTTTACAGTGAATTAGCGACCGCCTGTGAAGTCTTAGCGCGGAAAATTGTTCACATGTCGGCTCCGGATAAACTAATGACAATCATGTCGACTAGGTATCGGCACCGTCAAATTGACGGGGACGAAAGCGAAATGTCCAGTGCCCTCGAGGCGGCTATTGACCAACATTGGTATGTTCAAGAGGTACCTTGAGGAGTAAAGCGATCTAATTATTCACCCGAATAGCATTATATTTCTGTCATCTAATGAAGCACAGCAAGGTCCTTACAGCACCGTTTTCTACAGACAATTGCACTAATATATATCCTCAGTGGTAGACGCATTATGGAGTGGTCAAATCATCCAGAAGAATAATGAGCACCATGATATCGACTGTAAGCTTCTGGTCATAATCAAAGCCATACGCTCTGACGGACAACTTCAGACGTCCCATTTTCCCATGCTCGCGGACATACTTTTTGGGATCATATGGATCCATCACGACTCTCTGTGCCACGGTACTATATTTCCATTTTCTTTGTTATCAGTCATTTATAATCTCTAGGTATCAAAACATTTTTCGTATAGTTGTCTGGCTCTTCTTTCTCGTGGTATATTCCCTAGCAGGTACGTGTTCTGATACCCTTAAAATCATTAATTCTTACACCCCTTATAGTTCGAGAGCCCCTTGAAAAGCTGGACGAGTCTCACCGGTCTTTGGATGAATGGGAATATATTTTGTATATCATGGCATTATCTTTTATTGTCGAAGGTATGTTAGACCAACCTTAATACTGGAGTAAATCTTATGAGTGGCGCGCTCCCGTAGATATATACAAGGTAACACAGATTTATTCCATAACCATTGTTATAGCTGAGCATGTGATATTGAAGTTCCTGACCTTACTTCGATTTGTGACATGGCGTGCCTTTTCGTTTTGGAACATTATCGCAATAATCACTGATTCACTACTCCTCGCTGCATTCGTATTACGCATGGTTGGCCTGAATGCACATGGGGATACTTTCATTGCTATGCGCCTCAAGAGTTTCCAAGTATTAAGTTTTGTTTCACCTTTCATATGGTGAGTATTATCGTTATATACCACAACACCAAACATAACATCTCTTCAGGATGAGTACGTGTTGCTCGCTTTGCAAAAGATAGTTTTATATCTCATCTGTCTTAGAACTTGTTACTGTATTTGACGGTTATAAGTGAGCAACCGATTTAGAACACCTCTGCTATGAATAACGACTATGTACAGGTATATTGGGACTATGCAAATATGTGTTGCAAGGATGTTGAAAGAATCTGGAATATTTTTTGCGGTACTGTCCTTTATCGGTATCAATTCTCCCCAATTTTGATGCATTCGTTTTTTTAGTTGTTGTCAGTCCTTGCAATTGGATTTGCACAAGGACTGTATGCACTGGATGCTGCTGACGGAACAATTGAAAATGCCTCAACTGTTAGTCATTTGCTTCGCTAGATTAAGTTTATTTCCTAGCTGAATATAAACGACAGGTCGTCAACGTTCTGGTTCAGGCGCTACTGCAGTGAGTTTGCTTTCTACTTAGCCTTTCTATAGTGTTCAACATATTCTACAAAGGTCTCCCGATTACGGGAAGTTCTCAGGAAGGTCAGACAATTTGCTTTTCGTGATTCATTTTCTAATGTCAATAAATCAAATAGTCCCGCTGGTCTCTTTCTCTATTATCTGTGAGTCACTTGAGCAGCATTCTTCGCATGCACTAACTATTTTTTCCAGGTGGAATATGGTAACAGCTGTCATCTTGCTGAATGTCCTGATTTCGTTATTTTCGTCCGCCTATTCGGATGTGGGTCGATTCTGTCAATCCTGTTTATTGATACCATTCCTAACATTAATTTTATTCAAGGTTGTTGAAGATGCAGAAGCTCATTACCTTGCCTTCTTTGCCAGCAAAACTGTGGGATTGATTAGAGCACCAGACTCCTATGTCTACCCTGCACCCTTCAATCTCATCGAAGCCTTCTTTATCGCCCCTCTTGAGTAATGATAAATCATAGCTTTGGCTGAACAACAGCTCACTCATGGGTATAGATGGATACCGTATCTGAGATCACACCCTAAGCAATATGCTACGGTTTGTCCTAATCTACAGACATTAGTTTGGGGTTTTAATACTCTTTTCAGATCAATCGTTATGTCATGGGTATACTCTTTTTCATTCCGTTAACAATCATCGCACTCTATGAATCAATGTTTAACAACAAAAAGTATGCTTGGATGGAGTTATGGTTCCGAGGAAACGATGAGGGTGACGATGATCGACCGGAATACCGCAACCCAGAGGTGGATGATCCAAGCTGCAATGGAATGGTTATTAGCAAGGTCCCATTCGAAGAATTGATTAAAGTATTCCCAAATACTCAAATGGTTTGTCTCGTCCTTCTCGGGACCTACGTAGTTGACACTAATAATGCTATCATTTTTCAGTCGAGTGAAACCATTGTTTTACGAGAAATAGACGAATTGAAGGAGAGGTTGGATGCACTCACGAAAAAGCTGGCGGCATAGGCGTGCATTTGACAATACTAATAAGATTGGACTTCAATATCTCGCTACAAGTGTTTTAATTTGAAATTTTATGGATTTTACAATTATAACATTACGATTAGTATAGTGTGGGCAGGATAAATATACAATTTGATCACGAAGGGTCAGGTTTCCGAACGAGATTCGTTAAGACGCTCATTGATTGGACAAAGTATGGCCGGATCTCGTTGATTTCCATCGAACATAGATTTGGAAGCTAAATGGATGGATTGTAGCAAAGGATGTGAAGAGGTAAGATGACATACACTAAGCTCACTGTAGTCGAGTTGCTGTAGACCATCTCTGCTCTTGGATTGGCGCGCTTCACGAAGATCCTTAAGCAATGACCGTAGTTTGTCTGGGCTTTCTAAATCATCCGAGGCGCTGGTAATTGATGAGACAACAATGAACAAAGTGACAAGTTAGAAACGTACACATCCAGAAGAACCTTCGAAATTTCTACAAAGCGGAAGGGAAGATCGCTGAACGCTGGTTCCGTAGTTTCGCGCGTCAAACGTGCCTGTAAATACTCTATGAATTTCATTCATGTTAGCTACGGTAGGTTAATATCAAGTTGGATCGAACGTAACGCACCTACGTTGAGCCAGTCCGGTGAGATGATGTGGCATTTTTTCTTAAGCTTGAGATTTACGGCCATCCAAAGGGGTATTTTTGTTCTGTGTGGTGGACGAAGTGGCCCATAAGCACCCTGAGTTGATTTTCGTGGTTTACATGATTCTACGGGAACTGAGAGACAGATGGGTATATACCGAGATGAAAGCAGTCTTTTCCATGGATATGAGAGGAACAATTTCGATGAGCTGTTGGCTGGCAATGAGCTCAAGCTCGGGGGGTGTCACTGAGATGCGTAGTTCCTTGGGGAGTGCCATGATGAGATTCCGAAGAGGATTGGAAATTACAGCGCGTGAGATAAAAGGAACGATCACGTGAGTACGTCACGTCCTATGTTTGACACGCTTTATGCAGTAATTGACAGTGTTGGTCTTTACAGCTGCTATACATCCTATATCATTATGCTTGGGTCTCACACGAAAAGGATCAACTCCTATGGAAAACGTAGCCAGCGTATTGTTGACGTTTCCGACCGTTTCAAAACGGGCGAGATACCGAACATCTTTGTTGACATGCCTCCGTCACCAAAACTGGCACCAATCTTGCGCAAAATGAAGAATAGGGAAAATTGTGTTCCTACCAAGCCCAAGCCACGTTCACCGAAAGTTGTCGGTCTACAAAAGAAAAAAAGGCTATCACCAGTCCTTTCACCAGTTCGAAAGAAGAAGGTGACAAGAATAACCCAGATTGTAGATAACGAAACCAAACGCAAGAACGAAGCATTAGCCAGGAATCCCACCCGATTATCGAATTCATCGTCTGTCGTAGGGCTCTCTTTACGAGCCCCATTGTCAACATTTTCAGCTCAAACTAATGGATCACCTGCACTGTCCACACTACGAACGGATAAAGCCAGCGCGCTGCAAAATACGGATAAAGTAACCACACCAAAGCTCAGAAAAAACTTTACTCCCTTTGTTGACATGGACATTATTATTCTCGACGAAGCCGGAAGAACCGTTGAGCAAGAAAAGAGAACTCTACGACGAGGCACTTCCATATCCTCTACGATCAAGCAGCAGACGCCACCACCCAGACTAGCGAAGAGAGAGCCAGAACCCATATCCGTAGGATCTGATAGTAGTAACTCTGAAGTGATCAGTCAACCTAAACGAACAGTCAAGCGTGTCAAACGTACTGCTCCTGTTATTATATCCGATGATTCTGACGATGAGGACATACCTCCTTTTAGTCGGGTGACAGTAAAACCAGCTCGTGCCCGTGTGGAGGTCCTCATTCCCAAAGCCCCTTATAAAATTCCAATACCAGATGCCGTTGAATCTTCCACATCCAAAATGCACCCGATATCCTATCCACGATCTCCCCCCTCTACATTACCGGCTTTCACTGCCGATAACCAGCTAGAAACATACCAAATTATATCTTCCCCTGCTCCGAGGCAGAGACAATTAACCCCCATTCGGGGCTCCCGCAAACCATTTGAACGTTCTTACCTACCATCTCCATCTACACCAACGGACCTTGACCTCTCGTTCGATCTGTCTAGTTTAGAATTCGATACACAAGGGTACCCGTCTCTCGAACCAGATATCCCTGAATATCTGTATCCGCTTCTTAAAGAATGCCATCAAGAGCATCACGGCCCACACGACTTTTCCTCATTCATAGAGTCATTTCCTTATGATCCAATTCTCCATTCATCTTCGCGGAAACAAGACGTGAGCATGATGTTTCGCAAAGTCGGAGAGGCTAGTTATTCAGAGGTATTTGGTATTGGAGATGTTGTGTTAAAGGTAATACCTCTCCAAGACCCAAGCAGATCCGCAGGTCATATGCATCCGACGAATGCACAAGTACGCAATGATAACAGCGCAGAAAAAGACGGCCCATCACCAAGCGATGTGAAGGATGTCAGAAAAGAAATAATTGTTACCAGAGCGATGGGCGAAGTATATAATGGCTTTGTGGTGTTACTCAAAACTTATGTTGTCAGGGGACGCTACCCACAAGTGTTGCTTGACCTATGGGATGAGTATAATGAGCGAAGGGGCTCTGAAAGTGTTCGACCTGGTAATCTTTCTGGTTTTTAGTTTTATATTACCTCAGTTTATATTTTTTTCAGATACATTCACAGCCTCACAAACCTATGCAATTATTGTGTTGCCTAATGGTGGGGCAGACTTGGAGGCCTACACATTCTCGAAAGCTCACAAGATAGGGTGGCGGCAAGCATGCAGCATTTTCTGGCAGGTTGCTAAAGCACTATCTCACGCCGAGAACTTAGTTTCTTTCGAGGTAGGTCTCGGCGATAGCTGTTTACTCCCCCGTTGTGACATTGAATGCAGCATCGCGATCTACACTGGGGACAGATTCTGGTGAAGGATCTGGAGATCGAAATGAAATCACCCCTCAAAACATTAAATACAAATTTACGCAGAAAGGCGGAAGTCTCTCGTTTATTCATGGATGATATCGCTCATGGAGTTGAGACCACCATCATTGACTTGGGGCTCTCACGAATGGATTCAGGTGACGGTAGAGGTGGGGACCCTGTCCACTGGACTCCTTTTGACGAAGAGGTTTTTATGGGAGAAGGTATGCATTTACAATATTGTGCCCACCAGAATGTCATAAATAATAATGTTGCTGCGATAGGCGATTATCAATTTGAGATATATCGTATGATGCGTGACGTAACAAGGGAAGCTTGGGATGGCTATTTTCCTATAACTAACGTCATGGTTGGTTTGATTTATTCTGCAGGGGATATAATACTAACATCGACATTAGTGGTTACATTATATCAGTCAAAAACTACTGCACTCAAAGGGGCTCAAGCCACCGACAATCCCAAGAAAGACAAAAGGAACTTCCGAAAGTTCAATACCACCCATAGGGCAAAACTCGGTGTTTACAGAAAAGGAGTGTTACGATTGTTTGGTCGATATAAATGATTGGCTGGGTAAATGCCTTTCTGAACTTTGTCCCTCGAAGGCTATAGAGCCTCCTAAAGGAAAAGGGAAGAGAAAAACTCAAGCGCTCACTAAACCTAAAACTTTGGGGCCAGCTTGCGCAGGCGAAGTCGTTGAATATGGTGTAAAAAAAGGATGGATCAAGTCGACCTATTCATAATGTATTCTTTTACATTTCGGGCTCATTCGTTGTATTCTATGTATGTTTATCCTGTTCTTCAATGGACACATTGGGATCAAGCTTGGTACTGAGTGTTTAACGCATAGTGTATTCAATTGTCCCCATACACAACTAGTGTCCTGTCAAGAGATATGAAGACTTCATAGGCAAGGACCAAGAAGTGAATTCTTGGGAAATGGTCGACCATAATCCTCCCTCCAAGTGGTCAAGTTTTGATTCGTGTAAACATCGATGTGTCTAGTGGATATATCATGAGAATTGAGTTCGAGATAATTGTATATGCACTTACTGGCCGATATATTGGGAAGTTGGGAAATCAGGGGGATCGCATCCAATGTTAATACTATCGCCTTTTTGGTAGACACGGACATAATCGACGCGTAGATGGTTGGGAAAAGTTAGATGCTCGAAATCAATCGTTCCAAAATTTTTTGACATGCCCAAGTTGATAATCATATACTGGTTCAAAAGGTTATCAGTACAATTTTGGCCGTACCAAGTTTTGAACAGTGTTACCATTGGTTCTTGAGATACAGGCCGAGCGGATATTTCTACGAATGGATCAGGTCCCAAACCTGGAGCGTTGAGTGTCCATGATGTTCTGGCATCTGAGACCCATGAAATGTACTGGGATTGGAATAGCATCCTTGTTATATATAAAGGTAAGATAAAACTCACTGCATCATCAAATCCTAATATTGCTGCGCGATAAATATAAACAATAGAAAATGTTGTTTTTTGAACTTGCCTGGTTTATACTACATTCGAGGGATATTTCATTAGATGAAACAGACCTTATTAATGAATCGTACCTCAAAGCCATATATAGAGAAGCAATCTTCAACTAGCTCATAGCAACGTTGATTGGTTCTTGTGACGACAGATGAAGCTTGCTGGACGATATTGCCAACAAAACGGTTTAGTCTGGAAGTCGTCGTGTTTGCAATTGCGAGATTTCCTGTCGACTGGTTCCAAGTGTATGCGAAATTGAAAGGCTACAATCATGTATGTATTAGTTCATCAATACTCCTTTCCTCCAAGTATGCTACTACTCACTGCCCACTGAGCAGATTGGGAAACCTCTCCTGTAAGGGGATCCCCGGAAATTTGTGCTTCGAACATATCTATTTCAGGGGCAGACCGACCGACATAAGTACCATCACTGTGTTTTGGCCCAGGATGATTTTCTCCGTCGCAAGTGCACCTGGACAACCTCTGTCCCGGAAGGTAAGAAAGCGCCTTATCATAAGAGGGATCACCATATATAGTAGCAGCTTCTGGAAAACCACCTAATGTCTGGTTGGCAAGAGTACCAACGTCGCAAGAATCATATGTATACGGCCACTAATCGACATTCAGAAATTTGAATTGATAAGTGTAGAAACTGTAATTACCATTCCCTCCAGGGTAGCACCGTACCCAGCACGGCCCAGGTTACCCATTGTCCATACTGCGGGCCACATGCCTACAACATTGTTTGTGCCCGGTAATTGCACAGACGCTTCAAAATATCCCCCGGTAAAACAGAACTTATTCCTGGAAGTTGTCAAGATAAGCACCACGAGAAAAACATAACCAAGTTTACCAAGATGATAGAAGACCTGAGTATTAGGTTCGTAATGCAATATGGGGATAAGATTTTCCAGAAGTAAAGCTGACCTCCTTGGTAGAATAATCCGTGACTAGGTGTTTCTGAGAAAGCTATCACCAACGAGCCATTTTCCGTTGTTATCGCCGCTGGATCGTACCACTCTAAATTATTTGTAGCCTACGCGGATGGTTTTATTGAACTGTTAATCAAGGAGCAACAGGTAGTACAAACCCAATAATGCAGGTCCGCAGCCTCCCAATAAGGATCATCTCCAGGATAGAATGAACGTCCTTCCACATTAAATTCATCGGAGAAAACAAGAGTTAAATTTGAACCATCCTTCAAAGACTGCCGGAAGTGGGCATTTTTGGGAGTGTCTGGATCAATGAGAGCAAATGTACCCATCAACGGTAACTAAAAATATATATATATATAATTAGATGGAATTACGTATAATATGTAGTAGTAGTTTCCAACCTGATTAGATGAGTTCATGCTGGGACCGACGGGATAATGGCCAAGTGACATGGATTCTCTATCCTTAATATACTTTGCAATGGGAAAACCGATGCTGTTCTTTGAGTGTTAGTTTCTCTTTTTTTTTTAATAGAAAAAAGAACTACTAACAAGAGACCAATGAACGCTGCACAAAGGCACACTAGGCAACCGAGATTAGCAAGGCCTCTGAGTGACAAGGTCATTCCATTGTCACTGAAAGTCTGATCCGGTTTAGGGTTGTGAATGTCATCGTCAGGTTCGACAAAGTCTGGAGATAAGTCAGAGCCCCAGAGCCTAGGGTCGGGGGCAAGGGAGTACTATAACGATATTGAGACAATGTTTTTTAATTACAAGAAATTTGACTCACTTTATCGGAAAGAGTGTTTAACCCCGATATCCCGCCGAAGGAATACGGAGATTCTGAACCAGTCTGCTGCAGGAAAGCAAGTAAGCAACACCATAAACGAAGTAAATCGGGTGTCTAATTACCCAGCTTTCTCTGCGTAATACGCCAAAGCTTGAGATGCGAAGGATTGTCAGGCTCGTTCCTGCAGCACGAGGACGATAGCTTGAGGGCATGGGGCGTAGGGAGAGAAATGGGGGGAAAAGAAACGGGCAGCATTTTAGATAAGTAAGTAGTTGGAGAAGAGAAGAGCGGTATAAGTGACAGGTTTAGGCAGTAAAGAGAGTTACCCGATCAATATTTAACTTTCTTATCCTCATTTCCACGTAATTACCTGTTTGTCATGATCTTCGAATTTCTTCCAGTAGAACTCATTGCTGACATTCTCAGCGAATTGGACTTGGAATCCCTTATCAAACTAGCCTACCTTTCAAGGACGCTCTATAATGTCGCTTCTGACACCGCTCTCAACCCTTGGAGGCGTCCAATACTTCGAAATCTGAGCTCTCCAAGCCATACGTACGAAGTAGCCCTGAAACATCTCAGCGTCCGTCATGTCGTCCCCCGTCAAAACTGGATTGATATCTTGACAATGGCCCATCCATCTTTCATCTTATATGAAGCAACACTACCAAACCTGAAGGCTGTAGAATGGGAGGAATGTTTTAAACGTCGTTTTTTGCCAGGTTGGCGTAAATGGAAGAAGGACAACTCCTGGAAAGAGATCTTCTTGAAGTCAGTTTACTCTCATTTGCTTTGAATATCACTCGTCTCACAGCCATGGTGCACTGCTCTGTACAGAATGCTCCATAGAATATGGCACCGAAGTGTAACTTCTTGTACAGCGGACGAAGCTTGGACCAAGTCAGTATTCCATCTGTGACACATATTGGTGTAGCTCATCGAGTAGGTACATTGTATTAAATCGAAACGGCTCTGCAAATGAACTCGAAATATCATCGCGCAATTTCAATCCCTTTGCCCTATTCAACGAAATAAAGTAAGACGGTCTACCAATGAGAGTGCAGCCACGTTCATAACAGACGTAGGTTACAAAACAACCTAGGTGATCTCGAAACACGTGTACAGGTGCGTACGCTCTTTAGAATCTATGTCAATACAATAACACACTCAACTACCTCTCAAATAAGCTACTCTTGGATCTAGCCGATGTGAGGATAATAGTGTTTGGTACGCTTGCTGAACCTAGAAGTACTTTGATGGTCAATCCCAACGCTCTCTTCTTGTTACATCCGCCTGGAATTGAAGCTGGGGAGAGAATGAGGAACCGAAATGGAGTTCCAAGAATATCTACACCAGATAATTTCGTTGAAGATCATGGGGTGTATCCAATGTCTGCACCTTCTGTAGTGCGTGGCTATCGTGAGCTAATTTATCTACCTACATCTTCACTTATCCAAATAATAATTTAAATCGGTAAGTATCACAAGAATACCGTATGTCATACACAACATACACGCGCCAGATGTATCCCCGCCCGGCGTTGATCCATGCCAACTATCCGTTCTACACCCCAGGTGGTGATATCCGTTGGACAGAATCTGAGGGTTTGCACTGGGTGGGTAGTATGATGTGTGTTAGATCTCCCTCTCCTGCATATTCTTCCCTCTCAAATGTTCATGATTAGGATCATAGCCCAAATAATAGGACATCAATCCGGTGATGCTGATGGTAGCATCCCGGGGAGAAACCAATATGCTTCGTTTACATGGAGTGACTTGTGGGCGATCGCGCCGTGGCTGGAAGAGAGGATAACAAAGAGGATAGACGGTCCAGGCCTGGGAAATTAACTCTGGTGAACTTCTGAATTAATATTGCTCTTCAATCTTTCATTGTAATGTGGAAGTAGCAAGACTTACCATTATCCTTATGTCGTTATCTGTTTGACATTCCTAGCGAAGAACCTGTCTTGAAATGGTGCGCAGTTCCCCTCTGATTTTATGTCGTGAGTCTCGGTAAGAGGAGTAGACTTGGTCCCGCCTACTTTTTGATTGAAGCAAACCCGTTGTGCGAAGTAATACAGTGGTCACAATCTTTCTAAGGATAGGTCCATGCTCCTTCATCATGGTATCCTTTGGATGGACACCCACAGTCTAATCAATACCACAGCCTTGTTAAGACTTGCAAGACATCATCCTTCTCCTGATTTACTACCCAATCAAAGTCGACGAACCACGCCCCTCTATCCTTGACCAAGAAATTCTTGCGGGTCTCCGATATCTCCAATAGTAAGAGTTCGTGAGAAAATGTGACCTGTTGAACGGTTCTGTAGAGAGCCACATATCTAGATACGAAGATATCATCTAGATATTTCATTCCTTGCAAGATGTGTATATATGACCTCTTTGTTCGGATATTTCTGAGCAACTCTCAACTGATAGGAGTAACTTTTGATCAATTTGTGTTTTAGATTCGGCCAAACTAAGGCCTGCTTAGTTTCTGGGTTCTGAACAGTACTTTTCAGAACAACCAAAGATTCGCGATAGATAATATAGCCGGTCATCATTGTAAATGTCATGATAAATGGTCGGTCAATTTTGTGTGATGTTTTTTCGATATACGCGCCGCCAAGAAGCCACGTACCCGTAAATACCAGAATGATGCTAAAATTGATGTCTGTTGGATGCCTGTTTCCGGCAATATTAATTTTGGTTGATAAAACATACCATGTTCCCCTTTTTGTCAATTTGGGTAGGTGATCAGAACGTATCTTATGCAACGACTTCATCCGGTGGAAGTATAATTAGAACGTGCAAATATTCTCACCAGACGGGTGTTGTATACATTATCAAATAAGTCGTCTGGAAGCGCGCCATACGGGTCTGTTGGAGGATTCGGGTTGGGTTGCATTCGTTGTCCCCTAACTAGTTTGATTGAGTATAAAGGGGGATTTAGTAAGGACTTAGTACTGAGGGCCCAGACTTTGCAACTATAGGGGTGTATAGACCGTAGGTGACAGAGTGGAACTAACTACCTAGGAGCTTGAGGTTAGTGAAGCTGATCTCTATAGCTTAAATTACGGTGAAGATACAAAGGATTCAGCGACGATGAAAGAAACGTGACACAGAACATCGCGCCGGGTCATGTGACCGCGAGGTGGTTGAGTGCAGGTCGAATGTGCTGAGTTGTTGATGGTATGTTACGGCCACAGTGCTAACGACAGTCTGCAGAACACCTTCTGGTTCTACGCCATATCACTTCGTTCCTCGCTCACATTCTTTCAACCTACATTTTCTTTCATTTCGAACCTATGGCCCTAAGCGCTTCCCCTCGCAAGGTTGTACCTCTTGCCAGTGGTGAAAGTCCCCCGGGTAGAGTCAAAGCGCTACCATCTAACCCCAGCATAACGAAACGGGTCTTCTACTGTGGAGTGGTGGTAGAGGGATCGGAGAATGGCAGGAGACTACCAGAAGGTAAGCCCACTTGCCACATGACTTTTGGTTGGAAGCTATATAAATTTATCCAACCTAGATATACAAGATCTTGTCCTGTCTCTCGGAAACTCTCTGCCCCAAGAGCTTTCAAACTCACTTCTGAATTCCACGTCGAATTCTTCACTAAGTGAACTTGTAAGTCATATCTTGCGCATGTCGTTTTGTTGGGTAGCGACGATCAAGTGCATGATAATACAAAGCGTCATTCCGATCTTGAGGTTTGCTGGTTGTCCAAGCAGCTGCAATAATCAAGTACCGTTCTTTATCACATCTTTCTCATTGTTCTGCCAACGTGAATTATGTGTTGATTTATTACATGATTTTACAGAATGAGGTACAACGGAAGCGGGCTTTGACTGACACAACTGCACTTTCGTCTGTTGTTAATGAACTAGTGACAAGTGAACGATCCTATGTCAATCGTCTTCAAATTCTCAAAAACGACTATGCCGATCCTCTTCGAAATTTCGCCAGAAGTAAAGACACAGCTATAATCCCTGCATACGAAGCAAAGACTCTCTTCGGCAATATAGACAATTTGCTACCTGTCAATGAGGCATTTTTAGCTGATTTGGAGGATATGCTGGCTTCCAATGGATCTGGAAAGATTGGCGGTGTTGGCGATGTTGCTTTGCGACATTTTAAGGACCTACGTGGCTTTGAGCAATACAAACAATATTACTCGAAGCGTGAAGATGCTCAGATCATTTTTGAACGAGAAATCTCAAAGAGGTCTTCACGGTTTGCTGCCTATATTGATGTGAGGGTTATGATATCTCTTATCGCTCAGAGTTTTAATGTTCATTTCTTCCGTTTCCAGCATATAAAGTACCAATCTACTGATGCTAAAAACCGTATTGGGCTACGGGAGCTTCTCATGGAACCGGTTCAGCGCATACCACGATATACATTGCTTTTTCGAACCATGCTCAAACATATGGCCCCAAACGATCCACAAAGAGCCAAAATTATCGAAGCTGATGCAATAGCTAGCAAAATTGCTCTGGCAGAAGCGGACGAACAAACTAAACGTGCTGCTATATTTTACTGCTTAAGTGCAACAATTGATGGCTTCCCCCCTGACCTTTTCTCCAACTCGCGAAAGTTTATCGATTGCATCGACGTGGAGGATATCTTGATGGATGTGCCACAGTCATCTGCAGCATCAACAACGAGCTCTTCAGCCTCCTCGTTACACTGTACTTTGTTTCTTTTCGATGACAAGCTCATGATTGTCAAACGTCCTGGAAACGGCGAAAAGGGTGGAAAGGTTCTGTCTGGTTTGGAAGATCTTGACAGGTTGACGAAAGCTGGTGGTATTCCTACCGGAAAGAAAAAAAGTGGCATGTCATGCAAAGGAGTTGTTGATGTGACAGATGTGGTCGCTACAGATATTGGTGGTGCTGGTAAGAGCTTGGTTTGATGTCCCTCCGAGATTGTTCATTATATCATCATACGTCTTTGTACAGACATCAACCTTTATCTCGAAAACCCTCCTCAAGATCAGACGGAACGTTGGTCCGGTCGTCCTTTTCGGTCATTATCAGTTGTAATACCTCCAATGCCGGTCAACTTGGATCCTACTCAAACAGAAGCAGATAAAAGCCGATTCTTAGAGAATCTGTGGCACGTTCAAGCAACATATCGTTCGAGGCTTGGGCAGTCCGTAGTTCTTCGTTCTGAGGATCAAGAGGTCGAGTCTAGGGGAGGGAAAATTACCATGGCACGCACCTATTACAATGTCTACCAGCGGACTGCCTTTTTGCAAGAAACTAAGAAGGTCGTTATTTTTAGATTCCGCCTATCTCTGTTTAACACATCCTTCCTAGACTAAAATTGTGGTACACATTGACCCGCTCGGTTCTGCCGATCCCATACCATTCGGCATTGGTGCTCCGCCGTTTGCAAGAATTCGCATCCAACCCATGGCCGGAGGATTATGTCGCTACGCCGTCTCCTCAAGAGATCCTGCGGATGAAGGTGAAGAGGACATTGTCCAGACTGAGAGAGTTCCGTCCCGTATTGTTCAAACTAGTACGTAAATTCTTTGTTATCATCTGATAAAATGCTGACGTTTTTTGTAGTACACCAATTCGGGTTGTTTGAATTTAAGACAGGCAGGGAATCAAGGCCCTCGACACCAACTGCTCGTTCAAAGGCTGCTATATTCGGATTGGATGCTATTTCTAGAAATCTGTTTGGTGCCCGCCCTGGATCATCAATGGGTGAATTTTTTGGCGGGTCAATCAATAGCCACAGACGCACAAAGTCAACTACGAGTCGTTCATCTATGTACACACAGACAACAGGCGATAGTAGCATGAAATTCTCCTACCGCTCGAATTCAACTGCAACTACAATTTCAACAATGGATGATGATTCATCTTTCTTCGCATCCAGATCTTCAAAAGGAAAACGTTCGCGGAAGGGCAGTCAGCCTTCGGGTGGCTCGACATCTGACTCAGAAAAGGGAACGCCTAATCGTAGCTGGTCTTTGAGAATGCGTTCCAGATCTGAGTCTAGGATAGACGCTACCAGTGATAAAGATACTGACTATAGTGACATAGAGGATGATAACGGAACAATTATGGCGAAGGAGAGGAAGGTTGATTCTTCGGATTATCATCTGGCTATGCAGCTCGAACTCGCTCGCCAAAATAGCTTATCTCAACATGGAAAACCGGTTACACCCATGGATCTGAATATCCCAGTTGAAGAAACTATTTATGAAGGTTGGTTTATTGTACTGAGTTTGTTGCGCGTAATAGTTACTGATTCGCATTACAGAGCTACCTCCTCCTCCCGTCCAACATCCATATACGACCATGAACGATGCCAAGAGTCATAGATCAATAACACCTCGCCCAGAATCACCTTCACCATCCACGAATGGTCGCTCCATTTCGGCAGATCGTCGTCCTTTTGGTCCCCGGTGTCCATCTCCATTGCCTCCTAAAAGTCCTCAAGCAAAATTTCCAGTAGATCTCCCACAAGCCGATGGGGTCCTTCCCGCAACTCCAGCACGCAACTCGATGCTACCAACAGCTATCCCTAGAAGTAAACGGCAGAACTTCTTGCCAACCTTAAATGTGGACACCACACCGAAACCTAATTCGAACGGTGCGCCTCCAGTCCCAAGCTCGGTTGAGCCGCTTTCAATCAAGAAAAAGGCTTCTGTCCGCTCATCAATGATTGCAGTTGAGCCCTTTGCACCCACCCGGAAACTTTATTCTAGAGACTCACCACTGTCACGTCCGCCCGGACATGTTGCATCTGCCCGACGAGTTTCTCCGAAGTTCCGCAAATCCAAATCTTCTCCACCCACAAAAAATCAACCAAACAAAAGTGAAAGTATCGATAGATTAGTACAACTGTCAGCTTCAACCAAGGAGGATGTGAGATATCATGATGATAAACCCTACTGGCCATTGCTAACTAGTCGTCTTATCAGATTGAATCTTCACGCAGAGCAATCAAACGCATTAAATTAGAGGTTGAAGAATTGTGCTCTTCTCAGCAGGGTAGTCAAGACCCTTATTCAAGACCTGCTTCACCGGATAAAGGGTTACGATCACCTCAACCCACGACACCCATGGTAAGTAACTTGGGCATATATTTCTTTTAGCTGCATCAAACGTCTTCTAGACAAAGGCGGCCCTGGAACGTATGGAAGAGATGAGACAACTGATAGGACGCAGACAAGGCGAAGGGACGCCTCGAAGACGCCTTGTAAATGGATTCAACGACCCGCAAACACCAACATCTGCATCTTCAGGGATCACAGCAACGGCACAATCAGTAGAAGCCCTTATTTCCACCGCTGAACACGGACTTTTGCGAGCCTTTTCTAATCAGGAGGAGTTTGAGATGAGCTTGAAAGCGTTGGCAGCTGAATTCAGAGAGGTACAGTTTTTTTTGGTTTTCATGATTCAAGGTTAGCTCAACAAGTTGAACAGAAAGTTCTTGATGCTGAAAAGACAAGATTGGAGCTACAGAATGCAAAGAGGCAGTGCGAACTTGTTAAAAGTTTGCTGAATGATGCGACCACAGAGAAGGAAATTATGTATGAGGTATTTCTACTCCTGTCCCTGAGATATTTCACAGAGCTAATGTGTAATGACAGGCGTTTAATGAGGAATTGGATGGAATGTATAACGATGTCAATCTACCTGACGATGAAGCCTGGGCTGCAATGACAAAGGATCTACGAGTCACCAAGGAAACGAGAAATTCTCTTTCGAAAGAAAATTCGTGAGTCATACCTTCACTTCGAATATACTACTGAATAATGACACCCTTCATCTAGGCAACTTAAACGACGATTGGCAGAAGTTGAATTAGAACACGAAGAGTATGTCATCTTATTTTTTCCCCTGCATATCATTCCTGACAGTTTCCTCTCTCCAGATGGGGTGAACTTCTTCGTACGCATGGATTGATACCATGATAATTACTACCATATCTGCTTCATCTTTTGGACGTTCCAATACTAATTTCGCTTTCGATGAGTAAATGTAACATAATGTATGATAAACTCGGGCTGGAATCCCGATCTGAATGAATAAACAAATCAAAACGCTTTTAATTGCTGGAGCAATACATATCTCGACATCAACAACCCGGTTAAATGTCGAAGGGGTTTGGAAGTAAACTATACAAGTGACAGAACTATATAGGTGGAAATAAAATAGCTTGGACGTATGCAATGATGTGATACAGGTATTAAAATGCTGATCAACCGCTCGATAGATTAGATACTTGTACAAAGAAGAACGTATAAAATAAGGGCTCATCCAAAAGGAAATGGTGATTCCGGGAACGCAGCAAATGATAAACTCTATGTGCCCGCTGTGCTACAATCCACAAAAGTCGTCGAAGTAAACAGAGAAGGAGGTGCCATTTTTCGATCAGATATACTTTTGGACCGTCGCCGGAGAGGCGCCTTCCATATATTAAGCATACTTGGTGACATATGTAGCTGGTTTGGTTGAGTTTGAGGTTGAGTTTGAGGGTCGGGGGTAGACTTCGTCACAAAGAAACCCTTGACATTTCGAACAAGTGATCTAGATGCCTTTGGAAGAGGCACCTCAACACTATGGTCCCCCGAAACGAAGCTAACCGAGCTGCTTTCGTTTGAAGCAGATATGGGCGTTGTTTTCAAGGACGAGGTAGATGGAGATGATGGAGATGATGATCCCATTTGGTTGCTTTGGATATTTTCCCTCGGAGTTATGGATGTGATACTGAGTTTGTGTTTATTTCTCCTGCTAGCCAGTGATCCCTTCATCACAGAAATCGAATCTGCAACATTTTGCAGGCTGTTCCCTTCATCTATAGGGCTCTTTCTTCTAGGAACCCGGACGCTTTCGTGCCTTGATAGGCGATTTTTTGCTAGTCCTGCAACACTGATTGCAGAGTTCGACCGCACAAAGCCTTGGCGGCCGATTTTAGGTGCTTGGAATAACTCTTCGTCGTGACTAGATGCATACGACCTAGCGTTCAAACAAAGTTGAGAGGTGACATCTTGAAGTCCTTGTTCAACGCGATGCCGAACAACAGTAGATGATCTTTGGATAAGGATTGTTTCAGAATCGGTTGGGGAAAATATAGCTTTCATGGAAGCTGTAGATGAGCGTCTGCTTGAATTAGCCGAATCATACCGGAATGCCGGGCGATTCCTCTCATACTGCCTACTCTCTGGAGGTATTGCAGTAAGACAAGGTTCCGACAGTTCAGTATCCGATGGACAGGATACTTCAGGGATAGAGTGTATAGTCGGCAGAGGGGAACCATTCGGAGATGTATTATTTGATTTGGAAAGAATCAATCCACCCTTCCCATTAATTTGGAAGCTAGGCGTTGGTTCTTTTGCCCACTTTGGAGAAAGACCGAGTGCTTCATGTATTGCCTTGACCCAAACATTTTTTTCTCGCTGACAGGACGCAGCTAGTTCAAATTGCTGTTCTGGAGACGAAAGACGAAAAGATGAGGGTAGTAGTGCTAAGAACAGATTGTAATTATTAAGGATTCTCAAGGCAAAAGTGTCACCACTTACCATCTTCTTCGTCGAAAAGCGTAAAGGTTGCAATTGAAAACCAATGACGAGGCTCATATTTTTTCCCTTTCGATACCTTCGCCAGCACAAGATATCCTCCGGGGTACAGAAATGCTCCGAGATATTTTGCTTTGATACTTGTTGAGCTACTCAATGACTCCCGAGAGTCGTAGAATATGACATCAAGACAGCCAGCAAAAATGCAAGTCCCTAGAGAATCAAGAAAGCTAAAGGTGAGAGCCTCATATGAGGTATCGTGCTGTGTAGAGTTCGGGATAGAGAAGCGAGAGGAGATGAGTGATGATCTGGTGGCGATATCTTGCCGCCGGCGAGCATCGTCAACAGAACTAGCAACTTCCTTCATTGCGGCAGCTGCATTCTCCACAACCAAATTACCTTCGTGACGAGTGCTTGAATGCGAAGACCCTGACCCACTAGAAGAACATTTGAGCTGTTCAAGAAGTAGAGGATATTTGCATATACGCTGAATGGGTTTAATCATATAGTCGGTAAACGCGATGCGACGCGTAGGTTTGCCTTGTTCCGAAGATGAAAATATGTCGGCAAGACTTGCCTGCGGTCGAACACAACGAGCAACATTGTCCAAAGATGTTAGGGACATTGCTCGTCTGCGATCTTCTGAGCCTGACGTAAGGGAATTACCTGAGGAGCGATCGTCTGACTCTGTCCTTGAAATAACCCTTGGTTCAAGTGCAGCTTTGGATACCAGAGCACTGCAACGTTGCTCGTAAAGGTCCCACTCCAATGGATATCTTTGCATCGCCTTCCTTACAGCATCCACTGCTTCCAGATGCCCGGCACAGAAAGTTTCGTAAACCCGGAAACGAGATCCCTAGTTGATATTGGGTCATCTCAAAATTGACATGAATGTGTGCAAGCAAAACAGACCAACCTCGTTAACAAACTTCTCTGATACAAGGCGAATAGCTTCATCGAGGTTTTCCGGGCATTCCTGTTTCTCCTCAGACCCGACTTTCCCAAAAGCCCCGTATTCTGAAAATAGACCCAGGGGAGCCAACAATTCTTGAAGCTCGTGAACAAAATTTTCATGAAGTTCGAGTAATTCCTCGGAATTACGGTTCAAGATCTCGATCTCACTTTCAGTGAAAACGGAGCGTGATACCATTTTTAAGGATTCTTTGCCGGCATGTATGGTTGAGTATTGGGAGGTAGGTGTGTCGGGTAATGTGGTAGAAGATGCAAGAGCAGCGGCTTGCAGTTGTAAGTATGAATTCGACCAAGTATTTGATGCGAGGCTCGTAGGGGCACGACTGAAAGTAGAGTTTACAGTGTGAGTTCGCAAAGGGATTACTGGGAGGTTGCGAAGGTAAATCTGTTATAGAGCTGTTAGCTCATATAACGTGAGAGATGTCAAGCTTACTGTCACCAGCGCCTTCAAGTCGTACAGATACCCAGTCTCAGTGTATAGTATTTCCTTCAAGGCATAGTACTGGCGAATCGCATCTTTGTCAGTTGTTGAGCACAGAAGGGCATCTTGACCACTTTGTGTAGAATTCCCGCTACGTCGTAAGTCTGAGTTGGCACTGTTCTCGCTGTCGCTATCAGACGAGTATGTCAACTGGAAGCTTGGAGACATGTGGCCGGTGTTATATGAGATTTCTCGTGTGTCATTACGGCTCGGAAATGGCGTTAATAAGGCTTCGTGTAGTTGCGACATGGCTGGTTCTGACATGCAACGTTGGAGGCTGGCACAATTCACTTTACGACATACACGAGGAGACAACGAGGCAGGAGATGTGGCTGACGTAGATTGTGAGGTGGTTGAGAGATGAGAAAAACAAGTAGCCGATCGTCGAACGGCCCTTGAAGGAGAGGTAGGATGTATGGAAGTCCGTTTCGGAGAAGAGATGAGGAGAGAGACTGGAAGGTGAGACGTGTTTGAATCAATCTCATTATCCGGAGGCGCCTGTTCTTCGTCATTACTACACACTTGGATATGTCGAGAAGAAAGACTTGACGTCGGTGTGCAAATTGGGGAAGCTACGATAGAGGGTAGAGGCATAAAACTATATGAACTAGGAGATTTCTTCGGTATGAAATGACCACGTTCCATAGACTTTTGCTGGATATATTTCGAACCCTCATGTTTCTTGTGAGCGAGAGGAGTTGAGGATCGAATATCTACGCGAGGTAAAGAGGAGTTGGATGGCTGACAGGGTATAGTAGAATGAAGTGGTGATTGATTAAATGATGGCCAAGGGGTTTTTGGACAGGAACCTTCCATGAAGGGAACAGAAGGCAAGAAGAGGTGCAAAATATATGCGGCTGAAAGATATTCAAACACAATGATATTAGAAATATCGCAATGATTGCGATTAACACCTATGACAAGAAAGGGGACACAACGTACCGGACCGCCAGGCAAATACGCAATAGACGCGTGCGTGATAGAATAGAGAATAGGAGATGCAGGATTTCTATGACAGTATGTTGTCTCTATGCAGAAATAAGCTCTAAGAGTCAATGACGTGGTGGTATGAGAGGGAGTTCCTTGGTGAGGATATAAACTAGAGAAAAGAGAAGTCAGCCAGGACAAAAAGAATGACGAGAGCCAAATGTGTTGAGCTGAAAATCAGCAGTTGATAAATAGCGGGCGACAGATGGGAGACTTGAAAGCAGACAAGCCGGTTTCAGGCATCGCTCCGTACATGTCGCGGAGATAAGCTTAGGTATCGACTTGTCCTAGACCCTTTCTCGCGTGCCAGCATTCCACTGTCTCATCAGATCCACCAATTGCCAGTAGTTTGAGCTATCATCATCGCAACAGCTGTGCTCATAGTAGTATTCCAAATTTTATGTGATCATGCATAACAGAACAATGCCTTAGACATGCTTATAAATCAACTGCTGCTCTACGACGACATCAAACCAAATCTAGGGTTTTACTCTTTACTGCTGCCGTGTTCACAATATATGGAACTCAGTCCATGCAGGCCCCATATGTATTATACACTCGTGGATAACATGCACCGCCTATGGTTGAAACTTAAAACTCTACTTATTTTCCTCAGTGGGAATGGCCCCGTGATAATAATACGGACCGAAGTCCCATATAACAAGGCATTCGAAAAAAGAAAAACCGTGAAATTAGGAAGTTATGAAAGACAATATCGTTGCACAAAGTTAGACACATCCACTTAAGCTGCCCTTGCTGCATGGTTCATCCGCATTGTCTGGCACAGGCACTGACTTTTACCGGGAAACAAGGCATAAAATATATCTTGGGCATGTGCCCATCAAACTCTTTGTTAAAGAACCCATAGCACCTCATACCGTAGGCTCCTCAGACGAAACAGTTTACCTTATTAACCCAAATCATGGCATTTTCATTCAAGTCTACGAATCTCAAAATAGAGCCATCACCAAGAAAAGTGTCAGTAGAGATCGAGTTTGTCATCGGAGCGGGGTACAAATGGTATAGATCTAGCTTCAGCGCTATGACGCCTCTTTTCCTCTTTGTTTAAGAATCTCCTTAGACGTCCAATATTGCTCCCATTGAAGACGCGAAATGCTGCCTGTTGGTCCGGATCACAGTTCTAAATCATTTGCATGAGAAATAGCTGCTTTTAAATAGGGTAAAAAGAATCGTACATGTGGAGGTTTCTCAGAGAAACGACTAATGCCTTCTCTTTTGAAGGATGGTACCCCTGTCGCCGTAAGATGCTTTAGATGACCCAGTGTCTTCAAGAGCGTGTGGATAGAGTCCAGAGATAGTTGGTCACAATATGATAAATGAAGACGCTCAAGAAAAGTCGCATGTTCAGCTAGGGCAAAAATCGCAATATCAGTGATCTTGTGCACACGAACGAGGCTAAGGTGTCGAAGAGCTTTTAATCCCGCTAACTCGAAGATAGACATATCGGTTAAGTTACGACAAACTTTACAGCGAGATGGTCACCACACATAACTGTGAAATAGTATAGTTTACTCACAAGCCATATCCACATAATTTATATTCACACATGACCTAACTATCATAACAATCCCCGCATCCGTGATATTCGAGACATGTGCTAGTGTGAGCGCATTGAGATGTCCAGCGAGTTTACAGATGCTCTTGAGAGCACGGTCGGTGAGTTGTGAGCACCCAGAGAGTATGAGATCTTGGATTCTAGGGGCGTGCGTAACGATGCCTTCAATAACTCCATCTTTAATCCCACAAAATGATAAATCCAATATCCTCAGGTCTTCAGCTCGATGTTGCAGAATAAGAGGAGGGAGCTTTTCTACCACGGTAATAGGCCTATGGGGCAAGGGTTTCTCATTATCTGAATCCTCCCCTGGATCTAGTGTCAAAGAAGAAGGAAATGATTTGTCCGTCAGAAGAGGACAACGAGCCAACCGAAGGGATCTCAATTTCCTTTATAAGCAATGTTATGACAATGTCGGACCCTGTGGACTATAAACTTACACTGACCTTGAGAAAGTCCAGATATCTCTAACAGCAAGAGGCGAGAGAGACGGCAGACTGCATATCTCAAGTTCAGCGAGGTGGGAGCAAGATTTAGCAATCGCAGAGATGGATGTATCAGTTAGTCCTGTCGTTCCGTTTAATTGAATGCGTTGTAGGGGAAGTAACTTCAAGTTGTTGATGACTTCGAGAACTCCAACATCTGTAACCTGGGTACATTCAGAGAGGTTGACTGCTTGCAGATTCAACGCATTATTCGCGATTAGCGCCACAGTCCGATCAGAAGTGTCTTCTACACCAGACAAGTCAATGGTTTCGAGCTTTGAACAGAAAGGAATAATCACGGCGACTTCATCGTCTGTTATGTGGGTATCTGATCTTTGCAAGCTGAGATCGCGAATGTGGCTGCATTCAGCTATTGTTGGCAGTCGGTTAGTTATAGATTCGCTTGAACTTGGCATGGGTCTTCAAAGCTTGCAGTTTGAACTTTATAATTACACTGGTGATGTAACTGAGAGTAGTGTATCGTTATAAACCTGTCTTGACCGAGGTGGCGCAACAACGATAACCAGTGTATGCGGGAGCATACCGCGTTACAGCTTCAAATATGTTCAAATTAGCGGCTAGCAAAATGAATAAACGGTTACAATTCAACTACAGTTATGACTACAAGGTTACCATCACAGACTGTATAATGATTCATAGTTTCAAGGAGGCATTAGTAGCCCAACCTGACGGAAGCTTTTGATGCCCAATAACCTGCACACTGGTGGTTATGTCAGCACACCCAACTATGTCTTCAACTGCTTCAGCCTCTTCAACTCCTACAGCACGACCCTCTAAGCCAATCCAACAACCACCCTCAGACTCTACCAGTAGGATTCCTGTTACACCCGCAGTCCTGCGTGCCATTTTCGCGTCCTCTCGCACTCCTCATGAGGAACGTTCAATCTCCCGTGTTGCCTTCTTCAGGTATTGTTATTTTGGTTGCCATCACACTCTCCTTGTCAATTTATCGTTTCCATCATGAGGTTTACGGGTTTCTTGATAAGCTGTATGGCGATCGGCTTCTTTGCATCAAGAGGACGTAGTCTAAAGAATAGTGTTGCTTTGCTTGGTGTCGTTTGATCAGGGCTCAAGTTACAGCAAATATTTCACGAGGTCTCAAAACATCCGGCAGCTGTTACATGCACTTCGTATATATATACCTATGTAGATTCTGAATTGTTCAAGAAGCAATCATCGGGAAAATTTAGAAGACATCCACTGTCTGGCAGCTAGGAGATATGATAGCAACCACTTTGCTGGATTGATCCAAGATACTTCCACCCTCTGTAGCCACAAGGTCAGCAGTGTCTTCGTCAATTCCTCGAATGCCTAGTAAATCTTCGAGATCTGTTGTTACTAATGCATATGCTTGATGCTCGCTAATCCATCCATTGGATTCGAGAGCAGCCTATCAAAGAGTTATCATTCAATTCAAACCTTAAAGAACAGGAATAACAGACCAGTTTGAGCTCGGAAGCCGTGTTACGTGCTTGCCATGCTTCAGGAACTCCAAGTCCAACTACTACGCCTGATTTTAGTAGTGTCACAAGCGTGGTGTGGTTCGTGAGGGGAGGTCCGGGGAGACTGCAATAGGATAGTTCAGATAAATCTGATACATTCATTTCATAAACTTGTTTGTCCTACATTCTTCGTTTATCCCAAACAGCGGGGAACTGTCTGATAGGATTAAGGATAACTCCAACATCATTATCACCTAAATAATTCCTTTCAGAAAGGAAGGGTTCTACAGGCATCATGTGATCCTTACTGATTTCTCTGGCAAGAAGATGTGCTTCAGCAGCGCCACTGAAAGCCATTCGCATCCGTGAACCAAGTTTATCCTCCACATCAACCTTCAGGATCAAGAGTGAAGCCATTATATCGGCACTGTCAACGTCAATTATCAGAGGTACTATTCCCTATGTCCATAATAGTCAGATACGGTTATATCATTGAGCTCTAATATATCTTACCTCTGCGGCCTTTTTGAACCAGGCTCCTGTCTCGTGGTCTCTGCTCTCCCAACCGTATAGCAGCCGCCTTAAGGTTGCCATCTGGGTACTCACACTCGAAGCCGAGCTTGGGAGATTCGGATGAGACCTTCCAAGCACCACATGCAAAGCAGTAATATCTTGTACGATTGCTCCACGCTCCATTGCATGGGAAGAACCTGTACGGAATGTCACAGATAGTCCAGCAATCAATTGTTTCTCTGGTCCAAATGTAGCTGTGGAACGTGCCAAAGAGGACGTGGCAAGTGTTATCCCAGATCGATGAGCAATTCTGTAAAAATGAACAATGTATCAATAATGCATTCTGTCAGTCCGAATATCTTACAATGCATTCCGCGTTCCGAACATCAGAGCATCCCCAGCCCGGACAACACCTCCGACATCGTCCAATACTTTTGGTATGTCTGCCTTTAAGGCATCTAATGATGCACCATTTCCTGTAGATGGTTCTGATGCTATTTCCTCCAAGCCTAAAGGTGACCCGTACGACATAAGCGCCGGAGAAATGGAGCCTCCTCTCAGGTCGATGATGGAGCTAACGTTGTCGATAGCTCCGAGGCACGATGATGCGCCAGCGCAAGTGATCTTTCCATTTTCAACAACAACTGTCCCTAACGATCCATCTGGACTGTGAGCGAAAGACTCCGAATTGAAGACTTCTTTGAGTGCAATCTTGGCATCCCTCGTCCAAACTTTCTTGACATTGCGGAACATGACCTTGGCTCCAGTTTTTCTACCTCGAAGAGGTGGTAGGCCATCCCATTTCAGAGTTTCTCTTCTCTCTGTGTCCCAGCTTGGGACTTCTGGGATTTCTCTCCATTCTTCACCATCTTTTCCTTTACCAACCACTACTTCGCCGATATTCTTGTCTATGGGTGGTACTGGAATCTGTAAGATCCCGTCAATCCAGACCTTACGTGGGGTGGCTCCAAGTTGAAGAGGGTGAGAGTCCCAAAGGACGACGTCGGCATCAGATCCTATGAAAAGGTGTCCAATGCGATGACCCAGACCAGCGGCTGAGGCAGGGATAGATGTAACGGAAGCCAGTGCCAAATTTGGAGGTAAGCTGAAGTAGTGAGCTTGCTGGGCTTCATGGACAAGATAACGTGAGTCGATTACCGGATGGTCGGACTGTGATATATTATTTCACCATGACTTAGAATATAAACTGAGTCCATACTTTCATGACCACTGGGATGCCCTCGTCAGAAAGGATGCGAGCTGCAAACTCTGAGCCACGGAATGATTCACGCTTGTAGCTGCGAGCTTTCGATTTCATATCTTGCGAAATGAAAAAATGGAAAAGAATCTTACCGGTGGTTTGTAGCAAATATTGCAATTGCCGGTGTGCCACCCCATCTATCCAGAATTTGAGAATTCCGCAACTTGGACAATACAAAACAAACTCACGTCCGCTTGAGAACTTGAGGAACAAGATACGCCTCTGATGCATGGTGAAACGAGGCTATCGGGAAGCCAAACTCGTTGGTGAGCTGTAGACCTCATCAGTGCTATGCAATTGATTCAAAGCTCATAAACATAGCATACGCGAACTATATCATCCAGATCAACAGCCTCGTAACAGTGGTTTGCAATCTGTGGCAACATATCAAACATACATCGGGTTTAATAGTGAGGTTTTCATACCTTAACCTTCCCACGGAGAACGTCGACTAACATCTCCCATTGATAACTTTCCGGGAATGAGTCAACTAGGGATTCCCAAAGTCCCGCTTCAGCTTTAGCACAGTACGCATCTTGCATATCTCTGACTTTTCGCGCTTCATTGTAAGCCGAACGGAAAGACCACATTGAGTCCATTCGATTCCCATAACGTCTTAGGTTTTCTCCACAAGCCTGTCTAGTCTTGTTGAATTGCAATTCATTAGAATGGAAAATATGGAATACTTCATGTGACGCCAACGAGTTGGGGAGTAAGGATCTTGTTTAATGTCATTGAGACTATGCGGAGGTTCAATAATCATTGAGGAAGGAGAACGTTCCGACGTTTTCCTGAGTTTAACCATGAATGCTTGTCCGCCTACAGAAGTTATGTAAATTTGAAATTTAAAAAGGACAGATAATGAACTACCAATTGCGTTTCCACTACCAGGAAGAATTTGTGCAGAGGTTACTCCTCCAGAAATTGCGAGTTGAAAAGCTTCGTCATGAGTGTTAAAACCATCGATACTCCTCAGCCAAGGTAAAACGGGTCCATTTCTGGAATTAACGTCGATAGCACCTTGGGGTCAAGGAGGTTTCAACTATTGCTTCACGCCATAAACAATCTAATTGAAAATCACCATTTAGGAGAGGTGCACTCAATAGACCAATATGAGAATGCAAATCAACTATGGAAGGATTTTAATAATTCGTGGGAGAGTATCATATGAACCAGGAACTTGCCAAGTCCTGGTGTTACCCAAGCGCCATTTGCTTCAATGATGGTCAAGTTTGGTGTAGTATCAATAATTCGACGAGAGACCTTTCCTAGTCCCTTCACAATGCCCTTATCGAAAAAAATATCACCGTTGATAATTACAGTCCCGTTTCTCTCTCCAGTGAATATTGTACAGTTCCTGACTAGCGTGGCATTTGTCCCAGGTTCAAATCTATCTGACACTTCTCGAGAAAAGAAGTCTGAGGGAGGTCCAGGAACACGTCTGAGGTTTGCGCATTTGTTCAGTATGTCCTGGGCATTGATGGGAATTCGTTGGGCGCTCGGAACTGATATCTTGGCTACAGACAGGTAGAGGCTTGCTGTTGTAATAAGAAACGCTGCAACTAGTGAAGAGAAGATAGCAGGAGAAAGCACGCGATTTCTAGGCTGGGATTTCCGGCCTGAGTATTTCTGAGCCTCCTCAAAGGAAGGCTTTCCAACCATGGTGGTAAGGGATAGAAGGTAGAATGAGGAGCAACTACAGGGTGTACAAGTACGCCATGTGTGGGATCCATTTATTATAATTAAAAGTGGATGTTTACCATGTGTACACCTTCGAGGAAGTTGCAGTAATTCTCACAGCCAAAAATGGCCCGTACTTGCCGATATCCTTACACGAGTCGGGAGTATCGCAAGTACAGTGTAGCTAGGCTATGAATTTGTCTATTACGATGACACTGTAGTCATAATTAAAGTCAGGTCTCATGAACGATACTAGGTCCCGCTTCTGCTTGACCTAGCACATCACCAGCGTCGTTTATCGCTTCTGCACTCGTTACTTTCCTTCCTTTCCGCTTTCGCACAGCTGCCGGTGGTGCATTAGGTAGATGCGCTTTTTTGACACGTAGGATATCCATGATTTCTGTGAATTCACGTTAGTTCTGCATTACTTTCCCTGCCAATTATTATCACCTTGATGAGTCATGTCTTCAAATCCTTTTACACTCCTCTTCATTGTAAGCCAGCGTCGCTGCAAAGTGTGTGCGCTCCACAGGTTCCAGTCTGCATCCGAGATAGTCTTCCAATCAATCTCTGTGTCGTCCCGCACATTCAATGAGTCAATCCTAGAAGGCAGAAGAGTTTATAAACTCATTCAGAATTGAGGGAAACACACAATAACAAGCAGTGCTTACTTATGAACTAGGATGAACGCATCTTGTTGGCTCCATCTAGGCTTTTGACCCTCATTTTTGACCGTTTTGCTTAAAGAATCAGTCCTACAACAATCATAAATACAAATGCCGCCCGGATATCGAAATCATCCTTACCATTTTATCCTACATTGTTGACGACCACGCGTACCACCCATAAGCTCGCTCACGCGCCCCCAAAATACATCGTTATCGATATCCCGACCTTGTCTGATAGTCATGTCCGTGACTATCTTGGTCAGAAGGTCCTCTTCTTCCTTCGACCAATGTCCTGTAATGGGGTTACCAACTAGACAAATTCTTATCGGCACTTGGGCTCACCAGTCACTCTAATTTCTCGATTGTGTATATGATTCCGATATCTGTCTCTGCAATCTGAGGACATTCTTCCGACTCTTTTGCTAATTTTCTCCCATTGTTGACCAAGTTCAGTTACAGCCCTGGAGAGAAGTATGCATCTATGGCTTGATAGCAGAGGAGAAACGTACTGTTTTAGCAGAGCATCCTGTTCCTTCGTCCAATCTCCTGCTCTATTCAAAGGATGGCGGTTTCTTCTCACGTGGTGATACACAGCAATGATAGGACGCTGTGGAACAGCAGCAGCTTGCAGTAGCATAAGTTGATTTAATAAATATATCAGGAGAGAAACGTACTTAATTCAGACCAGAATGCGTTGTCTCTGACCTTTTCGCTTTGAGGGAAAATGACGTCTAGCAATTGCTGATCCGTAAGTTGCTTTGCCTAATGAACAAGTTGGATGTCAATGAATCTTGTTTAAAATACGAGAGAGCGCACGGTGCAATAATTTTCGATTGCGTCGTTCAATAGTTGTTCTTCGATTGCAGAGAACTTCCCCTTTTTGTATATAAGGCCTGACGTCTCTAAGAAAGATAGCACGTAAAGCTTGAGCGATGATCACACCTTCTGTCTTGACTAACTCAGCCAGCTTATTGGCATTCAGCCACTTCGTCGCTAGTAAATGTGCATGATCAGGATTCGTATGTTGCTCTTCGGATAGATCCAAGGTTCTTTTATGTGTGGGTGCTGTCGTGTTTTTGGATGGAAGCCCTAGAATTGTATTTGCAGTAACTGGCACCTGACCCAACGGCGTTGCTGTAACTTGATTTGAAGAAGACGGTGGCATGAATGCTGCTTGTAAACTAAAGTTTGAAGGGTTTGTCGCTGAGGCTACTTCTCCTAGGTTCTTTAAGACACTTGCGATTTTTGACATGTCGAGGTCTTGAAGGGCTCGCAAGACATCTTCGTTAGAGCCAAATGAAAGTTCAGAGAAAGGAATAGGAGGAGAGAGATGTTGTGCGGGGAAAGATATATCAAAACCATAATCCATAGGAGGAGGGAATGGTAGAAATGGGTGATGATGTGAAAGAAGTTCCGGTTGAGATGTCATTGTATCTGGAGTACCAGCAGCAGCGGCAACAATTGCGGAGAGTAGAGCTGACGCCTGAAGATTTGGGTCCTCTGAAGGACCTGAGTGTTGAGTGGAGTTCTGCGACTCCTTAGCCCTGTCCTTATCTTTCTTCTTTTTTGTTTTGACTGATGTACTAGGAGCTGGCTCATCTTTCTGAGTCTGTTCTCCTACCTCATGTCTTTCAGAATCAGAATTTTTGCGTCTTTTCTTTTTAGCCTTTGAGGAGATGTCTTCAAGAGCTGCTTCATTGACATCCGCAGTGCGTTTCTTTTGCTTGGGATGTGAGACCACTCCTGATGTATTCGTAGTTGGTTGGGTGTGAGTAGTCTGCACAAGCATTGAGGGATCTTCGATCGATGGCATTAGGGGAGGCTTGAAGGTGCAGTTAAAGACGAAGAAAATGTGACATAAAGATTTAAGAAAGTCACATTTGTATAATAAATACATGTAATATTATAAGTTACTCCACTAACTAATGTCTAGCATTAATCGTCGTCTTCAGCATCAAACCAGCGGTCCTGAATCTCGCGATCATCATCAGCATCCAAGGATTCATCCCAGTCAACAGTATCATAATTGATACCCTTGTTTCTGATCAGTTCTAGCACAAGAAACAATTTGATATCTTATCTGCTTACTTCCAGTAAACCGTAGATAAAACGCGACTGGATGAGGCGTTCAAATAGTATCTTTTGTTCTTCTTCATTCTCCGTTTCTACTGAGATAGGGTGATGGCTCTCTCCATCATCCTCACTATCACTTTCTTCTTCTGGCACAAAATTATTTGCAGCCCTCTCCCTTCTTAGAGCACGCATCCGCTCGGCTTCGCGCTCTTCTTCATATTCACCAAGCAATTTACCTAGCTTCCCTATATGTTTGGTTGAACCATCTAAGAAACTGCTTGCTGCCCATTGTCTTTCCTCATTAGCTTCTTCATTATCACGATTTTCGCGGCCTTCCCATAATTGTGGCCACCGGCTCCGACCAATAGTAACACTCAGTTCGGAGGGGTGACGTTGGGTATACGCCAATCTTCGATTTCGAATAGCAGGAATATTTGCTCTTTGCTTTGGATTTGTAATGTAGCTGAAATGAAGCAAGATGTGTGGTGGTAGCTGAGTTAGGTGTTTTGTCAGGAAAGAGATAGTCGCAGTGCGAGGTGATGGCTCATAATCAAGAGGCAATCCGAGATACTTCAGAGGGGTTTGCTCATCGAAGGGCAGAGTTACTGACATCGCAGTTTATTCATGTGTATGACGTTGAGCCATCTCAATTACTCATCTACTTAACTTTGCATTTGTAGGCCACGGACCTGGCGAACAAACAAATACATTACGTAAGATCGCATTTTGCATTTGCTTTTAATTAATTGAATTTTAATTATAACCGAATGTCATGGATGGCTCACAAATACACACTTGCAGGTGGGGAAGCTGTACACTCAACTTCTCTTCCAACAAATCATTCGTTCATCATGTCATTCATGATCATGTACGTCAAGCGGTCCCTGTCAAGCGAACACTAGCTATGCAAATTGCGGAAGCACGCAGAGCTTCAAACCTAAACCATACACCGGAAACATTAAGAGGTATAAAAATCTACTCTCTCCATCCCTGATGATCAATCACCAAGTCCAGCATACTGGCAGCCTCCCCATCCTCACCTGAACCTGGTAGACGGACGTTTGCGTCGTTATCATCTCCGTTTGGCCCTACTACATCATTGTACATACCGCCCTCGCCTTCTTTCAATGCCATGGTTGAGAGTGCCACCCGCAATCGAAAAAAAGGGAAGAGCCCAAGCAATCGAGCCCATCTTACCAGCGATACGGACCTCGCAGATAGCGCAGAAGCTACTCAAACACTAACCAGCTCCCAGGAATTTGTTGAACACGTACTGACGCAAACATCAAATGGTGAACGAGGGAACAGCTCGATACGACAAATGTCACCGACACCCCATCATATCCCAACTCAGACAACCATTGATTCCCACAATATTTTTGATGCTCTTCCAACTCAAATTCTACCTCCTGCATTCACAATAAGCACCCCAGCGCATCGGCAAGCATGGTACCATTCTCACCGTCCCCCGAAGTTGGGGAAGCAGAAGCCAAGAGACAGTACTGGTCAATCTCTTGACCCTCTGGCCATTGCTGATCAAAGAATTCAGCCAGAAGGCATGAACTCAACGGAGAAATCTGCCGCAGAACATTCGTTTCATTCGCAGGATGTGATAACTAATTTGAGGACTTCTCAATCAGAAGATAGCTGGTTCAAAACACAACCTCAAGGAGATTCTCATTATTCGACGTTACAAACTCAAGGACCATATGAAAGCCAATCCACAGACCAATCCACGAGCCAGTCCTTTTAGAGTGTTCCCACCGAAAGTTCATGCATATATATACAATTAATAATTAATAATCTTTTACATTTTACCCATCCATCATTACCCCGTCAATTTATAGTACGTAGTGTATTCACTGAGCGCGTGATTACACAAGCACCCGCAAATCACCAATCTGCAAACTTTTGGTATTACACATGAACAACCGGAAACAATCTCCACAAAAGACAGATAGCACAGCTACAAAGGATGCACCAGGCAACACCAAGGAAGCCACAGATCTCCTCCTCGT
Organism: Floccularia luteovirens; assembly: GCA_009739215.1. Taxonomy (NCBI): domain Eukaryota; kingdom Fungi; phylum Basidiomycota; class Agaricomycetes; order Agaricales; family Squamanitaceae; genus Floccularia; species Floccularia luteovirens. The sequence goes on from VSJF01000004.1 coordinate 802,952, forward strand.
TGTGTATATTCATGGCTTCAAAGGAACAGATGAGACATTTGCAGGTTTCCCTGAACGCCTACGGCACGTCCTTTCAGAAACCATTTCTGATGTTGTCGTACAGTCTGTCATATTTCCCGCCTATGAGGTATCCAAGGTCTCATTTTGTAAACGCTATTATACATTGACACAATGTGACAGACCAAGGGAAAATTAGTAAACCTCTATCATATCACATCCACGACATTCATATTGACCTAGAGTATTGGCCAGGAAGAGGCTATTGTGCGTTTCGCAGACTGGCTTACTACTTTGACTGTTGAAAGGGAGGTTGCTTCAGGTGGAGGTGCTGGGAGTGCCAAAATCATACTGTGTGGACATAGGTAAGTATGAATTCATGGTGTCTATGAGTGTCATACAAGATTATGTCGTAGCATGGGTGGGCTAGTAGCTGCTGATACTCTTCGTGAATTCGTCAAGACAAGATCAGATAAAACATGTCCTCTCTGGCCGAAAATCATAGCATGTATAGCATTCGATACACCTGTATGATGTGCACCGCCTAGACATTGTTAGTTTTGCCTGACCACTTCTACTTGCCAACAGTATCTTGGTCTACACCCATATGTGGTCAAGAATAGCGTTACTAGAGCAGCAGAATACGCGAATACTGCGAAGACTGTAGGATCCGCCCTCTTCGGTTCTCTCGCTGGTTTAGGTGCAAAGAAAACTGCGGATGCAGCTGTTGCAACCCCAAGTATTCTGAACAATCAACCGCCACCCGCTCCACAAATAGGGTGGGGTAAATGGGCAGCTCCAGCAGCTTTTGCTATAGGAGGCGCCATGTTAGCTGGCGCAGCGGCTGGAGGGGCATATCATCAACGAGACACTTTAGGACAGGGGTACGCTTGGGCTATGGATCACATGAAATATGTAGGTAACCTTTGGGACGAAGATGATCTCAAACGACGTTTGGAAGATTTAATTGATATAGAGGAACAAGAGGGTGTGATTTTTAGAAAGTTTGCCGTCGTCTTCATATCAGCTTTTTCCTGACTGACTTCTGAATATAGCTTCTATACATTCTTACCTCCTTCTCCGCCTGCGTTTCTAACACCTCGCACATTTGTTGTCCTTCCAAAGCAAAGCGCCCGTTCATATCCACATTTCATACAAGCCAAGAATGGACTTGCTCCTGATGAACTCAAAGCACACACGGGAATGTTCACAAGCCGGACGAATGATGGGTACTATGAATTGGGTCTTGCAACCGCCAAATTCATCCGAGAAGCAATCATGCTTGGCAGAGGTGTTTTCGAGCATGACAATAATCAGCCCATTTCTGTCAACGAGACAGAAGAATCCTCACATAGCTCAAAATCAGAGGAGAAAGAGGCCACACAAATCCTTTAGTGTAGAGAACAAGAACCATGGTACACAATAATAATTTCTACGCATCCGGTCATCTAACTACATGGAACTAGGTTTTAGGGAGAGTTGCATCGCGTATGCATCTTCTCCATCTGCATCTATATTTGTTTGTTCAGCATAATGGGGTTTGTGTGGACTTCACTATTACTCACAATACTTTTTCTCGATATCTTTAACCGTGAATCCAAGTGTATCCCTGTATAAACTTAACGCAGCTCTATTTGATTTGCGAACATGCAATGAAACATGGGAAGCCTTATAGATGGTAGCCATGGCTTGTTCTAGTAACAGACAGTAAATAAGAATTCTCCTGATAAGTAGAAAAAAACATACGTGATTGTAACATCAGCTTTTTGGCAAGTCCTAGCCGTCGATACGTTCGTAAAACAGAAATAGATGTGACGTGGCCATGGGGCTCTTCACCTTCCTCCATGTCCTCCTCCCTTGAGAAGAATCAGAAACTTGTGCAGGTGTAGGATTACTTCCGTCAACACACATCTTTGCTAAGATATATCCAACGATCCGGCCTTTATGATCTTCCGCAACATATGACAGTGAGGGCCATGTCATTGCATGATACAAGTCTACAAAAGTTGACTATATCCAGTCAAGTAGTGCCGCAAGGTGACGACTCACAATATTTCATTGTATAGTTTTCTGGCAAGTTTTGTAAATTACAAGCCTGCATACTCATCAAATCATCTACCTAACAGTTACGTTAGCACTTGTTCTCTGCTTAAATAAAGCTGACTTTGTCGTACCCGAACAGGTCGCACATTCATTGTGGTTGGACAGTTGGCCTCTTGGACAGGGGGCTCTAATAATTTGAATCTGCGGAATTTGTTCTGGTCAAAATTTGGTTTGTTTATCTCCGAGGGCTCAAGTCAACAAACACTGCTTTAATTATTGGTGTAGACACATAGTCGTGACCCCTCGTCTTATCACATACATTAAAGCGACGAGATTGAAGGCAATAGCAATGGTTAACCATTCACGAAAAAAATATGGAGGATTGTATACTAACTACGCTATTCCCAGGCTTTGAGAACACCTGGAGTGACCCAAAACGCACGCTCGACATTACCTGCTTCGTCCTCTTCAGTCGGGCAGACATCTACCACACCTGCCCACCAAATGCCACCTGAATTGGAACGAACTCTTTCCCTTCTTTCTTCGCATCGCACTGTCCTTGGCTATCTCCTCGTGACGCGTGGGCTTCATCCTAGCATCATCCGCCACACAGGAGCCATCTTCGAAGGTGACCAAGGGCGACGTTATGCTGCTGTCATCGCTCGGATCGTCGAGAGTGTACAGAATGGGCTCGAGGAAATTAAAGGAGATGATACACCCAGTGCCCTTATAGGTACTGAAAGTGATTCCGTATGTATTTCATGACCTTTGTGTTCGTGATTTATGACTGAGTTTGAGAGAATCAGGATGATTTGCGGTTCATGCGGATACGGACAAGAAAGCATGAGCTGATGATTTCTCCTGGTAGGTCTCATCAATCATACGGATTCCAGTTTTTCGTTCTGATCTGTGGGGGATACAAGACGATAGATATGTACTCGCGGTACTTCATGATCCAGCATCATAATTTTCCTTTATCTGTCTCCGAATGTCCTTAGACAGTGCCACACTCAGAACGTTGACTGAATTAGGTCGCCGTGTTATTCAGTGCACCACAAACTTCCTGAAAGTTTTGAAAATTGCACTCCAAAATGCATCTTCAGCATAGCATATGCGAGAAGTTTCGGTGCACCCCTTACCATATGTATGATTCATTCTGAAGGTGTTCTGATCTCACGTGTATTGGTAGAAAATATGACTTTACTTTTAAGTCAAAGAAATGATTGAGGTTAGGTTCATATTCATAATGAGTTCTATTTATTGCAGGAGGTAAAGGAATACAGATAGAATGAGGTGTTACATCACTGATCTTGAGGATGACACTAGAAACAACAAATTTTATGGTGGTGATGATAGATGATTCGATGACTGAAATGAAATGGAAAAAAGGAACTGCGATCGCTGTCCGAGTAAAAATGCACGAATTTTTGTGGTTCATCGAGTGTATGGCCCATTTCTAGAACCGCTGGCAACATTAGAGTCACTACGTCCATCCCTGGAACCGGTACTGTGCCGACCAAACAAGAATGCATTTGCATAATGTTCGGCAGCGTTCAGAGTATCTCGTATGCTCCGTTTGACACTTCTACCTCTTCCTTCCTCGTTACCAACATTTGCAGCAGGTTCTTGTATCTCCTCCGTATTTCTAATATTCCCTCCTAAAGCTGACGGGACCGAAGCCTGCTGTAATTCTCTACTTGATGGGGTTGGTTCACTATCTACGGACATTGGTTCATGGTACGGCCAGAGTGGTCCACTTCCAGGTCTCCGGGAAACGTGTGCGTTTGGAGCAGGGGTCATATTGGGTGGCGGAGTGAAGATAGTGGGGTGATGGTTCTCTAACAGCATTCCTTGTATGCTATGTGAGGTCGAAGCTCTGTTAAAACCAGTTCCGGAAACAGCAGAAGCCCCCTGAGCACCACGTCCATGTCCAATTTCGGCGAAATTTAGGTCTGGAGTCAAGGTTCCTGTATCGCGAGGGGCGAGGATCATTGGTGTTCCGTCATGATATTGACGAAAAAAGCCTGCGCCATTTGAGCTATTGACCAAACCATTACGGTTAGGTACTACATCGCTGGAAGGCAATACAGGAGATTCGACAATAGGCAACAGGTCTGCTACTGTGTATCCTTGGATACGACGAGATGAACTTGCGACGGGCATTGAAGTAGTGTGAAATTGCGTATTGATTCGGGGAGTAGCACTTTGCAGATTGATTGCAGGTACATTTTCAGATGGGTTTTGGATTGCAGTGGGATTAACAGTCATTCTATTTGCACGATCACGTTGAAAAACATATTCGTGAGGGCGTGGTTGGTTTGCTGGGCTGAAAGTGGCTTGTCGAGGGCCATGACCCCGGCGAATTGACATATTTGTGTTCATCTGTTGAGCCAGATAATCCTCGTCTTCGTCACCCTCACCACCAGTTTCCGGATCTGGAGTGTCTTCGTGGTACACATCTTGATCGTATTCATCTTCTTCATATTCAGTATCATCAGTTCCATTCATCTCAGTGATGCGATCAAAAAGTTCCGTGAGGTAAGCTCTAAGCTGTGAAACTCCCTTCCCTGAGTAAACACAGAATGCCTGACGTTGGGCTGTATTGAACTCCTGAACGACAATATATGAGCATATAGCGAGTAAAAGAATCAAGATACACGTACTCTAGGTGCTTCACGACAGAATTTTTGTAATTCATGTTGTCGGAATGCTGGAACTCCTGTCAAACTCAAATGGGTGAGCTTGTGCAGTTTCAGGAGTAGGAAGTGGATCGCCATGACAGATATCTGATCACAGTAGGATAGATGAATTCGTTCGAGAGTAGCATGCCGTTCGGCCAATGAGTAGATAGCTTCATCTGTCAAATTATTGACTCTGACAAGGCCGACCCGTCTAAGTTTCGGCAACGCTGAAAGCTCAAACACAGACATGTCGGTCAGCAATGTGCAATCTGTAATCAACTGTGAACTATAAAAATTAACTGAAAGAAGAATATGTACGCACTTGCGAAGTCCACATATCTGATTCTAGTGCAAGACCTTGCCAGAGTACGAACTGAACGATCCGTAATCCTGTTGGCGTGTCCTAGGTGGAGGTAATGCAGATGTCTGCCTAATTTACAAATGCTTTCCACTGATCTGTCTGTCAAGAGGCTACACTTCGACAGAACCAAGTTACGGATCTTTGGGGCGTGAGAAATAATGCCCTCAATAGCATCATCTGTGACCCGTGAACATGCTGTTAGGTCAAGCATCCGCAAGTGCTCAAATGAGCGAGAGAGTATGAGTGGACATAATTCTTCTTGTCTTCTAGGGTATACTTTGGCGAAAGGATTTGGCGCATCAGGAAGTGTATCGAGTCTCAATGGGGCAGGGAATGCGGCGTCGGTCAGGTTCGAACAGAACGAGAGGCGCATCTCACGCATATGCGTAGAATAAACCCAAATGTCACGGATCGCAGCATCAGTGATGAGCTCGCAGTGATTAAGATCGATTTCCAAGAGCAGCGGGCAGCCCCTTGCTAGAGCAGACACGGGTTCGTCAGTGAGCTGACTCAGACCACTCAATTTGACTCTGCGAAGATAGGGGCAGTCCCGCGCGAGAGCCATGATTCCCTCATTAGAAACCTTGTTGCACCCAGCTAAATTGATACCTTGTAGCCGCTTAGCCGAGTTAGCTAGGCCGATGATAGCTTCATTAGATGTGTCAACAACCCCCGATAGATCGATGGCAACAAGATTCGGGAAGCAAGGGAGCACCCTAGAAAGTATCCCGCCCGATATACATTTGCTGTTAACGAGCGTCAACCGTTCCAGGCGAGTACACCGAGCGAAGAAAGCAAATATATCATCTCGGAGATCGGGGGCCACCGTAAGAAAATTAAGACGCCGAATGAAGTAGGAGTAATTGAAGGTCTGGTCTGGCCTTGCAAGAAGGCGGGCCATTTTATCGAGAGTGCCATGTTTTGGGAAGTTGGGTTTGTGCCAGAGTAGCTCAACTGTGCACTCGCACCATGTACGAGAAACACGCAGACAGTTGAACAGATCTCTGGATGTATGTAGATGTTTTAGGATGTTGATCAAGACTTCAGCTGGGAGGTGTGCCATGTATGAATTCCGAGCCACTAAGGTGGAAGTTGAATGGAGGGGGTGTCGCTTTGATGACCATTCTGCGGAGACTTGTGCAGCTTGCCAAGGCTGAGTATTTGAAGGGCCATTAAAGAATGCAGAGCCATTGCCATCGTCGTCATCAAGATAATCATCAGAGAGGGATGTGGAAGAGGGAACATGATGTTTGTACATCGTGGTGCACGTTGAACGTTGGCGTTCAATGAAGACGAAGAGTTGCTCGTTCAATGATTGTCAGCTTTGTCAGTCACGCTCACATCCCGTGATTGGGACCAGTCCCAGAGACTTTGAAGACCAGTCCTCACTGCACCTACCCCGTCCCAGTTCTTTATAATGCACCGTCTTTGCTTCCATGATAACCAGCGATCGTGTGCACAGCGATAATCTCTCATCTCAAGCTAGTACAATCACAGCCTCTTCCTTACATCTACCTGAAAGATCAACAAACAACATTACAGACATCTCAAATGACTATCTCTCTCCAACCATTTTATCAGCACAATCTATCGTAACCAGCCCAGGAACACAATCTTTCCAGAATGATGCTAAATCTTTTGACGAGTTATTGGCATCAACCGTTCTCCCACCCCCAGGACCCGCATATTACGCCGCTCGACGGCAGTTGTGGTTGCAATCACAACCACCTTCAAGATCTCCAAAACCTGAACTTACTCCTGCCAGACAAAAACTTGAGAGAATACTCAACCAGCACAATGTAGTGCAAAATGATAGTGCTTGGGATGGATATCTGGAGAAAGTGTGGAGGAATATCTCTACCGGTGGTTCTTTCAAAAATAGGCTGCCTCTCAACCTCCTTGTATGTCCGTCACCAGACTGTTTCTTCCCATGTAAAGTTTACATTATCTTCATCGCCAAGATCAAAATCATACATGCCTCTTGGCTTCGCGATGACACATGGCCTGCCGGTCTGGTAGCTCCAGAACCTGACGATGTGCTACTCAATGGCACGGCTTTGTAGAAAATATGTGTTGCGGTTCGAGCCTATTATATCAATGAGGGTTTCGGCCTGACAATCCTCAGCCAATCGATTGACACCTAGTGACTATTACCTACGCATTACTGTGTCAATCATTGGCGGTGAATTTATGGTTTAGTGATCTCGCTTTTCGTTTACGCTTTGCCTATAACGTTATCAATGTATCCTAACAAAGAATCGGGCATAATTTGGCCTTCGTGGCAACCTGGAAGTGATACAATATTTGCACAAGTTAAGTTATGTGCGCGACTCATGATGTATGCCGTAATGCATGCTGGCCGTTAAAAGAAGCCTTGATGTAGACCAATGAATGATACATAAAGCCCTGGTTATGATCGGGATGGCGGTGAAACCTTTCAAAATGTCAGTACAAACAAAATCATTGGAAAGAGTGGTGAAATTTTACTAGAATAACACCATCTCCTCTGACAAACATCATTTCCATTTTTCGTTTTGCGACCTTTACAATCCGCAAGGTCGGTTCAGGCAAACTACGAAACATAACACACTCACATTGACTGTCGCTGGCCTATCCGACGCGCCCTCGATATCCACGATCATGATAGTCTCCTCTACATCACTCAGAATCAAGTTCATATGCCCATCATAAGCCTTTAAGAAATGTAATAAATAGTGCATATTGATAAGATCCTATAAGACATACATGGAGAATTCCGGTCAGCTCTCGGTCACCTCTTAGCTTGACAAAGACGCGTTCACTCAGAGATAGACGTATGAGATCGAAGGGCTCCTGGATAGTAGAGGCTGAAGAATCCATAGAGAGGCCAAGCTATTTTCTGATGATTCAAGTGTGATAACTTTGGCCACGTGACTCGACCTGTTTGAACTCCGATTGGGCAGAATCCTCATATTGTGGCGGACTTGATGCTCGCAAACACCATCTAAAACTGTCATGCCGGTAAGTATCCTGATTCTTTCATAAAAATGTCGCCTTCTCTAACAATCTCTTTGTTTTAGAAACACTACTGTGACTACTGTGATGTATTTCTAACACACGACTCAGCGTCAGGTATGGTCTGATCATTGAAAGCATTGCATTACTCATGTGTTATTTTCAGTCCGAAAAGCCCATAATAGCGGGCGAAATCATTTGTCAAATGTACGGGATTATTATGCGTGTATGTCTCTATATGTATACGACAGTGTGATACTATCTTGATATTTATTACGGGTAGCATTGGGGCACGACAAAGCCCAAAGTATCATCGACCAGATCACTTCAGCATACGAGACGAGTGGTGGTCCCCCTCCGGGAGGGTTTGGTTTTGGTCCTCAGCATCTTGTTGGTCCACCACCCGGGTTCAATGGTCCTCCTCCAATGGGTGGCTTCGGTGGACCAATGCCTCCGCCCGGTTTTGGCGCACGTAAGCTTTTCTTGCATCCTAATTTTTCTTTTTATCAGCTCTAACAAGATTAAAAGCTCGACCGCCATTTCCTCCTGGACAAGGCTTCCCTATGATGCCTCCTGGTGCCCCACCGTTTCCTCCCGGAGGACCTAATGGACTGCCTCCACCAACTGGATTTCCTCCAGGTGTGTACATACCATGACATAATGGAGAAATATTTCTGAACTTTGATAATCAGGTGCTCCGCCCTTCCCTCCTAGTGGTGGCCCTCCAGGGGGCGCGCTACCCCCATTCCCACCAAATAACACATCTCCGCCGAACGGATTCAGTGGGCCTGGAGGGTTTGGAGGGCCACCTGGCAATGGTAATGGTGGTGAACCGGCAAGTGGAGGAAGTGCACCGAGTATCCACCCAGACAGATTGCGAATGATGGGTAGCCGGTAGATAATAATTATGTGCTAAAAATCGAACTGTTAGAGCTGAGCTGTTCTGTGAGCGTGAGAAACGACAAACGTGCGTGGTATTAATTACCATGTATGGGAATAAAAGAAGGCAGTGTGAAACGGAACTGAACCAGTTGTAGGACGATCTTCGCTTCAAACGGGCCAGCTCTATATATGGCCCGACCACCCCGCCTTTTCCTCCTTTCCTTATGTCTACCCAACCTCTCCTCCAGCGCACTGCCCAAAAGCGCATCGCTCTTCCAATCCGCGTAGAGCCAAAAGTCTCTTTTGCGAACGAACGTACCTTCCTCTCATGGCTGCACTTCACTGTCGTCCTTGGCGGTCTCGCAGTAGGCTTACTCAATTTTGGTGACAAGGTCCGTATCAACTACCCCCTTTGCGTCTTTTGGTACATTCTCATATCCATATTCTGCCTCTCAGGTTGGAAAAATTAGTGCTGCGATGTTCTCAGTCGTTGGTTAGTCAATTTTAGCATTATCCCCGCTCCAAAAATTTATGTCCGTCAGCTATGGCTATCATGGTCTATGCCCTGTATACATATCATTGGAGAGCTGCATCCATCCGACGTGGTGGACGGGGCCCTTATGATGACAGGTTGGGCCCAGTGAGTGTCTACGTCATGTTCCATCAATTCCTAAGTTTAATTTGGTTCCATGCGTCCCAAGACGGTCCTATGTGTTGCTCTTCTTGGTATGATATATGACTGTTCATTCTCATCATATCCCGTGTGCTCACGTGTGTTTCCATAAAGTTGCCATTATTATCAATTTCATCCTACGATTCACCGAAACATGATCACAAACTTCTTTCCAAGTACATTTTTTGGATTTTTTTTTTCTGTCCCCTGGTATATTGGTGGATCATCTAGCACAAATGTACACACCATTATCTAACACTACAAAAACACAGCCTAGCTATGTACGCTTCTGCCTCTTTACACCTGCCCTTGTTGACACAGAAGTGTCCACTGAGGAGATAGACATGGAACGCCGTGCCTGCTCCAGTAAAATAAAATCAAACTCGTTACCTTGATGAATTTTGCACTTACATGTTTTCTACCACGTGCGCTTTTGGTACTCGCAACACTTTGTGCTCTGCCTTCATCTCCTTCAGTTTCACCTTCTGCACGTTCATCAGCTTCATCAACATCCATTACACTTCTAGCACCCTGGCCGTCACCATCCACACTTTGACTTTCCCGTATTCCAAGACGATTTTTGAGCACCTGAATATCATAATCGACTTTGTCAACCACCCTCTTTGTCTCGATAAGCGCAGTAGTGGCTTCTAACAATGATTCAAGTTGGGAGCAATTCTCGCGCGTTGGCATGACCAGACGAGTATGTGATATACCGAGTTCAGCGAGGGCTTGAGTGATTTTAGGGGCAATAGCGGCTTTGGGGACTGGAAGTTTGAAGGAACGAAGGTACGCGGGATGATGTGCTGCTTTCGTAGCGGGCGTGTTTGACGCTATATCTGTCCGTATTATGCAATGTAGTACATCTTTGTTTATCCTCTTTAGTAAAGGTACCAGATGCATGGTATTAAGTGACTCACCGGACGCGGCACTCTTTGTTGTTTGGGGTTTTCTGGTTACCGGTGTGGTGAGCGAAATGATAGATGGCGTTGCTGGACTGTCTGCATCCAGCATAATTCCTCCTTTCTTCCTCTTCTTGACATCATTCGTGACTCCCAAAGATGCACCATCGTCCTCTAAGATTTCGGGAAGCCCTGAATCGATTCCACTCAGCGTTCGGAGCAGCTCGTCGCGTTCTTTTTTGAATTTCCTCTCGTTCTGTTCTAGGCGCTTTATTTCGATGTATAAAGCCTCTTCTTCCACTATCTGTTCGTCGGTACGATTTTCTAAGCTCATTAGATACTTTTTTCGTGTTTGTTCCCTCTCTGTAACGAAAAGTCAAATAGTAATCATTTTCTTAAACAAGAGAGCCTACCTTTATCAAACTGAAAGCTAGCCATTAGCTGTGCTTTACTTGCTTCATCCCCAGCCCATGGTCGGTTTCGTACGAGTTTCCGACATACGCTATAATAACGATCTTTTAAGTCCTGGAAGTGTCGTTAGTAGAGACAATGTGACTAAAGAATCCCTCCAACCTCCATTGAACGAGTAGGGCCACCTTGATAATCATAGCGGTCATAGATGATATACCACCGAAAGTCAAATTCTTGAACTATCTTGAATAGATAATCCGTCTCTTCTTTTGTCCAATTTGTATCTTGAACTTACAACATTAGCATCGAAGCAAGATATTGGCTAAGTCAGGTACACCTTCAAGAAAGCGCGTGTATTCATCTTGCGAATATACATAGACAGTCGCTTTTGTGTTATACTTCTCAAAGGGATAATCTGTATTATGGATTGAATGGTGGACAGATATCAGGGGTTCGGTTCACTAACCAGCATTAGGATCTGTGGAAGCCTTGACCCAATGATATAGTTCTAGATTATCCGTCCGGGAGTTATTCTTCAACAGCCGCCATTCCCTAAGAAAAAGATGACATTATATTAAAAGCGAAGCTAGCTATGACGGTACATACCACCTGGACTTTCCCCCTCTATTGAGATTGGGCTTTTGTTTTAGACGTGGTTTCGAGAACTGAGCTGCAAGAGAAGGTGCAGAGGGGCCGATGAGGGAGTATAGCTCTCGTGAGATTCCTTCGGGTTTTCGCGCAGAGATACTTGGTTTCTTTTGTAGTGATGGTCCAGCGTTTGCTGATGTATCTGGAATAGAGAACACGCTACGAACGTCGGCAGCACTGGCAGCCATTATGATGGTCAGAGAGGAAGATGTGTTCTAACATTAAAGATGAAGCATACCCTATCACGTGACCAGAACTGATTCTATCATCCTAAACTTAGAGAGCGGCCATAGGACATCCTGGGAGTGTTGGTTGTTGCTGTTATTGTGCTGCGTTTAAAGCGCTTATCTGTATACTGCGCTTCCAGAATTTGAACTATCATGAGCCATTCAAAAAATACATGTACTCCAGAGGTTGAAGATGATACATTTGTCAATGTCTGGATTGGCAAGGAAGGAGAAGGAGGCAGCGCCGTCAAAGAGGACGATAACTTTTATGGTCGCTGGCTAAACGCAGGTACCAATCACACTAACTCATTTCCTTTGTCCCCTTATTGATCAGAAAACTTCACTAGCATCTGCGAAACATAGTTCACCAGCGATAGTTGGGTATGTAGCCCCCTAACTCATTGTCATGCTCCTGCTTAACTCCTACCATAGTGGTGATGCCTTACTCCGCTTGTACCCAAAACATTCCCTCGCTATGACGACGGACTATAATGTTAATGTCCTAGCTCTCCCTGGTGTTGTTGCCACACCCATAGAGAAGACTCCTCTCATTGTAAATTCCTTCTTCATCCCTCTCTCTCGCTCCGCCAGTCAAGTCCCAGGCATCCTGAGAGATACTGTCCATTTCGGTGCCTTCAACATAGCCTGGAAGGTCAGTAATCGTCAAGATATACCTTTATCCCATTTGTTCTAATGAACTATGATAGAATTTCGAGTTTCTCCTGTTCCAGGTCCAGGTAAGTTCTCCCTGGATTAGCTATAAAATCCGGCAGACCGGATATTGATGTTGTCTAAGTACCCCCTTGGGCTCGGCATTTACTTTCAGACATTCCTACTACATGAAGGTACCCTCTTTATGGATCCACTGGGATTGTGACCTGAGCTTTATCACAAGGGTCTAAGGAACCTGCACGCTTGTTGCTGTTGAGCGCAGGCACTTGGGCAGACGAATTACACGACGAAATCTGGGTATTCAATCAAGGATTTTGGCAGAAAAATGCCGGTCTTTGGCACGAAGTTCAGAAAGCGGACTGGAAAGACGTTATTTTAAAAGAAGAGTTCAAGAAGTCACTCCAGGAAGATGTCTATGGTTTCTTCGCATCCAAGGAAACGTACGAGGAGTTGGCTATTCCATGGAAGGTTGGACGGAGTCATATACCTGGAAGCACAAAGATATTAATTCAATTTGTTTAATTCTCCAAAACACATATAGCGTGGCCTCATAATGTACGGTCCTCCAGGTTTGTAAAATAACCCCTTATGTCTTGCCTCACTTCTGATGAAACGGATCTAGGTAATGGTAAAACTATAAGTCTCAAAACTATCATGAAGACCTGTGGTGTGAAAGGATATCCACCACTTTACGTCAAGTCTTTCCAGAGTAACCCATTATTATTCCATGTCGTGTTGTTCAACTCTTATGCTAATTTATGCAGGTTACAAAGGAGAGGAAGCAGCGATGGCTGATGTCTTCGACAAAGCTCGCCAAGTTGCTCCTTGCGTTATTATCCTTGAAGATCTGGATAGTTTGATTAACGACAATAATCGTTCATTTTTCCTGAATCAAGTTGATGGTTTGGAGAGTAATGATGGTTTACTTATCATCGGCACTACCAACCATTTCGAACGCCTTGATCCTGGTCTTAGTTCTCGCCCGAGCCGTTTTGATAGAAAATAGTCAGTTCTCTGATTTAGTCATCTTCCACCTGGCTCCGTATTAATAACATGACAGCGAATTCGACGATCCAGACCGAGAAGAGCGAGTTTTATATGTTCAATATTGGCAGAAGAAGCTAGCGTCCAACAAAGAAATAGATTTCCCGGACAAATTAGTGTACGAAGTAGCTGATACAACAAAAGGTTTTAGTTTTGCATATTTGAAAGAAGCATTGTATGTCCTGTTTTTCTTTTCATTCACACACGCTAACATAGTTATGAGGTAGTGTTTCATCCCTCGTTACATTTGCCAATGGCAAGAAAGAGAGCAGGGATTCTTTCCCGACAATTTTAAAGGCCCAGATCAAGGTTCTGCGGAAGCAATTAGACAACGAGTCGAACATACGCGCGGGCAAGAGAAACATATTCTCTCATGAACGAACATCGTCCCCGGAAGACAACTCCGGCTTTATACGCCCCCCCAGGCCCGGCCCCCAAAGCGAACGTAGTGTTCGTTCCTTGCTGGATGCTTTATCAGACAGTGTGCCGCGGATGAACGGGATGTATGACTCAGGAAGGAACCACCAAGATCCTTCACCTGCTTACACGGACCGTGACTTTCGAAGAATACTAGATGCCCTATCAGACGCATATTCATATAGAGACATCAATCGTGGTATCAGGAATCGCTATGATCAAGGGCCCAACTTCGATGCAGAGAATGGTGGACATTATCGTGCTCTATTTGACCGTCTGTCCATGATGGAAAGAGGTGGGGGTCCATTCGTCGACCAATTACATCAGCCTCCTTCGCAAACGACAAGTTCAGAAGGCAGTTCAAAAGGAATTAACAATGATCTCGGACCCTAGTTTGATTGGGTGAACAGACGGACGCATTAAATAAATAGTTGCCCGATTACTTTGACAGTAATCCAATGACTTCTGTACACTGTTTCAATACGATTTTTGTCGAGATAGCGCATTAAATAAAGTCTACTTACACAAAGTAATGATGATCGATTGATCAATGAGTCAAACAAGATAAGATACTACATTGGAATGACTCAATTTTGCTATGTACACAACACACAGTATTATAGATCCTATCACATTGCACTCAGAATAACACCCTAGACTGCTCCCTCTCTTCCTACTACCCAATGTCTAACACCAATAGTGCTGGATCATCCGAGCAACTCATATCTCTTTTCAGATCCATCGGACTCCCTCAGTCAAAAGCTGCAGAAGCTGCAAAGTCCCCAAAGAGTGCTAATCTCTTGAAAGATATCATTGATACGCATCCTTCGATATCTGGCGGACTCGATGAGAAAAGGGCAAGTCTGATTGTAGCGCTATCTTCATCTCTCTCGAAAGCAGAAACTGTTGGAGAAGCAGGACGAGAGTATGTCATTACCGCCATCCTGGATGGAAAACTTAAATCTGTCGATCAAGTTACAGGTAACCTTTTCTCTCTCATCAGCCTGTCTTCCCTGAACTTGACACCCCTTGTACCACCAACAGCTGCAGTCAAATATGTTGAATCTCACAACCAAATGATAGACAGCGATGAGTTTGACCAGGAATGTGGTGTAGGTATGAACAATTCTTGGGTGATACAAATATCGATTTCTGATGCTTTATTTGCAGGGTTTAGTATCTCGCCAGAAGAGCTATACGAGAACGTAAATCAATACATTGCATCAAATAAAGTCGCAGGATGGGCAAGTCTGGGACCCGTCATCACTGCCATTAAGAACACCCCAAAATTACGATGGGCTAGCCCATTGGATGTGAAAAATGCTGTAGAAAAGGCTTTCTTGAATGTATTTGGTCCCAAGGAAGCTGCCAAACCGAAAGGAAAGGTATACTTTCTAGATTTACCCCTCATGAGCTGTGCATTTACAAGTGCTACAGGAACAAAAAAAAGATACCAAACCTCCAGGCTCTTCTACGAAGACGGAAACTACCTCAGAAGATGCAGATTCCGCGTCATCTCGAAAAACTGTATTTGAAGAGGGCTTTCTCGGTCAACTACATAAACCAGGAGGCAACCCTCAGATACATCCTCATCTCCGCGAGGCCCACCTTGCCGCAACTAATGGACAAGTTTGGACGCGTTTCCCCCCCGAGCCGAATGGATATCTTCATATCGGTCATTCTAAAGCTATCTTTGTAAACTTCGGGTATGCTGCGCACAATGGAGGGAAGTGTTATTTGAGATATGATGACACCAACCCCGAAAAGGAGGAAGCCCAATACTTCGAGAGCATCCTAGAGATGGTCAGGTGGTTGGGCTTCGAACCATGGAAAATCACATATTCAAGCGATTACTTTTCTGAATTATACGACCTAGCTGTAGAGTTGATAAAAAGGGATAAAGCATATGTGTGCCATTGTACTCGTATGTCCTTATTTTTTGATGGTCTGTTGTCAATATTGACTAGCGTGTAAACAGAGGAAGAAATCAAAGTAGATCGGGGAGAGAAACGAGGGCAGCCCAGACCTTGCATCCATCGCGATCGACCTATCTCTGAATCACTGGCAGAGTTTGAAAACATGAAGAATGGAAAATACCGACCAAAAGAAGCCAACCTACGCATGAAACAAGACTTGACAGATGGAAATCCGCAGATGTGGGACTTGACTGCTTATCGCGTTTTAGACACGCCGCATCATAGAACCCACGACAAGTGGAAGATTTATCCCACATACGACTTTACACATTGTTTAGTCGATAGTATGGAAAATATCTCGTGTGTGATTCTCCATCTCAAATCCATGAGGAATCTGCTAACTATCTTTCTTCAACAGACATTCCCTTTGTACAGTTGAATTCATTGCGTCGCGTCAGTCATATGACTGGCTCTGTGATGCTTTAGAAGTTTATAAGCCACGGCAGTCTGAATATGGTCGCTTGAACCTCGAGGGCTCTGTCATGTCGAAGCGAAAAATTCATGCACTTGTAGAAGAAGGATTTGTTAGTGGGTGGGATGACCCTCGACTGTACACCTTGATTGCCTTGCGGCGTCGCGGAGTACCTCCTGGTGCAATCATCTCTTTTGTCAGTACACTCGGTGTCTCAACCGCCACATCCAACATCGAAATAGCACGGTTCGAGCAAACTGTTCGGAGTTATTTAGAACATAGTGCGCCGCGCCTGCACATGGTCTTGCGTCCTCTCAAGGTCATAATCGAGAACCTGCCGGAAGATTATGTTTTAATGATCGAAAAACCACTTCATCCAAAGGTTCCAGAACTGGGAACGACCACCGTTCCTTTCACCCGAACAATCTACATAGAAGCAGATGATTTCAGATTGGAGGACTCAAAGGATTACTTCCGTCTGGCTCCGGGGAAGACTGTAGGGCTCTTCCAAGGACCTCATCCTATAACATGTACTTCGTATAAAACCGATCCTGTTACAGGTCAGGTAATCGAGCTGACCTGCAAGTTGGAAAATGATGGCCCTGTGAAGAAGGCGAAGGCTTTCATCCAATGGGTGGCAGAGCATCCAGCTTCAGGCAGTCCTATCAGAGTTGACGAAACGAGGATATTCCACAGACTGTTCAAGAGCGATCGACCACCCAGTGATTTCAGATCTGATATCGCCCCAAATTCTTTAGAAATCGTAAAGAACGGAATGGTTGAAGTCGGCTTCCTGTCATTAGCAAAACGTTCGATCGCTGAAGCTCGTAAATCAGCAACTGCTCGAACGGAACAGGCGGCAAAAGACAGTGCACCAAGCGACTCAAGTGGCGGCGACACGCCGGTCGCAACAAGCGATCAACTTGTAGGTAATGAATGCGTTCGGTTCCAAGGGTTACGTGTTGCATACTTTGCTTTGGATAAGGATTCACGCGTTAGTTGTATCAACGAGGATGGTCACATAGAACCATCACGAAAGCAAGGCGACTATCTGATTTTGAACCGAATAGTCAGCTTGAAGGAAGATTCGGGCAAGGCATCTTAGTCTCATCTTACCAATGTACATATATTGTTTCTCTCTCCATGATGTAGGGATCAAATAAACTGAATTCCATTGTGCGCTGTTTGATTGGGGCGACGTGATATAAAAGTAGACGTAAAATTCGTTATGCGAAAAGTAGAATTAAGAACATGACCAGATTCCGACGGGGCACAGCAAAACAGAAAAGGGTGAAATCTAATACTCTGCCTCCTCGACATCTGCAGAGTCAATGCCGACTTCTTCGTAGTCTTTTTCGAGGGCAGCCAAATCTTCTCGTGCCTCAGAGAATTCACCTTCCTCCATTCCTTCACCGACATACCAGTGAACGAAAGCACGCTTGGAGTACAGCAAGTCGAACTTGTGGTCGAGACGGCTCCAGGCAGAAGAGATGGCGGTTGTGTTGGACAACATGCACATACTGCGAGACACTTTGGCAAGATCACCGCCAGGAACGTGTGCTGGGGGCTCATTGCAGATTCCAAGTTTGAATCCTGTAGGACACCAGTCAACAAACTGGATGGTACGCTTTGTCTTGATGATGGCGACAGCAGCGTTGACATCCTTAGGGACAACATCGCCGCGGTAGAGCAAGGCGCAAGCCACTTGATGACTAATCAGATGAAGGTCAACACGGCTACTTGGAGTTACTTACTGTATTTGCCTTCCCTTGGGTCGCATTTGACCATTTGATTACCGGGCTCGAAGCAGGAGAATGTCATGTCAGCCACAGAGTTCTGTTCGTGGTGGGCTTTTTCTGCGGAAATGATGGGTGCGAATGTTGCAAGAGGGAAATGAATGCGAGGGAAACTGCATACAGTTTAACATTTGGCTAAGAGGTAAAAGATGGTGACTTACGGAACTAAGTTGGTCTGGAATTCATTCAAATCAACATTCAGGGACCCATCAAATCGCAATGAAGCTGTAATGGAAGAAACAACTTGAGCGATGAGTCGGTTCAAGTTTGTTAGACTTGGTTGGTTGATATTCAGATTTTTTTTGCAAATGTCATAAATAGCTTCGTTATCAACCTAATATAGATAATGTTTATAGCTAAAAACCGCATATTACTGAGGTTACTTACCATGAAAGAGCAGTCAGAATGCTCAAGGGTTGTGTGTGTAGTCAGGACCGAGTTGTAAGGTTCGACGACAGAGTTGGCCAGTGTCGGGGCAGGGTAGACACTGAATTCAAGTTTGGATTTCTTTCCGTAATCGGTAGATAGACGTTCTAAGATAAGAGCGCCGAAACCTGAACCAGTTCCTCCACCGAAAGAATGGAAGACAAAGAATCCTTGAAGTCCTGAGCAGTTGTCCGCTAGACGGCGGACCTTGTCCATGACATTGTCGATTTGTTCCTTTCCGATGGTATAATGTCCACGGGCATCTGACGAAAGTTAGATATAGAACAGCATATGCACATCGAATAATTGCTTACAATTGCTTGCAGCATCCTCTTTGCCAGTCAATAGGGTCTCTGGATGGAATAGACTCCTGTAAGGGCCGTTCCTGACCTCATCAATAACATTGGGTTCGAGATCGATGTACAAGGAACGAGGCACGTGTTTGCCTGATGAAGTCTCTGAGAAAAATGTGCTGAAGCCGTCATCATTGGCAGATAGTGAGCCTTCAGCAAGGCGACCGTCAGGCTGCAACAACATATTTAAACTCTGTGTGATAAGTAAGATATAGTGTACATACGCTCAAACCATGCTCGACGGTGTAGAGCTCCCCTACAAAGCAAACATATCAGCATCACGCCACTTTTTTCTAATGTAATTTGGAACGAGAAAACGCGATAACGACGCGTTTGAGCATCATTTACTCGCGCCACTCTAGTAGCATAGACATATATTCACAGAGAAAATACTAACAGCAGGCGTTACCGATCTGGACACCAGCTTGCCCAACGTGTACTGAGATAACTTCACGCATCGTAAGAGAGAATCAAGGCTAAAAATGAGAAATCAGCGAAGATATAACATCAAGGACATTGAAGAGAGACGTACAAAAGACTAGAGAGAAGATGGATGCTGCGATGGCAGAAGTTGACAAAGGATGGGGCACGATGCCAATGAAATTATTCAACTCGAGCTTTCTCACGAATAACGTGTTTGTCACACCTCCTTGGTCTGTGCGTAAAATTTTCTTCTGCTAAACTAAATACGATCCCTAAACGTGGTCCCCATTTCGGCACCTATCAAGTACCATGAATGTACACAACTGTAATACGTTATACAGGGACTTCCTGACACTTTAATGGTATTTTAATATTTTAATTTTTTACCTTGTTTGGTATGCAGCCTCCTGCAAAGCAAACGCATTTCCAGCTTATGTAATGCGTTCAGTAAATGTTCTTTGGCGATGATCACATTCACGCCCTTGTCGGGCGCTGCATATTCGTCAGGTTCTTCTCCATTGGCCTATTTGCTCCAGGTAGATGATGTTAGAATACTCCTCGACTGCGGTTCTCCAGACTGGTCTCCCGAACCCTCCCCTTTCGATGCAAATTCTTCAGTTCTTAGTGACAATTCTTACCCTTGGTCAGAATATTGTGAATCTTTACGCAAGTATGTTAGAGCATTCCTCTTGCTATAATAATGCTGACTTCTTCGTAAGACATGCTCCAACTGTTGATTTGGTGTTGCTTTCCCATGGAGACTTGTCGCATTGTGGTCTCTACCCATACGCGTATTCGAGGTGGGGGTTAAATGCCCCTGCTTACACTACACTTCCAGTTCAAGCCATGGGCCGTATTGCTGTGACGGAGGATGTGGAAGGAATTCGAGAAGAAGAAGATGTCGGAGAGCGAACGGATTCGAACGTTAGTGGTAACGAGATGACTCAAGATACAGATGCTCTACCAACTCAGAATAATGATGAGGATGGTCCAAGAAAATTTGTTGCTACTTTAACCGAAGTTCAGGACGCCTTCGATTCCATTAATACTCTTAGGTACTCACAGCCAACTCACCTACAAGGTCAGTCTAGTTGTTTTTTTTTTTTGCATTCCATCCGAAGGAACTCACGACTGTTTAGGAAAATGCCAGGGTTTGACTATAACTCCATTCAATGCAGGCCATACCCTTGGTGGTACAATTTGGAAAATACGATCACCCTCTTCTGGAACTATAATATACGCGGTTGACATAAACCATATGAATGAGCGTCACTTGGACGGGACAGTTCTTATACGCAAAGCCGCTGGTGGTATTTTCGAACCTCTAGCGAGGCCAGATCTTCTTATTACAGATGCTGACCGTGCTTGTGTGACAACCAGCCGGAGAAAAGATCGTGATGCTGCTCTTATAGGTCTGTTGTACTGTTACGTTCTAACGAATTGGTATACTTAAACCGAATACAAAGATACTATCACTGCGACTTTGACCTCACGGTCGTCCCTCTTACTACCCTGTGACTCAAGTACCCGCGTTTTGGAATTGCTTGTTTTACTTGACCAACACTGGAATTACTCTCGGTTACGTTTCCCAATTTGTTTCATGTCGCGGACGGGAAGAGAGATGTTAACATTTGTTCGGAGTATGATGGAGTGGCTTGGTGGGACTATTAGCAAAGAAGATGTAGGTGAAGAGGGTACAGGCGGTCGTCAAAACAACAAGAGACGACGCGACGATGACGCAGACGAAGATGCCCTTGGAGCATTTGCACTACGATTCAAGTATGTATTCACTCAGAGAACTGAATCCAGGCACTAATAACACAAATATGAAGACATCTTGAGTTTTTCCCGAACCCCCAAGCACTATTACAGACGTACTCTTCTAAGGACCCCAAACTCATTCTTGCAGTTCCTGCATCTCTATCCCACGGACCATCCAGGAACCTCTTTATAGATTTTGCTGCTGTTCCTGACAATGTCGTTCTTTTAACAGGATGTGGTGAGGAGGGCACTCTGGGACGTGCCCTATTTAATAAATGGAACGATTCCCAGCGACCAGACGACAAGTGGGATCGGGGAAGAGTTGGCAGTAATGTAATGATGGACGGAACGATCAAACTCAGGGTATGTCCGATCAGTGTTCCTTTATAGATAAAGTCACATATAAGACGCAATAGATAAATCAAAAAGTGCCACTGCAAGGTGTTGAATTAGAAATCTACCAACAAAAAGAACGCGCCGCAAAGGAAAAGGAAGCAGCTCAGCAGGCTACCCTTGCTCGTAATCAGCGGGTTTTGGAAGCAGACGAAGATGATAGTGATTCTGACAGTGACTCCGACACAGAGGATGAAGACGAAGTTCGACAAGCGTTGGAAGGTGATGCAATGGACACCGGAAATGATGCAAACAGAAACACAGAATCAAATGAGAATGGGCGACGAAAGCGAAGCTCAAAAACAACAGATGCTGCTGACTGGGGCCTAGATGGCGATGAAGGTCTAACGAAACAATTGCTATCTTTTGATATATACATCAAAGGTAATGTGTCGAAAGCCACATCCTTCTTCAAAAGTACCGGAAGCCAAACCCAACGATTCCGAATGTTTCCATATGTTGAGAAAAAGCGAAGGGTCGACGAATATGGAGAGACTATTGACGTTGGCATGTGGCTAAGAAAGGGTAAAGTTTTAGAAGAAGCTGAAAACGATGATGTGAAGGACCTACGCAAAATCCAAGTAGATGAAGATGCTAGAGTATGTCACAGTCGTGTCCTTGAAACCTCGAACCCTCCTTTACCATCTATATTTTATTCACAAGGCCATCCAGGAACCTCCTTCTAAATATGTTTCTTCGGAAGTGGAAATCCAGCTGGCCTGTAGACTACTATTTGTTGACATGGAAGGTCTCAATGATGGGCGTGCTATTAAGACCATCGTGCCCCAAGTTAACCCCCGAAAAATGGTAGCGTGTTCATCTTACGCTTATTCCACTTTTTAATTAACAGTTTTCAGATCATCGTTCACGCGGAAACAAATGCGACAAACACGCTGATCGAAAGCTGTGGAAATATTCGTGCTATGACTAAAGACATACATGCCCCCAGGGTTGGCGAAAGCATCCAAATTGGTCATCAGACGAATAGTTTCTCGATTTCCATCAGTGATGAACTTCTTGCCTCCTTAAAAATGTCCAGGGTACCTATTATAATTTTATTTCCCTTTTTGCAAAAGCTTATTTTGTTAACAGTTTGAAGACAATGAGATTGGCTATGTCAGGGGACGAGTCGTCGCTCATGCTACATCCACTATACCAACTTTGGAACCAGTATCTACCTTGCCATTTACTGAAGATGCTGACAACCGGTCCGCTACAGTAAAACGTCGCACACTCGGGTCGCGACCTAAGGCATCCCTGCCGAATTCGACTATGATAGGCGAGCTTAAGCTAACTGCATTGAAATCGCGTCTAGCTTCCATCGGAGTCCAGGCTGAACTGATTGGTGAAGGAGTTCTAATCTGTGGTGCTGGTGCAAAGCGGAACACGGCAACAGAAACACTTGAGGATTCAGTTGCGGTGCGGAAGCTAGCTTCAGGAACAGTAGAGCTGGAAGGGAATGTATGCGATATATATTACACTGTTAGACGAGAGATATACAATCTCCATGCGCTTGTAGCAACCTAATGAAATTTGATTCTGGTAAATACACGTATGATATTACAGAACTGAGTTAGGTCATGAGTAACCAAATAAGGGAGTTACGTAAGGAAGATATTTTGTGTGCCCTCTAACAACGTCCCACCCCGAAAATATTTCTTTTTCCTACTTAAAGCCCGCTTTTTTCTTATTATTCCTCCACGCTTAATAACAACCCACAATCAACATTATGCGTGAAGTTATCTCTGTTCATGTTGGTCAAGCTGGTGTCCAGATCGGCAATGCTTGCTGTGAGTACATCCTCTCTTCAATCTTCTCTCCTTGCTCATAAAAAATAGGGGAGCTCTACACTCTTGAACACGGCCTCAGCGTATGTCTCGATTGCTCGATTGCTTGATTATATACTGAGATACATTTATCAGCCTGATGGTCGCATCATGGAAGGGTCGCCGTCAGCAACCGACAGTGGATTTTCCACCTTTTTCTCTGAAACTGGTTCTGGAAAACACGTCCCTCGCTCATTATACATCGATTTAGAGCCAAGTGTGATCGATGATGTGAAGACAGGGCCTTACCGGTCGCTTTTCCATCCTGAAACAATGATAACTGGCAAAGAGGACGCAGCCAACAACTGTGAGTCTGATGAATGTTCATTGATTACATCAACTAAAATGAATATCTAGATGCTCGTGGTCATTACACTGTTGGCAAAGAGCTTATTGACCCTGTCATGGAAAAATTACGTAGGCTCGCGGACAACTGCTCCGGCCTGCAAGGCTTTTTCGTCTTCCACTCGTTCGGTGGAGGAACTGGCTCTGGGTTTGGTGCCTTGTTACTTGAGAAGCTGGCGACTGATTATGGCAAGAAGTCGAAGCTTGAATTCTGTGTCTACCCTGCACCACAACTTTCTAGTTCCGTTGTTGAGCCATACAATTCAGTCCTCACGACGCACACGACTTTGGAGCACTCTGACTGTTCTTTCATGGTAAGTTTTTGGGTCGTATTTTCTACAACATCCTTAAATACTCTCCACAGGTTGACAATGAAGCCATCTATGAAATATGCAAGAAGAAGCTTGGCGTTGACTCGCCCAGTCTACCAAACTTGAACAGGTTGATCGCCCAAGTTGTATCATCCATAACAGCCTCCCTTCGTTTTGACGGGTCTCTTAATGTTGATCTGAATGAGTTCCAAACAAACTTGGTTCCGTGAGTCTTCTCTAATAGGTTCTCTTTTCTATTCTCATAAAAATGATAGTTTCCCTCGTATCCACTTCCCATTGGCAACGATTGCGCCACTCCTGTCGGCCGAAAAGGCAAATCACGAGCAAAACTCGGTGGCTGAAATGACATTTTCTTGCTTCGAAAATGGTAACCAAATGGTAAAATGTGATCCCAAAGAAGGAAAATATAGTACGTGCTTTCCAAAAAGGATGGTTCTACAGTCATATGAACATTACTTTAGTGGCCTGCTGCCTGTTGTACCGTGGTGATGTTGTTCCCAAGGACGTTCAAGCTGCCGTAGCGAGCATTAAGACCAAACGAACAATACAATTCGTAGATTGGTGCCCAACCGGTTTCAAGGTAAGATCAGATCATGATCAAAGTTTGATAACTCATCCATGAATATTTGATTTTATTTTCAAGTTGGGTATCTGCAATGAACCTCCTGCTTGCGTTCCTGGTGGAGATCTTGCAAAAACTTCTCGGAGTGTATGCATGCTATCAAAGTGCGTACCTTATATCTGAAAATTGTTCGTGTTTCTTAACGATTGAACATTCAGTACCACTGCTATCTCAGCTGCATGGAGCCGCCTTGGTATGTCGTATTAAAAAAGCCTTTGATTTCTCCTATTTACTTTGTTGCAGATTACAAATTCGACTTGATGTATTCAAAGCGTGCTTTCGTGCATTGGTATGTCGGCGAAGGAATGGAAGAGGTATGTTGCTCCCTCTGGCATTTCGTGTATCGTGTTAAAATGCTATCATAGGGCGAGTTCTCTGAAGCCCGTGAAGATCTTGCCGCGCTAGAGAAGGATTACGAAGAAGTTGGTACTGATTCGGTCGATGCGGAAGAGGAAGGAGAATATTAGTTACCCTATCTGCGAATCGCGGTACTCATTCTCTCGACTTACTGGAGCCTTTTATTTCAAAATACCCGTCCAGTCAGCTGGTTTTTATTCCTATTGTCGTCAAATGATTTCATGTGTTTTGCTACCTTCCGTTTTGAGTCCTGGGGAAACTACTTATCGTATAAGCCTTTTTCTAGGAATTACCTGCATTGATTGTGCAAAGTTCTCAGTCACAGAGTAAATCTATGGAATCTATAGACACAGATTGTCAATATATGCTGTTCTAATCTGTCATGATGGTAATCTCAACACCATTTTCAGTTCGTTTAACGGATACCCTGTAAATTGAAATGCTTTTTAGTGGTGCATCAGCTCAACAGATGGAGTACCTACTTTGACAAATTCTCAATAATGAAATCAGGTCGAGACGCTTCAACTTGCTCTCTTGTGTGGGTTGTTAGCAGTCCTATAGTCTTGCAACCAGCAGTACGTCCACTGGTAACACCAGATGGAGCATCTTCAAAAACCACACCTGACGCAAATGTCAATATTCTAGTGTAGAAGGAGAATCTAGAACAAGACAAACAATTCTGTGGTTCAACTCCACACTTGCTAGCACCAAGGAGGTAAGGATCTGGGAAGGGTTTTCCTTGGGTAACATCTTCAGAAGTCACAAAGACATCAGGGGTCGGAATCCCTGCTATACGAAGGGCGGAGGAAGCATATATTCTTGTCGCTGACGTACAGATTGCCCAACAAGGCTTTGGCAAATGACGTCCTGATTCGAGCTAACATGATATTGAGAGTTTTGTTGTACGATCTGGGATAGTAGTATACCTCGGTCATTATTTCCTTAGCGCCCGGTAAGAGCACGATGCCCTGTCTCCCATCTCTTGTCGATGAATTAACAATCTCTTCTTCAAATCTTAGAGATTCAGCCTATAAACTATATAAACAATGATTTCGGCTAGGCAAAAGGCACAGTCGCCGACCTCAAGGAGTTCCGGATCTTGGATACCGCAGAAATTTTTGAGATTATCAACGGTACGTACGCCGTGAGCAGCTGCCACGAGTTCCTTTAGGTAAATGGCGCTACATGTGGCTTCCGGTGCTCACAGCTCAAGATATTGTGGACGTCAATTCCAGGATAGCTTTTTCTGAAGGTTTCCCAAGCACCGACAACTCCTGCCGTTGAATCGACCAAGGTCCCGTCCATGTCAAATAATCTAAAAATGGTTGAAAGCGGAGGTCGGTCAAAAGAAAACTCCAATACTAGTAAAAACATACATAGAGTCAACGGTAAGAACATGATTAGGCATTATGTGAAAATGTGATGAAAGATGGATATCAAATTTTCTATCAAGGACTCGGTAGATATGAAAAAAAAATGTATTTATGTTGATTAGATCGATAGACTCCGGCATGTTTGGTTCGAATGGTGCAGCCAAACCACTTACCAAAATCTGTAACATCTCCGTGTCACAATCCTCTTGCTATCCTCGGATTAACGATGCCCCCGCGTAGAAGACCTCAGTTTACACAAGAATACATTGACCAACAATTGCAGCAAATCCACCTCTTGGATCCCTCGTCTTCTTCCGAAAATCTCGAGCAACTCGGCCCTATTATTAAACAAATTCATAGCAACCGACAACAAGAAGTGTATCTCAGAACAGTTCAGGGCCTTATTGAATCCAAGGATGCCGAAATTGAAAAGATATGCGGTGACAACTATCAGGACTTTATCTCCTCTGTGTCTACTCTCTTCACAGTTAAATCGTATACCGACAAAATGAAAGAAAACATCTCGTCTCTGGAGAGTAGCGTCTCAAAACTCGGGGGAAACCTTGTGGAGAAGAAACGTAATTTGTTGCAAACACGAAAGACTGCTGCTAATCTTGACGAGGCGATTGACACATTGCAGGCTTGTTTGCGTGTGCTGGATGTCGTACATCGCGTCGGTGAAATGGTCCAACAAGGAAAATACTGGAGCGCGTTGAGGGTCTGTCATCTACACTACCCCAAATCATGGAACCCCACAATTGATTAATCACGTCTTCATAGTCTCTCGAAGATATCCAAAGTATGCCCCCCTCGTCATTATCCCAAACACCCTTTTTCCAGCATCTTCTTTCATCTTTGCCATCTTTACGTAGTCAAATTAAGGACACAGTAACCGCATCAATGAAACAATGGCTACTTGAAATAAGGAATGTGAGCACAGAAGTTGGCAGACTTGCTGTGGAATCTATGGAAGTCCGGACACGGCGTTGGCGAGTTCGTAGAGAGAAGGACCCCCTATTTCGCATGAGCCGCGTAGGGAGCGCTGTTGAACTCGTCTCATATGAGAAGACGGAATGTCAGTGATTCCTTCTATGAAAATGCTCTTTATGAAGGTTCTCCCTGCAGATAATGTGCTGGACAACGAAAAGCTCCATGTGGATTTTAAACCTCTATTTGAATGCATTCATATTTATACAACACTGGATTCTGTTGATGAATTACGGAAATCATACCAAGCCGATAGAAAGGTAAATTTCTTATAAATTATGATCACACCTCGAGGGCTGAAATCTCATCATTAGGCACAATCTGACCTAATCCTCCCTTCCCCTCTTCCGCTTTCATCTCTTTCCTCACTCACACAAGAAATATCTGGTTTTTTCATTGTAGAATCACATGTGCTTGAAACGACGGGGACATTCCGTTCTTTACGCGATGTCGAGGAACTGTGGGATGCTTTGGTAAAACGTCTAATGACGTTATTAGACGCTGCACTTAAGAACGAAAAAGACGCAGAGACATTTCTCACAGTCAAGGAGAACCTCCTGAGTTTCATAATGACACTAGAGGTGATTACTCAAAAAAATTCATCATTATATGATACTAAAATACTATATGGCTATTCAGGCTTCATCATATGCAACGCAATCTCTTCATTCATTCATTCTCATATTATTTGAGAACTACGCAAAACTTCTTGAAACCCAGTTTGATCAGCGATTTCAAGCAGTAAGGATAGTTCATTTTTGAAAGTTTATTCCGTTCAAGTCTTGGCAGATCGTGCGTCAAGACGATCATCTTCCAATGCACGTAGAAAATACTGCTGAACTAGATGCCATTCTCGACGTTGTGTGGGTTAGTGAGACTGAAAGGGCTGAACTGAAAAGGTGTGTCCGAGATAATACCGTCAGGTTTCATCACCTCACGTAATTCAAGCATGCAATTACCTCACTCTTTGCCCTGGTCACAAACTTTTAACCTTTGCTGTCAAGATGTGAGTTCAATCACACTATTCTGTATGTTAGGCAGCCAGAGGTTGAAAATTTTGTGATAGATAAGACTCTTCATCCAAAGGTTCTATGCGTTTGTCGAGGGAGTATCTCAACATCACCGCGACATCGACGAGCTTCTGAGCAAGGTAAGATTGACTAATATATGCGTCATAATATCATAATTTAATTTCTATGAGAAGTCGCTCGACGGCCTTCTTATTAATAGTCTTAGTCAGTTTATCGGGCAAAGGCTTGCGGGAACCACGACTTTGCCACAGATAGCACAAATTGTCACTAACCTCGAACACTTCCAAGTTGCTTGCAATGAGTTGGAGCGATCATTAACCAACCTTCGGTAAGCTTCATATAAGCTCATCCTTGCAATCGAGTTTAATTTTGAATAGCTCAGCTCAACGAGGTGGTATTATCAAACTTACAGCATCAGCCTCTTTCGAAGCTACTCTTTCTCGTTCACTGGCACGAATTACTGGATTGATATCATCAAAACTTGACCAATTCTTCGAGCTATCGGAGTACGAATGGACACCAAAGACCCGCGAGGATACCCCCAGCATGTACTTATACGAGTTAGTGAACTGGCTGACGGCTGTTGTAGACTCTCTTATGGTAAAGGAGGTATATAAAGATGAAGCATATAAGGGCGCTTTGACGTATATCGCAGAATGTTTAATGGTGTGATGCAGCGTCTTCATTTCTAAGTCCTTATTTCTGATGATTTCTATTAGGGTTTTCTCTCTGGTCGAGATATTCCTATGATGAACGAGAATGCCATTTCAAATATCCTGGTTGACATTGATTTCCTCGAGGATGTTCTCAAGCGGATCAATAGACCTCATCTTTCTTCCGTATTCGATGAAATACGTACTGTAAGGTGACTTGTTGTTTTATTAGTTCTTTATTTAACGCAATTACACTAGACAACATCTATTCCCCTTAATAATGCTGTGCAAGAATACCTTATCCCAGCAAATCGACAGTCGTTGTTCTCATCAGTCAAACAGAAGCGTTTACAAGCACTTCTGGAAAAACTGAGCAAGTATGGATCTACTCAAAGGAACTCTGAAACTCGGGAGCTTGCGGAAAGACGACGAAAGGAAGCAGACGCAGTTGGTAGATTGTTCCCAGAAGGACGTTGATCACACATAGTTTGTTACACTACTCATTGAACTCATAATAGCATGTATAATAAGATCACAGATCTATAAAATTTCCAGTGCTTGAGAAAGGACTGCCGATGACCTTAAAACATGCAAAATATTATGATAGGGATTCGAACGAATAAGAAAAGCAGTTGAATAACGCATACGTTTTCGGTCTCGTAAGGGATCGTGACGTGTAACAGTTGTAAGGTACCCCAAATATGATATGTAGACCATTATACACGACGCTTGATGTTAGCACTCAACCACTCCAAGCCTTCATACAAGCCATCACCCGACGTGGCACACGCAGCCTGTAATTGGTAATAATAAGTACATAATCATAAAATGATCCGATTAATGGGAACTTACTTGGATGTACCAAGTTCTCTGCCTCAAGCCGTGAAGGCCAAGTTTATCTGTGATTTCAGCAGCATTCATTGCGTTGGGCAGATCCTGCTTGTTTGCGAAAACAAGGAGGAGAGCATCACGCAGGTCATCTTCGTTCAACATCCGTTGGAGTTCTTCCCGAGCTTCGGAAACACGTTCCCGATCATTCGAGTCAACAACGAAGATGATACCCTGGGTGTTTTGGAAGTCTGGATGCAATATGATTACCAAGGATAGTGAATTGGGACCGGGGCAAGACTTACAATGCCTCCAGAGTGGACGAATCTTGTCTTGACCACCAACGTCCCATACAGTGAATGAGATGTTCTTGTACTCTACGGTCTCGACATTGAATCCTAGAGGAAAAGAGAAAGAAAAAATTAGTGAGTTGCAAAGTAGTGTGATATGACACAGCATTATGCACCGATTGTTGGGATGGTGGTCACGATCTCTCCAAGTTTGAGTTTATACAGAATTGTGGTTTTTCCGGCGGCGTCAAGACCAACCTAGTTGTTCTTAGCAAGATTGATAAAGGTATACATGAAGAAAATAAGCACCATCAATATCCCTGCAGAATTGGGGTAGTTGGTGAGTCACGAAGGCAGGCGAGAAAGAGAGTGAATACGAACGCATCTCTTTCTTGCCAAAGAGGCCTGAGAGTAGACGAGAGACTGAGAGACCCATTGTTGCAAACGGTTACGACGGAGAGGAGACAAAGAAACGAAGGAAGTGGTTGGGAAAGGATAAAACGGTGAAGATTTACTTTTGCTGAGCTGTGCGTGTGACAGCGAATTGAAATTCCGCAAAGGTAACTTGGGCAAACATCCCGTCTGCTTATATACTGCTGCGACCCTTCCACGTATTTCAATCCGTAGCCGTCGTGTCAACCAGTAACCAACCAACCGTTTAAAACACGTATTCAACAAATTAGAAATTGTATAGACGTCACGATTCAAAACAACAAAGTAATAAGCACCTTCCTAGTAAAGAAATAAGAAACAAAAAGTAAAAGTGCTTTACGATAATCCAATCTAACACCAAGCAACTAAAGTAACCCTTCATTTTGCAACTTACGCGTTAATTGACTCCTCCAATTGGCATATATACCGTTACTGTGCGAAGGTGAATATTGGCAGAGCTCAAAAAGCACCAACTGCTCATGAAATCCAGGTTTGATCCAGATTTGGTCTCGAGCTGGATAATTTTATCTCTAAGTATAAGAACTCCGTTTTCAATAGTCAAATAGAACATACCGGTTCTGACAATCTGAAGTGCCTCAGTGACTTTGAATCGATGGTACTGCATCACTGAAGGGAATGAAGCTATAATAAATACCACGACCATCCTAATTGCTTGTAATTGCACATACGGTACGCAGCCACAACAGTGGCACCTCTGGAATTCCCTTGGACGCTATGCACGAGGACCACGCCTCCGCTTTTTATGGCCTGGTCTATAAATCGACAGGCTATCGGAAGATTTATCAATAAATCTTCATAGTCGACATCTTCTATGGATATGCGCATATGGCGGTATCCAGATTCGGGTGCTTCAGAAGGTACGAGGTCCGAACAGACCGATACCACATGCGTGATGCGACGTTCCTGCAATGTTCGCGTTGAACGCGCGGCAATGATGCTGCAAGAAATGCTGTTACAATGACAGGAGGAAAAAATAGGTGCAGAGCCACTAACTTTCCCAGATAAAGCTTGTTTTCGATGATGGTATCGATGTTCTTCCAAACCATCTGTAAAACTTATGCATTCCATCTCATTTCCCTTCGAGATATATAGCAGTTTATCATGCTATGGACCTTGTTCTTACTGCAAAACGGCAGCTGAGTACACCGAGAAACTACGGGATAGATGAGTTCCCGTTGACGCTTGCATTATGTTGTTGAACGTTTTCTTTGCAAAAGTGAAAACAGGTAATGCGGTGTTAGGGACCGACATTGCAGGTGGCGGTGTCCACGTGTTGCAAGAGCAGGATATGTCAAACAAATGACAACAGACTATAACTTGTCCTGATAGCAACTTGTCCAATCGTCTATGGCGGTGCGATGATATGCTATCAGCCCCATGTCTAAAATAACAAATTACGTCGATTGCCATGTCCGGATTTTCAGGAGATCTCATGTTTAATCTGTATAGGTTTCCGGTTGTTGTCCCCCGGTTGTTGTTACGGGCCACTGCAAGGGAAATATTTAGCAGTTCACTCTTAGAAGTTTGATAGGAGTTGCCTTTCTTACCTAGCATAACCCTATTTACACACTGAGCAAGTGCATGGAATATGAAGAACTTGAGCTTGATCCCCCAGCCATACGAAACGAGGCTGCTGAGGCTATTGTTTTTGGCATGCTTGGCATCTCTGAACGAGGTTGCAGTGAGGAAAAACTGGCCTCTACAGCGAGGCACTCCATTACATAATGATTACTCAGTGCCTGGTTGGCCAATATACTTATACGTCCTGTGGTGACTCTAATGTGCATCGACACTCCCAACCTTCAAATTTTCAAACTTCACATCCAACACCACATTTAGCTTCTTTCTGTAATAATGAAGATAGAGTGGTCCTCATCCGTAAGGTTACCTCACCTCTGAACAAATTCTTGTTAATCTGATCCGTTGAACCCTACAGTTCCGTACTGATGGATCTCGTCGCAGACCACCTCCGTCTTCCATGCATGGATGGCTAGCCAAAATGAGAGGCACTTTACTCGGCGACGAGAAGCTTCGATCAAAGGTAGACAACATCCATCTTAGACAATGCAATCTATTCTCATTTTCTTTCTACTCAATAGGGAATATGGGAAATGCGGGAAGCAAGTGCAGCTCGCAAGCGCCAGGCTGCAAGGAAGAAACAGTTCACTGCTGGATCGGGTTTTTTGTCCTTTTTCCGCTCCCCACCTTCGAAAATAAAACACTCTTCGTCACGGGTATCTGCTCGTGGCAGTCAACGCAGCCGACAAACTGCATCAAGACCCAAACTAAGCAGCAGGGGTTCTCGACCCTCACAGAGATCTGTGCAGAAGGCCCAAGTGGCCAGTCATGGAGCGGGAGCTCCAAGGGGCAAACGCCCATCTATACGTCCCCAGCCACGCCCCAGCCAGAATAGTAGTCATCGCCGAATCCCGAGAAACACTTAGATGCGGCTTATTATAATAAATTAATTGTACTATGTATTTTTGAGTAGCTAAATGTTGTAGCATATTGTTACAAGTGACCAGTTCACATAGAAGACAATCTTATTTATCATTCCCGTGTATACCGTATCTAATTGTTGTTATTCTTTTGTTGGATCACAGACCGCGGAACCGAGATCAGGAGCATTCGCCATGCCATGTGTCAGCCATGTGTCGCTATTGGTTGAGTTATGTTGCCTTGGAAAGCCGACGGACAGGTGGAATTTAGAGGAAACTCTTAAGCACGTACGGAAATAATTCCTTGAGAACATGAGGTCAAGATTGCGGATAATCGATTCAAGTTACGTCCTGCTCCTGCTCACTCAATTGACCAAGATGTCGCTGGAAATATTCGTCCGGCTTATGGCATGTATTGCATACGGCTGGGATACGGCTACTCTGTTCTACTTTTCATGTGTGGATCAGTAAAATATGGTTCTTTCTTATTCTGGATCGCTTTGTTTTATTTCAGAGATTAACTGGAAACGGTACAATGCTAAGGACCCTGAGAGTGTGAAGGTTTTGATCGCATGACCTCATATGGTGAACAGAAGCCAATTTGTGATCGTATTGCAAACTTTTGTAACAAGGATGTGAGCAGATGTATACATAACTTTTAGCACACTGTGAGCTATATTCTCTAAATGGCGTATACGGGAAGTCGGAAAGCGGATTTAATACTTCTTTCAGTGATCTCGGAGACAACACTGCTATGCTAATGGATGTATGTAAACTGATTGTCAGGATAATATTGAGATCGTGAAAGTACCGTTCATCCGTTATACATGGATCCAGGATAATCCCATCCGGTGTCCAGAGTTATGTCGACATTTCAGAATGGACTTTTGCAGTGCTTGTTTTCTTCTTCCGTCTCTTTCTTTTCTTTTTGGCACTTCCGCCAGGTAGCCTGATTGTACTATGAACCATCTCTTCTTCGGAATCTTCTTCATCCACTGGAGGGCCGTGCAGGTTTAATAATGGTAGCGAAGACGGTAATGCTTCACGATGCCGTTCCGCGGGAGAAAATGCTGGGGTCGAGGTAAGGGACACATCCACCACTTTCGGAGTAGTTTCGAACTCGATACGTAAGTTATTGTCGACCATTTCTTTAAGCGAAGTTTGTCAGAGGTATGTCCAAATGATTAACTTAGCAGCTTACCCGGTCTGGGTTCAAGAGAACCCGACTCATCCCTAGCTTGTGGCTGCCCCGTAGATTCTGTGTCTTTGAAATTGACGGAAATGTGTTCTCCGGCAGCTGAAGTTTTTTTATTCTCCAATTTAATACTGTTGAGCGAGACACTTGAAGCGTCTGGGGCGTCTGTCCGTTGTTCTGCTCTTTTACTAATAGATGCAACCTCGTGGCCTTGAAGCGAGAGTTCAGAAATATGAGGCCTTTGATCCTCGATATGTTTCTTTTTCTTTTTAACCCTCCCCGCAAAAGCATCTGGTATGGTTTTCCTTTTGATTGCTCCAGATCGACTTTCCTCCTCATCGTCAGATTGTTTTGTTGTGATTGAGTTTTCTTCTTCCTTGACATGTTTACTAGAGCCTGCAAGCTTGCCTTTTAGGCGTGCAGTCTCACGAGAGTTCCCTTTGATTTCTGGGATAGGTGCTCCCACACCAAGTCTAAATCACGATACGTCAATAAGGATAATTAGCTGTGAAAATATTACACACCTCACCTAGGGGGACGTCGCATGTATTCCTTGAGTTCATTTTCTATGTCTTTTTTGCGAGGGTTTATGGATAGTTTAGAGGGCTGCATCCAAGAAGATACAAGATTTTGTGCGAATGCCATGGATAAGTCGATTTGTGCCTGGAGCGCTTCTGTGGCAATATCATCTTCGTTAGTTGATTCAGTGGGTATCACCATAGTTCAAGTAAAAATGTTAGATTGTTCCCAAATAATAGATAGTTGTTCTATGCTGCCGACATGTGTGAGAAGGGACGTGGAAATCGTTGTGTGCTCGATAACGAGTGGGACAACCTGAACAAATTCCCGCGCGTGGATCTTCTTTTCCGATCACAATTCTGTTATGAACTACTCACCAGTTGCAGTACAATAAACGCGCGACATGGTTTCTCTCAAACGTAGAAGAGATGGGGGAGATGAGGAGGATGAAGATGAAGATGAGGATGAACCTCTACTCGGACGTCAGATACTTCCAGTTGCTAACTTGCCAGAGGATTTCAACGAGGAACCCAATGATGGACTTGAATACCTTTTTACAGTTCGGTAACTATCCCAACTATTCACATATTCTCTCGTACTAAAGGAAATTTCGTAGTCGAGACGCACGACAACTACCGCATGTTACTCGAGTGCCCAATCCTTATGAAATTCCAGACCCACCCCAACCCATCGCTCAAGAGATTAATAACACAAGCCATCCCGCATTGCCATCTGCAGAATGGCTGGATCTGTTT
Source organism: Floccularia luteovirens (assembly GCA_009739215.1). NCBI lineage: Eukaryota > Fungi > Basidiomycota > Agaricomycetes > Agaricales > Squamanitaceae > Floccularia > Floccularia luteovirens. Next base: position 838,448 of record VSJF01000004.1, read on the forward strand.
GAGACTAGGTTCAAGAACTTCCGCAGGGTATGTTCCTCACTTTATATGACATAAGTTAATTGACTAATAGCAAATAGAATCTCAAACAGCCAACAATTCATGTAGAGACACCCTTTCAAACAGGAAAGCAAAGACTCATGCCTGACAAAAAAGAAAGGGAATTATGGTGGCATTTTCTAGCAGGAAAACGTCAACCAGAGTGGGATCTTCCAAAAAATCAAAAGTCTAAACGAATGCACCAGGGAATGCGGAGTTGGGATGATGAAATGTTAGATGAAGGATCATATGTGGTCTTTCAAGAAGGATATTTGAATGACGAGAACGGGGTTGAGCAGTCACCAGAGCCAAAGACGCTGCATTCGCCAAAACCAAAACCAACTGAACCTTTGCAACAATCCTCCCTAACCTTTACTTGCCGTGAGCCATCAACTGCGTTGATAAAAACTATTGACGAGGTCAGTTTCGTAAAAAATATATTTTAATGATGATTCTGATTCAAATTCAGCGAATGGCATTGCACCTTCTGATGTATTTTACATACTGGATCAATAAACATTTGGAACACCCGAATCCGCCATCCTCTCTTTTAATGGAAACTCATGCTCGGTGGATGTTTATGCTTTTAGCTCGAATCGATGATTATATTTCAGCGGATGATATGAGCTTGCTACGCAACCTTGCTCGTTCATGCTTGGCCTTGTTGAAGGCTAATATTCAAGAGCTGACGACACCTGTACCTATGCCAGATGATAATAGTGGGCAAGACCAGGATAGTCCTATGACAGAACGCTCATGTTGGGTCATTTTTTCGACAATAGTCCGCATCTGGAAACAGAATGACTTATGGATGGACGCAGAAGATATGCTCAAACATCTGAAGGTATGAATAACATAGACTTCGGATGAGGCACTTTCTTGTAACAGAAATGGTGGGCGACTTGTTCTTAGACAGGTTGATACCGGGGTAAATGCCCGAAATTAGGTCATAAAACAAACCGCTTAGTTGGTTCACGAGCTCCTGGTGGTCGAGGATTGCATTGTGATGGCTATCCGTGAAACATGGAAATTTCGGCCACGGACAAGGCGTACGTTGCCCGCAGCCAGTGGCTAGGTAGCTGCATGCCCATGACACCGATCCCATCGTTCCGTCATTTATGCCTGATGTGTAATAGCACCTACAGGAAAATATTTATGCCTCTTGACCTTATCTCTGTGCTGTTCAGATATCCAACTGGGATTGTTATAGATGCTAAGATAACCTATAAGTCGAGAAGAGGAATGTACTTTTTTTTGGGGGGGTCTGACGCAAGAGCAGGTAAAAAATACATGATACAGGGGTGTTATGCAGGTTGCTGACAGGGATCAGTGGATGAATAAAGTTACCACGTTTGGTTCATAGCGGACAGATCAGATTGTGCGAGATAATCGTCATGGGTGTCGAACGATGGCTGCTTGAGCATTGAAGAAAGTGTTTCTTGTAGATATGGCAGGTTATAGGTTATGCCTAGGATTGTCCGAATGATACCCAAGTCTCGCTAGTCTGGTGACAGAGTGAATTGCGAAGGGATAGATACGCGGCCACGTGATTTAAGAGATTGAGACTCCGAATGGCTGATGGAATGATTCTTGGCAAATTTAAATTTTGCCGTATATAAAACGCACCTTCTCTTCCACTTCCTTTCCTCCAAAAGCTCTTCCTAGTCTTTTCCCGTACAGTCCACCTTAATCCCCTTCTCCCACACTCCCAACACAGCTATGCGTCGCAACGTTGCCATTCTTTTCTCCCTCGTCACCACCGCGTTGGCCTACTCCGTCACTTCACCCAACGGCAACACGCCATGGACCAACGTTGGTCCTCAATTGTATGTATTTTTTTAAAATTTCTTTACAGGTTTCCCATCCAATATTTAAACCTTTTAATTAGTGTCTCATGGCAGCGAGTCGATACGGATAGGTTGAACTTCACCATCGTTCTTACCAACCAGGTGTGTTCCCAACATTCTATTCTGATCTACTAAGTGTCTAAGATATGACAACCTTCATCACTACCAGAACCGCGAGTTATTGCCCCAAGACCAGAACTTGGCTGCCCTTGTGGATGGTACCCAGTCCAATACAACTGTCAGAGAACCAAGTGCAGGATGGCCTCAAGTGGGAGGAAGTTACAGGATCAATTTGGTACAGGATGATCAACACCTGTCAACCATTCTAGCACAGTCCCAGGAATTTAATATCACTGAACCCACGTCCTCCTCCTCTGCAACTGGTGCGACCATCAAAACGTAATTTTTTTCTCTTCTATCACACGCAAACCGCTAAATCAATTGTTCCTTGTTCCTATTCTAGTGGCACTCCTTCAACCCTTGCTAATACTCCTTCCGCAACCACGAATGCTGCGAACACTGCTAGCCCATCTCCCTCGGACGATGGTGGTGCCACCAACACCAACCCACCAGGTGCCAACAGCGCCCTTGCAGTTGTAAACCCTCATACTGGTCTCGTTGCTGGACTTGCTCTTCTCGGACTTGCCTTTGCTTGAGGTTCCAAAAAGTTCTTATATTTTGAACACTCTTCATTGCAAGGATGATTCTAATACTCTTGAACTTTAATGGACTCCCTTGTAAATCCTTGTATATACCCTTGGCCCTGTTTGTGGTACATATCATTATTTTGGGTCATCGATACAGAGTGGTCATTTTTTGTTTTAAGTATGATGGTGATCATTCAAATCGTGTATCAAGGCAACGGCATCTTTTCAATATTAGGAGTACCGCAATGTCCTCGATAATCTGTCTTTTCGTGTTGAATTTCTTAGTGTTTTGTTTATACATAAGTATCATGTTATATTGTGGCCTACTTGCGAAAAAAAAAATTATCCCGGAATACGAAAGAATCTATGCATCATGTAACGTGGCAACAAGGGAATATGTAGATGCCTTATCTGGAATGATGAAGATCATGAGGTCAGTGAACAGTTTGTAACATTTGATATTTTAATATTAGACAAGCGCCTGTATAAGATGTAAATTTTTGAATAGATTTTCCATATCATCCAGTGGCTTCAGTTTTCATCATCATAAAAGACGCAAAACCATTGCTTCGTTCACCTTGAGGAGATCCAGTAAGCACTCAATTCATAAAATAAACATCGAACTCACCACTACCTGTCTCCAGGTTTCGCCTTGCAGGAAATTTAGAGGGAAGTCCTGACCAACAGCATACCAGAGTAAACCTGCCAATGCGCCCATAAGAATAGCCAAAGCTGGAGGTACGTAGAACCATTCAACGATGGTGTATGTCAAAGTAGCTACAACAAGCCACCAGGGCTGCCACCCGAGGCTTGAACCTCGGCTCGCGTCAGGGCTCAGGTATCCGATCTCCCAAAGTCTGTATACGGCGGTAAAGACAAGCCCAACAGCCGTTGCGTTAATTCCTCTGATGATACTGATGACATATGGTTTAGATCGTAAGAGACTCCAGACGCTTTGGAATCCAATGGAAAGCCAGATGCCGGGAGCAAAAATTCCAAGAAAGCCTAATAATGCACCTACAACTGTTGGGACAGATTGTGGGGTGTTGGAGCTTGCAACAGTCATTGCTCCTAAGAAAACCGCGAAATTGAAGTTTGGTCCAGGAAGAGCTTGGATGATTGCTAATCCGAGCAAGAAATCGCGTGAGGATACCCATCCTGGAACGACAACATATTCACGCAGGAGCGGGATAACAACGGGACCTCCTCCAAATATAATCGTGCCTGCTAGGAACATGCTATTAAACAGTGAAAAAAGCAATGGAGATGGAGTTATGACTCCGCGTAACACCATTAAGGCCATGAAGACGGCGACAAAGAGGATGATTATGAAGATGCCCATCTTGGGAGGGATAGAGTAGAAAAATTCTTCAAAGTGAGGTTTTTGTACACCGCCTTCTTCTGCTGCTATGGTATCGTCGGTTAGTTTACTCAAAAATGGTATGTTAAGTTGACGACGTGACTCTCTTTGGCCGACGACAGAGGTGCTACTGCCGGACTGAACAACACCTGGTGCATAATCCTGAGCAACATTTGGTGCATCTTCCTGTGCTGCATTGGTAGGACGAGATTCGTCTGGGTCCAGATTTTGTCGCCATAACCAAGTGCGACTATCCCAGATTAGGGTTGCTACACCGCCGATCAGGATCAAAGTGGGGAAGTACCACAACGCATTATATAACAATCCTGCACACCCACCGAACACGACAAGTATGCGTGTCAGTTGGTCTGAAATGGACTTTCTGGCAAGTTGAACTGCTGATAAAGCGATTACGCCGACCGTAGCGGCGTTGAGCCCAGATAAGACAGCATATGCGATGGATGGGAGAACTTCATCAATCTGTTGAACACCGAGAGACAGACTGTACATGGCTATTGCCCCGGGGACTGACCACAGAATAAAAGCAAGGATAGCCGGGAGTATACCGGCATGGATCTGGGCTATACTAAACAGCATCTTAGTAGATGCAGGACCCGGGAGGGCCTGAGTTATTGCAAAAAGTTCCTGATACTGAGAAAACAAACATTAGTGAAGACAGTGTAAACTATCTTAATAATACGGACATACTATTTTTTCGTCGATCCAGGGAGTTTGACCCAATCCATCGACAAATCTACGGTGTAGAATTTGGAAATGCACAGGAGGACCGCCAAACGCTATGAACCCCAAATCGTAGGTACATACAAAGACATCGCAAAGACGAGATATCAGGGAAGAGGTAGTGGTATCATCTTGGTTTAGCACTATATCTGTGTCCTGGCTCCGTATCTCTTGGCTTCTAGCTCCGTCCTCAACTACTGGAGTAATGTCGAGTGAATTTGCTGACATGATTGTGTATAGCTCCTCCCAGATGCCTGCTTGGGGATGATTTCAGGTTTGTAGAGCTCCTTGGGGTTGCACTGGAGAGCTAGTAATGATATCTAGCCACAAGGCTGGAAGAAACAACTATTTTTCGGTCCGTTAAGTTCATCAAAAAACTTGGCTATGTGTATTGGTTGATATTGATTGTCCTCCAACACGCACGTGGCTCCTGATTGTCCCATAACATAGACTCGGGAAAAACACCTGGCTTCGATTGGAAAAAAAGTAGAAGAGATCTATCAAATAGTCAGGCATCTGTACGTATACACCATTGCAAACCCTGGATAGTAAAAAGTGATAGGCCACCCAAACCAAGAGGTGGAACCTGGCGAACCAGATCTGTTCTATTTCAGACATTTCTGGTAATTAATTAATCACGGGTCGCAGAACGTAAGCCCAAGGGACTATGTTGCAATAAATACGAGGTTTCAGCTTTGCAATTTCCTGGAAATATCGCTCGTAAGAAACCAAAACTATGAGTAACTCATACGAGCATCTGCTGCCTCCTAGCTGGAAGCCTCAAATAACGGCCTGGTTAGAAGAAGATACGCCCTCCTTTGATTACGGGGGTTACGTCGTTGGAGATGCTTATAGAGAAGCCTTTCTCCTCGGGAAAGGAAAAGAACCAGCTGTCTTGGCAGGCTCACCTTTTTTCACAGAAATCTTCACCCAGCTAGGCTGCGAGTGAGTACTTGCATATATAGATTACACAGAACGCATATCAATAGCTGATACCCCACTAGAGTCGAATGGCATGTAAAGGAGAGTGATGTATTTGAGCCTGTAAAGCATGTTGCGACAGTAAGAGGGAAAGCAAGACATTTACTCTTGGGTGAAAGGGTGGCACTCAATTTGCTTGCTAGGTGTAGTGGTATTGCAACAAAGTGAGTGTGCTGCTCCATTGACCTCATGCCGTCATGTCATCTTATCTACGCGACCGATTAAGATCAAGAAGGATCAAAGAACTTGCAAGAGGCTATGGCTACCAAGGCATAATTGCCGGAACACGCAAGACAACTCCTGGTATTGTATCTCGTCGTGAAGTCATTTCATTCTCTGAATGTAATTTATAAACAGGGTTCAGGCTAGTCGAGAAATATGCTATGCTGGTTGGTGGTATAGATCCACACCGACACGACTTGTCGAGCATGATCATGTTGAAGGACAATCATATCTGGTCTTCCGGTATGGTCATACCACACCTCGTAAATTTATTGACCACTCATGTATATTATCATAGGATCAATCACAGCAGCAATCCAGAGTGCCCGCTCAGTTGGTGGCTTCAGCCTTCTACTGGATGTTGAAGTACGATCAGAGGCAGAGGCAGACGAAGCCATCGAAGCTGGAGCTGATATTATTATGTTAGACAACATCGAAGGAGAGGAGTTGGTCAATGTTGCACGCAAATTGAAAGAAAAATGGAAGGGTAAAAGAAAGTTCATGTTTGAAACTAGCGGCAATATCACTGAAGCCAATTTGAAAGAGAGGGGAATAAATGGCAAGTCGCTGACCTGTCTTTGAATTCAAGATACTGACAACCCCCTCAGAGATCGACATTCTCAGCACCAGTGTTGTTCACCAGTCAGTGCAGCATATAGACTTCAGTCTGAAGATACAGATGCCCAAACAAGAATAAGAAATTAGATGCGATTGTCTTTAGGTTTTGGTAGATGAACTATGTGTATAGCTTCCGTTATTCCTTTAGAGCAAACAAAGATACAGCGTTTCCTCCACGAACGCCATCCTTATCAACTTCACTCCAACCAGAAACTGCATTTATCGCCTCCAGATTTTCAACTACGCTCTTCCATTTGTCAGATGCTTGAAGAGGTGGGAAGAATGGGTGATCTGTGCCGAATAACATGCGTTTACTGCCTTTGCTTCGTTCGGGTGTTGTGTGTGCGGAAGAGGTTGTTTCGTATCTGTCCGCTCGGGAGATGGCATCACTCACAAAACTAAGCTCTTCTGGACCATATGCGACTGCATCGAGATAGAGCTTGCCAATATAATAGCGGGCGTCATACTTCAAACGAGATGCAACGACAGGGTCGTGATCGATGCAAGAAGCTAAACGTGATGACAGAGCAGGAAGAGCACCCCCTGAGTGGGCAAGTAGAAGACGAAGCGAGGGGTAACGATCAAATATTCCGGATAGTATCAATCGTGTAGCAGCCTTGGTTTGTCTAAGAATAACAAATAGATGAGACGAGAGAATGACTCACAATGGTGGTCTCAAACGGGAAACCGAGGGCGAGAGGGAGGACGTGGCCATTTTCTTTGTCACCCCAAGCGCCTTTATCCACGCCATAGTGAGGGTGAAGAAAAATGACGAGGCCAGCCTTTTCTATAGCTTCCCATACAGGATTAAGATCTTCATCATCTAAGCCTTTTCCTATGCCTTTCGTACCCATAATTAGTCCACGCAGATGGGGTAGTTCCGCGATTTGTTTGACTGTTTCAAGTAAAGCTGTTGCCGAGATACCTGGCACAAGAGGGAGGAGACCAAAGCCATAGAGACGTTTGATGGGAAGGTTTGCAAGAGTCGGAGATGTTGAGCAATAATCTTCAAGATCGTTATTCAACTCAGATGCTAGCTTATGGGCTTGTGTAGCTGGGAGGAAGTCGAGCCATGGATTTGCGGTGCTGATTAGTTGAATGAGCAATCGCTATTCAAACCAGGAACTAGAATCAGCCACCTTACGACAGAGACGTCAATTTCATGTTTGTCCATAAACTTCAGTTTTTCTAAGTCCATTTTATTACCATCTGCAACCATCCCAACCAACATATCACCGACCTTCACGGTCCCAATATTGTGGTCCGACTGGTCGCCCGCCACTCGGTTCATGATCCAGAATCAGCAACCTGTCTTCCCTCGCTCCCTCTGCATTTGTTGTTGAACGTATGAATGGAACTGACGACCTGCTTCTCAAAAGTGAAGCATAGCGGGGAAGATAAACATGGGTATGGATATCGACGAGAAGCTTGTTTGTGAAAGACATCATCAACTGAATAATTTTGTATCACAGGGTTTTGTCAAGGTTTTTGACACGAAGTAACTCCCAGATTCCTGAAATGCCAACCAACTATGTATGGGAACTTAAGGGAAGGAGAAATGATGCTAGGTTCAACACCCTCAAGGCCACATGAATATACTGTATAACATCCAGCTAAACAACTGGCGCTCAGTCTCTTGGCCGACCAACAAGTGCTCAACAGCGCTCGATGCTCAACTCCTAAATCCGTTAAACTCCACCTCCCACATGTCTGCTAAATTTGTCCATGATAAATTAAGGGTGTTAACGGTATGCATTCAATTTGTCGCCACCCTATTACCCGTCTCTGATTTTGACACAGTCCGTTTTTCCTGGCGAGCGGTTCTTTTTTTTCACCTCTTTTTTTTTTTTTCATCAGGTCTGGCTGCCTTTCAGTATATAAACAGGATTTTTCAGTCTTGATCTCTTTGCTCGCAACTATGCCGCCATCTGTAATTGTGATGCACCCAATAGGGCGTGCAGCCACTGTTTTTCTTGTACTTTTCGTTTTTGCGATCATAGTTCTATCAAAATCTGACAGCCACTCGTCATCCTTGTCCACGAGAGATGTCCCGCGATTCCTGGCTCGCCAAGATAGCGGCACTCCGATCATCGATTCTAGTATCTCGGAAGCATCCTCCCAAACTTATATCTCTGCTACTTCAACTTCCTCTGCGTCATCTTCCTCACAAGTAGAGCAGAGCTCAATACCAGCAACCTCAACAAAACCTACTTTACCACACCCACGGCCCCCACTTCCGAGCCCGAGCATCTCCAGCGAAACTGTTTTCACTACGACTACTGTTGTTGCTTCTCCATCTGCTTCTCCGTCTGCTTCTTTGCCCACACCTGTCTCTCGCCAACCTAGTTCGGCCGCTACCATCCCCAATGTCATTCATTCTTCGTCGATGTATGCTTCCTCATTCTTCTTGACAACATTTCTATTATATTGACTATCTATACAGTGAGACGGCACTAGCGAACAACCTCCCATCCACTCATACTTCACTTGCTATCACAACTGGTCAATCACAATCGTCTGGTGCTATTCTCCGGACTACCCTCGTAGTAGTAGATAAGGGAAAAGCATCTTTTAGCACTTCGACAGTACATCCCACCTCGACTTCAACTTCAACCGCTAATGCTCTTGCTTCTAAATCGTGAGTTTCTACTAATCAATTGAATCATTTTATTTTATCAATCTCGTCTGTAGATTCTGGGAAAATAAAAGTGCTGTAGCCGGAACATTTGTAGTCGTTGGAATCGTTGTCCTTGCTCTCCTTTCTGCTTTAGCTTTCAGTCTTCTCAAGCGATTCAATCAAAGGCGTGCCGATCGCGCGGCAGAAAGGTTATTCGAGAAGTTCCCTGAGCCGGAAGTGTCCCCTGAGCCGGACTTTAGGAGTCACAATGATTCCCCTGGCTTGAGCTTTCACAGGATCCCATTAGATCCCTTCCAAATCAGCGAAGTCAATTACAACAATGTTCAGGACAGATATCAGGGTGCCTACAATCCTTATGTCATTGAGGACAATTTCAGTGGCGCCGGATACTCCCAACAAGGTGCCTCACGAACGGTGTCACATAGCGCAAGTAGTATTCCTACCAACTCAGCTCAGAGGCGCGATCGAGGAATACAGGAGTTGTCACCTTTCGAGCAACCAACGACCACAAGCGGACGATATCAACCGACATACAATTCATACAACACAGTTTTTCCTATTCCTGAAAATGGCTTGCCAGCCGCTTACTCTGGTCCCACCGCCGGTCCGGAACGTGTTCCGCATTCACCATCAGTTGATTCCTTCTACGGCGTATGAAATCGAGTCTGAATGAGAAGAGAAGACAAAAATGGACGTTAATGGTATGTAATGAAAACTCTACTTTGCAACTACTATTGAAAGAGGTTATTGTCCAGTCCTGAAAAAATGTAAATTGTACGAGACGATCCGTGTTTATTACTTTTTATCTGTATTTACTGATATCCATACTGGATGGGATGGACTGATTCTGCGGGACGGAATGTTGTGTAGTTGACGTAGAATAAAAAATGTAGACAGACTGAATAGAAGAATGTATAAATCTTGACATTGTGCAATAATTCCGTGGTTGACACGAAGTCCTTGGGCGCGACGGTGGCGTTATATAAATCAATGTGGACTCGTATGCACAACCATATTTCTGCTTTAATTGGCATAGAAGTTGCAAACTGCTATTAACAGAAGGTGACACACTTATCCTTTTCTTTACCTTTCCCACAAAATTCTTATGATCTTTCACACATCGCATCTCCTGCCCAGGATCGCGCAGCAATGTCCTCGTTATTCACGTAGATACCTTTCTACCTCCATTCGGGACGCATTCTTGGAACCAGTTGAATCCCATCCCGGTATTACCTGTCTGTCACTCAACCGTCCGCAAAGCAAGAACGCAATATCCACAACGCTACTTCGTGTAATAACTTCTATGTTTGTATCTTGGAACTTGATCCTGAATCTTAGCTGCTTAGCAACTTCGCGAGAGTTTAGAAGAAGTCCATTTCGACAAGAGGTAGTGACACCCCAATTTTTCAACTAATACTTTATCCTAACTACGACCTGTCTACAGTACGCGCGTACTGATTCTCCGTTCAACTACCACCGGCTCTTTCTGTGCTGGTGCTGACCTGGTTGAGCGGCGCACCATGTCACAAGCGCAAGTCTCCAAGTTCTTGTACGAGCTTCGGGATGCGCTCGGCAAGCTCGAAGACCTTCCAATGCCAACCATCGCTGCTATTGATGGACCTGCACTTGGCGGTGGACTGGAATTGGGTCTTGCTTGTGATCTGCGCGTAGCAGGTGTGAATATTCGCGTTCTTACACGAGGGGTGTTAATGTGCTTGTTTCTTTTCCATTAGGCCATAGTGTTACGAAGATCGGCTTGCCAGAAACAAGCCTTGGGATTATACCCGGTGCTGGTGGTACTCAAAGGGCTACAAGAGTCTTGGGGCCGGCTAAAGCCAAGGACTTAATATTTACCGCAAGAATATTAACTGCGACAGAGGCCTTAGATTGGGGTGAGATTTAGATACTTGAGCATTTGATATCCTATTATACGTTTAATAGGGTTGGTTAACTACGTGTCGGATCCTGGTACGACAGCTTTCGACCGCGCACTCTTGTTGGCCGAGATGATCTCGAAGAATGGTATGTGATCATTCTGGGGATGAGCTCAATTTTGCTGATTGTTTTTAAAGCTCCGTTGGCTCTTCAAGCTGCAAAAGAGTCCATCTCACGCTCTCAAGATCTAAGTCTTGAAACAGGTCTTGATTTCGAGAGAGCATCTTATGATACACTTCTTAAGAGTTCGGATCGTATTGAGGCACTGAATGCATTTAAAGAGAAGCGACGACCAAATTTTAAGGGAGAATAAACAATATATTATGGATGTGTTACTAATAATTCATCTTGCGGCAACTATGTGGATGAGTTGCTAAAAGGACGAGAGAATGTTCCAGTAATACTAGCAGGTATCGTAGGCATGACCATGGAGCGTCCATCCATTTTCAAATTTTCAAAGTCCCTCATCATAACACTCATCCGAGCGAAACGATCTTTGAAACCAGGACCGCTAACGCCATCCTCAGACGTGATCTGAGAATCATTGAATTCTCTTTCACATTGGCTCCAGTCGCTTCTTTGAGCCAAAAATGGTTTCAAGAGATTAGCATCAATCCTGCCGAGATAGTTCTCTGTAATGTAAGACTTCAGAATTTCGGGTCGGACCAGGAATACATTGCCGAGTTGGCGAATGAACTCGAAACGTTCGTGAAGAGCTGGAATTCCGAAGCTGCTGACTGTATCTTGATAAGATTTGAGATCCCTGGACTATAAGTCAGCGAAATAACCCAACCATACAGCTTAAACCGCGAACTCACTTCGCCAACATCAGACCTCCCGTCGCACTGACTGAGAACTTGTGCATATGTTCCAGCAGGAGACTAGACACCAAATGTTGTGAATAAATCAGAGAACAAATCTTACATACAAAACAAACCTATGGAATGAAACCCCAATTTCAGTTAGGAAAATCTCCAGATTCTTCCCACTTAAGTTTGAGACAGCGGCGTCGCGAACTCTTTCCAAAGTTTCGCAACAGGCGACACATGGTTCAGTATTAACCCGAGCGAAAGACAGGTCATCGTTTCTTGGTTTGAAATCATTACGCTTCTGCTTTGCTAATTGCATAGACAACCAAGAGATGACAGCTGATGCATTCGTTAGACAAAAAGACGGAGGTAACAAGTTGGAATAGCTCACCATCCACAACGCGCTGAATGAGATTATTAGAGGCATTTTCAAGCCTGTTTACTGTTTGGGTATTGAAGAGGGCCATCTCGCGCCGGAGGGTGACTGAAGAACTCGCTAAAGGAAGGAGTGCAGTGTTGACATATTGTTGCCACAGATGGCATATAAGGTCAATGGCCCGCAAGACTACTAGTGGTTGAAGGCTTGGCTCTGTTTTAGATTCGGTGGCGTCCAACCTGACTGAGGTCCTGTGAATACTTCGTTTAGCACCGAATGACTAGTTGATTCAAGACATAACCACTAACGACTCAAGGGCCAACTCCATATATGAGTTGGAAATTGTTTCAGATAAGACTTTCATAAGAGCAAAAGTATGCTTCGGGCTAAATAAACCTGTTAAATTAAATGCCATTAACATTAGTGACAAACTTACCATTCATTGGGAGGGCTAAGCTCCATGCATCGGCCAAGCGCTTCAGCATGCCATCTAAGCATCTTCTCTGCAACATCAACACCCAAGACACCATCTTCTTCTTTTACGGGTTCTTCTCCAGGCTTTTCTTGGGAGCGGTCCGAAGTGATACCACCAAATCTCATAAACGCAGCAGCAGCTTGTGCAGATGTTGTCGAACTACCACCTGGATTTGTGTTCGCCGTGGCTGCGCTGATTTGGTTGACTACCCTATCGAACATGGAAGATTTGGCTTTTTGGGCTTTCTGTATATATTTCAAATAGTTAGTCATATTTTTGGAAATAAGTGAAATGAGCAACACACGTGGAACCTCGTGAAATGAGTGAGCAGGTTAGAGTAGAGTGTTATCAAATTTTTGCACTCCCTTTCCAAATAACGCTGTCCTTCTGTATATGGAACGAAAAGCTCTTCCATGGCAATTTCCAGCATGTTTCCCATAGTTGCTGCCGTTGTTATGGGCGCAGGTGCTGCACCAGTTATCGACCTTCTGAACTCGGTCACTTCATAAGGAGTTCGTGAAGCAACACTTGGTAGTTCATGTGTTTTCAGATCCTCCACCAAGTTTGATGCCTGACTGTGAACTAGCTGCAGAATCCGTAAGTATGCTAGATCCGATAAATCTGCGCCTCTGTGCAGGAGGTATTCCATGTGTTGTTGTATCTAATATCAACAGATCAGTGTTTGGCATGATATAGGCTCTGAAGAGCTTACTGATTGTGCAAAAACACGCTGCAAAAATACTTGCATGACAATAGGAGGATTTGGGAAGACTGCTTTCACTATCTGTGTTTCTGTGTCAACCGTGGATCTAATTTCAATAAATAGTTCTGTCAGGCCGGTTTCAGTTTTTGGTGGGATTGTATCAGGATCAGCTATAACACTCCATCTGAAAAAAAAGGATGAGGTGGGGCTTTGCAATCTATTAACGTTCTTACAAAGTCGTGTCCTCTGTTTGTCTTGCATCCCGTACGTTATTAATGAAAAAGTCGTGCTGATTGACGTAGACTTGAACACAAGATGTCCCGCCATTGAATTCCAGTAATGTCTGGGCGCAGTGCTAACTAGTTGAAGGATGGTTACGATTGTTAGGCTTAACATTACAGGTCGAATACGAACATGCATCATTTTAGGATCTCCCTTCCTATAACATCGATCAAAGAGGTTTAGCATTTCTTTTTCGAACTTTTCGCAATACTTTTCGATACTTTCACGAGTCTGCACGACTTGTTTGGTCAGCTCAACCACGGAAACATTTTAAAGTTAACTCACTTTGTCGGCTGTCGGCAGGTCAACCTCTTTTGCGACAGTGTTCAAACGACGAAGAATGACAGCAACTTGACGTCTTCCGGCCCTTCCTTCTTTCCTCAAGGCGTCCAAACGGGAAGTATCTCCCTTTGTAAACTGATTATAATAGTCAATAAGATCATATGCCGCTTGAGCTCTTTGACGTTCAATGTGTACGGTTTCAAGTTGATCACCTAGCAGAAGGTTAGTCTTCACAAAAAAACAGAACAAGACCAAACTCACCGATACGAACGGCGGTACTGCTGACTTCATTCATCCTACCCTCCATCCCAGTAAATGAATTCCCCACTGCCTGTGAGATTATGTTATTCAAGCTCAGCTCCCATTCCTGCGACTTACTTCAAAACCTCTTGTCAAATCTACCATCCTCTTTGAATATTCTCTCTCCGAGACTCGTACACTTTTCTCCAGCTGTTCCGTTCTAGTTTGTACGTCTTTCCTTAAAGCAATGAGCTTATCTACAGCTGCTTCGAATGTTCTTATAAACGGCTTGGGGTCGAATGCTGTCCAAAAGTTATTGGCAAACGCAAACGAGGTATATGAGATATACGTACGCCCATTATCAGCTTCGGACTGTGCAATAAGCTTCTCTGACACCGAAGAAACGAAATCGGAGACGTCAAATTTCCCCTAGGTATTGGCAGTTTCATAAGCCTTCATCTTAGTGCTGGAACATATCTTTCACCTCAAATGTTGAGAGTTGTAGATGTTCCGAAATTTGAGCCTCTTGTGCCATAAATTTCGGTAGAGCCGACATTATTGGCTAAGTGAGACCACGTATCCACGATCAGCTGTGTTCTCGTGCTGTGTTGTATATCCAAGCAACGTATCGCTAAGGATGATGATCTCGCTGCATCGTTTTATTTGAACTTGTTATATTCAGTAGCTGTAGTTTCTATTTTGGTACTTTTTAGGTGCAACTTTTTTTATTCATTATCATTATTCAAATACATGGCCGTGGAAAATGAAGTGCCTCTCAAGGCGTTCTTACAAGTGCAGCTAGCGTTTGATTCGTCTGCGGCGTCTCATCTGCCTTATATCATCGATTCGTTAACGCCTGAATGTTTTACACCATCCTCTCATATTTCAAAATGGATTACAAGAATACAATCCCTGGCTCAGTCGAAAGATCCAGGGGCTCGGTGGGCAGGCTTTTGCCTAGCACGGGAAACATTTCTCCTTTCACGCAGCCTCTTCATTGAATGTGCACAGAATTGGATTGGGATAGCTATACCGATGATCTCAGTCCGTACTTAATTTTTATGTTCTGTACACACATCAATGAATTATATTCAAGAACAATCAACCATTTCCAGTTCTGAAAGCCGCTATTCGCCTCTTGAGGACTATCTTCAGTTTCGGTACTGACATGCCTGAATTTAAAAGACAAGTCTTGACACCGAATGTTACAAAATTTACGGCTGCATTAATTGCACAAGCCAATTCTCACCCAAAAAATGATGTTAAAGTTTGTGAAATTTTGCTTTCCTCAAATGTTTTGTCAAGCTAACTCCAAATCGAGATTCTGTCGCTGAATGCATTATCACAAGTTATTCCGCTACACCCAACGGCCCACAGAGCATCATTCAATGCTTTATCTAATCTGTCACTTAGTTTTCTGAATGGACGCACTCCCCAACAAATAGATGAACAATTACTTCAATCAGCATCCCAGCTTTATTCCATTCTGCACGTTACGGGCGGAAAGGTTGGAGGTGCGAGTATCTGGAGAAAGTCAATGGACGAAACCTTGGCTTTTGGATGGACCGCATTCATGTCCTTGAGAAATACATTCCCTAGGGAAGGTACGACAGTGTCCCTCACAATAACCTGTAGTTAATTCTCACAAAAACCTTAGCCCACAATAGTCGTGCTGTCTCCACATCATTGGTTGATGACCCAACAATAGCGATTCCATTGAATGCAGACCGACTGCGTAGCAGCGTTGTTATTTTTTGTCATTTGTTAAAGTCTGCTCTTCCCTTTCGTTATTACTCTCAGACTGATGGCGGCTATTAGTACCAGCACAAACCGTCCTGTCCAGATCCCCATGGGAGAGCTCGTGGAATTCATTATTGCCCTTATAAACTGTTCGCCAGAGGATAAGGTTGGTAGCTCTTTTCTATGTTGACCTTTTGAATATAAAAAATATTGCTGTAGACTGTCGATTACGTCGACCCAATGGCTCGCATGATGGAGAGCACGGCTGTACCTATCATTTGGAAATATGGATGCAAGCTGTTGTCTCATTTAGTGAAATGGTAACGTCCATCCCATATCTAATCAAGACTTCTCTAAACGATCATTAGCGCGTCTTACTGCCTCACACCGAACTTGGCGCGGCTTGTCGGTGTTCTCACTTACCGTCTTGAGCAACATCCTATCCCGTGAGTTACCTGTATGATTTGGATCTAGTGTCTTGCTGAACAATGTGCCATAGTTCGAATAGGCTTCTCTTTCTGGAGACACTTCATGACCTTTTCACGCATTCCTTGCCATTAGACTCGTCAACACTCCCAATGAGATTGATTAAGGCGGTTATCCCGTCAGTCTCCGTCGTACTTGCTACCTCTGCCATCAAGACAAATGGAGAATCAGCGCTGTACGCAACCCGAAAAGGCAAAAAAAGAGGGCGAAATTATCAAGGTGACGAGGTTTTCAAGACGACACGCGAAGTGATATGTCAAAGCACAGTAGAAGGAAGCGTATTGGTGGTTTCTGTAAAATGTTCGTGACACACCTAAGTCCCGCTCCTCTGACTTACCACCAGATCAAGTATTGGATATTTTAATTCAGAACCAATATTTGTCCCCTGCTGCGAGATCTATGGGAAGTCGCGTGCTGTTGTCACTGCATCTTGCATTGCCACAAATACCGCCCGCACTGTTATCCCCAGATCTTACTTTGTATTCACAACTTTGTACTAGTGTACAACAAGCAACTTTGGCATTCGGGTCTGGGTACGCTGACGCCATGAATGGAAGTCTTCCTCTTATTATCAAGACTATGTCTACCAGCAATGATATCGATGTAAGTTTTTCCGGATTATCTAACTTAACAAATTCTAATGTTGTATTAGACAATTCAACGTAAACTGGATATAATATTGCACCCTCGTATTCCTCCTCTAGTTCGCCCTGTGCCACATATCGAATTGTTGGCCCTTTCCTACTATGAGGAATCCCAGGAAGAGAAAGAATTGCGAGAAAGTTTGGGGTTGGAGACAACCGAAGCAGTTGGAAGAATATCATCGGATGATATAGTTGTTGATGTCCAATCCCTTACAACAGCCACGGACGGGCCGCCAATACACCCGAGTCCACCCTCACGTATAAAGACGCCAACACTGCTTCCTGAACCAACATATGTGAGACCGGTTGAACCTATTCCTCTAACCCACGTATCATCGACAGTGGACCCTACTCCCAAAAACATAAAATCACCCCCAGTCAGACATGATGCAATAGTTGCCTCTCCTATCCATCTTGAGGATGCAGCATTCCACATGAGAGTGCCGTCGGACAGTGATAATGAAGAAGAGATGCCCGCCATTGATATGGACTCAGATTTGGATGAAGAGGGCTAGGTCTTGGTACGTTTCCTTCTTTGTGCTGAATCCTCTACGTCCATGCTTTCTTCGTCAGAATCGTGGTCGTTTCTAACGAGTCTGACCCCTTCTTCCAGGGCAGAAATCTGTAGTAATTAGTTTGTGCACCAAATCACAGAATCAGAAAACGTATACTTTTTTAATGAATGTCTGCGCTACAACGTTCTCCGGATCCAGTTTTATTGCGTATTCCAAGCGTGACCGAGAGTCTCGTAGCATGATACGGTTATAGGTGTTATCTCCTGACGAATGTTAACTATAGTGAGTGACGAGAAGGATAGTTTTATTCAATATGCCTTTACCTTCTGAGGGTTGTGAAAGATACAAAAGTATCATACCCGCATATATGTGAAGAACAGGATCGTCATGGTAAGGAAATGAGGGTAAATACCTGAAAGTACTGTTAATTGCTAATGGTTATAAAATTTCATAAACTTACAGTTCTAGTTCATTCAATGCCTCCGTATAGTTTCCAGCTTCGATGAGGCAATGAAGTAATTCCTTCAAAATAGAACTTTTCTGTTGATATCATTGAGGTCATTAAATTTTATCTCAGAAAGGAATCAAATCTCACTTCATCTGGATGCTGAAGCATCATTGTTCTTAAGTACTGATACGAACGGGAGCTGGTCCCTTCCAGTTTAGCGCTCTCATTCAATATATAGAGGCCGGTTCTCCATAATAACGGCCATTGTAATTCTTTGCATCTAGCTAAGATGGCCCAAGTGCGCCTAGCCCTCCGAGAGTCACGTCTTTGTATACTCAATTGGAGCACGTCATAAAGCCGTCTTATATGTACTTTGCGAGACGTTGGTGGTGCGCGGGAGTCGAGCGACGCGAAGAGGAAAGGTTGGTCGTTGAGAGACATCACATCTAACTTTACAAACAACGCCAAAGATGCATTTAAATAATGATCATCAGTCAGTGCACCTAAGGGCTTGCAATTACACAATCGGTCAACCTTGTTACACAAGATGGACGACGACATCACATTTGGCGCGTCAGTTTGGGGTACCAGCGACACACTAGATGATGTACTCCCGCTTCCAAAAGCAGAAACTCAGCCTTATGAAATGAAATTCGACAATGAAGCACTCGACGAATTTGATGAATTTACCGTAGAAAGTTCACAAGATGATGATTTTGGAGATTTCGAAGACTTCAATGAACAGATTAGTATTTCGGGAGGGTTTGACGGAGACATTGGGCAGGATCACCAAACGCGCGTTGCTGGACCTTCGCGAGAGTGGCATCCGTTGCGGCTGAATCCTACCATACTCCCAGTTGGCTTAGAAGAAGAAATATATAACACCGTAGGGCCGCTTTGGGAGAACGAAAATATCTCAGCTATTACAACCATTGATCAAATCAGGGAGGTAGAAGGAGTCGGCCAGATACTGATGACTCCAGAAAGGTGGGGGATTGCAGATCAGAGATACTGCGAATATTATTGTTGACTGGTTCCGTAGTCGAGAGCTATTTAAATTGCTCACAAAAACACCACCACCAACTAAACCTCCAAATTGGACACGTTCAAGAATTAGACGACAACATCTCATTACACTCGGAATCCCTGTAAACCTTGATGAAGTACTACCACGCGTAACTTCAACACAGGTACCACCTCTTGAAATCCACACACGTCCAATGTCTGCTCCACCAGGTCACCGTAATCCAGATCACCTACGTCACACCAATGGTCCTAACCCACGTTCCGGAACTCCTCAACCGAGAGAACATAACGCTGTAACACAGTTTGGCAACAAGCCAGAAATTGACAGATCCGCTATCAATTCGTTATTAGAACTTGAGCCGGGTGAGCGTGTACACTGGTTTATTTGGCATTGCTCGACTGACTGAGGAAACAGAGACGCTATCAATGAAGCCACTATCTTCTCTGGAGAGGTATCTAGACAACCTCAAGACACAAACAGCGAATACCTCACGTTTATTAACGCACTTGCTGCAAGTTAAGGACGCCTTACAACAGGATTCCGAGATGTATAATGGCCTCATTGGTGAATTGGTGGGCGAAGCACAGAAAATAAAGTCGGGCAAACCACGGATAGTAAGTAGACGAGGCACTGCTCTGAGTTAAACAGACTACAACTTTGGCCCTAGGATAGGACCTAATACTGCGTATTATATTGTTTGCTGAGATTAGCTGTATGAGCATAAAGCGCTGTATATGTACATGTCATATAGAAGATCTTTTATAACTAAGATTGGAGAATCACGTGACGGCCTCAAAAAGTTTACTGCAATCATCACACAACTTTTTTGTAAGCGAGACTAGGAACATATCAGCCCTCTCTAATGAATTGCACGTAGTCAATAATATTGACAGCTTTGTGTTCTAAACTACATCTGGACAACTCGGCAAAAAATATACAGTCTGACCCACATAACAACAATTTATTGCCATGAATATCGCCCATTCATTACCCTCTACCGTCGCCGGAATATCTTTCTCGTTTCTTTCGGCTGAAGAAATTCGCCACATTTCTGTGAAGCAAATTGTCAATCCCGTACTTCTTGATGACCTCAACCGACCAAATGTTGGAGGCTTATACGATCCTGCCTTAGGACCCAGTGATCACCAAGACTTGTCCGTTTGTTCATTATCTTAGCTATGTATTACTTCACTCATAATCACTAGATGTGCAACATGCCGACTTACATATTTTACTTGTCCTGGGCATTTTGGACACATAGAACTTCCGGCACCCGTTTTCCATCCCTTGTTCATGTCTAATATGTACAATCTCCTCCGCGGTACTTGCATGTTTTGTCATCGATTTAAAATGAAGAGGACCGTGGTAAGCATTGCTTTATGTTTAATAAACGTTACCTCACTGGTTATATCTATGTTGTCATGATAGTTATGGAGATACATAGCAAAATTCCTGCTTCTAGAGCGTGGTCTCCTCGATGCCGCACAAGGAGTGGATGACCTCAGACTGCGTACAAGCCGAAAGAAAGAAAAATCTACGAAGTCAAGGAAAGAGGGGGCATTGTCTGGCGAGGAAGAGGTTGGTGATGTAGATGAACCAGATATACCGGACGAAACTAGTCAAGAGTTTATATCAAGAATCAATCTTTACGTGGCAATTCACCTCTCCAGAGCTCTGGACTCAAAACGTGGCGATTATAAGGATGGTCTTGTATACCAGGCTCGTAAGGAACTTATTTTGGAGTTCCTGAAGGGCACGATCTTGAAAAAGTGTCAAAATGATGACTGTAGTTCGTGAGTTGTTATCCCGCTCCACCTTCTAAACAACCTCAGCTAATATTATGAGTCAAGACCTTGTTATACATTTCGAAAGGAGGGCCACACTAAAGTTATTGAATATGATTTATCAGCGAAACAAAAGGGGCAGGGCAGGCGCAAAAGGCCAGATGTTCTGCTACAGGAGAAAGCTGGGTCATTTTCCCTTCTGTCAGCACAGAATGTCCAGAATGATGTAGAAATGGATGGATCTGATGCGGAGGAGGGCGATGATCTAGATGAGGAAGAGGAAGAGGAACTAGAAGAGGAAGATGGGGGCGACGGGACGGTAAACTTAGTTTCTACAGAAGCTTCACTTCCACGAGCAGCAAACGGTAGGATCAAAACGTCAAGAGGTCGAAATGAACGTGTCGTTGCCCCCGAGGAGTGTCGTGCTCACCTTCGTCGCCTTTTCCAAAAGGAAGCGATAATGTGTTCACTCTTGTATGGCAGACAAGGCCCTTTTGCTCGCATCTCTAAGGAAGGACTATCTCCGGCTTCCGCTGATATGTTCTTTTTGGAGGTAATACCAGTTGCCCCCACACGATTTCGGCCAGCAGCAAAAATGGGTGAAACATTATTTGAGCATCCACAGAATGAGCTTCTTTCCAAAGTTCTCACTACTTCATACAGTATGAGAGATCTTAATCTGGAGCTTCGTGTTCTGTCACAAAAAGATGCAGGTGTTGATGAAGCCTCACGAAAATCCCTCATGTCTGCACTTCTGGACAGATTGATTCAACTTCAGATAGATGTCAATAGCTTTATGGATAGCAGTAAAAATCCTGCGCCTATGCGGCAAGGGAAGCTGCCTCCCGCTGGTGTTAAACAAGGGCTAGAGAGGAAGGAGGGTTTATTCCGTAAACACATGATGGTCAGTCTTGGCGAAATATTGCATCGATTGTTAAACCACTTATGCTGCCGCTTCAAGGGTAAACGCGTCAACTACGCTGCTCGTTCCGTTATATCTCCAGACGTGAATATTGAACCCAGTGAAATCGGCATTCCTCCAGTTTTTGCAAGAAAGCTCACGTTCCCGGAACCTGTAACACCATTCAATTTCCATGAAATGAGACAAAGAGTCATAACTGGGCCACATGGCTATCCAGGTGCCACTTTGGTTGAATATGAGGACGGCCACCAGCAATTACTCGTGAGCATAAATCCTCCATATGTGTTTCGCAATGTCTTAATTTTCAACAAGGACAAACTTACCGCAGAACAAAGAACCGCCATTGCCAACCAATTGCTAACCCCTCAAGAGGGAGACCCTGGGGCAGCTGTCAAGAAGGGCCTTCATACGCGGACAAGCGCCGTAAATAAGAAAGTCTACCGCCACCTTCGTGATGGTGATGTCTTGATTTTGAACCGACAACCGACCCTACATAAACCAAGTATGATGGCTCATAAGGCCCGTGTGCTGAAGGGCGAAAAAACGATCCGTATGCACTATGCAAACTGGTAAGTATGCTATTAAAAAAATTCTTAAATGTTGTACTCACCACGCAATCATGTAGTAATTCATATAATGGTGAGTACTACTGTTTGGATATCTGGTTTTGTGAAGCTAATAGTGTCGAAATGAAAGCTGATTTCGATGGTGATGGTAAGACCTTCTGTCTCTTTTCCGTCAACCCACTCTAATTTTACATCAGAGATGAACATACATTTCCCCCGTAAGTACCATTTTGATTGATTCTCGGAAGTTGTATACCAACATTTCGTTTAGAAAACCATGTTGCTCGTGCGGAAGCTATTGTTATAGCCAACACCGACAACCAGTACTTGGTGCCCACATCAGGTAATCCTCTAAGAGGGCTGATTCAAGATCATGTAGTGGCCGGTGTGTGGATGTCAAGTCAGGACGCATTTTTTAGCAGGGAAGAGTACTTTCAGCTGTTGTATGGTGCCCTTCGGCCAGAAGACGACCATGATGGAAGAAGTCGCTTGTTAACACTTCCACCAACAATATGGAAGCCAAAACCACTATGGACAGGCAAACAAATAGTAAGCTATCTTGTTATGATAATTCCATCTCATGCCTAAACATTGTAACAGATATCAACCGTGCTCAAAAACATAACACCAGCATCATATAGTGGTTTGAACCTTAACGCCAAAACGAAAGTTCCAGGTCACCTTTGGGGTGCAGATTCGAAAGAAGATCAGGTAATCTTCCTGAATGGTGAACTTCTTTGCGGAGTCTTGGATAAGGCGTCATTTGGAGCCACCGATTATGGACTTGTTCATTCCGTTTACGAAATTTATGGTGCAGATATTGCTGGAAAACTGTTAGGCATCCTGAGTCGACTTTTTACCAAGTTTCTGCAGCATCGAGCATTCACTTGTCGCATGGATGATCTAATATTGACACCAGAAGGGGATAGGCATCGCGCTAATATATTGCAAAAAGGCAAGGATCTTGGTACAGAAGCCGCTATCGAGAACTTCCCTTCCCTCAATAATACACCGAAAGAGGAAGTTGCGGGTGCTCTTTCATCACTGCTAGAAGACGTGTTACGCGATGACAACAAGATGGCCGGTTTAGACGTCACTGTGAAGACCAAGTTATCAAAACTAACATCTTCCATATCGGACGCATGTTTACCGCATAGACTAATGCGTGCATTTCCGCATAACCACATGCAAACTATGACACTGTCTGGTGCGAAAGGTTCTGCAGTCAATGCAAGGCAAATTTCATGTGCACTTGGCCAGCAAGAACTCGAAGGTCGTCGGGTACCCGTAATGGCCAGTGGAAAAACTTTGCCTTCATATAAGCCTTTCGAAACCAAGGCAATTGCAGGAGGATATGTCGGCAGTCGATTTTTGACCGGAATTAAACCTCAAGAATTCTACTTCCATTGTATGGCAGGACGAGAAGGATTGATAGATACTGCGGTCAAGACCTCCAGGTCAGGTTATCTTCAAAGATGTCTTATCAAGCACCTCGAGGGAATACGAGTTCATTACGACCACACTGTCCGGGGCAGCGATTCTTCTATTTATCAGTTTGCCTATGGTGGGGATGGACTTGATGTAACTAAACAGAAGCATCTCTATCAGTTCGACTTTATTGCACAGAACGAAGAGTCTATTCTCCAACAGCTTAAACCCAGGGTTATTGGGGACCGCCTGGACGCTTCTACTGCGGTTTCGTACATGAAAAAGGTGTTGAAAAAGTCTGCGGACCGTCCCAACAAGCACACTGCTTCTAAACGTGACAAACTCGACCCAGCCCTAGCTATCTACAGCCCTAGTCGATACTTGGGAAGCACTTCCGAACAGTTTGCGCTTGCAGTTGACGGCTACGTTAAAGAAAATCCCAGCCATTTATTGAGCTCGAAGCATGAGGTAGAACGGTTCCGAAATCCTGAAACGCTCATAAAGCCAGGGAACTTCCGGACGTTGATGAGTATCAAGTATTTACGAAGTCTGGTTGAACCAGGCGAAGCCGTAGGGCTGTTGGCGTCACAGGGGTAAGTGATTTGTAATTGAGAAAATTTATGCGCTGACGAGTTTCACAGAGTCGGAGAGCCCTCTACACAAATGACTTTGAACACGTTCCACTTTGCTGGTATAGTCCATACCCTGTATCGCTTTTTCTCATATTGACAATGTTGTCAAAGGACATGGTGCTGCTAACGTGACACTCGGTATTCCTAGACTGCGTGAGATAGTTATGGCAGCATCGCAGAAGCCCAAAACGCCATCAATGACCATGAAAGTGCGGTCAGGAGTCTCAATGAATGATATTGATGTCTTTTGCAAACGAGCCAGCCGTGTTACATTATCTCAGGTTGTTGAACATGTCACCGTAAAAGAACATTCGAAAGTGGAAGGCCAGGCTAGGCGAACTGCATTCGAAATCAAAATCACCTTCTTTCCAAAAGAGGAGTACGAAGAGGAATATGACGTACAACCTTCAGAAATCCTTTCTGTCTTTGCTACCAAATTCCCTCTAACGCTGAAAAAGGAGATGCAGAGTGAACTGAAGAAACTGGATGCCAATCTACGGAGTCAGATAGCTGAACTCGGCAAGGGGAAAAAGACACAAACCCGGGATGCTGACGACAATAACGAAGATGCGGATGCGGAAACGCCAACAAAGTTACGGGCTGATGACGGGAGCGAGATTGGGGATGGTGATGCCGATGATGAGAAATATGCCAAACGAAGAAAACAGCTAGCTACTTACGAAAGCGATGATGAAGACGATAAGGATGAATTTGATGATGCCCATGTCGACGCTACTTGTGTATCAGAAGCCGAGGCAGAAATGGCAGATATGATCGAGGAAGAGATTAAGAAACCTCGAAAGAAACCACTGAAATCGGTTGTCGACACAGTATCTGAACTCTTCCAGAAAAATTTAAATCCTGCATCGTCATTTGACTTCAAGGAATCAGAATGTAAATTCAATCTTGAGGTATGTCTTATGCCTGGAATAATTTACCTTTCTAACTACCTTGACAGTTTTCACCTGATATGCCGAAGCTCCTTTTCGTTGGAATAATCGAGCGTACTTGTCGTGCAACGGTCGTACGCGAGATTCTTGGGATCACCCAATGCTTCAAGACAAAAGAAGACTCCAAAAATGGCGTAGAAGGTTCAATAAAAGTATATATCCTGATTTCCATCGCTTCTCGTTCTCAAATAAATTTCACAGCTTACAACCAATGGATCCAATTTCAGGGGCATGTGGGAGTTTGCTGCTGGGACTGATGAAAGTATATTAGATGACGATGAAATATATTCGAACGACATCTACGCGATCCTTAAGACGTATGGAGTGGAGATGGCGCGTGCAGCAATCATCCGAGAAATGAGTGGGATCTTCGGGGCCTACAGTATTCAAGTTGACAAACGGCATTTGGCTCTCATTGCTGATTACATGGTATGTTCCTTTTTGATTCCCGTGACTGTTAAAATGAAAAATTTCCTAGACTTTTGACGGTGGTTATAAGCCATTTAACAGAAAAGGGATATCGACCAACTCCTCTCCACTCTTGAAAGCTTCCTATGAAACAACAGGGATGTTTTTATCTGATGCTACATTGTACGGGGATTTTGACGATCTGACATCGCCATCTGGGAATATTGTTTTGGGTCGTCCGAATGCCACAGGGACGGGAGTGTTTGATGTTGTGGTTCCCGTTGGTGCTTAGAATGTAATTTGTAATAGTTGTGACTCATAAGTTAATATAAACGCGTGACATAACGCGAGCGTTACAAATGGTGCCACGCGGCCTGAGCATGGTTGGTTCCCGTCGTTCATTCATCCTTGCGAATTTTTTATCGTCTCTTCTCTTCCTTCGCTCCTCTGCCTCTATAATTCAAATTAGCTATATATCTTCCTCAGCAACCTCAATCATCCATATGCGCCGTCCAGGTCCTTTGCAGGAGTGGCCTCTTGAACGTTTCTTGCCACCTAACCCTAACCTCCCAAATGCAACTCCGTCCAAATCAATAAAGAGCAATAAGCGGACATTATCACCTGCAGGTGTTCCAAACCTTTACAGTCCAGCAAAGCGTCGGATCCTTGATGAAGAAGGTATCCTTTCTCCAGAAAGGACATGCAAGAGCCCATTACACACATTGCGCGGAAGGATATCAACGCAGAGCCGATTTACGGATGTATTGGTTGGAGCGAAAAGCCCTGTGAAGAAGCTCGACTTCGGACTCCCAAAGAATCATCCCGAAAGCAATAACAATCTAGCCGTTGGCGACGTCAATCGAAACGCGCCAAAACTACGTTCATCCCCCTCCCCCTCTGTTCGAAGTCTTGCGCCTTCCCCAGAACCTAGGCGTAGAGCCACCTCAGCCTTCTCTGCGTCGGTTTCATGTACATCCTCTGATGGGGAGGATGAGGATGACTGCTCTCCTACTCCACATTCACCTGTATCGCGTCCACCATCTGAGCCCATCCTTTTACCACGGGATCTACCCCCGCAATCAGACCCTCAATCAATGCACTACCCCGGATTTTCTGTGTTCCAAGATCCTTATATCGTTATTTTCCCCACTTTCAGTACGAGGGACGATTCAGCCGAAGTTCCCAAGGAAAATGTGCCGCCACGTCGGAAATCGCGAAAATCGACAACGCCCGCGGTAGCCGAACAAAAACTCCAGCCATCTAGCATAGTTTCCCCAAAAAGGGAATCCGGCAAATCCAATAAAGCCAAGTCAACCCCTTCTACACCAAAGACAATCTATAAATTGGAAGACATCACTCCAACTCGTAATGGATTCGGTATTGATTATGGTCTCCGACGAATAACACGAGCGTCAGCTACCAAACTGGTGGAAGATGAAAGAAAGCACCTGCGGCGCATACTAGAAGGAGAGGTGGATAATGTAGCGATGGACGATGATGATGACGATGACTATGGCCGAAGCCTTCAGTGAACAGCAACCTTCTATGGTCCGTGCCCATGGTCAACATGAACGGAATGATGATCCACCACATTTACCAACTACCATTTTCTCTTATTTATCTAGCATTAAGTGAACCAAGAAAGCCCATATCTGCTTATCTTCTGGAGTTGCTCGTTTCAATATTGTTGATTGTCTGAAGTTCTTTTGATTTATGGCTTCATTCCTTTTCTCTATTTTATTATCTAGTCAGTATCTTCAACTCGCTTATGTACCATTTGACGGAATTTTTTTGGCTCTACTCTAAGAGGTCATGTGATATGCCACGACATGCACAACAGTTAATTTGAATTTTGAAAGTGGTATTCCACTATTACTTCCAACACGGTAAACCTGTATTACCAGAACGAATGTACTGGTCATTAACCTTCCTATTACTCCTTATTGGATTGGCTTCCGCCCAGTTCGAATTTTTTGAAAATATCTTTGGTCACGGGCAACAGCAACAACAACAGCAGCAACGTTCTGCTGCGTCGCAATGGGCTGCATATTCTGACAGCGGTATGTTATGTTTGAGGATGTATGAATGAATCCTGATAGTCTGCCTCCAGTATCATGCTCGCAATATCTTTGTCCAAGAACTCTGGACTGCGTGGACCGGCCAGTAGACTGCCCTTGTCCAAACGTAGAGGACATAAAATGTGTCATACCAGACATGGAAGGTGATGTTGAAGACGCAACAGTTCTCTGCGTGCGGGGCGAGGATGAGTGTGCAACGGTAGAAAGATTGATGAGGAAAGGAATGCCTTTCAAAAAATAATCGCATTACCCTTGGTAACAAACTTTATCACGCCGTTGTCCAAAATATTAATTGTTTCTAGTATTTAACATGATACAGAGGATCCTAGTACTACATCTGTTGCTTAACATTATTACATCTTCACCATAACTTAAATGTCGGCCTCGGCAGGTCTCTAAGTTTCTGGTTCGCCATATTTCTTCAAGGTTCGGTGTCCGACCAATGCCATTCCGCCCAATACAATCGTTTCAAACAGCGTAAGAAATAGTTGGGCCCTCTGCTCATGAATGCCCACATGCAACCCTTGATTCTGAAGCACTTTAAGATTATACTTGTATTTGCTCCCAAGGGACAAGATCGCGATGTTTATAATTGAGGCAGCGAGCCACCCCGTGAATAGCACATATGTGCAGACAATGATGGTGGAATAATACGTTGGCATTTCTTTGGTGCGTTTGTGCTGTGCGATGAATAGCGTGCCGACATGGTATAACAGAGTGATTATCGACATGGGTAGGTTTACCCATAATGATAGATATCCAAGATCAATCATAGAAAGCATCAGGAGAGTAATTGAGGCGATGATAGATGATGATGTTACGAAATAACATAGCTGTTTGAAAGTTGGTATTTTTATGGATCTTTGGAGCTGAACAAGCAGCGGCATAATTTGAGTCCAGTGGATATGTGACCAGCACAATTTGAGCAAGCAGCATACTATGTGTCGTGCCATCTATATACGAAGTCAATGATACCATAACGATAAACCTGTGCATATTAGGAGTTTTAGAATGACTGAAAAAGTAAGTTTCATTGTCCTGGGAGCGAGATCACCGTGACAGTTAGCAATAGCACCACTTCTGTAAACAGTCGCCTCTACTTGCTGTGCTTACCAGGACCCGGTAGTAACCAACATCTTGCTACGTTCGTTTCTGCGCAACTTAATCCTTTAGCTTTAGGGTGCATCACACCATTCAAATAAACCATCATGAGAAAGGACCCCTTCATTATATCAATGGAGGTTTTAATCTGTGAAGAATGAACAGACATATTACATTCTAGTAGAGTAACAGTTGCAATTCGAATGTTGATGATTCTTACTGTTAGAACCGACTATCCCGGAACATTATACTCTGTAGACGATTTATGGGTGGGCTTGGTAGAGAATTGGGTTACGCAAGGTGTGTAGTATTGTGGAATGTGCTCCAAGCCAAGTGCTACGTGGAGCAATTTTTATACGGCTTTTCTTCAGAAATATAGGGTGTGAGATCGTGTGTTATAAGAAGAAAATTCGGACAACGTAAATCCGGCTTGCGTTCCTAGTTCTACCCCTGGAAAGTTTCGCAAAAGAGGTGGGGTTGCACTTATATGTTTATTCATTCCATATGTGAACTCAGGTGTATTTTTTAGAGAGTGACCTGCATCCCTCCTGTTTTCTGGTAAATACAAGACAAAGGACACAGCGGTTTTGTATAACAGTTTCAAATGAAATGACAAGACAATGAAGAATAGTGTTTGAAATAATACAGGATGGGTAAACGAGGTCTCTAATTACCCAGGTAGAGGTGGCCAAGTGCTGTTGGCTGACCATTATTATCCATGAGCGCAATGGCCGGATTGAAGTTGATTATGCCAGGTAAGGCGCCTACGAACCGATATATCAATGAACGGGATACGGTGAATTTAACGGCTCATCTTACCAAATGCAAAGTAACGCTCAATCCATGGTGCATTGTCCATAAAAGATTTCACATCCCCCATAAAGTTGAAGGCCTGATCAGTAGTAGGTTGAGTTCCACCATTGAAGTCCTAATTCAAAAGTTAGTAGGAATCAGTACCAGAAAAACAAATGCACAAACCTCACACGCAAATTCAGTAACCCAGATGTTCATCCCAAAAGTGTTATGTACTTTTGACAGGAAATCGTTCATCTGCTGGGCGCTGGTACCGTAGTAATGGAAGGCCAAAAAATCGATCTACAGGGATTCAGCTGCCAAAACATTGCATACAGCCTATATTACGCACAGTGCAGCCCTGGCATGCCAAGAGGAAACTTTTCATCCATTGGAAGCCACGATCTGTACCTGTAGGTGCCGGAGAACCGAGTCGGAAACCCTTCTGTTTCCATTTCTGTATGTTATTCATCCAGAATTGAGCAGCAGCTTGAGGGGACAGGTTGGATTGACTAGGATCATCGGGTCTAATATCATGATAAATAAGGGGAAACATGGAGAGGTTCACATGGTATTTACTCATTAGGCCCTAGGAGGACCGTAGGAGGTAAATTGGGTAGCTGTTGTTCGCATTGCGCCAATTGAGTAGGGCCCCAGAGCATGGGGACAAATTCCATCCCAGCAGCAGCAGCTGTGGACGGCGCAACACAACTCCAGGTGTAAACTCTGTAGATTAGCTATAGTGAATGCTATAATCGAAATTGGAAGTGACAACACCTCACGTATTAGCAGTCGGGGATTCGAAGTTAAGAAGGTCATTGGCTTGCGGATCATTCCAAGCAAGACCAACTTTACCAATGGAAGTATCACGTTCGTCCTTGGCCAAGATTTCGTGGCCACTAGAATGACGAGATATATGGTGAGAACCCCCGATGGAGAGAGCTGTAACGGTGGTAGGTCCGGTGATAGCTAAAGAAGAGATTGCAAGAAGGCTGAGCAATTTTGTGGCCATTGTAAAGAACAATGCATGGCTTTGACGAGTTCTAACTTTACTTATAGAGGGGCGTTTGTGAAAAGAGGTGTGGGCGGTCCTGATGGACCGAGCGAAGAATCAAAACTGAGGTTCTTACCCGGGCCCGCACTAGTATATCAGTACCAGTATCGGTCAAAGAGTCAAAATTGAGATTCATACTACATGTACAATGTACATATAGAACGTCTGATGCATTTTGTATATATGATATCGGAGGAACTGTCACATCAAAAGTGCATGTGACATCCCATTTTGGAACTGATAGCCTTCACCACTATTTCGACGTTCATATTCAGGACTGTCTCAGAAAAGATCTAATGTATGCCTTTGGAGATGTAGATGAGGAGGTCATATACGAGATTCCAATGGACCTTCGAGCAGCAAGGCGACGACATAAATTTTTTTATCAATTGACAAGTTGTTCACATTCGCAACTACCGCATTTTAAACCACCCAAACCTAAACAGCACGCACAAAGCTTATGTCAACGTGTTGATATGTGTGAATATAGAACCCCATACATAGATCACGTCAATATATATATATAAGTATCGCGCGGCACACGAAGACATATATATACTGGACATTGAGCTCTTCGCGTATTTTAATAACATAGCATAGATAATAAGTGAATTCCTTGGTTCACAGCTTCATCTTAATGGTAATGGCAAATCTGAAGTCCCGCCAAAACTCGATATCATACTCTTCACCTTTGATGAACTTCCCACCGCCATAAGCTTTTGATATGGGCAGATTCCCATTGCGACGATCACGTTATGACATCTGTGTCAACATGAGCATGCGGGGACTACTGATATGTGATATCAAAGATTTTGCGCCCTTCCTGAAACACCTTCTGAAATAGAAGCAACTCAAGTGGCATCCTGCTAGCTTATGAAATGTGCAGAGTGGGAAGCTCCTGCTCGTCTTAGGTTTTCTTGGTCCTTCGATGATCGCACAATTGGGAAGAATGCTCAAACACAGAATAATCAAGAGGGGATAGGGTTCAACTTTCAACCTCTGTGCTGCCTTGTAGAATTCCGCCATTCATGAAAAACCATCAGACACCAATAACGTATGCGACATCAGAATTTGGAGTGCAGAGATCGGTGTGTCCATAGCTGTTTTCTCGACCTCTTAAGGTCACCAAAGAAGGTCACCCACACTTACTCAGTCCCAAAAAGGTGATTAATTTATGCAACAAAACAAACAAGTCCAAGCAGGTTTACACCGCCTCGAGTCGTATGTCTTCCACACACAAACCACTCTAGCTAAACAAAATTATGAAACGGCCGACGACAATGCCCCAATATGACCCACCCTCCTCAGGCAGTATTTCTTCATTTCTTCGTTAAGATCATAGATAGGGAGCATATGGTTCATTGATATCACGAGGGAGCTTCAGCTTCAGGATCCACATACA
Organism: Floccularia luteovirens; assembly: GCA_009739215.1. Taxonomy (NCBI): domain Eukaryota; kingdom Fungi; phylum Basidiomycota; class Agaricomycetes; order Agaricales; family Squamanitaceae; genus Floccularia; species Floccularia luteovirens. Next base: position 870,617 of record VSJF01000004.1, read on the forward strand.
ATTACACATCTGTTCTTCCACATTACTCGGATTTGATCTTCGAAGTTATGGAAAGTGGATTGTGACATGAAACCTGAACATAGATAAATTCAGGAAGGGGAGACGACTGAGTTATTGAAGGAGAGCTCAGCTTGCGGGAGTCTGGTAGCAACAATAACTAAAATAGTAAGTATCATTGTCCTGAGCGAGATCATCGTGACAGTGGTCTCACTCCACAATATCAACACCCCTCATTGCTCTGGCTAATCACCTCTACTTGTGGTGTTGACATGGGCGTGGACGTGTTAGCCATTCTCTGTAGTCAACCAACATCAGCTTGTCATACGCACAAGTCAACTAAGGCAGCTTTGATACCATCTTGAAACTTGGTTCTTCAGACTCCCGCATCATTCAAATGAATCATCATGAGAAAGGACCCCTTTGTATCAACAGTCCTCATACTTTTTTTTCTTAGATAAAACCATTCCAGAGTCCAAACCCACAGAGCCGGCAACTGGTATTATCAGGTATGCTATGCACTACGCATCAAAACATTCGTTCTTCAGTTGGAAGCACCCACACCCTTGAAATATCAAATCCATGACTTGTATTGCCTTGCATCAACCGCTCAACGGTACGTTTCACAGTTTGATCTTGGTGAATCCGCAACATCTTTGTATCAACCATCAATGTTTTGCTATATTACAATCCCCATACCTGTCATATCTGGATCAGATAAATGAGCAGGAAATTGCTATGTTTTTTGCCCCAACCCACCCCACTTCCACCATCGATTTCCCGTTTACTGAAATGTTGAGTGCCACTGCAGCCTTGATTATCATTTCGGTATTCCAAACAGTGAACGGCCGAGTCAATGCGTTGTCACCACTACAAAATGTAACATCAGCCTTCACACAAGTGAAAATAGTTCCGGACATTCTTCCTACTTTCCGTCCTGCAGCTCTCTTAAATTTAACATTTGCAGCTTCTCCTCAAGGCCAGGCAGTAAATGTGACACCCGGTGTTTTCTTGTCTACACAGCGTGAGTACTTACAAAAGTCAAATCTTTCACATTATTCTAACAACCTATAAAGAGACTACAACTGCACCACAGCTTTTTATGGACTCCAACTCAACGTCAAAGTCGAATAAAAATGGCACCTTCGTCGTTGCTATGATTGATCCTGACGCACCGAGTCCCCAAATGCCTACTTTCGCGCAAATCCTTCACTTCCTTGGTGGAGACTTCAAAAGTAATAGCAGTAGTCATTTATTAGTAAATTCCACTCCTGCTTCGATGGAATATATAGCACCAGGACCACCTGCAGGATCGGATCCGCATCGGTTAGTATCTGAAGATTGGCAGGTTGATGTATTCACTAACTTCGGTTAATCATCTAGCTATGTGTTAGTGGTGTACAACCAACCCGCGAATTTTTCCGATCATGTTACCTCATTTGTGAACGGTTCCACATCACGCGAAAATTTCAGCCTATCGTCTTTCGCAAAGTCGCTTCGCCTTGGTAACCCAATTGCGGGGAACTTCTTCTTTGTTAGCCCAGCCGATAATACCACCACTACTTCGTCCACTGCACCTGTTCCTTCTACTTCGGCGGCTGAGTCATCGGCTACAGAGGCTACTTCCTCTACGCCGACACCGCAAAGGCCAGGTAATGGCTCAGGTAAAAGATATGCAGTGGATGGATTGGGTATGACTACTATAATATTGGTTGCCCTGACATTTTGCGGACTCGTTTAACGCTAAAACTTGCTACATTGATCCAATAGGGCTCAATGAATCAAATTTTGTGTACCGGATAATATATAAGATAGCTTATACTGTTCATTTTTGTATGTGCCTGCTTCTCACAAGTGTTGCTGATAAACACAATGTCAACAATCTTGCCAGTTCATTCACATTTAATCTGCAACTTCAAGTTATATGTGAGAAACTTGACCATATATTCAGATAAACGTGATCGATCACTTAATCTCTTTCACTGAAGTTCCATTGCCACAGTGATAATTGAGGAGCCTGGATGTGATTATGATACTAATAGTCCTGTCACTCTAAAAACAGAATTGTTTGTCGTCTTCTACGTTAACTGTGATGCCATTTATATTTATAGGTGTTGGGTCGTGAGTATTTCTTTATACCGCCGAGCGCTTGAGGTTCAAGAAATTGGAAATGATTCTCACAAACGCAGTTCTTCAACTTCTTTTCCGCTAAGCTGGGTTACGTTCATCTCCCATTGAATGCTACATAAGTTATATGTGCGAGTCACTTTGCGTGCGGAGTATGTATTAGATATTTATTTGAACAGTTGGAGGGTTGTTATTTGCCTTCATACTGGTGTTATGTCTTGATACACTAGGGCTATGGGGAACGGTAGGCTTGTTTTGGCCGATTCGGAACTTCTTTAACCAACACTGCATCATAGACGTTATATGGAAAAAACATCCCAGCACCATTATTCTATATATATTCGTTGGAAGTTAACACTATGTTGGCTCACGGCTTCGCCCATATTGTCGGTCTACTCACAGTTGAGATGCTGTCGCCCATTGTGCTTGTGCTTGCAACGTCTGTCCTGCATACCGTATTCAGTCAGTCCGACTCAGATGCACTAGCAAACGTAACATCAGCATTCGAACAAGCGCAAATTGTTCCAAATGTTCTCCCCACATTTAATCCGACAGCACTTGTCAATCTAACCTTCACTGACCCAACTCAATCTCAAGGTTTAAATGTGACTCCGGGTGCTCTCTTGACTACGCAAGGTGAGTTTATCAGTCCCAAACGCTTTATGTACTCACTTCGTAATCGCAGAGACTGCAACTGAGCCCCAGATAATTCTGGACGCTGGCAATGCTACGGACGCTACCGCAGGATCAAACCAGACCTTCGTAATAGCTTTAATTGATCCAGATGCACCCACTCCTCAGATGCCGACTAATGCCCAATTTCTCCACTTCCTTGGTGGGGACTTCCAAAGTGATCCAAGTGACGGGTCACTCACAAACACCAGCGCTGCTCTGAGGGAATTTTTCCCACCGTCGCCACCTGCAGGATCGGACCCACACCGGTCGGTACACTATATATTGTGACTATGTTCTGTTGGCTGATGTTGGTGAATGTATAGTTATGTATTAGTGGTGTACAATCAACCTGCTGATTTCGACAGTAACGGGCCTTCTCTTATTAATAGCACCAGCTCGCGAAGCAACTTCAGTCTGTCCGGCTTTGCGAATAGCACAGGTCTTGGAGATCCTATTGCAGGTAACTACTTCTTAGTTGGTCCTGCCAGCAACTCTACAGCGAATTCCTCTGCATCTTCCACTGTATCATCCGCCTTACCGATGACGCCCATTTTCACGTTCACTCAACCTTCTGCTTCCACATCAATTCTCTCCATTCCATCAACTCCAAGTCCTGTCTCCACTAACTCATCTCCCTCACCCTCATCATCATCAGTAGCAGCAAGTGGTTCCGCGAAAGTGTTCGTGATGAATAAATGGAGTTTGCTCGTTGCAGCCTTTGCGATTACTTGGACTGTATATGTTGTAGCTTGATGATATTAAGGAGAAATTGGGACAGGACAATCGTACCGTCAGAATGTAGTAGTGGTTATAAAACTAAAAAATCCAATCAACTTTCGTGCAAGTATACACTTATGTGTATATATGTTGGAGTATTGTCTGCCGACTGTGTGTTCTTGCTTGTGACAAGTGGCGTCGATAAACACAGGAACAACAAAACAATTGATATGACAATGAATTATTTACCAGTAAACTTACGCTAACTTTTACGAACATGGCTCTTGCAAGACCAGCAGTGCGTGGCATCCTTCTTCGGCGTTTTTCTGCTGAACATTCCATTTAGACGAAACTTCCCCCAGGAGCAAATCGCATCTTGTTTGTAAAAAATCTAAATTATCAAATTACTGGAGATGACTTGTATGACTTGTTTGGGAGGTATGGGAACATTCGTCAAATACGCATAGGGAACGAGCAAAAGACGAAGGGGACTGCATTTGTAGTATTTGACGATGTCATGGATGTGAGTAAATGCGAATGCATATTGTAATCATGTCCACTAATTTTGTTGGCTATTTAGGCAAAAAATGCACTTGACCACCTGAACGGCTTCCACCTTCAAGAGCGTTATATTGTAGTTCTTTATCATATGCCTGCAAAACAAGATGCCGCTGCAGCAAAAGCAGATTTGGCCCGGCGCGAAGAGGAGTTAGCACAGCTGAAGAAGAAACACGATATTGGAGATATCTGAAAAAACTGTCAACGTATGCTCTGCTGTGGTCATATATAGTGAATTTCGGGGCTCATACTCATATCCGTCTAGACCTGACATTGAGAATGTTTGCCTCCAGTGAAACCTCAATATATGGAACACTATTGTGGTCAGAAGAAGTCTGCAAGCACTGTGGATCAAGACATGCTGATTTTAATATTTCTCCCCGTACATGCGGTAGGCGGTGTACTGCGGGCTATCTACATAATAGCGGGAGCGTGTTCCATGTCACATGTTGATAGATCTGTCTATTAATTATTCTCTTGTTCAGTGCATTCCGGGCATTTTTTGTCAATATGAGGGGTGTACTGCTGGGGGAATTGATGACTAAAAACCCTTTAGTTTTGTGAATCATAAGATATTTGCATACGTACTATTGCCAGCAAGTCTGGTTACAAACGGGCGGTTGACAATCTGGTGGGTGCACTGGACTGAATTTGCAATTGACTAGGTTGCACTTGATCTGATCAATGTGCTGGAGCATTATTTTGTCTGTTCAATCGTGGTTATTGCTTCTCACCTCTTCGTCTGGCTAGAATGGCCAACTCTCGTTAAGGAAAGACTATAGAAGAATTAAAGGTTGACGAACCAAAGTGATGCCGTGGCCACATCTGAAAATCACTAAATATTTCTCTTATAGATGATGAGCATTAAGAATGCTTACTGCTTGTAGTAGTTCCTCACCCTGGATCGAAGCAAATCAGTCAGTTGTATCAGTTATACGTCTCAACCCTTACTCACCTACGCCAGTAGCACATAGTTGATATGGGAGAGAGGCATCACCTTGGTTCTCGTTATATACATATCGATGTGATCAGTGCTTCCCTCACAGGCCGCGAGGCAATTGGTCCGTCTTGCAGTCAGGACCGTTCCTGATGTCATCTAGGATTTAATAACATCCTGAAAGTAGCGTTCTCAAGATCAAAAAAGGTGAGAGCTGCCTAGTAAAGTTGATTCACAACTATGGAAGCTGCATATAGGCATTCATATCATCGGGAATTGGTTGAGCCGCGTGAGAGACGCATATCGATGTGCACAAGTACAAGGCTTGTGGATCCGGTCAAACTCTACCCAGAATGAATGTCCTGTGTGATATAAAATTTCTGGAGAAGAATGATTAGGTTTCACTGGAGTCCTGGCCTCCTGGCCATCATATATTCCAAAATTTATGGATGCCCTAATCGAGAAAAAACTAATCGAACCAGTCACGAAAGATAGGACTCCAAGCTTGGTATCTTTGTCAAATTCAATTCTTATCAAGCACATTGATACGATGTGTAATATTCCGTGTCTGGTTGGCCCTGGGTGCTTTTAAATATAATATGTATGCTGACATCCATTTGCAGAACGATATGAATCAAGTTGTGTAGCGAGTGGACCAAACTTCTGGCTTGCGGATCGGACATCATGTTGGCAAACCCCCTGCATTTGAACTATTTGAAATAGGTATGTAATTTCTGTCAGGTCTTGTATGTATATTTGCCCAGATATAAATGTAACCTAGGTATCGGATTATCGCCCCTGTCAGTGATTTCTTTAATGCTCCCGCAACCCGTAATCCAGAATTCCTTGGTTCTCTGATACCTTCCCAAAACAACATGGCTTGCTGGAGCATGTCCCAAACGTGATAACGGCCTTTCAGGATGGAAACACATGCGTCAGTCTTCGCGGTTGTATTATGTACCAGAAGGGTCTCCTATTTTGACGTCGTTCCTCGGAGTAGAAACGCAGAATTCAATGAGTCGATGAGGGCGTTCCTACAGACAGCGGAATAGTTGGCCAAAAGAAGCCACGGCTGTCGTTGCATCGTGGTATCCCTGGCTGATAGCGTCTATTTCATATCTTAGTAGCATGTTTACTGAGGATTTTCTTGTGATCACACTAGACGCTTATAAACGCCTCGGTCGTAGGTTCAGGATACTTCTGCTTATCGATGGAACATATAATGGACCAATCTCCACCTTCATCAATTCTTTAGTACCCTCATGACACAAGAAATGCCAGCGAATTAATTATCGCAACCCGACAGGGTGGCTCAATTCTTACTCACACATTCAGTCTCCATGCTAAACGCTCGCGGGAGGAAGGGAAATTTCTCCCGTCTAGTGAATTTTAATCGATACTACCCTTTATGATCCCTCATGCCCTTTTAAGTCGACAGCCAAACTCGTGCATTGGCACAGAACGTCATTCATTGTTTAGATGTCCTTGGACCTGCTTTATTTAACAGTTTTCGGATTGGACATTCTGTGTACGGGACCATTATTCTCATTTGGTTATTCACTAATTGGAAAGACTTCAGAAAGATGATTTATTAGATCGCTAACTATAAGGCTTCGAATTCAAATCTTATGAGAAGTGTTCTTCTTTAACAAAGAATTCCACTGAAGTGGGGTACTCCACAACACGTCTTCACAATCTACACCCAATCTGCAACTTATGAGTGACACAGTAGTAACGATAAGTATATAATCTATTATACAACTGTGGTAAGGACACAAGAGTTCGGTGATCATATAAGTTCTGCCGCGTTCACGGGCATCTCGTCCTGCGAGAGAACTGGGTGAGTGTTTAGCAATGAATTGAAATAAGTTAGACTCAACGATCTGGGTACTATAGAATTGCTCTGTTGAGGGGGGTAATTGATAAGCACTAATTCTGTTATTCTACATAAGAGACTTACCGATGTCACGTAGAATGCGCACATCATCCACAGTGACGAACTATATACAGAGTCAATACAAATGTCAAAACTTCAACCACAAGGCCGCAAAAACTTACGTTGATGGCTACACCTTTTCTGCCGAATCGGCCAGAACGGCCAATACGATGGATGTAGTTTTCACGATTTCTATAGAGAGGTCAATTGGATTAGCTCTTACAAAACAGCTTGGAAACCATACGCAGGCAAGTCATAATTGATTACTAGTGACACCTGTTGCACATCGATACCCCGCGCCCAGACATCTGTTGTTATCAAAACACGCCTATATGGATGATTTAGTATTTGTTCGGAAATTACAAAGTGTAAGGTAAACGTACGACGTTCCTCCACGAAATTCGGCCATAATAGCATCACGCTCCTTTTGTACCATTTCTCCATGCATAGAAGAAACAGTAAAGTTCGATGCACGCATTTTTTCGGTTAACCAATCAACCTTTCCAAAATGTGAGTTATTTCTCTGGGATGTTCTGAATGTACTGACCTTGCGTCGTGTGTTGCAAAATATTACAGCTTGAGTAATGGTTAACGTATCGTACAGGTCGCAGAGAGTATCAAATTTCCAATCTTCTTTTTCCACAGCCACGAAGAATTGCTTGATTCCTTCCAACGTCAACTCATCACGTTTGACAAGAATTCGGATGGGGTCGGTCATGAACTTTGTGGTCATCTCTAAAACGTCGTAGGGGAGGGTAGCACTAAGCAAAACTACTTGTGTGGCCGGGGGTAGATATCGATACACGTCATAAATTTGGTCCTTGAATCCCTTATTCAGTAGTTCATCAGCCTCGTCAAGAACAAGCATTTTGATATTTCTTGTTCGAAGACTCCTCCGGCGAATCATGTCAAAGACACGCCCTGGAGTTCCTGACACGACATGCTGCCCGTATTCCAACTTTCTGATATCTTCTCCAATGGATGTCCCACCGATACAAGCATGACATTGGACATTCATGTAATCGCCCAAAGCTAGGACGACCGACTGTATTTGAGTTGCAAGCTCTCGAGTGGGAGACAGCACGAGGGCCTGAGTCTCTCGTACAGTAACATCTATTGATTGGAGAATTGAAATCGAAAAAGTGGCAGTTTTACCGGTACCAGATTGTGCTTGGGCAATAACATCTCGTCCTTGAGTAATTGGAAGGATTGCTCGTTGTTGAATAGCAGAGGGCTTTTCGAAGTCTAACGAGCGGAATGAGTTGTGACTAGAGACGAGAAGAAAAATCAAGCATACTATAAGCGTATATTCCTCTTAGAAGATCCTCCTTGAGACCAAGGTCGTCGAAAGTCGAAACTACCGAAACGGCTTCGGAAGACTCAAATACCAGTTTCTGACCAGAAATGTGAGTATGTTTAAGATGTTGGGGAAGAGGTTCATCTGACCTCGTCGCCCGCGTTTATGCCTGCCATTTTTTGAGTGGTGGTGGTTGAGATCAGATCGGAGTTGGAAAAGAAACTTTTGCGGTGTTGTTGTTAAACTGCCTTTCTCAGATCAAGTCGTTGCTCTATATCCTCAATGGACTCAATCTTCGAGATTCAACGCCAGAACCATGAAGAAATCGAGCAGTTCGAAAGAGCTCTGTATACTCTCCTTTCGAAACCACCCTCAACGCACGACAAAAATCTTCAGAACGAGCACAAAGCTTCACAAATACTCGACCGTATTTCTTCTCGGGTTGTATCATTAAACAATTTATACCAAGATGAAGATTCAAGAAAAATTGAAATAGATTTGTTGTCAGCACCTTCACAACAGAATGACCTCTCAGAGTTCTATTCGCGGTTGGTGAAAATCCAAGAACACCACAACAAATACCCTGATTCTGTACCAGGAGGTGTTGACATTGAAATTGCTGCTCTCTTAGATGAACCAATCCAAGATGACGAAGAATATGAAGAAGAGGATCGTGAGCAATGTTGCTTTACTGTAAAAGTTCAGATCCGTGCTCATTTTGTCTGCAGCTATTTCTCTTCTGTTTTCTGGGGAGGAAGCTTACGGGAAATATCTGGATTTGTATACAAATCATACCGCATACAATAACCTAAAAAATATTGGAAAGCGACCTGGGTATCTTCAGTACCTCGATATTTTGCTTGCTGCTCAGACGCAACCAGTACACTCAGATTTACCAAAAGAGACACGGTTTACAAAAGATTATGAAACGTGTGTCTGCTTCCTTTTCATAAGACAGTGACCTATCTAAGTACGGTTATATACGACAGATACATAAAAGATCTGTATACGTACTTGCTGTCGTTCACGAAACGAGTACAACCATTGGCTGACATCGACACACAACTAAATGGCGCAGAAAAGGATTTCGGGGAGAAGTGGGAAGCACATGAGATCCAAGGCTGGGATGAGGGTAACGTTGCCAACGCAAAGAGTAATGACGATCACCCCTCGAACGGAATCTGGTGTTCGGCATGTAAGTCAAACAATCAATGAACCGCACAAAGAACTTATATAAGACTGCTTTAGGTCAAAAGTTCTACTCAAAGCAAACGGTGTACGATGCACATCTCACGTCAAAGAAACATACAAAAGCTGTGGCAAAACTGGAATCTTCTGGAGAAGCTCCCTCAAATCCCAACGGATCCCTCCCTAACTCCACTGCCAATCAAGCCACACAACAATCCTCAACAAAGTCTCGACTGCGCAACTCAGCCTACTTAACACACATGATCACATTTCTCCTTACCAGTCTCGTCCCAACTTTGAATGAAACAAAATCGAATGTCGAACGCAGATTCTCTTTGACTGCTCGGGAACGTGAGCAAGAACTGCTTGAACAAAACAAACCTCCTCCGGCACCGGCAGCTACAACTGATGGCGTCGAAGAAGAGGAAGAGGAGGAACGAATTTACAACCCATTGAAATTACCACTTGGATGGGACGGAAAACCCATTCCTTATTGGTTATATAAACTCCACGGCCTTGGTGTTGAGTACCGATGTGAAATTTGTTCCGACCATGTATATATGGGGAGGAAAAACTTCGATCGTCATTTCCAGGTATGATTACGTCCGTGCAACATCAGTTCCATGGTTTGTTGACCGCTGCCTAGGAATCGAGACATGCTTTTGGTATGCGCGCGTTAGGTCTCCCGAATACAAAACATTTCCATGAAATAACCCGAATCGAGGATGCGTTGTCACGTGCGTGAAACACTTTCATGGAAAACATTATAATTGACTTCTGTGCTTAATTTTGTAGTTGCTGAGAAGTTAAAACAGGAAGGGCGACATGAGATATTCGAACAAGAGACAATGGAAGAGCTTGAGGATGATGAGGGTAATGTGTATAACCGAAAGACCTATGAGGATCTGAAGAAACAAGGGTTGATTTAGTACTTTATCATTAACCAGTCTATTACACTGTACATCATTATTACTCTAATTCTTCTGAAAATATGCTGAAATAGTCACGAGCTTCTAAATAGTGCAATTCTATATTACTACAACTGGAGGTGCACATCTACGAGGACCCCTGCGATTCTGGGAGTCTCACCGGAGGGGAAGGTGGAGGTCTTCGAATTGCTTGGACTGGCGCAATCGGAGTCTGGAGAGTTAACGCATGATTAAATAATTCCTCATCCGAAGATGAAGGAGATGTAAGCGGAGAATCGCCTGGAGAATCGAATGGATTCATTTTGCTATGAAGGTTGAGGGTCTTCAGTTCCGAGAGAGGAACAACCCCTGCAGGAAGATCTGTTATACAAGGTCAATAAATAGTCATATATAGAGAGCACACAAGAACAGACCTGGAGCATCCCACCAAACGGATTCCTCAGAACTTGGGGGTGGCACTAAAGCAAGATCACCGAATAAATATACATGGTATATCAATATTATTGACCTGTACGTACGTTCATTTGTATCCATGGGAAGCACAAGGTTTGCAAGCTTTTCATCTAGCTTCTCTCCAGGATTTGTATGCATCACACTTTCAAGAAGCAGTCGAGACAAGATAGCCCTTTTAGCGTTATCTACGATGTGAATCTCTGCTCTGAAAATAGCATAAACTTTTTGTAACCATTAGACACCCCAGGATGAAAGAACGACAGTCGGATGAATACCTGGTTTGTGATCTGATCCTTTCAATTCCGCTCTTGAGTATGCAGCTAGGTCGAGTTGATGACCACGATACAATATACGATCTGAAGAGGATGAGTGACCAAACACGATATCAATAGCGTAGATATTCACCTGTCCATGCTGGAATTCGCATCTTCTCACTAGAGTCGTAATTGTCGGTGCCAAGATCATAACGGTATGTCGGCCTGAATGTCAACGGCCCCTCCTCGTAACCGGCGAATACCGCACCGGTGTCAATGGCCAGTTTTAACTAGTCTATGTCAATATCCAGAGGCCATTATTGATTAAGGGACGAAATACCTGGTCTGCTGCTGTAAGCGGGTCAAGGTCGTCACTCTCAGCGAGCGATCTGACAGTCTGATTATCCAAGTCAATGCGGTAGTTAGTGTCTGCGAGCCACACAATATTACTACGCATAGTTCATACACGGTGAGCGTGGTCAACATGTTTCAAAAGGTGCTCACTCGTGACTGCTGATTGTTTTCCCTCTTTGAAAATGCAAATTATTGGTGATAGTCCTGTAGTCAGCATTCCGCTCTTCCATATTTGTATGACCCGCCGCAAGATGTGCCGTCACGAAACAAAAGTTGGTATCATGGTAATCCAAACGAATGCCAACAGCGCCTTTGTTCCCAGACATGCCACGGAGGCCAGTCTTGGAAGGATTGTCATAAATAAGATAGAAAGAACAGAAGTATCACAGTACATACCTTACGTGAAGTTCCTTCAACATTTCGTATGATTGCTGTCAACTCACTCTTAACGAGTACGAGGAGCGCTGTGCCGACTAGCTTTGATTCACGGCTTAGAGACTGCAACTAATTGGATAACAATAGGTTCACCTGTTCACTTCTTAAGAGAACATAAGATGACCTCTTATTTGGACGGCGATCAAAAGTGTCCAAAAGTTTCGTTTCCCAAACTCGCCTTCAAATAAAGTTGCAACATACTCGACATTGAACAGAATATAATCTCACCGTTTTTCGGGGTCAGTCTGAACGATCTGTTGCGCAGTCAGGGGTACAATCTCCTGGAACCCTAAAACGAACATGTCGGGTCTGGCGTACTTTTTAACCAAGAAAACTAGTAGGACCTTCCAAGTAACTTACTCATCGATGTCTTCCTAGTGGATCAGCAGATGTGTCATACACGTCTAGTAGTAGACTCACCCTGTCTGGGGAAGAGCCATGGGATTAGGGATTCTGATGGTGCCTTTAGAAAAGATGTTACGTTTTGTGAGGAGAAATGATAGAATTGTTTATATATACCCTTCCGTTCAGGTTCCATGTTCCAACCATGATGGTACATTGTTTTGTTGTAGAATATTCAGATAACCTGCTAAAACGTTAGGGCCACGGCAAAATGAAATTTAGATAAGAACCTTTTCTCCAGTGCATTCCTTACAGAATCATGTATAGGATCAAAGATGGTAACAGGTCTTTGATTGCTTAAGTTCCCCTGCGAAACCGGCATCTTGTCAATGTACTGCAGAATTAGGGTAGGTCATACTGACAAGGAACATATCAATAGCAATTTGTTTGCCTTTGTCTTGAAAGTTGTTGATATATGCCCGAGAAACGCTCTTAGTTGCATCCGACAAAACACCTAAAATGAACGTGTCAATGATTATTTAATCATAGATATAACAGACACGAACCAGCTAGTGTCCGTTTACCGCTCCGGGTGTAGCTTGTGTTTAGAGCGCCTGTCCCTGCGTAGATTTTTGAAAGTGCATCGCCATTCTCGGCCCATAGTTCACGATGGTATGTCCATAGGGTGTTGGAATGTATCCATTCGCGTCGAACGAGAAGCAAATATTGATCTAGTGTAATACGGGAGAGGATATCTTGCACAAAGTTGGTTCTATCCAAACTGTACGATGTGTTCAGACATACTCGGGGTCCTATTTGGAATGAGATACACACCAATCCAGACAGTTAGTTCGGAAGACACCCTTTTGTTCAATAACAATCTCATCTGAGCTGGCATCACACATCGAGAATCCAAACTTATCCACATGGTTGACAATACTATCCATGCGCCTGATGAACAAGGTGACAAACAACATTAGTAACGGATGTACATGAACCAGATGAGAATCTCAAACCTCGATTCCCTGATCACACTATCATGGCCTCCAATTCGCACGCAGTTGTGGAAGTCTAAATGTGTGATACCGAGTTCATCTCCGAGTGCTTCACGAGCAATTTGGAGGTGTCGAGCATAAGCACTTGTTAAAGATGCTTCATTTTCTTTGGTACCGAGTAGATTAATTGCATGGATGGAGCCATACTCCTCCATTAATTGTAGGAAGTGCCTTTCAAAAGCTGGTTGTGATGCTTGGGGTCGAGTTATTTGAATTCTTTGTCCAAAGGTTTGCAGACCCTGTTGTTCCCAGAACACTGAAAGTAAAGCACTTTAATTATATACAAATCAACAAGCTAAGCAAACAACGTACATGGGACGCTCCCACGCACTTGTACATAACTCACACAATGCTGATCTGAGCTAAGCAGTGTCTCCGTCTAGTGACGAATTGTCATAAAAATGGACAAAGGATAGATAAGAGTTGCGCACCTCAACAAAGTTAGCACAATTGCCATCATCATCAACACCGCGTGTGTTGAACCGGGTACCCGCCCGTTTCCAGCCCAGTCGAGAGATCAAGGTGAGGGTGGTGATAGTTGGAGCCCCGTCAGTTGGGGGTGCAGGTAATGCCATAGTGAATACACCAACATAGCCTTGGATGGCTAGTACCTAGTCCAATGATCCATCAAAACTATGATAAGGAGGGAAAGAAAAGCACACACAATAAACTGACATCGATCTAGTTCATCCCTCTCCTGGGGTTCCAATCGTTCACGAAAGTCGAGCAGGCTACGAATAATATATTCATTCCAAACAAATCTCTCATCAAAGGTACCCACGTCCCTTGATGACGCGGGATCTCGGGAAAGTCGAACGGCCAATCTTGATGAGAGGTCCCATTGGGAATCTAGGGCGTAGTAAAACGAACCAGAGGATAAGATTTTGGTTAATGGAAGGCAGGGATGTTCGAATACGGTAGGTCCGGTGGGCTGTGCGTAGGTATCTCTAAAGGTTGTATTTTCTATTCCATCTGCGCTAAATAATGCATCGGAGTTGGAGTAGATATCATCCCATGTTGGAGAAGTAAGACTGTAGAAAGTCACTTCGTGTATGCGTGCAACAGATTCTAATCTTTCCCCTGACGGTCTTGTATTCCCAACTTCCGTAGCACTGGTCACAACAGCAAGGAACATATCTACAATATAAGCAAGTTTGCATTAGCACCAGACTGATCAACCAGTTTCTAGTCGAGTAAGGGATCCAAAGTACCATTTTCGACTGCAATAAGTCCCAAACATCCTTTAACAACTCTATTTGTCAATCTGACAAGATTGAGAAAGTCTATCTCTTCTTTTGGTAGAAACTCGACAACAGCTTGAGAGCGACTTTCGCCTGCACGGAATACGAGTGCTCGTTGAGGTCGCCCAGGTGATTCATCAGTAACAAGATATAGTGATCGTGGAGTATGGTTGAGATATAGATACATGTTTTATGATAGCCTGCAGGAAACCGCCACAACGTCGGCCCTGTCCAGTGTCCGAAGTGGAGCTGCATTATTCAAATCTATTGTTTGGCACTATGCTCTGATGGTAACAACAATTAAGAGAACAAGCCGTACTACTGTCAGTTCTTGGAACGAATCACACATACTCAAAACACATGCCCAAAAAATTCAAATTAACAAAACAAAGCTGTTCGTTATGTAGCACTATCATCATCCGCATTAAACACGGCTGGTCCTGTCGATCTCCTTATGCTAAGCCCCAACCCAGCACTATCACCTGTAGCTCTCCTTTGTGCTTGCAGAGGCCTTCGAGCCGGAACAGCGCCAAGTTTAAAATTTGTATTGGGTGATAGATGCAGATCCACCTCTTGCACTCGAGGTCCCGGAGAACGCGGTGGGGCCGGGAAACGTGCAAGGGACGGTGAGGGAAGAGTATGGTGTACTTGGGGTAAAGGTGAGCGAAGAGGAGCAGGGGAACGCGGAGCGATTATCCCTTCCGAGGTGTCTCTCCTTGATCGTAAGCCTGGAACACTTTTGAATGAGAAAAAGGAAAATATGGATCTAAATAGCGAGACGCGAGTATTTTGTAGTGTGGGTGTCATAGAGCTTGGGGAGTCTGGTTCTGCTGTAATATCGCCATCACATCAAAATGGAACTAATATGAAGAGAGAATTACTTACTAGATGATACAGGAAGGGCATTGTCGTTCGCGCTAAGGCTTAGAAATAGAAACAGAGGTGCGAACCATACACATATGCCAAAAAATGCTGCAATTTCTGTGAAGCCGTGTACTTGTGGAATTGGTTCACGATATGATCTAATCTGTCTCGCCTCATTCGACTTTCGAGCAAAATAGAAGAACCAGATAAAATGATCCGCAACAACAAGAGTGCATGACGCGAGGAAAGATGGAGAGGTAAGGGAAATGGTAGGCCAAGTGGCGGAGAAATTCTGGAGGTACACGATATGACATGTTATAGAGAACACAGTTTGCAGTAGTGGTAGCGAGTCTGTGAAGTAGAATACGATGTGAAGAAATATTATCGCCTGTACACTGTCAGCTTCTGGTATCCAAGAATGAGGAGAAGACCTACATATATGCTCCTTTGCCCGATCGCTTTCGCAACTTTCGAATATTCCTCAATGAGCTCAGAAACATATAGCAAACCGCTAGCTAGAATCCTCCATCGGCAAGGAACTTTCTATCACAAAATGGCACATACCTAGAGAAAGCGTAACGAAAGCAAAGGCAGCGAGAAGCGCAAAGTAGCTTTTTCGTAATTAAGCACCACGTCAGTCTCATAAAGAAAATTTGATGTAGAACACAACGCACCTAACATAATACAGTAAACCCATGAATATCCAGAAAACCTAACAGTGATCGAGGGGTTTATACTTTTGACCCGCCTTCTACGATAGACCAGAGAGAAGACCTATAGCAGAGAGCGTGGGTGTATACGACCAAGAACGTTACAAAGTAAAATCGTTGTCAGTCCGAAGAAGTTAACGACACCATGCAGGGACGTGTCTTCCTTTCCCGGCGAATCGGCGGAACGGAATTGGCATAATGAGGTTACATCACGTGATCTGAGATACCTGTGGTCAACGGGAATCTCGTCCACTGCTTTTAGTATCACTCCTTCATCCTATAATCATGAGCAACCTCGAGAGTGAGAGACTCCAAGTCCTTCATATACAAACTAGCAAACTGATATACTACAGAAACTCTGTTTCAGCTCAAGGTACACCTGATATAGCATTCACCACCTAACTCCAATCACTGACTCTGACCTTGAATCCACAGTTCACTGCAAAGACTTTAAGTCGTCAAGCAAAGAAAGCACAAAAAGACGAAACAACAGAGAAGACACGGGTCAAAAAGGTTTCCTCTCACGTACAGATTGACATTGACGTCAACTTATCGATGTAAATATAGGCATTGCAACAAGGTAACAACGACGGTGCCCGGATATACGCTGCGAGTGCTATTCGTAAGAAGAGTGAAGCTCTGAATCTGCTACGACTTTCTAGCCGGATCGATGCGGTAGCAAGTCGAGTCGAGACAGCTGTGACTATGAAGCAGTTGACTGGGAATATGACTTCCGTGGTTAGAGGAATGGATAAGGCGATGGAGAGTATGAATATGGAGAGGGTGATTTTGCATCGTTTTCTTTACACTAGGGTCGAATCATCAACTCATGACATCATCCCAGATATCGATGGTAATGGACAAATTCGAAACCCAATTCACAGATCTGGACGTCCAGACGGGATATATGGAAGATGCAATGTCCGCGACTACAGCAATCTCAACCCCACAAGATCAGGTTGACCAACTACTACGACAAACTGCGGAGGAGGCGAACATTGAGTTGCAACATGATCTTGCTGCGAAGGATCTTGCTGCTGTTCCTGATTTGAGTGCGAAAGAGAAGATTGGGGAGGAGGATGATAAACTCGCGGAGCGATTGAGGGCATTAAGGCCTGCAACGTAGCAGAGCGTGTGTACCGTCACTGTTGTATGTATAGGGTAACGATTTTTTGTGTGGTAATTTTGTAATACCTTTTCCCTTCAGATTTTCTCATAATAGAACAATGGGCACACAACATTTTATCAAAATCATTATGGAATTCTATCGAACAGCATGTGTAACCAAGTAAAGGACATACAAGCAAAAACGTAGATGCGTGCGTGAAGAGACATTGAACAGTGACAGTGACATAGCAAAGGCGTAATACAAGACAGAAAGAGGCGTAGATGTTATCACATTAGAATTGACATAAAGGGTTGTAAGTGATATGACGAAACACCGGGAATCGTCCTAGTGCATGAAGCATGATGTATCCCCATAATCAGAAACAAAACGAGGACGGAGTTATTGATCTGAAAGAAACAGTAAAATCTCCAAGAAAAAAGAAAAATTTAGACGGAATAAAACAAGAAGATCCGAATTGATATGGGAATACAACAGTGAATCCCCACATATCTCCAGGAATTTTTATAGGAAACCGCGGCGAAACAAAGCGAATAAAAGGATATATGAGTTGTGGATGCCAAAATTTTGTAAAATAAAAGTGTAGAACGTAACACAGGAAACCCGGCTGAGAACAGAAAAAGAGTAGAGATCTAAATGTGACAATAGATATGAACAAAACCAAGATAGGATGAAATTAGAGATCCTAGGGTAGAATGGAATACATGGGAATTGAAATTGGAGAGAGTGGCTGCGAAGACCAAAGAGGCTTGACAGCCAATTCACGAAAGCCGGAAGAAAGGGTAAGAAGACTCTTGATCTTCAAGAATCAAGCATTCTGCAGAACGACTTTTACAAACTTATCCAACAACTGCCGACGACGGTCTTCTCCCAATTGTGGTGCCGAATTCAACAATGTCTCGACACGTGCGACAATTCCTGTCGGCCCGTCAAATGGGATCTCGTGAGCGTCAAATTGATGTACGTCTGTAGTAGTGATGATATGTCAGTTATAGGAGCAGAATAGATTGGGGGAAAGCCCGGAGACTTTGGTCACAAAAGACAAAACAGAAGAGCAGTTGAAAGGTGGAATGGAAAGAACCCAGTGATTGGGCGATTAAGCTTTCATATGGAGATTAGCGGTGCATAAAAGCAGTACGATATGGCGCATGAGGCTCCATGATTTCGGACATTGTGGGTATGGAAGAGTGCAAGAAACAAAAAAAATGATCACATACACTTCTTAAACGCCGCGTACCCTCTCTCGTCAAGCGCCTTCCGGAGGCTATCAGCAATCTCTCTGCCAACTTTTGAGCGGTCCCGTTGTCTATCCTTCTCATCATCATCGTCCCACCACTCTCCTTTCCTCACACCATTTGATCCACCACCCCGCCTATCTCTTGAATCCACTACAGTCTCCCTGCCCCTAGCACTTGAGGCAGATCTACCTCCTTTTGATCCTGCACTTCCTTTCGAACCAGCACTCACTGTCCTACTGAAGAAAGTTGCAGATGGTAGTAGCGCCTCCTCTGGTACATAACTTGGCGCCCAAGCAAGTCCGAGACCTAGGTCCAGTGATCGGCCTTTTGCTTTAGAGCGGTTACCACCACCCCCATGGGTATTTGCGGGTAATGGTACCGGTACAGGCGCGCGATCTCCTCGTGTGACACCACGCCGACCCATACGTTCTCGCTCTTCGCGCAAGCGATCCATTTCCCTTGCAGCCGCATGTGAACTACCCCCTGTGCTTGCTGTGCTACGCGTTGGTGACGGGACAGGTGGCTCGAAATCGAATAGTCCGTGGCGTTCTGTACCACGAAGGAACATCCCACGACGTGAATAGCTTGTAGCAGCTGTACCGCCCGTGGAGGTTGACGCGCCCGCGTTGTCCGAAGGTGTAGTGCGCTGTGACGTGCCCGGGCGTTCCTTGTCCTTGCTATCTTTATCCGCACTCTTATCTCTAACGCCTCTATATCTATCTCTTTCCCTTTCTTTCCCTCGTCTATAAGTCGGTTCCCGGTTTTTGATGGTATCCTCTCTCTCCTTTGCACGCTTCAAAGACACATCCCTCTGCAAGGTCCCGACACCCGCCAAGCCCGGACCCCACGTACTCTCCCTCTCTTTTTCTCTTGCTCCATCGCGATAATTACTATCCCCGCTCTTACTCCACGCGCTCCCACTGCCTGCTGTACCACCACTCCCACTTCGTTGGATAATGCTTGCAGTCCAGCCTGGTCGTTCAAAATCAAAGCTACCATGCTTCGTGGACCGTGAACGACTAGCCATTTTCATCAAACCGGTGCGTGTATGCAGATGTGGTGCATCATCACAAGGTGCTTTCAAGCTACCCTTTCGCCAGAGTTTCGAGCTCTTGTCTTTCTCCTTTTCCTGTCTACGTACCTTTTCGCTATCTTTTCCCTCTAATGTGGAATTGGTATGGTGTTCAACAGAGATTCGCCCTTCCTCACTGACGACACCCATACGTTGTGTGTGATATCGGTATCCTGTGTCAAGTGAGCCAGTCATGAGACCATGGCCTGTATGTGAGGGACTCTTGATTGGTGTTGCAGGTGTATGAGTAATTTGGGGTAAAGGAGAAGCATCCTTGCGTTGGGCGGAAGGTGTGCGACGCAAGGGTGCAGAAACATCTGGCATAGGATCATTGGGCTTTTGTCCAAAAAAGCGTGGTATGCGGAGTGAAGATGCGGTTGTTGCAGTGGAGGTGCTTGCGTAGGTTGTAGTGGAATTAGCTGTGCTTGAGCTCGTGTTGGATGTTTTTGGGCGTGTGATCGGGGTAGGGCTGTGAGGACGGGAAAGGGGACGACTATGCGGAGAGAAGGACTTGCGTGGTCTGGGTGTTGGGTCGTCATCCGGAGTTGATCCGAGGGTAGGTAGAGGGGGGACATCAATGGAGGGGCGAGGGCTATTTGGACGGGACCGAGAGCGAGAGCGGGAAGGAGAAATGCGATAAGACAGAGGAAGAGTGAAGAGATTATGGAGGCGTGAACGGGTATTTGACTGTTTCGGAGTGGGAGAAGATTCTGGTACAATTGAATTGTGACGTCGTGCTTTCGGAGTACCAGGGGTTATAGTGGTACTGGTATTAGTCGTTGTGGATGACAGAGGTCTTGACTGTATGCGTGAAGGAGGTTTTGTGCCGGTTGAAGGTTTAGAGGACGAGTCGTTATTTGATCTTGAACGAGAGCGAGAGCGAGTAAGAAATCTGTAGAACTGAAAAGAAGAATTAGACAAAGGTTGAACGTTGAGACGGAGTAATGAAAACTGACAGGGTTCTCAGAGATTGATTTTCTGGATGGACGCTCGTCTTGAAAGACCATGTCAGTTGGTGAGAGAAAGACGGAAGGAAGTGGGGGACGACGTGATGAACGACGGAACTGAATAAGGAGTTAGTTGTTTGTAACGACGATGAGAAAGATATTCACAGAGAAAGACAGACTATGAAAGACAGGTTGACGGGAGCTAGCTGTGTTTGTCGACGGAGAAGTTGGTCGAGAGGAAGACATGCTGACAAATCAATGGCTCTTCTCTCATTACTGCTATCACGTTCTCCCTTATCACTGTCCTTGTCATCAGCAGCTCGTAGCTTTGCTACAAAACCTCTCTTTCCCTGTGTCGACGCTCACGCTCATAGACAGTCTCGTATTCTTGCTTCTCATGATGATTCAGGTCCTGAGCCTCCCTATGCTCGTCCAAACCCGACATCTTACTCACTGTACCACCACCCTCTCCCACTTCATCTGACTTACTCTAAACTCCCCCTCCCAAGCTTCAATATCGCTTACGAAACCTGGGGCTCACTCAACAAAGATCGCGACAACGCTATCCTCCTTCATACCGGTCTCTCGGCTTCATCTCATGCTGCTGCGACTCCTGCAAACCCTGCAAAGGGTTGGTGGGACGACTTTATCGGTCCGGGGAAAGCTCTTGATACAGACCGCTACTTTGTCATCTGCACAAACGTTCTTGCTGGTTGTTATGGCTCTACTGGTCCTTCATCTTTGGATCCCACTACTGGTAAACCCTGGGCTACTCGCTTTCCAATCCTCTCTATCTTCGACATGGTCCGCGCTCAGTTTCACCTCCTCGATCACCTCGGAATTCATAAACTATACGCGAGCGTCGGCTCTTCTATGGGTGCAATGCAAAGTCTCGCCGCAGCCTGGCTACATCCCGATCGCGTCTCTAAATTAGTGTCTATAAGTGGAACAGCTCGCAGCACTCCTTCTAGCGTTGCAATGCGCTTTGCTCAGCGCAGTGGTATGTCTTTCTAATCTTTTTTACCCTTCCCCGCACTAATTATAGATTTCCTTTTCGAGTCCTTATGGCAGATCCGAACTGGAATAACGGCTTTTACTACAATTCCCTACCCCCACACACAGGAATGAAGCTTGCTAGGCGCACGTCTCCTTCTGCTTTCGATACATTCTTCTAATTTCGTAATCATAGAAATTGCCACAATAACTTATCGTTCCGGTCCAGAATGGGATCAACGCTTCGGACGTCAGATACGTTCTTTATCAGAAAGTGACTCTCTTGTTCCGAACTCCTCGCGTCAGCCTGCCCTATGTCCCGACTTTCTCATCGAGACGTACCTCGATCATCAGGTTACTTCATTTATTCTTTTAATGCCTTGATGCTTACTGATAAATTACAGGGTGAACAATTCTGTCTCAAATATGACGCAAACTCACTTATCTACGTCTCCAAAGCCATGGATCTCTTCGACATGACCCTTCCTGCACTTCAGGCGCTTGGTCTTACTTCATCAGTTCCGGACCCAGACGAAACAACACCGCTGCCCTCGTCTTCTTTCCAATTCCAGTCACATAAGACTTCTCATTCAAAATCACATCCTCCACCACTCAACCCTCCCCCTCATTTGACGGCGCTTGCGCAAGGTTTACGTCCGCTCGCCAATACACCTACACTAGTCTTGGGTGTACAAAGTGACATATTGTTTACCGTTGAGCAACAACGTGAAGTTGCGGATGCGCTCCGTATGGCAGGTAATAATCGCGTGAGCTATTATGAACTTGGGGGTGTATGGGGGCATGATACATTTTTGTGAGTACCACCATTGTATTGTTTAATCTATAGTGCTGATATAATGATAATAGAATTGACGTGCAGAATGTGGGTGGTGCGATACGAGGCTTTTTGTCGTAGAAATGAAAGTACACTTGTATATATTCCACAACCAATATAGAAACTGTAGCTTGATGTGTTTGAACCAGATACGGACCGTGGTGTTGTGTCATCCAAGCTTCCGGGACAAGTACAAATATCACAATGAACTCGTTTGACAGAAACATATGCTTATACCGGCTTCCTGATGCGACCGCGGGCTGAGTCAATTTTTTTTACGTCTTCGGGCCCCTATACTACGTTCCCTAGATTCAAGGCCCCTTGAGTCTCCATGTCCTCATGTCGCATACGCGTCTGGAAGTAGCTGCTCGTCTTCCCAAATCAGCTCCTTATTTTCACATCATTGGCTCTTTTCCCCATAAGCTGGACTCATGGGATAGCACTCAAATTGTACAGTATTCTCTGGTTATCGGATATCACAAATCGGGTAGTGCGCACTTCAAATGGAGATAACACGTAACAATCCAGTGAATCTTGCCTCTAAATAGAAAAGAAATATTGGCGTCTCATTAACTTATCTTGTGTCTGCCCGTGAACTTGGCCAGAAGCTTCAATCACCCCCTCCTGAGAGTTTCCACACGGATTTTGTCATTACTTTGTCATTATTGCTGGCGTCATAAATCCGACACCCCAAAGACCATCTGTCTGGTTTCCCATGGTATGTAAATATATGTTCTTTAACTTCTTCTGAATACTTTGGTCCATCCCCAGGAACATGATTACATTCTTATTCAAGTGCATATCCGTCTACGCTGTGTCGTGGTGTGTCTGGCGCATTGTACGCCAGTATTTTGTTAAATCGCCTCTTTATAATATCCCTGGCCCTCCGCCGGAATCTTTCTGGAAAGGTAATGTACCTTAGCTTGCACAGACCAGGAATCAATGCTCAAACTACCTGGTGGTCACTGGTAACAGGAAATTTTGATGCTTTCTTCGGCTTGGACGGGTGGGATTATCATAAGATACTCGCACAAAAATGTGAGTTGGATTTATGTGCTCAGCTGTTGGTATACGCTAAGCCTCGATCACAGACGGAAATGTTTGTCGGATCATAGGTTTCTTTGGTGTATGTCTTTTGTAGTATAACGTTCCCCCACTAAAAATTTGGTTCAGAAACCTCATTTATGCATTTCGGATCCAAAGGCTTTGCACCACATCATTGTAAAGGTGGGTCGGTTGTTAAACATGGGCTCTTGAAAGGATGAATAATTAAACGTCAATAGGACCAGAACATTTATGATGAAACGGACGAATTCTTTGCGTAAATAGTCATTGCTTCAATCATGGAAGTAGTGGGAACTCAACATGAACTGTCAGGATAAATGAACTTATTTTCGGTGGAGGTTTACTCTCGACATTTGGTGGGCCAATAACACAAAGCCGTACCCCCGACTGATTTGGCTATGCAGGCGACTCACATCGGAGACAGCGTAAGATGCTGAACCCTGTCTTTTCAATCGCACACATGAGAAGAATGAGTAAGTTCTTGTTTCTGCCGTTTTGTTGCTACTATTAATATAAATCTGGTAGTTCCTGTATTCTGGCAAGTAACCAATAAAGTGCGTTAAGGGTCTGACAAGAACCAGAGAACACAACGCACTCATGCACTCACGCACCATAGCTGCAGATGACTTTTGCCCATAAAGTTGAAGACGGACCGCAAGAGGTATCGTAACATGAGCTTTGAGTGAAATTTACGTCATAATATTTCCCCCCCAAAGGTCGACATCCTTCACTGGATGACTAGGACAGCGCTTGAACTCATCGGACAAAGCGGATTCGGTTATTCCTTCGATAAGTTGACAACTGATGACCCGGAACATCCATTCAGCTCATCAATAAAAATGCTCATGTGAGTCCTTGTCCCAACAGTAGCTATGAATCTTGTATTCAATCATACAAGCCCTATGTTCTTCAAACTCTTCATCTTCCAGGCAATAGTTCCAGTCACTTCGAGAATCGGGACACCTCGTTTCCGCCGATTTATAGTGGATCATCTTCCGTGGAAAGAACTCCATCAGATGAGGGATATTGTAGATGTTCTTACCAACACTTCAATTGAGATTGTTGAATCCAAACGGCGGGCGTTGAAAGAAGGGGACGAAGCTGTCTCGAAGCAAATAGGGCAGGGGAAAGACATAATTAGTATCCTTCGTATGTTATTTCCTAGTCATGTCTTGTCTTTTTGTAGCTGATACTTTGTTCCGTTAGTTAAAACTAATATGGAAGCCGCAGAAGAGGATCGTTTGTCGGAGGATGAGATCCTTGGACAGATATCGTAAGAATATATGAGTACTCAGAGCGAAAATTTATCTGAATCGAGCTAACAAGCACATTTTCGTTTGCTGCAATGGATACTACCTCTTCGGCTCTCGCACGTATCCTACATCTACTAGCCCACCACACCGAAGTACAAGAAAGACTTCGTGAAGAAATTTTAGAAACGCGCAAGAAGCATGGTAATGAAATTGGTTATGACGAGCTCGTCTCTATGCCTTACTTGGATGCTGTTTGTAGAGAAACTTTGAGACTGTAAGTGACCTGATGGTATAATAAGCTACCATCTGATACGGCTTTACTTTAGATATCCTCCAGTAGTCATGGTGAGGCGTGTGTATGTATTCATAACTTGCACATTGGACTCTCGCTGTCAGAAATTTAATGTTGCTAAATAGAGCCCGTCAAGGTGTTCTTATGCCCCTCTCTACTCCCATCAAAGGCGTTGATGGGCGCGAAGTACCTGAAATTTTCGTCCCAAAGAACACATCAATCATTGTGTCAATTCTAAGTGCAAATCGCAGCACGGAGATATGGGGGGCTGATTCATACGAGTGGAAGCCGGAAAGGTGGCTTGATCCCTTGCCGGATACCGTTTCCGAAGCCCATATGCCTGGGATATATTCTCACCTGTGGGTCTTGAACCTTGTTACTTGTCCTCATGTCAGATGTTGATAAATCTTTTTTGTAATAGGATGACGTTTTTAGGAGGCGGCAGGGCATGCATGTACGTTCATCTCTATGTCGTGCAGGAATGTTGCTCAAGTCCCATTATGAAAAACAGAGGTTTCAAGTTCTCTCAGCTTGAAATGAGTAAGTTCCTAATCAATTGTTAACGGTATCACCTTTAAACCACCCACTTTTTCAGAGGTCGTCTTAGCCACCCTGCTTGGATCCTTCCGAGTGTCTCCTTCTGAGAAGAACGTCAAATGGAATATGACTGGGATTGCGAGTCCGGTTCTGCGCGACAACAAAGATCTACGTCCACAATTACCAATGGTAATTAGCGCGATCTAAGCTGGTGTCAATGGAATACTAGCAAAATCCTAGATACAAAGGATAAATTGTAATTCCGTATGACACATTACGATCTACGGATTTGGGGTGCGTGGAGGGATGTCACATTCTTAGGAATGCTGTTGTCATTTTGTTCACTTTGTTTTATCTCGATTCAATGATATATAAAGCGTTTCAATCCTTCGGACCGAAAAGGATGATCTTAAGGTTTTCATATTGTTCAAAGATAGTGTATTGTGATGTGCGTCCTCATGTCATACAATATCAAGTAATAGAGTACGACAAAAAGAAACTTGGGACATACATGGTCGTGGTATGCGATAGATAGAAGCCATGCGCCGCTGATGGAACAAGTTGATGCACAGCAGTCGCTGATCATGAGAAACAGCCGCGGTGATACAAAATCATAACGGTCACGGTTGCTGAAAGCTTCTTAACATAACAACTACAAACTACGAACTATTGATGATCATGAACATCTCCATCATGCTATTTCTTCTTATTTATACATTGATCATAGCCTCCGTTCGATTTCTGAGCGCTGAATAGGTCAGTCCATATCTGCACTACGGCATCGCCGCCGTCATACTTAATTATGATGCATGCACTATCAATATGCTGAACAATGTGCCGTCGCATAAGTCTTTAAGCTTTTGGGGTAACCCCCTTCATTGCTATCTGGAGAACTTTGTTCTTCCCGCACCACTGGCTCGCACACAGGTCACCTGAACTACAAGAATAGTTTTTCAATAGCATACGCATCAAGTCTGAAGATCCAACAATGTGAATTCTCTCATCGGGTACTTTCAGTGCCCCGGTTGTTCACTCCAAATCGAGGACATGGTAAGAATTCTGGTTCTGCAATGAATCTGGCAACAGCCCCACAACTGAGAAAAGATGTTGATGTTTTGGTGCCTGTCACAGATTTAGCTATCCTAAATCCATTCGCGAAACAAGACAAGATGCAGAAGGTTCAATGATTTTCCTGTGAGTTTACACACACTTTGTCATTTCTCTGGTACTTATCTGCTAGTTTCTTTATGAATCTCGGGATTTCTTTCTCCCGTGGTGTGTGTTGTTTGATAATATACATTGTCTCAAACTAATCTGCTGTAGTCCGTTCTCAAGGCAATGATTACATTCCTGCTACTCAAATGCCTATCAATCTATGTGGTGTCTTGGTGTGCTTGGCGCATTGTGCGCCAGTATGTCGTCAAGTCGCCTCTTGATAATGTCCCCGGCCCTCCATCGGAGTCACTTCTGAAGGGTAATGTCAATTCACCTGTACAAACATACTAGACCACTCACTATTAACAGGAAACTTTGGCAATATATTCAACTTGAATGGCTGGGCTTACCATAAGATGCTGGCACAAAAATGTAAGCAAAATAATATGCTTGACTATCATGTACTCAAAATTATGATGAATCACAGACGGAAATGTTTGTCGCTTCAGAGGCTTCCTTGGTGTTCGTCTCCTGTTGCATGTCAGAGGCTGTGAAAAATTCCCCTAATTCATTGACTAGAAATCTCATCTGTACGTCTTTGATCCCAAGGCGTTACATCACATCATCGTGAAGGTGAGTTAGCTAGCATATGAGCCTTCTTAAATGACAAATTCCATGTTATTAGGACCAAAATATTTATGACGAAACGGACCAGTTTTTTGCGTGAATATCCTCTTTCTATAGTGATAACACCAATCAGAACTTATTACAAACCATCAGGATAAACCAAATTGTCTTCGGAGGTGGTTTGTTATCAACATTCGGTGAGTTCGTTACAAATTGCATGTATTCTTATTTCACTTTGTTTGCAGGCAACACACACAGAAGGCAACGTAAGATGTTGAACCCCGTATTTTCCATTGTCCACATGCGAAAAATGAGTAAGTTTGTGTCTCTTCCAATCTAATTGTTGACTAAAGGTTACTGTGGCAGTTCCCATTTTCTGGCAAGTAACCAACAAGGTATGTAAACAATGCCATAAGGATTAGTAGATAAAGCTCATCCAGATGTCATAGCTGCACATGACGCTTGTCAGTAAAGTCGAGAAAGGCTCGCAAGAAATTGACGTTCTTCATTGGATGACCAGGACAGCGCTTGAGCTCATTGGGCAGAGCGGTTTTGGCTACTCTTTCGACACTTTGACATCTAATGCTCCTGAACATCCTTTCAGCTCTTCGATCAAAATGCTCATGTAAGTCACTGTACTGTTAGTCGTTTGCATACCTCGCTCATGTGGATATCCAAGTCCAACGTTTTTCAAACTTTTTATGTACCAGTGGGTGATGCCTACTGCATCAAAAATTGGAACGCCGCGTTTCCGTCGATTTGTTGTGGATCACTTGCCGTGGAAGGATCTTCATCAGATGCGGGACATAGTGGACACTCTTCATAAAACCTCCACTGAGATTATTGAATCCAAACGAAAGGCGCTGGAGGAAGGTGATGAAGCTGTTTTGAAACAGGTTGGGCAAGGAAATGATATAATTAGTATTCTTCGTATGTTTCCTTCGATCCATATATTCCCCTTTTGTAGTTGATGCTCTATTATATCAGTTAAAACCAATTTGGAAGCCTCAGAAGAGGATCAGCTTTCAGAGGATGAGATCCTTGGTCAAATTTCGTAGGTTTTTATCATGATTTCGGTTAGGAGATTAATCACAAGTGGGCTTATCTAGGACTTTTTCGTTTGCGGCAATGGATACTACCTCCTCAGCGCTGGCACGCATCCTACACTTACTAGCTAGTCATCCCAAAGTTCAAGAAAAGCTTCGTGAGGAAATTTTGGAGACTCAGAAGATGCACGGAAATGAGATTAGTTATGACGAGCTTGTTTCGATGCCTTACTTGGATGCCGTATGTCGAGAAACTTTGAGACTGTCAGTGTATTACGGAATATCAAGCCTTTATGTAATATTCATTCAGTTCAATCCAGGTACCCTCCCGCACCGACAGTGAGACGGGTGTATGTATCCACAGTTCATCAGTTACCCTTGTTACTAACTCTTTCTGACTAGAGCTCGTCAAGATGCCATCCTGCCCCTTTCTACGCCGATCAAAGGTGTCAATGGGCGAGAGCTACGCGAAATATTTGTCCCAAAGAACACACTTATCGTTGTATCTATCCTCAACGCCAATCGCAACCCTGACATATGGGGATCTGATTCACACGAGTGGAAACCAGAAAGGTGGCTCAGTCCTCTCCCGGAGACGGTTTCCGAGGCCCATATGCCTGGGATATATTCTCACCTGTTTGTTCTGAATTATGTTTGTTGGCTGTTGGTTAATATCCCTTGATTAGCATGACATTCCTAGGAGGTGGTAGAGCATGCATGTACGATTCAACCCTTTTGGGTGGAGAAGTTTTGCTGAAGTTTTATTTGTCATAACAGCGGCTTTAAGTTCTCTCAACTTGAAATGAGTAAGCCGCTAATTACATTCAGTGTGGACACTTTTTCTGATTATCTAACCTACAGAGGTTGTGTTGGTTACTCTGCTTGGATCTTTCCGACTCTCTCCTTCCGAGAAGAATATCAAGTGGAATATGACTGGGATTGCAAGTCCGGTTCTGCACAACAACAAAGACCTACGTCCTCAATTGCCAATGGTAATTAGTGCGATCTGAGTGGATCAGGGGATCTCTACGTATCACCATAAAGCGAATCTATACGACTGCATATGTACGGACAATGTTTTCTTTCAGTATAGAAGCAAATTCATTATAAAGGCACCCGAAACAGTTTCATTTGAATCCCATGAAGCAGTGATTTCTTTCCTTTTACAGAAACCTCTAGGCTTACTCTACTGGCTGAGTCAATTATGATCATATCAGAATCTGTATGCGATCAATCGGAACTTCCAACAAATGCAGTAAACCCGGATGCACAGTGTGTACTTTAGTGATCTACACATCTGAACAGCTTCCGTTCTGCAAAACTCGGTCTGAACTATCATCAATTAAGTCGTCACCTGAACTGATTAACGGCAACTTTCCTCCGGCGTCCTGTTGTAATTTCCAAAGTGGGAAATTTTGGCATTCATATCGTATCTAGGACACATACACGGCTAACAGAAGAAAACTCCTTATATCCTTCATTGTTCTTCCCAATCGTTCGCATCTCTACATTTCATTCTGCTTAGGCGCCATCAACAATTCAGAAGTTCAAGTGGAGACTCTTGGAAGTTCGTTCTACCTTCCGCATGGGTAAACAAATTTTTGCTATATAGTCCTGCATGTCTTACCTTGGTCATATAGTCCTCAAGAATGATTGCGCTGCTACTCAAAGGTTTAATCCTCTATGTGGTCGCTCGGTGGAGTTGGCGTATTTTACGCAATTACATTGTCGGATCACCACTCGATAAAATTCCCGGACCTCCGCCTGAATCCTTGCTGATAGGAAATATGGGTTCGTTCTTTGACATAGATGGCTGGGACTACCACAAGATGCTTGCGGAAAAATGTTGGTACAATACTTGAATCAGGGCGTGTTACTTTTAATAAATGTGCGCACAGATGGCAACGCTCTTCGTATCAAAGGCGTGTTCGGAGTAAGTTGTCTATTGTATGTAAACTCCTACCGACTGATTTTTGTCCAGCAATCACAGTTATGTATTTCTGATCCGAAGGCAATGCACCATGTTATCGTAAAGGTACGCTAAGTCCTTTGTCTCTCTCAACAATGGAATCTATTCTATTCTGACCCCATTTATTAGGATCAGAATGTTTTTGAAGAGACTGAGCATTTTACTGCGTAGGTGTATTCCTATCTAAGACAAAACCACTGAAAACTTATTATACGAAATAGGATGGTCAAGTCCATGTTTGGGATAAACTCGGTGCTCTCGACTTCTGGTGACACTTCATTTACTTTTCATACTTACAATCGGCTTACTTTCCTTAGGCGAACGGCATCGGAGACAACGCAAGATGCTTAATCCTGTCTTTTCTACTGCTCATATGCGCCAGATGGGTGAGCACTTCTCCACAAGCGCTCGATTATAGTTAATTGATTTTGTGAGAAGTCCCCATATTTTGGGAAGTGACAAATAAGGCACCGATTTGTCTCATTCATGATTTTAATGTGTTGAATGCTGCATAGTTGGAAACTACACTGTCGCAGACAGTACAACATGGCCCACAAGAGGTACCGTTATAAATGCCACATTGCCTATTTATGATCTCACCGCTGTAAAGATCGATATTCTCCGCTGGATGACTCGGACTGCTCTCGAGCTGATTGGTCAAAGCGGATTTGGCTTTTCATTTGATCCGCTGACCCCCAATGCTGTTGAGCACCCATTTAGCTCTTCGATCAAAATGTTTGTGTATGTAACCCTTCCTCCAACAAATGTCGATTATTCCATCTAAACATAAGTACTCTATTGCGTTCTTAAAAGTCCCACGCTTTCCAAGCTCATGTTTTTTATGTTAACAATTCTGCCTTTCGCTTCAAAAATTGGGACACCACGCTTCCGTCGATTTGTTGTAAATGCTTTACCATGGAAGGATCTACACGACATGCGGGATATAGCAGACACGCTTTATAACACCTCTGTTGAAATTTTTGAATCCAAGAAGAAGGCTCTGAAAGAAGGAGACGAAATTGTTGTGAAGCAGATCGGACAAGGAAAAGATATAATAAGCATCCTTCGTGAGTAATTCTGGTCTTAACACAGGAAAATCTATGCTGATTTTCCTTTTGTACAGTCAAAGCAAATATGGAAGCGTCGGAAGGGGACCGCCTATCAGAGGATGAGATGTTATCTCAAATATCGTGAGGCCTTTCTTGTACATTGATATGGTACACATTTGACTGATCGAGATACTGTAGAGTTTTCTCTTTTGCCGCCATGGATACGACTTCCTCAGCTCTCGCTCGCATTCTGCATCTTCTTGGTACTCACCCAGATGTGCAAGACAAACTTCGTGATGAAATCTTGGAAAAGCGCAAGATACACGGAAATGAGATCGGATATGACGAGCTTGTCATGATGCCATACTTGGATGCCATTTGCAGGGAAACTATGAGATTGTTAGCATGTAATCACCAGATGCTGAGATATTTTTCGCTAACTTTCGATCTCAGGTACCCCCCTGTCTCGATGGTACGACGGATGTAGGTGTCAATCATCCACAGACTTGTCATTTAGTTAATGAGATCCGTTCCCAATATACAGTGCTCGTCAAGACATATCCTTACCACTTTCCACGCCGATCAAGAATACTGATGGGGAAGAAATGAATGAAATATTCGTTCCCAAAAATACACTGATTCATGTGTCAATCCTGAATTCCAACCGCAATCCAGAAATATGGGGACCGGACTCATGTGAATGGAAGCCAGAACGGTGGCTCAATCCCCTTCCAGACACGGTCGCTGAAGCGCACATACCTGGGATATACTCCCACCTGTAAGTACAATTCTGTTCCTGGATTCGCATTTCACTAATCTGTCCTGGATAGCATGACATTCCTTGGAGGCGGAAGAGCATGCATGTACGTATAATAATGTCTACTGATAGGATTTATATACTGAGGGTAATATGATAGCGGCTTCAAGTTTTCTCAGCTTGAAATGAGTAAGTTGTTGTTATTAATGTCATGCCATCACTGTTATTGATATTCGGAATCAGAGGTTGTCCTTGCTGCTTTGATTGGGTCAATCAAATTTTCTCCTTCTACTAGCTTCAACATCAAATGGAATATGGCTGAAATAGTAGGACCCGTAACAGTGAAAGAAGACAAGACGGATCTCCGACAACAATTACCAATGGTGGTTACTGCAGTGTAAGACTATTTCTCGTCTTACCACGAGATCTTTTTGTAATATGTAAGGTATAACATATGTATGTACTTCATTTTTCGTTTGTTTCTTAATGCCACTTGCTGTTTCCTTGATGAACTAATAAATGGGGGCATTGGCAATGGAATGCCAGAGCTGCTTCAATCGAGGTCAAAATCTGCAGGCTAGATTCTGAACAAAGGAGCAACAATTTTACAAAATAGACTTCTGTAACCGGTGATGTAAAGTAACCACCTGCATATACCCAATAATATCGGGCAATGGGATTCAAGAATACCCACAGAGCCCCTGAAGCAAATTTGTGCTAACATTACCACTCCATCAGCTCACAAACCATCACACGGTTGTTCATATCCTGAATTCCAAGCCGCAATTCAGAAAAAATTTGAGGACCAGACCAGTGACATGAATGGAAACTAGAACTGTGACTTAATTCCCCTGGTAGATACAGCCGTATGGTTCCTTCAGCATACATGCTTGGGATATATTGGATACACATCTGCTTGTTCAGGTTTGCTGGTTTTCATGTTCGCTGTTTGCTGACTTCCTTCGAATAGCATGAGATTTGTGGAAGGCAGAAGAGCGTTCAGCTACTAGATATTGCCCATTATTCTTGCTGCTTTGGTTGGGTCATCCAATTTTCTAGCGCTGATATTGAATGGGGCCGTAACAGTTACGGAGGTGGATATGCAGAGTGCTTTACTTCACCTGTTCCATTGTTCAGTATCTAGCCTGCAGATAATGAAGCAACTCGGGCATTCCATTGCCAGTTTCCCATTTTGGGTTGTTAGAGCGGTCCAAGAGAACGACAAGTGACATTTACAGTTTGAGTAACAGCGAAGATGGAACACATACATATGCGGCTATCTTACAAAAAGGTTTCAGAATAAGACGAGAAACAGTGTTACACTGTACTGATCACCATTGGTAGCTGTGGTCGAAGATCCGTGTTATCTTCCTTCACTGTTACAGGTCCTACTATTTCAGTCATATTCCATTTGACTTTGAAGCTGGTAGAAGGATCTTGTGGGCCGTGTTGAACTATCTGGGATAGTGTGGCTTCCAGCTACGAGTAGTGAGTACATTATGACTATAATGAAACAAATCAA
This sequence comes from Floccularia luteovirens, assembly GCA_009739215.1. Lineage (NCBI taxonomy): Eukaryota > Fungi > Basidiomycota > Agaricomycetes > Agaricales > Squamanitaceae > Floccularia > Floccularia luteovirens. The sequence goes on from VSJF01000004.1 coordinate 904,169, forward strand.
TACCTTGTTTGTCACTCCCAAAAATTTAAGGACTTTTCTCCCAAAACAAATTAACCATCACTAAGTGCTTATGAAAAAAGTGCTCACCCATCTGGCGCATATGGGCAATAGAAAAAACGGGATTAAGCATCTTGCGTTGCCTTCGGTGCTGCTCGCCTAAGAAATATAATCCGGTCATCAGTATGAAATGAGTGATTACCAGCAGTCGCAAGCGGCGAGTTCATCCCAAACACGGACTTGACCGTGCTATAGCGCATAATAGGATTTCAGCAATTCCGTGTTAAATAGAAATGCACCCACGCAAGAAAGTGGTCAGTCTCTCCATAAAAATTTTGATCCTAGTCAATCAGGTCAGAGTACTTTCCATGAGAAAGACAAAAGACTTAGCGCACCTTTACGATAATGTGGTGCATTGCCTTCGGATCAGAGATACATAGCTGTGGTTGCTGGACAAAAATCAGTCGGTAGAGTTTATAGTCCAAACTGTAGATGGCTCACTCCAAGTATACCTTTGATACGAAAAGCACCGTCATATATATGCACGTTGATCAAAAGGAACAGACCACTGACTCAATCATTGTACCAACATTTTTCTGCAAGCATCTTTTGGTAGTCCCAGCCATCTACATTGATGAACGAACCCAAACTTCCTATCAGCAAGGACTCAGGCGGAGGCCCGGGGATTTTGTCTAGTGGTGACTCAACCATAAACTTGCGTAAAATGCGCCAACTCCACCAAGAGGCCACATAGAGAATTAAACCTTTGAGTAGTAGCACAATCATTCTTGAGAACTAATGACTAAAGGCAAGATATGCAGGAATATGTATCAAATTGTTATTACCCACGCCGAAGCTAGAACTTTCAAAGAATCCCAATCTTAGGTTCCATATTTGTTGAAATAGCGTAAAATCGCAAGAAAGTACGGCAAGCACAAATCCAGGAAGAACAACGAAACATATGGGGAATTTTTCTTTGTTGTGGAATGCCAAGATAGAAATTTCCGCTGTGAGAATGCAAACAAGAGGGATTTCTATTGAAAGTGACAGTTGACCAGTCCACTGGGTGATGGTGAATTGACAAATGTGAAATCGATGACAGTTCAGTTGTTCAGATTGGAACCCGGAGAAGTTGACACTTCCAATCAGGGAAACTGTTCAGGTCAATGAAATACATACTGCAATGGTTGGAACTTCCGATTAATCGCACTGCGCTACATTGCCTTGGTAGGTACAACCTGTGGGGCAAGCCAAGAATCAATGAGGTTCATATATAAAAGAAAGAGTAACGAGCGTGACAATTATTACTTAAATCAGATCTTCAACTACACTCGGATGACCTCATTCGGAATTGCTGCATTTAGAGTTGTCTGCAGTGACTTCAAACACTCACCATGAACCGTATATTTGGCACTTCAGCAAGTAAGAAACCAAAGCCCTCCCTCCAAGATGCAATTGCTTCAGTATGTGATTTCAGCCTGCCCCAACGAGATGACTCAATCAATGTGGCCAGACGGATGCCCGAGTTGCTTCAATCGAGGTTAAAATCCGCAAGCTAGATGGTGAGCTGGGGCGTTACAAAGAACAGATGAGCAAACTCCGTAATGGGCCAGGCAAGGTAACTAACTGCATGTATTCAATGCAATCGAGTGCCATTATATACCCTTTCAATAGGACGCCATCCAACAACGCGCACTACGTACTCTGAAGCAGAAGCGGATGTATGAGTCGCAACTTGCGCAGCTCACCCAACAGACATTCAACATGGAGTCTGCTGCACTCGCCACAGAGAACCTGCGTAATACTATGGCTACCGTAGATGCTATGCAAATAGCAAACAAGGAGATGCGTAAGCAGTATGGAAAGATTGATATTGACAAAATTGAGGTATGAATACTGTTCTCCAGAATGAGGAGAAACTTACGGGTCTATTTAGAATATACATTATGACATGGAGGACCTATTGGAACAAGCTAATGAGATACAGGAGTCGTTGGGACGCTCTTACGCTGTGCCAGATGAGATTGACGAGGCAGATTTAGAGGCGGGTATGTGTCGATTCTCTAGCCAAATTTCTCTTGTAACTAGCATACGTCACCGTAGAACTCGATGCATTGGCTCTAGAAGAGGAGGAAGAGGGTACATCATATCTCGCTGACTTGAACAGAGTTCCAGACTTTGTAGATGAAGCACCAGTCGAGCTGGGAGAGGTTTGTCTAATGTTGCTTCCTGTGTCTTCCCACTTTCTAATGTGATACCAATAGACCCCAGCAAAGCAAGAAGCTGTCAAGACTACAGGTTGATTAATATAGTCCCCGTAACTAGTAGAACTGTATGATTAGGCGATCTCAGAATGCTTAATTCTATAATCACATCACAGTTACATAGATAGTCTGTAGGTGATATTCATAACAATTGTATACTTTATCCATACCTCCGCCCTTCCGAATTGTCGGCGAACCAATCATCCGTTTTTCGGGACTCCTCGTGTGGTGAGATGTTCACAATAGTTGATTTACTTTGCGAATCTTCAAAAGTAGTTTAAATGTTGTGAACTCAGGCATCACATGCCCACTTACATGACTCTAGAGCCTCAAGTCCATTCTCTCGTCCGATACCACTTTCCTTCATTCCACCCCATGGAGAGCTTGGATCATTCCGGTGGTGTGTATTCACCCAACATAGTCCTGCCTCAATCCTAGCAGCGATGCGATGTGCTCGAGAAATGTCTGAAGTCCATATACCTGCCCCGAGACCGTATTTGCACGCATTTGCTAGCCGGACACCTTCCCCTTCGTCCTATAAACAAAACATAGTTGATTAACACAACGACCAAAGTTAAGCATGACTTACAGAAAATCGTTTGACGACAATGACTGGTCCAAATACTTCTTCACGCCACAGTATGTCTTCGATATCGATATTGGTAATAACAGTAGGAGGAAAGAAGCTCCCTCTGGAGAAGTCATAGCCATCCAACGAAGACTGTCCTATCATGCGTGCTCCACCTGTGATGATATTCCCACTTGTTTGCTTGAGCATTTCCTCTATACGCCTTAGATGATGCATTGAAATAATAGTTCCCATCGTGGATTTAACGTTCATCGCTGAAATTAAAAGTCAATCAAAGGTAGCGAAGGATTCCGTTTCTGTCGCTACGCACGATTGCCCATACGACATCTAATTCCGTCCACTTTGTCAAGGAACAACGACATGAATTTTTCATAAATCTTGTCCTGAACAATTATGCGTGTCCCAGATACGCAGGTCTGTCCGGAAGCAACAAACGACGCAAATGCTGTACCATTGACTGCGGATACTATGTCGGCATCCTCGAAAACTACAATAGGTGCCTGCCAATGGTGGAAATCAATAACAACGTCACGAGCAGTTTTTTCTAGTAAGAATACTGCACCTTGCCACCCAGTTCAGCAGTGAAACTAGCTAGGTTTGCTCCTACTGTTCTACCAATAATGCGTCCTGTTTTTGTACCTGCCTATGAGACTACATCAGCCTGGAGTGAAACCATTGATGTGGAAGAATTGATTAACTGTTACATCCACTTTACGAACTAATGGATTGTTGACAATTTCTGCTGCGGTATCTGCTCCTCCCGGAAGGGCAGTCAGTACGCCAGCCGGTACTGATCTCGAGTCAGTAGAAATTAGGCGGAAGCAGTATATCAGTGTTTACACCCAGCTTTGTGCGTCATCTCTACGAATTGTAGGACTGACATTGGGGCAAGCTGAAAGAACAAACTGTTTTGAATTTAATAATGTGTCAAAAGTGGATGAGTTTACTTCGGAAGGTTTTACGATAACACTGTTGCCAGCAGCGAGTGCTGGAGCAATTTTCTTTACAGCAATCAACAAAGGATGGTTGAATGGCTATACAAAAGACATCAGATCAATATATATCATCGAAACATAAAATGTCACAGTAATCTGAGCAACAACGCCAAGGGGAACACGTTGCACATAGTTCAGTAGCGAACCCTGGGTGGGGGGGACAAATCCTTGTGTTGTGCGTAGCAAGGCAGCGAAATAGTCGCTATAGTCCAAGTTTGTCAAGTAACGTTCGTACTATGTATTTCGGCACATACAGCCATTCAGGAAGCCTGCTAAGCTGAGCCCGCATTTCGCGTATGGTACGTCCCGTTTGTTGTGTTTCTAGCTCTGCAAGTTCTAGGACACGTCTTTCTAGGTCGCGTGCTATCGCACTGAGGACTTTGGATCGCATTAAGACAGGGCTGCGTGACCAGGCTCCATCCTGGAAGACATCGTGTGAGCGTGTAATGGATCTCTGCACGTCTGTAGGAGAAGCTGAGGTGAGGCTAAATACACGAGTTATGAGCCAGGAGAACAGTAGCCATTATTTAGGCTTCATACGTGCAAAGCGGGTCTCCGTTGGCTGGGTTCGAGACGGTGAACCTTGTAGAAACGATATGAGCATGATGCGGCATGACTCGGGTTACATTGAAATACTACATTTGTTCATGTTGCCCGGGGTGTTTATCAGTGTGGACACTATTATCGGCTGCAGTGTTATCAACAGTAACTCATCTATACGGAGTGATTCCGACTTTCCTTCTGACAATGCTGGCATTTTCTGACCTTCGCCGAAAGTTTGAGGATCTCTTCGATACAACATTTGTTCCGTTCCCGACAGTAGTCCATAACTTGCGCCATATGTCCGGTTTGATAGAAACCGTCATGTTAGGAAAATGAAACAATGATTCAGATCCTACTAGTAGTCAGACCACAGCAGGTCCTTAACGGGGTGAGAAATGAGTCATGCTGCAGTCTACTCCGCGGGGTACCACTATTTCACAATAATTGTGCCACGATATTCCGATTATATTCTACAATTTACAAGTCAATTATAACATTTTGTACTCGTAACTTATAGATTTTATTGTACAGTCTGGGAAGTACATTGATTATTGTGTGTTGATTGTTATTAGCATTGCTAAACAACGAATAAACAACGCGTCGCTCACGTGCTTACATTTTTTGGACTCACAGCACAGCAGTTCCTTGTTTTGACCTTGAGCTTGAACACCCAGAAAGAGGCTGGCTGGCTCTCCTTGCTCTTCTTCTCTCTGTCGCAAAACTCCTCTTTCTCTGTCGCCGTTCTTTGAAACAAAATGCCACCAAGGCGTTCATCTCGAGCCGCTTCAGCAAAGCCTGCTTCAAATCCCCCACCAGAAGTTGAGGCAGTTGCTCCTAGGTCAAGGAGTCAAACCAGCAACAAGCGCGCTCCATCAACGGAGCGTGCATCTTCTCCCCCCGCGAAACGCACTCGTACAGAATCTCGTACCGATTCACAAAAGTCTGAAAACAAACCACCGACACGCAAACCCCCATCGAAAAGTAGCCTCCCTAAAGAGGTTACTGCTCCAGCAGTGAAGAAAGCTCGTACAAAGCTTTCTCCTGTTCCAGAAACTCAGCATGTACCCCCACTCCAAACAAAGCCCTATTTTAACCCTTTGCCGACACCACCCCCAAATCAACGTCCAGGACTTGTCCTGTTTGCATGGGGTGCTGGCAACTTTGGTCAATTTGGAATGGGTCCTGATGTTCTTGATGAGCATCCCAAACCAAAAAGGAGTTTATGGGTTCAAGAAGAGATTGAAAAGGGTACATTTGGACCAAACGGTGCTGGACTTGAAGCAATTGCAGGAGGTGGCCTACATAGCATTCTGGTTGACGAGTCAGGAACTGTAAGCAATCTTGTGAATAACAGCCCGAATACATAGCCAAATCATCTCATCTTTAGGTCTGGACATGTGGTGTCAATGACGATGCTGCTTTAGGTAGAATAACCCAAGAGGTTTCAGATCCTAAAAATCCCGGGTCATTTTTAGATATCGATGAGCTGACAAGTATCCCTCATCCACTGCAATCCTTACGTGACGAAAACTTCAGAGCGGTCAAGGTTGTATCTGGTGACAGCATCTGTGCAGCCGTCAGTTCCGAAGGTGAACTAAGAGTTTGGGGTTCATTCCGTGTAAGTACATAATATGTTGCTCGATTAATAATAGTTTATATCTTTTGTAGGCTGTTGAAGGATCGCTTGGTTTCTCCAATGGGTTAAAGCATCAATTCAAACCAGTCCCTATCCTGGAACTCAGTCACAAACCTGGAGACACAGAGAAAGTCTCATCCATTGCTGCGGGAACCAATCATCTCCTCGTACTTACCACCCATGGGAACATATATACGTGGGGAGCAGGAGAACAGGCTCAGCTCGGTCGCAAAGTCCTTGAACGTCGCAAAATCCATGGTACAGTTCCAGAGAAAATTACATTGGGGACACGCACACGTAAAGCAGTCACCGTTGGTGCAGGTTCATACCATTCATTCGCTGTCGATGACAAAGGCGATGTTTGGGGATGGGGTTTGAACACTATGGGTCAGACTGGCACAGGTTTCTCATCATCGGACGATTCTATTGTCCAACTCCCCCGCAAAGTGAAAAACTTAAGCAAGGCAGAATTGGATGGTTCTGTTGTGGTCCAGATTGATGGTGGAGAGCATCACACACTCTTTTTGACATCGTCAGGCAAAGTTTTCGCCTGTGGACGCTCTAACGCCGGACAACTCGGTCTAGGAGATAATCATCCTGCGCTCAGTGATCGCCTTGATCCTGATTTCCTCCCAGAACCCGTAGAAATAACTTTCCCAGATCCTGACGATCTGATTGCACAAGTTTCTTGTGGATCACATAACAATTCTGCAGTCAGCCGTGGCGGTGCGTTGTATTCTTGGGGTCAAGGGACACAAGGAGAGCTGGGTGTACCAGAAGAGGAGGTTCGCACTCCTCGAGTCATTGTACGAAAGGAAGGCGGCGGGTGGTTCGCTGCTGCAGTAGCTTGTGGCGGACAGCATACATTAGGACTATTCCGAAAAAAATAATGAATGGGATGTAAACGCATAATTTAATTAGATTTTGTAAAAGTCATAGTCTATAAGCTTTGAAAATGGATATCAGGAGCAAGGACCAATAATCAGATACCAAATTGAATTCATTCTAGTCAATGCCTTTATGAGCACGGCACTGATTGACACTAATAGCCCCGAACAGTTAAGCTATTACTGGTATAACTAGAGCAGCGATATATTAGGTGCTTGTTTGACAATCATCCACTATGCAGCTTTCATTTCTAAAGTTTTCTTAGGTCCAGACTACGTGGGAGAAGGATATTTTAGCCAATTCACACGACGCGAAGTTCCATGTGGAAGAGCTGTGGGAGTTTTACACAACATACTCCACAAGCTACCAGTGGGGCAGCGTCTCAACTTTAACCACCATGGATAAAGAAAAGGGCGTGCCAGAATACGCCTCGCACCGTAGTGCTGCTACTTCGCGCAGAAAATCCAACTCATTTCGTCAGGTGTTGATTGCACTACTTGCCTTACCGTCTATTCTTCTTGGTTTGTACAGTGTATTCGCTCCTAAGGAAGTCACTCTCGAATCACTCTACGAGGCCTTCATACACGGTAAACACACACACAGGCCTCACCATTTGTTCGGCAAGGCTGCTGAGAAGAAGTTTTTGTCGGTGTCATTCACTAGTCTAATTCAATGAAAATGCTGACATGCTTTGCATAGGTCTGTTCCTGATGAAACTAGCGCAAATAAGGCGTTGCGGCAGTATGCATCAAAGCCCCATATGGCTGGGACTGCTGGAGACCTTGATACTGCCATTGACTTTCTTCGACTTTTGCAAGACGAACTTGGAATAACTGCACCTAAGGAAGAGCCGATATTCTCAGCAGGTTCCTCAGAATCACAGCATGCGACACTTTCAATACCGAAGGCCCGTAGACCATACGCTTGGATTGATAAATATTATCCATTTATGAATTCTCCTTTGGAACAAAAGCTCCAAATCGTTGACGACGATGGTGCAACGATATGGACCGCGGATTTGAATGAACGTTCGGATGACATGGATCCTGAAGCCAAAAAGTATGCTACTGCCATCTCGACTTTTCATGGACTGAGTTGCGGAGGGGACGTGACCGGCACACTTGTGTACGGTAACTACTGCACACAGGAAGTACGTCTAATTTTCATTAAACCGTGTGCCATCGTTCATTCTAATTTCTTTAGGACTATCAAAAATTAGTTGACAAAAGTACGTCTTTCCGTGTCTTAGAGAGCTGTGTCTTAACATCTTTGTGTATACAGAAGTTTCATTGGATGGAAAGATTGTTTTATGCCGATATGGCGGCATTTTCCGCGGATTGAAGGCATGGACATCTCGTTCCTCTGAATAGACATTTCTTACTAACGTCTTGGTATAAAAGGTTAAAGGTGGTCAGGAATTGGGTGCAGTCGGTGTGCTTATTTACTCTGATCCTCGCGACGATGGTACAGTCACAGTTGACAGAGGATATAAACCGTATGTTCTACAAACTTTTTCGAGAATTAAGAGATTAACCTTCTAATGCCAGATATCCTCATGGACCAGCCCGCAATCCCACATCTGTACAACGTGGAAGTGTTCAATTCCTGAGTTACTATCCTGGCGATCCCACCACTCCAGGATATCCATCATATGAGAATAGTACCAGAACCGAAGGATCAAATATTCCCTCAATTCCAAGTATTCCGATATCTTGGGCAAATGCAGAGCACATCTTGAAAACTTTGAAGGGTGGTCATCTCAAAGGCAAGAAGATCAGGATGGTTAACAAAGGTATCTTTATAGTAACCACCACCTCCACCTTTCATGAACTTATTTCCCAAAAAGTCGATGATAGAGTCATTCCCATATGGAACACTATGGGTGTAATCCCGGGACACATTAGGAATGAGGTCGTCATTGTTGGTAATCACAGGGATGGTGAGTAAAGCTTTTTGAATTTCTTAGGTATGCAATGCTTACCCTTTTTAGCATGGGTAAGGGGTAAATTCTTATCTTAAACATCGATGCATAACATGGACTTAGGTTATGGGTGGTGTCGACCCCAGCAGCGGGACCGCATCCGTCAACGAGGTCGTTCGCGGCTTAGGAGAACTGCTCAGGAATGGATGGAAACCCTTGAGAACTATCGTAATTGCAAGCTGGGATGCAGAGGAGGTACCGTGTCCAAATCTCTTCTCTCAAAGATGTATGGAAGGGAACTGACTACTTTTGAAGTATGGTCTAATTGGTAGTACTGAGTGGGGAGAAGATTTCCCTGAATGGATCAGTAAACATGTCGTTGCATACGTTAACTTAGGTGATGCTGTTAACAATGATATATCGCTCACTTCTGACTATTCCTTCACACTAGATTCATCCGTTTCCGGCTCCAAGCTCAGCTTCGATGGATCTCCTTTGCTTGCACACTTCGTCCGCCGAATTGCGGAGGAACTACCCCATCCGACAGATAAAAATCGAACAATGTGGGATGCTACGACTGATAATGGAGAGCTTTTTGGTCTCCAGCCAGCCAACTCGGATCAAATCGATGAAGAGGTCTTAGCAATGCAGTCAATGAAAAATTCGGCTGCAGATGCAGTCGGAGTCAGTCTTCTTGGCTCGGGCAGTGATTATACCGTGTTTTTGCAACGGAATGGAGTGAGGTCTACAAGCCATCATCATTTCTCATTAACTGATTAAATCATTCCGAAGATTCCAAGTACAAATGGCGGATTTTCTGGCACCATCCATGATCCTGTATATCACTATCATTCCATTTTCGACTCTGTAGTTTGGCAAGAGCGTTATGGTGATCCGGGATTCCATCGTCATGTCAGTATATATAAAATCCGTTCATTATCAATTCTTTTGAATTCGACTGACGTACTACTGTAAAGGTTGCGGTTTCGAAACATCTTGGCTTGCAAGTCTTGCGTTTGGCTAGTTCAATCACCTTGCCTTTCAACACAACCCATTATGCCTATGAACTCGAGTCGTACCTCAACAAGTATGTTCAAGCCTTTCTACTTGCGGGACACAATCATGATAGTTATTTCACTTTAGGGTTGAAGGCCTTGCTTCTGAAAATGACCTCACAATTAAATTCAAGTCATTGCGCAAATCAATTAAATCTCTTCAGTCTGCTAGTCATAAATTGGATGCTGAAAAGCATGCAGCTGAGAAAGAGCTCAAGGACTTGATTGCGCGCTGGAAGAAGCACAGAAAGCAGCACGCAAAAAAACTGAGGAAGATTATTTGCAAGGTCAGGAAAGCGCTTGGGCACAAGTGTAAATGCCCTCACAAAAAGAACTGTTAGTGGAAAATTAATCGCCACATTCTTAATTGCTGATTTTCTCTTCTAGCAATGGATGATGTGGAAGATGACATTGATTATGGCCTGTATATGTCTATCAATAATCATCGGCTCCATGAATCGTTCAACGCGAGGTTCACGCATGAACACAGACACGAAAACCCGTTCAAGGAACTTCGACGAATAATAAAACGTATTCAAAACGTGAATGAAAAACTCTCCTCTTTTGAGCGAGGATTTATTTCCAGTGAAGGCATAAGAGACAGAGAATGGTTCAAGCATCTTGGAGTTGCACCCGGAAAATGGCTAGGTAAGTCATACAACGCGATAGATTTGTCCTCGTAGCTAATTGGCGGTGACAAGGCTATGGTGCAACCACTTTACCAGCATTAACCGAAGCTTTGACATTTGAAAAAGATGTTACGCTTGCCCAACAAGAGGCTAAACGTCTTGAAAAGCACATTGACCGCTTGGCAGACGTGATTGCAGTCTAGCGGAATGGAGGTATTTTTTGGAGGAGAGGCGAAAGAAGGAGAACCTGTTGGATTCAAATAGTTTTATTGTGTAAAAAGTTGTACTGGCTGATGTTTGATATAAATGTGTACGAAAAATGTTTCGACCATGGTTGAGATCCTCGCTAACTGGTATGCGTTCTCTCCACGATGTCTACTAATTACATCCATCCATCCCATAATTCACCATTGCAGGCGTACTGTCCAGTGAGCAAGGTTACGTGATATGAATAAATAATATGAATAAAAAAAGTCACAAGCGAAATGGACTGTTTATTTTAACCACTTTAACTTAAACCAACCAACACCCGTTCAAACGTTCAATATTCATCCCGGATACCAGATGTTTAGGCTACCATGGGGCCTCTCTAGGAACAGAACCTTAAGGAAGCCACGAAAATGGCCTTACTGGTTACCTATTGGTCTTTTCCTTGTTACAGAAACGTTCGATATCAAGCAGATTAAAGGCAGAAGCATGCAGGTCAGTATTTCGCCTAATTATTTTACACATGCGAATCTAAATACGGACGAAACCCAGCTAGCCAACTCTCAATCCAGACTTCTCTGCTTCAAATGACATAGCTTTATTTGATCGTACAGCTCACTGGGATAACCGAGACTATCATAGGGATGATGTTGTTTGCTTGAAGTAAGAATGCATCCGACCGCCTATTGTCTTCAGTACTCAACAGAACACCATACTTCAGGTCCCCAGAAGATCCAAAAAGGATAGTTGTCAAAAGGATAACCGCGGTAGCAGGAGATACTGTCAAAACCCTGCCTCCTTATCCTGACGTTGAGGTTGTAGTTCCATCTGGCCATATTTGGATTGAAGGTGATCCTGTTTTCACCTCATGATACTACATGTTTATTTAATTGACGATAGGTGACGAGCCATTCTATAGTGATGACAGCAATATGTATGGACCAGTAAGCCAGGACAGGTAAATTTGTTGCAACCTGCATGTACTGACAGATCATAGGTACCATTGGGACTTGTGGAGTCGAGACTGGTCTTAATTTTGTGGCCCTGGCATCGATTTGGACGTATAGCGAAGCCATCGACCCCTAAAGTTACCATGGGTCCAGAATACAGACGTGCTATGGCGGAAATTGATCGAGAACGACGCCGTCACGAAAGAGTCAAGGTACCTACTGGTTCACAATAGCAAAGTCATGTGTTATTCTATGTACAATGACGATTCGTGTTTGTCATACAAAACAGCTAATATCCATCCCCTGATAATCAAGCGACCTTCTTTTCTTCCTCCGAATGACTGTCACGCTCCCCAAGATCTGCCGTTCCTCTACCCTCGTCGCTTTTATCCACACCTAATATCTTCATGGCCTCGGGTGATCCTGCAAGAGGTAAATTCTTGCGTAACGAGACTGCGACTGGTGATACTCCCTCATTATGTGCAAGGGCAAATATAACGTCCATGTCTACCACATTGTTATGTGAGTCGCAATAGAAAATACTGCTCAAACACACCTTCCAATGATCGACCAGCCGTTTCTATTGAATAGAGGAATGAAAATGTTGCTTAGAGAAAATCTCGGTTGAATACTCACCAGGGAAGAAGAAATATACAGCCGGTATGATTATAGCGTTCAGTCCAGCAAATACTGAGAGTGATTTAATTGGTTATATGAAAATTAATTATTGTGAAGACATTACCAATGTAAGTTCCCCAAGATATGTTCTCAAATGATGGTCCAGTAATCATTACCACTAAGAAATTAAAAATCCAATTGCTCGCCTGAACATTATTCATTTTGTCAGTTTAGATCAGAATTCAACCGCATACTCGACGCACCGTCGACAGAGCATTAGCAGGAGCTCTCATGCGTAATCCTACGATTTCTGCTGGCTATAGGGATCATGAAGAATTTAGCTAGTCTGTATGATGTCATTCTTACTTACATATAGCCAAGTCATCCCCAACCATCCAACTGCGAAGAAAGAGTTGAACACAAAGAGCAAAACAGCGCTCACGACCCGGGCAGCAGAATTGTTGATACTACCAAGCACAGCAAGAAGCACCATTGTCAAAGTCTGTCCCACTGATCCAAAAATCATGAGTTTTCGACGTCCCACTCGTTCAATCAGCACGACGGCAATCCAAGACGCAAGAAAGTATTCTGTAGCATTGCAGCCAGCAATAATACGGGAATTGACGTCAGAGATCCCAAGACGTTCAAATAATAGAGTCTAGAAAAAATATCAGCTATCAACAGGTAACCTCGGTAAGTGTTGGGATACATGCAGCATAATATGTTATGATATTAATTCCTGTGATCTGGAAGTTGGTTGAAATGCTTAGTGTTATATTTGGTGCTGTGGTAGTGAAAATCATGCCTGTTGGAAGCATTGAATTACGACACCTAAGGTTACTCGACGGAAATTCTGGCTTCGACCTCCGGAAAAGAGCTCCGTAAGCGATGCTTTCTTGGGTTTGCGTAATTTTCCTGCACCCGTATATCTCTGATTAGGGTCAGCATCTTCGATTGCTACTGCTTCCTTGATTGCCAAAAATGTACGTCTAACTTCTGGATCAGAGGCAGGCTTGTCTTCCAATGCAGACACAACGGCCATAGCTTCAGCTGGACGGTTTGCTTTCAAAAGCCTGGGTGGTAAACATGTCAACACTTAAGAATCAAACATACAAAAGTTGACAAACTCACCACCTTGGGGACTCAGGAAGCTAAACACCTGAAATTAAGCGAAAGATCGACACAAGGAAAATACACGTACTTTTCCAATGAAGATGATCATTATCAGTGCGAAGATTATTTGAAGGGCTATCGGTACTCTCCATTGCGCGGAGGAACTTTTAGCCCAGAAACTATACGTACGCTTTCATTGAGAATCACGCATCCCAAAAGAGGAGAACATACTTACAGTGCAAAATCAATCCACTTGTGGAGAAAGATTTCTCAACCGGTATGGAAGTTACATAAATAGTGATAGACTCACGTATCTAACGTTTTCTTGATTTAGCTGACCCCTCAATCAATTCAGAGAAAAAAGTGACTTACGAGATCATAATACCAAAAGTGATCAGGCTACCTTCTATCATTATAAGGCTTCCTCGTCGGGCTGCAGGAGAACATTCTGCATGATAAGATGGGACAGTAGAAGTCTGGCGGCGTATTATTAAACTAAGAAATGATTCTTTCGCAATAAACACACATTCAAGCCGTTTCCAAGCCCTGTGACGATACGGGCGACAATCATCTGCGCATAGGAGAATGACGTAGCTTGGAGAATTGCACCAATAATCATGATCACTCCGCCTAGAACTATAGTCCGACGCCGTCCTAATCGGTCTCCCACCCATAGATTGGATAAAGCACCTACAAGGCATCCAATTTCCTTGAATCTCTTCAGTCAGGACCACACTAGCCACTCTAATGAACACTTACATAGATAGCAACCAAGAAACTTTGCAAAGTCGCATGGTTCCTGTGTGCGTCTGTAACTACAACTTGAGGAAAGGTTTTCTCAAACTATTGAATAAGATTAATTCAATAGTTCTCGTGTGAGGTACAATAACAGCAAACCTGGTTTGCTGTTAATAACGAAGACATAACGCCTTGGTCGTATCTTATATACGGATTTTAGTAATTTCACAGCTATGGAGAATCCATATCTCACCCAAACAGTGTGAACCCTGTCCCAGTCACAAACGCCAATGCTACCGTGAGTTTTCGGCCACGAAGGCTGAGCTTGTGTGACTCAACTTCCGACTCAAATTCTGGGGACAGGTATTGAGTTTCGGAGTTGACTTCTTCCTTCTCGAGGGGATGCATCGTATTCTTTGATTCACTGTCAATAAGGGTTATGTTTATGCAAGAAGTGAGCGAAGGGTTGTTCGGTCGTAATCAAAATATACATGAGTAGCCTCATCCTTATGAACGAAACAGCAGTTGGAGTCACGCTCCGCTTAATAAAACTTTGCGGTTCTTTGATCCCAATGGTTCTTCAAAGTGTATCAGATGACTGGTAGGTGCATAAATAGTCACACCGGCTGCTTATGCGCTCTATACAAACCGTGGTTCAGGAAGCTTGTACAAAAGTATACGGAGGAAAGGAAGACGTACTGGTCAAAGTAACTGCGGGATTACAATAATGCGTGTGCTTGAAAGATCCCAGTCCAAAGTCATAATGTCTATCCTGCCAATAAGCAGATAAAAGAATGCAGTTTCATGGCCGGTCTTCTGATAGCCGATGTGGGCATATGGCATTGTTGAAGGTTTTGAGCTAACCACATATCGTTCAAGCTGACGGAGTCAAAGATTTCAAAATAATAACGGAATGTGACACTTGAATTAGACTCATGTTTCAGACTCACTAGGACCTACAACAGAATTATAGCTACGTCTTCCACTTTCTCTTCAATGGTTGGCCACGCGTATAGGATTAAGAGTGCTTTACAATGCTTCCATTATTCTGTTATGGACTAACGAAATGATCGAGTAGATTTGTACGACAGGTATTCCCACAAGAATCAAAGCATAGGGGAATAATCGCATAGATAGGCCATGAGCGATAATCGAAAGAGCATGATTTATGTCATGGAGCCCGTAAGGATAAATATGATAGCTACAAACTGCCAGCAGAAGTGCGGTATGCAGTTTGTATCAACCCCACTCGTCAGGTACAAATGGGGTAACCAATTCGTAGGTGTCCTCATTTCCTCCACTTTTACCCTTCTTGCTTGACTTTCCATTACGGCCAATGACCCGCTTGAATAGACCACCAACACTACTTCGTTCGGAGTTGCTTGGAGGATTGTCATCAGTGCTCGGATAACATGTTTGCATCATCTTTGCGAGTTTTCGAAATTGGGATGAACTATCGCTCATGTGTCGACGAGAGTTATCCAATGCGGCTTGGAGATACATGGCCAGACTGGGAAATGAAATAGGCAATGTGGGATAGGGGACAGATTCTGTTGCAGGAATAGTGTATGTTTTAGACGTTTGATTGTCTGGACCACCAATGAGTAAATCAGGTATTGGTGAAAGTTTGAACGACCATGGAAGAACGTTAACGTTTGTTCCATCATATTTGAAACCAGACAGTGCTGTACGAGGGACTTGTTGATCAATTGCAAACCAAAGTATTGTATGCCAATCTTCAGAGAAGATGTTGGGCTATATGTTTCAGTTATATAAGATTGTTTTTGAGGGAAACACATGATTGGCCTCTTACTTTTACAAACTGAACTACAGTACGAAGCCGCAAGTCGGTTCTCGATATTGCCAGTGCTTCCACAGTGGGCTCAAACCTGGTGCCACTCAGTCTCGCCATTAATTTGAGCATATGTCGCCAGCTTGGGGCCTTGAGGTGCAGTGGAGGACATCTACCAATGGGCAATGATATGATATTAGGTATTGGGTCTTGCATAGGAACCTTATCCAATGTCATTTTCGGAGGAATAAACCCGATCGCTAGGAACATTCAATCAAACAGGATGCAAAGTAACAACCATTTTTGTACGTACAAACACCCAAAAGGAGATCAGTGTCCAAAAAATGGTTAAGGTTGGTCATGCTGGGACTCGGACTTGGCGGAGGATTCAACCTGTCAGCAGAGCTTGGGCTGGGGGTAGGATTTAATGATAATGTAGGCTTAGGGCTATTGATGGTCTGAGATTCTGCTTCATTGCGGTTTTGGGGGGGTTCCGACGTTAATGGCCTGAGGGTTGGATGGAGATTAGATCGAGCATCTTGGTTTGAAAGCTCTTCAATGCGTCCAGTATTTGTGGATATTGTGTTAGACCTGAGGTCGAGTGAAGGATATGGATTAATGACAACAGCCGGGGTTTCGGCATTACGGTCTTGCCTCGGTGAGGTTGGAGATGTCAGGGATTCAATATAAGATGGCAGTCGATTTGGAGTATTGTCGGGTGATACTCGGGATGACTTAGTACTGAATGATGAGCTACGAGATGTTGAGCCATGTAGGTCTGAGCCTTCCCAAGATTCAGTAGGCTGGGGATGAGAATAATCACCGTCTATATTATGGGAGTAATTAGAAAGAGGTGTGTGAAATGCATAACTACTCATCACCTTTTGACATATCGGGGGACTGTGGTTGACTATTCCTTTCATACCCATAATTTGAGTCTGAATTATTCTGTTGTCCATTTCCTGTGGGTTTGGAATATTTGGGGGTTTGCTGCAATGTATCATATTGTGCAGTGTTATGGCACATTTCATCCGTTTTCTGGTTATCCAGTTTGGTAGCAATCTCGGGTGATGGCAAGCCTGGAATTCGCCATTTGTCATATCGCCCCAACTCTCCAAGTAAAGGAGGTGTCGTGGTGGGGAAGGTAATTTGAGGGGTTGAGTTTGATGGGGCCTCGTCCTTGAGGACAGGCCCAGGAATGTGAACATCTTGCTGCCCGGTTAATGCTCCAGAGAACGTGGAAGGTCCAGGCTTATCATCAGGTACATAACCTGCCCCTTGGAACGTATTGTATGTGATGACGGGCTTCAATGATTCAGCCAGTGCTCTCGCCAAATCTTCTTCTTCTCTATTCGCAAGTTGCTCTAGATGCAGTCGTTGATTCACGGATTCGGACTGAGACAATGCGAGTGCAAGGGCAAGGTCATCTTCCCCATGATCACCTTCAGGACTAGCCACTTCTTCTGTTATGGGTTGGAAAGGTGGGAGAGGATTAGTTAGCGCTTGCGGGTCTGATGACAAAGAAGCTGTGGGAATCTGTATTTGGGGCTGTAGAGGTCCATCTTGAGGAAACAGCTGGGGAGGTCGTGGAGGTCGTGGAGGTAGCGATGATTGCGGTTGTGGTGGGGTTAGAGGGGGGCGTGGCGGTGGTGCCGGGGGAGATAAATTCAGACTTGCTGTTATTGCTGAAAGACCTTCATTCGAAGAATACGGTTTAGGTGGCACTGGAGGTCGAAGAGATGCCAGCGACCTATGTCGCTGCATATCTGCACGAGAAATGATTGTGATAGGGGACGTCGAAGGGGGAACATGTCGTGGTGCACTTTGTTGAAAATACATCTGAGCTGACTGAGGATTCTCTGAGAACTGACGGATCGTCCCATTCATTTGTGGAGTACTCATAAAGAATATGTTGGAACTATGTACTGTGTGAGGGCCATGGGTAGGGTCGAGTACACGATATTCAGACGGGAGCGGGGGCAGGGTATCTCGCACAGGAATGCCTTGTGCTGTCATGCTTGTAGCTCGAAGTGGTACGCTGCGGTCCATCTCTGACGGCCTATTGGTTAATGGCGGAATAGTACGCCATGATCCTGAAAAATGTGGTGGACCGAGTGGAAGGAACAGGCAAGCAGTGCAATTGAGGAACCTTTGTCAACTTCACCTGGCATGTTCAAGTAAACAAGGAAACTCACGCGGAGGCATATTGCTTGCCATATCCGTTCAACACACGATTAACCAGTGTGTGTTCTGGAGTTTCAGCCAGTTGCGTTGGTGATGTGAAGGGAAGGTCTCAATAAATATTACTTAGAAACAGAAACGCTCAGAAGAAGATATGTCAATGTTGGACAGCGTTCTCAGTGTTATATTTTAGGGATGATTGTTAATCGATATCACCCGTGAGCGTCAGTGGGCGCTTCTAATAAGCTAACAATATAACCTAACATGGCCACTCAGCGCTTCGGCAACAGAGGGTCCCAAGGCTGGTTTCCATTGTGCAAGAGAGAACATAGGGTAAGGGAGTGTATCTATTGAATTACAATGCAGAAATGGTAGGGGAAATGCTGATGAATAGTTTGTATGTATGAAGAATGGATCAACGAAAAAAGATGTGATGCGTGTGAATGCATTTCAAAGCGACTGGAGATATGATGGACATGAGTGTGAAGCAAGAACAGTTAGAGAAAACGTTTTGATGAAGTTTTTGCGAAATATCAGGTACGGACGTAAAGGGAGAAACGCAAATGATATGGTCCGTTTATGAGACGGGATGCGATGTAGTGACTTTTGCGTTTCCGGATCCACCTTGCAATGTTGAAGTTTTGAAACCAAGTTGGCGCATAACCGCTGATAAGCGCAAAGTCAATACCTACATGTTACGTTTGTGATATTGAAACAACTGACCTAGAAGATCGGCCTTCTGTAACGGTTTTGAAAGTGACGCAGTAAAGATGTTGCTTGATTCACTGGGATCAGTTCCGCTATATGCACTGACAGCGATTATGGGGGTATTGGTATTTTTACTGTTTGTACTCTTGATGTATCTGGCAGCACCCTCGCCATCCACTTCAACATAGTTAGCATATATAAAGCTGATGTTAACACTTAAATTGCTTACAAACTGGCATGTGGAGGTCCATTAAGATACAATCAAATTCTAGGAAATTCATCAAGACATTGCCGATTATAGCGAGATAAAAACATACTGATGTCACCCATTGCAACACTAATAGCTTCTGAGCCATCCGCAACCACGATGCAGCGACAACCGAGTCGAATTAGCAATGTTTCAATAATCTTAGCTGTTATAGGATTATCTTCCGCAAGGAGGCAGGTAACAACACGGTCATTAAAATCTGGAGCTTTCCGCAAATCGATAGAATGAACAGAAGATGGTGGGGTCGTTGTAGTCTCATGCTGACTCCCGTAACCTGCAGACGAGTTCCAATTTTCAGATCCGGAACCATCCCCGGTACTCGACACTGATGCGGTACGCAGGCGGCTAGGAGTCGAATTCCGTCGATCACCACCTTCCAAATAATTAAGCTTGAAGCGCTCCACAGCACCGTATTCTGACGGTTTTCGGACATGATTATTGGCCCCACCAGGAGCAGGAGGAATCATACTCGTCCGAGAAGGTGACGAAGCAATGGAAGATGTAGACGTTGCAGGAGAAGGAGGGTTTTGAGGCATATTTTTTACATCCATCGAAGTGATAACGCTTGGGGGCTTTTTGATGCGCTGAGATATACTACGTTTCCGCTGGTGAGGTAAAGGTTCTGTGAGAGCATGTGAAATAGGAGCCATTTGATCTGTCTTCAGTTTGCGAATAACATCGTCGTTCGCCTGCTTCAGTACTGGCAAGTTTTTGAAACTGAATGACCCAAAATCATCACTACTTGATGAAGCATTGTCTTTATGTAGACCGATTGAAACAGGAAGAGAGGCTGGGGGAAGACTTGGATTACCCAGGGGACTGTCAAGCCCAGTAGTGAGTGCAACCTGATCGTCATCATGGAATAACTGTGGTATAGCGCCACGAGGATCAAAGTAATCCGTAGATTCTGGGTCTGTGACTTGAGGAATAAAGACCGCTTCTGTAGTAGTGACCTTGTCCCAGTCAATGCCCGCGAAGAACGGATGTCTCTTGACTTCGTCTGCTCCTCTGGATCCCAACCTTTCGCTTGGATCGAGGGTCATCAATGCCTTCATAAAGTCGCGTGCTTCTGGAGTAAATTCGATCCAATCCTCATGCCATTCGACATGGCCTGAGAGAATGTTCTCGAAAACTTTCTCGGGATTTTCGGCGTGAAATGGTGGGATTCCGTACAAAAATTCATAGGTAATGACACCGAGAGCCCACTATATTGATATACGTAGTGTGAGCTCACGGATGAAACAAATATAGGTACTATACGAACCCAATCGACAGCAGCGTCATCTCCGCGAAGCCCGAGAATAGTTTCAGGAGCAAGATAGTCTGGTGTACCCACAAATTTCTGCTCTCCAGGCGGGGTTCCACCTCCACCAGAATTAGAATGGGAGCGGAGGTCAGTCGTCAGTTCAGTGGCAAAGGATTGTAGAGGGCTATCGTTTGGTTTGCCACTTCGTCGATGGTTGAATCCGGACAATGATTCTGAGCCGCTTGATTCACTGATATCATCTGTGGGAGGCAGATAAGGGCTGTTTCCTTGGCGGGGAACCACATTTGTTCTTTGAGTGAAATACGAACCTCCTCCAGGACCTTCTGGATAAATAAGAGGAGAAGATAAGTAAGCAGAATCTATGGATGGCGGTCTTGACCGAGAACTATATCGTGTGTGCGTCCGAGGAATCATTTGAGCTTCGCGGGTCTGACGGCCAAGAAGACCAATTCTACTCAATCCAAAGTCAGTTAGTTTTAAGTGTCCATGTTGATCAATTAGCAGGTTGTCTGGCTTCAGGTCACTGAGAGCAAGAGTAAGCGACGGAGCTTGGAATATTTCATTCATTGCTTACCGATGTACAACTCCACGCTGATGAAGATATTCCAATCCAAGGACGACTTCGGCAATATAATTCTTTGTCCACTCTTCTGGCAAGCAACCGAGGGATTTGATCAGAGCCGCGCAATCGCCACCGTTTAGATACTCCATGACCAGGTAAAGGTTTTCCTTACTCTGAAATGTGAAGTATAATTTAGCAACAAAAGGTGACTCGGCTTGCTTCATGAGGATCATTCGTTCAGCCTTGACATTTGTGATTTGATTCTTCGCTATCATGTCGGCCTTTTTCAGAACCTTGATGGCATAGTAATCCCCAGTAACTTTCTTTTTCGCTAGGAACACCGAACCGAACGCGCCTTTACTGATGGGTTTGATAATGTCGAAGTCCTTGATCGAAGTCGGTGTTGTACGTGAAAGAGGAGTGGCTGATGGTTGTCTTGGGGACAATGGACCAGAGGGACTCATTATTTGCTGGGCAGCAGTTGAGTGCCGCCTGTGACTCCGTTTCGTGGATGGTTCGCGAGTGAGACTACTAACACCGTCACGTGGTATAACACGCGGTGAGGCTGGAGGGGTAACAACAAACTTAGGCTCAAGAAGGTTCTGGGTTGACTTGTGCGTCTTGATCGTCAAGGAGGTGGGCGCTTCATCAAGTGACATGTGTGGCATTGTTTCTTCAGTTGATGTGGAGGCTACAATTGGTGCTGCAAGAGCGAGGGGAGAAGAAATCGATGACGGTGTTGAAGACCTAGTATGTAATGACTGGCGGGGAAAGACAGGTATTGAGGGTGGAGGGAATGGGATGTTCATGGGCCGCGATTCAGTACTAAGGGGAATGAAGGGGATTGGAGACAAAGACGCCATGGGAGTTGGATCCGAAGACGCGTCGCTGTTATATACATATTCAGGGTTCGCACTAGAGTGAACATCTACTCCTTCACCAGGAGGATTACCACCTTCTTCTTCGTCTTCGCTGCAGCTTTCACTGTCAGATTCATTAACAGTAGCTAGGACACCTTCGACTCTTTCTTGCCATTCATGCCAGATCTTTTCTGCGTAGCGTATCGTATTTTGCATCCGTACCACGTTGTCAATCTTCTGTCTCATGACCCGTTCGGTATCTTGTACAAGTTGTCCAAGAGCTGCATCCTCAGTGCTAGGCTTTGACCAGTTACGGATCTGCGATATCTTTCGCTCTGAACCAGGAGAAAGTAACCGTTGACGCTCAATCGGCTCCTTAGCTTCTTCATCTTTGAGGGATGGCATAGAGATCTCTGAAGCTACCTGTAAAATATCTTCTAATTGATCTAGAAGACGTTTTTGCATTCTTTTGACACCAAATCGTTGCATCTTGTTCGCTCGGAATAACTGGAGAGGGGAAGACACGATAGGAGAACTGGAGGGTGTAAATATCTGCATACCGCGATATTCAGGAATGGCTGCTGGCGACGACCGGTCTATTGAAACAAGAAGGTCACGGATCGTGTTCCGCAGTTCAGCAATAGATTCGTTGCATTCCACAATCTCTGCCTCAATACGGTGCGTTTCTGCGCATGTCTCGCTGTGCTTTTCGAAGTACCATTGGGGTATCTGGCATTCACAGATGCGACACAAGATCGGGTCAACAGAGATTGGTTGGGTAAAGGGGAAGGGCTCCTGTCCGGGTTGTGCTTCTTCAAAGTGGGCTTTAATAGTCGAAGCAGGTTCTGGGGCAAGATCATCGGCTTCCAGATTGATGGACGGGGTATCATGCTCATAGCGCGCCGGAGCAATCGGTTTAACGACCCACATGGTGTGTGAGGGCTGGCCATCCTCTCGGTCAATCATGAGCATCCCCTTGGCCTCCATCTGCTGATATAGAGTACTAGCAGAAGGATCACGCTCAAAGCTTGGTTCGATCTGTAATTTGAATCTAACTTCGACTGTATGCGAATCATCATCTTGGAGTCTCTGAGTCGCTTCTTTGAAAACGCCCCAATCGCTCGGATAGAGCATATCTGATATTCGTGTTCCGGCCAGCTCCTCAGGTTCAGTACTGTAAAAAATCACGTTAGAGACTTGCATGACATAGACTAAGGACCAAGTTACCCAACGACCATTCTCCAGGCATGGTTCAACCAGATGAAATGATCACCGTCAAGGCTCAGCTCCATAACGATATTCTGGTTCTGAGCTGTCTCGGCTTGAAGGCGTAACCTCTCCGTTGCCAACACGCGCGCAGACTCAGTATTCCCAGAGACTTTTGCAGAAGAACTTTTTGAATGTAGATCAGCAGCAGGTTGTAAAGTATGAGCCACTGGAAAGTCCTTTTGCTGTTCATCCCTGGATTTACGGCTCTGGCTTGATGTTTTGATCATCCTATGTTTATCATCATCGTCATTGAGTTTGAAGTTCTCCAACTCGGGGTCCAGATGTTGCGGTGGTGATTGACTTGGCAAACGATCATCGACAGGTTTTGTTACGAATGTTAAAGGTTCATCTTGCTCATCATCGTTTTCATCAAAGTTCCAGAATTGCTTCTCAGCTTCCCACCATTCCACCACTCGGCTGAGGCTAGCTACGGCCAGAAGAACCTGTACATACCAATTCCTCCCATGCCAATCAGGATGCTCGTCCCACGTTTTCCCAATGTTCTGGACTCGTTGGACGAGGGACTCACATATCTTGGGCTGGCATGTAAGTTGAGGGATGGTCATTTCGGTTATGTCTGTAGCAACGGCAATAATATCATAGAGGGCGGTCATTATCGGATCAACAGGGTCATCGACAAGAATTCTGGATGAGCGGCGGTTGGCGGGTGAACCTCCGGACGACATGTAGTCAGAGAAGCTGCCATGTGTTGAGAGAGGTGGCAGTGGAGAACGTGAGCGTGACGTGGATCGCGAGCTGTGCCCTGAACGCGGGGGTCGTGTGGGCAAATGGATCGTACGTGAAAGCCTGCGAGACGAGGCACCACCAGATCCCCATGATGATGGTATTGTGCTGGCGTTTGTCTGTCTCCTAGTTAACGGAGCCTCGGGTAGCATGACAGTAGATGATGAAGGACTAGATGTAATAGCACTTGAAGACATAGATGAACTCAGAGGCTTGTCCCAAGGAGCTGTTTCCCGCCTACGAAGGGTAGCAGGGCTTGCATGTTGTGATGCTGAAGAGGCTATATGAAGACCGGGTGAAGAATAAGAATGTGTTAGAGATTGTGTATGGCGAGAATTATCCTTTGCCTGATACGCACGGTGTCGACTGTGGCGATTATACTCGACTTCTGCCTCATAGCCACCATCTGAGCTATATTCATCCAACTGCGAAATGGTGCCAAATTCTGTGGGTTGGAGACCAAATGCATCTCTAAGATGGTCCGAATCGCCCACCTGGGAATCACGGTCGCGATCTGTATCCCTGCGGTCTCGAAACTCACGTTCTGTTTCGTGATCGCCTTCCCTTAGTCTTTCCTCAAAAAAAGCGGTGATGTTGTTGGTGACACGCTGGAGCTCTTTATCACATTCTGCTTTTGCAGCCTTGAGACGACGGGTGACATGACGTCTGACGAAAGGCATTGAGACAGTATTTGACCCGGATCCATGAGAACTGGAAGTGCTGTTTTGAGATTGGATTGGGATAGGAGAAAGAACTGCTTCTGGCTTGAAAACGAGGGGACTAGGAGGCTGCCTACGCAGATAGCCAGAATCCGACATGGAAACGGCGTAGCAGTAGAGGGGGAGATTTAGGAGTTGATTAGAGACAGCGTTGAGACGATGTCCCTACAGCTGGGGAATGGGGTGAGCGATGGAAACAGGCGATGAAGGAGTTAGGAGAGAAATAAGGTAAGGGATGGAGTGGACATGGAAGAGGAGGAGGCGAATGGCGAAAGCCAAGCTCGACGGTCACGCTCATACGCGGTGCACAACATAATATTATTATTTAATTTATTATTTATTTATTTAAGACTTTACCTTCATACATAATGAAGATCCACGGGGTCTCTACGGATTCAATCTACCTCGGTTATCTCCGATGGGAATTTTTCACGGAACCCCTTGCCGTCGTCTCCTCACTGCAAGTCTGGCCATCTTCCACTGCCTCACCTAGACACATGCTCTCCAGTCTTCGTCATGTCATCCGTCTCCCTCATCGCCCAACTCTCCTAACACGTTTCGCCTCCTCACGTGCCTCATCAACTCAAAACACAGAGTTGGACCAACTACTGAGTGCACTGGACGAGGAAGGTTCAAAATCTGCTTTTGGAGGTGCAGAACATAGTCGGTATATCCCGTCTAATCCCCCATTCTCTTCTCACCAACCGTAAGTAGAATCGTCACTTTCTGATCAAGTCAGATGGAAGCCGTTTGCGCCAAACCGCGTAAGCCATCCATCTTTATACTCAACTACCGTAACCTGCTTAAACCATAACACGACAGATCGTGAGACCTCATGAGCTTGCATACCAGTCGCGCCTTGTCACCCAGTCGGTGCGCACAAAACGACCAGCAGTCGGCCCTCCATCTACTGAGGCCCGTTATAATGATGTCTTCCATCAACTAAACATCGACCCGCTATCACTCTCCCAAAACCCTGCCATCCTCTACAATTTTATATCGGAAATGGGCAAGGTTTATAGCCGCAATGTCACCGGCTTGACATCTAAAAGCCAGAGGAGATTGGGCAAAGCAATCAGGAGGGCCAAGATGATGGGCGTCATCCCCATTCTTAGTAAACCATCTAATGCCTGGATCTATCAGAAGAGGCTGAGGTAGTCATATTGCTTTGTCTTCTCTATTTATGTAGAGGTGGCCACTATCATTTTATACATAGAGGCTGCGTGTTTTCCATTTCGTTGCTTTTCAGCATCATGAGTTATCAATATTTATTCACCTACTCCCCTTCCGGCATAATCTGAGGTCACTAGGTCATGCCTCAATATATCACATCTCCAACTCTTCAAATTTTCAAATTTAATCACAGGCACACTTCAGGGCCCACGGTAATGGTCGGCGACATGTTTTGGAAAGTTAAGGAACATTATTTTGTTTTGTATTATCAAAGTGACCAGGGTCCCTCCTCAAGTCACAACCATGAATTGTGAGACAGGTCAGATAGCGACGACAATCAGACAATCCCTGAAATAAGGAAGTGGGGATAAAGATCATTAAACGGCTTCCTGAATACTCAGGCTACTCCAACAATATCCAAGGCGAGGTTCTTTCGGCGTAAGCCTTGTAGGAATCATTACACCTGAAAAGGGCGCAAGATAGAAGGGGGATTTTAGAAGCCTAAAGTGAGCACGTTACTGGTCTTGTGATATACACTTTCAGATGGGGTATTCATACTCAGGTTATGTTTGGAACCTTGGCCTGGTTTCATCTTTCCTTGACGTTTGATGAGGAATATGCCCCAATTCCTATACAATTCGCGCAACAAGCTTATCTACAGCTCCGACAGTAGCATTGTCCCCAAATTTTGTACAACTTGGTCTCCCATCGCTTTCTCAACGGCTTCTTCCAAATGTCGCTTTGGATCCTGTTTTCCCACATGTCGTGTTTTAAGCTGCTCAGGGGTGAGTGTAGACTCTTCCTGAACGGACTTATTATACGCCTCCGAGAGCGCCAGCATCGACTGGATAATATTAGATGTCGTGAGTTCAACATATCCGAGGGATCCTACCGTGGTAAAATCTACTTTACCTTGATAGCTTTTTCATTTGCTTCCTTGTGTAAATGGAAGTCTTTTAACTTCAGCCCTTCTGTCCAGTTCCTTTTATGCAAATTCATCAGCATAGACTGTTCCAAATCTGTTTTTCGGTAGTTTACTGCGATTGAATAATAGTGCCGGTTCAGGCCATGGATAAGAGCCTGTATTGAAGGCTTGTTAATATGTCCAATGTTAGATGTCGTTTGTCGAGGTTCACGTCCCGAAATCAGGGAGTGGGGATTAATAAGGCGAAAAGCGTCGATCACGACTTTTCCCTTTACAGACTGTATGGGGTCAATGACCACAGCTACGGATCGTGCATTAAGGGATTCGAATGACTGCGCGAGAAGATCTCGTAAGTCAAGATGTTCAGGCATCAATTAGAACTAGTCACCTGTTGTGTATTGATATCAACGCTAGATAGCCAGCATCCGAATCCAGGATGTGAATGATACCACCCCACAACCATTTCAGGTCTAACAACAAAGGAAGCCGGGGTCAGGTGGTTTACTAGTCTTGGAGAGAGATTTAAGGGACGAACCGTCCTGTCTGTTTCAGCATCTCTACCATTTTTGTTTGGAAGACATGGTCCACAGATTCAACGGTTACGGTGGTGCCGGATTGTGGCATTGCAAAGACGTCGATCACCTGCACCGTGTATTCATCCACGAATTCGCCCAGCATCAGACCCATGACCTCCATAGGCACACCAGCTCGGCCGTGCTTCAGCATCTAGAAGTCACAAAATGGACCAGACAGAATTAGGCCACGGCCAGAAAGACAATAACATGGTTATAGACCTTAAGAAGGGCTAGCGATGATATGTGAATAACCTCGCCACTAGATAGAATCATAATTCAGTTTTCCGCATATTACTAGTTCAACAATAACAACCATACTTATCGGGTAAAGCTGGATCTCCACGCGGCGGCCCTCCACCTTGGGCTTGTTGGGCCATCATACGTTCAAATTCTTGATCCATAGTGTTGAGAAAAAGCGACAATGAGCGAAGTGATGTAAGTGTAATTCTTGGAGGTGACGCGTTCTATCATTGCGTTATTTGTATCCTTATTTGCTCATGTATGGTAACGGCAATCGGACCACACAAACGCTTTTGCGCGCATGAGAAAGATTGCTCTCCTGAACTGTGTTATGCACACAAGTGAACTCTCCAATGCGCTCAACCCATATGCCTCTCAATCGCGTGCCAGGTCCTCCGCAGAATACTCGCCATCACAACTTGCTCATCCTGTTATACATAACCCTCAACAATATGTTCCTCATCGTAGCGAGTTAGAACTTGCTATTTCTGAGCCGCCTTCACAAGCCCTTAGTACCTCTCGGTGAGTACATTGTAGGGTTGATTGGCAACGGAATTGAAGCTTAGCTTCCTCCAGTGCAGTCTCCTCCCGTCCGCGAGCAGAGGGCGTCAATGCAGTCCATGAACTCCTCCGTGTGGTCTCTGCTACAAGAGAAGCTCAAGAGATTGAACGCAAACGCCGCCTTGCATGGGAGCAGGAGCAGGAAGCGAAATACACCCAGCGTCAAGCGGAGATGGAGCGTCGTATTTTTGAAATGCGTCAGGAAATTGTTTCTCTTCGCTCTGCACTCGTGGGCAATACTTCTACGTCAACTTCGGCGGCTTCTATTGTTTCCCCTGCTGTCTCAACCGGAGCTAGTGCGAACTTAACCACACCCTCTGCAATCCCTCAATCAACAGGGTTGTTTACACCTCAGTACACGCTTTCGCCTGCAATCTCAGAACCTCGAACACAGCACCCTGCATCACCAATATCACCCAATACACAAACCCCAAATGAAACGTTACATTCTAGCTTCGCAACTTTTGTACAGGGTCCAGCGAGTACACCTCAGTCCAACAACACGTATTATGCTAGTCCACCCGTTGCTTACCAACCCCCATTCTCGCATACATCGACCCAATTGCCCCCACCTCAATCAGTGACCCCTTCTCCCTCACCTCAGCCTGCAGTGATCAATGCAATTAATAAAGAAAGCGCGACTACACATGGCAGAAAGAGATTAAACTCACAAGTATCAAGTGGCAGTGAGAGCGACAGCTCAAGTACCAGTGGAAGTAATGTCCACCGCCCAGTCAAACGCATAAACCATCATGACAAACGTTGCTTGACAATACATGTATGGATTGACATTGCATCACTTTCCGGTCGTTTGCTAAATCATTGCATTAGCATGCTATGCGTGCTCATATCTTACGTATGATGGAATTGGATAATGACAAGAATCTCCCGGATAGTCACACAGAAGGAGTTGTGTTACCCCCCGATGCCCCTGTACGTTTTGTTTGGGATAAAACAACAAAGCAATCAATACATAATGGGCATATGAAAGCGCGTGTCATTATGGACATCAAGGAACGCCGAAGGCTGTATAAGCATGTCGCAGGGAAGGATTTTGGAAAGAAAACCCTGGATGCAGCTTTCGAGCAGTCGTTTGTGACTTTCAGACAGAAGTTCAAGGCGCAGCGAGATGCGCTCGCCGCAATAAATCTGAAGAGAAGAGAGGATAGCAAAGCACGGAAGGCTCGTCATCTCTCTCGACGTAAAATCGTAGGTTACTTTTTGCATATAAATGAATGATTATCAGTAACCAATCGGCGGAACATAGAAATTAGCCAATCGCGCTGAAGCACGCCTGAAAGTTGAAGCCTTCCAACATGTAACATTCGACGGAGCATTACAACTTGAATGCATGTCTTCTGAAGAATCTGATTTTACACCTTCTTCACCTCCATCACCTTCCTCCAGCACAGCAGAGGGCGATGCCACGGTCATACCACGTGCTCCAGGTTTGCTGCGCACTCGTGGGTATCCCTGGCGCAGCGCACGGCTCATACGGTTTTTCTGTGCATTAGATGTAGAAGAACGGAGAGAACCTATCCCGCGACGTGGTGTGGGACGGAAGACCCGGTGCGTTGGTCCACCCAAGGAGGGTTTTCAGCTTCCACCGCGTGGGGTTGCACCTTGGATGGTCAGTCGGCGATGGTATGTCCATGAGTTACGCAGCCATCCCGACTTGCCCGAAGTGTTGAAGGGGCTTGTAGAAGAACCAGCTGGATTTGATTGGACGCAATTTAATGTACTTGGAGACGAGAGCGATGAGGATACTGAAGAAGAGGTCGTGGAAGAAGTAGTAGGAAATGAGGAATCTAGAGAAGTCGGGGTGCACGTATATGGTCCACGGGATGGGCAAGAGGGACTCGTTATGCACGGCTATGATAGTCATGGGATGATTCACCACCAACATCAGCATCAACACCAACACCAACACCAACAGCATCAACCACATTACAGTAGTACATCCTCACTGAACTATGCCCTCTCATGAACTTTGTACATTATGTAATATAGAGTTAGCTTATTTTTCACGACCATCACTGTTCACTTCTACCTTTGAATGTCCTCCGAACCACAAGCTAACAGTACGTCCCCTGTGAGTAAGTGGGTTGGGTTTTGAATGAAAAATTCTGTGAGCAGGCTTGTTTGGACCAGTCCCAGAGCCTCCACCCTCATTCTGTACGTGGTTCGTAATGTTGTACTGCTTTCGCTCACATAACCTGCTTTAACTTGCTCCAAACACCTACTGTTCCATGGCTTTACTTTGTATCATGCTGTCATACCAAATTTCTGGTTTATCAATTAGATAAAGCTCGGGCTAAGGAGTATGTCGAGTTGCACAACCAAGTTGCGGTGAGTGTTAACAGTTTGGAAATACTAACTTGGCTGATTCCCTCTTACGTCTCATCAGACAAGTGTAACTCTTCTCGATACACTTGAAACGTTCCTCTCCACATTCCAGACTGACCTCTCAGCTGTTGCTGGCCAAATCTCCGAGTTGCAGGATCGCAGTACCGACATTGATGGCAAACTGCGTAACAGACGTGTCAGTACCTCATTTAAGGTTTATCTATGCTTATTCTAATGAATTTCCGCTCTTTATGTGGATATCGTTGCAGCGTATTGAAAAACCGCTCTCAGGACTCATATCCTCGCTGACAATACCTCCTCCACTTGCAATAGTCATCCTCGACACACCCGTGGGCGAACCATGGTTGGCAGCCATTCCTGATTTTGAGCAACGCCTAACCTCCGCTCTTGCTCGTAATCGTGTTCGTGCTGCACGGGATATTGGAGAAGTCTCTGAGGGACTACGCATTGTCGTGAGTTTACAAGTGACCCAGCCACACCTGTGTCCAAAATAACTGATAATTATATTTAGGCTGCAACAAAACTACGGGCTTTTTTTCTAGCATTATTCCAGCCGATTCGAACTGCAGTGACAACAAATATGCAGGTTATACAAACATCTATATTACTCAAATATGCATCCCTGTATACTTTTTTGGACCGCCAGGCGCCAACGGTAGCCCAAGAGGTGCAACGGAACTATATCGCCTCTGCAAGAGTTTATTATGAGACTGGCTTTCGGAGATATGCACGTAGTCTGGGATGGATTAAGGTACAGTTGCAGCCCCTTTTCTTATTGCTTTAGTAGGATCTAGAATTGTTTTCAGAGTCGCACCACTGAAAAGTTTGAAAATATCGTGGCTAGTGAGAAAGCGAAAGATATTGGCTTTTCGACAGATCGCTTACAATACGCAAAGATTGATGGTCCTGGTGTAACGCTTGCTTTCATGGCAGATGATAAGACACATGTGAGTAATCCACCGCCTCGCTCTATGCTGGTCACTCATTTATATGCAGAAAGAACCCATCGAAGCATTGTTGCGTTCTCTGCTGCTTGTATTCATGGATAACGCGACTGCGGAATATACATTTGTGGATTCGTTCTTCGCTACATCC
This sequence comes from Floccularia luteovirens, assembly GCA_009739215.1. Lineage (NCBI taxonomy): Eukaryota > Fungi > Basidiomycota > Agaricomycetes > Agaricales > Squamanitaceae > Floccularia > Floccularia luteovirens. The sequence continues at coordinate 935,618 of VSJF01000004.1, forward strand.
ACCACACCTTCAACTGCAGAGAAAGGTGTGGTATCACCTACAGCAGAGCTCGCGCCTACTCCTGCACCCGATACTGGCTTTGTAGAGGCCCGCAGTACTGCAGAATCAGAGTCTGGTGCTGTGCACGCAGCAAATACTGGACAAGGCATCACAGACAGTGTTGGAGCGAGTGGAAAATCGAAGGAAGATCAAGCAGCTGTTGAGAGAATATGGAAGCAGATCATGGACCCAGTCCTGACTTATTGTGAAGTACATCAAGTACTTGCTGGATGATTTGATGGTTTAACTGAACCGTTTCTCAGACATTTGTGAAAGGAGTGGTGGACCCAATGCCTGGGAGTACGACATTGCTAACCATGATTCGGTTGACTGAAGATGTAGGGACGGAAGTACAACGTAGGCGGTGTCCTGGAGTCGAGAGATTTATCTACCGAGTGCGGCTAGATTTATGGCCTGTATTCCAGCGAGGAATGGCTGATCATGTAGAATCGCTGCGGAAATTGGCGGAAGGTAGCGGGTCGGGGTACTTCGGACGTGGTGCGACTACAACTGATATTACTGTAAGCAATGTAAGCCTATTCAACGGTATGCCTATGCACACATTAAAAAGTCACGTCCGAACCCTAGATATGCAAGCGATACGTGGAGATGTTCAATGCATTTGTGTTCTTAACTGAACATGAAGAGGAGACTATGATATTTACCAAGTATGTATCACTCTGATGGACCTGATTAACAAGCAGCTAACAGCGAGATAAGTCTTGTGCGGCTGCGACAGGAGTTATATAAGCTTATTGAAAGACATGCTGGCAGGATGAGGGATGTAACAGAAAGGACGAGATCACAGGTAGAGCTCTATGGGCTAGTGTTAGCAGGATTGAGGGTAAGTAAATAGAATTGAAAAGTGAATAAAGAGCTGATGATGGTGATTGACAGGAGGGTAGCTTGAAGGTAGCACACGTCAAGACCCAGCAGGAGATCGCATTTTGGGGTCGATTGGTGGAGGATGGGAAGCGACGAGCTGGCCATTAGGACTTACGTAATGAACATTAGTTCGATTTGAGCTGTAATTACAGTAGTCGACGTCGTCTTAATTACAGACTACCATGGACGTCTACCAGCTATACAATGAAAGTCGCAAGTGGCTTTTTCTCATCTCTTCCATAACAGTTCCCATTCTCTTGGTTTATGATGCTCCTTTCGGTCGTTTTGCACCAGCTATTCCTAACTTCTTTATGCTAGATGGCATCAAGTCCTGGATCGCAATGGAACTTGTGTCTCCCATAGTTTTTATTGCTACGTTCCTTAAAGCACCTCTTGCTCAACCTGGCACCCCTCCACCCGCTCTCACTTCCCCACCATCGATTCTAGCAGCCATGTTTCTCATTCACTACGCGAATCGTGCCATTATTTCCCCACTACGCACTCCCTCTCGTTCAAAACTTCACACGACTGTTTTTGCGTCGGCCATTCTTTTCAACTCTATAAACGGATTCATCATGGGCGCTTATCTCACTTCCACGTTTGCTCGCATATACCTTGATCCAGCTTCTGCTTTTGCTCGGACTTCTTTCTATGCAGGCATCTTCCTCTGGGCAGCTGGATTTGTTGGGAATATCGTCCATGACGAAATTCTTCTTAATATTCGTCGCAAGGCAAAAGAAACAGGGAAGGGAAAAACAAAATCTGGCCAAGAACATTATGCCATTCCTCATGGGCTCTTGTATACATACGTTTCATATCCAAACTATTTCTGTGAATGGATAGAATGGCTAGGATTCGCTCTCGCGTCAGGACCCCTTCCATTCACCCTTCCGCCACTTTCCGTAGCCACTGTACGCTCCTTTGTGGATGCAATCACAATTCCTTCTATGGCTATGACACTTGCTGGACTGCCTGTCCGTATCATGTCTGCTATGCGCCAACCTGCCAACCTGTTTGCTCCTCACCTCGCGCCACCGTATGTGTTTCTCTGTGCGGAAGTATTTACCATGCTTCCCCGCGCGTATAGAGGACATGTTTGGTACCATACACGCTTTGGCGACGCATACCCACCTGAAAGACGCGCTGTCATTCCGTTTGTGTTGTGAAATATATACCAAAAAAGAATGATTTATTTTTGCTATTTACGTAATAAACTATGAAGAAATGAATAAAATAAAAAATTAACCATTTACAAAAGTTACCGTTGACCCATCGACCATGACCGCAGCCCCAAAGGCTAACGACATTCGGCAACAGCAAGGCTCGACAACGCAACCTATAGTTGTGCCTCCACTAACACCAGAGGAAGAGGGTACGTTAACACTACTTTGTTCACTTCCATTTTTTTCGTCCAACTACTTTCTTTAGACCAGATTATCCTCACTCGCATAACAAATGATGAACGCCCTCTACGCCGCGTTATCAAAAAGTTTCACGCATATACTGCCCTCGCATACGAACCTCTCACTCCTCAAGTAGATTCTAACTTGACAACAACACCGACACCAGACCGTAATCTAACGAAGTCAGGGACCGACTCACCCGCAGTTTCAGATGCTCGTGAGGCATTCCTTGTGGAGTTAGCATCATTCCAGCTTGCACTCAAGAAAAGTGCCCTTATATGTGAGGCAGAAGCGCGTCAGGTGGAGGAATATGAACGTGCACGACGGAATCTTGGTATGTTCTCGTGTCCATCGAGCAGACACACACCTTAACTGTAATATCATCCAACATGTAGATGACGAGCATGGCACGCTGATAGCCCAGATAGATGAGTTGAAATCAGCCCTTGAACATGCACAGGTTCTCCGCCGCCGGAAAATTGAGTATGATGTTGTTGCAGAGAAAGTAAATATGTTACCTCCACGAGAAGAACTCGAACAGTGAGTGATTCCTTCCAATTTTCAACCACACATATCATCCACCAATTGTCACATTTGACACTCGTTTCTTTGCTTTCTTTTTTCTTACATAACTAATAATATATATATATCTGCCACTTTGAAACTACATAACAGGTCGATCAAAGAGCTAGAAAACGATATTTCTACAATTCGCACGGAGCACGAAACCCAAACGCGGACAATCCAAGGACAAAAAGCTGCTTTAGATGGCATTATTGGCGAACTTGGCGCACTACGGCTTCTTGGAAAGCTGCCAGAACCAGAACCAGAAGTTGACCCAGAAGTCGAAGTAGGGGAAGGAGAAGGAAAGCAACAGAGTGAAGAATATAAGGAGGGGGATACGTCTGTGGACGTGAATAGGGGAAATGAAGGCGTTGATGGGCAAATGCAAGACGGTGAAGCAGAATTGGGAGATCCCCCCAGTGACCATCAGATTCATACTCAAGAAATAAGTGACGGAGACAACATTACCCGCGAGAGCACGGCCCCTATCAGTGTGGAGGGCGAAGGATCAGAAGGTGATATCGAGATGGGTGAAGTAGAAGAGGAACCTCGGGATAAAAACCCTCAAAAGTTAAGAAGGTTTCGAGAGGACTTGGAGGAAGGCGAGGCAACCGATGCGAGCAGCGAGCTTTCTGAGCCCCCAGATGATTAAGCTCCATCGGTTTATCCCTCCCATTGTAACATGTAGTACTTATAAATAATGATTATAATGGGTATCACTTGCTTTGTTTCCGTGATGGAACGTCTACACTCATGAAATCTCGAGCACACAAAACCTGACCCTGAAATTCCGTCTTTGCCAGAGCCGCAATGGCCTCCATCACACGTATAGAGTCTGGGGCTGTGTCACCGGGATAGCGTGCTGAGAAATGATTCAATACAAGTCGGTGCGCATTCACGCGTTTGGCGAACGCCCCAGCCATTTGTGGCGTCGAGTGTCCTCGAGATCGTGCGCGTGCCTCTACCATCTCCTCTGTCTCTCCTGGCTTGTCGCCTATACGTACAGTACCCCAATCCCCAGGTAAGAAAGCATTCGTTGCTTCATGTACTAGTAAATCAGCGTCGTTCCACCCCAAGTCTGTCCAAACATCTTTCTTCTCCACCTGATCTCCTTCTGCGTTCCGGCCCCCCCGCAAGTCTTCAGGCCATGACCAAGCACCTGGTCCTATACCTGGATCGTACGTGTCTCCCAATATCACCACCTTCCTACCTCGCATTGGACTTGGCCCACGTAACACCATACCGTCTGGAAGAGAAACCTTGCCCCCACTCTGTAGCACACGCATCATAGACATTGGGATCCCTGTGCGTCGCAAATGTGGAATGTACAGGGCTGCGTCAAGTGGGGCAGGAACAGGTGCTTCGAGTATGGAATAACCCACGCAAGGCACGCTATGTGCTATTGGGGCGGCGTGTACGGCAATAACAGGATCGATATAGATAGCGTGCCAGGAAAGGATGTTGTCATTTGAGCTAGTTGTGGGCAGGATGTTACATCCATGTGGAGACTCTGCCTGTGCTAGTGGTTCTGCGTCATGGACACCCTCTGTGGTATCCCATAACTCATGCACAACATATGGGGCACCAAGCTTAGTGTAGGTGTATGTCAGCGCACTACGAACGTACGCTCGCGTACCACGTGGTCCATAAATTTCGAGGGGCTGTAGGGGTGTAAACATTTATCTGAGATGAAGGATGAAACTAACTGGTTTATCCAGACCGATGTCTTCGCGTGGATCATCGACACCGTCTATAATACCGCCTGCTCCGTTTAGACATGCCGCAAGTAGTGGTACAAGCCCGAATATATGGTCACCTGCAAGTGAATGTTAATTGCGCTAACCCATGACTTAATAGAGTGGGAACTGCCATGAACTAACTAGATCATAATCGAACACCTACCGTGCGTATGTGTGATAAATATTTTCTCAATTTTGCCCATCTTCACCGTGCTCTGCTGAACTTGGTGTTGTGTTGCTTCACCACAGTCAAATAGCCATACAGCTCCGCCCAGACGTACAGCCAACGCAGAATGATTTCGCGTTGAGGACGGCTGCGCAGATGCTGTTCCAAGAAATGTTAATGATATTGATGATATATGCTGGCGAGTATCTGCCATGGTGGTTTTACGAAGACCAAAGTTCGAGCTTGAGTCATTTATATAGCCGGGTTATCTGGTTACTATCTGATAAGATATATGGGAATAAAAAGAAGGAACAAAAAAAGAAATTTTCTGTCGGTAGCTGGAATCGAACCAGCGGCTCTTCGGAACATTCGTAAATGCCACAACGAAGTGATTTAACCCCTAATCGATACCGACTTGTCAGATAGTCAACAAAAGGTAAATATAACTCCATAAATTACGGGTCCGCAAGCATGTTAATAAGCGTGAGTCCGTCTAACATAGGGAAATAAAACTCAAACGTAAAATGACAATAATCCTAATATTGAAATTAATCCCAGGAGCATGAGTATATCAGCTACAATGAACACAGAAAACCTGACAAATATGGAAATATGTAGTATGCATGGTACATGGGTAGGAATCCAACGTCTAGAGATAGCTCGGCTGTCCTTGGCTCGTAGTCACTATAGTGCTTTGTCGTCGCCTGCTTAATTAAATGTCTGTGAGCTTAACGCTAATGAGATCTGTGGTATCAGAGGTGATGATTTTGTTCCAAAGGCGCTGTCGCTAAAAGTGGAGTCGCTGAAGGACTAGCTACTGGTACCTCAACATAGTCTTCCCTGCGTTGGTTCGGTATCGCGCATGCATCATAAGATGGCGGTGGAGGTACGTATGGAGGTGCGGGCTCTATTACAGAGGTTGTGCGTCTGAGAAATCTAGGGTTACGTTCCATTTCTTCCATTTCACGTTGAATCTGGTGACGATTGACAATAGCAGCTATTCTGTCTTGGGCAGGGGTTCTTCTGTATACGTAGAAGCAACGGCAGCAGCAAAGTAAGACAGCAAAGGCTACGACTCCAGCAAGAACCTCAGCAACGATGATTATGGATTGATGTTTACTAGGTTTGACTGCATGAGTAGGTTTTGGAGGAGGGTCAGTGTGTGTTTGTTGGGGGTGAGGGGGGTAAAACTGAGTGATGGGTGGACGGGAGAAGATCTGCAGAGAATGTGAGAGTGTAGGAAAGACGCTGTGAGGAATACGAGAGATCGGGTGTTTGTTTGAGGACTTCGAGGCAGAAGACGAGTGTTGTGTTGATTTAGGTGTAGTTGTAGTCGAAGAAAAAGAAGTAGTGGATATTGGATTGCAGAGATAGCTAGAAGGAGAAATAAGGTTTGTGAAGGTACGTACTAATCAGACACTTACGATGGACAAAGAAGCAAAAGAACAATAAGAAAGGAACGAAGGGACATGCTTGACAGATATTTAGTTATGGGTCCATACTTGATTTGCAGCACAGAAGGTGAAGAGAAACAGTGCGCAGCAGATGGTCAGTTAGTAGTTGAAGAGCAGAGGCGGAAAGTGCCGTTGCATGCCGTGTGCTCCGTCAAGATAGTTATCCCAATTAGTCAGATACCTCCCTACCTTGGTCTCTGCTTTCTCTCAATATTTCCCGGCTCTCATCTTTCCCGGTATTTATATATTTTATATTCCCTGGTCTCATCTCATCTCCTCATTCTCTTTCTTCTCCCATGAGGCACTCTCAACATCTCTCCTCTTCTCAACGGGAAGCAGACGAAGCTCTCCTCCATCTCCTCACTGCTCCTTCTCCCCCCTCTAAAAGCAAAGTTTTCGCACGTAGAGATGCTGCCCTCGACCCTCTTCTTATTGCTGCGGCCGCTGCTTCCGGACCTCACATCACCCGTAACCATTACCACCATGACTTCTTCCCCGGGGTGATGCTTCCGGAAGCAGAAGGTTCTTGGGACTGGACAAAGTGGACTGGTGAGGACATATCTACTCGTCCAGAGCGCAAAAGTTTTGTCTATGTTAGTAGGCAAGCGCCTCGTAGACAACGCATACAAGGATTAGATTTAGAGAACACCAAGGAGAACGATCATCCTCGTGAAACAAATCCCCTCAAACCAGCGGAAAATCTCCCACCCCTCCAATCAAAAAAACGGCGCTCATCGATATCTGCTATTGCGCATTTATCCCTCTCCGATGAATTACAATCAAAAACTTCAGATGTCACAAGTTCATCACTAGATGACAAGTTGTCCGGTAACCTCGTACAAGTCAAGTGCATGGCCCGCACACGCATACCCACCCCACACGGTCCCGCATTTTTACACTTATATCACAATAATCGCGATAACAAAGAGCATCTTGCAATCGTCATAGATCCTGCACAATTATCTGATAACCATCTAGTACCTGCGATACGTTCCAAGACATTAGATGCGGTATGGAGCAGAGAAGAAACAGAAATGGATCGTATCATCCGTGGCGCGTATGTCGGACGGCTGTCACCATCTTCTCAACAAGCTTTTGAGCCAAAGAGTGATGAGCCGAATTCGGGTACACTGACGGGCAAAATTCCGCCTCCTCTTATACGCATACACTCCGAATGTTTTACAGGAGAGACAGTAGGGAGCATGCGCTGTGATTGCGGAGAGCAGCTGGACGAAGCAATCAGGTTGATTTCTGAAGAGATTAATATATCATCCCTAACTAACACATCCCTTCCATCTAAAATTCCTGGTCGCGGCGCTGTCATCTACCTTCGCCAAGAAGGTCGAGGAATTGGCCTCCTTTCAAAAATCCGTGCATATAATCTCCAAGATATGGGACATGACACGGTTACAGCGAATTTGATGCTCGGGCATAAAGCGGACGAACGCGGGTACGAGATTGCAGCTGCCATTCTACGCGATTTAGGTCTTGGCTCAGACCAACCCACTCCTTCTAGTAAAGAGGGTGTACGAGTCTTGACAAACAACCCAGACAAGGTCGAGGCGTTGCAGAAAGAGGGAATTAAAGTTGCTGAGCGCGTTCCCATGATACCTCGCAGCTGGAAAAAACGCCAACAAGTAACGGTTGAAAAGACGAAATCAGAAGTCGATGGTCTGGTGTCGCAGGAGGTCGAACAAAGTAGGGTGCTAGGTGCAACCCTAATAGGTGGGAAGACCGTGTATGGAGAGGATCTTGATAAATATCTTCGGACCAAGGTTTTGCGGATGGGGCATATGCTACCATTATGGATGGAGGATTCGGATGATATTCAACCAGCTTATTAATTGTATTCATGGCTGACTCGTAAATTTATTAGAATGTAAGGTTTATAAGATTATCAACTTCGAACGATGCTTCATAGATAAACCCTGACACTATAATTAGATTCTGCGTGTTTTCCAGGATTTAAGCAGTCCGACAGTTCCCTTTTCAACAATGAACTTACTCTTGTCTAGTTGGTGATGATATTCTCATGATGACGCCGACGTCGAAGGGTCAGTGTTTCAACGTCATCCTAATGTTTATCTCCTCTGACAGCTCAGGAACAGCGGAAGCTCCTTTAGATTTCAGAGCCTGCTTTGTACTTACATGTATGGATGTCAGACCCAGATGAATAGCCCAGCAGTACAACGCAAGACGCCTTATATCGATGCCAAGCCTCCACGAGACGCCAAGACACGCCTTTCTTTGTTACGTGCGGTACATTAATTCAAGAGTCTCACTAGTGTTTCTCTCAACCCTGTACCTACAAACACACACAGCACACGCTTCTCTCGAACGAGCTAAACTATCCCATTCTTTTCGCTCTTTACCCCTTTCTTCGCAAGCAAGCTTACTTATATACAATGCCGTCGGATGTACATTATCAAACTTTGGGAGGAGGAATGACCCAAGCTTTAGAGAAACAGAAAGCCAGACAGAGGCGCTCGAAACGGATTGTAAGTCTTTGCTATGTACTTTTTCCCCTTCTCTTGATAACAATTCTTTTTGCGTTTCTTTCTTGCAGGTCATTGGTCTCATCGTCGGTGTCGTGGTCTTGATCGCTGCTGGTGTTACTGCTGGTGTTCTCGTGGCTAAAAACAACAATAAAAGCAGCAGTAGTTCTTCCAGTGGTGGTAGCAAAACTGGTAGTAGTTCTGGGTCTGGGTCTGGGTCTACTGGGTCTTCGGACGATTCGTCATCCTTAGATGATCCAAGTAACTTTGCAAAAGATAGCAGGTACCACAAGTCGTTCTATGGCATGGCATATACTCCAGAGGGTTCATTGATGCCAAATTGCGGTAGTACATTGGGTGAGTTAATTTTTTTAATTGCTGATACTGTGAATTGCCTACTAAACGTCGCCAAACAGAAAATGTTATCCGGGATGTCCAGGTGCGGGTTCCCACAGAACGTCAAAGGAATAGCTTTTCAATTTTTACTAGCTTCTCTCACAACTAACCTCTCGCGTGCGCCTATACGGTGCCGACTGCAACCAAACTGCTCTTGTGGTCGGTCTCTCATCTTTATTCACGCGTTCTCAAAATGACTAACACGTCGTAGCTTGAAGCAATAAGGCAGACCAAAGTAGATTTGAACGTTTTCGCTGCTATTTATGTTGTACCCGACGAACCTGTAGCATACACAAGACAACGTGACAATATCAAGAATGCTATCGAGACGTATGGGGCTGATCACATCGCTGGAATCACAGTTGGCAACGAGTTTATGTTGAAGTGAGCGTCTATTGTTTCAATTATGTCCCGTTTTGTCTAGACCTTGTTTTCCTAGCTACCTTACAAAACATAAAGCAACTGATCCTAACAGCGCTGTTGGTCTAGAGGGGTGAGCCTATTTTTTTTTTCGTACAGCTATGGATACAATCAATTTGCTCACGTCTGGACAGCTGCTAAACTCCTGATCGCTAATATTGAAGATACCCGATCAATGATTGCTGATCTCAAATTGGACAAGACGATTCCAGTTGGAAACTCTGATGCTGGAAGCTTCTTCAATACACAAGTCATGTCTGCAATCGATTATGGGGTTCGTGATACCCTTCCATCTGATTTAGGTTTATTCTTATTGTCAATATCAAATGTTCTAGTTGTCAAACGTGCATGCCTGGTTCGCAAATACCACCGCTGAAGGCGCTGCTGATTGGGTCAACAAATTCTTCCAAGAAACGAACGTGGATGCTGCTAATCTCTTACCTAATAAAGTATGTTTCCTTTTACGTTTACTAAGTATCCCGACATTGAAGCAATGAAATGTAGCCAAAGATGTACATTGCGGAAACTGGATGGCCTACGGTTGGTCTAGATCCTGTGGCCACGACCCCATGATTAATAACATTTTCTCTAGAAATCATCTGATGCTGGGAATGCAAATAACGGAGCGTCAACTGCCTCTGAGGGAAACCTTCAGGTAGGCATTGTTGAATAAATAATTTAGTACTCTAACCGGAGTTCACAGATCTTCCTGGATACATTCGTTTGTCAAGCAAACCAGAATAGTGTCGGTTATTTCTACTTTGAAGTAAGAGATATTACCCTTGTCCGTCTAATTTATTCAACTTACCACTTTTCTTTTCAAGCTCTTTGACGAAGAGTGGAAGGTAATATTTGCCGTTCGTGATTTTGCCAAGATAGCTACTAAAATTTTAATTTTTCTAGGATAAGATCTACGGTGGTGTCGAGGTAAGAATGAATTTGTATGTCGGTAATACACATTTACTCACAGTTTTGTAGGGTTGGTGGGGTCTCTTCAACAAGGAGTAAGCCATGTTATGGACCGCGATTACTTATTCATGCTAACCAAACGTTTGTTAGCCGAACCCTAAAGGATATTACATTACCCGACTGTGCGGCACCTTGAGTTTTGCTTTTTATACGTCTGCTCTCACGAGATGTATGCCCGCTGACAGTATGGATAATGGATGGACTACGTTAAATCATAGACATTGTGGACATGCTTTCTATTATATATTGCAATATTCTCTTTGGTATTCCAGACAGCCACTCTTTAAAACTATCCCGTACTAGCTAGTACTAGGACATAATTACAACTTCTCACCTATACTGCGTTACGTAAGGTGTATCATTGATGGGAGTATTACAGGTACGGTTCGATGTGCATCCTCGAACGTCTGCATCTTCAACCTCAACCAGCTTTCTGCTGTTATGTATGATCCTTTGAGCTCAACGAGCGCATTTGGGGGACAGGACGTTTCGGACACTCCTCCATGGCCTACGACGCCCCACTCACCAAACTCACCAATACCTAACCTCCGTAGAGCCACCTCACCAATTCCTCCAGCTCCGGATAAAGGTCCCTCCCCTGGTCTCTATGGAAAAGAACCTCAAATATATGGTCAGCCTGAACCTGGTCTTATATCTCCCAGGGAAACTGTTGCTTCTAATGGTACCGCATATGAAAAGCAAGAGCCTTATCTCAGAGTTAGAATTACAGGGCTAGACAGGAACAGAAGAGATATTTTGATCAAGTTGGATGCTCAGGTATTCATTACACATTGCCTACAGGTGTCTGCGCTCACTAAAAGATTCACCTGTTACACCTAGACAAACCTGTCAAATTTCACAGGTACCACGTATCGCAACGTGTCTCGTTCATACCTAGAGTTCCAACAATTCTACGAATCTGTTGTTCATAACAATCCGCAAACTATAGTTCCGGCTCTTCCCTTGGCCCAAACCTCTGCTCCTACCGACGAGGAGGATGATCGTCTAGTCAAGATTACGTTACAAAGATGGATGACAAGGATTTGCGAGGACCCTATCTTACTTCATGATGAAGATTTAAGATCATTTATTGAGAGTGACTTTGGCTACCAACCCACACCGCGACCGCGTAAGAAGGCTTCGAGCGGTTTCAGTCTTATACGAAGAGGCGTTCCTGATGAGGATGAAGAACTTCAGAGAGCCCGCTTTGAGTTGACGAAACTTGAAGGACAATTCTTCGAAACGGCCAAAGCAGTCGACAAGTTAGCGATTATGCGAAAAGGTCAGTTTGATAATAACCGCAGTTCCATGTAGTACTCAGTTGATTCTCACAGCGTTGGCGACTACGCACGCCGAAATGGGCAATAAACTAATCAATGTGGCCAGCACGGAAGCGCATCCTCCGCTCGGCAATGCCATGCGGAAAATAGGCAGGACGTGGCACAGCTGTTGCAGACTTGGATCAAGCCCAAGCAATTAGTGAATGCGTCATCATTGGAGATTCGTTGGGTTATCAAGGAATGAATGCGCGTTCAGCAAAGGAAACTTTACAAATGCGTACGGGTGTACTGGAAGAATACCAAGCTGCCGTAAAAACGACAATATCTAAGCGAAGACACATTGAACGACTAAAAGCAAGCTCAAATATCCGGCCTGATAAGGTAGATGAGGCCCTTGAGGATATGGAAGAAGTTCGTTCTATCTTTCGCATTCAGCCGCAAGTACAGAACTGAAATAAGCTTGATAGGCAAACAAGTACGAGCAAGTCCTGGCAAGACGTGCTGATGGTATTTCTCAAAATTTGCACCAGGCACTCCAGACTCACAACCGACATGCAAATGATGACATTACCACTGCATTGATTGAACACGCGCGTTCTTCGGTAATGTATGAACGACAGCTTCTTCGTGAACTAGAAGCTCTCAGAGTTGATGTTGCCAATGCTGCCAAGAAGGTCGCACCTTCTGCAAATGGGGTCCCAATGCCTACTGTTATACCACCGTTAGAGGACTTTTCAACTCCAGCCCCAGCACCACAGACCGCACCTATTTCTAACGGTTATCAGCAACGTCCCTATAATATCCAGAACCCACCGCGCACCGCAGAATCATCATACCAATACCGGGCTGTTTCCCCTCCACAAAGGCCTGCATCCCAAGGCCCCCCCTCGCAAGGCTCCTCGGCCCACGAGCCACTATCTTACGGACCACTATCAGCATCCACGATTCCCGTGGCCCACTCGCAGCTGCGTGAACCTTTGTCCGCTTCGTCAGCGCAAACCTTCTCTTCGCTACAAGCATCTCATGGACCCATTCCGGGACAAGCAACTCCCACCTCTACACCCGGTGCCGGACCTTCATCATCACATGGGCCCAGTCAAACATCTACGCCCAAACCAAATCTGGCAGAAGGTCCTTCTAGTGGGCGCTTTGTAGATGGCACCAGATCGATGTTTAACAAACCTGTGGCATCACCATCTATGGTATCACCTATCCCACCTTCAAACTCTAACCCTACATCATCATCACAAGCACCTATTGATCCTTTGCGAAGTAACAGTTACCCACAACCCCATCAATCCTACCTTCACCAATCTGTGTCCCAAAACTCAGTAAGTCAAGGGATTGTGGGTGCTTCTACAGATCCATTTGGTCAATTTAAACCACAGCAGATGTCGAGTTCTGTTCGTGTTCAACCAACAAGACCTAGATTAGATCCCAGAGAAGCTGCCAGCAAGTTAGCCAACATGTTTTGAAGATGTTCTGGTCTAGAGCCGATGGAACCGTGCAGTCTTAAAAAAGGGATTTTCATGTACATATTATTATATACAGAAGCTATATGATAGTGGAGCCACTATTGTAATGTGAATAATGCAGATTCCCTTTTCCTTCCGTCAACCAGATGAAACCTCTCTTGCCTACCGCGTACAAACTTCCATGATTTACTCCGTTCTTCCCAATGTACATTTTCTTCCAAGCGGAATCTGATGGTTTCGTTACGCTCTGGTATGAAATGATAAGCATAAAGTTCTATGCTGTAATATGTATTTGGCAAGATAGGCAGTTCTCCGAGAATAGGCACGAATTCAGGTAAGTTCAAGAAGCCTGTAGATGTCTTGCGTAAGTATGACACAGATGATGCAACAGGCGTTGTACATACCAATGACTGAACCAGCGTCGTGGCCCCAATCTCCAATAGGATGGCAATATATTTGACCCTCTATTCCCTCATGCTTCATTTGCTGGAGTGACATCTTTAAAACTTCGTTTCCAGTACGTCCTGCTTGCATATTCTCGAGAACGATATCCTGCATTCTGTTTGCCTTGTGCATGCCCTCCTTCAGGCTCCATGGAGCATCATTTTCTGGGATTGCACCAGTGGTGCGTAGAACGTAAGTCATATGCTGGGTATCGGTGTTCAAACCCATTGCGGTTATGCCAAAGTCGATGTGTAGGATATCTCCCTCCTGTATAACATCTTGTGTCCCTGCCCAGCCAGGGAATGACTCTTCCGTCAATACAGAGATTCTAGGGTGATTCCAAGTGGTCACATTTTGCTCTTGCATTTTCTCAAGGAACCACCACTCTAAATCCTGAAACCAGTGCTTCAGTACGAGGAAACCTGGTTCAGCGGCAAAAGAATCTACTCCATACCTCGGTAGTGGTAACGCCAGGCTCAATAATTCGGTGCGAGAAGCCTTCTTCAAGCATTGCCCAGACAATTTCTTGCATTTCCTCGTAGTATTTCAGTTGCCCATCCACCTTGCTTGCTACATATTCCACCGCAAGCATTGGCTCATTCTTTGTCCGGTTCATCCACTTGCCTCTGAGTTCCTCTTTCAAGACATCCAATTCACCAGCGTGAAGCCCACCTCCGAAGGCCATGTTACGATCGGTGTTCACAATGATGCGTCCTGGATTATAGCTCTCCAAAGTGGCGCGTAATTCTGGCCATACTTGACCAGTATTATCAACCCATACCATGGGGTTAGGTTGACCACTTAGTGAGGATGTATTGGTATGAAACAAGACGACAGTCCTGCGATGAGCATCATATGCAGTAGAATTTTTTATCGACCACCAGACAGTATCCTCCGCATGCTCGCGTTGGGTCATCTATAGTATCAGTAGATTTAGATAAGATTAGTAAAACTAAGCAAAGGCGTACGAGCCATGCATCCGCGTTGTGTTTCTGCAACAAAGATGGAATATGAAAGACCCTCTCATCTCGCCAGTTATCTTGGATGCGGGCACGATCTCTGAGAGAAGGAAGGCGCCGGTATTGGGCTGGCTTTTCAGGGTGAAGCTGCGGAGATCCAAGAATGACTAGGAATGCAAAGATAAATAATGCTCGGAAGATTGTAGCAGGCATGATATCTTATAGACGTGTGGTAAAGATCATGAGCGTGTGTGTCTTCTTCACCCAGCATTCTTCCAAGTAGTTCCCACATCCATGTGCGTATTACATACAGCATTGCAAGGACTTGGAAAAGGTAGCAATGCTTGTATATGGGAAGTCTTTCGTGGTTACTGTATGTTAAACTGTATGGAATGAGTTAAGAGCCATTCTTCGACCCTGTTAGCGTCAATGTAACGTGATGCTCAGCGTTTACATGTACAACTCAGGGTACAAAATACCAATTCCGAAATCTCCATACTTCATATCATTCCCGCAATGTCTGAACTAAAAGGTGAACCTTCCAATGTAGAGGAACCGAAGCAACCACCCGGAACAAAACTACCCACCGTAACATCCACAGACAACCCTTCACCTGTCATTGCCCCCGACAGAAATACAATTATATCCACAGCTCGGACATTCCTCCAGTCTCCACAAATAAGGTATCAGGACGAGTCAGCAAAGCGGAGGTTTCTAGCAGAGAAAGGCTTAAGCAAGTCGGAAATAAACTCCCTTCTGAATGAATCGGTACGGTGACACGCTTGTTGGTTATGAGGATTGTCACTCATTTTAGTTTAGCCAGCTCAACCACCGCTGGTACCCCCGCGTGCATATCCACAACCCCCACCTTCTGGTCTACCCAGCTTGCTGCTCGGGATTGCACGTATATTCTCAGTGGTTGCCGGTGGCACTACCATTCTTGCGTTTGTTTACTATGTTGGTTTCATTTTTCCAGAGTCAACACAAGATATAAATGATCTCTGAACACTTTATAGCGGTTCTTACTCCCCAAGATTGTTCAGACATTCCTCGCACGCAAATCTTTGAAATCGCATTCGCTGGCATTGTTAGGAAAATTAACAATCTCCCTCTCCTCACTAAAAAAAGCACAAGGAGAGTCATTTTCTGTCCTACCCCGACCTGTACCATACAAAGAACCGTCACAATTCTCTGAATGTCAATCTGTAAATGATATCCTCAAGTTTGTTGGCGAGACAGCGTCGGATGTAGGCAAGATATCACCTATATCGCTATTGCGATGCGCGATTGCAGACTTCGAGAAAGCTCAGGAAGGACAAGGAGGCAGTCCAACCACTGAGGACATCTTCCGTTATTTAGAAGGCCAGATTCCACGGCTGATTACTGATGAGGGAATGAAAGTTGAAGTATTCATTTTACCTAGTTTTCATGCGAATTTGCTCATCTTATGTCAAGCAAACTTTATGGGACACTCTGAATAATTGCCCATTATTCATCGGGACACCGCAAACCGCTCAATCCTCTGATCCTCCTGCTGGGGAAGATTCATCAAATCCCACCTGCTGGAGCTACAACGCTCCAACACTTCCCCCTCCTCCTCCAATGATACAATCACTAGATAAATTATCCTCCGTAATGAAAAAGGATTTCAAACCGAAAAACAACCCATTCCAGCACACTTTGCAGTCATTGTCCGATTTCACCGGTTATATCAGCACCCAAGTATATCTTCCATATCGTCCACCTGTAGGTGCAGTTGGAGCTCCTAGCACACCGCAAAGCCCTGCGGAAGATGAGCTTAGAAGAGAGATCAGGGCTTTAAAGGGTTTGGTTTTAAACAGGTGCGTTCTGTCCCTTTCCCTCTCTTCGTAATGTCTAATAATATCTCTCCTTCAGACGCTCGTTCATGCCAACAAGGTACAATTCCGCACCAACTCGTCCGCCCCCGCCGTAACTTTGAATGTGCTCTGTGTTATGTCTAATTCCTTATTTCAATGTAACTGTTATGTACTCCATATAACTTTTTAATCCAACACCGGGCCAACCGGTTATCCACGTCACTTATTAACATATCTGTTTAATCTTAACCTTAGTCGGGCGTGATTGTCGGTCAAGTTTGAAAATTGCAAGCTGCAGACAGTTTAAATACCCCTCCACATTGCTTTGGGATCAATGGGCACAAGTATACATAGACTATAATATGCCATATATTTAGAAAAACCGGACTTTGGCATAATAAAATCCCTTAACTCTGCAGTTGGCAAAGACAGGCAAGAGCAGCGCGCCACATGATGTGTAGTGTGATGCCTATGGGCAAATTATATATGGTGTACATTAAAAATTTAAACAACTGCTAGCTACTGGAAGTTTTCTCTGGAATCTTCGATACTCCCATTGCTAGCGATATGGGAAGTCGACATCATGTATGCATTTCCTCCTAGAATCCCAGAATCACGCATGAATGACATCCACTGTTCGTCCATAGCTGATTCACCAGATACCATCATCCCCAAGTCCCCTAAGCTTGCAGGAGAATCAGATTTGCTGTCTGTGCCTTGTACCGGAACTCCGGGCACTAGTTGGATAAATATTAAGATGTGGGGAATACTGCTGAGAGTTGGACTGCTGTTTATGAGAATGGAGGAAATTCGTATTTTGGGTCGGTAACTGCCAGTTACCGTTACCCCACACCTGCTCCTGCTCGGATGTCTGCACCTTTCCTGCTTCATGGGAGTATGTATTAGAAGAAGAGGCGTCTACGTCAATATGCTGGAAGTGGCCAGAATACATCGGCGGTTGAGATGCTAGTGTCTCCAAGGAGTGAGAAGGATTATTATTTTGCGGATATTGGGGAGGGAATTTAGAGAGGTATTCCACTAAAGAGGGATGGACATCTGGTGACATTTCACTGCTTCTAGAGTCACTATCGGGAGATGGATGATTTGTTGTACTGGTCCGGGCGGGTGAAGATGCAGAGCTTTCTCTCTTGCAAGATCTACTAGATATCAGTTTGCTTACTAAAACCCGCGTCTGGCCACCAAATAAGGCTAGTTCATCATCTCCGTAGTCGGGTTTTCCGACAGAAAGGATACCCCCGATGGGCGTAACATTCCCGCTTCGATATTGGGAATACACCTGGAATGCCCGCTGACGCATCCTGTATAAGATTGCCTGAAATGATATGAGCAACCAGTCAAAACTTAAAATGTATGCGGACTACCAAGCCACTGCGTGCCCGAAGCGACTGTACTGCTCCCTTCTCGAACAAGTCACACGCAAGTCCAAGCTCAATAAAGGCGCTAGACGCCATGCCAGATGATGGAGAACGAGTGACAATACACCCAACAATCACCTGTAAACGAGGTCAAAATTTCTCCCAGATATGAAAATATGTGAACTAACAGCAGCAGAAAACACTTCAAATGCAGTATGTCAGCGTTCATTCCGAATAAATCAATGGCAAAAGCTCACAATGCGTCCAGATACCCCACCATCGGGCACATAATTCTGGAAATCGGTCAAAATGGTTGAGACTAGATTTTATAACCCCTGAAGCACATCGATATGCAGCAAGGAATGAAGGGGCGTAAGGACTACGGAGAGGATTGACGGGATGATCGAGCATTGCTTGTGCAAAGAAACTTCTGTGAATGTATAGCAAAGCTTGGAACCGGTGTCATGACTCCATACTCGTGCTTTTAAGAAGGAACTCACTGACTGAGCGATATTGGCCCAATAAACATCTTCGCATGTAGACAGATGGAGTGTAGTGCTCATCCTCTGGATTCATGAAAACGTTAAGATGGGGAGGTAAGGTTTTTTCGCGGACCTTCCGGTCAAGATCGAGGATTGTCTGGTAATGTGGTGCTGTTGCGGTCAACGTAAGTTCGAGAACTGAAGCCAGTATTTCCTTTGTAAACTCATATTTCCATCGAAAGTCTGTTCAAATACGTCAAGTTCAAGACTCCTAGTTTGCGAAGCAAGGATACTTACAGCCCACCAGTGTATTCCCATCAGCGTCGATGGTAGCTTCGTCATCTATGGGAAATTCGCAATCGACATAGGACAGACGTATTGAAGGTGGTCTCCCCAGCATAAGACTCTGCGTCGAATAGTTAAAATTGAGGTTCAAAAAACGATAATCAGTCCACCTACATAAAATAACTCAGCCGAGACCAGCTCCCAAAATAAAGCTCTGCGACGTTGAACAATTTTCGACTCCATATTCCAACGAGCGCTATCACGGTCTGATACAATCCAGAACATTTTAGAAGTATACTTGCATGACAAACACAAAATTACTTACGAAGTCCGAGCTGTAAGGGGCATTTGTAAGTATCTAGACGCCATGAGAATGGTCAGTATTACTTACGCTCTGTGCTAACTTGGCTCCAAGAGAAGTAAGTGCCCACTACCAATTGTTAATCCTCAGTTAATAAAAGCTGGATAACAGTATTCACCAAGCTGTCAATTGTATATCTTTTCCCTGCCATTCCATGATAAGCCGCAAGTAACAAGACTGCTTGTACAGTAGCAATCTCCGGCGAGTCAAATATAGAACGAAGGGATAAACAAGCACGACCAAGATGATAATAACTCTCTGCCTCTTTGTTGACTAGAAATGATGCATTGTTAAAAGGAAATCACAGTCGAAAAGCTGAAACTCACAAGGTTCCAAGGTGAGGTCTACAAGGGCACCCAATGCAAATACAAAATACAACACAGCAAGTTTATGAGAGGATATGTTATGTGAGCCAACAGATTTCCGTTCTTTTAAGGCTTTGTACGTAGGTGATAAGAGCTCGTCAATTAGCTCATCTCTTCTTATCGGGCGGAACGCCCATGACGCTTGTTCCATGTATGTTTCGCATAGTGCCCAAGCCCGCAATTGGTTTGGGAGATTTTCAAATAACAAGTCCATTGCCTCATCCACATTTTCATCAGCACCAAAAAGATAGCCTGCAGAAAGTTTTGCTATTTCTATTGACACTGGAGGGAGGTCATCTACCTCGGGTGGGGGACCTAGCTCTGCTCCAGCCTGAGGTTGAATTAGCGGGTCAAGGTTGAGTATGATGTGGAGGGGGCGCTTACAAGAAGTAAAGTCTTGGAAAATGTATGTCTGTTATGTTATGCACCAATAGAAACAACCAAGACGTACCTCAGACCCCGCTGAAGGTCCAAAATATTTCCCATCACCACGATCTCCGATAGTCATCGTACCCAGGGCGTCGATAGTCGATCCAAATGATGATCTTCGTGTCGGTTGTTGCTTGTCAGATATATAACTTTTTTCTGGACCAAATTTAATAGCCAGCAGCTCCTCTCGCAGGAGTGGATGTGTTTCGCTTGACACTCCTGACTGAAATATTGCAAGTGCATCTTCCAGTTGCCTTATGCGCTGGCCCATCTCCGAGATTTTGGCATGCAACTGTGTAGTATCCGCAAGAACGAACCTTTTTCATAATAAATCCGGAGACGGTTTGATCAAAAAGGTGACAAATACCTTGTTCCTTGGCCGGTAGACAAGCTTCCATTAGGACATATTGAAGGACAACCCCGCCTGACTATTAGTTCATTTGATAATAAGTTTAATTTAAGCTTGCGGGAGTCGTACGGCTACTTACTGCAAGAGCTACAAGGAAGCTTTTTGTCGCACTTAAGCTTTAGTCTGGAAGAGAATGAGTGAGTACTTGATAGGTAAGCTACATCATGAGGGCATACCGTCGGCATTCAGCACACGATATCTTTAATCGTATTCTTAGTGCTATTAATCATCAATATATGCATATGTCTACTCACTTCACCTCTAGCTCTGCGTGCATCAATCTCTTCTTCACTGCTAAGCTTGTGGGACGTTCGTTTAGTGTTTGGGTGATTCAGCATTGAGCGGATGGATGGTGGTAGCAATAAAGTGTGTAAAGAGCAGGATTTTGATCGCAGATATATATGTTGCCGATCAGTGAGGACAAGACAATCTGAAGTGATCATTAGTAATTAAATAACCATAATTATCATGAATCCGTTATCAACGGGTTATCATAATATCATTTTATTTATTTGTTATCGTTTGCCGTCACGCAATGTCATTTAATGCAATGTGGTTTTCTAACTTTGCACTATACTATATTCATTTTTTATTTTAAAGGTCCAAACTATTACACCCGCTGAGCGAGGCACAAATTCCAGAACACGGATGCATTTCTCAATCCCCCTCGCCTTTCTTGTTTTCATACAAATCTTCTTCGTAATCGGTAGCAATATACCACCACGCGCTATCTTGAAGAGTAGATATACCAGGGCCCATTCACTTGGAGATAATTATATATTCGACAAACGACACGGATGGCAGGAAGTCAATGTAACGAACACAGGCTATAAGGATTTGAACAAACGCGGTTCTATGAACAAACACGGCAAAGCGGGCCTACGGGCCAAAGGGAATAATCCCGCCTTAGTGAAAGTCTTACAATCGGGTTTAAAACTGGGTTCGAAAGTCAACAAGGCTTTCAAAGAAGCCCTTGACAAAGTTTATAAGGGTATACAACCCGTGGGGAGCAAGCAAAAAGTTACCATTACCTGGTACCAAATTTCAAAACCTGTCTTGGACTGTTCTTGACTCGTTCGTAAACAGGTACAACGGCACAGATTTGTTGAATCCAAGTTGCTGGTCCAACGGGCAATGGGCACCCACAGTAAGTCTCCACAGACTTATAATAATAGGAAAGATCATCAATGAGTTGTAGGACTTGTCTTTTGTTTGTGCGCTTACATTAAGCGGGTGGAGCGATCGACCAAAATGTTTCAAGTTCTTAGAACGTGCGTATCTCCAATCTGACAATACCATACATATTGAATACTGTCCAGTGTGTATAACGGAAAAGACATGTGTCTACGTTCGGGTCGTCGATACATGCGCAGGTTGTGCAAATGGGTCCAAACACGTAGACTTGACTCCTGCCGCCTTCCTTCAATTGGCCGGATTAGATGAGGGTGTTGATACCTGTCCAAATGAGAGAAGCAACAGAACCAGATGAGTGGTGAACGAGATTTGGTCTCCTTTCTATCTCCTTATGAGAGCTAACCTTATATTTGTATTAGGTTCGAAGACCTTTGGGGACCAAAGGTCTAGTTAGAAGATTATTATCAGCTATTTCTATGCGGGCGTGATAGCTGGAAACTGTATTAGATTTGTACTAGAGCAAAAATAAAGCAATATTCCTACTCACATTCGTACAGAAAGAAATACAGAAATACAAAGATCATGCATTCAGGGTGATCCTCTTCCTTTTCTTGCTTTCTAATATCTTATCATGCATATTTCCCTCCTCTATCCCCACTTCATAGAATTCCGCCGTCCGATCTGATTCATAACTCCTCTTAATATATTGCCAAGGCGCAGAGATTATAGCTAATCAATTCCTTTTGGCGGTGCAATGCTGCGCGCAGATTTTTACGAAGATGTGTCAAGGACGTTCGCATGATGCGGTTTGAGACAATTTGATGATGGTGTACCTTTAGCAGGAAAAACAAAATACGTGAAACCAGAATGATATTCCAACCCTAAGAGAGCTTCTCGTCATATATATCTTAGATATTGAGGATATGGTTTACCTTTTGGACCCAGAAACTCAGGTACTCCATCAGACTGACCACTTTCTCAAACGGCAGGACCAATAACGCGTCTTGCAGAGCAGCGCTCTGTATTTTTTCAACGACCTTGAGCACATATGCTTCGGGTTCCAGGTCATATGCTGCCAGGACTTGATTCCTTGGCGGGGGCTGTAGCCTCATGGCATCTTCTTCGGAAAGTTGAGACATAGCTTCTCTATATTCTCGGAATTGCTGGCGCTCTCCATCCGCAAGGTCAATGGCTTCCATGATGCGTTCCCCTGCCATCAAAGTTTCGGTGGTCTGATTTGATACCGCAGTAACTTCCGCCTGCGTAAGAGAATCTGTAGCATCCTTGGCGCCACCTCCGATGGATATATCGTGGGATTCCGCAATTCCACTTTCATATAGTTGCTCAAGTTCTCGCTCACGTTCTTCTTCGAGAAACAGCTGAAAGCTATTGTTTTAAAATGGTGCAGACTCAGAAACCTTAGAACATACTGGTTCATCCAGTTTTTCCCAGACACGGATGGATTTATCATGCGAACCAGTTACCACAAAATTGCCCTGGTGACTAACTGCCAATGCCCATACTTCGCCATGGTGTCCTTCGAGCTTCTGAATATTTTCAAACTGAACCACAACCAGTTTAGGATAAGAATTAAAACAGAAAAGTAACTAGCTAACCTTGTCCCCATCCCAGTACTTTAGTAATTTGTCTTTTCCAACAGTCCAAAAATAATGTGAACCTTTCTCAAACAAGACCTGCATCACACTCCCGTCATGCGCAAAGATTGATTTATGACAGTCCCCGAAATCAAGACCCCATATCTTGACGTTTTTATCGGCAGAGCTTGTGACAATCAGTTTGGAGTCATCAGAAATATCCATGGATAGAACTGGGAGCTATTGCACATACATGGCAAATGAGAAAAGAAAGTATCCAGGTAAATATCACGTACTTTATGTCCATACAACGACAAGAAAAATTTCAGGGAATCTTGGTAGAAGACTTTGACAGTGGAATCAAGCAGCGCCACAGCCAAAAATTTTCCATTCGGACTGTACCTGACCGATAGAACGTCGTCTGTCATCTTCAGCGTTCGGATATGTACCAGTGATAGTAGTTTCCCGCTCTGTATCTGAGGGCAGTGAAATTGGGTGACTAAACAATGAGTACTACATTTAGACGTACCGATTCTTCAGAAGGATTTTTGTTTTCGAACTCCCAAAATTTTACTTCTTTATCTGCACTTCCACTGACAAGAGCCTGTTGGTCAGATCGGACATGCAAGGACCATACAGTTCCAGTGTGTGCATTCACGGTCTCAATCAACGATGAAGATGAGATATCATAGATCAGTATTTCTCCACTTTTTGTACCGATAGCAAGCTGAAATTGTATTAGTCAAGATGCAACTGCAATGATAAAACAACTAACATGCGCATCACCCGGCAAGAAGGTACTGCATATTGCATATCCACACGCTATTGTCCGGATACATGAATTGGTTTTCATATTCCAAATCTTTACTGATCCTGTAGATTAGACTATTCAGATAATGACGTACATCAAGTGTTAGATGGATCGTCACCATTCGATGCAGATGCCAAAATTTGATCATCAGAACTGATAGATAATGTGCGCACGTCTGTTCTATGGCCAGGAATGTCAACTGAATGTGTTCGTGTAGCTTCTGCTGGCTCTTCCTTGGATTTTGTAGGATAAGGGATATTGTACACCTCCAAAGCATTTGAAGACAATGCTACAAAAAGCTGATGCGTATTTAGTAAATTATTTTAAGAAGTGAGATGAAGAAAACATGCCTGAATGCCTCCTTTTGAATTTTCTTGTCCAGCATCAAAATCAAACGACCTGATCTTGCCGCTCGTGCGGACAATGAGGTAGGGTGTGAACAAATCGGTGAGTTGAATCTCTGTGTCTTGGTCGGGTTCAGCTTGGCTTTTTGTGTTAGTCAATTCCCCCTTCTCTTGCTGCTTCTCTGCTAGCACGTTTCTTACGTCGTGACTGCTTTTTTCGCACCTCTTCTTCAGATCGCATCCTAAATACCTCTATAGAACGATCGTGACACTGCACGGCCAGATATGGCTTTGTCGGATGAAAAAAGACTTGAGATACACGATGGCGTGAGGACAAAGGTAGATTAGAAAACGGATGGATCATTTTCGCAACCTGACAAACCAGGTGAGTAAAGTTATAAGACAGTCACAAGAGAACACACATCGCCAGTTTCTGTTTCCTTGAGACCCTCCTCTATTGCCTTGTAGTCAATTCTCCATGCTTTCAATTCACCCTCACTACTGCCTGTGAATATCAGATCCCGTTTGGGATCAATATCCATTGACCAAAGTTCGGAGCGATGTGCTACTAGTCGTTTGTATACAATGCTGGGTTGATAGATCCCAAAGCTTCATGAAAGTATCCTTAGCAGAAGTAATCAAGAGAGACTGAGAAGGATTATCTAAATGGTTGTCAGAGGGAGATATGAAATTAACGGCAGTAATCTGATCTCGATGGCCACGAAGTCTAGTCGACACATGAGTTTAAAGGGAGGCAGGAAGAAAGAAAAAACATACCGGTATAGACCAGCTTCAGCAACAACATCCCATACAATCAGGTCTGTATCTTGTGAACCTGATACTAGTTTTGTACCTCTTTCGTCAAAAGCTAGTGCGGTGACAGATTTTTTGTGGCCATGGAAAGTGCTAACGACGGAGCTGGTAGAAGAGTTCCAAAGGCGAATGGACCCATCTGCATAACCAACAGCAAATGTGTTTTTTTGGGGAGATTGTCGTATTGCAGTCACTTCCTCCCGGTGTCCAGTTTCATGCCACATGGCAAGCTATTTAAAATTATTCCAGGTCGAGTTATAAGCCAAGCAAAAAAGAATCTAACCATTTGGCCAGTCTTCACATCCCATACCAGAACGTCTTCCAGTGCTGGAACATATGCCAACCTGCCATCGAATACGGAATTTGATGCAGAGCTGCAGACTATGCCAAATGCCTGTAAGAATTAATCAACGGTGCTGTTGACCTAGAGCGCTATGCCGCACCTGAGTTGGCCCATGTCTGAGATAACTTTGGACCATTGAGACAGACAGTGAGCAACAATTATCTTGCAGATTAAAAAAACTTTTGAATAATCAATCAAATTAGGTATACCCTAACCCCAAACTCGTTCTCCGGCAAAGAAATACTGAGGAACCGGGATTTCTGCGGCCTCATACAAACCACCATGTTGCTCAAATCTACCAGTACAGAGGCCGCGACTAGATTCATTAAGTTTGTCAACGCTTCACCGACGCCCTTCCATGCAGTGAGCAATGCTGCACGACAATTGGAAAATGCCGGCTTTCAAAAAGTATTATCACACCGCTTCTGTCATGCCTTACACAATTAGTTATTTTTTGGCTTAGATAAGGGAAAGAGACGAATGGGAGAAAATAGTCAGGCCAGGAGGCAAATACTATTTTACTAGGTAATTGGTTCGTTTATGTGTATGCTCGATAGGAATTATTGAAAGTCATTTACGAAACAAGAAATCAAGCTGCATTGATCGCATTCACGCTGCCCAAAAATTGGCAACATGGCGCAGGTCTCAGCATAGTAGCTACACATGTTGACAGTCCGAATTTGAGAGTATGTACTTACACCCGTGATGCATACAAGTTAACTTATATCCCTATTATGAGATCCGTCCAGTGTCAAAGCAGGGAACATCTTCCTACCTGCAAGTTGGCGTCGAAACATATGGTGGTGGTATTTGGCATTCATGGCTCGACCGCGATCTATCAGTTGCTGGAAGAGTTGTTATTTCCCAGAAGTCTGGGGGGTTCAGATCTCAACTGATCAAAATTGATCATCCAATCCTTCGCATCCCGAGTCTTGCCATACATTGTAAGTGCCAAGATTAAGTCACTATAAATTTCGAAATTTGAATTGTCACTTTCTAAGTGGATCGCACCGTCAATGACAACTTCAAAATTCAGCAAGAAACTGATTTGGTGCCCATCTTCGGCTTAGCTGAGAATCAGCTCAACGCAGCTAATTCTACATCCGAAGACGGAGGGAAGGATCCCTCCTTCCAGAAACAAGACACCAATCCGGCATCGAGTGTTCAACAAAATCACCACCCCGCCCTCCTCACACTGTTGGCAAACCAATTGTCCACCTCTGGAGATGCCCGAGTTGTTCCGGAGGATATTCATGATTTCGAACTGCAAGTTTTATCTTCCTCGTCATTCTAAGTTTGCTAACTCTGCATATAAAGCTGCCTCTATGACACTCAACCTGCAACCCTCTTTGGCCTTAACAACGAATTTATCTCCAGCTCTAGGATGGATAACTTAGTGTCATCGTAAGTTTATATTTTTTTCGAAATCTATGCATGTGTAACAGAGAGAATATAGCTTTTGCGCCGTGGAAGCTATCATAGATCATGCTTCCAGTCAATCTACACCATCCCTCGAAGGAAACGTTAATTGTATCGCTTTGTTCAATCATGAAGAAGTGGGCAGCGTCTCTACGTCGGGCGCAGATTCCAATCTTTTACCTTTACTATTGAACCGCCTTTCTCCAACTCCCTCCACTCTTTCACAGTCAATCGCGCGTTCCTTCGTCATGTCTGCAGATATGTCACATGCTCTCCATCCGAATCACGAATCCAAACATCAAAAAAACCACAGACCAATTATGAACGGCGGGATAGTTATCAAAACAAACGCGAAACAAAAGTACACATCCGATGCTATATCGAGTTTTATCGTTAAGCAGTTGGTCGAACGTAAAGGTGGCAAAGTGCAAGAATTCGAAGTACGCAATGATATGTATGTTCCTGAAACTTTCATACGTAGTGTTTTTCTTACTACCATATACTTTTCTAGGGCTTGTGGTTCAACTATAGGTCCGATGTTATCCAAAATTGGTATCCGAACTGTCGATGTTGGAAACCCGATGTTAGCAATGCATTCAATTCGTGAAACAGCAGGTTCATGCGACGTACAAAGTGCCATCGACTTGTTTACATCCTTGTTTGAAGGTTTTTCTACGTTAGATCAACAGCTCACAGTCGAGTAAACGTCGTTATGTGTCCCCAGATATACCAGATAAAGGGCTATCAACCAATAT
This sequence comes from Floccularia luteovirens, assembly GCA_009739215.1. NCBI lineage: Eukaryota > Fungi > Basidiomycota > Agaricomycetes > Agaricales > Squamanitaceae > Floccularia > Floccularia luteovirens. The sequence continues at coordinate 963,065 of VSJF01000004.1, forward strand.
AAAACCTTATGCCGTAAATATTAGAATTACAGTCAGTGTTAACTACTGGTTTTTGTATCACGACAAAATATATGCCACATGAGTGCTTGCGCCCATGGGCTGTGCTCGTAAAGCATGCGATCTGGATACATCACTATTTTACAGGTGGAGGAGGTTTATCGTTTTGCCCGTTTCACTGATGGTTCAGAATGCTCCTGTGATACATTGGGACCTGATAATATGCCGCGTTTTTTTGCTGTGCGAACATAATGAGCTAGTACCCATTCGCGTTCAGCTTCATTCTGTTCAATGGTTCCTTGGCGGATCTCGTACGCTACCAGTGACTAATCAAATTTTCTGATATGTCAAACTAACGAAAAGCTTACGTTTCATTTCAAATCTAGGTCCAACCTCTGCTAACTCTATCTGTCGACCTGTTTTGACAAAGACATGATGTCTATATATCAGGTTAATACACGAAACGAGTAGAGGGATATTTTTTTTTGGGAAATTCACCGAAATGAGATGAAATCGTTCTCGTTGGAGAATGACATCACGCGCTTGCTATCTTCTTTAGGGACAGGGAAAAGATACTTCAAAACGTCCTGCACGCGTTGCCCAAGCTTGGACGTGAAGTTTTCGAATATTAGATGTGGATATTGTTCAGATACCGTAGAATTTTTATATGATGCGATATCGTGTCTAAGAGCCACATTATTGAGAGTGAAGTAGACAGTAGGTCCGTGAGGGAAGTGTGAGACGATCATGGCATCTGTTATTATCCAGTCCGTTCATCAGAAAAAAATAGGAATGTGATAAGAAACTCACCTGGAATGCCGCGGTGTTCATGTAGGACAATGAGGTCAGTAACATCATTTGCTCTGCAAGCCTCTGCTAGCTCTTTTACTACATAGTTTCCGCGATTTATACGATGTGCATTAGGAAAAACCAGTCTCATTTCCTGAAATCATATTTAGTAGTAACATATTAGCTAGACTTTGGGCACACCTTCGTGAATTGGAGCAATTTGGAGCTAGGATCTCGAGATGTTGTTATAACTAATTTCGGGTCCTGTATTCCAGCACGAGAATACTCGTTGTCGATATGCGTCGTAGGATCTGAAAAGAGCAAGCTATTTGTCGGTGATTCGATGAATTGAATTAGAAATGATACAAAACACACACCTGCCTGGGCTTCATCGAAAGCCAGATCTTTACCCAAGGTCCTCGCATCTTTCTTAATCTCAGTCGGCAACCTCTTGCCACTTGCTAGGGCATCTTTTAATTGTTGTTTCCGTTCGTATGTTTGCCTTTCTTGTGATTCTAAGGACTTTGCGTAAACATATTGCCTACGCTCGCGGGTTTGGCGGCGTAACTATTGTAATGACCGCAAGTAAATAACAAAACGAAAACTGAAGAGGTTGTAAGGGATCATACCATAGCGAGAGTACAGGTTTTCAAACGGTAATAATAATAAACTTAAATTCAAAATTGTTGATGCGTGACTCCCAGTGAAAAAGAAAACCGTGACTACTTATAAGTGGCATGAATGCCTAAATTCCCTGCTTGAAGAAACAATAATAATTTGCATTTCACACATACTGATATTCACATAAATACATAGAATACGTGACTATGGGTTTCATTTAACTGCACCTACTCTTTACTTTACATTGAGGGGCGTGGTGCGCAGGTAAGGCTAGAGGGGAACACAATGATCAATATAACTGAGACAAACAGTTCAATAAGACTCACTAATTGCTGTGTGAAATTTGGAAACAGCGTTTTGGCTTCTTCATTGCTGACAGCGGGATGTACAATGACATCGTCTCCTTTGTTCCAATTCACAGGCGTTGTCACGCGATGCTTGTCGCCGATTTGGAGAGCTTGTATATAGGGTCAGCATTACTGAGGTTGTTTAGCCACTAGCCAATTACTTACAATCAATGACTCTGCAAGATGGTATAAGAATGTATAGGGGTATGTACAGTCGGACAGCTCACCGAATAATCTCATCAAAGTTGCGTCCAGTAGAAGCTGGATATGCCAAAGTCAATCGAATGGTTTTCTTAGGGTCGATGATGAAGACTGTGCGAATCTAATATAGATGAGAAAATTCGTTTCGTTCCAGATTAGCTGGACGCACGGTGAAAGGGAGACCTTTGTTATCCCGGTTGGTGGCATCTTGCTCGTCTAACATATCATAAAGAGTCGAAATTTTCCTATCGGGATCTGCAATCTACTGTTCATTAAGATCAATCCGGACAACTTAAGCTGCAAAAAGCTTACAATAGGGAATCGGACGTTCGTTGGCGCAACTTGACCACCATATTCATTGATATCCTTGACCCATTTATGGTGATCGTTGAGATCATTTGCGGAAATGCCAATGACCTTGACATTTCGCTTTGCAAAGTCTGGAGCACGGCGTGCGACCTCTCCCAGTTCTGTGGTGCAGACTGGTGTGAAATCTCCAGGATGAGAGAAAAGTACTGCCTAGAGCGCATATATGAGTATGTAGATGAGGTATAGAGATGATTTGAGTGACAGACCCAAGAGTTGCCTATCCAGTCGTGAAACTTGATAGGACCATCAGTGGTGCTGGCCTCAAAGTCTGGAGCGATACATCCAAGTCGTAGAGAGGGCATGTCGGATGGTGAGCTGATGAGTTGATTGATAACAAAATAGAGCCAGAAATCACATTTTATAAAGGAGAATTCAGTCCTATACTTAGCTAGTTTTCTTTTTGGGGTAACAAAAAAGTGCCTGCAGTCACGAGAAGTCAGTAAGCTCCTTTCGTAAGAATCTATATATACTTAGCAAGTTGATACATATGCTACTTCGAGTCCCAAAAGGTACTGTAATGTGTGAGATTTTCTAATTTTAATCCCTTGAGTAGTCAGTCAATATAATAGGGTTGTGAAAGGGTGATACTTAGTGTTGTCTCCTGTATTAGAGTATATATTTATATACAACCATTCGTGGGTTTATAATAAATTTGAGGGTTTGCCGAGGTTATTAATGTGTCGATATGACCATGATCTGCAGATTGAACAAACATAATCAGGTCACGATTTATGTTAGAATCGAGTTATACTTCAATACATGCATGTGTAAGAGGCGTGATTAGGATGTAAGTTGAAGCTTACTATATGTATATATGTCGGCGCTGTGTTACGTGGTGTGCCATGTCTATGTGAAGTCGTTTCGCAAGTTGAGACTGATACTGGTAGAAATGTTCAAATGTATATCCACCTATGTGATGTTTATTATACACAAGCGAAGCCAGTATCATTACCAGGGCATAAAGTATATTTTTTTCGATAGTTCATCTCCGAGACCACGGATGCAATCTTCAAAGTCTCCCCGATATTCTCCTGTTCTCCAAAATTTAGATTCCTGAGAAATTAGATGGATCAGGAGCTCAATAGAAACCACGACTAAAAGATTTACTCACTGTTAATAATGCTAACATGTACTTTCCATCTCTCAATGTCTGAAGAATCTTAATGCCTTCAAGTTTCGGTTTCTCGTCGTCTAATTTAACGTTCGTTGTAAACCTTGATCAACATACATAAAATGTTTATCTGACCTTGAATGTTTTCAGACGCTTCCGCTTCGATGGAATGAGATAGATTAGAGAAACAAGCATATCTATTATTTTGAAGAAGCTTGTTGCATTCTTCTAAAGGGTACCATTCGTATGTTTCCTGTGATCAATATTTTGAGTCTACAATGCCGAAGGTGTGAGTGATAATAGTTACCGGGTCTGCCAAGTATGATGGAGAATAATCTCCCTTGTATCTCATTTTCTGGCAGGAATAGATATAAAAACCTACGGGGTGAGTTTAATACACATGAACATATTCATAGGATGTGTCCGTAGACTAACCCATGTATAGCGATGACATCCCAGGAGCTCCAGCCTCTCGCATTTCTTGAGCCAAGGACACTTCACGGAGGGCACTCAGCTAGTACGACATAAGTATCGGATCAGTCGAGGTATGGAAGAATAGTTACTTTTCCCAGCGAGAAATCTTCCCATGTTTTATCATACATAAAGTAGACGCTCGACACACAATTTGGTAAGATGTCAAGAACAGCCATAGCAATGAGTTCCCCGTCTAGCCTATACAGCTGATGATAAGACCCATAAAATTTAGGGAGGTGGTCTGGCGGCTGCGAGGGATACGCAATCGGTTCGGACTTGGACTGTCAGATAAAGAGACGAAGAGATTGAACAAAGACGTACGACCAGGGGAGACTCTATCAAGAACCCTGTAAAACCACTTTTGCTGGCTCTATGGTCATTATGGATTTCGGTTTGATACTTCTGATAAAGCTTATGCTTTTCCACAGTAAACGACGAAGGCTCCAATATGGTCTGAAATGCTCGTGGTAAACAATTCCAACACATACCGAGAAGTCCTTACCTCAAAACGGTGAGCGTACTGCTTTCCAGCGGAAAAAGCCACCTCAGAAGTGTGAATAGCCTTCTGCAGTGAGAATATTGGTAATTCCTTCTGTTTTGGTCCTCTTCAGGATTTGAGGGCCAGAGTATCAGTTTATCAATTCAATTGCATAGTGATTAGTCTCGCTTTACCGGCTCCCATCGCTAGTATCCATAGCATCCTTAGAAGATCCATTGATGATGAATCTGTTCCAACTGTATAGAAGGCTCAAGACTCTAGGACGACATTTGCCATATAGAAGGACATTACCGGTTAACTAGCTTGCGTTGACTTTTGGATGCCTTGAAAGCTGAAGCATCTAATCTGTGGACGCGTAAAACAAACAGCTTGCATGAGACAGTCAACTTCGGTCATATTCTGGATAGTGTGTACTTGATCGTGTACTGTGGGCAGCAAGATTTCCTGAGATCTGGCTTGTAACAATAGGTACCTGGTAATTTTGAACATGAAGACAGTCCATGAAGACACAATTAGGTTGGCAATCACCAGAACGACGCCATCCACGGTCTATCATTCCTTGGTAGGCCTTATCCCAAGTGGTTATCTTTTGGTGTCAGGATCATACATACACAGGAGACTACATACCTCGCATGTAAGTCTGAGCGCTTCCAAATTAGCAGAGTGATAGCTCGTCCATTCAGTACTCCTCGTTCCAGGTGGGCTGCAATAACCGCAAGTCGACGTGGAACGTCCTCTCGGGATAACAATGGAACTAACAGCATCACTCGACATATCGCGAAGTTTCAATGCAATAAGACAGTTGCAAGAAGTTTAGCTCAGGTTTGAGTATGTTCAGCTTTGTATATAGATGTATGATTGTGTATTTTAGGACATATATAGTAGCCGCCTATCAGCAAATCTTTCTACAACCATGGAATACCACCACTGGCAGATGACGCTACCGCATTTGAGTGTTGTACTACATATAAGTATTAACGATGTCTGGCAAGCAGACTAATCTCTCTCTTAATTTCCTTTGGTCGCTTCAAGATTATATTGAACATTTTTGCGGTACTTTGTGGCTAAGTCAGCAGCCGTTTTCACAGATGCGTTGGCTCGTAGGATTTCCTGTTAGTAGTAAATAAAAGGTACTCAGTTGCTTTTCGTTTTGAACCCACCTCCATGCAATGGTTAAGTTCGAGGATCATTTCCGTGCATTTGGACTAGTGGGGACCCATCAATAAGACAATCTAAAGAAACATATTGAACACGTACTGTATTCTTTAGAATACGCTCAAGCAGGACTGCTTGGCGTTCAGCATGGGGATTCTCCATTAATTAGATGCTGCCACTAGCATTAAAGAAAGTGGTGTTGATGAAGGTCAAAAGCAAACTATACAAACCAATAGTCTATGGTGTCACATGGCTATGAATGTTGTGATCAGCAGCTGCGAGTTGCACATTATGTAGAAAAAGCGTAGTATGTGTATTGTGATGGACGTGTACAAACGAATGCATTGCATGAAAACATAAATATTGCATGAGAAAACATAATGTGAATGTGAATAATGTTTCTAACCCCAACCGTCCCACCTCCCGAATCTCCTATACTCTTGCAATACGCACTCTCTGCTTTCTTTCTTTTCTTTATCTCTTCCTCTCTCTTTCCCTTTCTCGCTCCGACCTACAGAGGAGGAACTACTTACCGTCCTTTGGTGCGAGATGGGTACGGACTTCCGTGAAGGAGATGTACCGGGTACCTGTACAGTAACATTACTTGATGAAGTTGCAGAGCTGGGAAGTGACAGCCGGTACCACCCGCCTGTATAAGTTAATGCAATGAGCTGATATTCGGGTACAGGTGCACGATCTGGAGCATCGTTGGTGTCTACCCATCCTACCACGCAGCGTTCTTCATCTTGTGATTCAACTACGGGTGGACGTGACGCGGAAGATAAAGATATGTGGGATGATTGTACCGGTATTCTATATTGGGCGTATGACCACTCAGACCCAAAATACTTCGGTAGTGGTATAAATGGTGTCAATGGCGAGAAAGAGGATTGTCGATTCCTGATTCAGATTGTCAGAGCTGTATTTGCTTTAGAAGATGTTACTTACGACGGCCCAGATACTCCTAAACTGAAAACGTGAACAGTGCCCTTATCACTCCAGACGCATAATTCTCTCTCATCGGGTCTGAAGGCTACTCCATATATAACGGCCTTATCAGAACCTCGCCGCAGTTCTCTTACAAGCTTGCCTGTCACAGTATCCCATATCCGTACCAATGTACCTCTGGTTGAAGTTGTTGCGATAAGATGTCCGGAAGGTGGAACAGTCAATGTTGTAAGGGCAGTCGTGTGTGCAGCGATGATAGAAACTGGATGCTTGGTAGGAGGAGGGGGAGGACGTTGAGGCGTAGATGAAGGTGGCCCATTCGATACAGGCGGAGAACAAGGGGGTAGGTGTATAAGCTGCACATGACCCATTTGGCGACCAGCGATAGCGAGTAATGTCGAATATGGTGCTGTTGCAATGGCAAGTAGACCTATACGTAGACAAAGCGTAACATAACTTCTCAGAGCTCAGAGATGCGGGCTTTCATGCAGGAGACGATCTCACCTCGAGGGTTATCACATGTATCCCATTCGCTATGTCTTGTAACTTGTTCACCAACTTGGAAGACCACAACTCTTCTACGCAATGCAACTGCAAGCCACTCACGCCTGCAGGCGAGTCCTCTTACCCTTTCTCTAAATTCTAATTCTGCGACCTCTTTGCCAATTGAATCATCCCACACAACGACTTTGTTCGGAGGATAAAGTGGACTTCTTCCACCACCTAACAGAAATAGGAGGTTGGTAGTGTGAAGAGGGACCACTGCGGATAATGTTCCACCCGATAAATCTAGCAACAGGTTGCAGCATTGTGAGGATATGACGGATGAAACGAAAATACCTCTTTTCCGCATAAGTTTAAGAGGGACTGCTCGATATACTGCGAATCCAGCTGGTGTAGATGCTGTGAAGATCTTGCATTCTGGATCAAAACGAGCATCTAAGATGAGTACAGGACTGGTTGCGGTTATAGAATGTCGAGCTAAGTTCATGGATAGAGGTTGGGAGCAGGTCTGGTACTTCCATAATTGGGTTCACTCATGTGTTGTCATATAATTACAGCAAAAACACAAATTATTCTGTCATATTTGTAATTCAAAGCCTACTACATGTGAAAGATGGTTACAGGTGAAAACACTGGAAGATGTGTGAGATGTTGAACAGATAAAACGAGTGTCAGCAGAACAATGCGCCCAAAACCAAAGAAGCACCCCAAAGATCACCAGAGTATAATCAACTACTACCCATGAAAGCTTGGCTCATCAAGCAATATCATGCCGATTCATCTATGTGTTTTACCAACATGCGCCATTGCGTTGGCAGGAATAGAGGTAACACTGCTTCTACGGGGGGAGCAAGTCGTAGTTGGCCCTGCTGGCCCTGTCCTTACAGCTGTGCTGTTTGTGATGTTTGTTGGGTTCCATGTCTTCGGCGGTCGCAGATCGACATGTGCAAGTTGCTGACGTGCAGCTTTGAACTCGAGCTCCTCTGCTTGGTTTTGGGCGACAAGAGCGGCTCTCGCTTCCGCTTGCCTTTGCAGTTCAGCCTCTGACTCATCAGATAGATAGTCTGTAAATCCTCCATCGGAAGTCACAGTGCTGTCCGACAAAGACCCCATCCCATCACTACTACCACTGCTGCTTGATGCACTGGAGAGGTTATCTTCGTCCTTTGGCAAGGACCGTGGAATTGTAATTGATATTGAACGCGGATCTGCAGGTGGCGTTGCAGAAGATGGTTTTGAATTTGACAGGGATGCACGACGTTGTACAGAAGTTTGGTTACTGGGAGAACGGCTGTCTGCTGACACAATAGATGTCGTTGCAGGACTAATGGTGGGTCGACGGACACTCGAGACACGACGAGGGGTTGTAAAGGAATGAGAAGTAACTGAGTTCTCTAAATCGATATGTTTGCGACTGGGGGATGAATGAGACGAGTGTACCCCTTCTAAACGTCTGTCGGGAAAGTCAGGAATAGGTTGGCGTCTATGTGCAAGGTTCTGATCCAAAACAGAAGAGTTTGGGACGGATGATGACATGGGATTCATGTTAGAAATTCGGGATGAATTGAGTGTTGTATGTAATTGCTGTGGGCTGCCCCCAGAGCGCCCTTTGATGGACAGTGCTGCAGTCTTTCCCGAAAGACTATTAGCTCTACTTGACGGACTTGAGTGTCCACTGTTTTTTCGGTCCATAGTCGGCTTAGAATTTCCCGTGCCACGAACACCCGCAGCAACAGGACTAGTCCGAATTGAAAGGCTATCCAAAGCAGCCTTGATATCGGCAGGGATGGGGACATGATGAACGATACTGACAGATCGCCAGTCAGCTGCCTGTATTAGTCGGTATTCTGTTGGTAACGGTGGACGACAACAGCCTGGCCAGCCCGGATTATTGTATCCTGAGTGTTTGGGTGAAGGGTTTGTGCGCGCCCACTAAAAAATTGAATGGTGAGAATCTGAATTAGCGACAGCCCAGCGTCATTAAGGAACGCACCTTGCAATAACCACAACCATTAAATGAGTCAACTACAGAAGACATGCTTTAGATTAAAATGTCGAAAACCGAGGTCGTAGATGGTCACCTTCGGCATTCTTCATGTACAATACATCGAAGCGAGGATGCAAGGCTCGATTACGACAGACGTCGCGAACATGAGGACACCTGCAGGAGGGTGTGTCAAATAGGCGGGGGAGGGAAGAGCAGGAGAGAAAAAGGACCTTGCATGAGGAAAAACCTTGCACATTGGACAGACATTAACGGCCTGGTCGATGGAACCGTATTGATAGCACATTAGGAAGAAACTGGAGACACAGTAAGAGACGGGGGAAACGGAAGGACGGAGTTGTTGATGTATTTGTAGTACTTGAGAAAGAACTGCTGCTCGGCCATGCATGACTCCTGCACATGTGGTTTCCGCCTGCTACTAGTGATCCCTCGGTTATTTCTAACTATCACACTAAAAGATTTATGCTCAATAATATTCTGTGCTCGACCTTTAGACATGTATCTAGTATCCTATAAGCCACGACGGATGACACAACAAAAAATTTTATAGTTCACCCTGGTGTATTTGTGGAGATAAGATACTTGTTCTGATACATGTGACGAGAAGACCAAGTGTCAGACGCTGTACAGCCTTGTCTCCAATATCTTATCCTTGGCCCCGTGCACAGTTCTTTGCCTTTAAGCAGATCAACATAGATATCGCTCACTCTCACTTGTCTCTGAGCGTTTCGCTGTTTCCCTTAACAACATCTCATCCTAATGGGCAAATCTCAAAGTAGACTGTCCCCAGAGCAGCTCGCAGACCTGCAGAAGAATACATACTGTGCGTACTGTACACCTTTTCTGACTCACTCACCAATTTGTCGGGTTTCGTCTCCAATAGTCGACAAGAAAGAACTCCAGCAATGGTCATTACTGCTTTCCGTCCTTCACATTTCCTCTCTCTCATCATCCATTCATCTCTACAGGTATAAAGGCTTTCGGAAAGACTGTCCCTCGGGTCATCTTGACAAAACCGAATTCAGCCGGATATATAAACAATTCTTCCCATTTGGTGATCCAGCCGAGTTCGCTGATTATGTCTTCAACGTTTTCGATGAGAATAAGAACGGAACCATTGATTTCAAAGAGTTCATTTGCGCCCTTAGCGTGACTAGCCGAGGCCGACTAGATGAGAAGCTGAAATGTGCGGCAATGTGGTTCCTGTTAGCTCACTCCATTTAATCAATCACTTTCAGGGGCTTTCCAGCTGTATGACATAGATAAAGACGGCACTATCACTTACGATGAGATGCTACAGATTGTCCAATCTATTTACAAGATGACAGGAGAAATGGTTAAACTACCTGCGGACGAGGACACTCCCGAAAAGGTGATTATCCTTCTTCCATAATTCAAGTCCGCAACTTGATTCTCTATATTCTTTTAGCGCGTTGACAAGATCTTTGCGACGATGGACAGGGACAAAGACGCTAAGCTCACGTATGAGGAGTTCGTAGAAGGAAGTAAACAAGACCCCACAATTGTACAGGTGCGTTCTAGACTAATATGCGATTTCCATTCACCCTCTCATTGTGTGACCCTCCGGAAGGCACTATCTCTGTATGATGGCCTAGTGTAACTTGAAATTGATACCACGAGTTGTACGCTGTCTTGTAAGTTTATCATCCCCCCACCTATCGCTTTTTCTCATCATCCAAAAGTCTTTCGAACTGATATCCATCCTAACGCTGTCTTGCTTAATTGTCAGATGTCCCAAATGTTTCAGTGTATTTTACGCCTAAAGATTATCAAATCACTTGCGATATTTTGTCTGTGTTCCATTGAATAACTAAATTCCCCGCAAGCTTTATATCTGTGTATCAAGCAATTTATTCACAACCAGGGTCCACGTATGGAGTCATAAGAAACATAATTTAATTAGTGTATTGCCCGGGCTTAAAGCCTGCCATATCTCTGAAGCACCCTAGTCTCCACTTCATCCCCTAACCAGTGATATAGACCTTCTGAAAACTCCAGATTGTCCTTTTCTGCCTTGAAAAGCTTATTGAAATCTTGAGGACCTGCCGGTGCTGCACCCGCAGCTGCAAAAGGAGAGGCTGTCATATCTCGAGAAGAGTCCGCAGCTAATTTGTAGAATGTAAGGAGCAGGACAAGCCGGACGAAGGATAATCAACTTACAATTTTCACCGCCAAGTATGAGGCGGTAAAGGCCATTTAGGCCAAAGAAGTTGAGGAAATACCATGACAATGATGATACCCAACGTACATCCATGTCTGGGGTTTCTATTCCACGTTGCAACATTGATTTGAATCCCAAAGTGAGAGGGAAAGGAAGCTTGACTATCTCTCAATTAGAAACAATAAAAATTGTGATACAGTTAAGCGCTCACTCAAGACGAAGCCTTGGAAGAAAAAGTTAATCCAACCCATGATGATCATTTGTGGTACCATCATCACCATCTGTGTCTTCATGCCTGCCATCATTCCATCCATAGCAGCTGGGTCAGAAATAGGATTGGGAGGTGTGGTTGGAGCGTCTCCCTTTGGAGGTCCATCTTTAAGATATAGTCCTGCTTCGAAAGCTCCCGTAAGATGCCGGGAAATAGAAGTATAGAATGGTGGTGGTAGAGGTGAGAATGCGGATGTGGCGCGAAGAATCTGGGAGCGGGACAATGCGCGTCTGAAATTCCAGAGTCGGGTTGGAAAAAAAAATGTTGGGAACGATGTATATATGAAGACGTACTGTTCACGGATACCAGCTCGCGTCAAACTTTTGGGTTGTGATTGAAGAAGTAGGACTACGTAGTGGCGCAGGATCCCTACAAGTATCTGAACAACGTGTATGTTAAGATAGATTACCGGAAAAAACAAGTCCACGTACCATAACAGCGGTGATTGGGAAGAGCACCCAGTCCCGTATTGCTGGGTCCAGATATAGTGATACTCTATTATCCATTATTCATTGCATTTTGTTAGATGAGGCTGTATGCAACTTACGGGACATTTGACATGGTTTCCAGTGATCTCGAAGTTTGGATCGTGACAGAGCAGAGTCAAATATGTACTGCATTCCAAATTGGGACCAAGTCTTACGCAGTCCCCACTCGCAGTTGAAATACTCACTGCTTCTACTCTTGGACGACCACCAACGCTAGTAATAATGGACACTTCGCCAACAGCTCTCTTTGACACCTATGAGCAGGACTTCCAGCAGTTCCTTGAAACTATTCGGGGGAAGCTCGAAGGTGGTAAAGATGAACAGGGCGGTACGCAAAATATCTTTCCTGTAAATATACATCTCTGAAGTTATGGCATACAAGTACAGAACAACGAAAGTCCTCTCTGAGGCGTGTGGACATGGAATTGGAAGAGGCAGATGAAATGGTTTGGGATATTTTTTAGTATATTGAAAAGTACCAACAATGACGTTAAATAGGTATCTCAAATGGAACTCGAGATCCAAGGCATACCTCAGCCAGTGCGAGCGCAATACCACGCCCGTCTACGGACAGCCAAAGCAGACTTGTCTCAATATAAGAAGCTAGCAAGCGAAGTCCGCGCTCAGCAAGCTCGTTCTGACTTGCTATCCTCATCTTCTCTCCAACCCGGCGAATATAGCTCAGATGACCCATACGGACACTCCAGCGACCGCACACGTTTACTAGCAGGTACAACCCTGCTCGAAGATGGTACAAAGCGCTTGCAAGACTCGCATCGTATTGCCCTGGAGACAGAGGACCAGGGTGCAAATATCCTCCAGAACTTGAGGCAACAGCGAGAGCAGATAGAAAACTCGCGAAACACTGTATGTATCAACCCCTTGTTGAATCCAGAATTTCTGGTTTAACTTGAGACTGTTTTTTATTCTGGTAGTTGCAACGTGCAGATTTGGCAATTGACCGTGCTTCTGGTACTCTGAAGAAGATGATCAGGCGGTAAGGCTATATCCCCTGCTATCGTTAAACCGAATCAACCTCATTACAGATTCATTTGACAATTTTTTTTCTAGGATGTACCAGCAAAAAGTTGTCACAGCAGCGATTATTGTGGTCCTGGTTCTCCTCATAGGAATTATTATATGGGAGAAGCTTAGTTGAGGATACCTAGTTTCGAGTAGATTATACCTTATTATACTCTCGGGGCTGCCTGAATGGCCCGTCTTAACTTAATGTTACTAAAGAAGTTTGTAGGATTTGTGGGTTTGTTCATTGAACAGCTAAATGTTATACAGCAAGATACCCAACGTGATTTTAACGGTGCGTACGTAAGGGAAATAATAATGGGAAAGCCTGGTATAGCGAAAATATTAAATAAAGACTATTTTGGTTTACAGCGCACGAGAGAGTGGGTCTCGGTTGTAATAACCCCGCTCCTCGCCACTCCACTGACCGTTCTGTGCTTCTTGGGTAGGATAGTTGGGGTGATCGGAGTGCTGTTGCAACGCTCCTGAAGAGGCATTAGGATATACAGGCCTAGAGTGTGGATTGGGGTAATTCTGTAGTCCATCTTCATCATCATATACAAGCCCACTTGATGGTCTGGCTGCTCTACTGGGTGGCTGTGGTGACCGAAGGCGTGGCAAGGATGGTACCTGGCCAGCATGACCTTGGTACACGGCATGAGGGTCATAGTGTCCGCTATGTAAATATGGGTTATGTGAGTTTGAAGGCACAGGGGCAGCTATTTCCTGTTGTGCGAATGGTGCCGCTGATGATGCTAAATGGGCTGTGCCTTCGTTTTCTTCTTCATAGGCATGAGGTTGCTGGTACGTGCCATCCTCATAGATAAAAGATGATGCGGATGACTGGTTGAACTGGGGATATGAACCTTGAGGTTGGGCGGCTGAGTAGGGGCTGTACGCAGGCATGGGCGGGTAGTCACTGCCTTTGTCGGCATTGTAATGATAGTAATCTTGGGTGTATGTAGATGGAGGGACGCGGGTATTCATGGAGGAAGCATCATCTTCATCGTCAACGGAAAGGTTGGGGAGGGTGGGTTGGGGCAGTGGTTGGGCTACAAGTTCACCTTTCTTATTCTTCAGATGGGAATAGTCTCCCATTGCTTCTTTCTGGGCTAATTTAGCAGCATCGGCGAGGCGCTGTTTTTGTCTGCGTCTGATGACCACGTTGATGCGCTATTACTACATCAGCAAAAATAAGTTTTCCAATTATAATAAATCTCACCTTATCAACCTTGTGGCAGCAGTATTCCTATTTCGAGACGTCAGCACTGTCGCAGAGCCGTATCAAATTTGTACTCACCTTGAGATTGCCTCGGATGTGGCAAAGGAGTGGGACATAACAGATACCAGCCACAATGAGCAATAGAAGTGAACCAGCAAATACCACCACCGTGAAGAAAGATGTCACGGTCAATGCAGACGTTGACAAACTGTTGCCTGCGAAGTATTTTGAGATGTCATACCAAGGGCCTGGTTCGTCTTTCCTAGAGAGCCATACTGCATACAATGTAAGGGCGTTGATTGTTTGACGCGGGCCATCTGCGAGAAGTAGCCTCTTCCAACCTTGAGGTAGGATTAACGGATGCTTGGGGGGAAAAACAAGTAAACGTACTCTTGAAAACGAAGAAAACGAAGAAAGCGAAATCATCGCTAGTCTTTGTTGAGTTGCTGATATGATCGAAGAAACAAAAGTGATCATAAGAGCCTGGAAGAATATCAGTAAAAAGTAGAAAAAGTCTACAACTTGCGTACGGAGGGAGTAATAATTATTAGCCATGACGTTGGTGAAGGCATAAGAAATGTCTCGACTGGTGATAATTTTTTTTGCCTTGCGGGATTCATACGCCAACTGTAAAGCATGTAAGGTGGGCCATTGATAAACTGGGATCTGTACATACAAGCAGGAAAGAGAAAATGATACATCCAACAAACAGCCACTTTCCGACATTGAAAGGAATGAATACGCAACCATCCAAATTCTGACACTTGAGAAAGATTTCATTTGACCAGTTTTGCGTCGTTAACATCGTTATTGCTGAGAATATATCCAACACGTATACCAAGAAGGACTTCAGCACGATGACATACAGCCACAGATATCTGAATGAAGAAAGAAGGGAGTTCATTAGTACCATGAATGTTGGTAAGAAGTTTTATGATACCAAGTACTCACTTCATTCGCATAACAAATCCATTATCCGTGAATTCTCGAGTATCTATAAAGTCGAACTGATAGTTGGCAAGTCAGGTCAGCCTCTATTATACAATACATCTCTAGTCGATGATGGGCACCTTGTGATCTGGAACGATTTCTCTTTTCCATTTTGGGCCGCTGCAGCACATATTGGTGGATTAGAAAGGACGTTGGGTATTTTCAAGAGTTGAGATGAGGTGTGGGAGAGGAGATTACTCTATAACGATGAATGTTGAGGACGGAGACCAGGGCCAGCCAGTCGCATATGGTTGAGTCAAGAAAGACTGATGGATAAAGAGTGGGCAGCTAAAGACAATAGCTAGGTAGCGTCAACTTGATCAAAAGTCTAAGGCGGCGAGGAACTGCTGAGAGAAACGGAGGTTACAACCAGGATATTACTTATTATGTAATTAACAATTATCTCTTGTTTGTTTACCATTGCTTGGTTACCATCTCTCGACGATGACCACTGTACAGAAAATAAAGGTATCATTGCCGTTCATTGTTCTCCTCTTGGTTCTATCCTGACTACTTGTATATAGGAAATTGAAGATGAGATGGTCCGTCTCTTTTCAATATTTATAACCACCGACAACTCATCATATTTTATCAACAGTCAAAAAGTATGCATATATGAAATGAAATATCATGTCCGTATTAATCGTCATCTTCACGCAGCTCAAAAAAATAAGGCCACGAGCTACCATCTCGGTCAGCTCAAGGCAAAGCTCGCAAAACTCCGCCGTGAACTAATAAGTCCCTCAACTGGTGGCGGGGGAGGTGGCGGAGGGATTGGGTTTGATGTTGCCAGGCAAGTGTTTTAGCGTTCCTTTACGTTATGAAACCGCAGCTAAGTTCCTATTAGAACCGGTGTAGCATCAGTTGGATTCGTTGGATTTCCATCAGTGGGGAAAGTGTGTCTTGATCTGCATCCATATCCAGTTCATCTTTCGTGATGCCCTGTCTCAGTCGACGTTGATGTCCAAGCTTACCGGAACTCATTCTGAAGTGTCAGAAATCGACTTCACTACCCTGACAACCGTCCCAGGAACAGTAAAAGTGCATGGCGCACCCATACAAATACTAGATCTGCGTAGGTCCCATTCAGTACTGGGAAAATCCTTTTTAACCTCTTGTGCAGCTGGTATTATAGAAGGCGCGAACGACGGTCGTGGTCGAGGTCGTCAAGGTATGATCCAATGCACTTTCTGTCTACCAGACTTCTGATGCATTTAGTTGTTTGTAGTTATTGCTGGTAAGAACTCCTGGGCTGCTTAAAAATTACTCGCATATCGATATTTGGCTCATCCAGTCGCGCGAACATGTAACCTCATTTTTATCGTCTTGGATGTCTTGAAACCACTAGGAGATAAAAAAATTATAGAATCTGAACTAGAAGGTTTCGGAATTCGGTTAAACAAACGGCCTCCCGCCATCCTTGTCCGGAGAAAGGAGAAGGGTGGCATTGCCATCACGAATACCGTTCCTCTGACAAACATAGATCAAGATGAGATTAGAGCTATCTTGAGTGAATATCGGATAAATAATGCAGATATTGCTATCCGCGAGCCGGGAGCGACTGCTGATGATTTGGTGGATGTCATAGAAGGAAACCGGTAAAATGCCTTCACATTATCATTTACGCTGCACACTCAACTTGACGTCTTATAGGGTCTACATTCCTGCGTTATATGTAGGCCTTTTCTGCTCATCATCTCACATATGTCTAGACTAACATAATGGTCCAGGTTTTGAATAAGGTTTTATTCGTTCATTTGCCTTTGACTTGCGTAATATATTTATCTTTTCCAGATTGATGCAATATCAATAGAAGAACTTGACCTTCTGTTTGTCTTTCTATATTCTTGTTGGGTTGTTGCTTAAACTAACAAACTCAAGTTAGATACAAGATTCCAAACTCAGTCCCCATATCTTCCCGCGATTGGCTCAATATTGACGAACTTATTGACAAAATGTGGGAAACTCTCAATCTTGTCCGTGTTTACACAAAACCGCGAGGACTTGCTCCAGATTATTCTGCCCCAGTCGTCCTTCGCCATGGCCGATGTTCCGTTGAAGATTTTTGCAATTCTATCCACAAAGAGATTGCGAAGCAGATGAAATAGTATGCATTATGTGGTATTATATATACCCCTGGATTCTGTCTAATGTTGAATATTTGACAGCGCTATAGTATGGGGTGCTAGTGCTAAACACTCGCGTGGGCAAAAAGTAGGACTGGACCACATACTTGAAGATGAGGATGGTCAGTGGCTTTTATTCCACGTTTTTAAATCCAACCTCTGATTTTTACTGTAGTTGTTCACATATCCAAGAAGTAAATACATTGCTACATTTTTTTCCCATGTATCAAATTCAATGTAGCTTTTTTTCTACCTAATTTCATTGAGTTGGCCCTGGTATACTTTACCCTCACTCAAATATATAAACATCAACCTGAGAAAACCCCATAACAAGCCCACGGCGCAATAAATACTTGTCATCATCAATGGTAAAAACTCCATTGCCTCCGTGGTTGATGTAGGTTCTAGATGCGAGGGATCAGCAAGTACAATACATGATTAAATAGACTCAATACCATTCTTCTGCCGAGTCAAGAAAGGGAAGAGGCTAATGAAAAGTAATAGTATTGGGAAACCTGCTAGGTATAACTTCTCGACCCAGTCAAGTATGACGTATATGAGTGATTTAGGGTATCTTTGCCGACAAAAAAATTATCATTAGCGGTATTTATGCGGCTGAATGAATCACTCACTCGTAAACGCGGCGGCTGAGAGGCACATATGTCATGATTATCCACAGAGTCGAGTAAATGACTTTAATGATTGACTCTATCATTTAGTTTTGGTCAGGGTGCCTCATGGAAGTAATGGAGGCGAAACTCACCCCCTGGTGTAAAGATCAGAGGGAAAAGTGAAAATACGCCAGCAACACTCGCAATGATAAATGTTCGGAAGTATGCTTGTCGCTCCGCAGCTAGCAGACTGGAGCAAAAAAAAAATTTAACGCGTATTTCAACAAAGAACAAAAATAGCTACCTAAGAGGAACCAAGATAAGTAGAACTGCCTTTTCATGAACATGCCAGCCGAACATGAAAGACGTCCAGCCACAGAGTGTTAGCGCAGTTAAAAATGACTTGTAAGTAGGATTCATCCACAGCTTGATGAGCCATATCTAATCATACTTTCAGTAAAAAGAAGATCGCAAGAGAATTATCACTGACAGCTTGCCAAGCGAGAGTGATAATGAAGGTGTGGAAGGGTTGAATATTCGGTAGTACAGCAAATATGGTATCTCCAACCAAACCCCTTGATGTGGAAGATACACCCGCCGCATTAATTGAAACATCGATGCCTGTAAGCTGCACGTCTGACAAATAATTTTGATAAGTGCCATATCAGTAGCTTCGTGTAAGGGTCATTCTTACATCGCAGCACAACCCTGTCGGCAGCAGTTACAAGAGCCCAAAAGTTGGGTGCCCAATACGCATGATTTAACCCTCGGGTGAATGGAAACAAGCGGGATAGAAGTTGTGGAAGCTGTCCCATCAATATGAACGGCCCAAGGGATATAACGAATATTATTATCACGGCATTCGCAAGCGAAAGGAAGTTCTTGGTCTGGACTTGATATGAAGGGGACAGACAAAAAGACCGGAGCAGAAATATGAAATACGCGGGCTATATCGGCGCTATGTTCAGTATCATAATTGATTGTCTTCAGATTATTGAAATTCACCGCAAGATACATATAGATATGCTTGAAATTCAAGAGTATGGCAAACAAGATACCACTCGCCAATTTGTTGCCCTGAGATAAGATGTCAGGAAAAGAAATAGAATGCCAGGTTTGCACACACATTACGAGCCATAAGTATTGACCAAAGAAGAATTCCAAACATAAAGCCGTTGTATTGGAAATGTATGTGATCGACTATCAAGAAACCGGGGTGTAAAAACAAAGACGCTGATATGATTCGTTGCATGTGAGGGTCAACTGCTCCACGAATGAACCTAAGTAAATGCATTGACAAGTATTTTGAACAAAAATTGCGATGAGACTCACTTAAGAAGAACCACCCCCAGTACCATTTCTGTGAGGATCACGGTTGACCTTTGGTATGCAACAACTGTCCAAGCTCCATAATTGAGGTTATTAAGATCAACGATCTTTGGGTCAACAAATGATGCGGGTATTGAAAGCAACTTCTCAAAATAAGCGAAAAATGGAGGGTAGTCGAGTGCTGCGTGTACAACAACTTTTAGTGCAACTCCTTCTCGGCATGGATGCGCACTCACTCCACTCAGACGTGGTCTAGCATAAGATACCGTAGAGTTATCAAGTGTTTAACAATAGAGGTAAGGAATATTTACGTCGTAATACCATTTTGATATTGGAAGAGAATATGTAATTGCTAGCCAATTTCTGTGAACTTCAAAATCTGAAGAACGACTACAAAGAGCGATTGTGAGCACATATATGCGGTATAATTTAGGGGGTTTAACGTACTATGAGGGGAAAAGTAGAAGCTTAATAGCTGTCGACGCCCAAAAGATGTCCCACTCTGAAGCGTCCATTTCCAAATTGAGCCAAGATTGTAGCCACCTTGCCTGTGTCGTGGCTGTTTCGGTTGGCTGTTTCGGAGGTATTGTTAACGGAAATTTTTCTGGGACGTCATTAGAATCCCCTTTGTTCATGAGGCAGTTTGGGATAGCACGGGGGTTGACAAGAGGAGCAGGGGTCGAGTTATGGAAAATGGCTTCTGTTTGGTTTCCCGATTGCTTTGTGTGGCTGTGCAACTAACTTTCTTGCGCTCGACGACTACTAAGTACTACTAATACTTGTTCAAAACAATGAGTGAACAAGCTGCCATTGCAAATGCTGCATCAAAGACCGCATCTCAGTGAGGCAAACTTCCATTCATATGAAATACAGATCCTCAACAAGCATGTTTAGAACTGTACTCCTAAAGCTAATCATCTTCAGCATTTCCCTGGGTATTGCACCTCTTGCTTCTTACTTCACATCTCTCAGGTACCTTTGGGATGGTAAGTAAATTAATCCAATTGTTGTGCATTTAATATTGATATGTTGCAGGAAATACCACATTTGCTGCTATAACTGCTGTTGCCGCCGCCAACCTGGTCCTGGCCGCCTATATTGTGGCTTCCCTGTTGGAAGACAGAAAGTCTGTACCAGTGGAACCACGGAAAAAATCTGTGGAAGAAACGCCCAAGAACAAATGAAAGCAACAATACCACGTTCAACTTTGGAATCTTGCCAATTCTATTTTAAGTATCTTTGTTTAATATCTTCGTGTAGATTTGAAAAATATATACAACATCCAATTTCCCAAAAATCATTTGTCGAGAAAGCTTTGCTTATACATACATATAGTTAGATTTATTATACGAGTTCAGTAGTCAAAATCACAGAGAGTTGTTGGACCAAAAACGAGCGTTTCAAAATGCATACCCCCACTGGACCTGAGGGTCTTGGGAAACAACGATGATAGGTGCAGTCTCAGACTCCTGTTGAAATCCAACTGGTCAGATAGGTAAAATCCGTTGCTATTGAAATATACATACGAAACTATACATCTTTGATTTCTGGGGCGGGGAGTATAAATCAACTCCTTTACGGATTTCCAATGACGAAGGACTCCTCGATGCAGATCTATTTGTAGGGACCTCCGAGTTGAAAATATCCTTTAAATGTATTGCAGACTTCGCGATCCGAAGAGGACGCGTTGTATGATATATATCTGGGGAAACTGGCGGTGTGGGCAGCGGGGAGGTAGGAGGAGTTTGGAGAGGCGGTAACTTGGTTGGGAGGCGACCCGCATATTTTAGTATAGAGGCCGGCGGAGACTTATGGCCGGAAGAGTGTGAAGATGGTGGACGAGAGGTCGTAGGTGTCGAGACCGGAGTAGAATCAGTAGAACTCGTATCGGTATATGGAGACGAAGGATATGGGTTGGTTGGAGATAGAGGTGTCTGGCTAAGGATGAGTGGCTTGGGCTTCCTTGTAGTCAGAGAAGGAGGTGAGGGAAATAGAGAAATAGTATCAATATCTTGATTCCTTGTAGATATTGTAGTATGACCAGCAACATTGGAATTGTTGGCTGCAAGGCTAGGGGTAGACTGGGATGCTTTTGCGACGAGCATGCTGCGAGACTTGCGGAGCATGTGGGGTTCAAGCACACTAAGCTCGTCTACAGTATAGATTTGCTCCGAGTCAGTTTTAGACCGATGACCCCGTACAAAGGTAGTGCTGTCGTTTCTGGTGACTGTTCTCATGGTCATTGCTGTTTCTCGTGTCTGGTGTGTTAAGCTGTCAGGTAAGTAAGGCGATGATGGCCGTTGAGATGGTGGAGTTGTATTATCATATGGCAAAGCAAAAGTCACCCGAGAAGGGGAACGACCAGTTGGAGGGTTGGAGGGGGTAACTCCCAACACTGAACGTTGAACGGGAGGGTGAATCGTAATTCTTGGAGGACGGTGGGGACGTCGTAATGAAGAGACTGGAGGTAATGTCGAGGATGGTATAGCAGCGCTCATGTTCGGTGGTCCATGTATCTCGTTATGAGGTGGCCCATGTCGCACGTTGAACGGGGCGCCATGTCCAGCAGTTCGATAAGAATTGGTAGTGTACAGACAAGGGGTCTCTACACGGTGGTGAGATAGTTTGCTTCTGCTTTCAAGCCCCGGCACCCTTGTGTGAGGTTGAGGTAAACTTTCTCTGAGAGGTCGACCGTTACAGCTATGGTTGAGCACCGATATCTCCGGGAGAGATGTTGTGGATAAGATACCATGTTCCTCTCCTTCAACGACCTCTGGGCGAGGTGGACGCTTTGGAGACTTTTTCTCTTTCTTCTTCCAGCCATTGAACAAGAACGACACGGACCTCATATTTAATGATAGGTGAATGGTGGCGTACCAGAAGTCTGAAAAGAGTGTGAACGTTCGGGGATAATCGATAAAGAGTGGTCCAACTCCACTTATTTAACTGAGGTTAATGATCATCCTATGATAGATTGAGACTTATCAAGAGATCTGTCCCTGGCTGTCGATTCGATTCGTAGGAATTACGAGAAAGAACGTAGATTGACATGAGGTCAAACACATTCCAAAGCGTCTGTTCTCTCACAAGATAGATGTCTTCGGAACAACAAGTTGAATGTCCTCGGTCATGATACAATGTGGTGGATCAACCTTTTCGGGACCCATCACAATCCTTTGCGAGATCCGCTAAAGTCCTGACAAGCCGTTGGACGCCAAGACCCTAGAGTAGCTTCGGCTTAGCTATAGACTCCGTCCTTCAAGGCTTTTCGGAGGCTATCATTAGTATGCGAGGTTGGATAGCTTGCGAATACGCAAATCCCGCATCGCATCGTTTCAGAAGAGCGGCAGAGGCGCATATACGAACGGCCCAAGCCAGTAGTCGCTTGCATCCTAAAGTTCGGATTTGCGAGGACAGAAGTTGATGCCAACAATATATGTTCACAGACAGTCAGAACTATCAGTCAACGTTTGTTACACATTCAATCTTTTCATTTTGCAAGTTGAGCTTAACGCGGCTGTGTTCATTGCTGTTCATTATAAAGTCCTCCAATACCGGTTATACTGGTCCCTTATCATCATCTGGCTTTTCGGGCATATTTCTCATATCTCGACTTACTTGCAGTTATGCTGGTTACCAAAAACACGGAAGATCCCTCGTTCTGTGGGATACTATCCTTCAGGCCGCTTTAAATTCTGTGTCGGGGATGAATAGTTATTTATCCGGCTTGCTCACATGTTGTCCATCACCATCATTCAATTTGTGCCTTGAGTGTCTTCCATGTCTTACTGTAAGTTCAATCTTTTGATCCGTCTCAAACCCCACATTAACTCAGGCACTATGTTTTGTACTTCCCGGTTGAAGTATCTGCTATCGGGCTTCTCAAGTGCCAGTGGTTTTGTCTTATAAGGGCACATGCTCCTATCATAGAACTGGAAACTGCGCGACTATGCAACATTTACAGATAATGGGGTCACTGCGGGGTATGCTGGTATTGGGACATTGTACTTCAGGCCCAGGCAGTGCCCTTGTTCTACGTTGTTTGGGTTGTTCACTAGAATTTGGAAATGCATCCGGATGGAAGGTCGTGTGTGTGAAAGAACCTCCACCCACCCAATAAACCTCAGCTCAAGTTCTTGCCTAGGCCTGAAGCTTCTGAAACTATCTTGAGCATGTTATCTGCCGACATGGATTGATAGCCTCCACCACCAACAGTACCAATACAAACCTGGTCCTTTTTGGCACGAGACGCGTGGTTGACACAGGCCGACCGGCATATAAGTCTCTTATTCTGATCCGTGATAATAACAAGAAGCAAAAGTTCTCAAGAACATGAGACATAGGTAAACAAAACATACCATACACCCCTTCTTCATTACCCCCATCTGTCAAGTTATTTTAGAACGGGACCTGACCATGCGTTTTTCCTACTCGCCGCTAGGAAGGAAGTAACTTTGTGGGCATTTGATTCTGAAATTTATCAGGGAAGATTAGAACAGCCTCATGTCAGTCAATTTTCTTTGTCACCGACTCTTCAGCGGAAATTGCTCTTCTTACACGTTCTCGATAGTCATTTATCAATAACCGAACAAACGAAGTCTGAGTTTAACTTGTTCGTTATGAACTATCGAGGCTGTCATAAACCCCTATGTATCAACACAAAATTGTCGTATATTAAAATCTGAACTCGGCGGGAAAGTGGAGAATGTGAATGACTTCAATGGATTTAACACTGGAGTGAATGGTAATAAATTATATTTTATTGCGGCAAAACGAGTAATACAAAGACCATGCAGATATAGATTACATAGGGATGATGTCTAAAGGAAACATTGGTAATATCCGGATATGCGAATAGGAGATATAAAGCCGCTCGAGATACTTCTAGAAATCTTCGTCAAGAACACTACAAGAAACATTAGAAAGCTACAAGATATTAAATAAAGGAAGGGACGAACAATGTTTTCTTGGAAGATTCTCCATTGTCAGGAGTACTGGAAAGGTTGATTCCGGCTTTTGAATAGTCCGATACTCGCTTTTCGAAGAAGTTCGTCTTCCCTTGCAAGGAAATCATATCCATAAAGTCGAAAGGATTGGTTGAGTTGTAGACCTTCTCATTGCCCAAAGACACGAGCAGACGATCTGCCACGAATTCAATGTATTGGCACATCAACTGAGCATTCATTCCGATAAGCTTGACAGGCAATGCGTCTGATAAGAAAAAAGGAATCAGAAAAAGTAGAAAATTGTGTTGACAGAAAACTTACCAGTCAAAAATTCCTGTTCAATCTCAACAGCTTGCATTATGATAGTTCTAACTGTATCGGGATGTGGGCGACGCTTTAGGTGGCTAAATAAGAGACAAGCGAAGTCTGTATGCATTCCTTCATCTCGGCTGATGAGCTCGTTCGAAAATGTTAAACCAGGCATAAGCCCTCGCTTTTTCATCCAGAAGATAGACGCAAAAGAGCCGGAGAAGAAAATGCCTTCCACAGATGCGAATGCCACTAGACGCTCGGCAAATGTGGAGCGCTTATCTGAGATCCATTTCAACGCCCAATCTGCCTTACGCTTAACACAAGGTATTGTCTCTATAGCATCAAATAGGTATTCGCGTTGGGCTGGGTCCTTGATGTAGGTATCAATCAAGAGAGAATACGTCTCTGAATGAATATTCTCCATCATAATCTGGAACCCATAAAAGCAGCGAGCTTCCGCAGCTTGGACCTCGTTCGAGAACCGCTCTACCAGATTCTCGTTGACAATACCATCAGAAGCGGCAAAGAAAGCTAGGACGTGAGAGATGAAGTGTCTTTCATTGTCATTTAGGCGGTTATTCCAGTCGTGAACATCTTTTGAAAGGTCCATCTCTTCAGCGGTCCAGAAGGAAGCTTCTGCTTTCTTGTACATCTGCCATATCTATAATAATAAAAAATATTAATGACCGAGCTACATTATTAAGCAGGAGGACTAGCCTCGTGATATTGGATAGGAAACAATACAAAACGTCGTTTCGAATCTTTCAAGAGAGGCTCTTCACCTGCCAAGGTATAAACATACAGCATCACGTTACAATAGCGACAGACAGACTTTCTGGTAGATCAACTTCGCCCACAAATCTTTGGCGCATTACATCAAGATCATCCTTGGCCTCATTAGAGTTGTCCACATCAGTCAAGGATTTAGGCGATTCAGGTAGACGTTCATCATCAATGACATGTATGGGCAGATTTTTTGCGGTCTCCGGTGAGTCAAATTTGAAAGCAGCAAGAGCAGCTGCAGCCTATGTGAGAGCAGACTCAGTATGGCAGTATGGTAACCATTAATGGTTGAATATGACAAACCTTTTTGCTTGGAGTGGGGTTGGGGGAGGAAGGGCGAACAGCAAGTGTAGACATTTTAAGATAAGACAAGATGAACAAAAGGATGTACAAGGTTAAGAAACTGGCGATAAAGAGCTAGTAAAGAGACGAGATCTTATATAGCTTTCTGGGAGGGTGAACGTATGGTCGTGTTTGGCACCTTCAACATTATCGCGGACGCGTTATTTGATTCAATTGACATCAACAGCCACAAGTCGCGTTGTGACTTAATTTCCTTTTCTGGATAAATGTCACGTGTGTGTCTCAAGGCTACGAACAGGTGTGACTCAGTTCCCGTCTTACAATCATCCACCCATCTTTCGCTTGTGGCCTCATTAATATTCCCAGTCAATTTACATGCACATAATAACTCCTTTGAGCACAGACCAGGTTTGCATGCTTTCGCAAAATGCTGTTCTTGAGCACGACTAAGTCTTTTGATAGGAGGCCAACAATAAATCGGAACAGGATGGGCAACGGCCCACCCGTTTCCGCAAATTTGTGGGCGAAGTAGATACCGAGGAATGTGAGTTGCCTCGATAACTTATATGATTCGTCTAATTCCATAATCAGCTGAGGAGCCTTTACTAAAGGCTACTCCTGCTCGATACGTGTTGTATCCCATCAGATATGATGAAGTTTGTACAGTTTGAATTTTATCCAAACCTAGGTACTAACAGTTATCTTAGATATGGCAGATGTACAAAAAAGCTCAAGCATCGTTCTGGACAGTGGAGGAAATAGACCTTTCACAAGACCTTGTAGATTGGAGCTCCAAGCTGAATAATGACGAACGTGATTTTCTCTCACATATTCTTGCTTTTTTCGCAGCATCGGATGGCATAGTCAATGAAAATCTTGTCGAAAGGTTTTCTACTGAGGTGCAAATTCCCGAGGCAAGATTTTTCTATGGTTTTCAAATTATGATAGAAAACACCCACTCGGAAACTTATTCCCTTCTAATCGATACCTATATCAAAGATTCGGATCGTAAGGCCTTCTTATTCAATGCTGCAGAAACAATCCCTTGCATCAAGCGCAAAGCTGCGTGGGCAACAAAATGGATCTCGGACCAAGATTCAACATTTGCAGAAAGACTAGTTGCCTTTGCAGCCGTCGAGGGTATCTTCTTTTCTGGGTCTTTTGCATCCATATTCTGGATAAAAAAGCGAGGGTTGATGCCTGGTCTCACTTTTTCCAATGAACTGATCAGTCGTGATGAAGGAATGCATACAGAATTTGCGTGCCTATTGTTCACTTTCCTGAAGCGCCGACCACATCCCGACATAATCTTAGACATAATTACAGAAGCAGTCCAAATTGAGAAGGAGTTTTTAAGTGGTATGGACGCTTGCAACCCCTTCTGTTTTTGCTAACAAAATTACATTCCAGATGCTCTTCCGGTGAAGCTAATCGGGATGAACGTCACACTTATGTGTCAATATATCGAATTTGTTGCGGACAGGCTTCTTCTAGCTCTTGGCAACACAAAACACTATCAGGCAACTAACCCGTTTGATTTCATGGACATGATCTCCCTACAAGGAAAAACGAACTTTTTCGAGAAACGAGTTTCTGAATACGCCAGAGCACATATTGACTACACATCTATAACTCGTTGTAACTCTAACTCATCCCAGCGAGTTTTGTAAGTCTTGCAATCCAAAACCCTACAGATTATTAACACAGCTCGTAGCTCCCTTGAAGAAAACTTCTAATCAGCGTGACTATATGTATGTATCTGATATGTATTATACTTGGTGTCACAAAAAGTGACCGTGCACCATGTGATTTGGCCGTTTCATACCCTCATCCTTTGCTTGTGTATGCTCAATTCTGAGTGAATGTCACTAGCATAAGGTCTGAAATTTGTAGGTATAATAGAATATGTACCACACAATATATAGTACAAATTAGAAGGCTGTATGACCACCCTTTGCTGCCAAAACAGCCTTGATAAGCTGTGATACAGTTGTAGGAGAGTGTGGAAGAGAGCATAAATGAGTTTTGAGCTCAAGCCAGACTTTTTCGATGGGGTTGAGATCAGGTGAATGGGCTGGGTGTCCAAAAATAGAAATGCCATTTTGATGGAACCATTTTGTTGTTGATTTGCTGCCATGACTAGCAGCCCCATCCTGTTGAAATTCAATTCCAGATTCATCCTTAGATACTTCATTGTAAAAGTCCTTCAAAACCCCATCAAGCACCTGTTCTTGATAGTGTGCTGAGGTCATTCCTCCACCTCATCCTCCAGGATATTCTAATACAACCAATGGCCCTTTTCTCCCTTTCATGATGCAACCCCAGATCATCACACAAATAACTGACTGTGAGAACTTTGGAACACAGCATTCATCCCATAATTCCTCACCAGGATGCCTTGTCACATAAATTTGTCCATGGCGATCACCAAGATAAATATAGCATTCATCAGACCAGATTTTCTTCTTCCAATCATATGCTGTGTAAGCTTTGCACTTCCATGCCCAGGCAAGTCTTGCCAATTTGTGGCCTGATGTGAGATAGGGGACCTTTTTCACAACCCTTCTATGGTATCCTTTGCATGCGAGAATGTTTTGAACTGTGCTAGTACTGATATCAGAGTGAGTTGCATTTGCAATCTCTGAGAAAGGCTGACAACATTTGTTGAGTGCCTGTCTGACAATAAGGTGGTCCTCTTGGGCTGTTGTCTTCTTTGGGCAGCCAGAGTGGTGGAGGTTTTCAGTACTTCCATGTTTTTGAAATTTGTTCCAGATGTCTTGAGCTGTTGTTGGCTTGAAGCCAAACTTTCTTGCAGCTTTGCAAATGCTTACACCTGCAAGGATAGCTCCAATGAGCTGGTTTTTCACAGCTTCACTATGCTGGACCCTTGAGGTCTTTGGGGGCACCATTGAGTGTAGGAGTAATTGTTTATTATTGAGCTACAGCTATCTCTACACAAAAGACCAACCAGATGCGACGCAGAAAAATCACATGGTGCACGGTCACTTTTTGTGACACCGAGTATATGTGCATAATGAATCCTCCATTAAATAACAAGGTTAGCATATATAATGTAGACTAGTTTATCCCCACTCACAGTAATAATTTTATTTACATCTGTAACTTTCCACTTGTACACTATAATTGATCCACATCATGATGGGAAACTACCTGGATGCGTGCTGGCACACAGGATGCATCATATTTGAATGGCACTCAACATCTGATCCATCAATATGCCCACTTCATACGCAATGCCGAGCAACCGCCTCGTTATCAAAGCTTTCCAGGCTGGGATCACATTGTTTTCCTTGTCTTTCATCCTGTTTGCATATAAGCGGGCCTTAATCCCTATTTATGGCTCAGGACCAACTTCATTCTTGTTCAATCAAGTCGTGCTAGTAGCTTTCCTCGCCTCTGGAGCATATCCTACCAGTGCACCCGTTTCATATTACTTGTTTTATGCTGCCTTTATATTGACGCTTGCTCCAAATACAACATATTGGGTTGCAGTTTGGACAGCTCGATTGAAGCACCCGATCCTTGGTCCTGCTCTCACTCATGTGGCTGCTATCGCACCGTTGGTTTTTCTCTCGGGGTTATTTGTGACCAGGCTAGTATTGGTAAGAACCGTCCATCCAAACCCCAAACCTCTCTCCAAGTGTTGAACAGTGTGATGTATTACAGCCATATGTGGACCGAACAGCATTCAAGAGGGCGTTTAGCTTGAGATTGTGTGTAACAGGCATGAGCTACATGATGACAAATTTGTGCAACCCTCCGTGGTACGTCGTTCCTATCGTTAGACGGTGGTCAGAGAGCCAAATTGTATGACATTCAGCTTCAAGCATTATATTTGTCACTCACTTATGGACCTCACTCTAGTTTCTCGGCATCGCAGGAGTACTATACTCTTTGTCGCTGCTAACATACCCCGCTCCTTTGGTCGACGAATCAAAACCAGGAAAACGCAAAATTCCTAAAAAGTCCCAGTTGATGACGGCGAAACAAACAAGATTGGCACTGGTGACTATTTTCGCTGCGTTTTGGTGGTCCATTCAAAACAAATTAGCAAATCCAGTCCTCCCCCACCCGCTTCCAGAAGTATTCACCCACCCGTCGGCACCCTTGCAGATTTATTCTTCGGTGCAATCAGTGACTGGTTTGATAGTTGTTGGTGAGGTACTTCCTGAAACGACTGATAACGGTGTACCAAGCAACATATCATCTGCGAGATATCTGCGTGCATCACACTCTATTTTGGGAGGTGTCTGGACGCGAAATAAAGTGCATACCCTTGACGATAAATCACCTTCCGTAGATTCATTCGGAGCGCCTCTTGGTGATTCTATCTACGCCGCATTTGTATTACAGGAAGCTATTCGTCTAATTAATAGTACTGAGACCGGACGTCAAGGTGCTTGGAACGATGCCTTGGTAATGTGCGCACATGCGGTTTCACTCTCCCCATGAACTTACACTACGATAGTGGCCTTGGAATAGGTGTTTCTGCATCGTCTTTGATACGACATGGCATTTCAACGTCTATCGTTGAGATTGACCCTGCTGTCTATGATGCAGCACGAATATATTTCGGCTTACCAGATCCTGGTCCAAACAAAGTCTTTTTAACAGACGCCCGACAATGGGTGGCAGATAAGCGCTCCAGACTAGAAACGGGCAATCAGGAAGTGTTATTCGATATCGTCATCCATGACTGTTTTTCTGGTGGAGGAGTTCCTCAACACATTTACACCATAGAATTTTGGGAAGATCTCAAGACTATCATGAATAAAGACGGTGTTCTGGTTGTTGTAAGTAACTAAATCACTCTGAAGAACAAATTCACAATGAACGGGTCACTAGAATTTCGCCGGCGTCATCGTGTCCGAATCCACCCGCTTGGTCCTTTACACGCTCGAACAAAGCTTTGGTTACTGTCGTGCTTTCCATGATTCATTTCAAGACATCAGCAATGAAGCATACCATTCTGACTTCATCAATATGGTCAGTTAATGTTTTTGTGTATAACAAGTTCCCGAAGCTACAATCCCCAAACCAGGTATTCTTTTGCACCCTCTCTCCTGGTCGTATATCGTTCAGGAAGCCTGTTTACGCTGATTACCTTGGTTCCCCCCTTCGGAAATATGTGTTTGAAAATTTCGAAAATAGAGAAGTCAACCTTGACCTGGTCAAGTCGAGTTCGAATTTAGATAAAGCCAGGTACATACTAACAGACGCTCACAATCCTCTTGGTAAATTACAAGAAGCACAAGGGCATCACCACTGGGAAGGTGACGACTACCATTTATATCTGTTAATTGATGGACTAATGCTTCATGCAGTCATGCGCCAAGTTCTGCCTGATATCCATTGGGAGACATATTGATATCAAGGACCCCAAAAAGTTATGGCAGTTGTTGGCCAGTTATTTTTGTATTAGAAATGCAAATGTCTCGAATACAAATTGTAGTCTACACAAAAGGCATTGTTCTCCACAATTTATTGAAAGGATGAATTGACGCGGTCACGCTTTGATTGTGATCATAAATGCATGAGCCCAAAACAAATCCGGCTTTGTGTGCAAGTCTCTTTTCATGTCAGAGAGTGTTCGTTTGTCTTCATCTCTTTCTTTGCGGTCCGTACGAATCCCGTCACTGGTTGCACGGCCGGAGTGGCCTTGGTCTTCTCGCTCTTACCGCACGGACCGTCTCACACCTCAAGGAAGCTGGGGTTCCTACACGACCCCAATTGTAACACCAAGTCTAGGTTCTTCAACCTCCAGTGCCCCTGGGCGGCTGAACATGGGGTCAATCTGTAGAAGTAGCAATGTGACTGGATATATGATGGGGGAGTCTACAAGACAATGGACACTAATGGTAAGTACCATACAATGCTTCCGTTTGGCTTAAAATATCATAATTGTCCAGGGTTTTGAGTGGGTCATACGGGACGTTGGCAAATTACGGGACTATATCGAAGGCGTTGAAAATCCTGTTACTGATCAAACCATACAAGCTGCTGAAAATGGTGATTTTGAATTATTAAAGCAATCTCCAATACTAGGAGACAATAAATTCAAACTAGAGATAGGTACGTAAACCTCTTCAAATTCAAAATTTGTTCCAACGACCTGATCAATGCTTAGCACATACACTTCCCAACGAAAGGGAAGGGGGATTGGATACACTTTCAAAACCGACCTTGTCATTGTTCATCACCTCCCTTATGGTTGACTATGCCCATGGAAACTATGAAACGCCCACTTCTATATCCGCAGCAATCAGGTGTCAAGATGACCGTGTCGGTGAACGAGGAGCGCGTCCACAATGGGTTTGGGAACTATGGGAAAATAGCTGGGTCTTTCGCCAAGGTAGTGAAGTGTGGGGTCAGTGAATTCTCTTGCCCTTCACCCATCCTCTGAGTCCAAAAATCCACAATAGAATGCCCGTTGCCTACTCTATCCGCCTTGTTGAACAATGACAAAATTCAAGAGACCGACTCGATGGTTATCTGTGTCCAAATTCATACTCCAGTTGGCTTGTCTCTTCCTCAACACCCGTCTCTCCATCATATCCCAAGTGACTTGCTAGATGGATTGGAGTCTTTACTTGACAATTCCAGTACGCTTCGACTATCTGTCCATATTCTTTCTAAACATCTTTTCTGATTACCTTTCGTCAGATACCGGGGATGTGCGATTCATCTGTTTGGAAAAGCTAGGCCTTGATTCGCCTGTTGTCAGCCCCACAGAAAGTAGTGCGCCGACAAACAATCGGTCATCGTCTTCTATCTCGGCCAGCCACTCGGTATCCAATCAAATGACAGCAAGGAAACGAATCATTTACGCTCACTCCGATATTCTCTCTCGAAGATCAGAGTATTTTGCAACAATGTTTTCGTCCGCCTTTTCGGAAAGCTCGAATGTGGAAAATGGAGAACGCAAGCTCTACACTGTCATAGTTGAAGAAGCAGATTTCCAGACAATTTACTGGCTTTTGAAGTATTGCTATGGGAACTGGCTTTCATTTCGGGAAAATGATGATCCCAGAGCTGCTGTGGAAGGTGTCGGGGTAGGATGGAGTGCAAAATGGCTTGGTGATCATGATGGAGAATGGGACTGGAAAACTATTCACAAAGGTTTTCTTACAGATGATTGTGCAAGAAGTGTAGCCAGTTGTGAAAGCGTACCTATTAGTAGCACAGTCAGTGGTTCAGCAAGGTCAACAAGCGAAAAGTCTACGGCATATCGAACAGTCAACAATCCTCCATCCCACACTAGCGTCACTCCAACATCCTACCCTAAAGCAACTGTGTCAAAATCCCAAGGACTGATTTCTGCAGGTGTCAATAGCCAGTCGCGTCAAGCTGCTACATCTCGTCGGCTGGCACCAGCGGTTCCATCTCTCTCTAATTCTACGACGCTAACTGTGCAGACCCCAACTCAAACGAATATCCCAATGACAAGCACAAAACCTGTCGCCCCTGTCAGTTATCAAATGCGCCATCCTTCTACTTCCCCTCGTTCAGCACGACAGCCTCAGACAACTTTGATTCCTACCCCGGATCCACACCCACATCCAACACCTGCCCCCGGACGTGCTTCTGCTTTGTCTATATATCAGGTTGCACACCGATATGGGATGCCAAACCTCGCTGCAATCGCTGTGGATCATATTATGTCCACAATATCATCCCAGACTAGCTTCGCATTTTTGCTCGCTACATCTCAGTGGGATGAGCTACATACCTTAATCGAGGTAAGTCTTACACGTATTTTTCTTCATGTCATTCATCATTTTTGTAGGACTATGTGATCGATAAATGGGAAGAGGTCTCGTTTACTGAAGAATTTGAACTGGATTGTCAAGAAGTTGCTGCTGGAGAGTAAGCAAAACATAACACAGTACAACTTAATAACTAACGTCTCTTTGATAGATGGGGACCGGAAGGTGGTAAGATTCTTACAGACGTGTTCCGCCGCCTTCGCGCCCCAAATGTAACAGTAACGTGATGGGATGTCATTCATTGAAGCATAAGATTAGTATACGAATGTTAGGGACCGTCAGGCATGTGCCAGCACAATTTCTGCGCAACATATTAAATATTACTGGAAGCCGCAGTCTGATTAGATTCGATTTTTCATCATCCTGGTTTCAACAGTTCTGATCTTCAATTTCCCAAATACCATATATGCCCCAAATACCCTAGAAATTCAATGAATTCTCATGCATAAAAGATTGGCCAAAAAAACTAACACGGTAGTCGCAGAGTGTTGGCTTATCAAAATGGATTCCAAGTATCGTTGCAGGCGTCGTAGAACACATTTTCATCCAATCTTCACCAGACTGGATTTTCCAAAGGCGGGAAGAGATTCGCTATAATTGGTGGGTTGACTTCATAATTCACTCCTGTAGTAATCACTTACTCTTAGTCGCGAGCCTTTAGCCACGCATCCCTAGGGAGGGTCCATTTCAGGGATATCACATACGGTTGATAAAAATGTCACCTACGTCATGATGAAGAGACCCCCAGTATGGTCTACAATCGCTCTGACTAGTGTTCACAGCCCAGTGACCATACAAACCCCCGAAAGGCCACTGATTAATATGTCAGCTTCTCATATTTACTGGATCTGACAATCTCACCCGACTCTCACAATAGGTAGGCCTCCGATAAGCTGTCCCTTGTATTTCTATTTCTGTTGTCTGGCATGCCAGCATCCAATCGGCAAACAATGGCACATTCCATAACCGCGCGGTGTACTCTCTCGATCCATATCCCAAACAGCTGTCGCCTTGCTGGGGATCATCCCAGTACATTGGCCAGTTGCGGTTCTCTGTACTTGTGCGTCTGTTTTGTTTTGTAGGGCGTTTTTCCGTAATTCCTTGCTTCAAACTCCCCGAGGTTTCTAGCTCCTGCTGACGGTGCTTCTCGTGACGCTCTGTTTCGGCGTGGCTTCTTTCAAGCACGTTTTTGTGACGCCTCCATTCTTCTGGCCCACCTGTCTGGTCTCGCAACCGTTCATTCAATTCGTTTCGTAGCGCCCACCAGTCTATGTCACTTGTTCCAGGTGATTGGGCAGCCTTTAGGGCCAATAATGACAGGGGAACCGCAACAAATGCGAGAAACATAAAAACCACTGCGACAATGACTTTCTTGGTTCCTTTGTCTTCATCCAAGGATACGGATATTAGCCTTGATCTTTCATTTGCGTAACTAGTCCCACTCTCAGTTTGGGGGCGACGACCAGAGAAACTCGAGTAGGTATTTTCTGACCTTGTCGCGTAATTGGGAATGTGGTATGTACGACCTCCAGATCTGGTTGCGCTAGTCAGCAATTAGTTTGCTCCTTCGTGGAATAACTATATTGCCAACCCGTTATCCTTTGAATGGCTCGAGTTAGAGCCATGAAATGCGTAAGATGGATGTGGGCTAATCAAACAATTGTTAGAGAATTCATGATGCCGTACTTTTGTGAAACTAATTGCCTTGTAAAAATTGGGGCCTTTTTTGAAGACATTTCTTCTGTATGTCCTAGGGTGGTTGACCTTTGGAAGGGGTCAGGAAACCTTGTGTTAAATGCCTTAAACAGTCGTGCAAACCCACTGTATTTGGTTCCCCGACATTCAAAGCGGGCCGGAAAAGCCGAAGGGCATGAACTGTGACAAACTGTCCTTCGCTTGAGACGTGCGCGTGTACCATGATTCAAATTGCACATGGTCTAATCATGCTTGTTGTTAAAATACTATAACCCGTACGCTTAATATCGGATACCTGTTACTTCAACCCAATCATGTACTTCTCACTGCGAACTTCCGTCCTACATTCTACAAAGCGATCTTTTGCTACTGTCTCTCGAGATAGCACTTTTCACATTCCAGTGATTGACTTTTCAAAGTTCAGAGCAGCAACTTCCATATCAGAAAAAAGGAGGACTGCTGATGAGATCGTTCACGCATTCAAAAATAGTGGTTTCATGTATCTTTCCGGCCATGGGATCAATGCAGGTGTGCCATACTTACATACACTAGCCATATCATGCTTATTCCGTAGAAACGATAAACGAGACTTTCAAGAAGGTAGGCAAGTTGTATTGAACTGTATACGTGGCTGATGAAGTTCGAATATCGCAGAGTTCCCATTTCTTTGCCCTCCCATCCGAAGTTAAGGTTCGACCTCAATAGCCCTCTTGTGACAATAAATTTTGACAATACTATGCTATCTAGTCAAAGCTCGCATGGGAGGATCCTCGGTCAAATCGGGGTTATGTCAAAGTTGGACGTGAACGCGTTACGCAATCGGCAGACCCAAATGAAATCGCAGAACTCCGTGCTAAAGCACCCGACTTCAAAGAGTCTATGGAAATCGGTAGGGATTGGGATTCGGAGTGGAAGAATATGTGGCCAAAAGAGGGAGACGCTCCAGGATTCAAAAGCAATATGCTGGGCTTTTATCAGGTTGAGTGCCCTTGTTGAGATAATCCTCTTCAGTTTCATTAAATTTGATAATAGACTTGTCATGAGTTGCACATCCACGTCATGCGTTCTATTGCGCTCGGATTAGATCTCAATGAAGACTTCTTCGATGATAAGATTAATGAACAATGTCATAACCTCAGGCTGCTATCGTATCCCCCAATAAAACGCTCCTTGCTTGAAAACGATGGACAAGCCCGGGCTGGTGCACACAGTGGTATGTTGTTCAACAATCAAATTTAGTCCGGAGCGAACTGACATTTCATTCAGATTATGGAACTTTAACTCTCCTGTTTCAAGACTCGGTAAGATACTTGATGTCCCTCCCATATTTTATCAGCCAACTTATCACTTACAGGTTGGGGGCCTGGAGGTACAAAATCCACTCACGGGCACCTTCGTTCCCGCTACACCTATAGTACGTGACCGTAGTACAATGTCTCGTCTTCGCTAAACATCAGTGTCAGCCTGGGACAATCGTTGTGAATGTTGGAGACCTTTTAGCCCGCTGGAGTAATGACGTTCTAAGATCCACCCTCCATCGTGTTGTTGCACCGCCTGCCCAAAAAATTTCGGACACCCAGACAATTACACCCGCTCGACAGTCTATTGCATTCTTTTGTAACCCCAACTTCAACGCCGAAATATCCTGCCTACCAAACTGTGGAGGTTCGGCAAAATATCCAGCTATAAGTGCAGGAGATTACATTGTTGGACGCTTGTCGGTGACATATACATGAAATGTCAAGATTGTTACTAATTGTTTAAATGGGTTAATAGTTTAGACAAGTTGTAGAGTATTGCCTGCCACTTTTTGAATCAAACTCACAATACTTCTACTATCTCTACTTTTTCTCACGATATGCAGTATGTATATATAACCCACTCGTTCTATTCCTGTAAGTACCAATGTGCTCGTGTGCCTGTATTGGTCACTAGGCGTGATTGGTTTTGATTAGCATGGGTACACCACACTCTTGCTAGACTTGCAAATCTTGGGACGATTCTTCGTGTCGAGATTGTCAAGATGAATTCAGTAAAGCATCCAGCGAC
Organism: Floccularia luteovirens; assembly: GCA_009739215.1. Classification (NCBI taxonomy): domain Eukaryota; kingdom Fungi; phylum Basidiomycota; class Agaricomycetes; order Agaricales; family Squamanitaceae; genus Floccularia; species Floccularia luteovirens. The sequence goes on from VSJF01000004.1 coordinate 1,000,202, forward strand.
TGACTCAATTTTCTATGCACCGAAATCATCTAACCTTCCAAAGCGGCGTGGTTATGTTCGCAACGCTCTCGTGTTGTGCATAACTACTTCATTTTTGCTAGCCTACGGGATTCTGTCTTATTCTGGAGTACTTTCCAAACGACGGAACCCATGGTCGATCGAAGCCATAAATCTTAAACCCGAATACCGTCCTCATCCATTGAATAAGAAGGAGATTGAGCATATTTTTCTGTGAGCGTTCCCTGATATCAAAGTAGTCACTTGCAATTATCCTGACCAACTTGCTCTGACAAACAGTTCCATCCCAAATGCTGAAAGCGCTAAATCTGCTTCTCGCGCGTATGCAACACACCCGCACTTCGCTGGTTCTTCAGAGGACTACGAAGATGCTCTCACTTTGCTTCACCTCTTCCAAAAAGAATTTGGTATAAAGAAATCAACTGCTGACCCCATCTTCGCGGCAGGGACCCCGGAGTCCCAGCAAGCAACACTCCACCTCACTTCCGCGGTTCCATATATAAAACCATCTGCATGGATCGATACATACTATCCTATACTCAACGAACCGCTAGAACAAAAATTAGAGGTGATAGGGGATGATGGTCAAACTATTTGGAAGGCTGAACTTTCCGAAGACGGCGACCCCAGGGATGAAGACGCTCACAAGTACAAAAACTTTATTCCAACGTGGCATGCTCTTAGTAGTGATGGTGATGTGACTGGCCAGGTTGTATACGCGAACTACGGCACTGCAGAGGTGAGAAATCGTCATTCTCCCGGCTCCCTGTACCATTCCACATCCATCCCTAGGATTATGATGAACTAGTAGCTAAAGGAGTGAATTTTACCGGTAAAATAGTCATCACGCGATACGGAGCAAATTTGAGGGGTCTCAAGGTCAGTGCTTATCGTATATCCATCTCGTCCTACCCATCATATAATTCCTATACACTTCCTGTAGGTCAAATTTGCTGAAGATCTTGGCGCTATAGGTGTGTTGATATACTCAGACCCTCGCGACGACGGGTACGCGACTGTAAGCAATGGCTACGTTCCTTATCCAGGGGGGCCTGCCCGCAATCCTACTTCTGTGCAACGCGGAAGCGTTGAGTATGTTACTACCTACCCAGGAGACCCAACTACTCCGAACTATCCTGCGTATCCAAATGCTGAAAGAAAAGAACCTACAAACATTCCAAAAATCCCTAGCCTTCCTATCTCTTGGGCGAATGCAGAAAGGCTGCTTGAAGAAATTGGAGAGAATGTAATGGATGGCAGCAAACAGAAATTGAGTGGTAAAGTAAGCCAAACTAAGACTCGCCTCGTGAATCATGGTAAGGTATAGTAGTTCGGGTTATTATTTATCTGACTAAGACTTTCAAATAATCCAGTGCGGTCGAAAGTAACTCCAATTTGGAACACAATGGCCTCGATTCCTGGTCACATTCAAGATGAGGTTATTGTTATTGGATGTCATCGTGATGGTGAGATATAGCTGTTATGCCCTTGTCCAGATAACTCACGTTATGCCATAGCTTGGGTCCTCGGAGCGGCGGACCCGACGAGCGGAACCGTTTCTTTGCACGAGATCATTCAGGCCTTCGGAGCCCTGCTTCGAAAGGGGTGGAAACCTCTCCGAACAAGTATGCATATATACCTTAATTGAAATATACATTGCTGACATTTGAAAAGTTCTATTTACAAGCTGGGATGGCGAGGAGGTCGTTAAGTTTACCTCTATTCTTTAACCTTTAGAGCTAATATGTATTGTGATAGTTTGGTATTGTGGGCAGCACAGAATGGGCTGAAGATTTCTCGGCCTGGATTTCTGAACACGTTGTAGCCTATCTCAACGTTGACACATCCGTTTCTGGTTCTCGATGGAGTGCTAGCGCTTCTCCTTCCCTTTCCTGGCTGATAAGGGATGCTGCTCTTGAAATCGCACACCCAACTATCCCTCAAAAGTCTTTATGGGAAGCTAGAGAAGACGAAGGTCCTTTCTACGGCAGGCTGCATTCCTTGAACAATGGAACAATTGTAGATACAGCTTATATGGAAAGATACAATGATGAGGCCCGAAAGAGGAAAGCCTCGAAGACAGGGGTTTCTCCTCTCGGAAGCGGGAGTGACTTCACTGTATTTTTGCAGAGACTAGGGGTTCATTATTTTACTTTTAACTGAGATCAACCATTAATGAAGTATGACAGATTGCGAGTGCTGATGAAGGCTTCTCAGGTACTCCATCAGATGCTGCGTATCATTATCACTCTATCTACGATTCCCAAACTTGGCAAGAAAAATATGCCGATCCAACCTTTCGTCGTCATGTAAGGACAACTTTCTGAAGCTATTCCGAAGTCGTTTACCCTTCTACAGGTTGCGGTTGCAAAACATCTCGGTTTATTGGGCCTACGCTTGGCCGACTCGATCGTCTTACCTCTGAATACGACGCAATACTCACTTGAACTAGATGGATACCTAGACGAGTATGTTTGCTTTAATATAAGATACTTTCTTATGATCTCATAAATCTCAGGGTTGAGAAGCTGGTCCTTGAGCAACCTGTGCACAACACAGTTCCCAGTTTTTCTGAGTTGCGGAAGTCCATCCGTAAACTCCAAAATGCAAGCTTACAGCTTGATAAAGAAAAGGCAGCAGCGGAACAACACTTTAGGAAGTTACTCAAGAAAATTCAGCACAGGGGCCATAGACATTTGTCTGGAAATACGTGGAAGCGGTTCATGCATTGGAGCAGAAATATCTTCGTCCTGAACACTGGATGTAACGATCTACAGGCCTTGTTGACGCAAGATGGTGGTTCGTGGACGAATCACCTGAAGTATACTACGGACAAGTATACAGTAGAGGGTGCCTTTGCTGTCAGCAGTCACTTCAACGATATCTCCGCATGCTATCACATACCTTTTATCCGTAAATTTATCAAGGCTGCGAAGAGAATATCAAAAGTCAATAAGAAACTGATGGCTTTCGAGCGCGGATTCATTTCCGAAGCAGGCATCAAAGATAGAGAATGGTATAAACATCTTGGTGTTGCGCCTGGCAAACTGAACGGTACATGATTTTCTCTTGACAAAGAGTATCCTATTGACAAGTAATATATAGGATATGGAGCAACAACTTTCCCTGCATTGTTAGAGGCCCTCACAATCGATAGAAATGTAGAGCTGGCTGAGCTGGAAGCGAAGAGGCTGGTTGAACTACTAGATGAATTGTCTGAGATGATTCGCCCATAGATTCAGTAATGATGGAAATGTATCTATCAGTAGTTACTCCGGTTGTCACCTTTGAATTTTCCTCCACTTATTTTTTATGTGAAAAACCCGAAATTCTGTGGTTCAATTGCACGACGATCGACGCAAGATAGAAAGGGGTAGACCGAATCTTCAATTAGACTTGCATACAGATACATATTAATGCAATGTTATCAGATCAAATGATTAGTCTGACTCGAGTCTTGTACGAGTCACCGCACCGCGTGATTGTGGGTTCGGAATAAAAAGGTGCTTACTGATCTTCCCGTTATCTTGTACTTTTCCACCACTACAAATGCCAGGGAACGACAACAAACTGAAGGGTGCGGACCTCATCCATGGAGATAGTGTGGTCAAAAATACTGGAGGAGAAGTTTCGCCTTCAATTTCAGTGACCACAAGTAAGTTCATCCATATGCCTCAGTCGTGGGTTTTTACTTTGCTTACTCTGTGCCTACTTTATTCGGTTGCTATTGCTGTTTGTGCACTATTACGGCCAATTTGAAGCCTTTCGATCTGCCAATCCCTCGGAGTCTACTATACCTGCCTTTGGGGATCCACAAAACCCAGCAAGGCATATTTATTCTCGGTATACACAGCAAGTCAGCGTTCGCGTAGAGCATATTCTCGGTCGCATCAATGTATGCCATATACTTATGCGGTCAATTCTGTCTCACAAAATGCTGTTCAGGGTGGTTTTGCTTTGACATACTCCTCGGGTTTAGCAGCTTCTTATGCGGTATACACACTCAAAAGCAAATTTGCTTTCTTCTGACTGAATCTCCAGGCCCTTGTATTCTATCAACCGAAACGCATTGCAATTACGGGTGGATATCACGGGTGCCATGCTACCATTGACGTATACAAGAAAACCCGGGGTATTGACTTGGAAATCATAAGTTTGGACGCTGAATATCGACCTGGTGACCTGTGCTGGTTGGAAACTCCATTGAATCCGACAGGTGAATCAAGGTCGGCGAACATGATTTGAACTTCTGATACGCGATGTTTTGACCTGGTAACAGGGACATTCAATACTATGCCGACAAAGTATGTTCGCTTCTTTCGAAGGCAGTAAACCATCTTTCTAATTTTGCTTAAAGATACATACTGTGGGCGGAAAGCTTTTAGTTGATTCTACCTTTGCCCCTCCTCCTCTTCAGTACCCATTCAAGTGGGGCGCTGACTGGTAAGCCTATCCTTCATCATGACCATCCCAACAATTTATTTCTTTTCCTTAGTGTTCTCCATTCTGGTGTGTTCATACTCGCTTCAGATGCCAATCGGAAAATTGAAATAGCAACTACTGGTAGCAACAAAATACTTTGGTGGTCATTCAGACCTGCTTTCCGGCGTGTTGGTCGTCAAAACTAAGGAGGAGTGGTTAACAGTGAGACTGACGTCTGGAGTGGATGTACAAATCTGATACATGCTAGCTTTGGAGTGACAGAACATTTTTAGGAAGTACGATGGGCTCGCTCGAATCATGGCTGCTACTGCGTTCTCTACGGACCCTGCATCTGAGAGTGCCACGCCAATCAACAACAGCCACTGAAATAGCCCAATTACTTAACCAGGCCTCTCTCACGCCCGTTGGACAGGAGTTTGATGGTGTTCCTGGGGGAGTGATTAGCAAAGTCTGGCATTCTTCGTTGCAAGGTCGTGATGACCGAGGTTTCGAGCCAAGTAAACAGATGGAGGGTGGTTGGAATGCAACGTTTGCTATTCTGGTAAGTCTTGGTGCATTATATATCATCTGATTCTCAGTGTGGAATCCTTTATCTAGCTATCTAAACCTGCATATGCTTTAAAATTTCCCCACCTTCTGAAGTATTTCATAGTGAGTTATCAGCTTATCCTGACACACCACGAAAGCTAATGTTAGTTGAATAGCCAGCAACGAGTCTCGGTGGAGTTGAATCCCTCGTTGAGCACCGATTGCAAAGCGACCCAAGTTCTGACCCGTGCTTGGTGAGACTGAGTGTTGGTGTCGAAGATGTTGAGGTGTGGTCACATTCTGAATATTTGACCACTTATTTAATGTTTTCCTTAGGACCTGAAAGATGATTTACGTCAGGCGCTCCAACAACTTGCATCCGTTCGTAATTCCAACTTGCATGTTAGTTGCTTTCTAACTAAAAATGCTACGCAGACCAAATCCAAACTATGATCTATTCCTGGGATGTATTCAATGAACAAATTTCATTAAATTTATCTCAGTATCTTCAATCTGTTCTTTAACAATGACGCATTCCGGTTTCACATACCGTTATTACCTAAGTGCTTATCAGTGTGCTTGAGTCTTGTCATTCTTGAGGGATAGACAATAGGAGCAGAGATGTCTTATTAATCGATAACTATGAATGGGATACAATTCCTTCAATATGTGCTCAATCAAAGGATTATGGAGCCCGCTTGTTCGCATAGAATTCCAAGAATCGGGCCTTGTCTTCCCAACCCATAGCAGTTACTTTGAACTTACCCATGCTAGCAATAAGGGCAGCACAGCTTTCCGATAACTGATCTCTAGAATTTCCAGTTACGACCTCATGGGCCATGAATAGCTGCGAACTTGGGGATTCCGAAGGGGCAAGTAAACGAACGGACATGGTTATCGGAAGTAGCGAAGTGTTTAATGTAAACAAGTGCTTAAGTGGGTTGAAGATATTTGAAGGTATTGAATGTGTAGCGGTAGGGCTGAAAGCAGTAGGTGGATCATTTCTGCAAGAGCAATTTGAATCGCAATAAATATGAAAACTAATATTCCTACCTGATACACATAACGAAAACCTGAAATTTCCTTACAGGGACTTTCTCTTGGAAGACTTCGGCAAAGTGGAGTAAACCCCTTCCATTGCTTGATGTGCATTCTGGGAATACTACGACGGGTCTGGTAGCTGACTTGATGATATCTCCGAGAGGTTGTATAGCAGAAGCAAATGAGTTATCTTTGGTGATAGGAGTGTTCCCTGTGAATCGAATGATTTGCAGTAAAGATATTTGTTGAAATCCTATAATGGGAACGCGGGAATCTGCTGACTTATTGGCCACTCGCACATTGGCAGAACCAGTACCTGTCTGTCGGCCCGAAGTAGTGGAATTGGTGGGTGGTTGAGGGTCGTGTTCGGCAACTGGAAGAATGAATATGGGATTGAACCTTACGAGGCCGACATGTTGTCAGGTCTTGTTTAAAATTGTGGTGAGAATGCCGTACCGAACTGAGAGCCAAACGAGTTCGATCCAAGATGTCCAGTTCGACACGATGATATCACCAGCTCGAGGATTCCATGTTTCAGTTGCTTTGGTTCCTCTTCTACAGAATGTCTTTGAGCGTTTATATTGATGAGGATATCATGCATAATTACCCTCGCTTTCGGGCAATTACCTCGACTGGAATCCAGAATAGTCCAATAACGAACAACACCAGACGACCAATGATAGATGTAAGACCATGTGTCACAAAATTATGTATCGGGGGTATCGGAGCCTAATCGTGCAATGAACCGCTGGACTCATGTATCATCTGTTGGGTCTACTCACAAGTATAGAAAATATTCCGCAAACCACAATGATGTACACAAAAGCGAGGATAAGAACAAGCGCTGTCCGTATTGTAGCAATAATCCACCTTAATGGTAAAGTCGATTTTGGAGCCAATTCTGAGTTTACAGGTGGCTGTGGCGTAAGGAAGGGCTGGAAATCTCTGTGAGCTATTCGAATGACAAGATAAAGTGGAGAAAATACCTGTATTCCGGTACCCGGATCCTTGAGGGTAATCGTGAACAACAAGGCAAATTAACGAACTCGAAAGACTCAACTCTATAGGCACTATATTTTTCCATCTGCCCCACAAACAGCAGAGGTCTGCTCACAAGACTAATATTTAGTTCGGATGAAGACCTTTAAAATAAGATATCGAAGACATAACATTTGGTTATCACGTGATCAAGCGTGCTGTCTCTTTATGTCTGAATTCTGAGGGCTGCACTGCTGCGGTCTCCACACTTACCTCCAAAATGACCTCCAAACCTTTGGGAGGCATCGGCGCTTTAATTAAACATTACAGTAAACTTGCGTATAAGCGCTACTTGAGCCTACATATCTATGGAAAGGTATTGTTGATGCAACCCCCTCTTGCTCGTTTGATATTTATCATTTTTCCAGATATTTATCTGGCTAACGGTGCTATTTTACATTGCTATTGGTATATGAAGCTTTGAAGCTTTATTCCTGCATGAAAACTCTTACAATTACATCTAGGCGTTTTCGTTTTCGTTGTCACACCAAGCCGCATTGCGCAATTTTGCTATGATCAAGCACGTAAGTTGGCAGAACTTCGGTTTGGATGGCTTGTTCTTGGTGGTGCAATTGGTGAAGATGTTTTTTACATTGAACATAGTTTATTTATTAACTCTCTCACACTACAGTTTTAATATCCTTTCCACCCCTCATTGGACACACAACTCTCGTCAACCTGTGTGGTTTCGCGTATGGGATGAAGGGCTTCTTTATTGCATTGACAGGATCGTTAGTTGGCTCCGCATTAGTGTTTGTCGTTCTTCGTTATCTGTTCTCAGACAAGTTACGGCAATGGTCAAACCGTAACGAGAAATGGCAAGCCTTGGAATCTGTTGTCGTAAGTACCGTCTCAAAGAATGAAGTATGTTTTATGTTTATCCACTTTTGTAGCAAGCAAAGGGATTACCACTCATTATCCTCATCCGGATATCGCCTTTCCCACCATGGGTTTACTCAAATTCATTATTTTCAGTAAGTCGAACCCATTCTCCTTCTCTACAATTTCTTATTGGTTATAAGTCCATTCAAGCTGTGAAGTTGTGGCAGTTTGTTGTTGCCACAAGCTTTATTACCCCGAAACTGTTGTTGCATGTTTTCATTGGGTCTAAGATAGCAGCTCTCTCTGATGGCGACCAACGTAGCCACATGGACACTAGTACGTTGCTTCCATTCTTCTAGTCATGTGGCTTAATAATATTATTGGTGTTGTCAGAAACAAAGGTTCTCAATGGCATATTTGTTGGTGGGGGCTTCTTCATCGCCATATTTACTGGCTGGTAAGACGAATGTTTATTGCAATATAATCTAGTTCTTGGCTGACGGATTTGCTTTTGAAGGTTGGTATACAAGCTAGTTCAAGGGCATATTCGTCACATGAGTGGGGTTCCACCAAATATTGATGAATTAGCTGCAGAAGCTATAGAAGAGTACGATGAAGAAGCTCCTCTTCTTTCATCCCCCAACCCTTAGAAGTATGAGTAGTAGAAAACATACTCGTTGTACCCACTACAGATTGTAGATATAAACTCTCCAGAATCTTAATATGAATATACTAGAGTAATGATATCCCGTACAACAGGTTTTCTAGTAATAATGCAAGAATAACAGGCTCAGACTTGCCCCAATGAGGAAGACGAGAATAAACAATCTACTATCCTTTGCCCGTCTCTTTGCTTCTTTGAGCTGAGCATTACTCTTCTCTATAGTGGAGGTAGTCACAATTGCGTCTTCGTACAATTGGTCCGTAAGTTCAGTTTGTTTCGTTAGGTGTGTGACCAATTCCATTTGCAATGCACTGATTTCCATCAAGCGAGACTCTGCCTGTTGGACTGATTGTAACGTGTCTTGTACACTGCGTAATATGTTTGCGTTTTCGGCTTCAAATTGAAGAATTTGGGATGAAGTGAGTTCAATTTCATCATCTTCATCATCCGAAACGTGCACCGAAGGAAGTTGATCAACGGTAGGCGACGATCCACCAAGGGTAGCAGCGAATAAACTTGATGAAGCGCCTCCTAACCAACCGCTACTGGTGTTCTCAGCTTGCGCGCCATATGCAGAATCCGTAAGTTGTGCCTCTCGAGTTGCAGCTGAACCTAGTGTCCGCGTTCGTTCCAGCTGGCGTTTGACACGCTCTTCCTGCATATCTTTTTGTGTTTGGCTAGCCTCGGTAAGTCGCCTGCTCAAGTACCAAGTTATACTGGAGTGATGAGCTGCGATAAAATCTGAAGCCAAGGTGGTTTCGTCATGCCGCAGACGGGCAGGCAACAGACGAGTGAGTGGGTTCGCAGAACTAGTGACAAGATCCATGCGGCCTGCGTAATTCTAGCAGCATGAAATGCGGAAGACACTGAAATCCTTACGTTTTTCTAAGGCTTCCATTTCCTTTATTCTATCTGCACACCTGGAAAGAATCACCCTAGCCTGCAGGTCGATTTGGTCCCGTTCCTCATTTGTTAAATGTCGAACTTGTGCCCAATTTGGATCTGTTTCGTTGAGGTCAATGGTTCTTGAAGCTTGTCGAGCAAGAGGGGAGCTTCGTGAGTCGACACTCAGGTAAGGCTTTCGGATGTCTGCGAGCATCCGAGTTAGGGTGTTTACATGATTTAGCTATATTGATTTGAGAAAACTGCCCATGAAAGTTTGGGTTGCAAACTTACTATGTTGTACGCTTCACCCACATACTCTTTGGCCATGGCCATATATTTGTCATGTCCAACATTACTGACGTTATGTCGCCCTAGTTTCCTTCTCTTTGTATCTGGAGCCGAGCTCTCGTTTACCTTCAAAATCTTTCGAAATTCGTTTGTAATATCGTTGAACGGCATTGAAAGATATGAAGAAGAGAAATGAGAAGCTTGGCCAGTCACCAAGTACCTGTATGTTGAATAGACCAAGTACTGAAGATCCTGGGTCTTTCTGTATATTTAAGTGTTACCCACACGTGATGCGCCATCAGATACATAATCACAAACTTGGCAACCTTCTACTTTAACCACGCACTATACAACATTCTCATCGCATCAGCCAGGCGATCTGTAATGTTAGGTCTGCGGACGCAGACTAGACGTGTAAGAAAAACGTGTCATTGTTTGAGGCGAATGGTGTTCTGCTACCAGTGTTTGCCATATGTTATGATCTACACGCCTAAATTTTGAATAAACGTACTTATACCGATACGTTGTACAGGTTCTGAAACCTTCATGAGTGTCACTAAGGTCTTCCTAGCTTTGAATATCAACGTCCATTACTATATACACACCAGATCCTGCTTCAACAATAGCCGAAGGGGATGATCATTGATCATAAAGTGAAAGAAAAAAATATCGTCACGTGCCCTTGCACACCATTGGACACTTTTTCTAATTCTTATTCTTTCAACACTGACTTCGAAGTAGTGGGAATAATATTTACCAAGCTCGTACAGCTAGACTTTCCCTGATTAATCTTCACAAAGGTAATTAGTACCGAAAAATACTTCCCCTGGAACCATTGATGATTCGGAGTGGAATCTTCATCAACCCATAGCTCAAGGCTGTTTGGGTTGACAAGATGACTGGTAGTGTTCTAGATACTGCTGAGGTTTTGACTTTCTTCTCTTTAAGCCATTTGCGAAAAGCATGCGCTCAACTTTTTTGACCTATTAGAAGTGAAATGGATCCACGGAAAGCTCGAGACCCTCGCCTTGCCCGTGCTGACCCCCGTTTACAACGTGTTCCGTCTGGACCACATGGTGCGACCCCGACCCCGATATCACCATACAATCCCTGGTCAGAGAATGGCACTTCTGCGGAGACAACCCCTCCATTATATCCTACCGATACTAGAAATCAATCAGACCCTCAGAATGTACCAGCTGCAAGCTCGTCGCAGCCTGGCTACAAGCCTAGACCATTGTTCTGTGTTGTCTGCGCTAGCAATCAGGTGAGATGAATTCTATGCTGTTCACCCCCTATCTCATTGCTTAAAATTTTAGAATCGTTCTATGGAGGGTCATCATGTTCTGTCGTAGGTTTTTGCTTTAATTTCATTGTGTGACGGTCATGACCCTTTCACCAGTAAGGCAGGATTCCGAGTAATTTCATCTGGTACTGGATCTGCTGTACGACTCCCAGGACCATCAATAGACAAACCAAATATATATCCTTTCGGTACACCTTATAATAACATTTACGAAGAACTAAACTCCAAAGACCCAAGACTGTGAGTGGTAATGGTGCCCTTTCTGCAGTTATTCATTTTATTCGAATTTCCGAAAAATAATAATTAGCTACACCGCGAATGGTCTACTGCAAATGCTCGATAGAAACCGAAGAATCAAACTTGCACCCGAAAGATGGCAAGAAAGTAAATCAGTGGCTGATGTAGTCATTACCTGTGAAGAACGATGTTTTGATGCAGTTTGTGATGGTGTGTTGACGACAGTCAAAAGAACGAGACGAGGAGTTCATTCATTATTTTGTGATCAGATCTTTTATCCCGGGGAGGGGAATTCAACAAACCGGTTCATGTTATTAATATGGAAATCAAGGATAACCATGAAGAAGCTTTGATTGCTGGGAAGGCCATGCTTGATTTGGTGGGAGCGGTAAGTGTGTTCTCACAATCTCTTGACTTAGCTTACCATGTTTCATAGATCGAAGCCGCAGAGGACATTGATGAAAGTATGGACAGAATCCTCCAAGAACAACAAGAGAAACACCCTCACAACCTCCTTCATGCTGTTGGATTTTATTGAAGTATATCGACCGAAACACGTCTTCGTAGCGGGACTTGAAAAAGCTAAGCGATCAGTGATGTGAACGTTCTGGAACTACAGCTTGTTTGATATGTGCATATTGTACATGTCTAATTCAATTGTCAACTTAATAATCCATCTCAGCCCATCTAAGAGGATGTGACGCCATATATTCGAATACAAAGCACGCAATCCAAGCGTGAGAATGCAAGACGCGATTTAATTACCATTTCTCCTATATATATAGTGACTTCTGCCATTTTGTTATCAACCAATTCATCACTACCCAACATGCCCTCTCTACGACTTGGAAGTATCGCTCCCGACTTTGAGGCTAGCACCACTGATGGTCCTATCAAGTTTCACGACTGGATAGGGGATTCTTGGGTTTGTCACTCAAATCATTTTCGCATCTCATCTACATACTGATGTATACGCTTCAGGCAGTACTTTTCTCTCACCCTGGAGATTTTACACCAGTCTGCACCACAGAACTGGGAGAGGTCGCTCGCCGTGCTCCCGACTTTGCAAAGCGAAATGTTAAGGTCATTGGCATTTCCGCAAATGATCTTGACGACCACTACAAATGGGTTAAGGATATCAACGAATATGGTGGACAAGTTGCACCAACGGACGTCCAATTCCCTATTGTAAGTTTTTTGCAGCTTAAGTTGACCGTATTTTTCCTAATAAATAGTAGATTGCAGACGCAGATAGGAGAATTTCGACTCTTTATGATATGTTAGACGAGCAAGATGCGACCAACCGGGATAACAAAGGTCTCCCTTTCACCGTGCGTCCAGGTAATCTGGAACGAAACGAATTTTCTTATCATATATTAGATTCGCACAGTCTTCATTATCGACCCTAAGAAAACCATTCGATTGACTTTGGCATATCCAGCTTCTACTGGGCGCAACTTTGATGAGATCATTCGGTGAGTTGCTCCGACTGTACACACCCTTGTATACTCTTATACCATCTTGTAGGGTCATTGATTGTGAGTGATTGGTTAGTGGTTAAGCGTCCTGACTACTGACCCCTACATCCAAGCTCTGCAAATTGGTGACAAGTATCGTGTGACAACGCCTGTGAATTGGAACAAAGGAGACGATGTTATTGTACACCCCACTGTCAGCAATGAAGAAGCCAAAACCCTGTTCCCAAAGTTCACACAGCAATTAGTGAGTCTTACTGAACGGCCCGAGATGTATATCTGATCATTTTGTTTCTCTCTAGCCTTACCTGCGCACGACACCCCTTGATGTAGAATAAATACTGAGGTGCAGTCAGGTGAAGCCCGTAGCCACGTATTCTATGTTTTTGTGTGATTATCAGTATGCACGGAATGCAAATTATTAGTTTTTTCTTTGCAATGAGAGTGTTTGACAATGAGTTCTGTCATATAAGCGATTATCTAATCTGACGCCACGCGATATCATGTTGCCTCTGAGCAACAGGTCAAAACACAAGACGCGCGTCGATGGGATAAAGTATTAGTATCTTAGTGCTTACTACTACCTTTAATTCCACAACCAACACATAAACTAGATGGCCAGCGCAGACGGCGGTGCTTACAGGTCGGGTCATATCTAATATCACAATATCTATCTAACACTAAATTTAGTTACTCCCTGACTGTATTCTCTCCAAGTGGGAAGCTCGTTCAGATCGAACATGCTTTAGCGGCAGTATCACAAGGCACAACCAGTCTTGGTATTAAAGGTACGTTTAACATCTTTCCAACACTCTCCAGTCACTTGAACCGTTCTTGTAGCTTCAAATGGGATAGTAATTGCAACAGAAAAGAAGACTTCATCAATTCTTATCGATGATTCAATGCTCGACAAGGTTGCCATCATATGCCCAAATATTGGGATCGTATACTCTGGAATGGGACCAGACTTCAGAGTGTTGATTGCTAAAGCTAGAAAAAGTGCTCAGTCGTACTGGAAAATTTATGGTGAATACCCACCCACTCGTGTTTTGACACAAGAAATTGCAACAGTCATGCAGCAAGCCACTCAATCTGGGTGTGTGTATTTGATGCAGCACAGAGCTCTTTCTAATATATATAACAGAGGTGTACGGCCATATGGCGTATCACTTCTAGTAGCAGGCTATGACAGTCACCGTGGCCCCTCTTTATACCAAGTTGATCCGTCGGGATCATTCTGGGCATGGAAAGCTAGCGCTATTGGAAAAAATATGGTTAATGCCAAAACATTCCTAGAGAAACGGTAAAGTCACGTTGTCTCTACTAATTTCAATCTATGAATTTATATGCCCAGCTATAACGATGACATCAGCCTCGAGGACGCAATTCACACAGCTCTGCTGACTCTTAAAGAAGGTTTCGAGGGTCAAATGACAGAGAAAACTATTGAGATTGGTGTTGTCACTGTGCCTTCTCCGGAAGAACTAGAGGAAGGGAAGATTGGGGGGGAGACAGGCCGAGCAAAACCAACGTTCAGAAAACTGACAGAGGAAGAAGTTCGGGATTACCTGTCACTATGATTTTCAAAATGTGTTTTGTACGTTATCTTACCTTTGTAGAGCCAGTGCTACATGAATTTTGTGCCTTTGATACCTTCCCTGCTTCCTCGCATGCAGGCAATGCTGTTAGACTTGACACTTAACCGGAGCATCCAAAACCCCACGAAGATGCAGGGCGGGGTGATCATCAGCTTGGCTTACATAGATTTCTAATTGACTCAAACCTTACTGTCGCGTGGTTGTCGTGTGGTTCGCATCATTACTGACGGCTGTATTCATAGAGCGTTAACGAGATCTCTAGATCATTCGTAAATCGCTCAGGATTTCCAGAATGAGAACATAGGCCATTCAATGTGCTCCTCGTCTCAAGTTAGCAACCCAGTACTTTGGCCAACGATGTACGTTTATGGTCCACATCTTTTACATGATCATATTTGCAGGAACAACGAACCATGAATTCATTATTCTCATCAGCATCACTGTTTGGAGATCACAGCATATCCCGTCAAGAAACGACGGTGACCAGATTGGTATCTAAAGCAGTATTATATCCCGGCGTTCGGCATGTGAACCAAGTAAGCCTTGCATTCACCTCGCTGTTGGTTTCTAACCTCACGTGGCTTCCCCATCACGATAGTAGGTATCGCTTTTCATTAAACAAGATGTAATCACAGGTTATTTTTTTGCCACATTCCCACCAGCAGAATATATAAAACCTGCAGTGATTCCGGTACTTTTCTGGATGCATAAAACCATAACAATGAACACAGACCAATCCGTCGCCACCAGCACCACTAACAATGACATACCCAGGAGAACACCCATGGCTTGTAGAAAGTGTCGTGGGCGTAAGATAAAGGTAATTTACTTCTCCCGTCTCCGTTTTCACCTGTTCATACATCACTATTATCAGTGTATTCCTATCACAGGGAGCATGAACTGCAGAAACTGCACGAAATACGGCCTCGCCTGCGAGCGTATCTCAGTCAGAGATGAACAAGCTTTGCTCTCACAATCGTCAGGTATGGATATTGGGTATAGTGGCGACACCATGTGGCAACACCCACACCCGCCCACACCTATGCCTTCCCCGTATACCAATACAGAACAACCGCAACAAGCACCTGCAATCCCCCACTATCGAACATTGGACTCTTGGAATGCTCCAGGAGCTGTTCAAAGTATGCATAATATACAACCCCCCAACCATAGCAATACTACGCCCTATAATATACCTGGGCGATCCGCCTTGGACCCCACCACGCCAACAGCATCATTCATAAACCAGTTCATTGGTCTGCATAATGCACCAAACAACATCAACGATCATTATCCTGATAACTCCATGTATTACGTCGCTGGTCCTGGCACCGAAGCCGTTGATCAGACCTACAGTATTGGGTTGTACACAACGTAAGTTGTTTGTTTTCTAAAATAGACTTGATATCTGACCGTAGTACTGCAAACTGCCAGCTATCAAACTCCGCGACATTTCACAGACCTGTCAGATAATTCTTTTTCCAGTTGGTCAAATGACTGATCATATAATCCTGGAGCGCTAACTTCTGTAACTAGTGTACTCTTTGCTATAACTAAGTCGTTTAATGTCTATAAGCTACATTGATTGCAATTCATCTTATTATGTTTCACATCGCTTGATGATGTTGAGCGACCGGCTTCTCTTGATCTTGTGTTCTGAAGAGAGAAGATAACACCTGTGCCTTCTGTGGGGCTTTTACGCACGAGTTTCCATAGAATGATGACTGGAAAGGTATAAAAGGCAGAACCCTTTAATCCGCCGAAGGTGACTTTGATGATATCCTCGAAACAAAACCCCAAAGTGAACGTGAAATTTGACTTGTATTACTCGGGACACCAACCGAATTCTAAGAAGTCTCATAATGGCAACTTACAGCTGTTAAAAGAAATCTGCCAGGTGACGGAATGGCTTACGTTTGTTGAGTTTACCCTGCAACACTTGTATAAATAAGTATTTCTGCAGTTGCCTGGACACCTTCGAAGTCACTTCGATCAAGGCATGTATGCCCCTGGATAACGTGGCAGAGATCGTGATGGATAGCGTGGCAGGAATCGTGATGATCATGATACACATAGATTGTCTGGAAAGGGTGATGAACAACTATGGACAATTATGATTATGTTTCAATACATCTCCCACGTGGGACGTATCATAGGGGCCAACCCAATTTTTCACCGAAGTTCCAATGTACAGCCTTCACAGAGGTGTATTCCTCTAAAGCATAGCTGCCGAGCTCTCGACCTGACAAAGCATGTCAGAATGAAGCTAGTCAGCGAGCCTGGTAAACTTACCTATCCCTGATTGCTTTTTGCCACCAAATGGTACGTTGTTGTTAAGAATATTGTACTGATTGATCCACACCTGTTAGATTATGCGAGTGAACGAAGATTCTTTCAGACTAATGTTCTCTCACGCACAGTTCCAGCCTCAAGAGCGGACGAAACACGGATGCATTGATTGGCATCACCTGATCAACGTGAGTTTTTAGGAATAGCAGATGCAACAATACAACTATCATGATCTCAAAAACGTGGACGCACTAGAATGAAGGCCGGCTCCCAGCCCGTAAGTGGTCTGATTAGCCAAGTTTATTGCTTCCTCCTCTGTCTCAAATCGTCCCACCGAGAGAACCGGACCAAAGATCTTGTGAAATTCACCTTAGAAATTAGCAACCATTGATCACGGAATTTGAAAGTCATTACAACTGACCTCTTCCCTGACCTATATGTGACTTGAGTATTCCTATAAACTTGTGATATTCCATGGAAACTTACGATTTTCATATCAGCTCGGATTTCTGTGAAGACTAGGTGGCGACGTTTTATATTGTTGTATCAAAGAAGTACAACTGAACGTACTTGTTGGGTCAACGTAATAACCTTTTCCTGAACGTTTTACACCTCCGAGGATAGTGTTAGCGCCCTCTTTTTTTCCTGCCTCAATATAGTCCCAAATGCGATCATATTGGCTTTTAGAAATCTATAATGATCATAGAAAGAACGAGGAATTAATGGAGTCATCGTACAAAGAAACATTTATGCCACTTACCACGGGTCCTCCCCCGCTCTTTTCATCAAACCCATATCCGATTACCTGTTCCTTAACTTTGGACACAAGCAATGCGACAAACTTATCATAGATTGATTCCTGAACGTACACGCGCGATCCGGCCGTACAATCTTGCCCGGAATTATAGCAAATCCCGAGGGCGGCCCAGTTTGCGGCTATAAGTACAACGAGGTTAGAATCTTTTGGCAACTTCTCATTAAATATATGCAAATGAATCTCCCTCTCTTCTATAGAAAGATGTGAAAGAGCGCTGCCACATGTAAGATAGACGATAGACGTCTGAAATGAAATACAGGTGTGCGCCAAAATTTTGCAAGGTTGTAGACTTTCCCAACTAATATCATTGTTGTGATCAATGGAAATGCTGTCACAGCCAAGATGTTTGACTGTACAGATTTGGTTTTAATAGATCGAAAGCATGGCCATTTACGTTGGCACAACCCATTTTTTCCTTTTTGTAACGCTCCCTGGCGTTTCGGCATAAGATATCCCCTCGAATGCCGCCACAAAAAGAAAGGAAAGAAAGGGATCAGTTTGCACTGATACCTACGAAAGTCATTTCATAGAAAGAAAAAAGAGAGTCAAGAAAGTTAGATGTTCGACAAATAAAGTAACGATGACAATGAGGGTTGCATTATGACAAACCTTGATCCAGGTCAGCAGATTCGAACACTAGATGGGGTGACTTTCCCCCAAGCTCTAAAGACACCTATTAGGAATAACATGATGTCATGTGCAAATAATTATACAGTCGGCGCCCCACCTTTTTGAGGTTACTTTTTGCGGCGGCTTCCATGATTTTACGACCTGTAATTGTGGATCCTGTAAAAGCGATCTTATCGACATCAGTGTGGGCCGAAAGTGCGGCCCCTCCGACAGCACCCAGGGAAGGTACCGTATTGACGACACCAGGAGGAAACCTGTCCGGCGTTTAATTGTTGAAACGAAGCGAGGCAGGGAAATTTCACACCCGGCTTCTTTGACCAATACCGATAGTTTCTGCAAAAAGTCTATACTTGTTTTACGTGTAGGAGTTGCTTTTCACGCACCAATGCCGTCAAGGGTGTCAATTCCGAGGGTTTCATTACAATGGTGCAGCCCACAGCTAAAGCAGGTGCCACCTTCCAAGCCCTGCAAGGGCTGAGATTATGGCATGTATAAACAGTGAAAAATACATACCACATATTAATTGGATAGTTCCACGGTATACTATCGAAAATTAAAAGCGGATCATGGATATGTATGAATCACTCACATTTGTCCACAAACCCCGATTGGCTCGTGGCGGGTGAAAGCAAATTTGGTTTTATTGTCTACTTCAAGGGTCTATGATAGAAGACTTGTCAAGCACTATAGTGCTGTAATCGGAAGAGAACTTGCTTGGCCTGTTATTTTATCTGCCCAACCTGCATAATAACGAAGACACTGGATGCTATCTCCAATATCGAAGTCCCTGTACAAATATGGCAACGAATAACAAATCTACAAGCAAAAACGCACCTAGCAATGCGAACTGGTTTTCCATTGTTGAGGGTTTCGAGTTCCGCAAGCTCCTGAGAGTCTCTTTCAATGAGGTCGGCCAGCTTGTTGAGAAGTCTCGAGCGTTCAAAACCCGTGACGTTTTTACCCCAGGTTGTTTTAAAAGCTTGTCGAGCTGCTGCAACGGCAACATCGATATCCTTTACAGAACCTGATATCAAGAGTAGGTGGTAAACAAGTTGTTACATTAGGAAGGGGACTTGGCGAATAGCGTTCATACCCGCGACGACGGAACATATTACATCCTCTGTTGCTGGATTTACACATCTTGATACAGAAAGATAAGATTCGAAATCATGCGAAAAGGGGGGTTTCCTTACTGGATCGTCTCCTTAGAATCAACAGATGGCACAAATTCATTATTTATGAATAACCCAGTGGGCACAGTGATTTGTTGGTTGGAGATAGGGACATTGATAGTAACAGAGTGGGCCATTCTGAAGTGCGAGGAGTTAAAGGGGAGGGTAGAGGAACGATAGATATAGCTTGAGAGTGGTGATATGATTCTCCATGAGATCGTCATCACATGAGAAGCAATGTGTGGGTGTAGGTTATAGTATGGCTTAAGATAATCGGATAAGATTTCAAACTAGCTACCACCACATATATCAATGCGCATGGTTATCTCCACTGCTTCTACTTGACATATTGATAACGGAAACCATTGGTACACATGCAAGAGAAAGCGTTCGACCTTAAATACTTAAAACATAAACGGTACTCATGGCTACACGTGACATGACCTTGTCACACGCAATGTACACACAAGTCCGACGCATTCCGACTTTTACCAGCTCAAACTTTCAGCACTCAGTGAAAACAGAATCATCGTAATGCTTTCTCAACTCTCTCGCTGTGCAATTCGTCAACAGGCCTTGATTAATACTCGTTCCCTGCGAACATCTGCACCCCTTCACTCTGTACACGGTCACTATCACGTATGTTTCAACGTATCAACCAACCAACTATCCAACTATAATTTCTTATCTCGTCTCTAGCATCTACCATTTGCTTTCCCTGGAAATAAGAAAGGCTTGTTTGCAATTAAACTAGTCACCTATATGTCCGTCGGGTTCTCTATCCCTATCTGTGCTACCGTCTACCAGCTGTTAGTTTAATTTTTCATGTCAATTGATAGTACTAATTCGGAATGTTATATAGGAAAAAATCTGGAAATGCTGCATGAACAAGTAATATACAGTCAACATAGTTTTTGTTAGGCTTCTGCATAGAAATTGATACGGCATCATTCCTTCATTGATGACAAACTGCGACAAGTACATGTCCGAGAGATAAACATAGGGTCTCCTTCCAATGCATCAATGGCAGACAGTGAAGCACGTCTAGCTGCGAGTGCTGCATTTTTACCTTCAGCACTGGCTAAGATGACCTCATGAACGACAACTATAATTCTGATCTAAGCGCGGATTTTAAGTGTACTGATATCAGAGGAAACTTACTACAACAATACGTCAGTGCTTCAGACTGTTCCCTTGTGATTTCGAATTGCTGGCACCCTTGTGCTTGGAATAATTCAAACAGAACTTTAGTAGGATGATGCGAAAGGGTCTTCAATGTGATATGCTTATCAAGAAAAGGCCTGGCAACATTATTGAAAAGTGCCTCTGCCCCAACCAGACCAAAGTTTTCGGAGATAGAGATAGCTCCAATGATAGACTCGACAACATCGGAGAGGGCCTGTCAGCTGGTAAGCGACTTGAGCAATCCATAATGATGAAATCTCTAGACCTTTGGTGGTTCCAACTCAAGCCAGTACTGACCTGGAGGCCTCTCCTCATCTTCAGCAGCTCTATACTCGTTTGTTTGCCTGACCTTGAGTTCGTTCACATATTCCCGGATCGCCAGAGAGAGGCCGTAGGACTCGAGAAGAATGTATTCGTGCAATCCTGACCATACACACAACGCAGCTAACGCCGAATTGGACACCATGGCTCCCTGTCCAGAACAATTTCATTAATGGAAGAGCATATAGTGAGAGCTCTTACATGCCTTTAACAAGGTCAGAATCCCTGGAGATAACCCTTGGTCTTTTGCGAAAATATACTTTACCACCACTATATATCCAAATACACGTAAGTTTGGTAGGAGACCTATGTGATTCCTTTGAGAAACCTACAGAATTCAAGGATCGCATCCCCAATGAATTCTAACCGTTCATAGGAGGTCACATCAGAACCATAGACAGAGGTATGCGTCTGTAAGAGTAATTTCAACATCTATAACAAAAGGGGGAGCAAAGAACATACCATTGCCTGAGTAAGCAATTGAGGTTTAGAAAACTTGTAACCAATGATTTTCTCGATTGCTTCAATCGCACCCGGACGTAATTTCGACGAGGCACTGGGGGGAGGCATAATGACTTCACAAGCAAAGTCCGACCAACGTTCGACACCAATTATCGGGATGGACAATGCCTTGGTGACTGTCAATGCCGTTTCATATCCACCAGACAAGTATGCGGCTCCGATGATCGATTCCGCAACATCAGCAATCTCCTAAAAGATTTTGGATTAAACGAGTACAATAGATTGAGAAATATGAAATCATGTTACTTTGTCACCAAGCCAATGCGTGCCCTCTTCCATCTCAGGGCGTAGTCGCTTCTTCAGTTTATTATGCGACCCAATGGGCATAGTAGTTTCTGCCGACGAATTTGCGGGATCCAGGTTTTCCACATTGCTCTCCACGCCAGAATTCGAACCGGCTTTTTGCTGTATAAGTTGCGTTGAAGGGGAAATAAGGGTTGTCGTATGTTCCGCACCTCGACCCTTGAGCTCGAACTCATTACTATCTAGTCTACCGGTGTGAAAGTTGGGTGCTTTCCAATTTCGTGCGGTTAATGGTTTAGACTGGATATATGCGGGTAGTCCAACGTAAATAGAGTTGGCAAGTAAGGATTTGTTGCTGACAAGATTTTGCCTTAGCATATGCAGGGTTCCTTCTGTCTCTGCAGGATTTCTAACAAAAACATATATTGAACAAAGATATTTTAAGAATGTGTCACCTGGTCAAAGTAGTGAACAATCGGTCTCTTAGGATTAGGACGAAGGAGATTGACGAACCAAACAGCTCGAGCCGCTCGTAGTTAGATTCTGCACCTACAGAGGGGGAAGATATTGCCGTGTGTAAAAGGTCCTCGTTGATGAGATCATTGAAAAGTGCAGCGTTGAGCTCTTTCACTAAAAGTAATTCGTCGATCCGGTGCATGATTGAAGGGAGCATCAACGCTGTTCGAAGTGTGCTGTGAGTATTGTTCATTAGCGCAATCTATGGATCCGCCAAAAATGGCTTGCCTTGCTGGTATTGGCAATTTGAGGCATAGCTCGGGAATTAGGTCTAGAAAAAGTTAGACATGCTCGGAATAGTCGTATATAATCGTACATTTGACAGATGCATTCTGTGGTACTTTATCAACACGTCTCGATGTTGGGTTCAGATGATTCACGAGCTGAGGGACTTGAGATACCTCAGCAATTGGCTGCGTTTCGTTCTTCAAACCCGCGAATGTTTTACTCTGTTTTCTGACAAAATCAATCAGACTCGGGTAGTTGGCTTCTCGCTAACGACAATTTAGCTTTAGACTAGTACAAACTCTAAAAACTGACAATGCTGTCCGCAGGCTTGCTCAGGGGGTTCAGGTCCTTCCTTACTGCGACAACTTCATATCTTCGGGTGAATTCCACATGTCTATCCTGAATAACCGCGTCATAGAGGTTATGGACCGTTTGTTCTGGAGTCGCGTCAATTATCGGGAGGGCCCATTGATGAGCACCAATGGATACAGAATTCCAGCAAAGTGCATAAGAGAGTTCGCAGAGGCGCCAGGAGTCCTGGTCAGGTTTCCAACCCGGCATCACGGGAGCAAAGAAATAAAACATTTCAGCGAGGGAACAAGTTAGCGGTTTGTTTGCTATTGTCCGGCATATTCTAACCGTATAAGAATAAAGATCCCGAATCTGCATTTGATTGAGATGGAGGGGCAAGCCCTTTTGGGTACGGAAAATGAAAGACATCCCGTTGGAAAATAATTTTAAATCTTTCAGAGCGGGTAAATGTTGCCGAGTAAGTAAAAGAATGGGTGCGTGAGGTTTTTCTTCCCCAACGCCAAAATCAGTGAAGAAAATAGTTGGATAGACAGTTGTTGTAGGGTTTGTAGCAGAGTTTTTCCAGAAATCTGGTGTCTTTTGGTAGTAGCGGTTATTACCAGAAGATTTTGCTGGAGACACTCCCACTGGTTGGATACTAGTTGGGTTGATACGAGAAAATGACCTTTTCTTCAATACCGGAAATAGTCGATGATCGAGGAGGCCTGCATTTGATAAGATCTGACAGGTAGCAAAACATGCCTGACGTCTTGCTTGTGATACAAATATCGTTTCAGGCCCAGTGAATCGTTCTGACATGATACCAGGTAGCAAAACGGTGCATTGATGAGCATAGGATTTATTGATAGATGATCTGTCAGTTTTCTGAAACTCAAAGATTGTTTGATTATCATCGATTTTGATACCTTTAGACCTTAACTGTGAAGCAAAACGATATATCACCGTAGTAGCATTTTCTGGGTATATGCGACGACTAGTGGTGGGATCTTCAATGCAATCGACCGAGTCATCGAAGTTGTCGTCCTCTGGATAGTAGATATCTTGGACATCAGAGAGAAATGGTGGGAAAAGGCCGTGAGTCGGATTGCGAAGGCTTTCCGACCAACATAAAATCTCCTTGTTCGGGATTTGCTGTAAAATATCTCGATGGGTACCATTACCAGTCTGGACCATATGTATCAAAAGGCCGTCACGTCCTCGAGTGCGGGCATGGATATATGCATGGGATATATCTCCTTGGAATAGATCGTATCTATACAAGAACCACTTAAGGCAAGGAAACGAAACAAAGAATATGGAATATACCGAATGACAATTAAAGCTGGTGGGACATCCAAATCTTCGTCTGATTTAGAAGAGATAAGTAAGTTATATGTGCCTAAAGCGAATTGGTGTAAGGTTTTTTCCTGGCATGATAAGTTGAAGTTAGCTGATTTGGAAGTTTCAAGAGATTAACCTGTTCTTCAGGATTGCTTCCATCGATGGTGCAAGGACGCAGGAGGCTCGAGCCGTTTTGTAACATTCCCAACAATTCAGCTAAAATAGTCGCAACCGTTCTGCATTGAACTATTAATCAATTTCAGTTCATGACAATGAATGTTCATATTATACATACCATACACGATGCCACTAAAGTCTTCACCGTAAGGCGCGCATGATTCAAGAATTTGTATTAACTTCACAAACTTTGGAGTGAAGTTCGGATTAGCTGAACTTGGATCGAAATCTGGTTTGGCGCAAGGCCAACTGCTGATAACTTGTAACATTTTGTATCGGATAGTGTCGGCGGAAGTGTCGTAACATAATGGGGGATCGAGCTTTTCAAAGTCTACCAACGTACGACGCCAAAATATATCCGCTGCATACGGACCCAATTCAACAAGAACGCGTCTTGAGATTCTGAATTGCTTGCGGAAGATCTTTTCTTCTGGGTCCAGGCGATGAAGTTGTTGAACCAGTCCTGTGTCAGTAGATTGTTGTTGTTTATTGTATAACACAACGACTTCGTTTGGCCAGTCAGAAGCAACGACCTCTGCATTTTTGTCGATGAACAAAGGGCCGCGACTAATTTCTCTTGCGTTGTGCATTGTCACTGAATGACTTGTGGTCTCATTTTGGGGTTTGTGATCAACGTAGTGGGCAGTTCTTTCTCGAGTTTTCCTCTTCACATCTTCTTCCATGATGAGCAAGTATGGCGTCGCTAAACCATGAACGTTCAACAGTAATGATAAGTTGATCAGGAGAATGGGTGCATAATGGATTAATACATTTCACATCGCAATATGTATGTCACGGTGTGCATACTTCACTACTTTGCTAAATGGGGTAATTTTCTCAGAGCAGGCTTTTTTGGGTCATTATACTAGTAATGTTGGCCATGGAGGGGCTCTGATTCCAATAAACTGTGAACATTACTTATAATATATAAGTGCCTATGTAGGTGCCTATCCGTTCACTTCTATTAGTTACTACCGAGGGGTTGGGTGCTAAAATGAATCACGATATCTATGTTAGGAATTCTGTCTCGTTGAAAATATTGGTACGGCTATACTTCCACTCCTTGTTTATTTTCCCTATACGGACACTCAAGGAATGGATAATAAACGTACCGATGTAGGTGTCAATATTGATTGTCGAAATACTAACAACTGTAGTGGGAGTATGCAAGTACATTAGCCGGATTGCCCCGGCCATTCGGCGTGGAATAACTTCCAGATCTAGACACGTACTTGCATTCAGCTGTCTAACATTGATATTGGATTGGACATTCGTGTTCATCTATCAGCGCGTCAAACCTACGTACCCTCTCCAATGGAGCTTTTACCTTAACTGCATTCCTCCTAAATACATTTCATTCACTGCCAATTCCTAGGTGGTTCTTACACTCATTCGCTTGATAACGAGGACTTGCATAACATGGGTTCTTTCAACAATGCTCCCATCATCTTTTCGCTGGGGCAAACTTCTACATATGATCACGACGCATCTCAAATGCCGCAGCCACGTAAGCGTGTTGTGTCGGAGCCTTGTCTGCCTGAACGACTACCATCTTTAGGTCAGTTGCAATGCAAGTCATTTTACATTTATGGCTCATAAACACACAAGGCTTTCTGAAGCGTGAGGCTGAGAGATTTCCATTCATTGGTACCCAACAACATGACAGCCGTAGCCCTTCTCCTTCACAAGCGACAAGTGACGGAGATGAAGAGGATGCACAAGAAAATGATTCCTTATCTCAACAAACCAGCAGCCCTCCTACTTCACCTACTTCACCTCGGTCATTTAGATCAGTCGTCAAGTTACTTCTCGGAAATAAGCAACCTACAACCCAGCTTTCATCAGGTTGGAGAGCTCCAGAGGTACAATTTTTCAGGTTCACTCTGCCATAAAGTTTTTCATTTGTTTTCCAGCCTTTTCAGATATTCAGAGCAATTGAAGACAAGGACATTATGTTCCTCATGGAAGTTCGAGATAAAGCATTCCATGTCCGTATATCCCCATACAAGATATCCTCTTCCCCTAATTCTTCTTTCGTAGCTTCTCCTCCAGAAATCAGGAAATGTTACTCCCCTTGTCCATGCCATGAGACTTGGCAACAAAGAAGTCGCGATCGTCTTACTCGGTGCTTTCTCCCGCTGGGTGAACCACCTCGAAGATGACGATATCAAAAAACCACAGACACAGGCATATCTGAAAGTATTGCGTGAGTGAATAAATTAATCAAGGAGTGACTCATAGCTTAGTTCCTGAAGGCACGAACCTCAAGCTCGCAATTGACGAAGGATTAGCTAAATCACAAAGTGATTTAATCGCCTCTTTTATGCAAACCCTTATCATGAGTGAAGGTGATAAATGGGTATGGGCTCAAGTGTCAACCATCTCTCTAGCTTTGAATGCTGGGCCAGAAGGAAAACCTGTGAATCTAGCTAGATCTGTTGTCACAAAATTCGCTACAAAAAACCTGGGAAAAGCTGAACTTATCGCATCACTGGAAGATTAGTAAGTACTGTGCTTTGAATCATTGTCAATACTCTGTATTTACTAAATCACTTTAGTGTTGCTAATGCTACAGCGTATGTCACCGAATCCTAAGCGATATTCGTTATTCTCAAACAGCGGTTCAGGGACCTTTTGGTCTTGAGTGCATGGGCAATTGTACTTGAAACAGTACAGGGCGAACAAATACCTGTGGGTGTACAAACTTGTTCTAGTTACTTTTCATTGACTATTCGTACAGTCATATTACTTTGCACGAGATGACCGTATGTATAAAGCTTTTGTTAGCAGGCTCGATCAATACCAAACAGAGATTCAACGTACATGTAACCGTAGGCTAAAGTGGCAGCTTCAGTATTTGAGAGACATACTTGATGGTCGCTCAATTACTTATCGTGTAAGCCTCTCACATTTGCAATACATGGTTCCACTTACCCTTGCATTGATCATCACCCTATAGAGAAAGCTAGAACTTTTGTCCATAGAATTGGATGGCACAGAGATACTATAACATCTCAGTCACACTATGCACTTTCTGCTAACATCTTGAAAAACGGACTCATCACGAAAACTCAGCACAACAGCTGCGGCATTCTCTTGTCTGGAACTATTATCGTACCATGCTCGTAAAAAGGTGCCATCCCGGTTTAAGAATACACCCGGGTTTGTGGCGTATTATCGAGCATATAAAAATGATGGAGAACAGAGTGAATCATGCATTCACAGAAATCGCGCGTCTGGACAAGATTTTCACCCAGATGTGCGGTTTGTCCAACCTCACTGAAAGGACATATGTTCACACATTATATTAAATAAATGTAGTTCATTAGAATGCGATGTATTTCTATAACTTAATTTTCAAGCCCTTCCACCACACGAAACTCCCAGTTGTGATAAGACTCAATACAGCAGGTCCCAAGTCGAGTTGCACGATAGTTAAAGCCCAGATAGTTGCCAGGGGAGGACACTGAGTAACCCGTTAGATAAAGCAATAACCGGGAATACGAAAAGAAGAACTTGACGCATATTGACCAACCAAGAACCACGGTTGATTAGGTATATCATTCGCGAACCAACTAAGATGGATATAATAAACAGAAAGAATTGCATTTTCCGGTAGTTTTTGTAGCGTGTAGCTAGTTGATCCCTGTTAATAATCATTAATATAATACCTTTAAAGTAACGTACTATAGAAGACAAAAAGTGACAGGACTATGTGAAGATAACTTAGTATTGTCTTCAGCCTTGGAAGTAGTTGGCTAACGCACTGGGTACACCAGATAACATCTTATCTGTTAATTCCTTATATGAAATACGTTGGCCATATTGACGATGTATTAAACTTATATGTCTGTCAATTCGAGGTTATTTGTTGCAGCGAATGAAGCACTCACATTTCCATCATTAGAAGGAAAAATGAAAATGGGATAATCAATAACAATGCGTTGAAAATCTCTTCACCTAGAGGGAGGTGTTCATCAACATCATGTACTGAATGCCCTACGTTCGAGCCATCCTGGTTGTCCAAGGACTTCAAAATATTGGAATCACGTATGAGACGCCATTGCTCGTCTTCAGGTATTTCCACCAAAGGTTTCGTAGACTCTTTGTTGACTGAGGAGGAACCTGAGTTATTACCTCCTTTCCGACGACCCATGAGTTATTTTTCAAATGCTGAGAGTCAGGTGTGAATTATGACTTGACGTTTGATGACGAGGTTTGCGTCCGCAAATTGTTGACTGACTTCGACTTTTACGAAATGGAGTAATTGCACGTGATCTGCTGCAATATCCAATGTCAACGAATTTTAAAAAAGTTCGTCCAGATCTCGAATATGAATACACTGGAACAACAATCTTGGCAATGACTGACACCAGCAAACTTTTACATATTTTGGAAACTCATGGTCAAGAATTCCTGAGCTCATTCCCTCCGACAATTCCTCGTAATGGATCAAATAAACGTAAAAGACAAGGTGCCCACCAGAACACTTTATCAGAAGACGAAGAAGAATGGGGTGGCATCGCTACAGATGACGAGACGGAAGACAACGACTTAACTGTAGATGAAGGTGAAACTGGCAATCTAGCTGTATAAATTTTTCACTTGATTCTGATAAACCATAGATTTTGAGCATGATGACTGCTTCCATGCAGATAGTTCGAAATATGATAACGTGGTAGTATTTTCCGATGCAAAATTAGATGGTGCTACGTCTGCATCACTCCCTAGCAAAGCTCAGGTGAAAGCATTTATGGTAAGCTGGACTATAGTTTTTACGTTTGTTCGATGCTGGTTTAACGTGTAAATCCAGTCTTCAAAAATAAATAATCTTAGAGCAGATCACCCGCGAGCAGGGGTTCAACCCACTTCGCAAGTAGATCGAGAGGATGAAAGGTATAGCGCAAACGATCACTTCTTTACACATACATAAAGGTTCAATCTTTTAGAACGAATGCACAAAACGATGCTTTGCTCCACAAACTTGTTCACACCAAATTACTATCTGGCGCGCTAGACACAAAGCTTGATTTGACAGCGGCCCAGCGCCGTAAAGCATTAGCAGGTCGCGTATTAGAATTATCAGGAACGGCGAAGCTTGGTAGTGGCGAAAAGGTTGTCCGTGTAGAAGAGAGAAATAAATCTTCAAAGCAAGTACGTGAGGGCCTTGCACGGAAACAGCGAGAAAGGGTTGAGCGTGAACTTTCGGAAGTAAGTGTATCAATAATTATACGAGATGTGTACTCAACGTAGCTTGTGTTTAAGGCCAAAAATTTGGGTAACTATCACCCCACCCTGAAAAAGATGTACAATGCCTCGGGCCCGCAGAATAAAAGAAAGAGGGAGAAGGGACTTGGAATGGGAGTAGGAAAGTTCAGTGGAGGGCTTTTAAGGCTTAGTAGAGACGAAATAGACAGAGCCAGCCGTGGACAAGGTCGTCCAGCACAACGGAGACGCAGCTAAGAAATATAATAATTTATTAACTTGACAAAAGGATGACTTAGAGGTGTTGGAGTAATGGTGATGTACAAATAGTCTATGGGATATTGTGTGTACTAAAAGTTCATTACATTACAGCGAAAGGTATATTTGTTACCTGGACACACTAGTCGAGCTGCGAGAAGCCTTTAGAATACCTCTTCCTTGTTTTGAGTCTTGTTCGGTGGTGGCCAATGGAATTGGGCACTCGACACTTCGCCTCTGAAGGTTCCTCTGAAAGATATTTTGCTGAATTTGTGGTGGAGACGATCAAATATATCGGACGCCCTTACATAGGTATCTGCTGCCCCTGTTCATCAATTAAGATCAACTTTGTGGTGCCAAACGCATGGCGGGAGGATGAGCCGTGTCCTGAGGGTAACCTTTCTTGTTTATCAGTCTTGTTCCAAGCTTTCAGATGGGTTTCCATCTCACGGGTAATGCTGCCTGTTCATGTGTGGAGAATGAGAGTTGAGGAACACATGAATACAAGTAAATACCTATGGGAGCCTTGTCTTCCAGGATATCTGCTGACATATTCGTTTGACAGGTCACCGTTCATATCCTCTCGTGCAAGGTTTTTCGTTCTGCCAGTAGGGGCTACATGAGTATCTGTATGACGAAGGCTCACATCATTTACCGATATAACTCATTTCCAAGTTGATCCTGCACGATTATTGGGATTGCCCGTTTCGACTCTTTGGAGAACTTTCCTCGTTCATTATGTCCTACCCTGCGATGAAATTTCAATAGGTGTTCTCACTTGCTTTTGTTATTAATGACCTCGTTATTTCATCTCCTTGCTCGTCTTCAAAGATGACATTCATACCAATTGGCACAATATACTGGTAAATGTCGGGCTCAGGTTCAACATGATCCCTTTCCCACGAGCCTCTCTCAAGAAAAATGGGCTTTGCTAGTGTTAGTCAACCAGCTAAGTAGGTGTTACTATTGTACTTACTTCGACAATTCTCGTATCGTGCATAGCGTGATTTTCACCCCATCGTATTCTCTCCGTGTTTGGATGTCCATTTGTAAATGAACGGGATACAGGTATGTGATCCTGTATCTATAGTTAAACGCTTCTTATGTCTGGTTTCAATACTATTCACTATACCGTCCAGGTGGCCATATTATCAAGGTTATGGCTGCCTTGACCGGTGTTCCACATCGGCTCTTGATTAATGCGATAATTTGAGACTTGTTCTCTGTCCGGATATTCCAGTTTGATGGGTTCCGGATGATCATTTTGTGAAGGCTTCTGGTTCTGCAATCTGCGCTTTCGAAGAAGTTCTTGGTGTCGGTTTGCGGCATCATCTGTTTCGCCCTCTCGCATTACTGAAGGGATGGGACTCAGGGATCTTGATGTCATAACGTGCGGGTTTCCTCCTGGGTGCACAAGGTGTCTAGGCTCAATTTCCCTATGGTCCATTATATCGGCTTCATGACTAGTTCTGTAGAACGAGTCTATGGATTGAGATACTGGCATGTGGTTAGCGCTATCTAGCAAGATATCCTTTCGTTCCAATCGTTTCAGAATTCTGCCATCACCAAAAACTTTGACCTACACGTTGGGCCCTGCCGGATCGGTCGTCAAAAGTTTCTAACTCCATAGAAAATGGTGGCTCCATCACAGTAGTAGGTTTTGCTGACAGATTCCTGTAGGTATCATAATCGGTGCCGTCTTTACGTTTTGCATGTTTAGACTTGAGCTTCAGAAAGCTGAACATTGGCATGTCTGTGAAAGGTTGGAAGGTACAGATGATCGGTGACGACCACTTTATACATCATGAGTTCTTTCAATGACATGAGGATGACACGAGTCCTCAATGTGCTCGCTAGTTGATAAATGTGATGTATGTATTCTACAGTAGAGACGACACTGGGAGCACGACGGCTGCGGGCTATTAGCGGAAAGTTACAGAATGATGACACGAGTGTTACATGAGTAATTCGGTTTCCAGCCATTATGTAGGGACAAAGTGTACTGTACGTTATCGATCACAGCTCTTAGCTGATGATCACGCAGAGCTATTATTTCCCTTCCATACTTCTTGCAGCTGTCTGACTTGAGATAAGGCCTGTGTAACCTTATAAATTGCATCGGCTGTTGATGAAATTGAATTTGGATCTATCACCGTTTGTGTTGACGTAAGGGATCCCAATCGAACTGATAAGACGTGCAGAGCCGTCCTCAGTGACTGTTCGGATTCTTCTAGAACAGAATCTTGGGCGCTTGTTGTGAATGTGTGCTAAATCAATGGGGGTAGGTTTATGATATGAGAAGTAGGGTAACAGGCTCACGACAAATGAATTATTAACGTCCATGTATGTAGGTTGGGAATTACCTTTGTTCTACGAAGAAAGCAAAGATGGAAAAGGATGAGAAATGAATCGAATAACCCGAAATGTATCCTTACCTCAGGTGTCAGTTTTCCGATGTTTGCCTGATGGTCTAATGAGTTAATTTCATAGAAATACACCTTGTTCTATGCGAACCTGTGAGTCTTCGGCCTTAGAGTTGCCAGAAATGTTTGAATTCGTTGACGCTACTTGAGTAACTTGAGTACCAGGTACAGAAACAATAAGTTTTTGACGCCCAGCCCAGTCGGCTTCAGTGACATAGGTTGATCCACAAATAACACATTCCTATCACGGCAACAGGGGTCAGTTGCGGTATTCGGGAAAGCTTTGCTCTCACTTTTCTAGGATCATTCTCTCCTCCTGTTTTTGGTGGGCGGACAAGTGGAACACCATAGCAATTCTCATTCGGACATTCGTCACCAAGCATTGCCCATCCTTTCAATAGTCTCGTGCCTATTTCTGAGGATGCTCTGTCGGATTGTTCTCGGCGACGCCTCGTTTCTTCCGTCTCAGGTGGAGGAATGAAGGGTGCGCTAAGGGTTTCTGACAACTCAGTAGGGGGTGTCGAAGATCTGGAGATATGTGAGAGGGATGAGGCAGTAGAGGGTGACTTTGAGTTCTTTGTCTACAGGGAGAATCAAGTTAGAAAAGCCTGATTTCAAGGTATGTGAACATACATTGTCTAATGGAGAACAGTTAGCACAAAAGTGGGTAACAGGAGTTTGTCCCTTTGGTGAGCGAAGTAATGGTACTCGACATCCAGCTGTTGTACAAGATTGATCTGTGAGAACCTATCAGACCAAATGTGAGTAAGAATGGCAACAAGTATTAGGTGAAAAGACATACCCAACCCTTGAGCATAAATTCACCGATGGTGTCAGATACATCTGATGTGGGTCGCATTTTCAATAAAGTATGATCATGTAGCAAAGCATTCTTTAATGTAATTGCTAAGTTGCAGTCACGGGATCAAGTTTTCTATGCCACGACATTACATATGTACCGAACTATGACACTTGAGACCATACAGTCACCAAGCTGGCCTTCCGACTGGTGCTTATGAAGTGGAAACGTTACTGGCCGGAATGTATACTAGCAATTACTATCATTGCACTTCAAACATCTGAGTGGTTTCACAAAACAACCGCTTCAAACCCCCTCCGAGGTACAGGCTGGTCATCCCAAAGGAAACTAGCAGCTCGGTGAGCTTCTTGTTAACGTATGTAACGTCCTTATAACTCTTGGTTCAAGTGAAAAGACTCGTGAACTATGGTATCACGGCTTTGATAATTATATGAACTTCGGTAAAGCATTAAAAGATTCTGTCGAGTGAATGAATGCTGAAGGTTATATTTCTACGCTAGCTTTCCCGCTAGATGAGGTTAGTGGAGAATATTTGCAACCACTGCCTTAGGGAGGCTGATAGACGTTAGCTGACCCCTTTATCTTGCTCTGGACAAGGTCCTGATTGGGGTAATCCGTGAGTTTTCCAGACTTTACTTCAACCAGATCATGTTGACCATTTTATAAAGCCAAAACATTGCAGCAAACGACGTTGCGGGAAATTTTTCCCTTACATTGATTGATGTTTTGGATACATTCGTTGTTCTGGACGATCGCCCCGGATTCGAGAAAGCTGTGAAAAACGTCATAGATTGGGTGTCGTTCGACGTGAATACGAAGCCTCAGGTGTTCGAAACCACGATTCGTGTACTTGGTGGCCTCTTGTCTGGCCATATTTTTGCAAATCAGACTGGACAACCTTTCTACTTAGATTGGTATCGTGGAGAGCTGCTTGATTTGGCTTATGACCTAGGAACCCGCCTGCTGCCTGCTTTTGCGACACCAACGGGACTTCCATATGCTAGGGTAATTGCTTCTAACCGTTGATGCCAGCTCTATCTTCTAATTTGGTGAAAGATCAATCTTCGACACGG
This sequence comes from Floccularia luteovirens, assembly GCA_009739215.1. Taxonomy (NCBI): domain Eukaryota; kingdom Fungi; phylum Basidiomycota; class Agaricomycetes; order Agaricales; family Squamanitaceae; genus Floccularia; species Floccularia luteovirens. Next base: position 1,034,056 of record VSJF01000004.1, read on the forward strand.
TTTAGTGAAAGGCGAGACACTGGAGACATGTCAGTATTCTGTATATATATCACGAGAATTCAGCCATATTCTGTGTCATGATTAGGTACTGCCGGCGCAGGTTCTTTGATGCTAGAATTTGCTACTCTAAGCCGTTTGACTGGTGACGATCGATTTGAAAAGGCCGCCTATAAGGTAAGGACTCATTTTGGGTTTTAACTATGGTTTAGACTGCATGAAACAGGCCTTCTTCGGAATTTGGAATCGAAAGTCAGATATAGGTCTTGTAGGAAACACCATAAATACCTGGACCGGAGTGAGTGGGTCATGTATGTCTTGTTTTAGTTGCTGACTGCTCATGTCATAGGCGTGGATATCACCGGAGGTCACAGGAATTGGAGCAGGGATTGATTCATTCTATGAATATGCTTTAAAATGGTATATTATGAGCGGTATGTGGTAATATCAGTTCTGCGTGCATTTGTTCTCAAGAAATTCCAGGTGAAGCCGAATTTCTAGACGTTTGGGACGATGCATATGCAGCTGTTATGCGGTATTCAAGAGCTGCTGACGGTTCTTGGGTGAGCTTGCATCAATATCTGTATATTACCTGCTAAATTTCGCTAGTATCGGACCGTTAATATGAATAGTGGTACCGTAGCATACTTTACGGTCGACTCTCTATCAGCTTTCTGGCCTGGTCTACAAGTTCTTGCTGGAGATGTTCAAAATGCAATTAAGCTGCATATGATCTGTTTGTCCCTTTATTAAGAGCAAGGTGGAGTGAACTAATCCGAACACATAGATTATAATCTATGGAAGGAATTCTCAGGGCTCCCTGAAGTTTATGACACAAATTATAAACGGGCCACTTCATTTCAATACCCACTTCGGCCTGGTAAGCCTTCAACTTGTTCAACCAGCGGCTACAATTAATATGCCGGACTAGAATTTATTGAATCAACATGGTATTTATATAGGGTACGTTTGCAAGACTATCTGAAATGGTTGACCATTAACTTAGAATTTCCTGTAGGCTACTCGCGATCCATTCTATTTGGATGTAGGGGAACGGGTTCTTTTCGATATCACCACTCGTGCTAGAGTGCACTGTGGTCTAACAGGAATCCAGGACCTTCGAACGAATAGGCGAGATGATCGCATGGAGTCTTTTGCGCTCTCTGAAACTCTCAAGGCTCGTTCCCAATTCTCATTCAGTGGCTCGACGCTAATATAACAAATTTAGTATCTTTATCTGCTTTTTGATGAGGGCAACCCCCTCCACAATGATGACTCCAACTATGTTTTCACGACCGAAGGTCATATATTATCTCTCGGAAGAGAACATATCAAACCGATATCGCCGGCTCGCAAAAAAATGCGCCCTATAGAAAATCACCAATGTCCAATATATACCCCATTTGCCAACTCCCCACATAAAAACCAGAATTATTCTGGCCTCATTTATGGTATACAACACCGCGCTGACAATGAATATGCTCGAGAGCTGGTGGGTCGATTGCCCACATCAACGGATATGGAGTCGTGGACGCCAAATGGCTGGTGTGAAAGACCCAAATTCGAATACCATGTACATCTCTTCATTGCGGGTGATTCCATCTTCTAATGGTATCTTCTAGTCATACGAATTTATATTAGCTTCGAACGGCAAAGCCGTGTCAGAAGATCTTAGCCCAAGTTTGTTAAAATTGGGAGTCCTTCCAGATGGATATATCATCAATAATGTGACTGGAATCCGTACCCAAATTATACGTCGCTTGGATGGCAAAGGATTTGATGTACGAAAAGGTATAAATTTGCTCATGCAGGATGAGCAATTTTCTAATGATGTTTTCGATAGTCGGTCACTACAATGTTCGACCGGGACAAACAGTATATATTAACGATTCGTCAATATTTTTGTCACCAAAAGACGACACTGCACCCCAAGATGACTATGGAAAACGGGCTCCAGATGTTGAATTACATTTTTTCATTGACAACCTCGATTCATTACCGACAGCCCAAACTGCTCTTGTTGAAAATCCCACAATGGAAGAAGTTGTTGCTGGTTTTACTGCTTCGTTCGGGGCCGATCTCTCACCCAATGTCGCTTCAGCCGCAGAACTTCGTATGGCGCGTCGACACGGCAACTTGGTGGTACGGGATCCTCACAACAGCCGTGGTTGCCAGCCATACCAAAAGGACCATAGTGACGCTGTCATTGTCATGGAGCGGGGGGACTGCACATTTTTGGAAAAACTCGTACAAGCACGAGCTGCATCAGCTGCGGGTGTTATAATCATTGGCAATGATGACACATATATTAACCCAACAGCCAACCAGGATGAATTGATAAGTGCAGGTGATCTGAGCGACATTGGAATTGTTGTGTTGCCTCGGACGACAGGAGAATCTATTATTAAGATGTTGGAATACTCGGAGGAACATGGTTCTAGATATGTAGTTGTGTTGAACCCAGAAGGATTTCCAACAAAAGGTGATGATCAATCATCTGTGGAGGAAGAAGATCATACAGAGGGAGATCACAACCGTATATTGTACATTAATGGCTTCCCATTGCTAAACACTCGATTACTTGTGTGATCAACTTATTCATCAGCTGGTTGATTAGTCCTCGGCCTGTACGATTGAGTACACTGGTGCATCTAGTTTAGCAGCGGCTTTAAGAAATAATAGCTCAATGATAAACAGGTATTCTAATGTTTTCCCGCCTTGTTTGGCGACTAGCTCCCCTGCTGCCGTTGCAGATCCACCTGTTTTACTATTAGACGGACTCCGGTACGAGAAGGAAGAGGGGCTACCTGTTGCTATCAAATCGTCAATAATGACTACCATCTGTCCAGGTTTTATTGCATCGGCTTGCATCTCGAATGAGTCCTTGTAGATAATCAGATATCAAGCCGACCTATGATTAGGATTAAATTTACCGTGCCATACTCCTTTGCGTATGTTGCCGAAATACAGTTTCCAGGGAGTTTACCTGCTTTTCTGACAGGAACGAAGGCTGCCCCAAGTCTCAAAGCGATGATAGGTCCTAGGAGAAAACCGCGAGCATCAAGACCAACGACGACATCAACTTTTCCAGTTGGAGAGTTGTGAATTGTATGTGAAGTAATATGGTGAGTAAGATGTGTAATTAAGGTCTCGAAGACAATGGGACTACGAAGGATGGGGAATATGTCGAGGAAGACGATTCCCTGTTGTGAATATTAAAAGAGCATCCATTTCGGAAAGACTGCACCTACTTTCTTGGGAAAATCCGGGTGTGCAGTCAAATGACTCTTAATAAATTCAACGTCTGCCATTAAGAGGTGGTGGTGAGATGTACTGTCACAAGTAGGAAGTGCCAGCAAAAAAGGATTATTTTGATCAAGTGGGCGATCATGCGTTCATGCCCGAAACTACTGGAAAGACTGAAGGTACTTGGAAGTATTTCACTCGCGATTCCAGTTCGCCCATTTACTTCTAAAAGTGAAATCATGATGTATATATTGACTGCACTCATAAATTGCATATAAGAGCATAGACAATGCAATGATAATATCGGCTACAAAACATTCAAACAGACTCAAGAATTGCAGGCTCCTTAAAGTCTTTGGTGACTTTCGTACCTGTCTCCTATAATAAGATGAGTATCAAACCAAAATACACATCACAGTAGCAAAAAAAACTTACATCCGTTGAGTCACCGTGTAGCTCCTAGCAGTTTCGATACATCATATTTAGGTGACTTTAAGATTTTTGCTTTCCGCACATACACATTCTGCAGGGGATAGATACCCTTTGACGCCTTCTCAATCTCACGACCAATCGCCTCAGGTACGAACTTCTGCACCAACTCCTTCAAATCACAACTTGTCGCCTCGCGAGTCATGATGTCAAACATCTTTTTTCTGATCTCTCTGATTTGACTGCTTTGTGCATATGTCGTCTTCTTCACTTGTGCAGGGCGCTTCTTCGTGAAACCAATAGCAAAAAGTCGAATAAGGTAGCCGTCTGTAGTTTTGACGTCTACGTGGGCCTCTATCAATGTTTGCCATTTGCGAACGAGCGAGCGGAGTTTATCCGAGGTGAAGTCCATTCCATGGAAATTAGTGAGGCAGTTCTTGCCTTGGACCTCATCTATTCGCAGTTTAATTTTTCGGAACGACTGCTCCTCGTCCTTATTGAGGTCAGCTAATGATATTTCTATGATGCGACCTTTCAACGAGTCATTGGCATTTTCTGCATGTTGGATAGTCAATGCAGTTGATCGCTATGTAAAAAATTCGTCACGTACTCAGACCCTGTGATCGATTGGCCAGTGTTTTCCCAACGTTTCGCACTTCGAAAATTGACGGTGCTTTGATATCATACCAATCTGCAATGGGTCAGTCACATACCCAGAGACATTTGCAATCGATCTGCACCTTTACGAGAGAATGGGTCCACGACCTTCTTTTTGATACCTTTCTTTCCCTTTGAAAGCCGTTTGTTCTAACATGGAAAGATTCAATTCAGAGTGAACAACCTGGAGATACACGAGCTAATTACCTTGCCTACAGCCATGATGAGGATGAGGAGCGTCTGTAATAGACGACTTAAGTTTTGAGTATGGTGAGCAACAACTGATTAGTTGAGCAGCTCTGAATCTTGTGGCTTGCTGGCGTGCAAACCTTAAGTTTGAAACTGTAAAGGAGTGAGCATGTGACGTGACACCGTGACACAATGTTAACGCGATCTCAATTCGAAACTGCTTGCAAGGTGTTTGTCGAAACTCGCTCCTCTTCACATTACTCAACTGTATCTCAATCTCAATCTGATCCTGGATGGCTTTGGAATGACTCTGTATGCTTCTTCATCTTTTTTCAACCTGGTTCTATTCTAACAAACCAACTCAGTGCCATACTGGCTATGGCTTTCTGTCAAGGACTATCAGTTTTACTCAGGTCAAGAGTCAAAGTACTCAAGCCAACCCTGCAGATTCCTCGCTGGCCGAGCTTGAGCACCATTCTCAGACGATGGGAGAACTATCAGATGATGCTACATCCTCTCCGTCTTCGTCGCATCTGGAGACCCTGATATCACACCAATATGTTGTCTATTCAGCAAGTTTTCAAGTTCCAGCTTTTTATTTTACTGTCCTTCACACTAGTGTGTTATTATCGCGGTTTGGATTTATACTCTAACACACAGATGCAGACGGTGTCGCTGTTACTATATCTGACATCGTGAAGTCCCCTTTGTTCCGCTTCTCCATTCCCGAAGGAACAGAAACAACTACATACTCGCTTCAAATGCCAGCGTCATCATTTCCACTGATCTCGCAAGGCGATCATCCAGTTCTTGGCACAGCATGCTACTTTTTACATCCGTGCGAAACTGCTGGTGCATTGAACGAGTTATTACGTGAAGTGGACCATGGAGATTTGAGCGAGACGACATGGTTGGGGCGTGTGCTAGAAATGTGGTTCTTGATTGTTGGGAATACGATTTCTTTGACTTTGTAGATTATAATAGAATGACATGCGTAGTGAAACAAATAAACATAAGATGACGCTGACAAAGAAGTGGGATAAAGAAGAAGAAAGACTTTAAAAGTAGACTGTTCAAAGGAACAAGGCTCTATACCCGTGACAATCACCGACGAGGTAGGCCTGTTTCAACCTCTCTCTCCCGCTTCTCCGTCCTGTGCGAAGCGCTGTCGTACGACATCACAAATTTTTTCCAACTCTGAATCATATCATTTCCCAGTTTAGGTCGCTATTGTCCGAACACCTGCTGTGGCCAGCCTTATAAATCGAACATGTTGTTTTCACGTTTTGCCTCAAGTTCTCTCTTACGATCAACTCCACCTCTCTCAAGAAAAATGGTAATCCCCATTTTAACTTGGGTATATCCACAACTAACCAGTCTTACAGTCACAACTCCACGAAGTAGTTGTTGTTGCTGCCTCCAGAACACCTGTCGGTTCTTTCAATGGCGCTTTAAAGACTCTCACAGCTCCGGAACTCGGAACAATTGTGTTGAAACATGCCTTGGACTCAAATAACATCGATCCCAAAGTTGTTGAAGAGATTTACTTCGGCAACGTCGTTCAAGCTGGAGTTGGCCAATCTCCCGCCCGACAAGTTGCTTTAGCAGCTGGTATGAGTACCAGTTCCGATGCTACCACAATTAACAAAGTCTGCGCGAGTGGTATGAAGTCTGTTATGCTTGCCGCACAGTCTATCAAGCTCGGGGAACGTTCGGTTATTGCTGCCGGTGGTATGGAAAGTATGAGCAATGCTCCGTGAGTTCATTGCCTAAATCAGATACCATCGATCATTCATCCTGCTTTCTAGTTTCCTCCTACCTCGCCAGAACCCCACTTTTGGAAAATTCCAGACAAAGGATTCGCTCGAGAACGACGGTTTATGGGATGTTTACAATAATTTTGCCATGGGAAACTGTGGTGAAAATGCAGCCGAAAAGTATGGCATCTCTCGCGAATCACAGGATGCGCATGCCATCGAATCCTACACGCGTGCGGCAAATGCCTGGAAGCGAGGAGCCTTTGCTGCTGAAGTGGTGCCTGTGACCATTAAAGGCAAGAAAGGAGACACGGTAGTTAACGAAGACGAAGAATACAAACGCATCATTTTCGATAAAGTGCCTTCACTTCGATCTGCGTTCAAGAGTGGGGGTAGCATCACAGCCGCAAACTCTTCACCCTTGAGCGATGGTGCCTCGGCTGTAATTCTCATGTCAGCTGAGAAAGCCAAAGAGCTTCAACTGAAACCCCTTGCAAAAATCATCTGTAAGATAATCAAAACCACTCTGGACCTCTTGTATTAACATCTCAGTATAGCTTATGCCGATGCTGGAGTCCTACCAATCGATTTCCCTGAAGCACCGACTGTGGCATTACCCATAGCATTGAAGAAAGCTAACCTGACCGCTGATGATATTTCTCTCTTTGAAGTCAATGAGGCCTTCTCCGTCGTAGCCCGTATCGTAGAAAAGAAAATGTCCATCGATCCTGCTAAGATCAACGTAAACGGGTATGTGATTCTGCCAATTCTATTTTTAATTCGATTGACTTACAATCATCAATAAATGTAGCGGTGCGGTTGCCCTTGGACACGCAATTGGAAACTCTGGTTCGCGTATCATCGTATCGCTTATTCATGCACTCCAACCAGGTCAATATGGAGCAGCTGGTATCTGCAACGGGGTAAGTCAAATCCAAATCATCTATCTTTACTTCGATAATAAATATACTTTTCACAGGGTGGAGCTGCTTCAGCAATCGTCGTGCAAAGGCTATAATTTCCATATCTTTTACATGAAGATAGAGTCTATTCCTGATGTCGTTTGGCTGATAAGACAATTCTATTTGATATGTTGAGATCGTGAGAACATGGGTCAGAAGTTCGTACTGGCATATAGTAAGATAACGCTCCTTAAGCACCACAACTCAAAGACGGATATGGAATCATCTTCCCCACACCAAATCCTTCTTCACATCATCATGCGGTCGGTAGGACATTACTGCGGCTGATAAGATAAGGACATATAGAGTGAAGATGTTATAATCAGATCACTGGAAGGAGCCATCTTCCCATCGACCTTCTTCGCCGATATGACACTCATTGACCAGCCACAGCTTACCCATGACATTAAAACAGAACACCAAACACAGGAACCTAGCGTGGATGAGAAGGTGTACACGAGTTCCATTGATCCAAATGACGGAGATGAAGCGCTTCGATTAATTGGTCTGGAACGAAGCGTACAATTTAGCGAAGAATACAATCGTAAGTTGAGGCGAAAGCTAGTGAGTCTCTATCAGTCAGCGTCCACGAGGCAAAATGCTCAGTGATTGTCATCATCTTAGGATTTACTGATACCCCCAATATGTGCAGCGGTTTACTTCACCCAGTTTTTGTACGTGTCGGAAATGTTGATCTATTATTGGATTGAAATACTTATACGCCCTCTCGTAGGGACAAAACGTCCTTGAACTATGCTAGGTTTGTAATTTGGTTGTTTAGTGTTTAGTATAACTCTCATGCAAAGTGATTCAGTGTAATGGGATTGCCAATTGTTGGGCAGGTAACTCATTATGGATTTGTCTGGTTGTGGTAGCAATTTATGAATTCTTACATAGCATTATAATCTGGTATCCTTGGCATTCTATCTCGGTGAACTCCCTACAATAATGTCGAAGTTACAGAGCTAACACTGTACATGTAGGGTTCCTTTTTTGGGAGTTTCCAACTGTATACATATCGCAGAAACTGAGGGTTGCAAAATACCTTGGTAATTCAAGCAACAGGCATAGATGTGTCTTTCTTTGACTGATTCAACCTTAATCAGGTGCTAATATCATTGTCTGGGGTATTATCTTAATGCTTCACGCGGTTGGTACATCATTTGGTGCCTTCTTTGCTCTTAGGTTCCTTCTTGGTGAGTCCTCATAATAATCATATGTTCTCTAAGATGGTCAGCCTTACCTGCTGAGAATAGGGATGTGCGAGAGTTGTGTTGCTCCAATTCTTATCCTCATAATTTCCATGTTTTATAAGAAGAATGAGCAAGTCAGTGCTTGATTTAAAAAACAATCTTGTTGGGTCACTAATGGAGATATTGACATAAGGCATCCCGCATATCATGGTTCTACGTGATGGTGAGTCCTATTAAAATCAGAAAGATGCTCAAATTTACGCTTCGCATCTCAGAACGGCATCACCCAGATATTCGGTGGTTTTGTTGCATATGTATGTTTGAAAAAATCAATTGGGAGCCTTCTTCCAATCGTTTTTAGGGAATATCTTTCTACGACGGCAAACGTTTAGCACCTTACAAAATAATTTACATACTCCTTGGGGGACTTGCTATTATCGTCGGAATCTGTGTCGTAATTTGGCTTCCCGACTCCCCAGTCCACGCTCCATTCCTTACTCAGGAAGAACGAATAGCTGCTCTCGAACGCGTACGCGATGATTCGGGTGGTACTGAGAACAAGAAATTGAAGAAGGCTCAAGTTATCGAGGCGCTTACAGACATTCGAACGTGGCTCATTGTCCTAACTGCCATGCTTAGTGGGTTCAAACCATCCTGTATGATTAAGTACCTTACTCAGTATTTAACATAGCGAGTATCCCAAACGGTGCTATCAGCAATTGTACGTCTCCGCAAATTCTACGATTTTTTAAATATTGATGTAACCTAGTCACCAATATAATCATCAAGTCCTTTGGTTATAGGTAGCTTCTCCAACTACCATAAAGATTAATTCTAAAGTTATCTCAGCTCGAAACAGACTCTGATCTTGTCCACCCCAGCAGGAGCAGTTGCAGCGTTCACCACTTTTGTATGTGGTTGGTACTCTGACAAAAAGGTAAGTGTGATGGATGGATCTGAAGCTGCTAATATGAGAGTTTGAACTACGAGTTATACAGGGTGAACGTATGATACCAATAGTTTTTGCGTTGATTCCAACTATTGTTGGTGCAGGTAAGATTCTCATTCTTTATTCGGAATTCTTCTAACGAATACTATGAAATAGCCATACTTATTGGGCTGAACGGTTCTGGTCAAAAGGGCGCCTTATTGTTTGGTAGAGTTGCTTGCTCCTTTCAACACGTGAATGTTTATCATTGATGATCAACATATCCACAGCTACGTACTTGGTTGGGACATTTGGAAGCGCACTTTCTACAGTGTACGCATATAATGCCAGTAATACTAGCGGACATACAAAGAAGAGTACGATAAATGCGACGACCCTTGTGTCATTTAGCATTGGTAACATCATTGGAGCGGAGATATTCCAACCAAAGGACGCCCCAGCATATATTCCTGGAAAAATAGCCATAATGGTGTTACTAACCGTGCAGCTTTTTATTTCGTTCTTGCTGAGATGGATCAACTTGCGGTTGAACGCGAAGAAGCGGGCGAAAATCCAAGAAGTAAAGGCTCAGAATGGCTGGACTGATGAAGACATACGACGGGAAAGAGATCGCCATGCTTTTGCTGACTTGACTGACAAAGAGTACGTCACCAAAACAAGTTATGACGTCATCCATTAATTAAACGGGTTTTTCACAGAAATATATATTTTGTATATACTGCTTAAATTTAAATTTTCATTATTTCATGACATCCCTTTCATCTCGCACCGTCAAGATAGCTTCACTCTCAAAGTCCCTCCTCGACAACATATTGAAAATCGACAAAACATTGTTCATCGTAAAGTATATACAATCGCAGAAACCCTTTGCTGATTACTTTGCACGAGAAGGGAAACTAGAGTTCAGTAAAAGTGGTGACCCAACCCCAATTTCACCTCGTAATGGCGAGGCAAATAGGACAACGCAAGCATTGGATCTTGGATTCGGAACACCAGTATTGAAACCGCGCGTACGGCCAAAATCTGATCAATCGAAAACAGAGGATGCAAATACTCTATATGCATATATGAATGCGCCTAATCGCACACAGAATAAAATGCCTAAGCCGCAAAAAGAGAGCAAACAGCCAGATCAGCGTACTTCCTCACCGAAACATAAGAAAACCACGACATCTATAAAGAAGCGCCACATCGAAACCGATTCTGAAGAACAAGAACATAAAGCCCGTAAGTCCTGCGGTCACTTCGACTCGATTGATAATCATATGGGGAACCAGGTTTAGAAAAACGACGCCAGAAGAAGAGTGATAAACGTGCTACAACAAGACCCGAGATATCTGACGACTCCAAATCACAACAAAAATCAAATCAAAGAAAGAAGAATGTAGTAAAGTCAAGCCTCGCCTTGATGCATGGATTCTCTGCAACAAACATCGGAAAAGCACGTTTAACGGTAATCTGTCACTTTACTAAGAAAAAGACGATAACCTCATTTCCCGAGAATTGGCAAGGTTCTGCCACAAACCATTGGTGTTTTTCCAAAAGGCAGGGCATCAGCAAGAACAGAGGTAAAGAAAGCAACGCACAAAACCAATGCCAAAAAAGGTTCGAAGGAACATGTAACTTTATGGTTCCCTCGTTTATAATTCCTTCTTTAATTAGCCCGGCAAAACAATGGATTCTCCGAATTCAAATTCCTGAATAAATACAACCACAATAAAACGGAGGAAAGTGACGAAGCTACATATCTATCCCAATCTATTAGTAACAGTCACACAAGCGTCGATAATGTGCCAAAAATGAACAAGAAAACTAAGAAACCCGACAAAGCCAAAATAAATGAACATCAACGGAAGCATCCAGTTGGCACTGGGAAGAAAAAGAGAAACCGCCAGAATACTACAAACTCGGGTTGTGAAATTAATAACATAGAATCATCTTCGGTCGCTAGTCCCCCACCGGAGAAATCCCAGCTCAAAGAGGACGCAGCTCCTGAGTCTGTTGTTTTGGATATTGAAAGAAGCAGTTTTGAACTGGCATCGGTAACGCCTTCCTCAAACAAGGCCGAAGCATTAATTACCAGTGCCGGAGCCGGAAGTCAATTAAGCAACATTCACCTTCCAGCAAACTTTGACCAAACCGGACGGAATACTTCCAACGGCGAAGTCCCTGATGAATTACCTAGTCCTACTATTGGGCCATCTCAATCCGCCTCGCAATGTAACCAATCAAGCAATTGTCAGATTATGAACGGAGTTGAAGGACATTCAAAATATTTTATTCAGTCCAATATACTACAACAAAAAATAGAGGAACCTCAGGAACCACAGAGCACTAGGCGACCACATCAAAATCCAATTGATTATCCAATGAATCCTCATCAAGTAACGACACACCAGAATCTGTTGGATAATCCTGCCCAAGCTGAACGTTGTCATGGTCAGGATATGATTGACGATACTGCGCCAGATATGCTTACAAGAACTACACGCCAAAGTCACGAGGGGGATCAATACTTCGAGGCAGCCTATTTTAATGATTACTTCGAACACTTCGGCTACGAACCATTGGGCAGAGTGGATATCTACAATGACCCTTTATCGGAAGAACCTTGGATGTTGAACCTTCCCGTGGAATATGAAGCTGACAGCTATCCACTGGTTGACCAATCTTCGGACCTTTATATAGATTCAGGGTATGATGATCTCGAAGGTTTTGACGAAACTTATCTTTATGGTTTGGGAAACCTTATTCCGGAAGAAAATCGCACTGCCGGATTTCAAGAAATTAGTCACTACACTGGAGAAATAGATTATGGCGATATCGTTCATGATGACGGACTTTACTTCGTTGACGGGAGCTCTTCTCAGCATGATGTAACTTCAGATGGTTCTGTCGAATTTTTGGAAGATGACTTGGGGTCTTTTTCATCAGAATCTGGAAGCGGTGCAATTGCTGGAGCTCATACGTTCCGTCAAGGCCTAACTTTGCTGAAACAATATGCAGATAATCCAGAGAGTGCGAGTGCTCAAACTGATTCAAAATCAACTCGCTTCGCAGTGCGCGCAGAAAGCGACGTCGTGAAGTCCTTGCGAAACACTCATTGGATGCCTCAGACATTTTGATTTCACTCAGTCCTTAATGATGGATATAGTAAATTCGATGATTCGCCTACTTAGTATAGTGATGCTACCGATATCAACTTTTTTATACAACCTTTTCAACTTTGTCATGTATATTTTTGTACGATCCCAGAATGTAATCGAAGTGCCTGATTTCAAGGATTAGCAGCGGCTAATAGGTACCTTACTTTGGTCTACAAAATTTGTTGGCCGCCTGGCGAAATGGCATCGCGTCTGACTACGACTTAATGTATGGGATCAGGAGATTGCAGGTTCGACCCCTGCGGTGGTCATTTTTTGCCTTACGGAGTTGTAACCCATTCATACGCAAAATCTGGCGTTTGTATTATAACAATAAAAGTTCTGTCTGTCATGATACAAGGCCAACATCATTTTGTGCCAGATCCTTACTCCATTTGCGTAGGATATGTTTCATGACCTTTCCGCTGGCTGTCTTGGGTAATTCTTCAGGTGCTCCATCTTCACCCAAAAACCAGACCCAAGCAGGAGCATTCTGTACGTAGTTGATGAGAAAACCAATATCAGATGGGTATTTAATTCTACCTGAGGGTTCATGCTGTTGGTCACAGTCTGGCGAACATCTCGGCGTGACAGGCTGTGGCCTGGTTCGCGGACTATCCAAGCACCAACGACCTCACCAAAATTTGCATCTGGAACTGCGACAGCAGCAGCTTCGCGGATACCCGGATTTGCCGTTAAAGCGTTCTCAATTTGTACAGGAAAAAGATTCTTTGTGTGAAAGGTTTTTCAACAGGCACCATATATGATTGCTGAATTCCTTACCTCTCCGCCTCGGATTATGAGGTCCTATCAGAACAGCTGTATGATAAGTAAGGAGTATAACGGGGTTATTATCGAACCTTTCTACGTCCTACGACTGATTGTATTGGTTTTAGGAAACGATCAAAGAACACAAAGTTCCTGACTTACTCCTCAAATATCCTTCTTCATCCATAATAGCTTCATCTCCTGTATGCATCCATAAACATCCTTCTTCGTCTTGTTTCATAACACTTCGCGTTTGTTCTTCATCGTTCCAGTACCTTAAAAATCCTTAGAACATACTTTCTCGTCATCAGTAGGGTGGCTTCGTTACCCTTTCTGTAGCAAATAGCCGGAGATATATAGTTCACCCGGAGTACCGACGGGCACCACATTACCAAGTTCATCAACAATCTTCGCTTTGACATGTGGTTGTATTTTACCGACTGTCTCCACTCTCTTGATAATTGGATCCGCAGGTGTTGTTTGGAAGGAAACAGGGCTACGATTTGTGGTGAGATATTGGAAGTGCAAGTACCGATGTGTGTGTACCTTGTTTCAGCTTGACAAAGGTGTTAAGAACGTGAGTATCACTAGAAACACAGCAGCACTGACTCATGCCATAAGCGTTGGTAAGATCAACGAGGTTCATCTTCGAGATTAGGCGTTTCATCAGATCGATTGGGATTGGCGAGCCGGCCGCTATTCCTGTCCTGAGTTAAATTTAAGTAACTTAGAAAGAATAGGGTAAATTCATCAATCCTATGATTCTCACCTCAAATTGCTTAAATCGACTGTTTCTCCAGCATTTCTCCGTTTGTCTATTTCTGTCAGGACTCCAAGAAAATGCGTTGGGACACCATGAAGTGCTGTGCATTTTTCTGCCAAAACAGCGTCTACGATTGCTTTGGCATCGTAAGTTACCGAGGGATATACAATACAAGCGCCATGAGACCATGCCGCGAGATTCCCCAAAACTAGGCGTGCTGCGGGGTATGTCAGTTGTGCGGAGCGATCTTATCAATCGAAGCAGATACTTATCGAAGCAGTGGAACAGAGGAGGTACGTTACCTTGTGACTGAATGTAAGAAACGTGTTCGCAGTACAATTGAATACGCGGGAGCTCACAGAGGATGTCCTTCTCGGAAAGATACATACAACGGGCTATAGATAGAGCGTTGTTCAGTAAATTCGAGTGAGTGAGCTTCAGTGGTTGTTATCAGTATGTATCATAACAAGCATAAGAGCTATTACGTACTGATACAGCTTTGGGTAAACCCGTGGTACCGCTGAGAAGACACGTTGAAAGTCAATTAACAGCAGAATAAAACATAAAATATAACAGATAAACCTAGTAAACTGTAAGTTTATGACGTCATCTCGTTGCAAAGAGGACGCCAAGGTCGAGTGCAAGCTATCCAGTCGCACATCGGCTCCCCACATCATGACTTCTCGCCAGTCGATCAAGCCATTGATTTGCAGCATGTTCTTTTCTGATTTGAATTCATCTTCGTTATCGACGACAACTAAATTGCGTAGGTGGGGCAGTTCGGCCAATTGCAATTCGCCTGGACGAGATGTTCTTATTTCAGGAAACGCCTGTGAAAGAATCCGTGCATAATGTGACGTGCGAAGCTGTGGGACTACAAAAAGATGCTGGGTTGCGACCAGATTCATGGTTTCGACCTATAATACCCCTAAGGAAACACGGACCCATGGGCATGAACGAGAACCTCACCAACTCGTGTAATCGATAAGCAGGATTTATTGTTACTAATATTGCACCAATACTAGCACAAGCCCACTGTAGCATAGCATATGCACTGTTGATGTTTAAGTGTAATTACTGCAAGAATAAATTTATACTTACCTGTTGTTCGCCATGATAACAGCAACACGATCACCCTTCTTCACACCCATACCCAGAAGACCCCTTGCGAGGGCTTGGATATGGCGATCAAACTCCGAGAAGTCCCAGCTCAAGTGAGAAGCTACTCCCAAGTTATTTGAAGGTGGACCTCCATGGGCGCGAGGTTTCTCTTCTCTACAAATCAATGCAGGTCTTCCAGCATAACGTGGCAGAATCTCTGTATTGAAGTATCCTGACAAGGTCAGTGTTGATAGTGGTGGATGAAGTGGTCCTTGAACAGAGGACCAGGTCAAGTGACGGGCTAGTCGGGCGCCCATTGTAATCAAACCAGGTCTACAGCTAATCAGCACCATCCTTTGTGGATGAGATGGTGTCGAACAACGAGTAAATTTTCTTGAATTGATTGTATTAATTTACTAACACCAATCATATGCAGATTCAATCTGCTGACCGGTGTCATGTCCAACATCGCACTGACAAGATCTCACGAGTTTGATTTCCTTTCAATAGCAGTGGGAATAATTATAAAAGTAAGAGCTAATGGAGTACACAATCAAAGCACTAATTGTACATTGTTGGAACAAGCAAAAATGATATAGTAGTGAAAGTCAATGATGAAGTCTTTTACAGTACACATTCTGCTTTGAAGCACGTTAGAACATGTTTGACGCAGATAAAGATATAATACACGTACTGGTATCCGGTTTTGCACCCTAATCTGTTATATCCATCCTTCTGGATCATACTCGATAGATTGGACGTCCATGCCTATCGACTTCAGCACCATTGCGAGTATCAACGTATCTTTGCCTCCGGGAATGACCAAGAAAGCCCCAGTTTGAGTTGTTGGATTTGTACTTGACGTTTGATCTTGGTGCCAAACCAAAGAATCGTCGAATACGCTCTCCGAGTGATGGGTACCGATGGTGACCATGGCCGTGGTCATGATGGCTATGACTACCGTGATAGCTTGGTTGCTGGTCGATGTGCGTGAGTTCGATCAAGCATCAAAAAAAAAAATTTCTTCAATGACATACCATAACTACACCCGCACTACTTGCAACAGCTGGAGGGGTACTATGGCTGCGGTGGTGTCTGCGATGACCATGACCGTGTCTGCTGCTGTTATGGGTAGGAACGTAGACGACTTGGCCAGCTGGTGGAGAGTAATAATCGGCGCTGGAATTGTACCGTTGCCTGCCATGGCCATGGCCATGAGAGCTGGTTGAGTAGACGACAGGTTGTGGATGGTGAGAGTATGAGCCTTGTGAGGGGTAATAGCTAGGCATGGTGGAAGATAAAGCGGGGGTGGAGTGGATGGATTGAGGGATTTTAAATAAAGTGAAGATAGTATTTCATATTAATGCTATGCTGCATTATGTCCGAATGGAGATTTTAAATTATTTTGTCATTTTGTGGCCTATCATTGTTTATTATTATTATTACTCCATATCCTCAAAATCACCTTCATCCAGATCGTGAGGCTATGTATCAAAGGTTTTAAAGTTTTGTTTCATAAAAATAGTGTCGTAAATATGTACTGACCTCTTTCGGTTCCTCATCTTCTCCATATTGCATCGTGTAATCTATATGGCTAATTATCATTTCAAGAGAGTCGGTGTTCGTCAGGTCTAATGGCAGAAATGAAACAAGAGGATGGTCTTCAATCTGAATTCGAGTGGGTGTGTGAGCTATATCACAAAACTGAGTAGATCTCAATATACCAATTGTACTATCGCTCTATTTAATGCATGCCACCGAGGATTGGTGATGTTCCCTTCGTGTCCAGGTACAGAGGCGAGCAGAAGAGGATCCGGTTCAAGGAATCTAACATTGAAAGACTTCAGTACAGTTCAAACATATCGGACAGGTTCCCAGGTGAGAAAAGTTCAGTCAGTTGGCGAACCCTCACATTTACTCACCGAGCAATATCTCGACGAGCTCGTAAACCGTTCCTAGCCCTTCCAGAACCATCCTCTGCATTTGAAGTCACAAGATCCATCTTTGACATAATGTTGATCCAAGGAATCTCGAGATTGACCATGGCTGACATTGCAGATAGGACGCCACTAAAATGGTATTTGAATACATATACGATGACTCATTTATTTACAAGACTGAGTAGGCTTACCTAAAAAATTTGTAACGATCCTCCATGAACTGGGACTCGATCAAATAAACAGCAGCGGTACGAATGCCCATTCTTGATAGATTTTGCACTAGAGTTGGCAGGAAAGGGTGATGTGTATATAATTCTATCTGACCTAGCTTTTTTTAAGACCGGTGGTTCCGCGATGTTCAGATATCAATAGACACACCTGGACAGTCGATTATCAGGTAATCATCGTCATAACCTCCGAGTTCTTCCTCTAGCCAATCCATGTTTTGCAATAAATATCTAGAACGACCTCCAAAGTTATTTTCGCGATAAAAGCAAACATTAGTCCTACTTACTCACTCGAAGCAATACACGAGGCCTCCATTCGGACCGTATCCTAGCTCGCTCATCACATCTTCAAGACTTACCAAATCCTTAATATCGATAGCAGGTTCATATTCGAAGCTTGTAGGAGAGGCTGCAGGGTCTAGGTTTACAAGATGCCCAGTACGACGTGAACTTTGCAGATGGGTCAAGAAAGATGTACTGAATGTAGATTTTCCAGCACCAGCGGGACCAGTAACTAGAACAGCGTAACGCATATCGAGCTGATATAGTTCGAGGTAGAATTCATTAACGCAGCTAATCTCACTGCAAATTCTTCACGTGCCTTAAAATCCCAGATTTGATCGAGTGCTTGTTTAGGGCCAAAATCTGGTATACTAACAAAGATATATATAACTGGTTTTCGCATTGCTAACTTGGCAAAATTAATTAAATTACACAACGGTTACGCTTGTTATCAAAAGTGGATGCAACAGCTTTGTTCCAGGGAACCATGAATCCACGTCAGAATTACTCCCGGGAGAGCCGAGCGCCTTGCCCGAACTCCTTCTGTCATCCGATGGCTAGGTAACGGACAGGCCCCTGTTACTTTTCATGTAACATTCCACAACTGTCTCGACTAAATCAATAACCTTTTGGCAGTGAGAAATAGCACAGGCAGGAAGATAGATAGAAGGGAATATATTTTGCAGCCTGGCGCTAAAGTCCATCAGCATCAATGAGTCAACTCCCAAAGTCCAAAGGTCTTCTCCAGTCCGGATCTGTACATCATTCAGCCCAGTCGCTTCGGCCAAAATCCGGAAGATCATAGCCTGAACTTCCCTGCTCGACGTATGCTTAATAACATCAGTTGTGATTGGGGAGGGATATTTATTATTCATCATCGTCGCCAGTCCCTTCTTGAAAGCGTCTTGTCGGATCTTCCGAAATTGCATCTTGGCAATGTGCGAAACAATAGCTGCATCTCTCAATGCATAAACTTCCGCCGAAAAAACCTCTCGATCGTCAGACCAAAAATAGTTACAATATACTCTGTAGGATGCGTCGGTATCGACCAGCTGAGGTACAACTGTAGCCATCCCGATGTCACTGCAGATGTAAATATCCCTTGAACACCGATACCTATTTGCTAGGAATCCAGGGATATGCGTAAGAGCATCAAAAAAGGCCGGATGCGTGTAGAACTTGCCAGTCCATGGACCTTGTGGCAGCCGGACAACGACAGACGCTTCTGTGCTACTTGCAACCAAGGTTTTTACGCTTTGATAACTTTCTGCATATTCCACGAGTGGAGGAAAAATGCTTTCATACATTTCTTGGGTGGAGACGACCTCAAGATTGTCGAAGAAAGCATCATGTATGATATCGGATATCTTGCGCGAAATTAATGCCCGGGAATCCGCGCGAAGGTCCGTGGATACGCAAAACAAGAACGTGCCACGGACATGAAGGATCTCTTGCACCGAGCCATGCCGAGAACAAATACTGAACTCTCCATGATCTTTATCAAAAGAAATTCTTGTTATCACAACACTCTTCACTGGTTCAGCGTAGACCAGCGCTTGTTTGAATTCGAGGTTGCGCAATTCGATGCAAGTTCCATGAACAGGAAGCTTTGAATTGTTTTTGGTGAGTTCGATGGCTGCCAAGATTTGTTCCAGGAAGACTGAAGCAGGGCAGATAGGTACGTCTACAACGACATGTCCCTGAATATACTGTTTTAATTGATCAATCGGCGTCTCATAAGTCGCTGTTTCATAGTTTTGGCTCGCATGTTGCTCCATAGAATCGGTAAGCATCGAATACCCAGCGGCATCCTTGACATGTTCTGTGTTGCTGAGTATAGGCCATGTTTCGGGAAATTCATTATAAGGAACCCAAAATCTGTTTTTTTCAAATGGATATGCAGGAAGACTAATGTAAAAGGCAGGAACGTGCGCGAAAACTTCTCGCCAGGATAGTTTGTTGCCAGCAAGATAGAGTCGGGATAAAGAAGAAGAAAGGGTGTGCCAGTCATCCTCTTGCTTTTTCATCGATGGTAACAGAAGGCCAGATATCTCATGATAGGTGTTGAGAATTGGGAGAATTGTAGTATGGGGCCCAATCTCAACCCACGTATCTATTTTCGGAAGTGAGGTGTCCGATGACAATGCATTCAATCCTTTCTCGAATAATACTGGTTGTATGCAATGGTGCGCAAAGTAGTCCCGATTGAAGACTGAAGAATTACCAGGATGGACGACGAGTCCGTATAGATTTGATATAATTGGGATTTTTGGAGAGCTGGTGACGACATTTTTGACGGACAACATGAGATCGTCCAGTAAAGACTCCATCGCAGGACTATGATATGCAAATGGGACAGACAAAAAAGTATTCTTGCACTTGACGTTTGTATCAAGCTGATTTTTTATCCTGCGCAGCTGCTCAAGTGGTCCACCAAGAACCGAATTCCTAGCACTGTTGTAACATACAATCGAAACATCAGGAAAGAACCCTAGAAGCATTTTCACGCTTTCTACTTCCATGTCCACTGAAAGCATTCCTGTAGAATTACAAACACATTTGCTGAACATCAATTGGGCTCTTCTGGCAACTAGAATCAATGCCGCCCGAAGAGACAAGACGCCAGCAACGACAAGCGCAGCATATTCTCCAAGGCTAGTAAGATCATAAGATCAACGAATCAAATTATCATCCAGTCTTCTACTTAGAACAAACCTTACCTATGGCCCACGACGACAGATGGAATCATCCCCCACGAAATCCAGAGTTTAGCTAGGGAATATTGCAGCGCAGTCAATGCAGGTTGCATCATGTCCAATTCTTCAGTATTCTTAGACGTATCTATATCCCCAGTAATGATGGAAAGAATCCCAGTGAAGCCGCCTGTTATTAGAATGACATGGCATTCATCTATATGCTTCTTGAAAAGAGAAGAAGTTCGGTACAAAAGACTTCCCATTCCAAAGTATTGACCACCTTGTCCAGAGAACACGAATATCAAGCCGGAGCTTTCCCCGGCACATTGCACAACCGGGGCTGTCCGTAGGCACGTCACCAGTTCGTCAGAGGTCTTTACTGGCATGGCGAGGCGATATGAGTATGTCTGCCTACGCGCGGTCGTGCTATAAACAATATCGGCAATATCGGCTTCAGTATCGCTCAGCCATGATATATAGCGAGTGCGAAGCTCTTCCAATGCAGAGCGTGTCTTAGCAGATAGTCCAAATGGTAACGTTAAACGCTCAAGTGCTCGCTTGCTTGGTGTAGCTTGAACGTATTCCTCAACGAGAATCGCTGCATTAGAGCCTGAAGCTCCGAAGTTATTTACAACTGCTGCCCTTGTCCATCCATTGAAAGGATGCCAGGGTGTGTTTTCGGTATCGATGATAACATTATCTGTTTGGAGCGGCTTGATTTGAGGGTTCAAAATAGATAATGATATCAGGCGAGGTATTGCCTGATGTTGGAACATCAATAAAACTTTAGCGAGACTCGCCGCACCCGAAGCTGCTTCTAGATGTCCTATATTTGCTTTGATTGAAGTGATATGGAGAGGATTGTCGGATGGACGCTGCAGGGCAAACACGTTTCGGATGCTTTCCATTTCCGTTGGATCTCCAGCTTGTGTACCGGTCCCATGCGCTTCAACGACACTTATACTGCTCGAATCGATATTCGACCTCTTGAGCAACTGTTCGAATAAAAGGGTTTGAGAGCCACCATGGGGATGTGTGATTGACTGGGCCTTTCCGCTGTGATTTACCTCCACGCCACGAATCAAACCAAGAATGCGGTCATTCTCTTCGATTGCATCACACAAGCGTTTAATGACAAAAGTGACACAACCCTCGCTTCGTGAGTAGCCGTTGGCAGATGCATCAAAAGTTTTGCATTGCCCATCTCTGCTCAAAAAGTGGGATTGATCTAGGCCAATGAACATCTAAAACAAGAATTGATTAGTAAATGCCGTCACATTTAAACAAGATACTCCTACATCAGGACTTGTTATCACATTGACTCCACCGACTAATGCAGCAGTACAATCCCCATTTATCAGTGCTCGACAACCTTGATATATTGCGACTGTTGAAGAAGAACAAGCAGTATCCACCACAATGGATGGTCCACTCCATTCCATAAAATGGGATATTCGCCCACTTAAGAATGCTTTCAATGTCCCTAGCCACTGTTAATAAGTCATGGGTTTTTACATAACAAACGGCTTACCAGTGGTATAGTATGTGTCAATTTCGTGACGTAAGTTCAGTGCATAGTCTTGTGTAGCCGCGCCAATGTAACAACCAAAAGACTGTGTCTGGAAGCTTTGTGTATCGTTAGGAATATATCCAGCATTTTCCAACGCTTCATAGGCTGATTGAAGTAATAACCTCTGTTGAGGGTCCATGTTTGTAGATTCCCGTGGGCTGATCTTAAAGAATCCATTATCGAATTCATCAACACCATCGACGAAATTCCCTTGGTGCACGTCTAGCTTTCGCCCAGAATCTGCTTGGTTATATAACGTAACTTGAAATCTATTTCTCGGGATCTAGGATTATTTTCGTCAGCATGAGCTTGGATAGCAACATAATAGTAACCTGACCTCTGAGACTGTGTCAAGGCCATTTTCAAGAATATGCCAAAGCTCTGTACTGTTACGGGCACCAGGCACTCGAACAGACATGCCAATAATGGCGATTGCTTCTTGCTCAGCCTTCTCCCCACTAGAAACCTGTGCCATTAGAACCGGATCTGTCGAGTTATAGACATCTTCCGGTAAACCTTCCTTTATGAACTTAAGGAGACCTATCCCGGGTCCGAAATTCAATAACTGTATTGTAGTATTTGAGGGTATGGATGAAATTGTCTTTTCGACGACGAAATCCCAGTTGACTGGTTGCATGAGTATCATATCAACAAGAGTGATTAATAGCGAATTTGATGGTGAAGAGTCATCCTTAGACAAGATGTTCCCATTGGAACTCGAGCGGATGGGAACTCGGATATCGGCAAAAGTAGGAAATTGTATACCACGGCGGGTGATATCAGCCACTAATTGATTACGAGGACCATGCATGACCGCAGCGCAATGATACAATGCATTAACAGAAGTGCTGTGAACTATTTTCCCAGCGAAAACGGTCTCTGCGAAATGCTTCAATTTGTCTGGATAGCCAGATATAGTGACACACTTGTCATCCATTACTGCAGTGAGAAATAATGAAGGATGTGGATCGTTCTGAAACGCATCATACTTCAGGTCGCTGGCCGTAATGAATAATAGAGGGACTTGCCTCACTATAAATAGCTATAGCCTCTTCCGCGGACTTCTTATCAACCCCTGTAAAAACTAAGCTCCATGGCAAGCTGGATCGTTCAGCTACAATTGTGGTTCGGAATATCTGGGCACGTAACCCAATCCAGAACGCCAGCCGAAAAGCCTCCACGGCATTCGTTATATAGGTCAAAGTTCGCGTTGAGGTTGCCACAACACAGGCAGGTAAGATACCAGATGAGAAACCTAAAATTCCGATATTATGTTCAGAATTTCTTCTGAGGATATCAACGAATGGATTGGTTGAGTTTTGCAAAATGCCATAGCGTTCCACAACACCGAGGTAACGCAGCGTCTGTATTAGAAACAACGAAGTACCGCTGATAATAGGGTTATTGACGTAGTTTTCATTCGGTGCATCCAATAGAGAAGTTTCACTAGTAAAGTCTGAATTGTCAATATTGGATTTTTCTAGTTCCTCTGGACATAGAGACGAAATTTCCGTTTGGAATGCTTCCAAGCAAGAAGAAAGGAGTAGTGAACCTGCAGGAGATGAAGCATCACGTAAGGCTTGCTGACGGGCGTTGGTGGAGTTGGCCACTGGAGAGCCTTGACCAGCAAAAAGTGGAATAAAGATAGGGAATTCGGCAGCAGACATGAAGGGACTGGATTATACTGAATGGTTCGAATCGAAGAAGGTGGCATCATTTGCAAGTGAAAGTATTATATTATATTCATTACTTGACCGAAATGTTTGGCCTCTGATATAGGAACTTAACTGGTTCACTGGCATCCACAAAAAATTTTCACCGAATTTGGTTAAGCTCATCAGATATAGATAGTGTCTTGCAAGAATGTCGCAGTATAAGGTCTGTCCTTTAGAAGGACTCCAAGATGAAGATAGGCAGGTATGGTTCCACTTTTGTGTGCGCGTGGCTATGGATGGAAGGGTCAATTACCTAAGTTGTCTGGAAGCGACAGTCTTGGTTTTGTGAATGCTAAATACCTAGAGATGTGCCTTTCCTATAACGAACACGCATTGTCCAAGTTGCCGATACTGTATGAGGTTGTGCACCAGTTCTTCAGCTTGCAAAGGAGGATGATGCTAATAGTTTACCAAATTAGAATTGAATGTCCGATCTTCAACCTTTTCCTTACGTTAGCATATATACTACTCGTATTGTCTGCATTGCACTTAGTGTCTGGCCCGTCCTAATATTCTAGTTGTTGCCTACAACATGTCCCGTCCACCTCTCAACCCAGATAAAACGATCGCTGGGATAGCAGTCGATCCTCAGACTCTCGAACGAGTCATTCCGGAATCCCGACGGCCGGATGGCACGTATGTACCCTTTTCCATATAAGATGCATAATATTGGCACTAACTCTATGCAAGTGTTCGCAAACAGATAAAGATCCGTCCCGGTTTCACACCACAGGAAGATATAAAACGATTCAGGGGAACAAAGCAGGCGCAATTGGATGCTAATGCCCTCCCCAAGGGTCATATTATCGGATGGGCACCTCCACCAACGTCCACGCCACCATCCACCTCTAAACCTCTGAGCAAGAGCGCAAAAAAGAACGCAAAACGTAAAGAAAAGAGGGAAGAGAAGAAGGTTAATGTGCCGGATAACTGGGAGGATGATGAAGAAAGTGAGAAAGTGGACTCGGCCGACCAATCTGTCAAGCAGAACGGGACTGCTACTAATGCGGCGGATCAGAAAACCTCTGAGTCGAAGGCGCAAGACTTGGAAGCTCCCCTTATTAGCCAGATGGAAAACCTGAAGGTGAAGGACTCTACACAACATTCTTAGATGTTCATTTCCGCTTTGGCGTAAAGACACCATCTGCCCTCTTTTTCATTATGAATCTAGGTTGACTATTTCATGTGCACATAGATGTACATGCTACTCTAAATTAATTGTTTCATCATGTAATCCACTCCGTTCTCTCCGCTCCTTCGGCCTCAGTCACATTATTTACAGGGGGAGTTGTTGAGTTAGACGTATGTACTTGAGCTTGAGGTGTAGGTTTGTTCTTCGGTCGAATTTCCATAAATATGATAATGACGACAACGAAAGCGGTAAGTGTAACTGCACAGGTAGAAGTCAAAATGCGATGTATGAATGAACATATGCGCTTCCTTACCAACAGCTTTTCGCATATTATCCCATTTAATCTCCTCAACATCAGTGCGGAGGTCACTGATACTGACGATAGCCTTGTTTAACAGCTCCTACATATTGCAATATCAGTAAAGTGTAAATTTTTAATTTAACCGATGTTACAACCTCGATAGATATATCTTGTCTTTTCAAGTCCGCTTTAGCTTCGTTCTTTCTGCTGTCAAGTTCCATTTGTATCCTGCAAAGAAACATACATATATGCGGACAAGATAATGAGTATTATGAACATACTCATGCTTAAGGTTCCCAATATCTTCCTTCATCTTGACATCTAATCTATCTACTTCCCGACGGAGAGCAGACGTCGTCGTGCGTATAGCAGCAGAATCATTCTTTGTACTTAATGTCATTTCACCACGCAATTCGGATAATGCGGCCCGAAATAGATAGGCTTGCTGGGGACATGTTCAATTGGGGGGATAAGAGAATCACAGAACGCACTCACGTTATCCAAGTCTTTCACTGTTAAAGCTTCCCTTCTCACCCTCCCAATACGGTCGACGAGCAAGGCTCTTGTTGCCCGCATCAAGCTGCGTGCAGTGGTCTCGGGAAATGTCTTTTCTAGTGCGGCGAAGAAGGAATGTGTGTCAAATGGTGGATTGGTATATGTGGTCCCTTGGTCGCGAACAATCGTTGATGGGAGATTCGTGTGAACGGGGATAGGTGTAGAATTCTTTGAGGAGTCATCGTGAGAGGTGGGTGAAGCGGAACCAGTGTCCTGGGAACTACTAGGAGGTTTGGGTATCTTCGCCGTGTTGGATGGGTCTTTGGGGTGAGATAAGAATACTGAAGTTGAAGTTTGTGTGCCCGGGACTATTAGTGGCGGATCTTGGATGTTATATTGTGCGTAGAAACGGTGGTGCAATTTCGGGAGTAGAGTAGTAGTTTGATGACCTGCACAACGGGTGTCTATTGAGAGCAAAGAAAGTTGGCGCAAAAATGCGCGTGATTTAATCATGAGGTAGGTTATGTTTATGACCTCATTAAGGTATTTGTGAGCTAAGATCAAGGAGACTTTGTAGATATGATGATGTGGAGTAGAACTAAATCATTGCCCGGGATTTTAAAGTTTGTTGTTGTTACTTTTAGACGTCCTCGTCTTTTTGACCACTCAAGCAATCAATAATAGGAATGTCGTCAGAGTTCAAGCTTTGTACAATTTAGTTATGTAAAATATGAGTGACCTTTGGTCCTATCAATAGCTACTTCCCTACTAATAAGCCCCGTTGCACCCCTGGGCGATCCCCCACCCGTTTTAACCAGGCCTGGTAGATACTCTCAGCTCTCTCGGGAAATGTGAGACAAAAAGGTTTTTACCTTGACATTGGGCCACTCGTCCATACTGGGAACTCCAGAGAATTCATGACCACGAACCCTAGAAAACTGTTAGCTTCAGATGTAATAGATGAGCATATATCGAACCATGGGAATCCTTTTACATCCGCAACGCTAAATTTTCCTTTTCCTGGTCCCGCCAGATAGTCACGCCCATTTAAACGTATCTCGAGGACACCAAAGAGACGTTTCGCTTCATCGAGGTACCCTGAAAATGTTATTTTTAAGCATAATTGAGATATTGTCATATTTATGAGCACGTACTCTTCTTTGCGTATGGGATGTCTTCCGGAGCAAAATGTTGAAAATGGTTGGCTGTGCGTTATCAATAAAAGTAAGTACTGTATAATGTATCTCGACTAATTATGGTAACAAACATTGTCCTTGCATCGGACCAATACCTCCATGCTGAATGCGCTTGATTAGACGCTTCATTTGGATGAACGAAATTTGGCATACTGAGAAAAATATCCATTGTAGCATTTCACTATAAGAATTTGGGTCTTTTTCGGGATCAAACCAGAAATTGAAGTTCTTGTCGTAGTGTTGCACGAGATATAACATGATGGAAGCAGTTTCAAAAACAACAAAGTTATCGCGTAAACGATCAACAAGGACCGGTATGCGTCCGTTGGGATTCAATTTGATGAACCAAGGTTCCTATGATAAAAGAGACTGTGAGCAAATGAAGGTATAAGCGGCAGTGAAACACCGACCTTTTGTACGTTTTTGGGTATGTTGATTTTCTCAAAGCTACAAGTCCAAAAAACAGTATTTAAGCCATGATATATACAATAAGGGTAATATATACTCGTAATCAACAGAAGGATTGACATCCTTGAGTTCCTCAAGCAGGATAGATGGTTGAAGCCCATTCGGAGTGGGGGCAGTGTAGTAGAGGAATGGTTTAGTTGGAGCAGACATGGTGAGGAAACGAGGAGAAAAGAACAGATACGAACGCCTTAAGAAGTGAGAACCAACCATGACGTGAGACAATGATCATTATGTCGTTTAGGTCTTTGCTAATCATGCTGATTCTTTGTACATACACACGCAGTCTTCGTGTGTGTGAGTCAGCTGATTATTGAGGACCCTGTTTCAAAGATGGATGAGATATTGAATGGGTGGATTTCATCCTAAAGTAGAGAGGCGTCTATATTATCCGCTTTATGCTCGCATATGGACATCATAGTACCCGAGAAAGCCACTGAGTAATTATAAAGCTATAAGGACCCGGGTACGATATCAGAAATGGAAGCTAATAAAAAGTGAAGCACTCACACTATATTGCATGAGACACTATGAATGAGTATTTTGTTGACCAGTAGCATCGTTTACTTGTGGAGAATTAGTCGGGTCCCTGGTAGTATATTCGAATTGAGATCCTGAAACGTTCCCTCTGAAACGCTTCCTCATATCTAACTAAATAGAGCTTAGTCACCAAAATGAGATAGCCAGCACTATCATACCATGCCTCTCTTGCAATCGTAAGTTGCTTTTCTTAGCGACCGGCACTCTTCTGGCAGTTGCTCATAGTGATTTTTGAGGCAGTCGGAGGGTAGATTGCCTTGTACCATTACACAGTCTGAGTGTAACAAGCAGTCTTTTAGGGCAGCAAGGAGACCTTGGCAAGAAGAGGCCATCAGAAAGAGAAAAATTGGTAAAAAAGAATGATGTCAGAGTTGTTCTGTGTACATCTGTTGATGTACCTAAATAAATAAAATTTGTGGTTATTCGTAATTATAAATATAATTGTCCATCGAAATGCCTGCTCGATTGTCCACAAAACTCTTTCGAACTACACCATCCCTTGCTCCCATCCCTCATAGGGGCGTTTTATCGGTATCAGGCTTTCAAGCTCTAGAATTTCTCAACGGTCTTCTGTCAACGTCTGTGCCGAAAAATAAACCATTCTATTCGGCGTTTCTGCACGCTCAGGTAAGCATATTCCACTGGAATCATCCGCAGTAAGCTTAGAGTATCTAGGGAAGAATCCTGTATGATGTTTTCTTATACACAACGAAAACTTCAACTGGGGAAGAAGCGTATCTAATAGAGTATGACTCCCAGCAAACAAAAGCTCCTCCACTTCTTTCTTATTTAAAGCGGCACGTGCTCCGCTCAAAGGTCCGAATAAGAGATGTTGCAGATGAGTTCAAGGTATGGTCCGCCTGGGGGAGCCCTGAGGATCACATACTTGAGACACAAAGGCAATGGAAATGGTCACCTAGTGGAGTTATAGAACCTTGTTGGAGTACCGACGCGCCCTGGGGTGATGAACACGAGATAATAACAGACAGAAGAGCTCCAGGCATGGGACGTAGACTGATTGTGAGGTCAGGGGAACGTCGTGAGTTCTGATTCTCATAACTTTATACAATCATCAATGTTTCTCTTCCTAGCATTAGAAGCATCAAACCACGATTTGGTAACTTCCGACGAATACCTCCTGCACCGTATTATCCATGGTGTTCCAGAGGGTACCGTCGATATCCCGGGCATGCAAGCATTTCCTATCGAGGCAAACCTTGACATCATGGGTGGATGTAAGTGTCTACTACATCAAAGTGGGCGTTTTATTTACTTTGATCCTTACAGTGGATTTTAGAAAAGGATGCTACGTTGGTCAAGAACTTACTGTGCGGACATATCATAGAGGAGATGTGAGAAAACGTATAATTCCTGTCATTGTAAATAGCCCAGATCAAAAGTATGTATTTCATAATATCAGAATGTTTCGACCTCACTTCTCTCCCAGGCATACTGAAGGGTTAATCCCACCTAACCCAATTCTACCTCCAGGCACTGACATCCGGTATAATTTCACCCAATCCAGCAACGAAGATGGACGTATCCCGCGTCCTCGGACTACAGGAAAGCTGTTTAGCTCTTACCTTGGAGTTGGTTTAGCACTCCTTCGAACTGATTACGCCGCATTTGCTGCTGCTGGTCAGCTCCAACTGCAGATTGAGACTTCTGAAGGAAACAACTCGAAGACATGGGAGGTATCACCTTGGTGGCCACAATGGTGGCCTCATACGCCTAAACAAGATAGTATCGCTATATAATGATCAACTAAATAGATCCATTTAGTGCGTCAACACCACTGTCCATGTGCATGAACAGAAGCAATCAAATAATCTGGAAAGGTCATTATCTTGATATGTCTCCTCAACTTCCGCCGGATTGGGAACATACCCATCGAAGTCCCAATCTCTGGATCCGGTAGACTCGATGTCATTGTCTTCGCCGATGTAACACAGTAGCCATATCAGTCAATCATGGTTTATGTTGGCCTAATCTCGTCAACTAGGATGTGGTCCTTGCATTCACCACAATTAGGCCTGTCGTCATTGTCGTTCATGAATTCAGCGGATGTAGTTTTGAATGACCGCTCTCCGACCCCTGCACAATACAGACTCACTATTAAGGTCGTTTCAAGAACACAGTGGTTGTGCAATATCAATCATATACATTGTACCTCCCATTTGTGAAGCTTTGAAGCTTGAAGACCTATGAACTATGCAAAAAAAAATATCAGCACATAGCATAGAATCTAATCAATTATACTAACAGGAAGATACATAATGGATCAGGGATCTTCGAGAGTTTCAATAACTCAACTTAGATTGCTGTCGGGAACGTCGAAATAATCAACCACTCGCCGTCTTGTGTACCTCCCTCGCTACCGACCTGGGTAAAACTCCAATCGTTAGTTAAGGCTTATTCAATACTGGGCTCATTGTAGTTAGTTGGTAACAATCGATGAATTCTTGAGGTTGGGAATACCGCTCTCATGGAACAGTACATTAAGGCGTGTCATATGGCTGGTAGGGAAGCTCGATGAAATCTCAGGAGATCTAAAACTGGTCGAGGTTCACTTGGTCAGTCTTGGGTCAGTCGAATGTTTCTAATACCCCGAAATTATTATAAGTCTGAAATATGCTATCACTAATCCCTCATCTACAATAAGTATTTATTTCTCTTGCTTCCAGCCGCACCAAGTCCTTCCATAGCCTCTGCCTGTCTATTCAAGTCCCGCAGGTGCAATCTAAACACGAAACACATAAATATACCCACCATGGTCATTACCATACAAATCCCATAGGATCGAAAGTAGCCCGGACTCCATTTGACTGGCCAAATGTACCTGTTAGAAATATTTTTAACATATAAATAACTCATGCAAGTTCATTCAAAACTCACGATCCGAAAACACTGCCTAGTTGCGAAATGCAATTAATGAGTGCAAGCGCAACGGCGCATTTCGCTGGCGGTTGCGATACAGAACTGCTTATCCATGCGAGACAGCATATGGATCCAGCATACATCTGGGCCATTAGAAAGCTAACTTATCATAATAAGAGTGATGTATGCCATGATAGAGAGATAGACGCACAGGGATAGATAACGGACCCAAGTATTCATTGTCATCATTGAGAGCATAAATCCGATCATTCCAAATAGTAAGGGTACAGCAATGTGGAAGAACCTCTCTTCCACTTTGTCCGAATGCCTGTGATTTGTGGCTGAGATGCGACTACAGCACTTTCAGAGAGAGGTATACCTTGCCACCAATAATGTTGCGACTGTTCCAAATATCCAAGGCGGCACACACAGTAGTAATGTCTTCGTTGTATTGTATCCCATAGTTGCAGCTAGCGTCGGAAAATATGCGCTGAACGAAAGTGCAATCACCATCATCAGTAGCGTTCCTGCCAGCCACCATACCTTCCAATCAAATATTGCCAATGTAAGTCCGTCTTTAGCCATATGCTTGTGTCGTTGCAGCAGGGAATCTCTTGCCTCCTCCGCGATCCTAGATTGAGCAAGCTTCGCCTCTGCAGGAGTAAGCCAGGTAGCTGGAGCCTCTGGAAAATCTGGAAGAATGAACATTGCACAAATAGCAACGAGTATCGTCAATGCTCCTTCAATGAAAAATAACCATCTGTTACTGGTATTGAACAAAATATATCAAGACTGTTTAACAAGTACCGACCGCCATGCAGCAAAGCCAAAAAGGCCCTCAGTAAAATCTAATATCCCAGCAGCGATGAGTGAGCCAAAAGCATTGCTCATGAGAGTACCACAAGTGAACAAAGCTGTGCGCTGTGAGAGCTCATTGCGCTTGTACCACTTTGATATCAGGAACTAAAGGAGAGTTATGTATATATGATACCCTTAAAAAACATAAATCTTACTAGAGCTCCAGGAAAGAAAGCGGCTTCTGCAAAGCCGAGAAAGAAGCGGGTGGTAAGTGCACCCATAAAACTATGAGAACCGGTCAGATATAATTCATTGGCCAAGGCGGGTTGTATTATTGTAAACCGAACTTTGTTATGAACCCTGGTCACATATGAGTAAGGTATATGTGATATGATAAAATGAGAACGGACCTGTGCAAAGGGACAGACCACCCCAAATAATCATACACCCGGGCAAGTATAATGACGGTTTTCCAATATGGTTGAGGAACATATTTCTAGAGTAGAAGTTAGCGAATTGGAGCAGAAGGTTTTACATTTGTTAACTTACGATGGTATTTGCATCGTGATATACCCAATATACAAAACTGAAAGGACGGTTGCGAATTGTGTGCCTTCTAGATGCAAATCTTCCTCGAAACCACGTAGACGAGCCGCACTAGTATAAGAAAATGGATGGATCAGTCGTGGTTATGCTGCATTGTTATACGTACGACACGCTGTTTCTGTCCATAACTATAATTAGTTAAATTAGAAAATTTTTGATTATGGCGACATTCAGAATGGGACATACAATTCAGAATGTAGATAACAACGAGCATGGACATACGACGATCTACTTTCCTGAGTAATGAACGCTCCAAGGTCTCCCGTAACTCGAGATCGTCAAAAAGCTGGCTATCATTTGTTGGTTCGTCAATATCTTCGAATGCATGAGACTCGAGAAGAGGCCTTTGTTCCATTTGAGAGGACTCCATGGAATGTGTAGCTCGGATTAGGGTATAGAGATGAATGTTATTAGCCGACGCTCAGGTTCGAAAAGCCTTTCCCTGCGCCTATTATAGTCGACATAGTCGAATATTATTCTGCAGGCTCTTCTACGTTCACTCACTACCACCGTCGTTTCTGCGACGCTTTCTCAGTCAATAGCTCCTCCTGCACCAAGAAAACAAAGAAAGCTGTCATCGCACCTACCTGTCCTCTGGAACCAATCTTAGAGGACATTCTACATGACACGATAATCTTCACGGAATTTGAAGGTGGAGGACTTACGTCTAGTTTTCCTGATGTGGGGTCCTCCAATACAAACAACATGGTCATCATGCGGTGCATTACGTTCGAATCCATACAGGAAGCTATTCATCGAATGCATTGCTAGCATTCGCAAACATGATAGTAGCTCTCGAGATCAGCAGGCTACGATCGTCGGTATGATCATGTGCCTCACAGTCACAATTCGGGAAAACTATTTCTCATAATTTTACGGTGTACCTCTCAGTATATCTTGTCTGCTTTGCTCGAAACGCGCCTTTGCCTACTTACATCCCCGTGGTCACTGACTGCCGCTCTATCACCTTGTTATGCCGAAATTCCGTGTGGTATGAGGCAAACAGATTTGTATTTAAGAAGTTGAACTACATATTGCTCAAGATCTGCTGCTACTAATCCAATGCACATATTTGCAGCAATGCTAAATCTGTTCAACTACGCAGCAGCAATTTCTGAAACCTCGGGAGATTTAAACTAGTTGTAAGGATCACCTGAGATCATTCCGATACAAATCTGATATACATTATCACTAATCCCTCCTCTATAACAAGTACCTATGCCTCTTCCCTCCAGTCGCACCGAGTCCTTCCATAGCTTCTGCCTGTCTATTCATATCCCGAAGGTGCATCCTAAACACGAAGCACATGATAATACTTACCATGGTCATTAGCATACAGATCCCATAGGATGGAAAGTAGCTTGGACTCCATTTGACTGGCCAAACGTACCTGTCAGGCAAAGATTAACGTATTAGGGGTATCTGGTGCATATTCGTTCAGAACTCACGATCCAAGAACACTACCTAGTGACGAAATACAATTAATGAGTGCAATCGCAACAGCGCATTTCGCTGGCGTTTGCGATACAGAACTGCTTATCCATGCGAGACAGCAAATGAGTCCGGCATACATCTGGGCCATTAGAAAGCTAACTTATCATAATAAGAGTGATGAATGCCTTGATAAAGAGATAGACGCACAGAGATAGATAACGGACCAAAGTATTCATTGTCATCATTGAGAGCATAAATCCGATCATTCCAAATAGTAAAGGTACAACAATATGGAGGCATCTTTCTTCCACTTTGTCCGAATGCCTGTGATTTGTGGCTGAGATGCGACTACAGCACTTTCAGAGAGAGGTATACCTTGCCACCAATAATGTTGCGACTGTTCCAAATATCCAAGGCGGCACACACAGGAGTAATGTCTTCGTTGTATCATATCCCATAGTTTCAGCTAGTGTCGGAAAATATGTGCCAAATGAACGTGCAGCCTCCATCAGCAGCATTATCCCCCCTAGCCACCATACTTTCCAATCAGATACTGCCAATATAAGTCCGTGTTTAGCCATAATCTGACTATGATGGTATCGTTGTAGTGAGGAGTCTCCTGCCTCTTCCACGATCCTGGACTGAGCGAGCTTTGCCTCAGCAGGGGTGAGCCAAGTGACTGGAGTCTCTGGGAAATCCGGAAGAACAAACATTGCACAGATAGCAACGAGTATTGTCAAAGCTCCTTCAATGAAAAATAACCATCTGTTACTGGTATTAACAAAATATGTCAGGACTGTTTAACAAGTAACAAACCGCCATGCAGCGAAGCCAAAAAGGCCCTCAGTTAAGTCTAATATCCCAGCAGCGATGAGTGAACCGAAAGCGTTGCTCACGAGAATGCCACAAGTGAACAAAGCTGTGCGCTGTGAGAGCTCGTTATGTTTGTACCACTTAGATATCAGGAACTGAAAGATAGCTATGTATACATGACATCCGTTAGAAGAACGTAAATCTTACTAGAGCTCCAGGAAAGAGAGCGGCTTCTGCAAAGCCAAGAAAGAAGCGAGTGGTAAGGGCACCCATGAAACTATGAGGACCAGTCAGTTATAGTTTATTGGTTTTATTGTTGGGAAAGAACTTTGTTGTAAATCCTGGTCTTATATGAGTAAGGTATATGGAATGATAAAATGAGAACGGACCTGTGCAAATGGATAGACCACCCCAAATAATCATACACCCTGGCAAGTATAATGACGGCTTCCTAATATGGTTAAGGAACATATTCCTGGAGTAAACGTTAGCGCATGGAACCAGGAGATTTTAAATTCATCGACTTACGATGGTATTTGCATTGCGATATACCCAATATACAGAACCGAAAGGACAGATGCGAACTGCGTGCCTTCTAGATGCAAGTCTTCTTCGAAACCACGTAGACGAGCTGCACTAAAGGTTGATTTAAAAAAGGTTGTACAGTCGTGGAATATATTATGGCGATATTGTTATACGCACGACACATTGATTCGGTCCATATCTATAGTTGATTAAATTATAAAATTCTCGGTTATAGCGAGTTCTGGAGGACACACAGTTCAGAACGTAGATAACAACGAGCATAGACATGCGTCGATCCACCTTCCTGAGCAATGAACGCTCCAAGATCTCCCTCAACTCGAGATCGTCAAAAGGCTGGCTATCATTTGTTGGTTCGTCAATATCTTCGAATGCATGAGACTCGAGAAGAGGCCGTTGTTCCGTTTGAGAGGACTCCATGGAACGTGTGGTTCGGATTGGGGTATAGAGGGGCTGGGGGTGTTATTAGCCCACGTTCAGGTTCGAAAGGGTCTTTTCCAGCGCCTCGACAGAGTCGCTGATGATATTACGGCGTAAGGGCCGACTAGTTCAAAAGTCATGTCTAATTTCACCTGTTATATCTCACAAGTCGTTACCATGTTTTTATTAAATCACATTGGCTCATGAGCCAATTTTGACGGTGCTCTGAATACCTGCCCCATTTTGAGAACCTGGTGAGTTCTGATAATATTTTTTTTTACAGTAACTACCGCTCCATCACCGAGCTCATTGTTGTGCTGCCATCTTCGCCATCCTCACAAAGTGCCTCGTCCGTTAGAACTGGTTGTTGGGTCGAATGATAAAGTTGTGGGAGAAGGAGGAGGATCTCAAAACCAATAAATTTAAACCAGTGGAGGAATGGGTTCATAATGGAATGGGAATATGGAAAGAAAATAAAGGAAGAGTGATAGCTAGTCGGGGATATCGACATGCGTGTCATTTCTCTATTTTATTCTTTGTTCTCTCGTCAAACCAAATACCTATCCGTAGAGCTCGTAGAGTATAAAAACGTTTCCGTTACGTAGAAACACCTTAGTTCTCTATCACGACTAAGGTGTACGTATTCTATTGTTCTTTAGTGTCACACAAGTTACTTCAGTGACACCTCCTTGCTACGCCTTGAGACTCAGAGTTAAGATTTTGCTCGCTGCATTACATAAGCATCAAAACCAATGCCTGCGCTTAACTATGATCACCGGAAAACACCAGACCCCTTGCCATCAACTCAAGTCATTTCCAGGCCCTTCTTGTCAAAGAAACGACCAATGACAGTCGCTGTGTGATCTTATTACAACTACACCATCAAGAACATGAGTCATTGTCCTGTTAACAAGCAGCTCCCCGGGAAATTCACATAACCAATTACAGGTATGTATATGCGTGACTTTCGACTTGTAATTGGTAGCTAATCCTGCATACAATATCCAGAAAGAGTTTCACAGGTATTCAATACTACCAGCCATATAAAATGGTAAGAGGATGTGTCTCTGATGCGAAACATGTCCTTGAACTCAGAAAAATGAAGGGATGCAGTTCCATCAACGTACCAAAGAGAGACAAGAGAAATCTGCCCCTACACCAGAAGACAACAAATCAGCTTCGGTGCTAAGCCAGGTGAATGCTGCTTCTACCCTCAGCAAAGCACTTAGCTCACAGGAGCATGTACACACTGGTACGAAAAGCATATGTTGCTTCTATCATGTAAGTTGCGCCACCTTTTGTGTCACTGATATTTGAGTATTTCTTGACTCAACAGTCACGTAAGCCTTCATCGACTCTAGAGCAGAAAAAGCCAGTAGTGCTTAAGACACTAGCTTCAATCACAATCCTGTCTCGATTTACTATATATCACAACGATAGGAACTGACTTCTGTTGACAGATTGTTTTCTGGTTTATACACAATTTTTTGCAATACAACATCGGTTTTGCACAGCTCGGCGAGTCTGGTAGATTGATGCAGGTGTAACGCACAAAAGTTTGGTTCAAATGTAGTGGGGTGCTTGAAATGAAAGCACTGGGATTGTCTTAAGACCTGCTTGCTGAGCTGGACGGCCCTGGTAACATGGTTGGCGAGATTGAGAAGGATTGTGGGAGAAGAATGCTGTTTGATTTCTTCTTTGATGGCAATGGTGCGGGTGTGGATAAGTTGGGACTATACTAATAGTAACTTAACCTGCTATAATATAATGATAATATTTGAATAAGGATTGTTGAATAGATTGATATTCAATCGGAATTAAAGTGAAAAAAATAGTAAAAGTCGTTGATTAGTCAATCTAATGAGGTTTTAATTTCAACGTTTAAAGGCTTTGATTATCAATCCCTTTCCTTTCCAGTGTATAATTATGACCTCTCCATAATATACAAGCGAGGGCACAAAATTTCATTACGAATGAGCTGGTTCACAAAGCACATGATCACTGTTCTTTGCTACACCTTCATATGTCTCTCACTTTCTCAGTTCTTTCCTCACTATGCGCTAGCGAGGTCTCAATTTGACCTGTAACGTAGCTAGGTCTATTATTCCCAGTTCGACAACTCCAAAAATTTGGGGAAAATATTCAAACACTGACTCAAGAACAAGAAAGTACAACTTACATGTGCCCTTACGAGTTCATCCATGTTGTCATCCCCCTCATCCCCCACTTCACGCGTCCGGTGCCCGGTAGTCACTAGTCAGATTTCATAGCCAAACACGCTATCTCACATCTGTTCCAGCAAAAGCTTAAGACGCAAGATGCTCGCCAATTTTTCCATATATGCAGTGCAGTGCAAACATATACTATAGGATACTGTTCGAGAAAACGATCGGTGCCCAAAATACATAATGGCAATGATTGTCTGAAATTTGGCCACAAAGCCCAGATTACGTTGAGAGTGGTCCTGTTTCTGACACATTGAATGAAAATTAGGCACGACAGCCAGTAGATAGCTAACCTTCTACTAGAACTGACGCAAAAACATATTCCCCGTCATGACTGACTGAAACTTGAATCTTACCAACCATGCCAACGTCTTGTTGAAGGAACGGCTGATATTTCAAACTTGGCTTGATACCATTTTTCAAAGAATGGTATGTCAACTCCTTCCATCGAGGAAGCACATTAGGAAAGAAGGCCTTATATGCTGCCTCTTTCACTGCCCATCTGGTTAAAAAAAATACATAAGAACCAACATATATTTAGTAGCGAAAAACATATTACCGGACCGCAAGAAACCGCATACTAACAAAGTCATCAGATAGACCCTTCCATTCTCGATATTCCCGAGAGCTTAAGATTTTGTATGCAAACCTTTCCGGGCTCCTGCGTTTTAACAATGCTCCTATACGAGGTATATGGAGGATATCAATTCCAATGCCGAGAATCGTCATAAATATAAGAAGAGGAATTGCCAACCAGAAAACTGTATGTCGTATTTGTTTGGAACCCAAGGGGAAACCAAACAAATGCCTCCAGATGATTTTATGGTTTTAGAATTTCGAAATCTCTTCACTGCTAAAACAAAAGCTGCTATTAATCCAATGCGTGCTGCGTACATATCTGCAGCAACAAATCGATTCAATCAGGCTGCAGCAATATCACCAAAGTCACTGATTGCCTTTGGCTCATCTAATCTAGTTGCTTTATGGAATGTCCAAAACGTGCGGCATTGATTCATCATAATTCTTTTGCAAACACTCCAGTTATACTCTAGGATAATGTTACCGATGCTGGGGTATCAGAAACACTACCTGGCCATGAGGGTCTTGTTACATGTGTTTCTTTTGTATCGGAATCTCAGCTAGTCTCTGCAGATTCAAAAGGATCGTTGAAAATATGGAAGAATACTAATTCCCAGGCAGGCATATCCTGTAACATTGGATTTGCCTCTCTCATTAAGCGATAATGCCGAATATGACAGTGGAACCAAAATGTGTGCGTGCAAGCCCATAACGGATCAATCTCTTGCATCTGTGTTCACGGAAACATACTCGTTACCGGATCATCTGACGAACTTGTCAAAATATGGAGACTATCTTCAACGGGTGAACAAGGCGAGGATAACTTGTATATGAATGCAGACGTTTGTGACAGGAAAACCAGACAGCCTCACGGAACTTCAAACTATTAGTTTGCGTGGAAAATATGCATTGGCATTGGCACTCACATATCTGCCAGATACGACAGGTTCAGGTTTAGAGACTCGCTCGCCCTTGCAATTTTTCTAATGAATCATTTCATTAAGATACATTAATTCTTGCTGTAGCAGGAACAGATACGAAGATTAATCTATGGTTAAGATCGAATGATGCAGTGATTTTCCCCTTTCATCACCGCACACATACTTTGTCTGATTGTCATTCAGTTTATTGCCTCCGATGTCCTTTCAGGACACGAAGATTGGATTCGAGGTCTGGCTTTCAGAAACTGGGATAAGGGGCAACCATTAGTACTCGCCTCAGGGTCACAAGATGCAACAATTCGATTGTGGAATATCGAGGTGTATGAACGAGAGCCTACGGAAGTTTTGGACCACACAGCTGAGTCGTTAAGTGATGATCTTCTCGATGCCTTCAAGGCATCACTCGGAGACACAGAAGAGGGTGGCAAGCAGGTTTCCTTGAAAAGACATATTCTGAAAGTGAGAGGGGACAGTGGGAGGTAAGAAATATATGGTAGGGCAATGAAAGTAACACTTACTTGTTTGAAGCTTCCTTCGATTTTCTGTTACCTTTGATGCACTCCTCATCGGACATGAGGCTGGGATCACGTCTTTATCATGGCAGCCACAGCAATCGTCTTCACCACCAACATTATTGTCGACATCAACAGATTCTTCAGTAATATTATGGTCCCCTTCTGTTGTTACGACTTCTTCGAGTGATGAATCAAGTTCAATCTGGATAAATCGTCAACGATTTGGTGACATTGGAGGACAGAGATTTGGGGGATTTGTTGGCGCGTTATGGTCATGTGAAGGTAGTGACGTTCTTTCTTGGGGTTGGGCTGGTGGGTGGAGGCGATGGCGATGCACCGGACATAACGAACAAACTGGAGAAGAGATATGGGTGGAATGCAATGCAATTACGGGACATAACGGACCAATTAAAGGACTTGATTGGAGCCCTGATGGAGAATTCCTGATTTCTGCAGGGTGAATTCTAAAATCTTTTACATTTCACCGATTTTGATTTGTTCCCACTCAGTTTAGACCAAACCACACGTATTTATGGTGCGGTGTCTCATGTCACCCGCGCCAGCTACTGGCACGAAATTGGTCGTCCTCAAGTGCATGGTTATGATCTCCTCGATGCCGCTTTCATAGATCCATTAGAGTTTGTGAGCATTGCCGACGAGAAAGTTGCTCGCGTATTTCAGGCCTCGCGTGGTTTCGTTGATGTTGCAGAGGGCCTAAATATCGCACACTTCGACGAATCACAGGCAACTACATTTTCTCCTGTCATGGTCAGCAATCGGCTGAAAATATGGATGTAGCATGATCGTCCTCTAGGTGCAAATGTACCACCTCTCGGGCTTTCCAACAAGGCGGTGGGAGACAGTGATTATCCTTCCTATTCGTGAGTTAATGAGAGGGTGACTAACTTTCTTGAATAGCAAACATACCTGAGACTGATTCGAGACGACCTCCCTTTGAAGGTGAGCTTGCAAGCGCTACGCTTTGGCCCGAAACTGAGAAGATATTTGGCCACGGATATGAGGTGATGCGGGAATATGATGCGAAACATTTTATTTTGCTCATCAGTCTGTTTTAGTCCATTACTCTCGGTATATCAAACTCGCGGCGACTGATAGCTACAGCCTGTAAATCGGCAACCCCAGAGCATGCAGTTGTTCGAGTTTACGACACAGAAAAGTACGGGCTTGTCGGTCAGCCACTGCAAGGTCATACCTTGACAGTAACTAGGGTTGCATTTAGCCCAGATGATAACTTGGTTTTGACTGTTTCAAGAGACCGTTCTTGGTTGCTCTTCGAAGCTCGTGATCAGGGTAATTCCGTGTTGTATCAAATTTAAGCCAGTGCTCACTGCATCCTGCCATAGGCTATGTCCGGGTTGCTGCTAATAAAAGCCATGGCCGTATTATCTGGGATTGTGCTTGGACAAACGAAGGGGACATCTTTGCCACAGCTTCAAGAGACAAAACTGTACGTTGTAACATGTGGAATCTTGTTTCGCGATCTGATGCTAATCATTAAGGTCAAATTATGGGGCCGAGGGGATAAGGACGAATGGCTTTCAATTGCCACATTGAGAACAGATTTCCCTGCAACTGCAGTAGCCTTTTCCAAGGGGACGACGGAACAACGGTGCGTCCCATCCGTCACATTTTGGCTGGAGGAAGAAAAATAACCCATCGATTCGTTTTAGCCGCCGTTTGGCCATCGGCCTAGAAAACGGAGAAATATTAATATATACTGAATCTCTGGCTTCGCACACTGAGTGGGAACTCACTGACAAAGTTCCATCAAGGCATGTGAGCAAACATTCTATGGGGATAACCAATTCTGACAGATCCAACAGACTGGCCCATGTCGACCATGTTCATCGACTTGCTTGGCGACCATCGGTCGGGAGCATGAATGAACTCGCAAGCTGTAGTGAAGATGGTACATTGAGGATAATTGTAATTCAAACTAGTTAAACAACTCCAGTTATCTGGAAGTAATGAATGAAATCTGCTATACAGTGGGTTTATGAAACTGTTGGACTACACCGAAATCAACCATGTAACGAGACAAATTTGGAGATAAGAAAGAATTGAGTGCAGTATATGGGTATAGAGCACCAGAATTCAGGAGCGCAGTATAATAAGAAACAGCAAAAATAACAGAATGAGGCATGGGATAGCTATACGGATACAAGAGCTTTGTTAGGCATTTAGAGAATGTCACGCAAACTTAAGGGAACTTCAGGCTAGAAAAGAGAGTCTTGATGAGCAACGAGGAAAATCGAATGATTTGAGGAGAAACTTACACATTTGATTCTAAATGCGTCATGTTTGGGTCAGAATGAAATGCTGTGTCGCGTATTGGTATTCACTCACTTATAGAAACATTCTATGGATCGCAACATTTCGACATCTCCACCAGTTGCAGTCACGAAATTTACAACAACTCCAGCACGAGTGTAGTGAGCCGCGATAGCAGGAGCAACACTGGTCGGAATGATAAGTATAAAGCTCATTGAAAGATGAATAAAGAAACACACCGGTGCGCATACTCTTCAACAGCTTTTGGTAGATCTATTGAGCACCGTCAATATAGAGAACCCACATAAAGTTCTGGGTGGTGGGGACTGACCGTAGTTTATAATGAGCGGAACATGAGAAACTTCTGGGGCTTTCACTTGAACATCATAAACAACAAGAACCTTTGTGTTAGATTGCCTCAACATCGTTGTAGCAGCCATGCGGAACTTGTTTAATGCAGCAAGCTTAGTTCCAGCATTCATATCACCGTGCTTTAAGAGAAATTAGGTTGAGAATATGAGATTGGTATTTGTGCTCACGAGTGGAATCGCTTCTAGACCACGGCTAGCCAACTTATACACGACCGAATCGAGAGCAGTCATTCCACCAACGTAGACGATAGCTTGGCTGACGTCTATATCGTCAAATGCGTCAGCAAGGGCGTCAAGTTTCCATTCACGAGCTTGTGCAGTTTCAGCATTGGATGCGCCTCGGCCAGAACCAATGATACCCAATCCACCTCCAGGAGTGGTAATCACGGGGTCCGATCGGCCACCTGCAGTAAAGGCTAGGTAGAGATAGAATTGCCGAAGACCTTTGGAGCCTTGGGATGCTTCCGGATTGGTAACGTTACCGTCCCGACGAACAAGGACACGAACGGGCTCTCGAAGTTGAATGGCGGTTGCAAGATTGAGAACGTCTTGTGGAACAGTATTTGAAAATAGTGCAGTCTGACGCTCGATAGAGGAAATATTGCTGTTATTGCTTTCGGAGTTTGATGGTGATGCCACGGAAGAGAACCTGCGATTCTGGAAAGATGAGCTCGCTGGACTACCACTCTCAAATGGTGAGGTCAATGTAGTTTGAGAAATCGGTATAGGCGCGGAGGTAATAGCTGAGGTACCACCGGTTCCTAGAGGACGTGATCGTGGTGGAGGAAGGAGTTTGACAATGTTGAAAACAAACTCGTGTAAGTTGCGCGCGATAAGCTGATCAACTTCATCAAGAACAAGGAAGCGTACTTCAGAGCCAGTAAGACCTCCTGGACTCGTGAAAAGTGCGTGAAGCTTTTGTGGTGTACCACAAATTATATGAGGCATATTTTGTTGGAGGAGGCGCAACTCTTGGGTGAGGTCGTTGTTTGCTGATGCTGCTCCGACACCAAGCGCGGATTTTACACCTATCGGCCCACCTAAATCTCGAATCATCCGTTGTGCTTGGGTTGCCTGATCTACCGTAGTAGATATCATTATTACGATCGGGCCACGATTAGGTGGACGAACTGTCATTTTCGTGACTGCAATCTGAATAGCAGGAATAACATATGCCGCGATGCGCTCTTGTGTGGGTGGAGCTTGAGCGATTATATCAGCACCTCGGATAAGGAACGGGAGTGCTCTTTGCTGAATTTTGTTTGGCGGGCCAACGCTACATGATCAAAATAAGATATCGGAAGGAAGGAAGAAGAACAGATCCTACCCGAACTTTGATAAAGACCTCAGAAGCTCAGGTGCAAGTGGAAGCTGTTCCCATTTAGAAATTATAGGACCAGAATCACGAGGCGTACCGCTTGCCCAGGCGTCGCTTTGAGAATCCAAGATCTTTATGAAATTAAAGTTAATCACAGCTCAATATTATGGCACAATAAGCAGCCTTACACTCGACGATTCGCGTCGGAGAAGTCCAGATACTGAGCGTCGTTTACTATCGCGAAGTAGCGTCTCAGGACGACTAATGTTAGGTTCGGATGGCCGTATGGGGAGATCGAGCGTTCCAGCAGACCATGTCCGCATAGGTGGATTGGGTTGGCGTGGAGATGGTCGCAGGTCTGAGCGATTGGGTATGACATGCCCAACTAATGAAGAAGCCGCAATTGAGGGTGGCGACATCATCTGATTGGGGGGAATGTCTTGTTGAGGGGTATTGAGACTAATTACAGAGTTATTGCGAGCATCATTCAGAGTGGAATGAATTTGCTGAGTCTGGAGTGCAAGTAGCTGCCCAACGGATGAAGTTAATGTATTCAAGCGTTGCGATATGGAAGTGATATCGTCTGACGGTGCAGACTGGTTGGGGGCTATGTTGCCTATGGACGGACGGTGATTCATTACGCCTGGGAAGTTATGGCCGTTTGCATTTGCAGAGAAAGGATCTTTGAATTCTGGCTGGCTATTGGCTCCTATCGCACGTTCGACTAAAAGATTTACTTTTCGGTGCATTTCTCCTAGGTCGTGTTGTATCTCGCGCGTAGAGTACTCATATCGCACAAGACGTTCCAGAATTTCATGCATTAAAGGAGATGCTTTGAGTTGTGCTTCAAAGCTACGAGACGGCTGATCGCTCGAAGCGTGATAACTTCCAGAATCTAATGATGACACAGGAGAAGAGGAGGTGAAAGCGCCACCTGGGATTGATGAACCTACTGTGGTTGATGGCTAATGGTGGCGTTGATATATTTTCTCGTTCCTGTTGGAAAGAAAAAGAGGGACCAATATCATGTTTTCCATTCCCATTTTCAGCATTGGGACCTGGAGTATCTTGACTATCATCGCCTTCCGGTAGTGTGTGGAGAATGACGACGTTGGATTCTTTCTGATTCCTTATTTCTTTTGTTGTGTATGGCTGGCGGTTGTCGAGCTGGCGGTAT
Organism: Floccularia luteovirens; assembly: GCA_009739215.1. Lineage (NCBI taxonomy): Eukaryota > Fungi > Basidiomycota > Agaricomycetes > Agaricales > Squamanitaceae > Floccularia > Floccularia luteovirens. Next base: position 1,078,678 of record VSJF01000004.1, read on the forward strand.
GTCGGTGACCTCCGCGAGTTGTCCAGTAGGGGTAAGAGTGGATTGTCGAACTTCTCTTGTGGTGGGCTCGGTGGAGACTTGGTTGAATGTGGGTCCGGTGGTGGGACGGTCAAAGGAGAGATTGGCGAGCGGTCCCTTTCAAGATATCTGTGGAGGTTTCCCGTATCACTCTCATATTCTTCGGCGGTCCGGAGACTACCTGGAAAGAAGGGCATAGAGGCAGGGTTTAAAGCTGCACTCCTCGCCATGGTGGAGACGGGGGAGATAGATGAGGTTTTGAAAGGAACTAACGAGTCCAACTGCACAAGCGGTTAGTAAGCCAACCCAATAATGAAATGAGAATTTGAGTCAGGAAATTCTTACCAGACAATTGAGATGAAAGTCACTAGACAGGTTCCATACAGCTCAAGAGATAGACAAGGATGATGGACGATGAAGGGAAATGCCAGTAACAACGGATCTTTGAATGTCCCCGAGCGAGTGGGGAAAGTGGGACAAAGGGTTCAAACAAGTTTGATGTGACTTAGAAAGCCTTGCGACCGACTTCTAAATCAGGCTCGTTAAAGCTTCTCTTTCTTATAAAAACACCGAACCATCAGGGATTTTGTGTACACTAATCAATTCATACAAAAGTTAAACGAGTGTGGTAACCAGCATATCATGGTATCAAGGAGTGTTGTGCTCTTAAATCAAGTCACCGTTTTCGTAAATGAAAAACCAAAAAAGTCATGACGATCATTTACTGCGTTCATTAACAGTTCCGTCGCTTGAGCTCGAAGACTAATGGAATTTCAGTAAGGGTTTCTAGACACAGTGTGATAAACTCACGCTTTGCCTCTGCGTGTTTTGGTGTCTGCAGTTAAGCCACTACTCGCTAACATTTTTGCGATGTTTTCTAAGATGGAGCAATGTAAGATATACACCGGACATACGAAAGAAACGCAGCAGCCTACTTTCGAGAATATTGGCAACCTCGGGGAGATCCGCAGGCGAAGGAGAAACCTTATAGTATGTTAACATGTGAATAGTTTGGCTAGTCTGTTGACTCACCACTAATCTACAACCATCCAGGTTTTGACCATTCTTTGCTAGGGCCTTTCTGGCTAACTTAGAATTCACGAATTCCATTGTGGCGTACAGACGGTCGCGGGGTCCACGAAGGTGTGCCGGTATTTCAACCCCGACAGAAACATTTTGACCTTGGGCACAACGAATTAGTGTGTTCTTGATGCCACCAATGTCGTCGAAGAACGATTCCAAACGTTCCGGTGTAATCGCAGAGTGAAACTTTAAGAATATTTAATATTCGAGAAAGCAAACAAGAACCAGAGCATACTGACGTTCCCAATAAATATGTAGTTGAAGTCGACTTTGTAGCCTCTGACCGACATGTCCATAATTTTCTTTTTCTTTGCCGATTTCTCAATCGAATCATATTTGCGCAATCGTTGTGGCCTACTGATTCGATTTAAACCCGCTTCGCGGTCCACGCGCGACGAGTTCTTGGCCTACATATATATGTTACAATGTGGATGTCAAGGTTAAGATGCAGTCGCGTACCTTCTGCTTCGCTAACTTTCGAGAAGCTGGTGGGATTGTCATTATATCAGATGAGAGGAGTTGTTGAAGACGATAATAGGGGTTATTCGACTGATGTTGCAAAATGTCCACTTTTAACTGTTTTCTTTTTTGTCAAAGCTGGTACCTTCGCATGTTCGTTGCCAGCTTTAACTGATGTGGCCAACAATTCTGCTTTGATCTGCATAAGAGCCACAACTTCTGATTTAACGAACAATAAGCAACGCAGGACGTAGGGTTGATGCAGGTCTGATGGCCATGCCGGCCACAACTTGGGTCAACATCACATTGAAGTCGCTTATGCAATCATTATAATTTTGTTTTTACTTTCTCAAGATCTCCGTACTGGTCATGGAACATATCAGGATATACCGGTCTCTGCTAAAGGGACTTACGAGATCTGTACGTTTTAATTCCTCTAGAAAATATGTTTTCTATACCCTTTACAGACTCATCCTCGAAAACCGAACAAAGTTCTTGCACTTCGTATTCGCAACCTAGTCGACAACAATTGTGAGCCAAAAAATACTCAAGTGCTTCAAGACCTTCGACACGCTGCCTTATTTCTGAAGCACCAGCATGAACACAAGGTTGGTTCCTATTCTACAACATATCGCTACGAACTACATTAATACCCAAAATACAGCTTCTACTGGAGAGATATAATCCCTTGATTGATCTGACAGCAGAGGAGCGAATACACAAGACTGCCCGTCGTGTGGGACTGGACATGCCCATAACACATAAAGAAGAGACTAAGTAGAGATCATATATAACTTAGAGTATGCATTAGCCTATCTAAGAATAATTGACAATAAAGAAAAACAAAGTTTTTGCTTTTGCTGTGAACAATCATATAGTGATAACAAATAATTCATGCGAACGTCACCACAGACGTTCGCCAGATTCATGAACCTTACTCGTCCATGTTCATCCCAGGTTCTGGTTTGTGATCCAAATTCAATAACCTTCCCGTCCCCAGACAAACCAAATATCACCTCTTCAGAAACAACACATGCACTTCACGCAGCATCTCACCACCTCCGTAACCTATTCCAGACTGTGGTCTTCCCGACAGAGACTGTTTATGGGCTGGGCGCTTCAGCTTTAAACTCTTCAGCCGTTGCAAAAATCTTCGCCACCAAGGGACGACCTCCTGATAATCCGCTTATTGTTCATGTCTCCTCTTTCGACATGCTCAAGACATTACTTCCATCAGATTATACTGTCCCAAAGACATATCATGTTCTAATGAAGCATTTCTGGCCTGGACCTTTAACACTTCTATTCCCAAGAAATTCGGAAGTTATCCCATCGATCATCACTGCGGGTCAATCTACTGTGGCTATTAGGATGCCTTCTCATCCTGTTGCGAGGGCACTGATTGCTGTAGCAAATATCCCTCTGGCAGCCCCCAGTGCGAATACTTCAGGAAAGCCGAGTCCGACTCGAATCGAACATGTAATACAAGATCTTGGGGGGAAAGTGGATATTTTCATTGATGGGGGACAATGCGGAGTAGGCCTTGAAAGTACTGTGGTTGATGGATTGCACGAAGACGGCGATATCCGTGTCTTGAGACCTGGTGGTATAACTGTAGAGGATATCGAAAATGCACTCAGAGAAGAGCTACATAGCCATGCCATACCAAAAGTACTGGTGCATCGTCGTGATTTCCAAGATGAGGAAATGGAACAGTCACCTACTACCCCAGGAATGAAGTATCGTCATTATTCACCATCTGTCCCTATTACATTACTTCGCAAGACTCCTTCGCCAGACTATGAGTCTTCCATCTCCCTTGATAATTTTCTGAGCTCATTGGGACACTCCGATGCCAAACCTATGAAAGTCGGGGTTATGGCACCTTCAGACTCTCCCTTATGGAAGGACTTGCTACCAAAAGAAGGATTCAACTGGCATAGATTCATTCTTGGGCCGATAGCAGAGCCGGCGATAACGGCCCAACGCCTCTTTCATGGCTTTTTAACGTTGGAACAAGAAGGAGTTAATCATATCCTGATCGAGGAGATATCAGAGGAACGAGAAGGTCTCGCGATCATGAATCGTGTAAAGAAAGCAGCTGGTGATACACAATGGATAACGCCCGGCTAGGGTGTCGATAAAATTAGGTGATTTTACTACTTGCACCCCAGGAAACCTATTATCGTACTTTACACATATCCGGACAAGGATTGAAAATAGAGTGAGTGATTAATATCAATTTAAACCTGTTGAGCTCTTCGATGAAATCGTCGAGTTATTCATTTATTGCGTGTGATTTCGTGGTCTGCATTTTCTAGTCTTCGTTCACTATGTTGATTTTCACATGTAGGGAATGCTTCCGTCCGCGGCCAGCATGCGGGATTCCACACGTGGCCGAACGCATGTTCTCAGCGGCTCTTAACACGAGTCATGATATACTAAGGCTCTACAAATACCTCCCAGCCTTTACAACTTTGATATCTCCTACACATCACAACATTCATAACCGTGGTCAAACTAAATGAATTGAAAGTTTAGTGAAACCACACTTTTTATTCATGATGTCATTGAAACTAGAGGTTTACGACTGCATATTCCATGATCGGCTTTGTTGTGAATATCCTTGTTTCGTAAAGAACATGTTGACGCTATAAGCCCGGTATCCTTGTTATACCCATGTCCAGCTTTTAGTACGCGATCTTTGCAATGACCTCAATTCACGTGTATTTTGCCCTTTCAAGAGTACGCCTCGTTTTATTTGCCACACCTCGTTGCTTCTTTCATCTAGTCGTTCCCTTTGCAGTTATATATATTTATCCCCTTACATGGCGGTGAAGAGATTCCCGAAAATATGTCGGTAAGCTACTGCAGGAACGGAGCAGACAGATATAAAAGAAAGACGCAATTTTGTTTCGTCTCCGTCATTATTTCCGCCTTATTCAAAGATTATGAGCTCCGAAAGTTGTAAGTCTCCTTTGAAAGTCGAGGCGACCCACTGATTGTTGCTTGCAGCTCGAGTCAAAGGCAGGGAACAATCGAGCTCTCCGATCGGTATCGTGGCACACACAAATTCCGTAGCCTCCCCGGCGCCTAACGGGATTTATCCAACAGCCCACCTGCCTCGTCAGGTTCCGTTATCTAAATGTCTCCGCAGAACGATGGAAGCAAATCCAACAACAATTCCTATTTATCCGCTCTACGCCCTTCCTAAAATCCCGACCTTACCTCGTATAACTAGTCAAATTTCGCAAACGACATTCGTAACATCCATCAGTCAACCTAATCAGGAGCCCCCTTCACCTTCGCAACCTCACATCCCGCGCCCTCCTAATGCATTCATGCTCTTTCGTTCCGATTTCTTGAAAAGAGGGGTAGTTCCATCACATGTTGAACGGCGCCAACAAAATCTCAGTCGCATTGCCGGTGAGATTTGGAATACGATGCTTCCTGAAGAAAAGGCGGTATGGCACAGAGAGGCTGCGGAAGTTCTGGCTGAGCATCACAGGAATAACCCGAACTACAAATTTACTCCAGCTCCCCGTGGCTCGCGCCGTTTGAAAACTAAATCTCGCCTAGAACTCTTTGATGACGAAGATGATGCAGGGCATCAGATTCGAGAGAGCTATACACAAATTCCCCGGCCTGTTGCGATGCCGGACCGTCGTAGAAAACGTAAAGTTCACAAACTACCAGTGAAGAAAGAGCCAACGGGTGATAGCGAACTCAAGGCTTCCCTCTGGCTCTCTCCCACCTCTGCCTCACCTTCCTCTTCGGAACTCTCTTCCCCTTCTTCTAATATACCAGACCAAAGCCCTGCTCTGCCTCCTTTCTTCCCTCAATATTCCTTCCCACATCTTATACTAGAACGTTCACTTTGTCCATCTGTTGGTCTTCCTGCAACCACTGGACCAGACCACTCAGATACATACCGTGAAAAGGAAAGGACCAAGCACTCTTCAGGAACTGGATTTTCTGGTAGTCCTGGTGGCCTTGACATTGTAAGTTACATTCTTTATTGTATGTCTATTTTGTTTTAACTACTCCATTTGCAGATACCTACTCTGGATGACTTGGGAGGTGTCACTGCTTCAGCAACATCTCCAATTTTGAGCACTGCAGATACCCAGGGTACCCCGGGACCATTTACTCACCACAATCAAACTCATTCAAACTATTTGGAGTCTTTTTATCCCAAAATAGCTCCACAAACTTCTCAGACGAACAACCAATCTTATTATGATAATTTACCGGGAAACGAGGAGTTGCTTTTCCAATCTCTGGACTTTGAGGGAAATCTTTTGTTTTTTGACCGAGACGATACTCAACAACGACTAGATCTTAATTTTTATTTACCACCTAGTCACTGTGATTCGGGTGCCAAGACCACGGACTCAGAAAACTTTTATAACGCGGACGCATTTCCTGCGGAGGGTACTTATTCAATATAGTATTCAATTATGAACTTCTCCAGAATACGCACTAGATGAAATATTGTCTAAGCTGTATCGATTTTGTTTTTTTGACAGCGTGTATCGATATTTTTCTTATTTTTACTCATGTAATATACCTCACTTGTAGCACATTGATGGTCTCCGTTATACACCACATTTATTCTGGAAAAACTGGGTGAATATCACCGTTAGCTAGCAAGATACAAGTTCTAGAAAGAATATGTATTAATTGATAAACAAGCCCGTACTCTCCTCATTTTAACCACCACATTCAAGAGGGCACCAGCGAACGTGATTTAATCTTTGTCTACAGCTGTTATTCTGGTAATCATATCTTCTAATTTACGGTCAAGATGTTCCACAATTACTTGTAAATCTGGATCGCCAGTCAAAGACATGACAGATGAAGGTAAATGGTATAGAACATTAGTTCCTGTCCCATCAGCTTTCTCTAATACAAGTAGTCGTGGTGGGATGTTGTACGCGGCCCTACGATCGAGTTTTATAATCTTCTGAGCCAGTATTGGATTGCCTATTGTGTAAACAATAGTGGCGGGGATTTTGTTGGCGGTGTCATATTTGTTTAGCCATTTATGATGCGCGAGTTCTAAGAAGTAGCTATATCATGTCGGACTCATTAGAAGCTCGCATTACTACGGCTAGGGGTTTATATAACTCACACAAAATCGTTTACACCCTTGATTGCCTCAATAGTTTCTTCGATATCAGCTCTCGCCTCTGCCTTCTTCATCATGGAGATAATTTGGGCAGAACCCTGCTTATTAACTTCATTCTCCAGACGGGTGACAACTTCGGTAAAGGGTAGAGTAGTGTCGAATGTGACAAGTTGTGTAGTAAAGGTAGTAACAGATTTAGACATGACTGGACAGAATTCTAGTTAGCTTTCGAACCTGGTATGAATGCGTAAGTCAGCGCAAGATGACGCCTTTACGGCAAGAAAAAGATTTTACTCGGCGACAACTGATCCGCTCTACCAGCACCGGTCATACATCGCTGCGCTTTGGATCTAAAGTGGCTATATATGTTTGGATTGCGTTGAGATTCAAAAGAATGGTTACTGAAGATATTTCCTTTGTTAGTTTGCGGCTTCATATCTTTAGGCTGTATGAATTCGGTGCCAAACGAGCTCAGAAATGTATTCAAAGTACATACTAGGATATTTAAATTTAGCGGCCCGGATATATATGGAGATGTGTTACATAATCTAAATTTACGGAAATCTTTGGACAAGCGGCAAACTAGCGGCATTCTTATCCATCTTACACCCTTCCAGCCATATGGTCACTTCTCTGAAATCAGGAAAGCAGAAGACAACAGGGAAGCGAAAAGCTCCACTAGCTGGCACACGACCACATCTAGAGCAAGTTCCCCGAAGGAAACGTCTGAAAGTCGCAGACCAACACAATGACAGCCAGTCGAGACTGTCGATTGCAGAAAGCGGTTGCTCTGCTTGGGATCGTGAAGAGAGGGAATCACTGTCGTCGGATGCTCGCAGTGACTCTAACTATAGCAGAAACGGAGAAAATCTGCAACAGAAGACAGGGTCAAGCGCTTCTGATGATGAACCTCATTCACCGAATGTGTTTATGCCGCAAGACCGAATAGGTTTATCTAGGAAAAAACTCACAGATATCACAATTGCAACGCCCAAGATGGATTCTTTCTCCTCACTAGGAATATCATCTACCCTACAGTCAGCCCTCACTTCAATGTCAATCAAAGTGCCAACAGAAGTACAGAAGGCATGCATCCCACCGTTGTTACAAGGTAAGGTTATGTTTTGTGGCAGATAAACCAGAAATTTGATTGCGTTAATATTCTGAAGGTAGAGACTGTATTGGGAACGCTAAGACTGGCTCAGGTAAAACTATTACATTCGCCTTACCAATACTACAAAAACTTTCTGCGGATCCATATGGAATATTTGCACTAGTATTAACACCAACAAGGTATATCAATATTATATCTTACTTTTACGTTACGAACTAATTTTTCAAGGGAATTAGCTTTTCAGATCTCTGAACAGTTTGCTGTTCTTGGTGTTTCCTTGAATATACGGACAGCAGTTGTAGTTGGAGGCATGGACATGATAACCCAAGCAATAGAACTCGGAAATCGTCCGCATATAGTTATTGCTACCCCAGGGAGACTTGTGGACTACCTACGTAGCAACAGTGGAGAATGGGACCTGTCTAGAATAAAGTTTTTAGTACGGTATTCCGGCTTCCTGTACTATCTCAGTCTGACATATGGTATTAGGTCTTGGATGAGGCCGATAGGTTGTTAACTCCCACTTTCTCCCCCGAACTCAATTACCTATTCGATATCCTTCCTAAAGAAAGACAGACCTGTCTTTTTACTGCAACCATGACACCTCAAATAGACTCTCTAGCTGAAGCATCCCCAAAACCAGGAAAACAAAAACCTTTTGTACACCGTGTAACTGAGAGGTACGTAAGTCGAATGTTTGGTATAAAATCTGGACTCAGATCGCTATTAGTACCGAAACCGTATCAACATTAAAGCAAAGTTATGTTCTTGTACCATCACATGTTAGAGAAGCATATCTGTACGATCTACTTCGCAATCCCCCAGAGTCTACGCTTGGTTTGAGGCGAGCTCCACCCGAACCAGCTCAAAACTCGCGTAAATCGAAAAGTAAATCAAAAAACAAGAATGCAACTCCAAGCGAAGAAGTCATTCAACCCCCTCCTACAATAATATTCTGTGCACGAGCGCGCACAGCAGCATATTTGACTGCTCTTCTGAAAACACTGTCGATAAGAAGTACGGCACTACACTCCCGACTAACGCAACGCGAACGCCTGTCTTCATTATCTTTGTTCCGAGCATCCGTTGTTCCTGTATTAGTGTCTACGGACGTTGGTGCTCGAGGTCTAGATATTGAGGATGTTGCCATGATAATAAACTGGGACTTGCCCCAAGAGCCTGAAGAATATACTCACAGAGTTGGGAGGACAGCACGTGCTGGTAAAGGAGGTGTTGCCATCAGTTTTGTCACGGAAAGAGATGAGGAGAAAATTCTCAAGATAGAGGAACGCATAAGTGAGTGGCCAATCCAATTTCAAAAGAGTATATCTTGAATAACAAGACAGGAACGAGACTTGAGGAATTGACGCTGAAGGAAGAGAGAGTGCTAGAACAGTTGAATGTTGTTTCAACTGGCAAACGGCTGGCCAATATGGTGAGAGTGATAAGAATGTTGGTGTTTCATATATTGAACATGTTTTATAAGGAACTACATGACTCCAAGTTCGGGAAGCGTGAAGAGGTTCGTAGGGTGAAAAATGGGAAGGTGTAAAGAGATTATTATTTCGGTAGAAAATTATAGGAAGACCCCGAAGAGTGAAGAGAGATAAGATTGCATTAAAGTAAATTAGGGAAATGAAATGATTTCATAAAACAAATTCATGCTTTCTGTTTTTCTACCCCGCTCGCAGGTCGTTGCAAGTCAGATTCGTCGAGCAATTTCAATCCCCCAACCTTTCTTCTTCTCCCCATCTTCCCTTCAATCACATCCCTTCAAAGTTTAATAAAGCTTTATTTATTCTCCCTTTCACAAATCCCTCATAATCATGGATCATGCAGACTGGAACTCCGTACTACAATTCGTTGCAGATCCTCTCGAAATGGACTTTGCTGCCGACAAGCAATTACCGACACTTCAGGTACCAACGCCCCCGGTACGTTGCGCTCGTTGTTCTCTCTATTTCCTTTTTTTCTTAACAACTTCCAGCAATCTCATGATGGAACCCCTGTATCTGACGAACCTGCTGAAGAAAACACGCTAGTATCAGTATCAACAACATTTTACCCTGGATCCCAGCACCACTCTCTGCCCTCAGACATAATTCTTTTATCCTCAGATAATGTGTTCTTTTACGTCCACTGTCACCTCATCCTGGCTGCATCAGACAATGGTTTTCGTGGCCTTCTGCCTCCTCCCCCTCCCTCGGGAAAGGACCAGGATCCAATTGTACACGTCCCAGAATCATCAACGGTATTGAACATCATTCTTCACATCATCTATGATATGTCTTGTGCGCATTACTCTCCTAATTTCTCTACCTTGGAATTCGCAATAAATCAACTCCCTGTCTATGGCATTTCCCCCAAAACACGCATAATTCCTTCAGCACTTATATATGCTCTTTTGTTGTCTCATTCGCCTCACTTTCCGATCGAGCTGTATGCGCTCGCTGCTTCCTTCGATCTCTATGAGCTTGCTGTCGCCACTTCATCACACTTGTTATCTTTTCCTCTTGCAACGCTTAGCGACGCCATGGCTGAGCGCATAGGTCCTGTGTATTTGAAACGTCTGTTTTTCCTACATTTTGGTCGTTCAGATGCACTGAAGAGGGTTCTGCTCCAACCTCCTCAACCCCACCCTCCTACGCCATGGTGTGACTTTACTGAACAAAAAAAACTTACGCGGGCGTGGGCTCTAGCTTCAGCCTATCTAGCATGGGATGCACGGCCTGGTATGCACCAAATCCTCATTTCTCACATAATTCTCATGTTCCATAGATCTATCCACCAGTACTATGGAGTTTGCTTTGCGTCCTCTGGCAGAACATTTAACATGTGAACAATGCCAAATCTCACTTAGAGAACGGATCAAGAACCTCGTTGTTCAATGGTCCGTTGTAAAAGTATGTATTCCCACAAGTACAAGTAGAAACTTCTAACAACATGATACTCTGCCAGCGAACAATTTGACGACTACAACTATCTTAGGGACGACATTAGACTTTTCCAAATAATTGAACGCTGTGGGCTCCGTCCAGTATCCAGCGCGTATAAAAAAACCTTCACCAAGATTTAGCAACGTTCCGAGTCGGCTATCCTGTGGGTCCCTTCGACTCTTTCCACGGGGAGGATATTTTCAAACCGTCCCGAACTTAGCAGAAATCATTCTGCATCACATACTGTACCTGTACCTGTTGTTCCATCCCCACACACGCATACGAGTCATGGACCATCGATACCCCCCCGGCTTTCAGGTCTTTATAATGTACAATTACTGCATTCTTTTCAAAGCACCCACTTGTCTTGTCCCATTCTCCTGCACCCCATTGTCATACACGAGTCAATATTAAGTGTAACACCTACCTGTCTCATACACGCAACGAGACCTTGTATACTATATGTTTTGATAGCACTTTTTTCAATATGACGCGTTTCTACAGCGTTTATGTACCGCGCACCAGCTAGGTCCAATTATCGATTGATGACGCGAAAATGATGTCATTGAAATAGACTACATGATTCACATAATATACAACCTTTTCGGCACTTGTATACATATGACGAGAGTTCACAGAGTCAGGGGTCCCATCAACTTTCATTTCTCCTCTGCAAGAATAGCATCATTCAACTCGTCTAGTGGAGCAAGTTCCTTCTTATCAACAAGATCAAACTGTATTGGTAACTTTCAGCCAAGATACATTGCACGTTTATGACAGAGGGCACGTACCTCATTGACAAATAAAAAGAAATGTCTGTAACTGGTATTCAGGTGCGCTTAAACAACGGAGAATGTAAGCAGCTGACTAAAAGGGTGTAAGATATTCTATCTTTATACCTTCAATACCTAATGCGCATACATGATCAAAATGATTGCTGTATATATGCGCGTAAACACGGAACAAGCGACGAACGATAGTTCGAACAGTGTCACGGAAGTTTTTCGGGAAGGGTACTCCTGCAAGATTAGGTTGAAGGCAATGGACGGTTGTGAAAAGCTTCGGGCTCACCAATCTTGTTCGGGAAAACGTTCTCATCATCCAGTAAATTTTGAGCCCAGTTCATCAAGGCATCTACATAATCCGGAGCCGGAAGCTTCGTTGGTCGCTTATACCTAACGCCGTCTTCCCATAGGTATTCATATCTATTCATTTGGTGTTCATAAGATGTATTTTAGCGGTAATCCACACGAACCTTGGTCCAGCAGACATGATGGGGCACTATTGAGCGTTGTTATCATATTGCTTCCTTAGATCGATAAACTGATTTTACCTCTTGAGCCGTACAGAATTCTGTAACGGTTCCATAGAGCATATTGAGGTGGTTGAAGAAGTCGACAGCTAGAGGTCCAAGTGTTTAAGGGAAGTTTTGGTTCGCCAGAAGATATGATACATACCATGCACCGCTAGCCACTCATTTGTATCCTCTCCTTCTGGGAGTCGCACTGCTAACCTGAGATTCCCAGAACCCTAAGCGCGTACGATAAACGCGTTGAAAACAGATGTACGAAAGCCAATCCTTACCAACGTAGCTTCTGCATACTTTCTTAGTTGATATTGTTTCGTGCCTTCGGGAACGTCTTTGCGTGGCTTAAACGTTCTTGTTTTCCCACTAAGTTATCCCGATCTCTGTGATTATTATAGAACGCACTAACAAAGAATAGGAGGCTCACAGTCCGAAGAACGATGACATTGAAAGTAGGTTGAATTAAGCGTGATGAAGCTCCCCTGTGGAACGGTGTCGAACGGCGGACCTTGGCAGAGATAACCATATTAGGATCTGATTTTATGACTCCCAGGGTCTTTATCAGCCTACAAAAGTTATATCCTTAACAGCCGATTCCACACATCTCATTCCTCCATGGATCCGGATTCTCCATCAGTGCGACTAGAAGTCTCTAGAATGCGTGGACCACAATAATGGGCATCTATTCACGTTGACGTGGGTATATATGCAATCGCTTATTAATTCTTTGAAATCTCCACAGAAGACGTGCAAATTACAACATGAGTAATACACTTTCTGAGACAGGAAGTAACTGCGTATAAAAGGTCTGAGAGAAATAGCACCCCCAACAATAACGCCTTTCTCACACAAAACACATTGTTGATACATACAGATATGCCTTCCGTCCTCTTCGTTTTGACTTCCGCAAACAAAACCCTTACAGGATCTCAAACTGTGAGCGATAGTATTTAGTAATTCCCGTATCCTAACCATCGACTGTCGTAAAGGGCTGGTACCTCCCAGAGGCTGCGCACCCATACTACGTCCTCGAACCTCATGCCAAAATCGATTTTGCTGCCCCTCAGGGACCAAACCCACCACTTGATGAAAGTAGCGTCCAAGTAAGAAACATCAGATCAGTAATCTTTTTTTACAATAACGTTTATATCCTTTACAGGCGTTTGCGAAAGACGAATTAAGTGTCAAATTCTTGAACGATGAAACTATCAAGTCTAAGCTTGCCAACACCAAAAAATTGACTGACGTCAATGTCAACGACTATGATGCAATTTTCTACGTTGGAGGGCATGGACCAGTCATGGATCTGGCCGTAGATCCAGTCAATGCCAAATTGGTATCCGACGTACGCTCATTGTAGTTGTCTCTTTCGAAGAGGATTTAACACATTATAATAGTTTTGGCAGGCAGGCAAGATCGTCTCTGCAGTCTGTCACGGTCCAGCGTAAGTCCGAAAATCCCCTTTTATTAGAAAATCATCGAATGCCTTGATGTAGTGGCCTGGTTGGTGGAGTTGACTCGACCGGAAAATCAATTCTCGCTGGAAAGTCCCTTACCGGATTCTCCAACCAGGAGGAAAACTTGGCAGGCAAAGTCAAGGTCGGTGGATACATGCCTTGCGATAATTTTAACTGCATAACTTATATGCATTTTACATAGGACGTTCCATTTTTGCTCGAGGATAGGATCACCGAACTCGGTGGAAAGTATACGCAAGCTGAAGCATGGCAGGTATGTATTCTATTCTGCAATCGGATTAGGCGGGATACTAGCTGATATACGTACTCTTAGCCAAAGGTCGTTGTCGACGGATTACTCATTACTGGTCAAAACCCAGCATCTGCTACTCCTGTTGGTGAAGCTATTCTCAAGGCGCTGCCCCAAGTACGTGCCAACAATTAGTGATTGTAATGGTAATGTACCAGATTGGTGTAATTTTAATTCATCCCACAAATGAGTAGTATAATGTTCTGTAAGAATATATGTTTTCAGATATGGGCAAATTTTTCACTCCGGATATCCATGTTGAATTATGCATCGTTGCAATGATATCACAACATTTCTGTCTCGTATTTCAATAGTCACTCCTGAAAGCAAGAAAAAAGTATGCGGCGGGTTGAATGGGACGACTAGATATATACCACAGACATCTTCCAGCCTTTTTTAAGAGTGAAGCCATCTAGTGCTTCTTTTGCAGTTGAAGCTAAATCGGGTGACTCAAAGAGTACCTGGGCCATTTTCACGCGAGCACCTGAAGCATTGGGTGTAGGTGACCATGTAACCTGTGTTGTCTGGAAACCTTTGTATCTGGTATGGATGAGAGGAAAGGAAAATACGAGACTAAGTTTAGAGCGCTTACTGTTGGAATAGCACCGACAAAACATCATCCTTCACTTCTTGAGGTAAATTTGTACACAGAAGACGCGCCGATGGGGCTTGCACCTGTTGGGGTACAGTGCTTGAAGTAGCAACTTTTTTTGGGAGGAAGATAGAGGGGTGAGGGAGATGAATATACGACAGGTTTGGATAACTCAACATACACGAATTATCCATATTAGTATCGGTATCCTTCCGTGGTGCTTCCTCATCATCATCAATCTCCATTTCTTCATCATCTTCATCCTCGTCTTCTTGTTTTTCTCGCTTCGTTGATCGTTCCACAACAATAGCGTCCGACTCTCTTTGTCGTTTCCCGTTTTGTGTGATCAAGGCACTAGCGTTGGCTGCTGATGGTGGAACGAAACTGGGGTCATCTCTACGTAGTGTCGCGTATGACTTTGACTTTGCATAATCGATGTGCTAAGAGCGGACGATATTTTGTTGAGTTCTATATTTCACCATCGTATAGATACAAGCAGCAACTCAACTAATGGTTTATCATAGAAAAGCATACCCTCACAAGACCGCATGGCAGATGTCGCGCCAGCTAGGTCTGTGAAGACAAGGAAAGCTTGACCCCGCATGCGCTCGCTTTTCGAGGCGACAACATCAATGATTTTGCCATACGTTGTGAAGAAAGCTAAAAGTTGAGACCGTAGTTCCTCCTTGTTTATTTTATCATTGAGGTTGTTGATATATAGAGTGGTATTGGGTTGATTCGATGAGGATGCCATTATTTAGTTTGAGATAATAATTAGCTGACTGGGATCAACCAATGTGATACCGCTTTCCCACGGTCAGGTTCATAAAAGTGGACGGACCGGGTGGCACCGGTGATTGTAATATTTTGCAAAGACAAGTTGTTTCATTTATTGGTTATTTTTGTTGATAGGCAGTGGGAACAGATACTTCACAAGGCAAGTTATCGTCCGTCTTGACAGCACAGCTCGTGTCAATGACCCCGCCGCTTTTTCCCCTTCTTCCAACTTGTCCAATTCGGTCCTGACGCGGGACCTTCATTTCTCACGAGCCTGTTGTCCTTTTTTGCTTTTTTTCTCAATTATTTCAATTGTAACCCAACCACGAACGTGGCCTGATAAAAAAAAAATTCTGCCAGGTTTTGCTTGTTTTGTTCCGACACTCAACAATACACCTGACTGGCAGACTCCCGGACGAGTCCATTCCCTCCACCATCATTCCCATGGGTTCATCCGTCGTCGCGGAATGGCTTCCTTCATATCTGGTGCCATTTTTCTCCCTCCAGTATCTCGTTGATAGGCCCGAGACCACCGATTCATTTCCAGACTCTGTGTACTATAACACTGGACGGCTAGATTTTTGCTTGGTGATAACATGCATTGCCGTGATGGCGGTTTTACGAGACGTGTTTAGGCTTGGTGTCTTTGAGCCGTTGGCGCGATGGAAACTCATGCGAGATCTTCGACGCAAGTTAAGGCAAAAACAGCAAGAGAAGGCTCGGCTTGCTCTCAACGGGAATGGACATTCACATAATGGAAATGGAAATGGACATATACACAATGGAAATGGAAATGGACATATACACAATGGAAATGGAAATGGACATATGCACAACGGAAATGGACATACGAACGGAAGTGCCACTAATGGTTCTGCTGTGGAAGGCGCGTCGCCTACGAGGAAGGAGTTGCGCCAACTAGAACGCAGTGTCCTACGGTTTGCGGAACAAGGGTGGTCAATGATATATTATACACTAGGGTGGTCATATGGTCTTGTACGTCCTAATCGTATTTTCATTGTAATGGGGGGCACTCAAAGAAGCTGACTTGCTCACAGTATATCCACCGTAATCTACCAACACGAGTGCTCGACCCAGTGGAAGTATGGCTAGGTTACCCACACATTCCAATTCCAGGTCCCCTCAAATTTTACTATATGATCCAAATTGCGTTTTACTTGCATCAAATATTGATACTCAATGCTGAGGCCCGACGAAAGGACCATGTACAAATGATGACTCACCACATCATCACCTCTTTATTATTAATCGCCAGTTTCTTTACACACTTCACCCGCGTAGGGTGCCTAATACTCGTCCTCATGGACTGGTGCGACATCTTCTTACCAGTGCGTTGGCTCGTCCCTGTTTCATTTTTTTGTCCTAGACAAATGCTCATACTAGGATGACAGCTTGCGAAAATGATTCGCTATCTTGACATCAGCCAGTTGGCTTGCGATACGACATTTGCATGGTTTCTGATCTCCTGGTTCGTTACAAGACACCTCCTCTTCATTATCGTGATAAAATCTACAATTTTCGACGCACCGGTATATGTTCCCCTCACGTATGAACCTGAGAAGGGACTCTACTTTAGTCCTTCCGCCTATACGGGATTTTGCACGATGCTGGTATCCCTCCAGGTGTGTATTAATTGAGAAAGATTGGCAAGGGTCTAACTGTTTGTATTATTCCTTGTAGATCATTCAAATGGTTTGGTTCTGGATGATTTGCCGAGTTGCCTGGCGCGTCATCAATGGCAGTGGTGCTTCGGATGACCGGAGCGATGATGAGGGGTAAGTTCGTTGTTTTATGACGAGAAGTTTACGAGAATTAACGAAAAGATGTAGCAGTGAGAAAGAAGAGTGATATATAGAACATTAGACGCTGACAAGAGGAAAGTAATACTTTAAGGGAAGAGGAGATACCCGGCAACAGAAGCCAGAGGAGGTGGATAATCTAAAGAGATAAGATAAGATATATAGCGTGTGAATATTATGTCATGTCACGGTGTCACATGAAGAGGGACCTTCCTTATCGGATCAATCTGTACCCGCAGTTGCAAAGCTAAAGAGTCAGTGTGTGACAACCACTAATTGCTATTAACCTCTGTCTCCACTGCTTCCCTGCTCTCCCTCATTTTATACCTTTGCTAGTTGACGCCACCCATGATGGCTAGTTTCATGAGTTACTTTGGAGCTCGGAAAGATCCCAAGCAGTCTGCGCGAGACGCTATCGTGACTCTGCGTCAGCACCTTCAGATGATTGAGAAGAAGGAAGAGTATCTCCAGAAGAAGATTGATGAAGAGCTCAAGAAAGCTCGTGCAAATGCAGTTTCTAACAAGCCTGGTCAGTTGATGTTATGCTGTGTCCAGGACAGTCAGTGCTGATGTTGTTTTATTGTCTACTTTTCTGTCAAATCGATATATCTCGTCACAACATCATATTTGTTACTCGCTCAACCCGCCTGGTCACCCCCCCCATAATTGATTTTTTCTTTATGACGGGTTGCGTTTATAGCTGCCACTGCTGCCCTGAAACGCAAGAAGGCTAACGAGCTCGAACTCGACCGCCTAGGAGGCACACGCCTGCAGCTCGAGATGCAAGTAAACACACTAGAATCCGCAAATCTCAACGCTGAAACGATGGCAGCGATGAAGAAGGCTTCGGATGCATTACGGGTGATCCATGGTAACATGTATGTTGGTTCTCCCTGCCTTAGTCCTCCATGTCTCTATGATTTAACCCTTGATTCCTACATATAGAACGATTGACAAGGTTGATACGACAATGGCCGCGGTGAATGAGCAACGAGAGATTGCTAATGAGATTGCAGAAACGATTTCAAACCCAGTGTACGCTGGCCTAGAACTAGACGACGTGCGTATCATGTCTTTGTAATCTGTTTCTGTGATGTTACTGATGATGCTCGTTATGAAAGGAGGATTTGAAGAAAGAATTGGAGGAATTGGAAGAAGACGAGTTGAACATGCGGTTGAACGAGGCAGATCACGCACCAGTGCATCTCCCCAGATCCGAAGAGAGTACGTATATGCTTTTGTTGTACATGTTCTCTGACTTATATCCATTGTGGTGCAGAATCACGGACACCAGCAGTTGCAGTTGCGGAGGACGACGAGGAAGTACAACTCCGGCAGTTACAGGCCGAGCTGGCAATGTAACCACTTATGTCTGCAGTTACAATTGCATACTTTCACTAGCAATCTCCCATATATTCATTTATCCACTCTGGCCAGTTTTTGTCATCTCTCCCCATCGGTTGTGTTTTTAATAGTACCCCTACGCATCTAGTGAACAAGTCAATGTACATTTGATGTTAATGAATCTCTTGTGAAGTAGAACCGTTCTCATTTTCTATTCTTTTTTACATATAGCTCTGTTGAGGTTGGGCCACAATAGATGTGAATATGATTGTGAAGTACAGGTGTTAAATTATAAAACATGAATGATAAACCCGTTGTAGGTGTTTAAAAAGAGTTCGTTGCGAGGTATCATTTGTCTTGGATGCATATCAACACAGGGTTAATTAACGACAAGAAATATTAGAGAGGCGCGATATCTATAGACCAGGCATGGCCAGTCATGAACGGTGAGATCCGGCAGTGCGTAGGCCGAGCACACAGCGCACGTCCGAAATGAAGCGTAAAGAGTCGAGGACAGGCAGGAGGTCAAGTAAAGCTTCGTCAGATGGGTCATGCGTCCAGCCTTCTATGGGTATACCATTTGCTAAAGGAAGTCATGCGGAATTTATTGACAGCGAGGATTTGTGAATGGACCAAAAGAGCTCACCTTCGTTCATACGGTAACTGATGGGGGAATTATCTACGAGACATACACGTGCGAGATCGCCTTCTACTATAGAGAGGTCTTTCGTATAGCCGTTTGGTAGCTGGGTACAAGACTAGATGTAGGAAGATGATGAGAGATAAAGAGAGGAGAAAGATGAAGAAACGGACATCGCGAAAGAATCTGTGCTCGAGAATGCCGCGGCCGGCGTCCAGCCAGTCAATGACGGGGTCAGCATATTCTTTCATAGAAGCGGTGAATATTACGAGGGTGTACCATCCAGAAACCTAAAAATACAAAAATAAGATCAAGGTGATAAGAGGGGAGAAATTGACGGACGGTACGGAGAAAAAAGTCGACAAATGGGCGCTTATATACGTGGTAGAGAGTGCTCTTGCCACCTAGGACTACCTCTACGATATGGCCTGCGCCTTTATTTGTACGACCGAAACCAAAGAAACCGGAACCTGAGGAAGAGAGGGCGGGCATTGGACGGGATGTAGAGTGGATGAGGGTTTCATCGAGGTCGAGAACGAGGGTTTTTGGAAGGTGAAAGGGGGTCTTGCGGGTTTGTAGTGTGGGGGTGGCAGAGCGTGAGATAGCTGGGGTTGCAGTGGATGGGGTTGGGGAGAGAAAAGGATGGGGATGAGTATGAGGGGGAGAGTTGAGAGGGAAAGGAAATCTCAGATGAGAGAGGAAAGCAGTGAGATTGTTCCAAAGCAGGAGAAAGAGGGGAACGAAGAGGAATTGGGGAAGATGAGGAAGAGGAAGAGACTTTGATGAAGCGAGGACATCGAACTGACGGGAGAGATAAGCGAGAGAGTTCATAGGTTCTAGCTATAGCACTCGTAGCAGACTAAGACTAAGCATTACAAGTTATATGTTCTCTGTTACATCTAGCTTAGTCAGATGTCGTCACAACATATATCTCTTTCCTCTCTTATTCTCTCTCCGAAGGTGCTCTCGGAACACGATACACATTATTATCGCCACCCCACTGCATGCGATACAGATCCCATACGACTTCCGGTACGTCGGTCCCCATCCACTCGGCCATACATATCTGTAACAAACGTGTCTTTAACTTGTCTTTTTTATTCTTGCTTATGAACGAAACTTACGACCCTGCAACGTTCCCTAACTGTGAAAACGCGTTTATTATTGCAAGTGCTACTGCACGTTTAGATGCCGGGGCAGGAAACGAGTGGCTCATCCACGCGTAAAGGCAGATGAACCCTGCGTACGACTGCGCCATCAGAAACCTTACATATCATTTAATCATGTCAGCTCAGCTCTTTCCCTTAATAGTTCAAAAACACACTCACAGTGACACATATCGTGCTGCTATGTTCATCGTCGATATTGCTATTATAAACCCAACAATTCCTACCCCAAACGATCCTACTATATGGTAGAATCGCTCTCCTACCTTGTCACTGTGTCGCGAATAGAAAAATGCAAACACCGCTGTGAATACAAACGGTGGCGCACATAGCAGCAGCGTCACCGTCCGATTGAATCCCAATGTCGCGCTCAGCGTCGGAAAGTATGCATTGAACGACAACGCAACCACCTCGGCTGTCAGCGCAAGCGACAGCCACCACACCTTCCAGTCAGTCACTGCCATCCACAATCCGCTCCATTCGTTGTTGTCTTTACCCTCCTCCTCTTTCCCGTGATCTTCCTCCATCCGTCGAATTGCCAGCGCCCGCTCTTCTGGCGACAGCCACCTTGTCGTAGTCGGAAAATCCGGCAACATAAAGATCGCAATGATTGCAATGGCAATCGTCAATGCGCCTTCAATGAAAAACAGCCACCTCCACGCGGCATGTCCCAACTTTCCCTGCATTCCGCTAAGAATACCTGATGCCATGAGCGCCCCAAACGCATTACTGATAATGTTTCCGCAATACAATATCGCAGTACGTAGCCCAAGCTCATCTCGCTTGTACCATTTCGAAAGGAGAAACTGGTGCACGTTGAGCGGGAGGCATTAACGTTATAAAAATACTTACGAGGGCTCCCGGGAAAAAGGCGGCTTCAACAAACCCGAGGAAGAAGCGCGTTAGCAATGCACCCACGAAGCTGTGCCCCTCATTATTAATTCATTACACTTTGTGGGTGATACATGTTCCACTTACTTTTGGGTAACACCTTGTTGTGTTATATATATTAGCATTGGAAACCAGGCAACAATGAATCACCGCTTGCTCGCACACACCTGTTAGACAAGATATCATCCCCCATATAATCATGCAACCAGGCAGGTAGAATGACGGTTTTCCGATCCAATTTAGAAACATGTTCCTTGAGTGTTTTCAGTCATCTGTTGGGAGGAAGTTGCATGGAGAGGCAACTTACGAAGGTACCTGCATGATAATGTAACCCACATATAGGATTGAAAGGAGGGTAGCGAATTCTTGACCTGATCCCAAGCAGCAATTCAGTGGACATAATACACGCATAACCGGAATGGCTTGCCCTTTAGTTTGAGGTCCGCCTCGAACCCTCGCAGCCTTGCCGCGCTATTGTTTCATTAATTACAACAGGATACTAAATTAAAGCGGTGGGTTAAGATATGCACCTAGCATTGTTCCGGTCAATCTGTAAGGACATTATCAGATCAATTTCAGGTTATCACCGACATCACACTCACATAGTTGAGAATATATATAAAGAACAGTATACTCATGCGCAAATCGATTTTTTAGTACAAGCTTTTTCTCTAATTTTCGTCGACCTTCGGGACCGCCGAATTCTGCATCTGGATCGGATTTAGATAAGGAAGGGGAGTCGCTTTTTTCGTCTGTTCGTTTCTCAATATCGTCACTCGAATCATGATCAATAGATGAGGGCATCACTGTCGTGGATTTTAAAGTATCAGAGGCGAAGAGAGATGTGAAAAGAGGAGAAAAGAAGGTCAGTTTTTGAATGAATAGGATTATATTCAAGCAAGAAGGAGATATTTCGGCGCGGGAAAGCAAGATATAGCTTTTTGGGGTTTAACTTTCAGATGTCATTTTTTGCGGGGTAGAAGGAACAGGCCGGTGTCTATGATTGGGGGGAGCTGATAGATGTTCCATGATATGCGAACAACCATGTGGAATGTTGTACGGCATGTTTGGAGAGTTGCTGTCCTTAACTTTTATCCGTTGTTGACATTGACAAAAAGTCATGTAAAACGTAAAATTCATCTTTGTTTCGTCAATGCCCGTGTGGACCTGGAGACCGAGCCCGGAGGAGGTTGATATGATCATTGGTCTGGGGCACATGCGTACCGTCACGAGAGCATGGAAGCATGCGAGGTGCACATTGTTGTATGTATATGTTTGCAGATAAGATTATACAGGGCACGTGCTAAACGCGGTTCCTCTGTCTGCGCGTTGTTGTGTTTGATTAATAGACACTTCTCACAGCCTCTTCTTCGCTGAGATGGATCCAGCCGTAGCACTCGTTATTAGTGCTCTGTATCGTTCACCAGGTCGTATAGTACCTATTCGTAATGCCATAGACAACCTCCCCGTTCTACCCCGGGACAAGGTATCCCTCGAGGACAACTGCCCTATCTGCTTAGTTCCATTCGGCGTCATATTTAAAGAAGAGGATGAAGCAAACGCGAAGGAAAAGGAAAAGGCGGATTCCACTACCGATAGATCTGGAAACAATGAGGAAGAAGTAGTGGATGAAAAGCAAGAGACCCCCGACGACCCAAATACACAGGAGTTTGGTGGGATCACAATGCTAACAGGTTGTGGACATATCTTCTGTAGAAGAGAGTACGCGTTTTTGCTCCTTTCTTCCGTGAAATATGACTCACGAGCTCCACCTATCACAGCCTAATAGAATGGATCCGTAGTGAGGTCATTTCTCTCTTCAATCTACTCCTTCTGCATACCACATGTTAATATTTCTCTTTGCACCATAGCATGGTAATTGCCCAACATGCCGTAACACATTCCTTGAGCTACCTGAACACTCGGAATGGGGTGACGAATCATCCGACGGGGGTGAATATGTTCCTAGTGGAGATGACGAGGAAGACGCCCCGTGGGACCCTGACCTCGCTAGTTCGGATATGGTGGACGACGATGCCTATATTGATGCCAACATCGACCACTATCTCTTACATGCTGCAGATATGATGTCTGATCACTCAGGCTTTGGACCAGACGATGTTGATGCCCAAACTTGGGGACCTGATGATGCTGCCATGTCTGACAACCAAGATTGGGGACCTGAAGTCAATGATAGCTGGTCTGAAGTTCCACCTGACTGTATAGATCACGACGAAGCAGACCATGAAGTCTTTGTGCCTGAAGCCGACTATGCAGAAGAATCCATGAACGACGGTGAAGAATGTGATGACCACACTCTAGACGACGAGATTACGCCAACACAACCCACCGTTGACCAATACGAATGGGGTGTTGAGTATTACATCGACGATGACAATGACAGTGAGTATATACCGGATCCGGAAGATTGTGACCTCGATGATTATGTTCCTGATCCGGCGGACGTTGAGGAGATATATGAAGATGACGACTGTGATATGGCGTATTTGCCTATGGAACCTGATCACTGGGAACCGGACAGGTGTGACCTCGGGGATGATCAAGGCTTGACAGATGGAGAGTCCTTGGATGTGTCGTCGGATGGTTACATGGACGAACCCGAGGATGCAGATAAGAGCACACGTAAGCTCACTTTTTTATCCCTGGGTTGGTGGTTGAATATTGAATCTTTACCCCGAATTTAGCAGTTGGTGTTGGAGTTGTCGAACTCGGGAGTGAAGATGTAGCGGAGGACAATGATCATACCTTTTGCGAACCAGCTCATTCATAACTAAATTTTGTGCCTTCGTCTGTACGTTATGGAGAGGTTGTTATATATGTAATTTTTTTTGTCTACTTATCATATTCACACTTTTTTATTCTCATAACCTTCTCGGAATACTATTCCAGTTTACTGTTGTACTCCAACATGTGTTCTACAGCCCTTTCAATACTTCTCCGACTATCACTCCTTCTTTATTATCTCTCCATACCCCAGTGAATTTACCGCTCCATCGTGGTCCCTTTCCTCCACCTTTGACATTTAATTTGGTCTTGAGACCTTCCCCCGTGTCCTTCACAATTTTATCATTTGACCCTACAACCAGTACGGTGCTAACGCTCGAGGCATTTTGTGAAGATGGCGAAGATGACAGCACAACAACGAACTCGGCATCTCGACCTTTGTCCGTAAGATTGAATGCAACAGATGACAGGAACCCAAGAGCATTTCCTGTATCATCTATACGATGTACATGCTGCGTGAACAGACGCGAACTCCTACCCTCGTCTAAGTCTAACATTGCAGTTAGCAGACCTTGAGCAATATGTGTTGCTAGTTCAGCTTCTAAATCCGATACGCGCTTCTCAGCACGACGTCGTTCATCCACAACTTGTGCTACACGTTCTGGGACCAAAGGAGCACCACAACTTAGTGTCGTCGCAGCCGCTGTGAGGTTTACATGGGTTGTAGAGAGGTAAGTGATGAGGCGAGGGCCGGCTAGGAAGTATAGTCTCGCAGTTGTACTACTAGACCTAGCGAGTGCATCAGTGTGTGGAAGCAAAAATAGTTGTAGATTGTGAATGCTTGGGAGGTGGGTACCACAGCACCTGTAATTTGTATCATTAGCTTCTGAGGGTTGTGACACGGCATTGTGAACCCACGGATTTTTGTCGACGCCATCAATTACCACCACACGCTTCACCCCACCTGTATAATCTTGTGGGAGCGCCTTTCCTACTGCACGGCCGCTTTCGAGCACAGGCACAGTATTCTCCTTCTCGCGATCCGCATCCAGTTCGGCAACTTCGACATGCACCTTGCGACCTTCAAATACAAGCCTGTTTGCCTCATCCTGTATGGAAGCGACCTCTGCAGTGGTTATACCACGCGGGATCTCGACATAGCACGGTGATGGAGCGGCAGTTAGTGACCACGAGAGTGTGGGTAGAGCAAGGCGCGTTTCAAGTAAAGCAGACAAGAGATGCTGTGATGTATGCATGGACATCTATTAATACAAATTAATTATAAGAAATGGACTTTGTTGTGTTGTCGGATGACGCACATGATCGTACCGACGATCGTAGCCTGCTTGATCGAGAGCTACAGTCACAGTTATGCCAGGTGCGAATGCTAGCAATGCACTTGATGAATCGCTTCCTGTAGGGATTCGAACGTAATGCACCGCATGACCACCATGACGTTTGGACTGGAGGACCTCCCAAGTAATACCATCGGCGGATGTAGTAATGATACCTGTATCCGTGGGCTGTCCTCCACCTTCCGGAAAGATTACGGTGTCATGCAAAATGACCTCCAAGATTGGTTCCGGAGGAAGGGTAGGTGCGATAACAGCCTTCTTTACTTTCTTTGCTGCGGGAGGAGCTGCAGGTTGAGAGAGAGTTGCAGAAACGACGGTAGTAAGGAGCGAACGTAGCAGAGGATCTCCTGCAGCATAGTATTCGGTGTCTTTAGGTTGTTTTTAGGTAAGGATTAGGGGCGAGGGACGTACGCTGGCAGGCAAGTATTCCAACTGGGATAGGTATAGATGGGTCCTCTGGGATATGCAGAGAAGGAGAAACGATACGATGGTAGTCTAGTGGAGTTGTAGGGACCAACAGTGTCGCAGTAGCCATTCTAGGGATGACTGAGAGATAGAGATACGATAAATGAGAGTGATCACTAATCAGCTTTGCCTCTTATCTGCATGAATTTCTTTTTCTCACCATGATAGGCGCAGGAATGGGCATTTCATTTTCGAACCTGAACGTCGGCTACTAACTCTCCCATACTTCTATACCCCAATCCGAGCTACACGTTCCATGGAGTCCTCCCAAACAGAACAAAGACCCCTTCTCGAATCTCATGCTTTCGGAGAAACCAACGAATCAACAGATGAAGATACCCAGCTTTTTGACAGTCTCGAGTCTAGGGAGGCCCTGGAGCGTTCATTACTCAAGAAGGTGGATCGACGCATGTCCATGCTCGTTGTTATTTACATTCTGAATTGTGAGCTTCATTCAAAATGTCGCCATAACTGAGAAATTTATAATTTATAATAACCAACTACAGATATGGACAGAAACAGTGTGTCGTGCGTATAACAATGGCAACACGTTCCAAAATGATGCAACCATTTTCTATGAACCTATAGCGCAGCTCGTCTACGTGGCTTCGAGGAAGACTTGCATTTAGAAGGCACGCAGTTCGCAACTGTTCTTTCAGTTTTGTATATTGGGTATGTTTCGATGCAAATACCATCGTAAGTCGACGAATGTAAACAAAAATCTTATGTTTTCATGCGCTAAAATCTACTTCAGCAACATGTTCCTCAACCATATTGGAAAGCCGTCATTATACTTGCCCGGGTGTATGGTCATTTGGGGTGGTCTATCCATCTGCACAGGTCTGTTCTCATTTTACCATACCACATATACCTTACTCATATATGTCCAGGATTCACAACAAAGTTCGTTCCCAATAATACAACAGGCTTTGACCAATAAGCTATAACTGACCGGTTTTGATAGTTTCATTGGTGCCCTTACCACTCGTTTCTTCCTTGGCTTTGCAGAAGCTGCTTTCTTTCCCGGAGCGCTGGTAGGATTTACGCTCTTTGAACTGGTATCGCATTTACATAACTGTCCTTTAGTTCCTGATATCAAAGTGGTACAAACGCAATGAGCTCTCACAGCGCACAGCTTTGCTCGCTTGTGGTATCCTTGTGAGCAATGCTTTCGGCTCACTCATCGCCGCTGGGATACTAGACTTAACCGATGGCCTTTTTGGCTTCGCTGCATGGCGGTTAGTACTTGCTGTATCGTCTTGATATTTTTTGTTCAATACTAGTAACAGATGGTTATTTTTCCTTGAAGGAGGATTGACGATACTTGTTGCTATCTGTGCAATGTTCATTCTTCCAGATTTTCCAGAGACTCCAGTCACCTGGCTCACTCCTGCAGAGGCGAAGCTCGCCCAGTCCAGGATTGCGGAGGAGGCAGGACATTCCCCGCTGCAACGTCACCAGCATACCCAGGTTTTGGCCAAAGATGGGCTTATATTGGCAATATCTGATTGGAAGGTGTGGTGGCTAACGGGGACACTGTTGACAATGGTGGCTGCACTTTCGTTCGGTGTATATTTTCCGACGCTAGCTGCAACTATGGGATACAATACAACGAAGACATTGCTATTGTGTGTGCCACCTTGGATATTTGCGACGGTCACAACGGTATTGGTGTCAAGGTATACCTTCCTCTTATCGTGTTGCAATCCCATCTGAGCTGCAAATGACAGGCATTCGGACGAAGTGGAAGAGAGATGTTTCCACATTGTCACACCTTTAGTATTCGGAGTGATAGGATTCATACTCTCGATGATAACAATGAATACTTTGATTCGTTATCTATCTCTGTGCGTCGATCTCTCCTGAAGGGACACATCACCCTTATTTTGATAAGTTAGCTTTCTGATGGCCCAGATGTATGCTGGATTCATTTGTTGTCTCGCATGGATAAGCAATTCCGTATCGCAACCGCCAGCAAAACGTGCCTGTTGCGCTAGCTCTCATTAACTGTATTTCGCAACTAGGCAATGTTTTTGGATCGTGAGTTTTGAGTGAAATGCACGAGTTTTTCCTAATATGTAAATTGATTTTTACAGATATATTTGGCCAGTCAAATGGAGTCCAAGTTACTTTTCGTCCTATGGGATCTGTATGCTGATGAGCGTGGTGAGTATACTCATGTGTTTAGTTTTTAGAATGCACCTGCAGGGACTTGAATAGACAAGCAGAGGCTATGGAAGGACTTGGTGTAGCTGGAAGGACGAGACATAGGTACTTGTTATAGAGTGGGGATTAGTGATAATGTATATCATATCATACTTGTATTGGGATAATCTCAGGTGATCCTCGTTTAATTTTATATCTCCTAAGGTTCCATTGAACTTCCCTACCCGCTATACGACATGCCGTTGTACTCACAGTTGAGGCACTTTGTGAGGATGGTGAATATGGTACTATGACAACAAACTCGGCATCTCGAACGTTGTCCGTTACAATACATAAATATATGCAATAAATGATAGGAACTACCCTCATCTGCCATTGCTGTTAACAGGCCTTCAGCAATATACATTGCTGGTTTAACTTTTAAGCACAAGTCTGTTTATCTCATCCTATTTCGATCCTCTGCAGTGGTCATATCATGCGGGATCTCGACATAACACGGTGATGGAGCAGCAGTCAAGCGGCATTTCGTGACCAAGAGAGTGTGGGAAGAACATTCTTGCAGTCAGTGTGATCAAGGTATGCATGGAAATCTCTTCACACAAATTATGAGAAATTGTCTTCGCGTATTTTGTGAGTGTGAGGAACATGATCACCCTGATTGATTGTAGTCTGCTGATCAGGATTGAGAGTTACAGTCAAGTGCGAATGCTAGCAATGTATCGATAAGTAAACGGCTTCAAGTTCTTGTATGAATTCGAATGTAATACACCGTATGACCACCGCGCCGTATTGACCGGAGGTCCCCCAAGCAATGCCACCAGTGGATATAGTGATGATACCTGTATCTCTGGGCTTATCCTCCACCTTGCGGTGCCATACAAAATAACTGCTAAAATTGGTTCAGGATGAACATAAATGCAATAAATCGCTTTCTTCTTTTCTTCGCTGCAGGAAGAGCTGCTGGTTGAAAAAGCATCACAGAAACGATGGGGTAGTAAGTTGCGGAACGTAGAAGAGGACTGCCCGCAGCATAATATTCGACTATGTCGGCTATGGAAGTGTCCTTTTTTTGGACCTGAACGTCGGCTAATAGCACTCATCTATACACCCCAATCCGAGCTACACGTTCCATGGAGTCCTCACAAATGGAAACAACACCTCTTCTCGATTCTCATGTATTCGGAGATACCAATGAACCAACAGATGAAGATACCCAGCTTCTTGACAATCTCGAATCAACGGAGGCCTTGGAGCGTTCATTACTCAAAAAGGTGGATCGACGCATGTCCATGCTCGTTGTTATCTACATTCTGAACTGTGCGTCCCATTCAAAATGTCGCTAAAACTTATAATCGAGAAGTTCCTAATTTAACCAACTATAGATATGGACAGAAACTGCGTGTCGTGCGTAGAACAAAAATGGCAACACATTTTAAAATGATACAACCATTTTCTATCAATTTATAGCGCAGCTCGTCTACGTGGCTTCGAAAAAGATTTGAATTTGGAAGGCACGCAATTCGCAACTGTTCTTTCAGTTTTTTATATTGGGTATGTCTCGATGCAAATACCATCGTAAGTCGACGAATGTAGAATTATCTGCTTTCGTACGCTAATATCTACTTCAGGAATATGTTCCTCAACCATATTGGAAAGCCGTCATTATACTTGCCCGGGTGTATGGTCATATGGGGTGGTCTATCCATTTGCACAGGTCTGTTCTCATTTTATCATACCACATGTGCCTTACTTACATATGTCCAGGACTCACAACAAAGTTCGTTCCCAATATGCTAAAGGCCTTGGTCAATAAACTATAACTGACCGGTTTTGATAGTTTCATTGGTGCTCTTACCACTCGTTTCTTCCTTGGCTTTGCAGAAGCTGCTTTCTTTCCCGGAGCTCTGGTAAGATTTCATTTTTTAAATCGGTTATTGTACATATAACCCTCTTTTAGTTCCTGATATCCAAGTGGTACAAACGCAATGAGCTCTCACAGCGCACAGCTTTGCTCGCTTGTGGCCTCCTCATAAGCAACGCTTTTGGTTCACTCATTGCTGCCGGAATGCTAGACTTAACCGATGACCTGTTTGGCTTCAGTGCATGGCGGTTTGTACTTATCAAACGGTCTTAATACATTTTGCTCAATACTAGTAACAGATGGTTATTTTTCCTTGAAGGAGGATTGACGATACTTGTTGCTATCTGTGCAATGTTCATTCTTCCGGATTTTCCAGAGACTCCGGTCACCTGGCTCACTCCTGCAGAGGCGAAGCTCGCTCACTCCAGGATTGCGGAGGAGGCAGAACATTCCCCACTACAACATCACCAGCATACCCAGGTTTTGGCCAAAGATGGGCTTATATTGGCAATATCTGATTGGAAGGTGTGGTGGCTAACGGGGACACTGTTGACAATGATGATTGCGCTTTCGTTCGGTGTATATTTTCCGACGCTAGCTGCAACTATGGGATACAATACAACGAAGACATTGCTATTGTGTGTGCCACCTTGGATATTTGCGACGGTCACAACGGTATTGGTGTCAAGGTATACCTTCCTTTTATAGTGTTGCAGTCGCATCTGAGCCGCAATGACAGGCATTCGGACGAAGTGGAAGAGAGATGCTTCCACATTGTCACACCTTTAGTATTCGGAGTGATAGGATTCATACTCTCGATGATGACAATGAATATTTTGGTTCGTTATGTATCTCTGTGGGTTTATCTCTTCATCAAGGAACACATTACTCTTATCATAGTAAGTTAGCTTTCTGATGGTCCAGATGTATGCTGCATTCATTTGCTGTTTCACATGGGCAAGCAATTCTATATCGCAACCGCCAGCAAAACGTGCTGTTGCGCTAGCACTCATGAATTGTGTTTCGTCACTAGGCAATGTTTTTGGATCGTGAGTACTGAATGCACGAGATATTCCTAACATATTTATCCTTTTTCCGACAGGTACATTTGGCCAGTCAAATGGAGTCCGAGCTATTTTCAGCCCTATGGGATCTGCATGCTAATGAGCATGGTGAGTATACTCATGTGTTTGGTATTTAGAATGCACCTGCAGGACTTAAATAGACAGGCAGAGGCTATGGAAGGACTTGGTGCAGCTGGAAGAACGAGACATAGGTACTTATTATAGAAGTGTATTTCAGATTTCTATCGGAATAATCTCGGGATACCGGAAACATTTGACTGAACCAAGACTGACCAGGTGATCCTCAGCTAGTTTTAGATCTCCCGAGGTTTCATCGAGCACTATACGGCACGCCGTAGGGTACCGTTCCATGAGAGCGGTATTCCCAACCTAAAGAATTCATCGATTGTTACCAACTAACCACAATGAGCCTAACACTGAGCAGCTCTCGAGCGTTGACTAAAGATTGGAGTTTTACACAGATCGGTGGCGGAGCGGGTACGCAAGATGGCGAGTGGTTACCTGTTTCGACTTTCCCGACAACAGTCCATATTGAGTTACTGAAACTTCAGAAGATCCCTGATCCAGTGTGTACCTGCCTGCATATTTGATTGGCTTCTATGCTTACATGTACCTAGTTCATCGGTCTTCACGAATGGGATGTACAATGTATGTGATTGACTTTGTCCGATCACTCTGTTCCCTGAAACGACCTTGTTTGTATTATGCAGGGGTCGGAGAGTCAGACTGGTCATTCAAGACTACTTTTGCTGTATCTGAAGAGGAACTTGCTTCACAAAATGCGGACCTTTTATTTGAAGGTCTAGATACATTCGCAAATGTCGCTCTTGTATGCATATTATCCATCCAGTCATTGATCTCTCCTTAATTGGATGGCTATCTTTTTAGAATGGACAACAGATTCTCCAGTACATAAATTATTATACTACTATTTTTGTCCAATGCTAACAGTTTTATCACACAAACCACAGGTCTCAGAATCAGTTTATCTCACATAGAGTTGCGGTCAAGCAATTTCTCAAGTCCGGTTCAAATGAACTTGTTCTTAAGTTCGACAGCGCATTTTTGAAAGTGAGTTTATATCTACTTTATCTATACCTCAGCCTCATAACTCTCTGTCAGGGTAGAGACGTAGAAAAAGAACATGGAAAATTGGCCCTATGGAACGGCGACTCCAGCCGTCTCCACGTGCGCAAAGCTCAGTACAAGTCTGTCATTTTACTTCACATTGGTATTTAGAGAACTGAGTTTTGCCTTTTAGTTATGGTTGGGACTGGGGTATGTTTCCTAATGATTTTTGTATCTCTAGTTCTCTACTCATATGTTGCAATATTTAAAGGCCCGGTCTTGATGACTGTAGGACCATGGAAGCCTATAAGATTTGAGACATACCATACTCGTATTACCGAGCTCGACATCCGTGTTGACGTCTCAGAAGACTTTTCTGTCGCACTCACCATTAATTGTGAGACCGAGGGACAGCCACTTCCCAACCAAACGTCCGCATTTATCGTTTTGAAAAATCCAGAGGGAGGTGTTGTCAAGCCTAAAACAGAAATCCCATCAGGCACAAAAGCTAGCCTTCAATTGGCTCCAGGAGAAGTGCGTTTGTGGTTCCCCGTGGGGTATGGGGAGCAGCCGCTTTATAAGGCAGAAGTTGAAATTGTGGGAGAGGTACTTTGTTATATTTGCTCAGTGAATCCGTGCTCACTTCTGTGAATACCTACAGAATGGGAATATTTTGGACTGGAAAACGCAAACAATTGCGTTTCGTCGTGCTCGAGTTGTGCAGGAAAAACTGCATGATGAAGATGGTTTAACATTCTTGTTCGAAATCAACAATATCAGAGTATTTTGCGGTGGTATGTGTACACACCCGTTCTCTCCGCAGAATTTGGTGGAATTTAATTTCTACCTGGTAATTAGGATCAAATTGGATACCTGCAGACTCTTTCCTGACAACGTATGTTCTTTCCGGAATTTCCGGTTTGCGCTGTTCTTACAACTTTATGCATGAACTTAGTATGACTGCGGAGAGATACAGAGCGTGGCTGCAACTCCTTGTTGATGGAAACCAAAACATGGTACGTGTTTGGGGAGGAGGCATATATGAATACGACGAGTTTTATGACATCTGTGACGGCGAGTATATGAAACTTCACGTGTATATTGCGGCTCATTGATTCGTGTAATTTCGCAGAACTTGGAAGTGAGTTCGAACCATAAATGATGTAAACAGTTTCGTTAACTGGTGGTTTGTAGTCCTTGTTTGGCAAGACTTCATGTTCGGATGTGGACAGGTATGAGGCAGTTGCAATGAATTACCTGCAGGGTCATGACCGTGCCTCCTGAAAGTACCCGGCGTACGATTCATTCTTGGATTCAGTTCGAGAAGAAGCTATGCAAAATGTGAAACGCTTACGCCACCACCCGTCCATTGTCATATTTGGTATGACAAGAATCTTTTCATTTGTCGTCTGTATGACTCAATAGTTCACTGCGGTAGCTGGAAACAACGAAGGCATGTTATCCCCTCAACTTATTGTATTTTACATGGCTGATAAGGTACTCTTCAGATTATCAGATTGCAGAATCACTCAAACTCGACTTGGACTATTGTGACGAAACATCCGACTTCAGGAAAACCAATTTCCCTGCTCGTCACATCTATGAGCGTTTGCTCCCAGAGGTCGTTACAAAGCACTGCGACATTTTCTACCACCGAGCTTCCCCATACAGTGGGCAAGGCAAGCCTACCACCGATAGGACTCTTGGCGATATACATCAATGTAGGACTCATATGATCCGTTGGCCCGTTATATCCAATTAATCTTGCTTTTTTTCGTAGGGAATGTGTGGCATGGGACGCAGGAACCATGGCATAATTGGGATATTTTATCCGGACGTTTCGTTTCAGAATTTGGGATGTAAGTAGAGCAAATAGAATTATGGTATAAGTTGGCCGACAGCATCTCAGGCAGGGCTACCCGGATATACGTACTGTGGACTATTGGCTCGGTGGGAATACAGTAGAACGTTACCCCCAGTCCAGGTTTGTTACATTGATTGCTGTGAATTTAGTAGCCTGGGTGATAGTTGGATTACAGGACGAACAACAATCATAACAAGGCTGATGGATTTGAAAGGCGTTTAGAGGTAGCATAACTTGGGGCTATTATACTGGAATTTTCACTGACCTTTTCCGCTTCAGCTATATCTTATGGAGAATTTCAAGCACTCTTTTGAGATGGAAAGGTTGTACCAGTTCCTATGTCACAGAATATATAGCTTATGCATTCTACTAGCTATGTATATTATACTCAAGTCATGCAAGCCGAAACTCTTGCCTCTGCTTACCGACTGTGGAGACGCAATTGGCGGGGGAGAGGTAGAGAATACACTGCAGGCGCGCTCGTATGGCAGGTAAGTTCATCGGGCGACTTTTCTAAATGTGATAAACCTATCCGTGATACCCAGATCAACGATTGCTGGCCAGTTACATCATGGGCGATCGTGGACTATTTTTTGCGGCCCAAGCCTGCCTTTTTCACAGTAGCTCGCGAGCTACGTCCGTTTACTGTCGGGATGACGCGCAAGGAGCGTCAGACGTTCAAAAACGACAGGACCGCTGCAGATTTCACGATTGAAACACTTCTTGAGATTTGGGGCACTAACAGTACATTGACCGATAAACGGGCAACATTGGAGGTTACCTACTTTGACCTCGATTCCGACTGGCAAGAAAAATGGGAGAAAGAGATTACTCTTGCTGCTAATGCTAGCACGGAGCTTTACAAAGGTGACCTCCGAGGGCAAGCAGTAAGGACGAAGAAGAGCGAGATACCTAAAAGCATTATAGTATCAGCGCGTCTCTTGGATGGTAAGCAGGTCTTGGGTAGATATGCAAATTGGTAAGTCGAAGGTCTGCTATTGTGTATGATTTGTGTGAACTAAAACTTCCCTATCACTGCAGGCCGGAACCATTCAAGTTTATAAAATTCCCTCCTAAACACGAGCTAGGTCTCCAGGTAGCTGTATCAACAAACGGGGAGTCTGTTACGTTGGAGACGAAGAAACCGATCAAGGGCATAGTTCTAGATGCTACTGGAGAAGATGTGAAATGGAGCGATCAAGCCATCGACCTTGTTCCTGGAGACCCACAGACAGTCCAAGCAGTAGGATTGAAAGGCAGAGAGGTCAAACTTCGATTCTTGGGCGACGGCACTGCATGAAGTTGTGTAGTTGAAGTTTATGGGTGTAGATATATATATGCATCTGAAAATGATAATTATCTTGTTTAAGCTTACTTAAAGCTCTGCACCTGACAACTCTCAGATGTTTTTGGTTGCTTTCATTGGACCTGTCCTGGACTATTGATCGCATCTTCATATCGACCCGAACAACTTTAACTGCGACAACTACTTGTACCCAGCTTGTGCCTAACATTTTTTACTCGATGAGCTACTGGCTTTTGTTTGCATCGACCGTTATCCTCATATATGCATGCCGGTACTTTCTAGCGTATCGGAATGCTGTTGTATCCATCCAGTGTGTACTCGTTTTCCTTTTCCTTCTTGATAATGACCCACTCCGCTTGCTTGCAGAAATTTGCCAGGATATCGCGTACTGTTCCCATATGAATCTGTAATAAGCACCCTGATGCCACGAGTACCTGGCTGGATCCTTGGCCATAACCCTTTCGTTGTGGACAAACATTCATGTAAAGATTACATAAAATGACGTTTGAGTATCGGATTAAAACCTACATTTAGTTTTCAAACGTGTTGGATGGGATGTTCATTCTATTGTGAGGCCCAATGCTTCTCTTGCATTCCATCTTCTTAACCCAATTCCCCGATGTAGGTTAGCTTGTCATCAGGCGTTCAAACAGCCATTATCTTAGCAGATGCTTCTGTTATCAAGGTCAGTTTATTGAATAACCCAAAAGTGGCTCGATGTAGAACTCGCTTGTTTAGGAAGTAACAACTTCTCGCGTGCGTTTTCCAAAACCCGTGGAGCAATATACGGGCCTTTCGTTATATGGCAGAAACATAGTTGCATCTGAAGGTGAAGAGTGGAAGAAGTACAGAAAAATATCTGCCTCTGCGTTCTCTGATGTATGTCGTTCTATATTTTTCGCCTGAGCAAGCACTAATACCCTACAGCGTAACAACAAACTAGTATGGGACGAGACTATCAAAATAATGAACGACCTTTTCACTACGATTTGGGCTGACCAAAAAGTAATAACTGTCGATCATGCCGTCGACCTAACACTTCCGGTGTGACAAGTTCTCTCATTTTGTCGGTGCCATTGTAAAGCAAATTACACAGATAGCGTTGTTTGTCATAGGCGTTGCAGGTGAGTTCTTATTCCTTCATATTAATAGGTTCTCATGTTATCCAGGTTTTGGGCGTGACATTTCTTGGGAATCTGACAATTTAGCCCCAGCTGGTCATAAGATGCCTTTCAAAGAAGCCCTCCATGTAGTTGCTTCAGATATATTGATCAAACTTATCTGCCCAAATTGGGCTCTCGGGCTCACCAAGAGGTTTCGCACAGTCGCCACTGCTTTTGACGAGTTAGAAGTAAGACAATCTTTTTACTGCTTTCAATTATTGGATTGTAACATGAATCGCAAGCAATACATGTTAGAAATGATCCGGGAACGACAGAAATCTGAAAAGGTAGAATGTCACGACCTATTTAGCAAGCTACTGGAGGCAAATGATGAGGACTCTGAAGATTTGAGACTCACAGAGAGTGAACTTCTTGGTAGCTGTCGCTCAGTTGCTTGGAGAATGATCCCATTTTTTACATATGAATATTTCTTTCAGGAAATATTTTTATTTTCCTACTCGCCGGCCATGAAGTGAGTACTTAATTTTGGCACATGCAGCAAATGTAAATGAAAGTATAGACAACGGCACACACTCTATGCTTCACATTTGCTTTATTAGCATTATATCCTGAGGAACAAGATAAGCTTTTCCAGCATATCAGCTCCATTCTGAAAGATGGTTGTCAACCAGTATGTCCAATTGCATCAACCTACAAAGTTATGCCAAATTAATGATGATCTCTGAGACGTACGAAGAGATGCCTCTCTTTACATATTCAATGGCGTAGGTTATCTAATTTGATTGATTCAACATGATTTCTAACCCAAGCATTTTGCAGCGTCTTTTACGAGACTCTCCGTATGTTTACTCCTGTAAATCTTCTTGTTCTTAGAGCTCCCTCACAAGATATTGATGTTGTCCAATCAGACACCGGTCATCCCTAAAGTCAGTGCTGAAGATACCATTTTAACTACCGAAAACATGTCCGGGGAAAAGAAAACAATCCCAGTTCCCAAAGGAACCAAGATAGTCTTCAGTACGCCTGGCCTGCATTACAACCGTTAATACTCTCCTGAATTGATATTGGACTACTACTGACGGAGTCATCACAACGTTTAGCGCGATACTGGAAAGATCCTCATGAGTTCAAGCCTTCAAGATTTTTAGGAGACTGGCCTCGTGATGCCTTTATACCATTTAGTGCAGGTGAGAGTAGTTTCTCAATAGATCAAGACTCCCAGTTGAACACGATTTTCGAAAAGGCCCTCGTGCTTGTTTAGGCCGAAAGTCAGTGCTTCTTTGTTATTTTGTCGTACTAAGTCTCGATAATTAACCTGGCTGGACAGGTTTTTCGAGACAGAAGGCATCGCTATTCTTACAATGCTTGTCTCCAAGTACAAAATTTCCATAAAAGAAGAACCCAAATTTGCAGGAGAGACCTTTGAAGAGACAAAAGAAAGGATTTTTAGAACAAAGTCGGTCCTTACGTTGACGTATGTTACAATTTTCTACCCTTAATATCATAACTCTACTAACACCTCTGAAGACCTGTCAGAGTGCCCCTCGTATTTACACGTCGGGGGTAGCCTAAGTACCATGTATTGTCTTTCAAGTAGTTCTTTTCTATAATGTTACTTAAATGTAAAAACGTGATTGACAGAAGGAGGTGCGGTCACATGACTGTTGGATTTCCAACGCGTCCAGAAGAGGAAACAAATGAGGTGTTTTAAAAACGCGTTAAGTTGCAAGCAGACTTTCTTAAATTCTTACCTCCCTCCTCCAAACTCTCAGAGTTCTCATTCGTTTTCATCTCTCAATTGTCATCATGTCCAACACTGTGTCACCCAACAACTCTCCCGGTGCCGCTCCCATTCAGCCTTTGCACAACCCATCTCAAGCTGCGCAGGTCGTGGTTCCACAAGCACCTCTCGGTAACGTCGCCAACCAGGTGCCCGGTATGGGTGCCAAAGCCCTTCTTGCAAAAAAAATGGCTAAGAACCAGTAAGCTACGTCAATCTTGAGGTTCGGAGAGGCTGACCAGGACTCCCTTTGTCTCAGTAATCCCGCTTTCATTTCGCCAACTGATAACCTTATGACACCTTGTACACAAAAACTGAATGCGGCAAAGAAAAAGCACTTCAATAAGTTAGTTACAAAGCCACTTTTCTTTATTAATAAATTAACACCATTCCTTGAATTCAGAGTTGCAAAACCTGTCCAACTCTTTGCTCAACGTAACAGTGAAGACTCGGAACCAAATGATGACCAGGCCAAGTCTGAGGAGAGAATGAGTACGGAAGCAGAGAACCCATTTTAGATCCTGCGTTTGTCTGGCATTAATACACCTGCGATCTTGATTATGTTTGATTTTGACTTTTCGTTAGATATATATGACATTGTACCTTTTCAGTTGTTTTCGAAATCGTTGTCTTGCAAATTTGTTGTAAACTCACTGTATGGTACCCGAACTCGTGTTCAACTTTGTTTTTGACTTGGATATTTAATGAAACTGAATTTTCCCACGATATCGGTTCAATGACGCGTCTGGAGCTTGAGCTTGAGTACTTGAGTAATTAACTACTTGACATACCATACAGAACACTTTATTATCAGCATGGATCCTTCTCCTTCATCTCCACCGCAGATTAAGTGAACAAGCTGAGCGTGAACGACTACGTCTACAAAATGTCACGAGAAATCTTCTGTCAATGGTTGCTGAAATGGAAGGGGATTCCAGTGCTAATCGATTACCTCACGCGTAAATATGCCCCGTTTTCCTGAAGGTTAACTGTTCACTGGGTAGTTACAGGAAGGTGCAAGGTCTTATTAAAGACCTCCCCAGACTTACAGAGAAACAAGTAACCGAACTTGGCCACAAAGGTATAACAATACTTGAAAGTTGACAACACTCTATATTCTCATCTAATTGGATAGATTCTCTTTGCCCCATATGTTTCGTCCCCTATCTCTCGCTTCTAGCTGAGGAAGAGACTGCCCTGGTAATGGACTCACCCGCCCACCCAGTTGAAGAATTGGGTGTTACTAGACTTGCAAAGTCTGGGCAATGCGGTCACCTATTTTGCCGACGAGAGTTCGGAACATTACCTCCGTAAAATTTAGAATTGTTTTACTCATTTATTATGTCCAGCATTTCGAAATGGATCCAAGATAGAGTTAATATTCTTCTCCTATGATAGATTCATTATTCTGATTTATGCGACTGTTTCAGCACGACTCCTGCCCGTTATGTCGGCACTCCTTGATCGCTTCTGATTCCTCCTCGAACACAACATCTAATATCAATATGCATGTACTATTCTTCCTACAAAGGGTCGGAAGATAGCTCATCTATTTTTTAGACAAGAATTTCCTGTGGAGACACGACAACTGGATATTAACCCAGATACTTTTGGCCGTGAGATCTATGATATATTGACAGATGCCGAACTTCGCTCAAACACTAGAGGGACATCTTCACATAGTAGCGAATTTTCTGGAATGTATTCTTAGCTGTCTGTATTTTTAATCTTGATGAAATAATTTGTATCGTGAACGAGAGCGTGTTGGAAAAGATATATGTATCATCGCCAAAACAATGAGCCAAAAAATTGGAACTAAGGAAATGAGATGTGTGAGAGTATGATAAGTATGTCCATGAGTGTTTTTATTATAGTTCCCCTCGCAAAGAAAGGAGATGATGTAGGTAAATCAAACTAGTTCCTACGGCACCATCTGAACAGGTTTCGTTTAAAGAAGTAATAAAGGCACTGCCGAAATTTCAGTCAGTTTGTGTGAATCACGAAGGTATAATACACTCACTCCAATAAAGCGGATGGCAGCTAAAAAGAATGTAGAATAGAGGATGATACCGAAGTATGTATTTTGTTTCTTCGCCAATCTCTGTTGATCTTCCGCGACATTCGTGCTCGGTAGCCCATTAATGTTCTCAATGGCAATCGAGAGAGCGGCATTAGAAAGCATCCAGCAAGCAACCAAACGAGTACGGAAGGTTTTATTCTGATCATCCATGTTAGGTTTTTCAGGAACTTCCTTCGTTTGGATTTTGGTGATGGCTCGGGTGACGGTTTCTTTAAACGCGGCGTCTACATCGGCCTGAACCTTAGTGGTATCTTCGACGACGGCGACCTCGGCATCTTTCGTTTTTGAAGATGAGACAGATGGCAGAGCTTCGGCTTTATCACTTCCTTTGGTACCCCAAGAAACCTGTGGTGAGATAACATGGTTAATTTTGTGATTGCAGATTGAGATAAATAACTAACATCGTGCAAGTTGCAAAAAGCGTAAACATTGAGAACATTGGTGAAACTTGGTGCGAGGCAGAGGTATTGCAAAAAGCTAGAAAACATGTGCCAGGGGTCGCGCTTTAAGGCAATCAGAATATGTTCTTGACACATAATTGATATAGGACTTACATAGAGGAATGATGCAATGAAATAAATGCCTGAATGAACATATAACTAAGCGGCATCGCAATTTCTATCTGTAAGACTTACCAAATGTGGAGATCATAGCAGCCATTAGAGCACCTATAGGAGGTGTAAAGAAAGCTGCAATTATTTCGCTGGTCGGTTTACCAGCAAGTTGCCTTGGTATATCCTGTCAATCTTTGTCAAAACTTCTCTAAATATATGATTCGTTTTGTTGTATACCTGGAAAGATTTAATTGTGAGCCAGAAAGAGCATATCAACAGATAGACTGCAAGTATGGCATATACTCTGGAACCCAAGTCATTTACCAAATCTTTGTTCGTATAGGGATTGACTTACGAAAGTGTGATGGTATAAGCGAGTCGTTCTCCCTTCGGCCGATTTCCTAGCGCTAGAATGAACTGCAGTGCCAAAAATGCTAGATATATCCATTTCAATGCTAAATTGACCCAATGTGTCTGAAGGGATGGCAATTAATAATGATAATGATTGTAGCAGTTCCGCATACTCACAATTTCTGCATTTCCAAATATGATGATTCCTTGGTCCGGCAACAGGTCGATGATAATGCTGAACGTTAACCAAATATTTGCCAGAGCGAACCAAGAAAAGATCAAAGAGAAGACATTATACTGACAATAAAAAGGGTCAATGATTCTTCTTAGTATAGTCATTTAAGCTTCAGTCTCACTAGGGCTTGGATATGCAAGAAGAACATTCTAATGAAACCGTGACCTGAACGATAGAGCTTGAAGAAATTCACAAGAGCGTACTAGAATTGGATTAGTTCTGTCTGAGTAACTTGGATATACTACAAAAACTTACGACAGAAGCAGCGAAGGAACCATTCAGCCAGCGCCGGCGTTGGCCGATCAATTCAACAGCGGTTTCTGGGACGTCGGTTTCTGCTTTAGAAGGCTTTACATATGTGAGAGTCCATCTTTCGCCAGCTTTCGCAACAAGCTCGAAGCACAGAATGCGATCCTCAGCTGCATCACAGAACTTATCAGTCACATCCTTGTCAATTTCAAGCAACTCACCTAAGAACATATTTTTGGTGAAGATATTCATCCCATAAATACCTTTCTGCCCCAATCTGTCAGCTAGGGAGTGATCACCATGGAAGTACTGTTCCAGAGGGCGACCAAGGATAGCACGGAACCGGTATGCAGAGAAAGCACCAGGTAACACGGAAACATATCCGAAACTACTTTCCAAGGGTTTGTCTAAAAAAACTGTAAGCGAAAGTGATAATTTTGATGTAGAAGTTGTACCGAGGATATTTGACATCTTATACTCGAAATTCTGAGCGGCTACCAACGGGTTCAACAACTTCTTTCCGCCTTTGATCATGGCATGGATTTCACCTGGCAACAACATTAGCATGTAGAGATTGGAGACTGATTCATAAGTACTAACCACAGCAACCTCCGAGATGAGCATCATTATAAAACGCTTCCCAGAGATAATAAATGGACTTGTGTCCGGGTTTTGTCCCGGCGTCGATAAGGACACAGATTTCAGGCTGTTGTTGTGATATT
The DNA here is from genome assembly GCA_009739215.1 of Floccularia luteovirens. NCBI lineage: Eukaryota > Fungi > Basidiomycota > Agaricomycetes > Agaricales > Squamanitaceae > Floccularia > Floccularia luteovirens. The sequence goes on from VSJF01000004.1 coordinate 1,120,732, forward strand.
CAGGTCATGCGATGATAAAGCTGACATTCACTTACTTTGAGCATTTTACCGATCGCGTTGAATAGCCAGCGATGAGAATTGATTTTTTTCTGGTTTTTCGCTTTCAAAACGAAAATAATCTGAACGGGTACCAGGTTGTTCGCATCATTGGGTTGAGGTAATACAAGTTGTGGAGTGGCATCAACGGAGAGCTGCGTGGTGTACTGTTTTTGCTATTATTAACAAAAAGACTTCATATGTATGAATAATTCACCTCAAAAACATGAGCAACTGTGTCTTTGCCATCGACTTGCTTTTTCATGACACCATCTTGATATACACCGATGGTGGCAAGGACATCAAGAACACTCTTGTCCATGGGCTCAAGGCCATCCACAATAAGAGCAACTGTGATCCTTTGCCAACCTGGATTACCCTCCTCTGCGTGTTTCCTCCAGTATTTCGATTGTCGTGTTTTGCAGATATCACGTATGTTCAGCATGACACCATGCAGGGTGCGTGCATAGAGGGTCTTGTCCTCATTGTAGGAAGTGACTGCAATCAAAATCTCTGTCTCTCGGTTATACATCTTGGTTCTCAATGACCAGCCGTTTGCCTCCGTAAATTCATCAGGGTCACATGTTGCGGCTGTGTACCTCATATGTCTGCGCTAAACGTCGGTAATAATATCGTAAAGTGATAATATATTACGCACGAGAACTCTGTCGTATTGGTGGTTGTCCATTTCGACTCTATGGCTGAGTATACAGGTGTTGGTACAGGATACTCCGCAATGAAATTCCCTTGAGTTAATTTGACTTTGCGCGTGACACCACGTTTGATTGTTTGACGGCGTCTCCATGCAGGTTTCTGCACCCCCTGACGAGGTTGAGACTATCGACATAGGGCGGTCGTCGGTGTAAGGATCAGCCATAGGCACTGGGATCTGGTGGTCTGGTGTTGTTGAACAAATGATAAGGATCAACCTCACAACACGGGTTGTAACGACTCACGCTGGAGGATAGAACCCGCCAGAAAAACCTTGTCCCGTTGTCAAAGGCTGTTTCTCAACTAAATCATCGTCTTCGTAGGTATTTCCAAGGTCATGGCTGCTTGCCACTGAGCTATAATACGTGCTGCTGGGTAGTGACAGGGTGCTGTCAAACGGTCGTTCTGGTTCGCTGAAGTGTGTTTGGCGAGGTCTGTCTGCAAAAGGATCACCATAGTGCTGTCCTGGGAGGTTATGGGACGATGAAGAAGGAGAGGGATGTTCTGCCATTTCGTTACAAGACGAAAGGTATAAGAAAAGAAAGGATGTAAGGAAAGGTAGTTGGAACTAAGTCTTTTGAAGCTACCAAAATGCGATGCCTGCACGTGGTCAAAAACAAGCTAAAAGTACGAACGACCTGATATCTTGCTCCCTGAGTTGGCTCGCTTCAAGTCGTATCATTCTCCAATAAACAGCGGCGATGTTCGCCGCAGTAAAGTATATATTGCAAGCTATGTCCATGCGTATAATTCACCAACGACTCCGTACATCGTTATTTTTGTGTAGACATAGCCACAGTCAAACTGGTTGGCACACTCTCATGACTCAGCTCGATTGCTCATGCACATGGTCCGACAAGAATCATTACTTCCCGGCTACTGTTGTTATACAAGCGGCATGCGAATGATTAATGACTTCCTTGCAGCAAACAACTCTCATAAGGTTTATTCCACCTTTTAAGTCTATAGTGCTATTATGTCGGCGTCGGTGATTCTGTATCGGTAAGTGTCCTAAATGCTTCTACATCAAGCTCAAACCTTGAACGGCTCTTTATTAGATACGACGCATCGCCATTTTCCCATAAGATTGATAACGTGTTGCTGTTGAAAAACATCCCCCACCTACAAGTCCATGTGAGTGTCCTAGGGCCCAAACATGATTTTGCAAACAACCCTGACAGCCGTACAGGTTTCACCAATCCTTCCTCGTCCGGAAATCACTGATCTTTTGGGGATAAATTACCGACGGATTCCTATTCTTGCAATTGGAAATGATGTATACTGTGACACCAGGTATTAAGTATAGCCTGTCTTGCCACAATTTTGAATTTACCAATTTGCCGTCAGCTTGATTGTTTCTGTCCTAGAGAGGCGGTTTCCAGCTTCGGCAGGTTATGGTACAATTTTCCCTTTGAGCAAGCATGGTGGTGGAGCGGACACGGGACTTATCAAGGCATTCTCTAAATTTTATGCCGACATTGCACTCTTCCTTCCAGCCCCCAACCTTCTCCCTTGGGACAAGATTCCTGCGGCCTTCGTAAAAGATAGGAGCTTGGTTCGTCCTCATTCCATTCAAGTAGTTAAATGCATCTATTTATTGACGTCCTCCAGTTGACCGGAGCTCCTATTAATGTTAATGCGATTGTATCTTCTCGAGGAAGATCACTCAGCCAATTATCATCTCATTTGGTGACACCTCAAATGCATGTCATATAGGCGTAATACTAACGTGATTATAGGCGCTACTCGAGGAACAACTCAGTGATGGTAGGGAGTGGCTTTTTGATACAGAACTTCCCGGGTTGGCGGATATATCTGTCCACTTTGTGTTGTCTTGGATACAAGGGTTTCATGCCTCCAACCTATTATTTGATGAAAATGTTTTCCCGAATGCGTTGAAGGTACGATGAGCCAATCAGAATAGGCATATTTACCCATTTATATATCTGTCACTTAAGTGGGTAAGACGGTTGACTACTTTCATCAAGCGAAAGGAATATAGTCAAGTTACCCCGTCGAAAGTCAAGGGCGATTATGCTGCCGATCTCATTACGAGTGCTTCATATGAGTCTTATAATATCGTAGGCTTTGACACTACTGAAGCTGCTCGGTTAGGTTTGAAAGAAGGGAGGCTTGTAAGAATTACGCCAGATGATTCTGGTATGTATGTTTTTATTCTTGAAGAATTGCTAAATAACGTGAAATGTATAGGGCGGAATTATCCAACCATTGGAAAACTTGTTGCATTAAATAAGGAAGAATTCGTTATTGAAGTACAGGGACTGAAAGGCCTCCTTCGTTGTCACTTTCCACGTTTCGGTTTTACTGCAAAACTAGTAACAAAAAGCAAGATGTAGCTGTTATGAGGTTTAACAAACTTCCAAAACTCAATCATTCCCATAACGTGATATAGCCATGTATACCGTCTTGGAGTATTTAACACAATAAATAAAACATTGCAGACCAGCGAAGGAAATTATTGTGTAATGACGGCCAAGTTCTGACTACTGTATATAAAATACTATAATTTGCCTTGCAGTCTAACCTATATATCGCGGCGACCGTATAAGTCTATACACCTTTGTTCGAACGCATTGATCATTAATTTGGAAACTTGACCGAAGAATGCGGACGACACTGCAGCATGAACCGGATTCGCAAATGCATACGCGAGGTCTAATGTTACTAACGTAGGTTCATTATTTTCCCGAGAGTCGTGTCTATGCAGCTCTACTGTTTCCAGGTTTGGTGGTTGTAATGCACTTTGGAAACGCCATGTTGTTGACAAGGTTTTGAATAGCGGCGTTGAAGATGAAGCGACGGCCTGTATTATTAGATATAGGAAGAATCCATGACAAAAACACCCTTAACGAAGTCGTACCTCCACTGACTTGTACGGATAACAAGTCACTCGACTGGTATAGCTTTCCTTGAAGGAAAGGAATGCAACAGTGAGCTCTGCATTCATGAGAGTCCTGTGGCTGTCGTTGTACATCTCCGATGAAGAGTTGATGATATTTGCCCTTGTACAATAAGGAACGAAGTGGGCATAAGATTTGACATCTGCCACAACTTCATAAAGCTCTTTAGGACTATATCTTGATGGAGACCTGGCTTCAGTACTAATATAAAACTGTAGATATGGGGTTGAACTGACGGAAGTCTTCGGCTTTCTCTGAATTTCTGTATACCAGAGTCAGGAGCAGAGAAATTGAGAAATGCTGGGATAGTAAATAAGAAGCGCTGCCCAGCAAGTATCGACTTGCGCTGGGGCTGGATGAGACGGAAGTACATCACAAAAATTAGAAATTAAGTGTTCGCCAAAGAGGGTTGTTACGTAATCAATAAATAACATGTTTACGGTATAAATAAAGCATCTCCGCTTTTCAGGTCTGTGGGACCAGTGACCACTACTTACTTGTTGCTTGAAACCTTGGCTATTCATGATGTGACGGAGAAGAAGAGTGTATATACAGATATCAGAGATCCTCTTTTCATGGTCTTAAATACACTGATAAACCGTACGACGTCTGGAGATGAGACTAGAAATTTGAAAGCTTGAACACTAGGGAATATCCGAACAACGTGGACGTAATCATATTGAAGTGCATGAGACGCAGTTACAAGCTATCATCCTAGAATTTCCGGGTACGGAGACTATCCTACAAATTCAGTGGTTTCAGGGCAGTCCCTTGCTATCTATGGGCAAAAATGAGCACACCAGATACTTAATTGACTGAGCAAGACGAGATATACATACATGACCCTCTTGTTGACATTTGTAACACGTCTTATTCTTATTTAGGTTTGCTGCAGCGGGTCCAGTAGGGATAGATTCACTCATAGTCGTTCCAGGTGGGGCAAGGCAATCCCTAAGTAATAAGATTAGAATGACGTATAAAATGGTTTTTGTCACATCACAGACCTTGCCATATGATTTGGACCCCCGCAGCGATAGCATTTGACTGGAGGCAATGTAGAGGTATTCAGGGCCCTCCCTGGAGGAGGAGCACGAGAAGCAAACCCAGATCCTACACCGGGTGCTATAGTGCCATTAGGGCAAGTACGGGCAATGTGGCCGAAACGGCCACAGTTCTAAGAACCAAAGTTTATCAAGCCTAATTTGCTCATTAGAGTGATACTCACATAACATTTTTGGGCTCCGCTTTGTTGTTGTACTCTCAAACTAGGACATTCCGCTAAAAAAGTACAAAGGTTACAATGAAGGATATATTTACATATAGTTACCTTACCTTGTATATGACCAATTCCCCCACATGAATAACATTGTTTAGCGGAAACAGTACGCGGAGAGGGGCAAGCTGAAGATTCATGCCCCGGCTGGCGACAATTATAGCAGAGTCGTTGATCGGAGGAGCAATTTTCAGCGATGTGGCCAACTACATAGGATTCATTTGGTCAAGGTAACAATGCCAATGAGGGATAAGACGTACGGTTTCCACACTTGAAACAACCTTTCCTCGAAAACTGATATGCCATCTCAAACCAAGAAAGTCTTTTCTGAATAAACTTAGTCAATGCTACCGGTAATATTCGAGGTTGTTCACCTCTCAACGCCCTCTGCCAGCTAACCACTTGAGCTACTCTTCCTCCTCTGTAAGTCGAAGTCAAGCTGAACTTTTTCTTGTGCGTGATGGTTGAGGGTGTTATCGTGAGTGAGGTCACAGGTGCTGGTTATTTGGCATTTGGACCTGCCCTAAAGGGAGTGAATTGATAAGCCACCCTCATCTATTGCTAAGTACGTACACGATCATTACAAAACCCAACGAACGACGCTTGCCAATAAACACATTACCGGGGTCCATGAGAAGCCGATAACTGAAATATAACAGCATTAACAGCTTCCACTTAGCTCCTGCTCGTTACGAAAATGGACAGATCTGAGATCGTGTGAATGGGGCCAGTCTAACAACACGCTTATCCGATTGGTGACACGAGGCTACGCGAGAGTTAATAGGAACTTAAATGGATTCTACATATGAAATATTAATGCCTACTAAGTACTGACCCGAGATTGGGCGTACGCTGTGCAAGTTCTCCCGTGAACCTACATAATAATTTGCTCTTACTCGGATGATCTAGGTCATCAGATCAAAGGTCTTAGTGTTATCTGTGCGGGATCATCCATAGATTTCTTGCGATAAACTCTACAATTTTGAAATAACCCCATTCTGATCGGGTGCCTCTGTGGAGCTGCCCTCCTTATAAAGTCCCTTCTCCCATAGCAATCCTGAGCAGACCCAAGCAACTGCCTGAAAATTTCAGCGCGTCTGTTCGGTGCTTGAGGTATCCTACTTCATTTTGTTGTATGGTCCATGTTAAATTCACATTTACAGACTGCGGCCTTCCAGCGTTTAGGCAATCTTCGCATGCTCGCATCCATCGCGCTTCTTGTTAGGATGAAAAGCGACCTCTCTTGAGGTGGGTTGACATCGCGGTAAACTATCTCCACACTTACTTCATCTTTCAAAAGAAGGGATATCCTCCTGTTGTGATGCCGTTCGCCATCCTCGCAACAAGCGACGTAACGAGCGGGCGAAGCATGGTTCAATGTGTGGAAGGATGATCTATATATTGCATGGGATGTAAACATGATATTTATGCAGCAGTAGCACAAGGCACAGCAAATACATGTGGACGAATTGATAAAGCCTGCTTACTTATTAAAGCGAAAAATTCAATTCACAATTTTACCCACACCATCACTCAGATCCATATAAACTTGGTGGTGTGCAGTCTATCCGACGATGTCTGCGTTAGCTACCATGGAAAAACTCTCGGAAGCGGTCGATCTCTCCAATCACCTTTCCGTTATTGGTAGGGCGAGGGAAGCTTCTCCACTCAAGGAACTGTTTCAATATGCCAACCGCCCAGGCATGATATCCTTCGCTGGTGGTAAGTTTTGCTCAACATCCCTCGGTTTCATAAAACACGGCTGAAAACCGATAAATCAGGTTTACCATCACCCGACTACTTTCCATTCGATAGCATTAGTGCAGAGATCTTACCGTTCAATGCGTTCCCGTCAACCAATGCCAATATACAACAAAAACAGTCATCACCCTTCTCTTGGTTGTGGAAGCTGTTTTCTACCAAGTCTGCTGATCAGAGCTTAAATATAAAGATTCCAAGATATACTGAACAACCTCAAGCCATTAACCTAGCAACTGCGCTGCAATATGGCCGGGCTGGTGGTCTACCACAATTACAACAGTTCATCCAAGAATTTACTCTACGTGTATATCGACCTGCATATTCCAATCCTGCGACCCTCGTTCATGTGGGAAACACGGACGGTTGGGTGAAGGCTGTCATGACACTTTGCAATCCAGGCGAGGGGGTTCTCACCTGTGAATGGACATATCCATCAGCTGTGACAGCTATGCAGCCTCTAGGTTTACGAGCAATCCCCATATCCATTGATAGCCAGGGTATGAGAGCTGATTCTTTGAGGAAAGTTCTGGTTGATTGGGATGAATCTTCCTCTGGAACACCAAGGTGAGCTTTGAACAAAGTGTCCTATATAGCAGGTGTCTATGAACATTGGTTTTAATTTCAGACCTCATGTCATGTATACTGTACCAATTGGTCAAAATCCTACTGGTGCTGTGAGTTACATTTGGTTGTTTTTATAAAAATGTTCTCATAAGGGACCACAGGCCATGGGTCAAACGAGGAAAAAAGAAATATATGATATCTGTGTCGAGTTTGGTATGTAATTTACCTCTCACTCTCTCCATACATATTGATTGCACATAGATATCATTATTGTTGAGGATGATCCGTATTATTTCCTTCAAGAGGGGGTGTACACACCCCCAACACAACGCTCAACAATATCAAAAGCTACTCCAGTCGTTGATGACGATGATCATTATATATCCCAGTTGGTGCCGAGTTATCTACGGTATGTGTAAACTATCACTATACAAACTTAAGCTATCAGCTAATGATTATCAAAGATTTGACTACCAAGGACGGGTAATACGACTGGATACATTCTCAAAAGTAAATTGAACTATCGTTTTCTCCCTGATGATCGATCCATTGACTTCTCACTTGAAAGACGATAGCACCTGGATGTCGCATGGGGTGGTTTACATGTAACCCACTATTTGCGGAACGGCTTGAAAGGCAGGAGGAAACTTCTACTCAAGGGCCGTGTGGATTTGCGCAAGTAAGCCGAGTACCTGATTGTATTTGCTTCGTTTTATTTATCGCGACTTTAGTCTATTGTAACTTCACTCCTCCTTGAATGGGGAATCAGTGGGTATCTACGATGGTTAAAAGGTGAATTTTCATGATTGCAACCAACCAAACTCGGGGCGGCGACTGCCGACTGCTGACTATCATATCAACAGGTCTTCGTGCCCAGTATGCGCAAAGACGGGATTTCTTCGTAGATTGTATGTTTAATGAATTTCATATCGAAAGTCTGGTTCAGGGTGGTCAAGAAATCTTCTTTGCCTCAAAGAAAAAAGCAGCTCTGTCACTGGCAAAAAATCGGGAGAAACCAGCGTCTGACACGAAAACGCTGTTTTCATTTGTCCCTCCCTCGGCTGGGATGTTTGTCTGGGTATTTTGGGTGCTGATCACCTCGTCATGCTCTTCTCACACCTTCATTTAGGTCAAAATACATTTCCAGAATCATCCCTCATTCCCGTCGTTGAAGCTCTAAGGATTTAGAAAGAGAGTTGTGGATATCCATTATAGAAGCGGGGGTTCTTTTTTGTCCTGGTGAGTTATAGCATCCAGTCTAACGCAGAGTATAGTCCCTTATATTTAAATAAGGTTCCATGTTCGCCGCTGTTGCCCATTCAGAAGATGCCCAAAGCCCTGGACATTTTCGCATAAGTTTCAGTGACCAACAGGTATATCCATCGTAATCTAAACATCTCTACACATACTGATTCCGAATCTGTAGCACGATATGATGAAAAAAGCGGTCACTATATTTGCGCGTGTCTTGACAAACTTTTTCAGAGAAGATGCCAAATAGATCACGGTGTTCTTCATTTTGCGGCAAAGATTATTAGAAATTACTGTAATTGTACATATGTGATAGATGTTATACCATTTGCTGTATGGCATCATGCATCAATCCTTTACCCTTTGCCCTTCTGAATGCATTATACAGGGCCTGACGTTAAACGCATGTACTATGTGCATTCTCCACGCGTTTATGAGTGGATGTTGTATGTGCCAACTCATGTGCAACTTCTCTTGACTGTCATCACACCCTCGTGCCCTGGAAGGTCCTCACGGTATATATTATGCGAATGCGAAGTACTTTCACTTGTTAATACCCAAACCCTTACGATACCAACTAATGGTAGCAGTATATCCTGGACGTTTTTGTTACAAGCCTACTGACAATGGGATGCTTGTACCTTCAGGTTAAATCCAACACAACACGAGCGGAACACCTATTTCTCGCAGACTTGGCTGGAGAAGCTCAACGATATGAAGGTGACGCCTTTTTGTCATACTCCACAAGTACTCTGACGATAGGTGGGACTTCTAGACAGTGTAACACAGATCAAAATAATCATCGAAAAATTTGATGCGCAGCTCACCATTGAAGAGCGCAATCTGCTGTCGATCGCTTACAAGAACATCACGAATAACCTCAGAAACAGTTGGCGCGCCATCGAAAACCTTGAGAAATATCAATTATCTCGATCCCAGCAGGGAAACAGACAGCTATCTCTGATTCGTTTGCAGCGCGGGAAGATTGAAAGTGAACTGATGAATACATGTAGAGACATCGTGTGTCTTCTTGATAAAAAGCTTCTGCCAGCTGCAAAACCCGGCGAGGAAGCAGTTTTCTATTCGAAAATGTGAGTTGTAGCTTGGAAGTCATTCTTGCTATACGGGTACTAAGATGTTATACCAGGAAAGGGGATTATTACAGATACCTTGCGGACTTCGCTCATAAGCAGGATCGGGATAGATATGGAAATCTCTCACTCAACGCATACAAACTTGCATACAAACATGCCTTGGCGACTCTAGAACCGTTGCATCCGACAAGGCTGGGCCTAGCATTGAATTTCTCAGTATTATACCATGGTGCGTGTTTAACCCACGAAAATGTTGTGGTAGAATGTAACATCAGTTAAGATGTGCGACAAAGTCCCGAAAGAGCATGCCATCTTGCAAAGAGCGCCTTTGATGATGCAGTTATGACTCTAAAGCCCTTCGAGCCGAACATGGACCAAACATTATGGGATTCTTTGTCAATATTACAGCTCTTGAGAGATGATCTAGTATTATGGTCTCAGGAAATGCAAGGTAGGTGACCTGAAGCAGGATATATCGAAGATATCTCACCTGTGCTCTCCACTTGTAGATTAAGCAAGTCCTAGGAACTTTATTTAAAGTGTTTTAGTGTAGAGGTTCATCACATGTCTTCGTATATACTCAAACAGAGCTGACTGAATCCTGTGCAAAAGTGGCTGCGACTAGCATCGGAAAAACTAGTGTTGCATCTGCAAAAACCTAAGATTTCATGTTAGATAATAACAAACGATGCGTCCAATAGTGATACCTTTACGGTCTCAGCTCCTGAGCGTATTTTCCCCCAAGAGACAGCTTCATCCGGCTGTGCACCAGAATCGGAGCCATCGAATTCCTGTCCCGTATTCTACGACGATCTTAATCTCTGGAGGGACATTATAAAGTATAACGCACAATAAAGACGGAGTAATCAGCACCGTTTCTCTGGAATATCATCAAAATTCCACTCAAACAAATTCATAAAACAACTTTTACAATCAACATTGCGTTCGCAATTTGGTGTTTACACACGCCTCCACCAAGTACAACCATTCCTGCTTTGCGGGACTGCCTTGCCAGTTCATTCAATGTCACGATATCTTGAACAATGTCCAGGACAAAGCCAGGAGACCGAAATGAATGAAAATAAATCATATCACCGATTGATCCATCAGTCAACGCAGGGCAGAAAACAGGAATATTGTTCTAATGTGTCTGGTTAAAACTTGAAACCCAAAAATTAGGGTCAATTTACCTTGTATGCCCAATAGTAAACAGACTCCTCATTATTTATCTCCTTGCCCAATCTGCGGATAAAAGAGCTGGGAGTCCAAAAAGTTCCGGTTTCTTTTTGTTCAGACAGCATTTTATCTAAAATAGGTGTCAACCAGTCCTCAAACTTGCAATAGTTATCATTCGGAAGTATTAGATTTCCTATACGGTTCATCCCACGTCTACGCAGGTCGGAACCATTGAGATTAAAGTCGGCCAGATAGGTGTGACCAAGGCACTTGATAAAATCTTCTTCTATTCCTCCAGCTGTGGTCACGATGGCAGCAATATGTCGGTGCTTGACAAGATAAAGAAATATTTCTCTCAATCCCGAGGACATAAGATTTGATGTATATCCAAGGAATATATTGCAACGTATTTGTGCACGAATTTCTGCGGGCAAGTACTCGTCTGGTTCGTTTTCATCAATTGGTTCATCAGATAAACGCCATTTTTGCTGTATCAAATGAGATTATGCCACCGCAGAGGTTGGGTCATCCACATACCATTTTGTTTACAATGGCAATTGCTTTGCCGAGACTATTGGCTTGAAATCCGATCCGCTCATAACTGAGCAAAAACTGATTCAATGAAAGTGGTGAATCAAAGTTTGGCCCTTTGACTGGGATGGCCTCCTCAGAGATAGGATCCGAACGTTGCAAGATAGCTGCGGAAGCGTCAGTAGGAAAGGAACCTTCTTTTGTTAAAGCCATAAGCAAAGAATGTAATGCCAGTACTTGCAATGCACAATCGATTTGTTCTTTTGTTATCTTAACAACTCGTCATGTGATCCACAGTCAAGAGGAAAAGACGTTCCGTAGCTGATACGTATAACCTTACTGTAGGCCTTAAACAGGCTGGACCTTTAACTACATAATTCCCGGTTCAACGCTTGGATGGAAGCGCTCATCTGTCCACAGGACATCCCATTACCGGCCTCAACCTCAGAGGAAGAATCTGCCTTGAGCGAAAAGTCGACACTACAACTTCCAGACGAGACTATATCTGACGTAGAAAACAAGCAGGTCATTGAGCCGGTATCTCAGCAAATAGTGGTCGACGAATCTCCCCCACATCAGCTCGTTGATGAAGACGGCCAAAAGCAGGACCCGGGTCACATTGGAGGAAGCAGAATTGGTGAAGACGACCTGTTGCAGGCACACAGCTTGGGTAGTCCCAGGTTGAGCAGTGCTGAACCGCTTGGAGATCCTATTACAGAGCAACCCACCCCAAGGGTGCCTGCTCAGATTGTAGTGCCAAAGAAAATTGTAGATACAAGTCCTTCCTATTCTACAGAACAAACACACACGAACGGTCACCATACTTCGCGTCCGCAGACTCCCTCTTACGTGAACAGTGACTCACCTATCAATCACAAGCGGTCGCTCACCATTTCAAGAGGCCATAATGTATCGGCTGTCCTTATTTCAAGTGCTTTGGATACTATAGCATCTTCCAAAGATGCCAGGCGTTCGGCACCACTTCGCGAAAGTACGCAGCATGCATTGGATTTGATAAAATCAAATCAAGGTGGTGATCGTCCTCGAGAGATCTTCGAACCTTTGCGTTTGGCGTGTGAGACTCGGAACGAAAAACTGATGATTGCAAGCTTGGATTGCATTTCCAAACTCATATCCTACTCTTTCTTTGTCGAACCCGATTCTGATGTACAGCAGGATCTACATTCACCTCCACCTTCTCCCCACCCTACTGGTCAAAATTCGAAATCCAATGGTTCCCATTCCACCCTTCCGCAACCTTCTCTCGTGGACCTTGTAGTCCATACGATCACAAACTGTCATACTGAAGGCGCTCCTGATACAGTTTCTTTACAGATCGTGAAGGCCCTCCTTTCATTGATACTGTCATCCACAATTCTGGTCCACCATTCTTCTTTGCTGAAAGCAGTCCGGACGGTGTATAACGTCTTTTTGTTGAGCAATGACCCTGTAAATCAGATGGTTGCTCAAGGAGGACTTACACAGATGGTTCATCATGTATTCACGCGATGTAGGCGTGATGGGAAATCTTTAGAACCCAGTTCTAGTACTGCCGATGCCTTCCCAACTTCTCTCAGTCCATCTACCACGCTCATAACATCAGAAACTGAATTACACCCCACCGAACCTTCAAGAAATGGACACAAGGAACCCTCAGTCAATGGATCAAGATTATCTCTTCATTCAGTACCCTCGAACCCTTCTCATCAGAATGGAGATGTCCAGACAGATGAGATTAAGCAACATTCCACCAGCGACGAAGCGGGACAGGATGTCATGTATGTGATCCAAGTTTGAAGGTTGAGATGTTTGGCTAATTTTATTATGCTTTTGAGTGCTCAAAATGCCTCTATTTCTGAGAATGTCGTAGACGCTGATAATAGTATCCGTAGACTGACTCTACATGATTTATTTGTCAAAGATGCTTTCCTTGTCTTCCGGGCACTCTGCAAACTAACTATGAAGCCACTGAACAGTGAAAGGTATTCCCTTACTGCTATGTCTACTCAACCTATCTAACACGATACTCTCACAGCGAGCAGGATCTTAGGTCTCATCCTATGAGATCAAAACTTCTATCTTTGCACCTCGTGCTGACCATATTGAACTCACACATGCAACTATTTGTGGACCCTACAGCTGTTATTCATTCCAGCTCTAGCAATGAAGGGACACAGTTTGTTCAGGCTATCAATCAATATCTTTGTCTTAGCTTGAGTCGTAATGCTGTGAGCCCTGTCCCACAAGTCTTTGAAATAAGCGTGGAAATTTTCTGGCGTGTACTTTCTGGAATGCGTACAAGACTCAAGGTAAATTTCTCCTCAGTGACTGCACTCCGTTCTTATATTCTATAACAGAAAGAGATAGAAGTTCTATTACATGAGATCTTCATCCCTATTCTTGAGATGCGGACGTCCACTCTCAAACAGAAAGCGGTCATTCTTGGGATGCTATCAAGACTCTGTCAAGATCCTCAAGCGCTCGTGGAAATTTATCTAAATTATGATTGTGATGGTGGGGCAGCCGATAACATTTATGAACAGTGAGTACGTGTCAATATTTAAAATAACTGATTACAATTATTCTTCACACAGTCTCATGAATATTATTTCGAAACTTGGATCTATCCCAACTTCCCCTGCTCAACAAAGATCGAAGGAGCCCAATAGTCCCGCAATTACTCCCACGAAAAGTCAAAGCCAAACCTCGCAATCCTCACTACATAATGCTTTGTCAGTTTCGGGGACTCTGGATACGTCGAAATTAGGTCTTTCTGAAAGTCAATTACGAAGACAAGGTCTAGAGTGTTTAGTCACAGTTCTTAGGTCGCTTGTAGTTTGGGGGACGGCCGCGGGAAAAACTGCGGAAGACGCAGCCTCAATCGTAACAGCTAGACCCCCTGCTAACGAAGAAGTCAGAAAAGATGCTGTAACACCCGAAGGTGCACTTTCAGTCGCAGGAGGCAGTGTTGAAACTCTTAGACAGTCGACACCCGATATTGTTGACGATCCAAGTAAGTTCGAGTCAGCCAAGCAGAAAAAAACAACGCTTCTAGAAGGAATTAAGAAGTTCAACTTTAGTCCCAAACGGGTAAGCATTTATGGTCTATGGATGCCTGCCTTTGTCCATTTATTCTCTTGACCTTGACAGGGCGTCCAATTCATGGTAGAGACTGGGATTATACGAAGCAAGACACCTCAAGATGTAGCCAAGTTTCTCTTAACTACCGACGGTCTCAGTAAAGCCATGATTGGTGAATATTTGGGTGAAGGGTGAGGATATTCCCTTTCCTCTGTAATAAGATCTAATTGTTTTCAGTGACGAAGTAAATGTTGCAACTATGCATGCATTCGTAGATATGCTAGAGTTCCGCGATATTCCTTTCGTCAATGCTCTTCGCCTTTTCTTGCAATCATTCCGTTTACCGGGAGAGGCACAAAAAATTGATCGGTTCATGTTGAAATTCGCCGAAAGGTATATAGCTGGAAATCAGAAAACGCATTTTGCGAATGCTGGTGGGTTCAGCCAATACTTTTCGCTTATTATCACTCATTGTCCTTTTCAAGACGCGGCATATGTCCTCGCCTACTCTGTTATTATGCTTAATACAGATGCTCATAATCCTCAAGTGAAGAAGCGCATGACAAAAGCAGATTTCATCAGGAATAATCGCGGCATCAATGATGCTTCCGACCTTCCTGAGGAGTTCCTCTCGCATATTTATGACGATATTGCAACCAACGAAATCAGGATGAAAGATGAAATCGATAATGAACTTGATGTAATAGCGCCTGGGGCTGGCTTTGCAAATGCCCTTGCTAATGTAGGGAGAGACCTGCAGAAAGAGGCCTATGTCATGAAGTCCAACGGAATGGCTAATAAAACAGAGGTAGAACCAAACTTAACTGTACGAATTTGCTAAGGTTGATCGAGTTATTCCACAGGCGCTGTTTAGAACTATGATGCGCACACAACGCAAGGGTTCTAGAAGTAATGATCAATTCTTCAGCGCCTCCCACTTCGTTCATGTTCGACCTATGTTCGAAGTAGCGTGGATCCCGTTCTTAGCTAGTTTATCCGGTCCACTTCAAGAATCAGACGATCTTGAGGTGATTGATCTTTGTTTAGATGGTTTCAAGAGTGCCATTCGCATTGTATGCTTTTTCGATCTCGAATTGCAACGCAATGCCTTCGTGACGACTCTCGCCAAATTTACTTTTTTGAACAATCTTGGGGAGATGAAAACGAAAAATATGGAGGCTATCAAGACTCTATTAGATATCGCAGTCACAGAAGGAAATAACCTCAAAGGCTCATGGCACGAAGTGTTGACGTGTGTAAGCCAACTGGAACATATGCAGTTGATTAGCAGTGGTGTAGAAGTATCTGAACCTGGCAAAAAAGGGCAAGTCTTCTAGATCTTACTAAGATATTGGTCTACTAACTGTTCGAGTAGCCGCATGAGAAAACTTCCAACCGAAGAATTGGCCAACGAGAGTAGATCAACCCATATCACTGTTGCAGCGGACATGGTTTTCTCCCTGAGTCACTTTCTTTCGGGAGTATGTCTAATCTCTAGTGTTGTATACATCCACTCTAACAACAGCCAAAATGTAGACCGCGATTGTAGACTTCGTTCAGGCTCTAAGCGACGTTTCCTGGGAAGAAATACAGTCATCAGGCTTATCTCGACATCCCAGGTTGTTCAGCTTACAAAAATTGGTAGAAATATCATATTATAATATGACTCGTATTCGTCTGGAATGGTCGAACCTATGGGATATTCTAGGCGAACATTTCAATCAGGTTAGTCCAATGTCTACATGTTGGGATGGGGATGTAACAAATTTCGCAGGTATGCTGCCACAATAATCCTCATGTCGCCGTTTTCGCCTTGGATTCTCTACGTCAACTAGCTATGCGCTTCTTGGAAAAGGAAGAGTTGCCTCACTTCAAATTCCAGAAGGATTTCTTGAAACCGTTCGAATACACGATGGTACACAACCAAAACCCAGATATCAGGGATATGGTTAGTTTACTCATAGTTCTAATATACCATTCGCCACTTATTCTTTATTGATTTTGTAGGTTTTGCAATGCTTACAACAAATGATTCAAGCACGAGTGGACAACATGCGTTCGGGGTGGAGAACTATGTTTGGTGTATTCTCGGCAGCTTCGAAAGTTCTCACAGGTATGTTATCCCAGATTAATTCTTTTGCTTACATTTTTGCTCACAACTTACATGCTATCAGAACGTATTGCGAACTCAGCATTCGAAATTGTCACAAAACTGAATAAGGATCACTTTCCTAGTATCGTCCGACATGGTGCATTTGCTGATCTTACTGTCTGTATAACGGAATTTTGCAAAGTCAGCAAGTATCAGAAGATCAGTCTTTTAGCTATAGCGATGTTACGCGGAATTATCCCTCTGATGTTAGAATGTCCCGAATGCTCATTGCACACAAGTGATGCCAACGCCAATCTACCCATGGATGACTCCATGATCAAATACTGGTTCCCTGTCCTTTTCGGATTTTATGATATAATTATGAACGGAGAAGACCTCGAAGTACGAAGATTGTGGGTGACTATTGACTAACAAATGGGCTTATTTCTCATGTCATATGATAGGGCTCTCGATTCACTTTTCACAACTTTAAAAACGTACGGAGGAACATATCCCTTAGAATTCTGGGACACTGTTTGTCAAGAGCTGCTGTTTCCGATATTCGCCGTCTTGAAATCTAGTCAAGACTTATCGCGGTTTAGCACACAAGAGGATATGAGTGTGTGGCTTTCAACAACAATGATCCAAGCTCTTCGCGACTTGATAGACCTATATACATATCACTTCAATATCCTCGAGCGATTCTTGGACGGGTTACTTGACTTGCTGTGTGTTTGTATTTGTCAAGGTATGCAGTAATTTCATATCAATTTATATATCTAGTTAACATCTGATCTTGGTTTTTCAGAAAATGACACACTGGCTCGTATTGGGACGTCGTGTTTACAACAACTTCTCGAAAATAATGTAACAAAGTTAAGCGCCGCACGTTGGGAACGCGTCACTACGACTTTTGTTAGGTTGTTCCGGACGACTACACCACATCAATTATTTGATGAAAGTCTTCGGGTAGAGATCGATGGGAACCCCTCAGATTCTGCCGACGTACCAGCTGGTAAAATCGGAATATTCCCATCACTTGTATTTTGCCTAATAAGCTGTCTGTTTTTAGATTCCAACGGGTTAACGATCTTACCAGCTCCTCTTTCCCCCAATGAGCAAAGTAAACCCGATGCAAAAGTGTCTCTCAGTGATCGCCGACGTGTTTTCAAGCAAATAATCGTCAAATGTGTTCTTCAACTGTTATTGATCGAAACTACTAACGATCTCTTGCGGAATGATGATATCTATAATACAATTCCTCCAGAACAACTCCTACGGTTGATGGGAGTTCTTGATCATAGCTATCAGTTTGCTCGATTGTTCAACGATGATAAGGAACTTCGAACGGGCTTATGGAAAGTTGGTACGTACCTCAAGGCACTTCCGACATGCTCAGCTCTCACTCGTTTCAACTTCACGCAGGATTCATGAAACATCTACCTAATCTTCTAAAACAAGAGTCCAGCAGTGCTGCCACTCTTGTTCACGTCTTGCTCCGAATGTACTACGACGTGCGCCTGGAGCACCAAAATGCTCGTCCTCAAATTGCGGAACGTTTTCTACCGTATGTCGTCAGTTTCTTCTCACTACTTTGCATTGACTTGCTTCATAGGCTTGGCCTTGGTGTACTTCAGGATTACAACAAACTTCGTGCAGATACCCAAGCAAAAAATATAATGGCCTGGACACCTGTTATTGCTGAGATATTGGATGGTTTTTGTCGCTTCGATGACAAAGCGGTAGGTCACTCCAACAGACACTTCGGCAACACACTAAAGATTATAATTCATAGTTCTCGCGGTACCTTCCAGCGATATATCCCCTAGCTACTAATCTTCTATCGCGTGACATCGCTCCAGAAATTCGTCAACCACTGAGGACATACCTCGTTAGAGTAGGGTATACTCAGGGTATTATGGAAGTTTCAACATGATACTTGGCCTCAATATTATTTAATGACTATAATGATTCCTGCAAATTAGTGCTGATAGCCCATATATCCTGGGTATGATTGACCCCATCCTGTTGCTTGAGGAATAACTAGTTAGAACATATCAATATTGACAGACCCATAGACATTTGCGTAAGATAACAAACCAGTTGGTCGCAGTGCATCATATTTATCTGAAGTTATGATTAACATGAGATTCTCTTAAAGCGGAACGCAAACACCGACCAGAAGATTGTGGACCTCTGCCATCATCATCTGCGGCGAATGTACCAGACTTCATTTGTGCAAAGACATTGGCTGGGGCTGTATTACTATTAGTCGCAGGTTGCATGGGCTGGTTTGTCGGTGACGATAACATGTTAGTGAAAGCGGTTTGACTTAGACCAGGATTGAAGTTTGAAGTATCTAGACAAGGTTGTGGTGATTAAATGATTCTCTCTTTTGTATTAAAAAAAGGTTATTACTGGACATGTTATTTTGAACTTGACCAAAACCTTCATTATTCTGGAAAGTTGGAACAGTGTTGTAATTGGAGAACGGTAAACCAGTGGTTTGGGAAGGAATCATCTGAGAAACAGGCATGGCTGTGTGCTGCATTTGCATAGGTTGAGGTCCAGAAATGCCTGTGGGTTGTTGACTCAAGAAAGATGGCGGGGTTAGTGCATTATTGAAGGGTGAGATGTTGCTTCCTGGCCTGGTCGGAACGAAACTGTTGAATCCTGTTTGAGTTGGTATGAGAGGCTGCAACAATCCCTGGTTAGCTGGGACAGGAGCATAAGGACCCCTAGGTCCGCTATTGAGCAACGGTTGGGGTGAGGAAGAAAAAAGCGGCATCTGTTGATTCTGTAACTGTTGTCCGACAGGAGCTGGAGAAGACGAGAGAACGAGGCTGGCTTGATAGCCGGGGTTAGGAGGCTGAGGCCCGAGTACAGGAGGGCTTGATGGAGGAACGCTGGCAGGTGTTGAGGACTTCCGCAATTCACTCAAGCGCGCAAGCTGGTCAAATACATCTGACTCCGTCTTTTTGGCGAGGGATGTTGTGGGTTGAGAAGGCTGCACCAAGGGAGCCGGAGGATTGGATGTTCTGGATGCTTTTAATTCAGCCATAGCTGGGGGGGCAGCAACTGGCGGTATAGACGGTGGTCTGGGTGTGGTTGGGGGAGGAGTTCCAACTAGAGGCTTGGTTGAGCTTGGCCGGTTTGTCCATGCATCATCCTCAAATCCATTCGTGGTCTGATTGACTGAACCCGTCTTGGGTGTAGCTTGAGGTCCAGCTGAAGATGGGCGACCAGGTACTGCTTGTGGTGAACTTGTCCGTTGAATGTGCTCCGAGGTAGTAGAAATAGCACTCAAATCTACATTGGACGGAACGCTTTTGCTCGGCTGGGGCCTACCGCGCCTAGGATTTTTCAGAACACCTCCAGGTCCGGCAAAAAGGTTTGGAGGAGTTCGTCGAGCGCTTACACCGTCTTGGTCTTGCAACTGCCTAGCTAACTCCTCATCACGTCGTATTTGCTCTTGATTATGAAGGTTTGGTTTCACAAGGTTATCCGTTGGTTTCCTCTTCTCGATAGCCTTTGTAATTCGAATAATGTCACCCTCACGGACGCCAATGGACCTCATGGTGCCTTCCGTAATATCGGATAGGATGGTCTCATCGATTTTGTCCCTTTCAAAGGCTGTAGCATAGCGTGTACAATCATCCAAGTCGCATCCAGCTGACAAGAAAAAGTCGAACCAGTCGATTCTTGGGGCCTTTTTCTGAGGAGGTACTGTCGTTGGCTTGGCGTTTGTTGAAGGGGGTGCGCTGGTACTAGGTCTTGATAACGCCAAAGGAATATCGTCTTCTGATATTGCTGGAGTTGTACCGTTACGTGACTTTCTGCCCATGATTTTTTCAACATAGCGCATGTCATCAAGTGACATTTTCTCCGAAGGAACTTCCACAATGACCCCATTGATCTTATGGAGCCGAAGTTTGCCGCTATTAAATCCAAGGAAAGCAGCCTCTACACGGAATTGACCGCTGCGATCGTGCCACACACGAGTCTTCTCCGGTGGAGGACCTGGCAGAGGCTTGTTAAATGATGATGAGAGTAGCTATTAAATACTCACGAGTCGTTTCAGAAGATGATTTACCAGAGCTGGAAGACGTATTATCAACCGATTTTTTTGCGCTTGAGCTGAAAAAGAATCAGCAATGATAAACAAATAAGCGTTCCAACTCACAAGGATGACGGGGGAGGAGGCTGATCCGTAGTACTATTAGGATCTGCTGCCTTGCGCCTTGCACGTTCAGATTCTGCAGCTGCTGCAAGTTTTGCTTGTTGACGCAACTCTGCCTTCTTACGCTCTTTCTCAGCACGTAATCTCAGATCTTCTTGTCGTTCCTCCTCCTCTTGTTGCTGACGGCGGTCATTCCCGTTTTGAGTCACTGGCGTTGAGGTGGCAGCGGGACGGGTACGTTCAGCTCTCTCTTGCACCTTTTCGGGGACTGGTGTGGAAACACTGCTGGATGGATGGTTTGTGATAGCCTGTCATGCGAAGGAGTAAGTGTATAGTTCAATATAAAAGTAAACTATTTTTACTTCAAGGTACGAAGCAGGCACAACTCCCTCCAAACCCTTGGAATTTCGACATTTCCACCATTCATCTCCATCAATCTCGAGTACGGTCAACTGTTCTCCCTCAATTACCGAAAGTTCATCATCTCCAGCAGCAGTGAAGTCGTATAGTGCCTGTGCAATCTGTTGACCATTGGCATCGGCAGATTTGGTTGCAAAGCTGTTCGAATTACGTGTTTCATCTTCCTCATCTTGATCCTCATCGTCCTGTCGAGGAATAATAACAGGAGAAGCTGGAGAAAAGTGAACTGTAACTTTCTTCGACTCCTTGACTGGGGGCACGGAGCGTGGTGGGGAAGTTGATTCGACATCATCTTGAGATTCAGATTCGGCTGGTGTGGACAAGGCTTTCGATGAGTACACTTTGGCCATTATCTCTTCAGCGTTATCCTTGGAACCAGCATTGAAGTGAAGGCTGATAGGGGAAGAGCCACCAATATTGAGATGAAGATGTTTGGTCTTTTCTATTCTGATGTCGGTGACCTGAGTTGTCTGCCACTTCTGAACAGGAGTCTGTATACAGTAGTGTTACGATTTTTGTTGATATATGAATATCATTTCGTACCTTGTCTGCCTCACTTGCAAAGAAGACAGCTCCATTTCCAACACCTAACGTTCCTTTCTTCTTCTTTCCTTTCTTATCAATCTCCGATATTGACCACGTCTTGATATCGTCGGCAGTAACTTTAGAAGAAGCAACCCTATCAGCAGGGTCTACGTAAGGTGCTACAGGGCGTGGGGGCTGGAGATACTCAGTAAATATAAGCAGTATCTCGAAATTAATTCGGCTTACCGATGGTGGCACGATGATTGACGGGGTTGTGTGAGATTCACTTTCGCTGGCTTCCTCTACGTAATTTCCCGGGATATAGCCTGCCCTGCCTTCATCAGCCTGACTTTGAACAAGAAGCCAGTCCTCCTCCTTTTCGAATACAAGTAATATTTCGTCTTCATGGACGGAGAGTTCTCCCGGAGCAGCCGCTTCATAGTCATATATAACCTTCACAGTTGATTTATGCTCGGCCTAGAACAGTTAATGGACAATATAACCAGAAAGGCAAGAACAACAGACCTGTTCAACATACGCAGCTGGAACAAGACCAATTGGACTTTCTGCCTCTTGAGAGTCGCCCTTGACTTTGACTTTCCACCAACTATCGTGGATTGAGAAATTTTAAAAAAAGATGAGTAAAAGTACTGACTCTTCATCGACCTTTTCAAGAAGAAACAGAATTTGGTCCTCTTTGATGGCTATCTCGTCATCAGATTGGGGGTCGTAGTCATAAGAGGCCTTGAGGACAGCGAGGTATTTGTCTGGATCTTGGGTTCCCATATGTTGAGTGGGATACTGTTTAGAGAGAATGGGAAGTAAGAGCGAGAGGTGTGTTGCAACAAGCAGACAGTATAATTATCTGGGTCCTCCCATGTGGTTAATGATACACATATGTAAGCACACTGATAAGGCAAGTCCCAGAGGGAGTCACCACTTAGTCTGTGCTCTCATCTTGTTCACTATATAGATTTCATTGTAAGCTACTATCATTTCTTTGTTACTTATCATCACTCAATCCAATCAACGTTAGCTTTTCTTCAATTTAATTTCAACTGAAATGAGTAAACTCAACGCTACTGCCTTCGAATTTGTACCAGGAAAAGGTTTTGCTGTTCCTTCACAGCAGGGACTACCCCCTAAACCTTTGGAAAGGCCCGAGCAATCCGATGCTCCTCGATCCGCACAAACAATCTCTCTGAATATTGGTGGTGCCAAAACACAATCTGTCCCCACCAGTGATCCCCCACCAGTGCCCCCAGAACATCCAGCTCCAAAACCATCCGCTGTAAATACCCAGAAAATACCATCGGAATCTCCTGCTCCGCCTGTTGGATCAAGAACCTTTACAACAGAAAAGTCGAAAACAGATACTCACGCTATTGCCCTGGAAGTCAAGGCTCTAGCTGATCAAACGGTCTTAGAAGATCTTTTTGGATCTGGTGAGTTCATCTCTATTTCGAAGTTTTCACTTTTTTACACACTCTGGTAGTGAAAGAACATCTGAATATTGTGTTCATTGGTCATGTCGACGCCGGCAAAAGTACCATGGGAGGCAATATACTCTTCATTACTGGTACGGTAGACAAACGCACGATGGAAAAATATGAGCGCGAGGCAAAAGAGGCAGGCCGTGAATCCTGGTACCTCAGTTGGGCACTAGACTCAACCCCTCAAGAAAGACTGAAAGGAAAAACAGTAGAAGTAGGACGAGCTTATTTTGAAACTGAACAGCGCCGATATACAGTTCTTGATGCTCCGGGACACAAAACGTTCGTTCCATCGATGATATCGGGGGCAGCGCAAGCTGATGTCGCTATACTTGTCATTTCCGCACGGAAGGGCGAATTCGAAACAGGATTCGAGAAAGGTGGACAAACCCGAGAACATGTCATGCTGGTTAAAACTGCGGGTGTATCGAAGTTAGTCGTCGCCATCAACAAAATGGATGATATCACCGTCAACTGGGACAAGGCCCGATACGATGAGATCAAAGAAAAAATCACACCTTTTATCAAAATGGCTGGTTTCAACATCAAAAAAGACGTCACATTTATACCCGTATCAGCTTACAAGGGCACTAATCTTAAAGAACCAGTAACTAAGGCAGAATGTTCATGGTGGGAGTAAGTGCAAGATCTATGGCTCTTCTACTTGTTTCCTAATCTTCTATGCAAGTGGTCCATCTTTTCTAGGACTAATGGATAACATGCCCATGGTTGATCGCAAGATAAATGCGCCACTCATGATGCCCATCTCGGAGAAATATAAAGATATGGGAACAATTGTCGTAGGAAAACTTGAGTCTGGCCACATTCGAAAGAATGACACGCTCTACCTCATGCCAAACAAAGCTGTAGTTGACGTTGCTGCTATCTACAACGAAATGGAGGACGAAGTAGATGCAGCATTTTGCGGAGACAATGTTCGCATACGCTTGCGTGGCGTCGAGGACGAGGATATATCTCCTGGTTTTGTTTTGTCCAGCTTCCAAAAACCTATACATGCTGTGCGTCAATTTGAAGCACAATTAGCAATTCTCGAGCACAAAAGTATAATATGCGCTGGATATTCTGCTGTACTCCATGTACATACACTTGCAGAAGAAGTGACATTACCTGTGAGCACGGTTGTATATATGTTTCACTATTATTCATTTCTCCGTGTTTAGGCCCTGCTACACTACTTTGATAAAGCTACTGGCCGCAAATCTAAGAAACCTCCGCAATTTGCAAAGAAAGGTGTGTAAACCTCCTCTCCATATTAATTGCACGAGTGTGCTAGCATACCCACAGGTCAAAAGATAGTTGCGCTTGTCGAAGCTGTTGCACCTATCTGTGTTGAAAGGTTTGTCGATTATCCTCAACTCGGTCGTTTCACTCTTCGCGACGAAGGTGCGCCATTCAGTAATCTTAAATTTTATGCGAGACTCAACATTTGTAGGGAGGACAATTGCCATTGGAAAGGTGTGTAGAGCTGGTCATGTGTTATTTACCTCGAAACTTATTGCGTTGACACAGGTCACAAAACTCATTGAGGGAAGGTCAGGAGTAGACGAAATTAATGAGGGGGTAAATCACCTAACAGTAACCGGAAGCACTGCATAAACCAACCCTTGAATGTATTGATGTATTGTAATGTGCATTGTTGACGATTCATCTGTAACTTTGTATACGTTAGGACTTCGATGATCATATGTACAAGGATTAAGTGTAATCATCGAAAACTTCGAGCATTTGCTCTTGTGGGCCGAGTTTGCTTACATGACTGCACATGCTTCAGCTCTTTGTCATAACATTCTTGCCATGATTAGTTTTGTCATGCTCTTCTTTCTTACTTTAAAATTTAAGGTCTATCTGGGCACCAACTCCTATGGGTTCCACGCAAGCTAGAAACAAGGAAGGACTCGCTCAAGCGCTCTCAGAAGGGGGTTGCCTCTTTGAATCTGGTAAAAGTTCAACTCCTTCGTTAGACTTGAAGTCTGTGTTGGAGAAGCGCTTATCAACTTATTATGACAAGCTGGGCAAGGTCTATGACTCAGTCAGGCTGTCCACAGTTGAAGAGCTTCAATTCAGAACAGCGACCGAAGCTTTGTCTGTTATTGAGAAGATAAATAATATCTTGGCAAATGACGATGGGGCAGAATCTCAAAACACTGCTCTGGGAGTTAGGGATTTGGCAGAATTGCGCACTCTGCAATCCTTAGTCTTCAAATGGGGAATAGAGCTTCTTCTAGATCGTGCGGTCAGTCGATGGACCTCTTCAACCGGCCCTCACAAGGTCACAGATGTACCAACTTACCTTGAAGATGGCGAACTGTTGTCTGATCTCGTTTTTCGCGTTTACTCGCTCTTGTATCCAGCTGGTGCTAAATCACGACCCTCACAAACTGTGGTCGCTACACTCTTCCTAACACGCCATGTAACGGACATCCTCAGGGTATCCCTAGTACTGGGATGGCTTCCGAAAAATCAAGCGACAGAAATATCAAGGCCGCTTGAAGAAATACGTTCCTTAACATTACAATTTTTGTCGATGTATGTAATGTTGCCTTATCCTGATCACTTAAACTTATATACGTTCAGTTTGCCATCTGCTCAAGCCATAACATCTTTAGGTACAATACTCTCATCAAACCCACCTGCCTACGCACGGAAGCCATGTACTTTCCTCCTAGGCAGACAATTACTAAGACCCGATGGTGTGCGGGGATTGTGCGAAGCTGTATTTGGTTTAGATGATACATTGGATGACACCTCTCTCGAAAAGTTTGAGCACATCGCTCGAGTGCTTATTTCTGTACCAGCGAACACCAAACCAGAGGTTAGTACATCTACGAATATGTTTATACCTCTGACTATATTTGCAGACATACTTTGAATACATTGTTCCACGCATCACATCTCTATTGACCGACTCTAGAGTGCCAGCTAGCTACATACGAGCAGCCTCTTTTGCAATGTCCTGCATGCTGTCCACAGGTGACAACCAATCGGGTGTCTGGTCCATTCATCAGCAATTAGCTTCAGCTATAATCAAGTCAATTCTACACAAACCCTTCTTCCGCGAAACCGATATCACCGCCGATACCGTACCAAGTGAACAACCAGAATTTGACATCTCGCGCGCGTTGTCAAGTATTATAACTCTCATATCAAATACAGATCCCTCCCCCCCATTCATTGCCAACCTCATATCCCCTATCTTTTCTAAGCTATACTCATTGATGTACTATCTGGACAATCAAAAGACTTCAGACCCAACCTTAAAGGAATCTTTACGAGGTGTTCTAGTCACCTGGGGTAAAATCATCAGCATGTCGGAGGGCATTGACATACTGTGGTCAATATTAAACCAGGGCAAGGCGGATCGGTGGAAGACTGACTTGGAAGGCCATATCCAAGTCTTACTTGAGTAAGTCATATAAATTATTGTGTACCGCATTGGTTTAATGTTGATATAAGGAGTGATGGACCAATTCAACCACTGCTAGTTATGCCCAACCCAAAATCAAACCATGATACGTCAGATGACGACTTCGATTTCGATATTAACCTATTTAACCAGTTCCCTGACCCAATTCATTTTGTACAATACCTAAAAAGTATCGATCGTGCAGACATAGCATCCGACATCTTCGTCAAATTACTTGAAATTTATCATCACCAAAAATCCAGCTTCGAAGATCCCATGCGGTAAGGCGCACCTCCATCGAGACACTTGATACACTGACACCTTATCAGAACGATGTTAAACCTTCAAATAATCATACAGATGCAAAGCCACCTGTCTAATACTACAACCTCAAACATCCTACGAAAGCCAAATCACATCTTAACATTCATCAAGCATGTCCTTAGTTCAACTTCCGTGTCTCGTCAAGACGAGGTTAACGAGGTCAATCACAAATCACCGCTGAATTTTTCTCTCAAGCAAGAGAAAAAATCGTTAGATGACGAAGACAGTGATGACGATATACCGGACTCCGAGATTTTAGGTCCAGATGACGAGATGCTTGAGACAGCTATTAATTTACTTTTGTCTGTCCTCGAAGGTGAGTTATTTCATTCTAGGCACCTGATGTCACAGTTAAAAATCTTAGCAGCTAACGACGATCTACATGCTGAAATGACGCATATATTGAATGATATATTCACATTACTTGAACCACTGACGAGCAATGGATCATCATCGATAAGGTTGATTGCGCGAGAAGCAAGGATGGTAATCACCGCACGCCTGGCGTCGTCGAGCACCTCGAGGACAAACCGATCGAAAAGGGATGAAGCCGAGAGTGTACAGGAAATTTATCAAAAAGCGCTCAAACTTTTGCAAGATCCAATTTTACCTGTACGTGCCCATGGTCTACTGTTATTGCGGTCGCTTGTCAGTCCATCCACCAGCAAAGGCAAAAATAGCCAGAAATCAATGGATCCTGCTCTCGCTCCCGCTCTTCTTTCCATTTTCCTTCAATCCATACAAGACGACGACTCCTACATTTATCTAAATGCTGTCCAAGGCCTGGTTGCAATGGCTGATAGATTTGGCAAAGATGTGCTGAAAGGATTGATAAAGGATTACGCCGATGGTTTGGAAGGTCGAGATGAAAGCAACATCACACAAACGGATGTCGATGTTCGACTTCGGGTTGGTGAAGCTTTAAATACCATCATTAAGGCGGTCAGGGGACTCCCTTGGGCTATACAGTTAGTATACTTTGTGAAACAAGTGACAATCAACCTAACGAATCCTTCCAGCTGATCTCCTGGTTCCTCGCCTTCTCTTGACGGTTAGGTCTCACCATGTACCGATCGCACTCCGTACATCGTCTCTATCTTTGCTAGCAGAATGCGTCAATACGTACTCGTTGGCAATATTACCATATGTCGAGGAACTATCGAGTTCTATGATTGATTTATTACAAATCGAAAGCGAGCGTATGGACTTCAAAAAGCCCACGGAAGCTGAGGTCAATGCGGAATCGCAATCTGGTGATCTACTGGATTCTCGTCCAATGTCAACTAATTCGAAACTACCCCTGTTTCGTCGAGCTGCTTTGCATTTACTCGCGATTCTAATCCGGGAAACAACGAAGCAACTGCACGAAAATGCCTCACGGACATCGTCGATACTTCATTCTTCTGGTTCTTGGCTACACCGGCTGAGGATAATATTAAGATATATTTCATCAACAGATAAGGATAATGTAGCAAAGATGATGGCAGGTGAAGCCAAGGAAGGATTGGAACAACTACAGAAGGAACTGAATGTTCATGATTGAAAACTTCAATTAATATTTAGATGTGTACCCCGTATCTGTCTCAGACGTGGTGATCTTTAAACAACTGAGTCAATGAAGGGTAAGTTGATATAGGTTCCATAGCCGGTTAAGGGACTATTTCCAATCACAAATCATGAAGTTGGTTATGTTCAATGCTTTGTATCAGAGGAACCAATTGTAACAATATCGACTGAGGCTAATTGAAATCAGGAGATAACCATTGGATTCTGGGGGTTACTGGCTACAAGGATTACCTCATCCACCCTCTTTCTAAAACCCTCCCATTTCGTGTTGCCAACAAGAAGAAATAGTGAGCGGTCACTTTCTGGGTCACTTGGGAACTCGAGTTTCAGGAATGGGTTGGATATAGAGGAGTAATATGCCATGTGTAACGCTTTGAACACCTAAATAAACCAAGTAGACGTCATCCGGGAAGTATGTATAGATGTACCCACCATAGAGACTTCAATATCGCGCACGACAGCGTCAGTCAACGCCAACCCGAGTACGATTTTGACCTTTAAGGGTGTGATGTAGCCATACACGGCAACATCTTCCATTGAATACAAGAGCCCCAAATAGCTTTCTTTCCCGGATACTACTGCGAGGATATCAAAATATGTTTATAGTGTAGCAAGAATTTGTGCGAACTTCGTTCTTCAATCACATCCAAGCTCGTGTGCGCGATATAATGATATTTGATTGTATTTTCTCCATGTTTATCGAAGGTTCGAATCAATATGGGGTGATTTTGGGGAGAAATGAAAGCAACCGCGTTCACGCGTAGATTAGTAGGCATGAAAACGATGTGACAACAGGCCAAACCACAAAATTGGTATATTTGCCTTTGTATGGTTGACATTAGAAAACAGTATTGTAGATAGATATAGATGAACATGCTTTACGAAGGAGTGGCTGTTATCTAAATACTAGACTAATGTACAGCTCGTACGAAGTACGGAACATTTATGCCTTCACCAAGGGGGAGATAGCCCGCTTGGTGATCTCGAAGATTCTTCTCTGTCCCGCGAAGAGGATGGCAGCAGTCAACACACTTTGAATTATCTTGCTTTCAATACCTTTATACAGCCCTAAAACACCCTCTTCCCGTAGGATAGTCAATACCCCATCTAAGGAGGATTTGTACCTCGTAGCCTCCGCAGATCCGGCTTGGAGTCTGCTTTTGACAACACTGTTTACGAAAATCAGCCATTGTTAACACGAATCCTATCAGGAGAAACGAACATGTATGGATAGGTCGCAGAAGTTGCAACTAAGTACATTGGAATCGTTGGTCAGAGTCGCGTTTACTCAAAGTGAAAGGTTATATATACCTAGCTTAGACAAGGCTCCAAGTACGAAGAAGTCCATATCAGCGAGCACAGCAACTGCCGCAACTGAGCCAGCAGCACGTAATTTATTGGTTCGTCGAGCAATTAAGCGATTTTTCAGCTGTTCGAACACGGTATACTGAAGCACCGGATTGATGACCAACACCAGAGCAGGGCTTATGCCCCTCCAAAGCGCGCTTGAATTTAGGATGAGTTAAGTTCAAATCCTGATGATATGGTGAACGAGAGTCTCACCCGATACCATCCTTTGCAATGAAGGTTCTGGAGAGTCTCAAAGAATCCAAGCTTCTTGACAACAGTAGATTGGGAGTTGTCAGGACTCTTGGATTTCACGGTTTGTAAAGTTTGTATGACCCATATTGGATTGCTTATAATGGTCGTTGCTGAACCTAAGAAGTAAATGTCAGCTAGACTGAAGTCATAATATAGGACATCAAATGGTGCACACCTGCAATCATGCCCGTGAGCATGGACTCTAAAGTATTGAGAGCTTTCCCTCCAGCTTTCGAGCGAAGAATTATTTCGCGAGACCTTTCGTAGAAATAGTAGTATACTCTGTTCAAATCATGGTTTTTTGAGTACCTATGCAAAATAAGAAATCTTTGCTCGTACCCATTGGTCACTGCGATACCGAGAAGACTTGAGTTTAGACCACTGTAGAGACCCAATACTCCTTCCTGTTTGATAGTGTCAACAGCTACCTGGTAAGCCGACTTGAAACCATATCAGTGAGTTGAATGCAGTAGGCATCAGTTATTGACATACTTTTTGTTCATTCTTGCTTTCGACTGCTGCACGGGTAGAGAGAAAAGTAAGAGGACTTGAAGACGTGTTTGAGGTCAACTAAGTTGATTGATAGCAGAATCTCGATCGGGGGCTTACTAAGTTGCCGTCATTGCAACTATGCCTCCAGCGGCACCAGCAACGGAATGTATCGCAGAGTCACTCATGGCTGGATTGTGGACGCAAAGTAGGAAGAAGAGCGAACGAGAGACCGGTGAGAGGAAGACAATTTTAAGTGAGACAGAATCACATGTCAGCTGTCTAGGTAGTTTACTACGCTCCCTCTTCCTTCTGTAGTTCCAACATCAACTGCTTCATTTCCTCCACATCTTTCTGAAATCCATTCGAACTTCCGCCCACTTCTCTTGTCCGTGCAAACCCTCCTCCATCTCCCGTTGTCGCTTTACCATCGTCTTTGCTCAGCCAGTCGTCTAACTGTGCGGAGATAGAGCGTGCCTTCAGCCGGAAATGTGTCCGTATGATGTCACCAAATGGTTCTGGGGGATTTTTCAAGTTACCAAGCATCTGGTTTCATCATTAGAAAAGAGTGACGACCCTGTAATTGCATCTGATAAACTCACCGCTGTTTTGACCACCATTCGGCGAACATTAGCGGAGTCTGTCGTCGTGACGATGAGAACAGTTTTAATAGCACACAGAGTAAAACCAACAAGCATGAGATTGTGGTGTTCCGCCACTGGAGGCCCATCCGGGCTCATTCAAATAGGGCTCATCACACAGGATCATGGATTGGATTGAAATGAGCACCTTGGTGAGCACATTAGCGTAAGCACTTTAGAAACTAAACTTCTTTTGTACCTGCAGCAATGTGGACTTCCCTGCCACCCACCCTGGTCCTGACCACGTTCCAAGAAGTGACAAACATACTTTGCCATCCTATGAGTTTCCTATCAGTACAGAACTAATGCGCCAAGTGGGTGGATATACAGCATATAGGTTTGGATTGAACCTGTATTTGCCACCGTTCGTCTTGTATAAGGATAAAATTAGACCAATGCGAAATCAATATAACCAAACTATCGCACCGTCATGTACTTCACGTTTGGAGGTGATTGGTTGTAACTTGGTCCAAGAAAAATATCGAAAAGGAAGCTGTGAAATAATCAGAAAATCTCCTAGTATTCAAAGAGTCGAACAAACCAGCCATTATAATATCTGTGGGGTATCAATGAAATCTGAACATAGGATAGTACAATCATACCACGTACGGTGTTCCCTCAGGGCCAGTGATAAGGGCCTTGATTATGTCAACACGTGTCTCATCAACTCGAAGAAAAATGGAAGAATTCCAAGCCACTGGAAGGTTTGTTGTTAGGATCGCAAGCTATACAAAGTAATGAATACGGTTTGAGAATATATTAGACATGTAAAGGTAACATACCTCTTTAGCTATTGCAAGAGATCTCTTTGGGACATCTGAATCGGCCAACATTCTAGCTTCGTTATTGTAATAGAATTTGTAATGTGGGTAGTCATCACCATCCGCCTCGTTACTTGCTGATGAGACAGTTAAGTCACAATATTCGAACCTCACTCTAGTTGCCCAGCTGATATATGTTTTTTGTGTAATCTCTTCTGTTGCACCCGCATCCACATGAAAATGTGGGGCAGAAGAGTTGATCTTGGGCAACGACGCATGTAAACGATCGACGAAAGCATCCCCTTTGGTGTCGCGTAATGAACGATCAATTGCATATACTGTTGCTAGTATTCGACGACAGAAGTCTTGTAACTTTTGGTTTTCGTCAGGTGTAACTTGTTTCGCGGTCTCTTCAGATTTCTCTGTTACGACAACCGTCATCCGCTTTTGCTCTTCGGTAAGCTCTTCGGGAGGTGACTTATTGATCTTCTTCCCCTCTAAGCCTTTCAAAGCAGCCTGAGCTTGTATAGCAATGGCCTCCAGAAGCTCTCGTGGTCCAGAACTTCCTTCGTAGACGATCGTTCGCTCGCGTATACCAAAATTGCTCTTGGACCGTTTCCCAATCACTGATTTGACGGACGAGACCACCATAATCGGCATGGCCATCATACTCGCTAGTGCTTCATGGTTAGAAATAGTCTATCGAAGCAATTTCAATCAGATCAGACTAGTTCTGATTTAAATTGAATATTCGTCACCTCCAACCATAGCAGCAATTCAAAATATAAAACAGCTCGCTCTGACATATCGGCTAATGAATCATTCCGCAGCAGTGTACTGCATACATAGTTGAATCTTCTTCGAAGGTGGGCCAAAGTTGTCGGATGCACCAAGTAATCACTGGTTTGACCACCGCCTTCTCTGTAGGATGTTTGGGAGGTATAATCGGATAGCAGTAAGTAGTTTGCCTATTTTCTCGTCTTTATCACGCTGAATAGCTTGCGCTTCTAGTTGTCCAGAGTTCTGCAATGGATAAGCACTACGATCAAATTAAATTCATGCATACTTACGTCTTCTTTTTGATCACCAGCATATCCTGTTCCTCCTTTAGCTTTCTTTCCTTGCGCGACGCCATGAACAGATGCATAATAAAGGGTGTCGTCATCGTCTACGTCTGGAACCGTCTTTCGTCGTTTATTTGTCCGCAAAACTTGTTCCTTGTTATCTGCTGGTTCTTCAATCTGCTCCGTGAACATCTGTTCGAGCATCGATAGACCCACTCCTAATATGACACCCTGCAAGTTAGAGCAATGAAATAAGGGATCGTCAACAGTGTTCGATGGGTGCTTGTCCTTATTTGCAGATATAGGTTCGCCACAGGCAGTGCATAGCTCTGAATGACAACGAGGGCAAGTACGATGGACGACTTTGCGTAATCGATCGATATATGTTGTGAAGTCTGGCTATGGTATCGTTAGCATACACAACTTAAAACGTAAACTCAACACACATAGAGAGCAAAGAAATCGCCTTTATTTCTCGTCACGGAAGCTCCACATTCTTGAGGACATGGACATTGGGATTCACTCAGCTGAGTGTAAAGGCCGAACAAAAAGCTTTGTTCACCGCCCTCAGGACAACCTTTCATCCACTGTCCTTGTGTCATCATTTTGACGCGTTCATTGGTCTCTGGGGTGACGAAGACATCCGGTTCCTCTTCAACTTCAATGACTTCCTCGCGCCTGTCCTTGGAAAAGAATATGCCTTGATGTGGGTGTATTGTATGTAAATATGACTATATGTTCATCTCAGTAGTTTCATACCTGTATAGGGGTCCACATCCGAGACCACCTTAGCGGAGTCTGTGGGCTTCTCATAGTCAGAATCATAGTCAACATATTCGGCAGAATCTTGTTATAGAATTGGGTAACTCAGCAAAAGGAGATAGATAATATACTTGTGGCAATGCTACCTTCGTCTTCTTCCACTTCCTCCCCATCCTCCTCCTTGGGTTCCATTTCTTCGTCATTCTCTGGGGTCTGTAGAGGTTAGTTCGAAAATTGGTGCAACATGTGATCCCAACATACTACAAGTCTTTGGTTGCGTTTCACCTCACTGCTCGAAGCCATCGGGATATCCCCGTCCTCATCTTGAATGTGGTCAAATCTACCTTCAAAGAATCTCTCTGCTGCCTGCATGACATCCTTGTACTGCTTCAAAGCAGCTCGTGCTTGTGCACGAGTGGCACCCTAGACTTTTCTGGTCTTTCAATTGCTCA
The DNA here is from genome assembly GCA_009739215.1 of Floccularia luteovirens. NCBI lineage: Eukaryota > Fungi > Basidiomycota > Agaricomycetes > Agaricales > Squamanitaceae > Floccularia > Floccularia luteovirens. The sequence goes on from VSJF01000004.1 coordinate 1,154,926, forward strand.
CAGCATAAACCAAGTACAACCCACCATCTCTATAAGTTGTTGAACCTCGTTCTCCATGGTTGGCAAACTTGCTTAAGCCCTACAAGCACACCAAGTAGTTGAGAAATATCACGGATACAGCGACTGTGAAGAGAAATTGGGGATTAATTTATTTATTCAATAAGAACTACAGAAGGCAACTTGTTACTTCCGAATTGACTTTAATAGCATTATGTAATCAGGGCTTAAATGGAACACTGCAAAAGCGAAATGCTTGATTTTCGCAGAGAACCTCGGGACTGTGCACAAATTTATGCTAAGTAAAATAAATACTTCAAGCAACATAATACGATATATAAAAAAAGCCAAATTTAAGCAATATAAATCGGAAGCAAGTACCCAAAAAAGTTTTAACAGAAATTGAAGTAGAGCGCTTAACAGTTGGAATACAAACTAAGGCCTTAGATTTGAAACGTACAATCCCACAGAAACAATCAATCAAGGCATCTTACCTTAGTGTTCTATCCTTGCTTGAGTGACGGTAGGTTATCGCGGTCAAACCCAAGGGGATAGGAAGAAAGATCAGCCGTCAGCGCCAGCGTGTCTAAGCTTGCTCTTTGGCGTCCGTAGAAAGACGGAGTCGAATTATTGTTAACTTCTGAACCAGTCCCATTAACAATTTGGAATGGGAAGGAACCTAGTCCAGAGGATGCTGTAGAAAACTGTGATCCATTTGAGAGACCCAACGTGCGCCGGTTTGGAGGAGCAGGTAGGGAACTATGTGGATCATTAGTCTGTGCCAATAGTTTATCGCCTTCGGATGCAGATGGGGTAAACACCTGTTGGGTAAGAGGTGAAGGAGGAGCGACGGTGATCGTGTGGTGACCAACAGGAGATTGTGGCGGGGTGTTGTTCGTAGGTCGCGCATCGGTAGACCGTACAGGTCGATCAGATATAGGAGTGACAAAAGGGTATGATTCAAGGATAGAATCTGCCCGCGCAGATATACCAGAAGTAATGGACGAACCAGAGATTCGCTTACCAGCCACCAGACCTTTGGCTTGCGCCTGCGCGTGTGCGTGAGCAAGTGCTTTTTGCTGCTGTTGCTGTAGTGCGCCAGGAGTACCTGCAGTAGGACTGACTAGCCGACCCATTGTCGTCCTGAATGGAGAACGTGCAACATTATCAGCGGTTGCGGGTGGACTAAGTCCACTCAATCCAACATTAACACGTGTAGCACTGCCAATGTCAATTACAGAGCCTGCCTGAGTGTACATACTTGAAGGGCGGCTGAAATTGTCAGGGACTGGCCAAGTTACATCTCCCATGTCAGGCGCCGTAGATTCGTGGCGCGTGAATGTAGATGGCTGTCCAGACGTTACCCTGGAAGTTGTTCCCTGAGTTGTACGTGTAGACATGTTATCGTCACTGAAAGGATTGTCCATTTCAAAGTGTTCATTAGCTTCGCGTACGACGTCACTTGGACCAAAAGAAGTTGATGCCAACGGCGAACGGACAGATGGCCTCGCGTGTAGAGATGGTTTCAACCCTGTTTGAGAGCTATTCACAGGAGAAGATCCTGGAGCATTCACGAACTCAGCCTTGACAAGGCCGACTACGTGCGGCACGGAACCCTTTGTTGGAGTGATGATCATGGGGGCTTCATTCAAAAAGTCACTAGCACCCGACATGTATGAATGTCGGGATGACACTGTTGAAATACCAGAGATAGTAGATCCTGCATAAGGCGCGGCAGGTTTGAGTGAGTCGTGAGACATATTGACATGTTCCAAATTGAGATCTGGCGTACGTGGCGGACGCTGCGGCAAAGAAGAGGTGGAAGAAGGTAATGATGTGGAGTCTGAATAAGGAGAAAGAGGGTGGTATGTATCAGGAGTGACAAGGGCGATGGGAATAACATTGGTCCCCTCCGTCCTAGTTGTTTGTATGGAGTGATTGTCTTCGAAAGGATTGCTACCATGTAGACTTTTGTAATTTCCAGCTCGAGCAGCTGTTTGGTTTGGACTACTGTCATTTACTGAATTGTATACCCGGACTGTATTAAGCTCTGTAGGAATAGAAAGATGTTTTTCTGTCGGATCTGGCCTGTTGAGGACGGTCTCGGCTGAAGCAGGTACATCGATTTTGGCTTCTTCGGTGGGCGCTGAGCGAGATCTCTTGCGGTACCAGAAAAACAATACGATGGCAACAGCAAGAAGCAAAAGAGCACCAATGATACCACCGGCCAGAGCTCCTTTGCTGACACCCCCAGATGATTTGGTGCCAGACTGGGAATCTTGCTTAGCAACGCAAGAATTTAGACCGCACGAGAAGCAGTCCCTATGATGATACCATGTCAAAATACGAAAGGTAGACAAGCAGTAATAACTGACCTGTTAATCCTTACACATTCTTCGTTCGCAGAGCATTGGCATGGTGGGGGAGGAGTAGAACAATCTATGCAAGAGGCACTTTGCCGAGGAACAAGAGCATCAAGAAGCATGAGGAAAGAAGTAAACTACCAAAGGAATGTTGGAGGAAATGTCAAAGCAATACAAGGAGGTGAAGACGAGAGATGTCGTATGCCCAGAGGTGTTGAAAAGGCGATGAAAGGAAGAGGGAAAACTGTGAGAGGATCACAGCATCTCAAGGGGAACTGTGGGAACTTGAATCAGCAACGGCGCGATTGATGGGAACAACAATATTTAAATATATATTTGAACCCCAAAATAATTATCATTTCTGCCACGCGATTATCTATCATCTTCATCATGAATACAATCTCAGTATCCAATTTAACCTACTTTCACAACCCATTATCTCCTCCTTCCCTCGATGCTGTCAATCTACAGCTTCCACAAGGCTCCAGGACCATTTTGATCGGCGCAAACGGAGGTTTGAGTCACGTTGCACCAACCTTGTCATTCTTACTTATCACAATTTTCAGCTGGTAAATCTACTCTACTACAAATCCTAGCTGGAAAAAGACTTGTCAATGGCCCTTCAACCGATATTAGAATCAAAGGTCGAGACGTATTCCGTGATTCTCCTCCTGGCGTAACTTTTCTAGGCACAGAATGGCATGTAAAGATTTTTGTTGCTTCTCAAAATCATTCACACGATACGATGCAGGGCAATGAACCCAGTTGTACGAGGTGACATCGTAGTTTCCGCCTTTTTGGATTCTGTTGGTGGCTACAGGCACAAAGAAAGAAGAGATAAATTATTGGATATCCTTGACATTGATCTAGATTGGCATATGCACACAATATCTGATGGAGAAAGACGCAGAGTCCAGCTTTGTTTTGGACTGATGGCCCCTTGGGATGTTCTACTGCTCGATGAGGTGATAACCTTATCTTTTATGGAAATCCACATCTCACGAATCTTGTCACAGGTCACCGTTGATCTTGATGTCCTTGTACGAGACGACCTCCTCAGGTTTCTTAAACACGACAGTGAAACTCGTGGCGCGACCATAATATGCATGTACCGCCATCCTGACTCTATTCCAAGACTTAATGACATGGCATTCCCCAGACGCGACGCATATATTTGATGGTTTGAACGATTTCCCCACTCATGTTGCACATATGAGGTTCGGGCGCTTCGTAATACAGCCAGCACAATGGCCCATCACCCCGACATCTCCACTTTCCACCCATTTTACCCCAGATACCAGATTATATGATGTAGCTCTGCAATGGCTCAAGGAGGATCGAGATAATCGCCGTCAACTAGAAAGTCAAGGGAGGAAAACAAGAGGAGCACGTAGGAACGAGGTATGTTATCTCCTTGACCATCACAATCCGAGATTCCGAGATTTTTGTAGGCAGTGCCCTCCGATAGCGAGACATTCTATCGAAAGTGAGTGACAATGCTTTCTCCTGTTTGAAGAGGCTGTTACTGAGTTTCAAACACCTTAGATACGATTACAGTCATTGATATGGCCAAATACACAGGATCTAAAACTCTCATAGATAGTCTGATCGATTGCACTCTCGTCTTAGATTATTTAGTATATACAGGTACAGCTGTAATAGCAGTGTATAATGATTAATTTGGTGAGAGGAGAGACCTGGAGAATCCGGCAACCAGTCGGAGTACTAAAATTTACACCTTTGCAGCTCATTCAATTGACGCATACTTATGGCAAGTGTTGGATTCGACGAAAAGTTCAGTGGTAAACCTAAACACTAACAATTATAGCTTTCCTAATTATTTGTCGCCAAACCTATTTCGTAGAAATCACCCCCAAGGGCAACTGGAATAAGATGAACATTCCCCCTGGTGGAGATATAATTGATCTCACAGACTCGCCACCATCTTTCCCAAGCGCTAGACTTGAGTCTGAGGATGAACTCGAAGTTTCGGTTGCATCTGTAACCACTAGTATCAAGCGGCCTTCAAGACAAAAACGCAAGAACTCATCGGCAGATGACGGCAGTCGCTCAAAAACCAGAAAAAATGGAACGAATGGAGAACAAGAAAATCATGGTCAACCCGAAACGATAGATCTCGACCAAGCTGATGGCACTACGCACAATATCAACGATTCTAGCACCACAGATATATTCTATGTCGATCTACAACCAGCCCCTCTAAAAGAACCTCAACAACTAACACCGCAGGGGGACACACAACCCCGAGATAAACTGCTATTGCCTGCCCATGTTTCGGTATTGGGTTCAGTTTCGGTAGAAATTTTGCCTACGGTAGAAAATAACGGCGATGACGATGACTTCATTGACTACCTTGACGTTGAAGATATAAAGGTGTGATAACACAACTCCAAATTCTATTTTTTTGACCTCCTGCCCTCGTAGGAAATTGTGCGATACTTCGAAACTCCACCAGATGAGTCGACAGTGCCAAACCGAACTATATGTAAAAACTGCGGAGCAGAAGGGGAACATAAGACGTCAGCATGTCCAGTGTTAATTGTTCGATACATTTTACTATTACAGACGCAACAATCTCACCCGTTTGATAGTGTTTAACATGTGGTGTGAGAAATGAACATCATACAAGGTCCTGTCCAATTAGCAAAGTGTGTTTCACATGTGGCATGAAAGGTCATATCAATGCAGTGCGTGAAAATCTTCACTTCAAAAAAGTTCGCCATTTAATATATATTATACTAGAATTGTCCGAATCGACGCTCTGCCAAGTCTTTCACCTCTGGAAGATTCGATGATTGTGACAGGTGTGGTTCTGGATTGCACAAAACAAATGTCAGTATCCATTCAACCACAACCGATATAAAGCCCATGTAATACTATTCTAGGAATGCCCTACTTGGTGGCGTTTATATGAGTATTTTACCGACGAAGAAAAAGCTATCACAATCGAAAGACGACAATCAAAGAAGCTTCTACAGATCGGGCAAGGAGGAGAAGGCTACATTGCTGATGACGAGTGGTGCTACAATTGTGGATGCTCTGGACATTGGGGAGATGTAAGAACGGCTAATATTTAGTTTTCATCTTATTCAGCTCTTGTTTCAGGATTGTCAGGAACGAACCCCCATGGAAAGGCCCCGAGAACTATCTGCCTTCAGCGCAAATAATGTCATGTCTGGACCATTTTACGATCCTTCCGAGGCAGAAAAACGTACCACTACACGTCGCAACCGATCTGGTAGTGATACATTAGGAGATTGGGGCATAGATGCACCAGACAATGTAGGAAGGCAAGCCAGGAAGAAGGCCATGGATCGCTTGGCAAAGAAGGAGCAAGACCAGTATGATGATACCGATGATTGGTTTAATAATAACAAACGACACGAAAGGCTTAAGCCACAAGAAACCGCCCCAAAAAGACTAAGTTTCGGCAAATCTATCCGACCCATCGAACGTTCTGAGGTTCCGTCTACCACCTCTCCAAGTCTTCTATCTCGTCTAGGAGACAAACTACCCCCCGATTCCCGTTCGAAAGGTCGGGATAGAGGACCCCGCTCATCAGATTCAACAGGTTCCAGAAGTAGAAATGGCCACCGCAACCCGCCGGATTGGAATGATCACTCGGACAGACATTGGCGTGGTCCCAGTCGGGATAGAAGAGATACAAGAGACCTTGGTCCCAGATATCGGGGTGGTTATGCCCGTCATTCGTAAACATTCTTCTTGGATCCGGATGATTTTCGGAAGTTACATTCACAGTGTTATTTGTTGTAGTAGTGTCAATGTTGCACAAGCTATTCGGTACTAGTACGTAGTTGTTATATGAGATGTACGTATACAGTACGTATGTATGTACATCAGTGACTGATATATTACAGCATGCGGGAGAGCAAAGGTGGAGATAAATTCTCAGTTGTCGACAGAAGTCAGATTCCCACGGATTCTAAATATATAATTCCGTTGCTTTATTGGTCAAATGCATCTTGTCCTCGTTCTCCAATAAGCACCCTTATTAATGAGTAGAGCACAGTCACGTTTACCGATTCAGGCTTCACGAAAGCCCCCAAGCTCGGATACTCAGCCCAGTAGTGTGGTGGCCCTCACATCAGTGGCTTTGGAATATGCATCTCTCAGGCATACTGGCCACTGCCCATTAGGGATGTACATCATGCCATCAACGGAGAACTTGTTGATCTGGGATGCTGTTTTCTTTGTTCATCAAGGTGAGCACTACATGTATCACCCTTCTATATCCGCAATTCTCATCTATTAACTTGATTAGGCTATTATGCAGATGCTGTTCTGAAATTACGCTTGACTTTCCCCGAGACATATCCAGAAAAACCACCTGTTGTGCGATTTATAACAGATGTCTTCCATCCGCTCATTTCTCAGAACGGAGTCTTCAATATCAACCCTCGTTTCCGATCATGGCGGTAGGTTTTGCTTTACAACCTCAGTTCCCGTTCATTCAGGAATATCATTGTATAGGCCCAAAGAGCATCATGTTTTTGATGTTCTTCATTGGATAAAAGCATCATTCAAAAAACATGCCCTGGATCAGTTCAAGGAAGAAGACTGTGCCAATAAAGAAGCTTACAGGTCTGTCTCGCTCAAAATGACCTTTGAATACTTACACAGCTTAATCTCATGCTTGATTTAGATTGTAAATGTGCTTTATTTCGCTATGTCGAAATCTTCTGAGTATGTTTACTACAGATATCATGACTCTATTCAATCGTTTGCAGCACTAGCAAATCAATCTGCCATGCTGTCGCAGTCGCAGTCAGCACTGTATGACAAAGATCATCCATCTCTGACAACAGACAAAACGGACGGGCGCATATCATTTACGAAATTACCTTCTAATCAATTGTCTCAGCTTCGCAAGAACCTGGGATTGCAAGAATGGGAATAGATAATTTAATCAGAGTGGAGTTTATACTTGTAGAGGTGAATACATAAAGAAATGCTGTTAAGTGTCTTCACTTGTAATATCAACGACAGGTGCGGGACTGGCATCAATAGTCTCAAATAACATCTCTGGATCTGCTTCTTCATTCTATTTGAAAACGAGTGAGTATAATGTGGAGGGTACTAACATAGTATTCGGACGTACACAAATAAGTCTGTGAAAATGCTTCGACAATTTCTCTATAACAAGGCTGTAGGGTAAGTGCTGTGTGAGTTTTCTTTACAGCATTCACGTCAGTGTCAATTTGGAACAAAGGATTGGTTTTGATGTTGGGCGTACCTCCGCGGCTGTACATTAAGAGAATGGCGAGCATCTAAAGTAGAATCCAATACATTAGAAGAGTGGGCGCCTTCACTAAGTGATAACCTGATGGAATATTCTTTATCAGATTTTCCCCGTCCATGATTTCTTTCGTAAAGTTCGAAAGTTATATGTGACTACGTCAAGGATGAAGCATCAGGATCTATTAAAGAATGATTGAATCTGAACATACTGCATAATCGAGTTCCGGGATCCTTCGATTAGCGATTGGCAATCCGGATAATAGGACAAGGTTCACAAGAGTGTGGATGTGGCTTTCTTTGGTGAAATACAACGTCAATGAACTAGCACCATTGTTACGTGCAGCCTCCAAATCCCGCACGACATTGTGCAGAAGGGGGAGTGATGTCAAGACTCCAATTTCCTCCCTATAACTTGTCAGCTAACGAAACACTCGAACACATAAAATTCACTTCTCATCCGGGTCTATTCCGTATTCTTGAGGGGCCACTAAATCAAATAGTGCTTTGGCACGTCCGTATAGCTCATGGATCTTGCGATCATGAGTTGAATGAAGAGGATCTTGACGGCCTTTTTCATCAAAGATCGAGAACAAGAAAGTTCTATGGTGTAAGGCACAATATTTAATTGTATCATACAATTCAGATACCTGCAAACTTCGTGTTAGAATATACAAAGTCAATGAAACTGTGCATACCCTGGATGGATCGAATTTCTTCTGTTCCACATCGCAAAAATCTTCAAACAATTTCTCCCATCGCTCTCGGAAAAGCCATGGTTCGTCTCCACAACACCTATCAACCCGTCAATATCAGTTGAAAACAAAACGTAGAAAGGGAAACGAACCATCTTTCTTGTATCTTGTCTACATCTAGCGTTTCAAAATTATGGCGCATGATATCCCTGAAAGAACTCAGAAGTTCTATCACTTCCTGTGTTGACATTAGATATGGTTTTTGGTCTACTGGGTTATGTTGTGTATCACTAACCTTCACCACTTCCACTGGCTCCTTCTTCATGCTCTTCGGCCACGTCAACTCCGGACGCTTCTCTGGCTCACCGGGTCTCAAAAGTATTTTCAGACGCTTCTTAACATCGTCCATAAGATCCTTTGCTGCGTTAGAGTCATCCAACAAATCCTTGCGAATGATCAGTTTTAATGGAGGTTGATTGGGCTGATACATATTTTGATTTTGTGGAGACATATTCTTGTTATGAAAACTGTTGCCTTTCCCTTCAGCAGAGGAGAGTGATGAACTTGTAGAGGGTGGCGCTGTGTAGTTCGGGTGTTGCGGATCTAGCAGAGCAGCAGCAAATATTTCGGCTGAGGCGATAACACGTCTCTCTGATGAGGTGAAGATCTGCAGTCGGATAAGCAAAGCCAGCGGTGGGTGCAATTGGTCACCAGTACCTTGACATTATGAAGAACATCCTTGTCTGTAATAAAACCAATTAAAATCAAACCAGAATCTGAAAAGAACTTTGCTTACTCATTATTGATATATCCTTTTTCATATTTTCACCCAAATCCCGGGATTGGTATCGAGCTGAATGTGTAAACTGAATTGCAAGGGGATGGTATTAGTTGAAATAAACATATGAATGTAAGATTGAGACTCCACCTCTCCACCCCATTTGAACACCAACGTTAATTTCGTCAATTTTCTGGATTGCCCAGCTTGTCGTTTTGAGTAAACTGGTTTGAGCTGGGCTTTAGTGCCAGGCAAGTCAATTTTACTAAATAAGGCATTGCTGAGTTGGGTCAATTTTGTAAGCTCTTCCCCATCGGCTCCTAGGTTGCGCGCCTCTTCGATTGCTGTCGCAATCCAGCTTAATTGTTCCTTTTCTCGGAGAATGATCTCTTCCGTTTCGCCATTGAGAAGAGTAACAAAAGGCTGGGTCCACGATTCGCCAATTGGAAAATTAAACTTGAGTTTTTGCTACGAAATTTTCAAAATAAGGTGTCACACGAGCAAAATTTAAGTTTACCTTCGGGGTACGATCAGCATGACGGAGTACTGTAACATTGGCCTTTAGCCGCCACGTCGATGTTTCCTGAGAGGTTGTTTCTGCCGCGGGGAATGGTCTATCGGGTGATGCCGAAACACGCATGCAGAGAGCGGCGAGAATATCCGCTGCCTTGTCTACGAACAAGCAACAGTTGAGTCTTCCTCCGATGAGCAGAACGATTTATGACTTACCATAATATGTTTCGTTGCCTTTGACAAAGCTCCAGCCGTTGACATCAATCACTTGGCTTTTCAGGCCATTGTCACACCTCAGCATGTCGAACCCGCATACGCGCTGCCCAAAACCTTCACATATCTTGTCTGCCCAGGACTTTTCTTCTTCTGTCAACCTTGTAATAAAGCTGGTATTGTTGAGTCAAAACACAATATAAGAACAGCTGCATTCTGCCGCACCGAATTTCTTTGCCTTCTGTGTTCCTCCTCACTACCCCATCGACGACGGGGGATTTGCGCGTCTCTGCATGGGTATACTCTTTCCCAACGGTATAAACTTTGATATCTTCAGAATTATCGACGTCGATGAATTGCTCATAGATATATGAACCATCTGTTCTCGGATGGTTTAGAGTGGGGTCCAGTTCACTTGATTTGTTTCCAACCTTGAAACCATGAGTTGACAGTGGTTCTAAAAAAAGTGAAAGATGGTACAACACCTTTCTAAATAAGCGACGGCCCCCGCCACCACGAAAGTATATATAAACGTTGTGATCTTCGCCACTCACGGGCTTTTCTACGAAAGGTTTCTCCATTATTTTTCCGTCGACTACAATAGCATCACCGTCATCGCGGAGCGCAACCTCTGGGGTCACTAGGAATCCCCCAAGGATTATCCCCAATCTATTCTTCATGAGTTCCACAAGTTCAGGGTCAACTTTCGGACCACCATCTCTGGAAACCTCGAGGCGTGTTGGAGTCGGAACTTGGAGATGGTCTAAAACAGCACCGACCAAGCGGCGGTCCCAGAGGAGTGCTTGAGGGGCGAGGTCATTTATGCAAAATGGTTTTCGTAGCTTGACATACATTATGGCCTTGTCTAGTGGAAAATCAGTGGAAAAAAAGGATATAAGGATATCACAGCGTGGCCAATTTTCGACGTCTGTAATTGTGTGAATTAGTAAAAAATGACAGGGCATAGAAAGGGAGTTGTCTACCCTCATCTAAAATGACTTTGTCCCCAAATACTTTGACATCGATTGCGCCCCTTGCACGCTCCACCAACCTTGTTAAAATTTCCCTCATGGCTTTGCTGCGTGCTTTGATATCCATTGCACAAACACCAAGAATGACGGATTTCGTTGAGATGTATGCATGTCTACTAAAGAATGGAGTTGAGAATTGTTAAAAGATTAGAAAATAAAATTGCTTACTTAGATTCGAGAGTAAGTGCTAGGTCAGAATATGAACCGGTAGATGAAGGAGATGAAGAGCGAGTGAAGATTGAGCTTGATCGAGGAGAAGCTCTCTCTGAAGAATTAAGGAAAGAAGAAATACGTGACTGTCTGTCTCTGTGGTGCATCTTGATAGCAGAGTAGATAAGTAGCCTCGAGCTAGGTCCCTGTAACGGGTGGTTTAAATTGCTGTGTAAGGTAATCCAAATGAAATGTGAAAGTTAACGAGACTCCGTGTCCTTGATTTGTTCCAGCCTCGGAATGAACAAAACACCTTATCTAATCTAATCATTTATGTCCATGTAGTTTAAATCGTGGGCCTACAAAGTTCAAAGTCTTTAAATTTCAAGCTCAAGCCTCTACCAATACAATCACAGTCAATACAAATAACCAACTCGGTCATCTCCAGGAAGTCATCTCTGCATGACATAACTGATGTCGATGCTTCTTTTCTCCCAGGGCAACAAGTGTTATGATGTTGCACATTGTATAAGTTAGAGCCGATCAATCAAACTGCGAGCGTTCCTCTTTTCTCCCGCATTCGAGCCCTATCATGGCCTGGACCCCTGCACGTACTCATGCTGAAGGTACAACCTCTTGTTCAACCAGCGCACGGCGTTTTGCTAACACCTCTACTTATAGTTGATGCCATCCTCTGTGCTCCCGGAAATATCCATGAGATACAGACATGCCTAGTCGATGGAAGGCTCCAGCGTGTCTATAAAAACGCTTGGCCCTCCCTCCGTGACTTTTGGCTCTGGTCATCAGCAGCCCATGCCGATGCTACTTATATTGTCTTCGAAAATCGGCGTCTAACATTCAGCCAAGTGTTCAGACAGTCAATCAGGGTAGCTGCTATCTATTACAATATCTATGGAATTCGAAAGGGTTCTTATTTCCTCAGAATTTCGGAATTTATCTGCTGACGTGTGATTAATGTTTTTGGTAGGAGATAGGGTCGGTATCTGTTCAAGGAATTATCCAGAGTATTTAGTAGCATTCTGGGCTTGCCGTAAGCGACTCCAACTAAATTGCTAACTCGTCTCAAAACTCTTAATTTCAAAGATATTATTGGTGCCGTGTCTGTACTAATCAATGCGTCGGTCATCTTCTTCGTCATCTTATGGCATTACTCACCTTCTCGAACAATTCAGATGGCTACCTTTGGATTCACTATGTCATTGTTTTACCCTCACCCAGTGTAAACTTGCGATATTGGATGCCGAGCGTGCAGATCGTCTAGAACAGGCTGTCACTCGTCTCTCTAATGACGCAGGTGTACAGGGCTTTATTGTCATAGGATCTCAGGAAGGGAAGGGTCAATGGAAGGGCATGTGTATTTGGGAAACTCTATTGGAACAACACCAAATAGATCACGCTGAGTTCATGAAGAAAGACCCTGGAATTTTACCTGAGGACAATGCAACTATCCTGTTTACCTCTGGTATGTTCTAGCTAAAGATCTACACACTACAATCCTCTCACACTACTATCAAGGCACTACTGGACTACCAAAAGGGGTCTTGAGTACGCAACGTCAATATGTGACAAATATTGTGAATGTAGGTTCAACTGTCGTTGGTCATGAAATTGATTTATCAATACAAAATGTAGGTCCTTGTGGGGCGACGACGGGCAATACTTCGTCGTGGGGAGGATGTTCCAGAGGTCCCTCCACCTGGCCCTCAATCGGGTGTCTTGGTTGCTGTGCCATTTTTCCACGTCACAGGTTCCACAAGTTCTTCGGTATGTATTATATTCATAGTCTAAGAATCTATATATTTATTCAGCTGCAAGATGATGGCTTCTCTGTTGGGTTTGAAAATCGTGTTGATGCGGAAATGGGTTGTTGAAGAAGGTTTGATCAGTTCTTGTTGTATTTCGCTGTCAAAGATTTTATTAGTGTTCTGTTTGTTATAGCCGCGAGGTAGATTCTCATCAAATTTCTGGATTCAAAATCTAAACCAGTTTATGCTAGGCTGATCAAGGAAGAAAATGTGAAAATTGCTGGGGGGTGATAAAATTAAATAAAGAGTGCCGAATCAATGCTAATAATCTTTCTTTAGTGTACCTTCTATGGTCTTAGATCTTATCCGTAGTTCTCTTGCCGGACACCCTCTTGAAGCCCTGATGTTCGGAGGAGCGCCAGCCCCAAGTTCCCTGTCTGACCGAGCAAAAGTAGCGTTCCCTACAGCCGTCTTGTATGTTCTCAATTTATATATAAAGTTAAGAATTACGTTGCTGAACAAACTTTTTCAGGAGTGAGGCGTATGGTTTGACGGAAACAAATAGTGTTGCTGTTGCTGTAGGTTGGTATCGACATGAGGTTATGCAATTTCGCATTTTCTGACCACTCCTCTCTATATCTTGTATAGCTGCAGAGGACTATCTTGCTCATCCGGGTACTTGGTGAGTCTTAGCCCTTCCAGTCAAAGGATGTAACTCAAACGGAGCCAGTGGATTACCCATGCCAATTAATGACTTATGCATCATAAATGATGATATATCTGTTCCTCCTGGCGTTGTTGGTGAGGTATGGGTTCGTGGGCCCAACATAATGAAGGAATATTGGGGAGATAAACGTAAATGCCGGCTGTGTCATATTCAATTTGTGTGGCTCATTGTGTTGTATATGCAGCGGCTACTGACAAAGTACGTATCTTACTTTCAACAAAAATAATATTCATTTTTTTTGGCTGCAGGTTATTACGAAGGACGGATGGTTTAAGACTGGTGACCTCGGGTACTTAGATCAGGAGGGTTTCCTATACATCCGTGATAGAAGTAAGTCTTAGCCATTGAATCGAAACATATTTCTTCACTTTTACGATGTAGTTAAGGATATTATTATTCGTGGGGGTGAAAACATTGTGAGTATACCCATGACCGATTTAGTACTACACTCACAAGATTCCAGGATTCTGTTTCGGTGGAGAATGCATTATATAAAGATGATCGCGTGCTAGAGGTTGCTGCTGTTGGTGTGCCAGATGAACGACTAGGAGAACTGGTTACTGCGATCGTATGTATCAAACCGGAGCATCGCAAAGAAGTCACAGAGGACTACCTCATTGACTTAGCTAAAAAAAAGGTAAGGTTTCTCTTGTTGGATAACGTATGATTACCAATTCTTTGCGCTAGCTTGCCAAAGTTCGCCGTCCCAGTTATGGTGATCATCCAAACCAACCCCTTTGGTAACCTTGCTCTGACATTACAATTGATCTGTTCTGATGGGGTCCGGGATTGTTCTAGAACGAACGCCTTCGGGCAAGATTCTCAAAGCTGACTTGCGGAAAATGGCTCGAGAAGCGTGGCTGAACAGGTCTAAGGGGGGTGTCTCGTCGAAACTTTAGAGAGTTGAATTACCAGAATTTTGTGTATATGCAATATTAGTCAGGACTTGGAAGACGAGATGCATGTTTGGTTTGGGATTACGTAATGGTGCATTGAAGCCATATGCGCGCACATAATTGGTTTGCTCAGTATATCTAACGACGTGCGCGCATACCCTACATGAATAGATACCCATGAACCAATCCAACTCAAGTTCCTCAAATATCTCTAGTGCTACTTCAAAGTCGCCTTCACCTGGTCCTTTTGCTTATCAAACACGTCTGCTTGAGCGTACATCATCCCGTGGGCATGGAGGTTTGAACACATTGTCAAGAACCAACTCACAAAGTGGTACGCTAACAAGCTCGGGAGGGGCTGCTGGTAGCTCCGGCATCTCCAAGGCTACTTCTTTGCACCGACCCGGCAATAGTTTGGATGCTATTCGAGGAAAGTGGGAAGAACGGTCTCGGGAAGCGGGTATAGGTGATAATGCTCATCCTCCGACAAGTTACGCCAAAGACAATCTCCTCCGTAACAAGACTTATACTCCAGGAAACCCTAACGTATCCACCGGATACACCAAACCCTCTGACCAGTCACCAGTTTCATCGTCACCATCCAAGGTAGAGCTGCACAGAACGCCTACATACTTGAAGCGACATACACTACCGGCCCCAATCATAGCATCACCACTATCTCCGAATAGCACAGGAATTCAAGTGGAAACCGGCTCGCCATCGTCTGCAACAAACAAGCGGATCCATTTACCACATTTTTCAGGAGCCTCCTTATCATCTATTGATCTTACGGCTGACGTTTCAATCAATCCAAGCAGTTTGGCCAAACAAAATCGACCCCCAGTGCTTACGCGTAGTGATCGTTCCAATAGCCTGGCCACCACGCCTATCAGTAAACCATATACTTCCGCCGCACCAAAATTCGATGCGCCTCAAAGCGGACCATCTTTGCCTTCTACCTACACAAGACCTCATTCGTTTTCCGCTCATAGCTCCAATCTAGATTCAAAATTATTAAATACCGTAGCGAATGCGACCCTTCCAACGTCAAAGCCAGACGGTGAAAATGCAGCCCCATACTCTTCCGTGACATCGGTTATGTCACCGCCCCAGTATCGAAGTGCATACATGCACAACAAGAAATATTCTACAAATGGGAACGGACTGGGCGTAAACGCCCGCAGATTGGGAAGACACCTTCCTAGGATAGCAAGTGGAGATGGAGAACCTAACCACGACGAACCACAGTCGGCACGGAAAGACCAAGGTGTTTCGGAGATAAAATCTTTCTTACAGGGCGCATCATCAGGTCCATCCGTATCGGTTCGCCCAAAGCAAGATTTGAGCTTGGCGGTCGACGTTAGAAACACAGAAGACGTAGCTGGTTTACCAGGCCGTATACAACTCAAAGCTCCGAATGGGCAATCACCCTCACCATCCACCCGCTACATCGGAAGTAATTGGGCAGACAAACAAAGGCATCTCATCCAAGCTTATGAATATCTCTGCCACGTGGGTGAAGCCCAGCAATGGATAGAAGGTTGTCTTGGTGAAGAACTTGGCTTTGGAGTGGTGGAAATGGAGGAATGGCCTTAGAAATGGAGTCGTGTTGGCGAAGCTAGTACGCGCTTTTCAAGGAGATGCCGCAGTGAAAAGAATTTATGAGGTGCGTGCTGTCAGCTGCCAGTCTCTCACTTCGTGATGGATTCGTTTAGGCTCCGAAACTGGATTTCCGCCATTCTCAAAACATCAACGTTTTCTTCAATTTCGTTCGTTATGTTGGCCTCCCTGAAGTACGTAGGCCTACGACATATTGACATATTCATGACAACTAGATATTTTAGGGCTTTATATTCGAGCTTACGGACTTATATGAGAAGAAAAACCTTCCAAAGGTTATATATTGTATCCATGCACTGAGGTTTGTTGTGTAAACGTATACGAGCAGATCCACTTATTGATTCAATGATCCAGTCACTTACTTGCGCGACGTGGATTGGCAGAACGCATCGGCAATTTGATCGGACAGTTACATTTCTCGGACGATCAACTGCAACAGACTCAGAGAGGTTTAACAGAATCAGGGGTATCAATGCCAAATTTCAGCCATGTTGGTAGAGAACTGGCTAAAGAAATCAATGAGGATGTTGAAATGGAAATTGAGAGTGAAGATGAGCGTAAGTGTTGACAACCATATCAGTTATCTCATATTTAGGTCTCTCCAGGCCGCGAGCGTTTACTATCTGAGAATATCAACACCATTATGGCATTCCGAGCTATGGCACGGGGATATTTAGTCCGGCAACACCAGACCGACTTGAGGAGCCGTATGCGTCTCTTTCATCACCAAACCTTCAAGCTTCAAGGGCACCTCAGAGGTGTCCTAACCCGAAAGCGCCTAGTAGCCGAGAAGACAAGTTTTGAGCAGACGTTGCCTTGGGTTGTCACATTGCAATCTACTCTACGCACAGTAATTGCTATGCAACGATGGAACACACAACTCCGACTTATTCAAGAGTCTTCTATCGGTATTTCTAAAGTCCAGGCTCAGGTTAGGGGTGTCCTGCTACGCCGACGCATTATGCGGTTAAAGGAGGCTCTGAAGAAAGTCAAATTTCCCATTATGAAACTACAAACTGCTGCTCGAGCTAGCTTTGCGCGCCATTCTCATAATGAGATTAAAAAAACGGTCCACCAACCCCAAATCAGCATCCGTATCGTTGGTTTACAATCTCGTGCACGGGGAGCTCTTATAAGAAAAGTTGCCATGAAAGAAAAGGAAATTCTGAAGCACTGCGAGGACACCTTTGTTGCATTGCAGGCACGATGTCGGGGCGTCCTCATGCGACGTCGTTGGCGGTCACAATTTGCCAAAATTGAGAATATTGCGAGCGTTGTCGTTCAAATTCAGGCGGCAGTCCGCACATATTTGGCGAGGAAACGCTTGCTCAACCTAATTCGCGGTCTTCGAAGAGCCACTCGCAATGTAATAGGTCTACAAGCCTCTGCGCGTGCCAACGTCGTCCGGCAACGCCATGTTGGAATCAATAAAACTCTGAATGAGGTCAAAATGGTTACGACTATTAGCAACTTACAGACCTATGTCCGTGCTGTGTTGACTCGTGTCCGTCATAGAGAGATCAACAAACAGCTCGAAGTTTCCACACCAGAGATAACTGGATTCCAAGCAGCGGTGAGAGGGGCGCTCTTAAGGAACGACTTTCGCGCTTGGAGGGACCACCTTCATAACAGCTACCTGGTCGCTACTATCCTGCAAGCTATGTTACGCGGAGCTGCACTGAGGCGATCGTTTAGGGTGAAAATGGAATATTTCCGAGCAAATCTCAGCAAAGTCGTGAAGATACAATCGCTATTTCGTGCGAGAGAAACACGAGAACAATACCGGCAATTAACACTAGGAACAAATGTTTCCATTGGGACGATCAAGAATTTCGTACATCTTTTGGATGATTCCGAAGCAGACTTCCAAGAAGAAATCAAAATTGAGAGACTGCGGAAGAAGGTCGTGGAACATATTAGGGAAAACCAGGCATTGGAGAATGAAGTTAATGATCTAGATGTGAAGATAGCACTTGTTGTTCAAAACGTTAAGAGCTTCGATGAATTGATGAAAGCCAGGAAAAGACATGGGAACGATGGCACGACATCGCGTGCAGCAACCCTCAAATTACTCGCAGCCCATGGGGATCCATTTTCAGGACCTAACACTCTAGATCAGGAGGCAAGGCGGAAGTTGGAACTTTACCAACAACTGTTTTACCTTCTGCAGACACGAGGGGAGTATCTCAGCCGATTGTTCACTCGACTATCTGCCGCAAACTCCCCGGAAACCAATAGACGTTTTATTGAAAGAGTGGTATTGACTCTTTTCGGCTATGGTCAAGACCGGAGGGAAGATTTCTTGCTTCTTAAGCTTTTCCAGGTAAGTCAAGTGCCTGCTACCTTTAGACTTTTCTCTGAATTTAGTAGTTTGCTATACATGAAGAGATTTCTCTCGCTCCATCAATACAAGACATTATTCACTGAGCACCCCTTATATATGAATATTGCCGTCCATTATGTCCGTCCCAAACAAGTGACGTATGCCAGAGATATCTTCCAATCAGTTATATTGGAGGTGTTGAATGCGGAAGACTTAGACTTAGAAGCCAATCCGTCCGTGGTGAGTTTATTAGCTCATTCGCATCTGGGACAAAGGCTAATCACAAAACTAGATCCATCGTGCAAGAATAGATATTGAGGAAATGAAATCTGGTATCCCCAGCTCCCAGCCAAGGGATGTATCATTCCATGAAGCACTGAAAGATCCGGACACGAGAGCTATATATATTCGTCGTAAGTTTCATAGTTTATTTCATTCGAAACAAAAAGCTCAGCTAGTGCAGATCTCCAAGTCTTACAATGGTGGACTGAGGCGTTCGTTTCTGCCATTACTCAGTCGACAAGACGGTTACCATATGGGGTACGGCTTTTGTCGAGAGAAATATTGTCAGCGGTCAGGGTGCGTCACTCGAATTCCACCAATGGCTCAAGTTCATTCTTGCAACAGAACAAATTCCCTGATGCATCAGACGAAGAGCGTGCTGCTTGCATAGGTCGAATAGTATATTATCGGTACATAAATCCGGTCATAATGTGAGAAATATTTCCTCAACTTTGCTTGAAATGTTATGTTGACATTCTTCAAGCGCGCCTGAAACTTTCGAAATCGTTACGAAAACTTCGAATGTTGCGACGGGAAAAAAGAATCTTGCACAAATCTCTAAGATACTCACCCAAATCACCAGTGGTACCAGTCTTCAGTGATAACGATCCAAGCTATATACCTATCAACGACTATGTCAAAAAGGCAATATCTCAGATGACGAACTGGTTTATTGAAGGTGACTTGAATTTTTCCGAGTAAAAAATTTCTTTTCTGAAAGCTTCTTCCACAGTCGCGAATGTACCGGATGCTGAGACTCATTTTCATGCTCACGAATTTTTAGACGTGACGGCACAACCGAAACCCATATACATTACTCCAAACGAGATCTATGCAATTCACGGGATTTTATTACAAAACAAAGACTATTTGGTAAGTCTATCATTAAATGTCTTTCGGATGTAGTATCATTTCTTCACGAGTCGCATTTAGGCCTGTCAGCCAAAATGACATCCTTAAAGATATCCTTTTTGATCTCGGTGGTATTCCTCATTTAGACAACGAGGAACTCAAGGATGCGAGGGATACCCCCATAACATTAGAATTAACTAATCGTTTTGCGGATGTTCGCGGTTAGTCCTGCCTACTAGCCTGCAGCTTCTTTTTTCTAAACTTTATCACAAGACTCTGACGCCGAAGAGAAAACCCTGTGGGTTCAAGCGAAACGAGGAGTTCTTGCTATACTCAGAGTACAACCTGCTCAAGATCTCTTCGAATCACTTATGCGTCCCGTCACTGAGGATGACCAACTCATGTGGCAAGAAATTCTTGAAGCTGAAGAGAATGAAGTCCAACAGTCCAGGCGCCAGCCTTCAGCAGTCAGCGAGTCTGGATACCGCCTTGAGAACATTCGATCGTATGTTCCGAATCTGCCTCTAATCTCAACTGTCATTGATTTCCTTTTGATTCAGATATGAATTTGCTGAAGTCAAAGCAACGGCAATTGCTAACCTTTTGAAACTCGAAAAGCAAGGGAAGATCTCGCGGTCCGATGGTTTCCAAGGGATCCTTAATGCTATTGCTGTGGATGTTCGAAGTAAACATAGGATGAGATTGCAACGGCAGCAAGAAATGGAGAGCATGAATGAGGTCCTGCGGCAGCTGTCTGAGCGCAAGAAGCACTTTGAGGATCAGCTTAACAGTTACCACAGCTATGTGGAAACTGCAATGAATACCATGCAGCGCGGCAAGGGGTAAAACTCCCTATAAATACAATATACTTGTGCTGACATTGTTATAGGAAAAAGAGATTCGTGCTGCCCTTCACAAAACAGTACTTCCATCTACGTGATCTTCAACGCTCCGGAGAAACCCCCAAATTTGGTTCATATATTTATACAGCCAAAGAATTCTACGAGCGCGGAATAATCTTATCTATTGATCAATACTCACCACGCCAGTTTGACAAGATACTGTTGACTCTGTCTTCTGATAAAGCTGGAATTTTTACATTGCAGCTGGACTCCATTCTACTTGGCGTAAACTCGCGAATTGCATCCGAGGACATTCGCATGGAGGATTTATTGCAAGCAAAATATGAAAAACGATCCTCCCTAGCATTGTTTGACGGGAAGGTCAGGGTTAACTTTGAATTATTTCTCTATCAAATCAACAAGAAGTAATTTTCAACTTCATCGCCAGTTCAACTCAATAATCTTATATAATTTGCCTAGATTTTACGTGTCATGACCGCTTTCTACTCGTTTGCTCTGAAGGTGAGTACCCCCATCCATATCCTCAAAAATATCTAATTTCAGCTAGATATCTCACCATGCATTCTGTACCACCTTGCATCAAATATGTATCGATTTATGTTTTGGCTTGCCGCCCGTTATGTATACTAAATATGAATGCTCACGACTTTCAAATATACTAATGAGTATTGATCGTATATTTTAGTAAATTTCCCACAAGATGACTATGGTGGGTTTAATCAATGAATCATCAACATAAAAATTGCCTCCAGAAAATGAAGTAGTCAAGCGCAAGAAGTACGCAATCTCGGAACGACGAATAATTGAGTTTCTGTACGTGTGAATGCGAGTAATCAGATCAATGTCCTGTAATGATTCTCCAAGGTATTCAACATGCTGATGTCACGGTTGCATCTTGCTGTGTTTCTTTTATACCAGCACTAAAAATAAGTTTGAAAGAAGGAGCCCCAGGCTATCCGGTAGCGGTGTGCCTTCCGCTTCTGTCGTGGAGGAATTTGGTCGTGGGTTCAGGTGATGAAGCAATTGAATCAACCTTCTTCCGCTTGGACGGTGGAATGTAGAACAGCGCGAGACCTACCAGGCTTGTAGTGGGGTAAAGCCGGTCATAATACTATTATGTAGGTGCCATCTGACACTGTCGTAGTTCAGGTGTTCACAGGGAGCAAATGATTACATATAGAATACTTATGATTGCACCCCGTTGTGTGTTGCCCTTGGGAGCTCCAGATCACACAATGATTGAACAGAAGGCACATATTACACTCTTGTGCTGCCTTTCTCCATATATTATAAACGGTAGGTTTGCCTAACCGGATGTCGACGGAAAAACTTTGCTCTTCTTCGGTAAGCACAAGTAAAGATCACAGTCAAGGGATCTCTTAGAGGGGGTAATATCTATATTAATCCCCAAACAATGGAAAGGGAACCAGGGGAAACTTACTTTTCCCCACATTCGTAGTGTGTCATTCTCCGTGTGAATAGGTGATGGGCGCCGTGGGCAATTGACTTGTCACTGATTTGAAGACATCTATCAAATACGCGATGTTATATATAACATGCATGGTATTCACTAGTCGATGGCAGAACCTAAATCGACAGAACATTACATATGAATATATTTCTACAATGTGAAACGGAAGTTTGGGTGTCGGTCACCAATTGGTGCACGAGTCTTCCCGCTTGCCCACAATTCCTGGTATTTCTCCAGGTTTTGTTGTCTGCGTCCTTCTGCGCGTGCTTTATTTTCCCATAAGCAGTACGATCTATAACGTAAGAGTTGAGTGCCTGATGAAGGAAAATAAATAAGGGATTCGTGATAATTACACATTCGCTGCAATCAGAACCCAGGTCAAACACAAGAATGCAAGAGAGATCGTGTGACCCCTAATGTACTTCGGTGCTTGGTCTGTAGAAGACATATATATGTCAAGAAATATGGGAAGGGAAAGCGGGTCACTGACCTGGAGTATATGCAAAAGTGGCAATAAAGCCACTAGTTAAATGATATTTGTATGAGGAATTAGTTGTACAAATGATAGGCAATTTCTTACCCTCCGTTAGCAATTGCTAGCTGAAGTGCTGTTGTGGTTGCCTTCTTGTAATGTCCACTAGAATTGTTGGGTAGGATTGACCTATATAACCATTGAGTATCAACTCGCTACAGAACATAGCTGCAATAAATTACAGCATACAAGGACCAGAAGGATATCTACGATGAATGCAATTAGTAAAATCATAATAAAATCGGAGAAATTACAATCATACACGCCGGCCGCCATAAAGAATACGGCAATGTATCGGACAGAATTCTTATCGGTGACAATCGCAATGATGTATCCTTCATCAAATTAGGTATGGCACCCTCAGATATTATTGTAGAGGTGCTGGAACATACCAATTATAGCAAATGGTACACATATTAAGATAAACGGTCCACGCCACCGCAGTCGGTCACTAAGAAAAGCCACAACGACTAACAAGTTTTTCAGTATGTATATAATTAATTATAAACATGGAAGGTCACCTGTTAGAACTACGGCAGGCACATAAGGGGGCACTGCATAAGATCGATTTAGACGTGGACACGAGGGCGGAGAGTGCTGGGCTGACTAACCTGTATGGAGCTGTGCCGCTGATCCTGAGTAACCAAGACCGGAAACGATAGTTGGCCTGAATTACCGTGGCATCAGTTCGGGGCCAAGGCGGAAGGTAGAAGACATGGACTAACAGGAAGAGGGAATAAGAGTACAAGCTGACAATCAGACCAAGATATGCCATAGCAGTCAACCAAACTTGTATGTCCAAAACACCTGCCATATGATTAGATTGTATCGGCGAGAAATGGTCATGAAAATATCGAACCTCTTATAACCTCGCGCCATTCAAATTGTTCGTCTTCTTGATGCATCGCCTTGGAATCGAATGGATTGTGAGAAACATTTTCCCCGGACGTTTCTAAATGAACAACTGCTTCCTTCTTTGCTTCCAAATCAGTAGAGTCAGAAGATTCGGGAACCGGACCGCTGGCGGTAACGCTGCCATCAGTTCTAAAACGCATCACTTGAAGGTACGGTGGTGTCAGCTGAAGAAATTATATCACGTATGGAAAATATATACCAGCAAAATGCCTTTCCTCATCAGTCAAGAACTTGCAGCTCGCTAGATCTGCGGGCAGAACGAATGCCGAGATCACACTAGCGACGACAGTTGCAAGACCTTCCAGAATCTTTACAAACAACTCTATGAGTGAAAGTAGAGAAGTAAATGAGATAACAACGCACAAATATCCACCTCCAGCCAGCCAAACCGCCGATGCCATCCATCTTCGTGATAGCTGTGGCTAGGAGACCTGAACGTGTAAAAAATATTGAGTGGTCGATCAGCGTGAAACATCTACCAATGCCTACCTCCAAAGGCACCAGACAATGATGCTAGATTTCCGGTATAAGTAAATCGGCCGATGAAAGGGGCGAAAGTTAAACCACATACCAGATGCGTAGAATATCCCAACACTAATGAGGGGTTAGATTAAAGTCATGGAACGGTTTTGAAAACCATTTACCGTAGTTGTAGTTCGTGACGTTTGTACATGGTACTGAGATAGAGGACCTGACCAATAAATATTTAGTCGAGAAGTATCTTACTGGACATGGAAATGTACTGCACAATTCCCGGTAGTAAACCACCCTCGCATAGGCCAAGGAAGATGCGGATGGATACCAGACCTTGGAAGTTGTGGACCTATCATGGTGTTTAAGTAAGTAGTATTCATCAGTTCATCAATTGAACACATACAAATGCAGTCATGGTTGTCACAATTCCCCAGAAGAAGACAAGAAGAGGGATCCAGCGCTGTGTATAACATGTATATGAGAAAATAAACAATGTAATCTGGGGGGAATAATAACGTTTGCTTTAAGCTTCTTTAACACAATATTGGATGGGAGTTCCACAATGATATAACTGATGTGAGGAAAGCTCAGCATTCAAGGGTCAAATACGATTCGTTATCATGATGCTCACGATGCATAGAAGACTTTGTGTAAATTAGTGGTCGTTCCAAACCATGGATAATAAAGTTGTACACACCAGCCAATGCTGTGTTGAACTGGTTTCCATGAAGGTGGGAGTCACGCTCCAGGCCAGCGATTCTGCCATGTGCGGTCAGCTAAAAGGAGACCGTCATCCCGTTGGTAAGACCTGCCTTGCATTTCCGATGTTACTTCTGTCGATGAAATTGGCCAGCCAGAGCTATGATGAGCAAGGAAGTGAGGTCATATACGAAGGGGCAGTAGAACGGACTTACAAGCGCTAAAGGTGGAAGAATACGGCAATCGAGTTTCCACAAGATCCGTTTGGTTCGTTGAGCATAGTCATTATCGTTATTTTGTATATGAATGGATTCAGACATTTTGAGTTGTCTATGAAATCAGTGCTCAAGTGGGGAACCTGGCGCACAAGGAGATTATGCAGATTGGGTGGTCCTTTTATTGCCAAAACCAGGCGAGGAAAGCCATCAGGTGTCTTGCGCATATGGTACACAAGTGGGGTAATATCACCATTGAGTATTTTTTGCGCCTTCCCCATCATTCTGTTACCAAAAGTGTTTGACCACCGAGTCCTGAATAGTACTGTACCTGTTCTGAAAAAATACTTGCTATTTATAGCAACCAATCGTCTCGCTTATTCCTGGGGTAGTCCATGGAGCATCCAGGATCTTAGCGCGTTTGTGTGTATCCAGATTGAGCATTCACATGGGTCTGCTCTGCCTTTAGCTTGCATCCAAAGTCGATATTTGGCCGACAGTAATTGAGCAGATAAAGTTGAAAACCTTTTTTCCTGTGAATGAATCTTACTATCTCCGGTCAGCCGCACGAATTGGAATCACATGATGCGTTTGTTCTCATCACTTATCTCGTTGATAGTGTGCTATTATACAGCGTCTCCGCGGCCAACAATGGACAGTTGGTATTGTACGTGCTTACTGTGAAGAAATATAAAGTATTTGGGGATTTTAATTTCAACAGTTTTCAAACATAACGAATTTCCATTATTTGGGGATCCAATATTACAATTTTCAATAAAGAATTAATTAATGGAACAACTTTAAAGGTCCTATAGACTCCAAAGCAATCGTTCAGTCTTGATATTATTGGACTGGATCCAGACCTACGAACCTCAGTATACGTGATTTAAACAGGCACAAGTACTAGGAACACTTCTACTCGGATGGGGAAAAGATTACGTCTCCGACCTTCCTGTAGGATTGTCAAGCGAAAATTGAGGCTTTTGTCTTAAAAAATGAAAGCGATTTTATTATAATACTGTAGTATAAGTGACAATTTAAATTATAAATTTAATTGCACTACTTAACTGACCACGTGATAACTTTATCAACGTGACCGTTAACGAATTTGAGTTTCTTATTCGCAAGGTTTGGGCATCTACGCAATGTTTTGACGGTTTGGGTTATGTCAGCTCAAGCAGATACTGCAGTGCTACCATTGGGATGGACGGAGCACACAGGTATGTCCCGTCACTCAATCACACGTTTTATCAACTCACAATTATGCTGGAGGGCCGTCTGGGCATGTGTACTACTATAATACCCAAACTAAGGAATCCACATACAATCGCCCTTTGACTTATAATGCTGTCGCACAGAATCAGTCATTGGGCCAGAAGAAGAAAGAAAGACCATTGATTAAAACCCTGATACCTGGGACTGACTGGTTACGTGTGAGCACTACTGAAGGCAATGTATTCTATTTCCACAAAACCAGGAAAGAGAGCTTTTGGACTATTCCTGATGAAATCAAAGATGCTGTTCAAAGCCTCGAGATGCAGGAGGGTAAGAATGCTATGGGAGGTCATGAAGAATCTCTCGAAGTGGAGCGGATAAAAGCCGAGGTTCGAGACATGATGAAGCACAAGGCTGAAGAGGGCAGTAATGAAGGACTCCCTGCCTCAAAGGAATCAAAAGACAGTGATGGCTTCGAATCCGACACAGAGGACAGCGAAGATGACGATGATTGGCAGCGGGAGGCTGAACAGACTGTAGCAGAAGAGGATGGAGGTATTGGAGAGGAACAGTACCCTACCTTGGAAGATCAAGAGCTGCGCGAACAAGACCACACGTCGCTCTCTCAGCCCACTACGCGGAAAGAGGTCAATTTATCCAATGAAGAAGCAAAAGCTCTATTTAAGGTATGCTTCAGCAGTTCTGCGTACAATTCCAGTAGACAGAACGCATTTTAGGTCCTTTTGAGAGAAAAGGACGTTAATCCACTCCATCCATGGGATACATCTCTGCCTTTGTTCGTGTCAGATCCCAGGTACGTTTTGTTACCTTCGGTTGCGGCCAGGCGTGAAGCATTCGACGAGTATTGCCGCGAGCGTGTGCGAGAGTTGAAGCAAGCAGCAGTCAACACGGATAAAAAGATAACGAGCCCAAAAGATGAATTCGAGAAATTACTGAATGGTGAGGTCAAAAGCACGCGAACGAGTTGGAACGACTTTCGAAAGGCTTGGAAAAAAGACAGGCGGTTCTATGGTTGGGGACGAGATGACCGGGAACGAGAGAAAAGATTTCGAGATTTTATTAAGGAGTTGGGCGAAAGTTAGCAATGATTATTAGTGTAAGGTCATTCGTTGTTAACTTTTTTTTACAGGAAAACGGGCTGCTGCTAAGAAAGCGGAAACAAATTTCTTCATTTTGCTACAAGAATATGTAGATACTAAGGAACCTTGCATCTGGAAAGAAGTGCGTGCACGACAACCATATACTAATATGTAATCAATGACCATATGTTCAGGTCAAAAGAAAGATAGCAAACAATCCACGCTATGATGCTGTTGGATCATCTTCGTTGCGTGAAGAGCTCTTCAATACTTTCGTCAAAGGACAACAACTGGAACCAATAGCTGATGCCAAGCCTGGTATAAAGAATCACGAACAGACGAACCTCGAACTATCTGATACTGCTGGTGGTAGCAAGGGTAAAGATAAACAGGATAGAAAAGAACGTGCCGTGAAGGAGCGTGAAGAAAGGATCAAATCCGAGCGTAGTCGTTTGGAAGCAGATATAGAACGATCGAAGATAGGTTTCAGTAAGAAGGAAGGTGATAGAGAATTTAGGTGAGGAGTCGGGTATGATTTTGATATTTGTCAATGGATTGACTTAGTGCTTTCCAGGACTCTCCTGACCGATGCAATCAGAGATCCTCAGGTACGGCCGTCGTCTTAATTTTAGTCTAAACTTAAAGTTTTCTTCTTTGGATGCAGAGCACGTGGGATGCTTGCCTTGCTCAGCTCCAAACAGATCCTCGTTTCACAAATTCTACTTTGCCTCTGCATCAACAAAAGTACCTCTTCCAAAATCATGTTTCCCAACTGCGGTCAAAGTATCTTGATAATCTACACGCTCTTTTCCAGTCACATGCGTCCTCATTAGCAACAAATTTCCAAGTCTTACCTTTGGACTCTCTACTCTCATCTCTACCAGTTACAAAGCTTGGTTATAATGCACAAACTCTCGAGCGAGAATTCGAAAAATGGCAGCGTGAGCGGTCATACGCATGTCGGAAGGCATTCGATGACATGCTTACAGAAAACTCTTTTGTCGACTTCTGGGGACGTCTTGGAAAGCTAGGAGGAGAAAGTTTAGATGAAAAAATCAAGATTGATAATGAAGACATCGGCCAGGATGAAAACTGAGGAAACATCGAAAGTGGACATGAAGGCCCTGGCGAAAAGTGTTGATCTGCGGGAGATGGAGAAGGTTTTGAAGGTTGGTATCTCTCTATCTTGTATCAGGCCATGTCTGATGTTACTTAGAATGATCAACGATATGCTGTATTCGACCACGTTCCAGAACAACGAGAGAGGTGGCTACGGGTATGTAGCTTGACAAATCAATCTCTTTTTTTGACTAATAGATGTCCCAGGATTACTTGTCGAAGTTGTCCGCACCCAAGCTTTCAGTTCATGCGCCATCAGTTTGATCTGATCCACATGAGGTTCGGAGTGTCATATGGCAACCTGCTTCTCTTCTTCGAGTAGTCCAATTTTATTGATTTTGTTTATAATTTGCAACAATATGAATTAACCAATACATTATATCACTATGCGTTTCTTTCTTGAGCTACCTGTGTCTACATCCAATGGTAACGAAGTTCCTAGTAATAATTTGTATGTTAGAAGACCTGGTTAGCATGTCGTCACGATGCACCCGGTTGTGACAAGCGTGTTAACATTCGGCTATTATCTGATCACGGGACAAATATTTTATTTACTTGGGGGAAGCCCGATGCATTGCTGAGAATTGCTGACAGCGAGAACCGGACACGTCGAAGCTGACACGTCAGTCAGTGATATAGTTTCCGTCTATATAATTGTTCTACTCACAAGAGTGTAACCAGTTGTATGTGCGGTCGGAATGCGTTACATTCGTTTTCTCGTATTTCCTCTGATATTCCTCTTGACCAATGTGTTGGCGGACGGACAAGGCGAACACAGCAGTCCCAAAGTCAAACATGATTACCAAGTATGCTTTATAAATTAGCACTTCCGTCTTCTGCTAACGTCATACAAAACAGAGCGATGTTGCCCGTTTGAGAAAAATTGTGATCAACAGGTACGCAAATCTTCCTAGTGCTTTATTCTTGACCACATATTGACTGAACATATCCTTAGCCTTTATTCGCACAAGTAAGACCAGCGTGTATTACACATAGAGCCATCGCTGAACATGGGAAATCTTGTACAGAGATATCTTCCTACGCGAACTCATTTCGAACGCGAATGATGCATTAGAAAAGCTGCGCTTGATTGCGTTGACAGATAAGTCTGTGTGGGATGGGGCAGACCCTCTCAATATCACAATACGGGCTTATAAGAACGACGATGGACAAGGTGCTCGTTTGGTGATTTCTGGTAAGACCTCTGCTTGTCCTTCAAATGCCCTCGTTAATCATTTCCATAATAATAGACACGGGTATTGGTATGTCTGCGGAAGACTTGACCAAAAATTTGGTAAGTAATAGTTTCTCTTATCATTGGCCGGTCTGTAATAATCTCTTAACCAGGGGACACTGGCCAAGTCGGGTACATCGGAGTTCCTCGCGAATGTAGAGGGAAAAGACGGTGCCGCCGCAACTGGAAACCTCATTGGAGCCTTTGGTCTTGGATTTTATAGCAGTTTCTTGGTAGCGGACCGCGTACTTGTTGCTTCCATTCCCCCGAAATCATCAAAGAACCCAGAACCAGTCCAACATATTTTCAGCTCCTCTGCCGATGACAGCTCCTTTGAAATCTACGCTGATCCTCGGGGGAATACGCTCGGACGAGGGACAGAGATTACCTTGTTCATGAAGGACGATGACCTTGATTTCTTGGACGAATCAAAAATAACGAGCCTCATGTAGGTGACATTTCAATGATCTTGCAAACAAATTGGCTCATTACAATACAGAAAT
This sequence comes from Floccularia luteovirens, assembly GCA_009739215.1. Lineage (NCBI taxonomy): Eukaryota > Fungi > Basidiomycota > Agaricomycetes > Agaricales > Squamanitaceae > Floccularia > Floccularia luteovirens. The sequence continues at coordinate 1,184,749 of VSJF01000004.1, forward strand.
AAACACTCTTCGTTCTCTTCTTCTTTCCCCATTTATCTGTTTACTCAACGAACCGAAGAGGTTCCCGACGAGGATGCGGAGAAAGATACTGAGGACCCATCCTCATCTGACGAGAGTGCCAGTCCTACTGACTCCTCGACGGCTGATGGTGACGAAGATGAGGCTATTGTTGAGGACGTCACCAAAGATGAGGATGACAAAGAAGCTGCTCCTCCAAAAATGAAGTCTATCACAGTTGAAGAATGGGTTCAGCTTAATGCTCAACCCCCACTTTGGACTAGGTGGGATATCTGACTCATATTGAGGTTTTTTGCATTAGTTCTCACCAGAAGAAATCAAGGGACCCTAAAAATATTACTGACGGTAAGACCAATAACTTCTCGGTTCGTGAAAACCATTAAATTGCAGCAGAGGAGTACACATTATTCTATAATGCGTTCTTCAAAGACTTCACAAAACCAATTGCATGGCAACATTTCAGCGGAGATTCTGAATCTGGGGTCTCATTCAAGGCCATTATTTATCTCCCATCGAAATTGTAGGACAAGATTTATGTTGTCTGTAAGGTTTACTAATGCATAAGTTTTATAGGAGTGAAGAGTTTTGGGCAAAACCCCTCGAATACAAATCAAACGATATCAAACTCATGGTCAAACGAGTCTTCATCACATCAGACATGGGTGAAGATTCTCTACCTAAATGGGCCAGCTGGGTGAAAGTGGTCGTTGATGGTTTGATTCTTTTCTATTGGATACAAGGCTGTATCAGCGACTGATGTATTACTACAGCTGAGGATCTACCCCTTAACGTCTCTCGTGAGGTGTTACAATCGAACCGTTTCTTGAAACAGCTTAAACAGATCATCCTGAAAAGGATGATTCAACTGTTTCACCAAAATTGCAGCAGAAGATGAGGAGAAATTTGAAAAGGTTCAAGAGACGTATGGCTCTGTTTTCAAGCTTGGTGCTGTAGAAGACACGAAGAATCGAGACAAGTTGACTGCATTAACACGTTTCACCACAAATCAAAGAAACTCGACTTCGCTTGACCAGGTGAGGACATTTATTTTGATGCAATGTAACTATTCTTAACGCTTCTTTGAAAAGTACTTGGAAAACAAGAAAAAAGGCCAGAAACAGGTGTGACACAATTTCTCTATAAATTAGGTGTTCGCTCAATATCATCCGTTAGATATTCTACATTGCAGAGATCGGCAAGAAACCAGAAGATCTCGCTCAAAGCGTTTTTGTAGAGAAACTTCACGCGAGAGGCTACGAAGTCCTTCTGCTTACAGAGCCATTGGACGAGATCTTAGTGGGCAACATCCGTCAATGGAAGTAAGTCTTGTATTTGTCATATGTTCAACGTTGTCTAACGAACCATTCAATTTAAGGAATGTCCCATTCCAAGACGTTGCAAAGGCAGGTCTTAAGTTTGGAGATGAAGGTAGATAGGCTATTGTTTTATGATCTTGACACCTGTGCTCAAGCTATGTGTGAATAGATATAGACGCCGCGGAGGAGAAGGAACAGCAGAAGGAGCTTAATAAAAAGTTTGAGCCTCTCCTGAAATGGTTGAAAGAGGAGGCAAAAGACATCGTTCGAGAGGGTGTGTAAATGTTTACAACTTTGATATCGTTACTCACAATTCTCCAGTTGTCCTATCAAACAGGCTTGTCAAGAGCCCATGTGCCATTGTAGCAGAGAGCCACGGCTACACTGCGAATGTCCAAAAAATGATGAGTACGTGAAAATAGGTCAAGAGGTTTCATTCCACACTTGTCTGATTTTTCGTTCAAGGTGCTTCCAATGCCAAAGGCAACAGAGGTGGAATATTGCATGAATTCGCGTTGAAAGCCAAAATCTTGGAAATTAATCCTCGTTCACCACTAATCGAAGGTCTATTGCGTCGGGTAGAAGATCTACCATCAGAAGAAGAAGAAAAGGATCTTGAAGCTGAAGATGAATTGAAGAGAGGTTTCTTCAATTTTGATTGATGGAGCACTAGTGCGCTCTGGTTTCGAAGTTCCGGATAGTAACAGGTATTTTTGCTTCTCGATCTGTAAAATTTCAAGCTGAAGCGAGGTGTTATAGGTTCTTTGCCCGAGTTGATAGAGTTCTACGTCGCTCGCTTGGTGTATCCGAGACTGCTCCAACTGATGAGACTGTAAAACCTGCGCCTCCAGTGGATCCAAAACTTCCTGATGAGGACGAAATGCCATTTGAATTACCGCCTGAAGATGAGGACGATGGAAAGGCACGGGTCATTATTCCTGACCATATGAAGGACGACGTAAGTCCCAAGAAAATATCCCAAGAAGTTGATCTGAACTTTTAACAATAGGTGCAAATTGACATGGAAGAGATTGATGAGGACGGGAATGTAGTTGTTGAGCACGATGAACTCTGAGAGGGATATACATGCACATGTGCGCAGTAGATATTTAATTACAATAAAATCAATTATCATGATTCTTCGTGTGACAAGATTGAAATTAAGCATGTGACTGCTTTGGTCTTAAGCTGGCCGACGTGGTACAAGTGCTCTCCTCCTACTCACTCTACCTTCATAATGCCTGCAGCTTTTTCTCGTCTTCAACTCGCAGCTGCACTGCTGGGTGTGTTCTGTGTCTGAATGTTATCTTAATAACCTCATTGACATAATACTTCGCCAGAGTATGACAATGATCCTGATAATCCTGACGCTCCTCGTCGCTCGGCAAAAGAGAGTGCAATATTTGCACATCTACGACGTAACCCTGCTGCTCCTGTGGGGTCTCATTCACGCAAGAGTGATTACATCGGAGTGTCTCTCCCCCACGATACTACCAGTGCAGGAGGACGAGGTTCAGTATTGGATGCTAGGGCGTTCAAGGACCTCACGAGCTTCTTTTGATGCCCTACGTAACCCTTTCAATAGAGAAACTATAATCGATGATGGCATCGACGAGCAAGACGGGGATGAATTAGAGGTTGATCTTACTTCTTGGGGCCTGGACTCTTTCATGCCGAAAGAATCTAAGAAGGGCAAGGGGAAACAAGTGGAACCAGTTGCTGACCCTCCTATCAATTCTGTCCCTACGCGCCAACCTTTCACTAGGCGTAACTCAACGTTGACCTCACCCAATCGTGCTCTAAGCACCTCTAGGTCAATGAGTGTCGGAGGAAATTTAGACTTCTTTGGCCAGCCCATTTCAGAAAGACATCCCACCTTGAAGAATGGTGCTCGCCGCAGATCCTTTGGCTCACCTCTCGAATTGGCGGCAATGGAACCTATTGGGCCACCCTTGCAACGTCCTCGTGCTGTCTCTCAGTCATTTGCTACTTCCCCACCCACACAACCAATTCCACAATCAATTCCTTTCCCCTCCGTCTCTGTCCGATCAGTTTCACCCGCTCCAGCTGACATGACACCCCATGAGCGTCGATATTCTATGGCAAGTATGTCGTCCAAAATTCTTATGGAAGGTATCGCGGAGGAGGACCGGATCGACCACACAACTTCTGAACCCAATCCGTTTGAGCTAAGACCACCCACACATGTTTCCCGCTTCGATCCTAAAGCCGTAGCACATGCGCGCACGATATCAAATGCGTCTATGGGCTCGCGTATGTTACTTGATAACGACGAAGTGGCTGTAGTTGAAGAACAACCAAGACGAGAACGTCGTTATTCAACAACGTTAGATCTTCTACGACCCAAAGTCCTTGTCATGCCTAGTCCTTTGCAACAAACACAGCCTCAAACTGACACCCCCCAACGCGACCTGAGGGTAGGAGATGGGTTTCAATTGTCGACAGATGGTCCCCCTTTACCCCCTGGTGCACGTTCTTCGCGAAAGACTTCTTTTACTATGACACCCGGCAATCCTGACACTCCTGCTGCTTCCAATTTGTTCACCCCAAACCCTTTGCTGGATCTTTCATTGTCCCAGAAAACATTCCGGAGTACGCTCGTGTTTGGAGCCGACAACAGCAACCTTTTGCCGCGGGCAACTTTAGACGGGGAACAAATACAGCTGGATCCATCAATCAAAATTGAAGATATCCCGGACCCTGCTTTAGAAGAACTCCCCTCCAAGCAATCTCGACCGGCAGGTAAATTATACGGAAAGAGTCTGATTGACGATCTAGAAAACCGTAAAGCCCAGATGCGAAACAAACAACGGTATGTTGTATACATGGCTATTCACAAAAGTGACAAATTAAAATCTCGCATGTCAGTGTTTTCACTGGAGATGACCGACCTTCAATGATGGCTAGAAACCAGCAGCGCTCTAGTACCCTGCTTGATCCTGCTTCTTTGCATGTCCGTCCAGGAGCTGAGCGAATGAGCTCTTATGGTTCCAGCGGTCAGAGATCAGCGTTGCAACAGCGCGGCTCTCTCTATGCGAAGCCATTGTTAACCTTTGAAGATGATGACAGACTCCCCCAACCTGTCCCTCCCGGTCGTTTGCCAAGTAGTCGCTCTGTCTTTGGTGTTGACACATTATGGGAAAGAGAGATGGCCAAATTACGAGAAATACAAGCCCAGGAACATATTGTGGAAGAAGAAAGGAGAAATAATGAGGTATATGATGATAAAGGGAAAGATAGGAAGAAAAAACGCAAGGGAAAAGGTAAAGGGAAGGACAAGAATAGACTCGACATACCAGAAACGAATATGTCGACATCACCTATAATTATTCCAGCAGAACCTCCAATGTTACCTGACATCAAAAGGGCCCCAAGAAGGGTGCCCGCTGCAAATCAGAATAGCGACGGGACTGATAGTGGAGATAGCGACGCTGAACCCACTGCAAATCGTGCACCACAATCGGACACATGGCATGTTTACTCATCAGATGAAGAAGGAAAAGGCCCGCGTCGTACAACAGGAGTTGGACTTCGTTACCCCAAGCCTCGTATTGTGTCCAACGTTGCTAGTCCCGACAGTGACGAAGATGTGCCTCTGGCAGTTGCCCTTAATAGAATTACCCAACCGTCCGTTCCCTCTCCTGCAGTTGATCCTGACTCTGAGGACGAAGAAAAACCTCTAGCAGCACTGTTGCATAAAACAAAATCGACGACCTCCAACCTTTTAACTCCTGCCATCAGGCGAGATGATGATGACGATGACGATCAGCCGCTTGGCCTGCGTTCGTCGCGACTCCACATTCCTGCAGCAGATGACGATGATGATCAGCCACTGGCCTACCATCCAGAGCAGCAGCGCCGTACTCAATATCAAATGATGGCGCAACACCAACAACAGATGATGATGCAAACGCAGCTACAAAGTAGTATGTTCTTCTCCCCTCCTGTAATGGGGCCAGGATTCTTCTCTCCACCTATGATGAATCCTATGATGGCTATGCAACCGCCTATGCCAATACCTTCTCCGCCACCTATACGCGATGAAGCTAAATTTGGGCGGGTGGATAGATGGAGGCGAGGAGTGGCTGTTGAAGGTAATGAATGAGTAACTCGGAATTAGTATCACACCCAGGTTGAGGACATTTCATAGTATAGAAGGTCATTCATGCAATTCAGTGATAATATTGGAGGTATCGTACTAGAACTTTAAGATTATAGTTAATAAGATTGATAATGCTAAGATGGATTGGTGATCCATAGTTTGCGCTTCGGTACAGTCACAATTGATACATCACGTCTCTCCATCTCTTCCTCGATCATTCTCTGTCTCGTATCGTCATCAAGGGTATCTTCTTCCTCTGTCTCCGTTCCCCGGGGAGGACTGGATAGTTCATCAGCTACCAGAGGATATGTTGTTCGATATAGAGGTTGGTGGTGGATATAGGGGCCTTGTCCTACTATAACAGGTTCTATTGGCGTCTCGGTATGCATTGCTGAAGGTGGGTTCCAATCCCTCAGACTTGGATTTGAACCGGCCCAGGAGAAAGACAATGACAGAGTATTCGGTAGGTCGGTACCATGCACACTAAGAACAAGCCAATATAGTACAGTACTGTCCAAACCAGAAATGCATAAAAGAATCCCCGCGCCTGCGACCAAAGGGCAACAAGCGAAACGATACATAGCCCAAGTAAGGACACTTGGAACAGAAGGTGCACCACCGCATGACGCATGCCTGGGAATTTTGCATTGATTATGTGCTTTGGAGGTGATGACGCTGGAGCTGCCGGAGCATGATTTTCAGCCACTCCTGAGAACTGCGCGTTGTGAGCTTGGGTGAGTGCGTAGTCAAGTTCTCCCTATATTGAGTCAGCATGATTTTATATGAAGGTGGGTGTTTGACTGACCACTGCATTCAAGCTTCTCCGTCTCAAAAGCCAGTCAATTTCTCCGAGACTACGGGAGGGAAGATGTCCATCAACTAGGGGTGTGCTCATATTTAAGTTTCCACTTAGATGCCGGGAACGAGGTGGGCGATTCACGACTTCAAATCCTCGTTGATGTGGAGTAGAAGTAACGGATTCGCTGTCGGTGGACATGGCTCCCTCTAGACTTCTCCTCCACATGCCAGAAGGTCCCCAAGATGAAGTCCGAGGACGAGGAGATGATGGCGGTGAGTTATTCTGGATACTGTATGGTGTACTCCCATCGGATCCATGACTAGGGTTCAGTTTTTCTTTATCAACTGGTGAGTCAGAATTCTCTCTCAGTGCACCACCACGAGCATCAACCCTCCGAGCTTGATGATAGTTTAGGGCCCATGTCATGACAGCTAGGAGAGGGACCAGTCCGTAGAGACTTAGAAAAAAATGCCAATCCAACTATTCCATGAGCGGTCGATAGATCATTGGGTGGTTGCGATGGTTGCTTTGCTGAAAGAGTGGCAAAGGATAATGCGATGCTAGCAAGCCCTATACCATAAGCGGCAAAAGAAGAGATGACGCCAGTGAATACCAAGCCTGTATGTTGGCTGGGAGCAAATATCCCAGAGGTAAACGGGGTTGTGAAACGAAATATTAGGACAAGAGGTAATAGAATTGCGATAGACAATGGAGAGAAGACTTTGTGGAGGACTGATGTGTCGAGTGAAGATGAGAACGAATGTGGTGATCCCGACGGTCCCGAAGTTGGTGACGTAGTGGATAGTGGTATAGTACCCGTCGTGGTGGATGTTATATTGGGCACTGCGATCATTGATGCACACTTTGGAAGGTAATCAATATGGACGCCAGATCCGTCAGCATCGGTACCGGTTTGGAGTTGTCCATTACCGAAACCACTCCAGGTTGAGTTTGACGAGGTGATCAGCCCCTGTGTATGTTCTGAGCAACCACACCTCTGAAAGGTACTTTCCAGACGCGTCTCGACCGCCAAATACCTGTAACAAAGATCAGGTCAGTTGTTGGTGTTGGGTAAAAAAGAAGTAAATTACAATGATATCAGAGGATTGATTACGGGACGAACCAACAAGACTCATTGGATATGAAAATGCAATAGCTCCCTCTCGAGGACTTGGAAACAAGGCTTTCCCAGACGCATCGGGGTCACCAGCAGGTAATATTCTGCTCCATGTCCCTGTGTTAGGTGTCAAGGACTGCCTACAATGTGGTCAGACAGCGTTAGTTTAAATCCCAGCAGAAACTTACTACTTCTCCCTTTTTTGATCCTCCGTCATCTTCCCAAAGAGATTGGTTGAACGTCCCAAGCAAAAGAAAAACCTGGGATGAATAGGCTGAGGAGAAGGAATTATGGTTAGGAGTAACAATAGGCCCGAATCGTGGTGCAGGACAACCGCCCGGAGAAATTGTGCTTCGAGAAGAAGTATCAATAACATATGAATCCTGCTCGGCACATGCATTTCCTTGGGAAGATGCAGTCTTACAGCCTCCTGCTGATATGATGCGTTGTGATAATACTGTCCCGCCTTCATTAACTTTGGCAGGCAAGCTACCGATGGAGACATGATCCCAGCTTCCTGTCGCACTGTCGGGCAAATTCGATGACAATGTCCCAGACATATTCAATCTCCAAATATCAGATAGGGGATTAATGAACGTCCCATTATATCCTCCAGCCAGATATAGAGTATTGTTGAGACCAGGAGAAGCTGGATCTTGGAAAAAAGGTGTTTGGACGTCAATGCCCCCTGATGCACCCCATCGAGGCGAAGGTCCTCCAGGAGATATCGCCACTTCCGACCAGAATTGGTTGATGAAGTCGTACTCCTAAGCTGTAATCAACAATAGCAAGGCCAATCGATGGAGAAATGTTACCCAGACGTCTGACAAAGCCGTCCCATTTCCTCCTTTACCGCCGATGATTACGAAACCACGTCGACTTGGATGTGTGAGAGCAATCAGATATATAAGAACAACACTCACCTGCTTGCTGCAAAATCTACTCCAGATATAGCGGCACTCCTTGCAGGCGGACTCCGTGCAAGGTTGTCGGGTGGTGTAGGGTTCAGCCATTGTAGAGTGTCAAGCTTCAAGCTGTCTGTAATGAGATGACAGAAAAGAGAGTGTATGCGTGAAATATGCTTACAGATAGGTTTGTGACTGAGGGAAACCATTCTCCGATTCTCCTCCAAATATGATGAGAGAACGACTGCCACGCGGGTCAACATAACAAAGGACATCTGAATACTAGGTGCAAACCTTGTCTCATCGTAGCCAATTGCAGCATCCTTGAGAGGGGGAGGGCGTGAAGAGCCTTGCAATAGGTTAGATAGGTTGATCCATTGCAGGGGAGGTACAGGGGTGTTTGTGGAAATAATTTGAGAGTTGGCAATGAAGACACAAGAGAAAAGAAAAGATAGAAAAGCAAAGGCCATAAGCATTAAAGGCAGTAAGGACAGGAAACGACCCCGCCAGCTGCGATGAGCTGCGTTGCAGATGAAGAAGCCTCGAGTTGGCTGTCTTGCTGTTGCTGCCTTCCGTTCCCAAGTCAGGGAATCACATCGGCCTGGTCATGCCCTTCGGCTTCTGCGTCACCGTGTCACCATTGCTTCCCTGTTTGCCCATGTAAGTTAACTCCCACACTAAATGTCTTCTTATCATCTTATTTACTCTCAGTACTGATAAGTAGATCCAACATTGGACTATACCCATGCCTGTCCTGTCAATGTCATCAATGTTTTTCAATATATTATTTAAATATTACTATTCTAATAAACAGATCACGTGCTCCATCCCCCATAGGCAGTTCCTTGTGACCAATTACCTGCTTTGGGCTGACTTCCAGCAACATCTTCAGCATCTGACCTTTCGAATGTCCTCTTCAGTAAAGCGTGTCTTCACCGAAAATGATGCAAGGGTCTCATTCTCAACTCCAGACGCGTCCTCGCACGGTCTGTAAGTGAAACTAACCATTGTCGTGCATTTGTGGAAAAGACGCGTTTACTGATGCGAATATTCAAGTATATCTGCAGATCTAACTGCTCAGCTCAGAGGCGTTGGCTCGCGTGTTAGAAAAAGTACCGTTCACTTCACCTATAGCTTATGGATATCAGTTTTTCATACTTTCCAAGGTGTTACACAGGGTTACGCCACTCCCCCGTCATTTACAAAGTCCCAATCCACAGGGAATATATTTCGTTCGGCAAACGATACGCTGCGTGACGTATATGCATCAGCGCAATTTGATATTACTTATCACCCGAATTCGCCGAGAAAGAGGAGCCGCTCGGTCTCGGATCGTGGGGATGAAAGTCGTATCGGCGCTGAACCAAGTGGCAACGACGACAACGATATGCAGCTAGATGATGAGTCTGATATGGCTAAAAGAGCACTATTTTTGTCTCGCGAGGGACGAATTGTGAAACCGCTGAGAAAGCTACGCGAAGGGATGACGCTCTCGTTACCTAACGGGTTGCTCAGATTTTCAGATCAAAGGAAAAATCAAAACGGGGCGGTGCCAGTAATGAACGAGGAAGAAGAAGACTGGAGCCTCGATAACCCTGCATTATCAGCAATTGCGGTTCAGGATCCCTCAGAACCTGTTGTTCAACTCATGTGATTGTCGTGACAACTAGTTCTTAGCTGTTCCGTCATAGGTTTTCTCGTTGTGGTCTGATGCCACAGCAATATAGGCCGAATTGTTCTGGAGGAGTTTGCGTGGCTATTGTTTAGAATACATCTATTCGGTGAAGCATTGAAGGACATTAGTTGAGGGACCTGTAGCACCCACTTTCCTGGTGGGGATTATGATCGCAACTTGGATCGCCCTTGTCCTGAAGGATATTCAAAATTGAAATGCAAACTCGTGGGTGCGTCTCGTAGTGGAATTACCTATCCCCATATCCTTTTCCCCGAACTAGGACTCCCATCAATATTATCCCAAAAATATTTTTTTCTGATATCGCTTAATGCCGTGTCTGTATAGCTTCTCCCTACACAGACTGAGAGGGCGGGTCAAATATTACAGACTCACTGAAACAATACACAAATTGGGCAAGAGTTATAATCCTAAGAATATCAAGCGAGATCTCATTTCAGATCGTGGTTTTCCAACACTGTATCCCTGCCTTAGTGGTTACTCGCGCACTTTAAATTTATGTTTCCTCTTTAAAGGTGAACATGGTGGGCCCCCCGGATTACAACCCTGCCACCGAAGGAGAGCATGCCAAGAATGAGTTCCCCCTCTTCCTCTTATCATCGACGACCCCAACCTGGACACTACAAATATCCCTCATCCCCTCGGTGAGTACACCGTCTTTGACAAGTCAAATTTTGTGACAAAGCTACACCCTCCTTTGTCTTTTTCTTTGTTGTTCACTCTTTATCTGACATGACTTTGCACCTCTATCACAGGCCATCAAGCAGATTTAAAGGTAAAACTCATACACTCCTTTTGAGATATCATATCTGAATGATCCCCCTACCTACAGCTTCTTCTGTATATTCCGATGACCAAGGATATTCCTCTGATGAGCCAATGGATCGGGTGGAGGCTGAAGAGATGTCTTACCGGCGACCTTTGGAGTCCAGGTGCTTTATACACGTGTAATCAACGATATTTCCCTTCTAACCATACTGTCAGACATCGCTCCTCGTCATACGAAAGCGAAAATAGTCTAATAACAGAAGATCGCTCTCTGCCTTCGTTTCAAGAAGTCATCAAAGGACTTGACAAGTGATTTCCTTTGTTCCACACCAGGGATGCTTGACTAACTGGGAAAAAAAACAGAGAACACATAAACCTGACACCCCAGGAAGTGCAACGAGTTACTCATTGGCAACGCATTCTTCATCCATCCCCAGCAGCCCCCTCTCTTTCAGTTTTCAATTGCCCAAATGCAACTTATGCATGGCCTAACCTGCAACCCGCCTCGCACATGAAGCATGAACCGGTGATATATGTGGATTATACACGCTCCAAATCTCGAGCATACCGTGCCACTACTCCCAACGCCACACAAGAACCACCATTGACTCATCGTAGAGACTCTCGCTCGCACGAATCCTCAAGAGCTCCCTCCTTTCCCCTCAGACCATCAATGGATGACGAGCCAACGACACGCAAGCACAGGATTTCATCTATCCTCCGGTGAGTGCTAATGCAACCATTTCGTGATCGATCTTGACAAACATTGCAGCTATAGAGAGCCCGAAGAAGCGAGTCTCATGTACAAGGTGTCTGCAGCAAGCTCAACGTAAATATGTTGATATTTCATCCTTGCCACACATTTGCTGAAGTTGAAATTAGAAGCATGTCTCATAAACAAGGGCAACATCGTCTTCCTCCAATCAAAGCTATGTGTGATGATGATAGTATGGACTTGGAGGATGATGATAGTTTGTTGGGACACGAGCCGTCGCGATCAGAGTCAAATTCCTATCACGCTAGTATACCAACAGATCCTAGAAGCTCCTCTTCAGCGAGATCTAGGGCTAGCAGTGCGTCCTGCAGTGGTCGGGATATCTCTGGTCTTGCCAAAGGTTCTTCAGATAGTGGTCGGAGCCAGAACTGGCAAGATTACGCCCGCAAAGCTGTGGACCAAGAGGGAAACACCATATTTGAGTGTCTATGGATGAATCAGGAGGGCGATGAGAGTACTGTTTGTGGTTATGCACAGAAAAAACAACTAGTCAAGCGGCACGTAGAGACTACACATCTTCATATCAAGTCAGTAGAACTCCCATTTAGTCTTACGAACACTGACGCCTTTATTTCAATTAATCCAGACGCTTCATCTGTCCTATGTGCCACAAGCCTTTCCCTCAGGTAAGATAAGTTCTTTGTTCACCTGACCATGGATTGAAACGTTTTTGTCTTAGAAAACATCCCTGAACATTCATATATCTGGGCAGTGAGTGAACGCATGTCAAGATGCTCCTGAACTCATGCTAATGTGGTAATAATTTAGTACTGGTGAAAAACCGCACGTGTGCGCATTCAATTGTGGCATGTCTTTCAAAGATCCAGCCAGGAAGCATAAACACGAGAAGGATGTTCACAATAAGATCTCAAAGAAACGCAAGGAGAAACCAAAGGTAGCTAGACCGAAAGCCACAAACCTAGGAGAGTAGTATTGCTTTATCAAAGTGACTACGTGTTTTTATTTGCTGTGCAATCACAGTGTTTAATTTATTTCACCATGTTTTACGCATAGTTTTCGGGGCAGTTGTATTATCAACAGAATTATTTAACATTTATAAGAATATACAGCTCGTGTTCTATTCGCCATAATATACAGACGGAGGAAACGAGGTGATATTGCTATTCTTAACATATCAATGTTCTCATGATCAAATCAAGAGGATTATAAAGAGATCAATTTACCCCCTCGTGGAGAATAATAATGGAGGTAATTATCACCTCGGCAGAGTTCTTTGAATGCCATCCGTGGAGATTAATTTATTTCCTTTCAGATCAATTTTTACCCAGAACAAGAAGGTCCCTGCCGATCGTGGTGATATGTGAGCTGAGCATGACTACTTCCAAGTCAGAATGCCTCATTGTCCTGTATTTTGCTACCCTGGAACTACTAAGACCTGTCCCCAAAAATCGGTCGTATTGCAAGGCCATGCTTTTGAAGTCCTGACGATGAACAACATCGATCATTTATAAGAATTGTTACCGAAGCTATTAATTTTGCCACAGCCAGTGGGGCGCATCATGTAACTTCGCGCCATCGCTACACTATTCAGGGAGAGAACCCAACGGATCGACCGATAACCTAAAATAAAACGTCCAACACTTACGTTGGAGACGAAACTTTGCAAAAATTGCACACGTCGGATCGCACGTCCGGATATCCCGTCGGGAGTTCCAACGGATATATGACTTTGATCAAAGGCTCGGAGTGATATCCTAATTCGGGTAATTGAACTATTGTTATGTCACACAATGTGACTGTTTAGGGACAATGGAAGATTTATTTAAGGAATTTGATGCAATATGGAACAAAATATTGTCTAATTATACGGGAAAGTTCAAAATTAACTGGGCGGTCATTCGAAACTCTGACTAAAGACGACTGTTCTGCAATGCACACGGCCCCAGATTCAGAAGGAGTTAGCAATGCCGACGGACCAATCTTTGCTAGCCAAAACGGTTATCGTTATCAATGAGGATCAGGAAAGTACAAAGTTGGCCACAGTTAATATAATATCATGATCCCAGCGAATGAATAAAATAGGCTGGGTCACCATGCAAACCATCAATTACGAACAATACGCACTGCATATCTCGGTACAATACAATAGAATTGAGAAGATAACCTATGTAGAGCAGGGGTACTGAGTGCACATATGTAATGATACATCATTGCATCCTCGGGCAGTGACACTGTTACACTTGTTACCTTGCTACAATGTCACAAAAGGAAGGTGTATCGGATCAAGCCATTTGATTGATCGAGGCCAAAAGGGTTAACGCTGGTTTGAAACCGAGCAAAACATTGGAAAACTTAGCGCTCCGAAACAGCGCCCAAACAGTAACGCGATGCCTTCCAAGGAGGTGCAACTTCCTGTGTCTCCGCACATAGTAAACATATCTCCCTCGACATGCCACGATCTTTCTTTGTTCAAAGGTAAATGCAATCATATATATATGTATCATATACCTATGTTCCTTCAGAAATTCTCAAGGAATACAGACGTTTGGATGATACAATTGGCATGAGATTGAATAGGGCTAATGCAACAATGCGAGACAAACAACGTATTAATGATATGCCTGACTCGGGGAACATACAGGATCAGGCCTGCGCTCATTTTTGGCGGGAGCTTGTAGGTCAGTTACTCAGTGCTATTTGAACTCGATAAGTTTATTTATTGTGGGTTTTTGTTCATTATATCTTTACAGGAAACTGGGACCGTCGCACGCAACTAGTTAACTATTGCTCTTCCGTGGTTAATCAATCGTTGAAAGAGAAAAAGATCGCTCTTGAAAATCATTCTGATGATCCCGCTGCCAAAAGGGCTGTACAAGCTGAGATATTTGCAGCTGAAGTGAAGGTAGTCCGCCCTCGTATGTTTCTCATGTAATTCAAATCTTAATCTTTATTCTTTCCTACCTATAGCGAAACCAAGTCCAAAATGAATTGACTGTCGAAAATATCGTCAGGAAAAGATCACTTGAAGGTGCAGTCTTGCGTTAAGCATAAATAACAGCCATCTCTAAAACATTGTGCAGCTTTTCGATCCAGATGTCAGTATTTTGTTCCTCCTGTAGATGATCCAGCTCGCAAATTATGGGAGTCAACATCACGGTGACAACTTCTACCGACTGGTGCGCGTGACCGGCCAGCGTTTATGACCTTTTGGCAATTTACTCAACAATACATGAACACCAACCAAGCAAGACATCTGTCTAGGCTTTTGAAGGCCACCGTTCAATGGATTCTACCAACATATTAAAATACTGTATCCAGTATTGCTCTACGAATTCCGGAAAAGCAGAATTTTTCAGTAGTATGATTACGTCAACGCGTTATACATTGTGTAATGTGCGAAACTTTGTCGCAATCGTTGCAATCGGTTTGGTGCTGCTTCTCAGCCGGAAATGATCCACCTCCTTTCTTCGTTGGAACTAAACTCCAACCTCGCACCTAATCACCAAACCACAAAGAAATGCGCCTTCTCCTCATTCTCATAAATTCTATAGTGCTGGCTAATGCATATCCTCCCTTCAACGTTCAGCATGACCCACTGTTCGGTCTTACCAACAGCCGAGTACCAGTTCAGTTGGGAGTTATGAGTCGTTGCCCAGACGCTCTCTTCTGCGAAAATACATTCAATGAAGTCTTAGGCAAAGTTGCGCATAAGATTAATCTGAGTTTGGTATATATAGCACGGTATGAATCGTGATACAAAGCACCTTGCCCCATTCATCATCTTTTGAATGTAGACTCGATCCTTCGGACAGTGATTTCGGCGTTAACTGTATGCATGGTCCCGAAGAATGTGCTGGTAATGTACAGCAACTTTGTGTTGCTAAACATGCATCTACACCGAGTTGGTGGGAATTTGTAAGATGCCAAAATTATGAAGGCCGGGCGAAGATAGGGACGCCCGACATTGCTTTGAAATGTGCCGGGCTTGCTGGTATTGACTGGAATGATAGTGGTGTTGGACAATGTGCTGGCATGGATGGAAGTGGTAAAGCAGCCGAGGGTGTGCAACTGCTGCAAGATAGTGTTACCCTTGCTCGAAAATTGGGACTAACGTATGCCAAGGTTTCCCTTTAATCTTGCCACTCGCTGAAGGGAATATTACAGGAAAAGTTGTACGGTACTCATTAATGGTCGTAAGGTTTGTGTTCATGACGGTACTTGGAAAGAATGTGAAGTGAGTGATATCTGAACGCTTAGTATGCTGTTTTGTTCATCGGAATTAGAATGGTCATACCGTCGAGGACTTTGTCAGACAAATCAATGAAGAATACGATAGACTTAATGGAGTAACACAGGAAAACTGATAGCTACTTCAAAATTAAATATATGTATGAATAGGTGTATGCTTGTCAATATCGCTGTGAGCTTGGCAGGTTGTTTAAGCAATATGTAAATCTTTTTGATGCACTCCAAAAGCACTTGTCTTTATAAGGCCAAACATACGTCTTCTGAGATATTCAGCGTGGGATATGATTAAAATGGAGGTCGCCAAATTGGGGATAAAATAATGCATGTTGAGGGCACACCCAGAAAACGTTTCAACCCATTGCCAATTCATATAAGATTACAAGGGTGTTAACAACAATTAGGGGGACTGTAGGAGGTATGGTGTCGGTATGTCTGCAATGAGTTGCGAATAACAAAAGAACACGTACTACGCATGAGTGTCCTCACAGCACTGATGAGATCCACCATCCTTGCTTTGATACCAATGTCACCTTGAGCATTCCCATAGCCATTTTGGTCGTACGGCTGTTGAAAACTACTATTGACATCTCGCAGATTATGTGATGTTGATAACCAGCCGACTAATGACAAGAAACTGAGATTATTTGTAAATAGAAAAACTGAGAAGCACTCACTTCTTGCAAGGAAACGTTCTTCATTCAGCACAGCGATTGCATTTATGAGAAGCAACGAAACATAAAATATCATGCCAAGGCCGAATAGAGCCATGTCGAATAAATGAAGCTACAGCGTATTACCAGCAAGCACTTCTACGTGTATTAAGAGTATCTCTCGTTGTGTGACGTGTTACCGTTTTTGTGACCTGTGAAATAATTTGAGTTGGCAACAAAGCTTGTTTTCAAGTCGAAACTCGATCATGCAGGTTTGCAGGCGAAATGGTAAGTACTTCTCCAAGTTATTCAGACAAAAAGTAGAAAGTGAATTACTTGACTTTTTAGCATTGGTAAATGCACGCCTCACGGTGTCCAGCACCAACTCATTTCGGTTGTCTCGTGAAACTCGACGGTGGTATGTGTTAAGATTTACTTTCCTTATCCAGAGTCTGACTTTACATTCGATATTAGCGCGAGTACTTTGAATCCATTCAATTGGGTGAGAGAAAAACTAGCACCGGGGGTCAAGGACAAACAGACCAAAGAAGAAGTGGATGCAGGAAAACAACAGGCTGCTAAAGGCGGAATTGCAAATGTCTTCGAAACTGTAGCAACTTCCACAAAAGTTCATGAAAAGCAGAAGCATCAAGCTCCAGAGCAGTCTGGGTTAGTGCAAAAAGAGCAGAAACAGAGAGCAGACGCAGTATGTATTCAGTAGTGTTGTTGTTGGGCTCTTTTTCACCCTCCTCAGCACAAATACTCCACAGCAAATTTTAAGATATCTCACCGGAAACTTAACATGCTGGGCAAGCAAATATCCGGCAAGCCTATCGATTACGCAATCTTGCAAATGCAGTTTAGTGAAAAACGAGCCAGCTCTCGTATCCTGAATATGTTGGCGACTGCCAAGAATCACGCCAGTCGATACAAGAGGCTTAACGAGTCCCGATTAGTTGTTTGTGAGTCCAACTTAAACTAAACCTATTTTCTGGGTTTGACTAAGATCTACCTATAGCGGAAGCTTGGGTTACTAAAGGACCAAGAGGGCCGAAGCGGCTGGAACCTCGAGGTCGTGGTCATTATGGGATCCGGACTCATCCTAACTCGAAACTTGAGCGTTGTCCTTAAGGAAGGAGCGACGTTGGAACAGAAAAAGGAAGCAGACAGAGCTAGGAAGTTGAAGAGGATTGTTTCAGCTGCTATAGTCCGTGAAGACGTTCCCATTCGAAATCCGGCACCTACTTGGGGATGGTAGAGATATATTAATTAGTAGATAATAATTGCAGCTAAGACAGTATTGCAATGAAGGTTACAACTGAGTCCATATATAGTTGATGTATGAACGAAAATATAAATGCGTGATCAATCATTCGCCAAATTTGGTGACAAATCACATTTTCCGATTTCCGGGACACGTTGGCAATAGTTTCCAGCTGAAAGTTGCCATTAACCATTAACAATGCCAAAATGCTGGCAAGTCCTCTCTCAATTCCTGTTGTTTCTCTGTAGCTTCAGTAGTATGCAGCCTCGTTTGAAAACACGGCTATCGTTCGTACGGTGGAACTGGGCGGATCGGTGGTACTCGTTACAACGACATACGCCATAAAATCTCTGGAGGATGGCTCGAAAGTCTACACGGTAGCCCTTGGACGGGAAGAACATAAGACTACCAGCTTCCTGGAGGCAAAGCTGAAAGGGAAAAAAGAGGCTCTACCTCTGGTTCACCGACCTGTGGACGCGAGTGGGTACGTCACCTGGTTTCTATGCTGTCGTCATACCATATATGAACCTTCTTTTGCAGGGATTACCAACTTATAGACGTTACACTACCACGCGCACTTTCAGCTAACCAGTCTGCCAATCTTGTCCTGGAATCTCTGCAAACCCATGCCACCTATCCTTGGCCTAAATCCGTGGGTCAAAAAGATGAACAATCGCTTAAATACACCACAGACCTCTTTGTTCTGAGTCCCTATCATACTACGGTGCAGCGAAGCAAATTGAAGTGCGTATCGTGTGCTCATATACCGCGCGTTATTAAATTATTTCTTAGAGCTCTTGTCCCGCGCTTCTTGTCCCACACAAAACCCAAAAATGTCGATCAATTTTCTTCGGAAGGCGCTGTGACAGTCTCTGGTGCAACCACTATTTATGGTCCTTACAATAATATTCCAAAATCAACGAATGGAGGCTTCATTGCACAACACCAGCAGCCCGTGACTGTCCATTATTATCATGAGCAGCCTGTTCTTGAAATATTTAAGCTAAAACGTTCTGCGGAGATAAGTCACTGGGGTGCGAATCTTAACACTCAAGACGACATGATTCTACACAACGCAGGACCAGCGTATGTTCTTACTTATTCTGATAGCTTCTTTCCAAATTAAAATATCATTCACCAGGTTGAAAGGTCACTTCTCGCGGCTTGAACATCAGGCCCAGTCCTACTATAAGAAACCATCACCCCATGTGTTACCTGCTATCAGCCTTCCCCTCCCTGCAGGAATTCGCAATGTTTATTATTACGATACTATTGGTAATGTATCGACCTCGAAACTACGTACAGCACCTTCGGTCCAAAAACAGGCCTTCCCAAGTCAGTCGAGCGTTCTCGAACTTAGGCCACGTTACCCTCTGCTTGGTGGTTGGAACTATAGTTTCACTATCGGTTGGGACGCGCCATTGGGTGACTCTGCAAGCTACGACAGCTCAACTGGGAAGTATATTGTTGGCGTTCCTACTATGATTCCTTGGATGGGTACTGTTATAGATGAGGTTGAGATCCAGATCATTCTCCCTGAAGGCGCAACGTGAGTTTACTCTCCCATTGCTGTTTGTGTAATTCTGACCGGACGTAACAGAAATGTTGAATTTGCGACCCCATTCCCTCCTGCACAGGATGAAGTTTCAGTTCATAAAACTTATTTAGATACCAAAGGCCGCCCAGCCTTGACGTTGAGATACAAAAACCTGACTGCCAAGCACGTGCAGAATATCTACGTGAGTCGGTCACCTATTGAAATATACTTGTTGATAACGCCCCTCGAAAATAGGTTTCATACAAAGTGTCTGCCTCTGCCCACCTCACAAAGCCATTGACAGTTTCTACCGCATTCTTTGGCGTCTTCTTGTTAGGCAATATTTGCGCGTAGGGTGAATCTCACAATTCACCCACAGAAATGAAAAAGCATGTAATTTTCCAGCCAAAAATACAGTTGATTTATTACGGACGTGCCCTGCTTTTCCAAACACTGTTACTCTGAAAACTGTGCAGCGTCATAAAATTACACCCAGGTGGTGCGGGTGATCTAGGTTTGATGAGTAAATAAAGATTATGCAGGTCACAAGGTCACTTACGGCTCAAGAAACATGTATACACCTTGTACACCGCCTTCCGAAGGGGTGCAGTAGTGGAATAGGCCTTGGTTGTTCCTAGCACCCTGCTCGTAGTACAACATCGTTCCTCTCCACCTCCATGATCCTGCACCACTGGATCTTTTCTTGGACAGGACTAACTTGTAGTGGGAAGTCCGAAGTCCTTGTTACATTGACGACATTTACTGGGAAGATGGTTGTTTCGTTTACAAATTGCCAGAGCTGATCTTGATGAATGTAGAAAAGGGAGGGAGATTTGGAATTTTGGGTGACTGTTAAATTCCCCAACTCTCCTGTGGAAGTTGGACAGTAGATCAAGGAGTGAATAGTGATGCATCGATAAAAAAAAATACATACCTGGTCGATGGGAGGACAGATGCATAGTAAACAACTCATTTGTTCCAGCAGGTCCAAGCGCTTCGACATAAGTTGCACCTGGGACAAGCGAGCTGATAGAACCCCTACCGAAGATGCTGTCCCATGCAGGCATGCAAACAGCAGAAGAAATAAAATAGTAAAAGCAGCAGACAGATAACACGAGCTTCATACTGTACCGGTTGGCGTTGCAACGTTGCTCTGTGGAAGTATCGGTGATCTGTTAAGACATACTTAAAAGCTCGGAAAAGCATCGCAACTCAGTCCATGGATGATTATTTTTATCCGAATTTATAGCGTTCGTGACGTCACAGTAAAGAAGAAAAGCTGAATAATATTTGTTTTTTTAAATGTTATTTTATTTTATCTCATATGCTGCTCTACTACAATGCTACAACGTCTCTGCCTAGACTATCTTCACTAGTAGTACGCCACTCACAATCCATCACCACCAGACACTTCACCACCAGACATGCCGAACCAAAACTGGTCTCACAACCGCAACTCCCTCGTTATCTACGGAGGCAAAAGCTCGCTTCTTCTTCAACCGAGTCTGAGAATGCTTCCAAGATGACGCCCCGCTCTGTGTCACTAGTCCGACCCCAGTTCCGGTCGCGCTATTATGATCCTACTCGGAAGACTGACTCGGATGCTGGAGAAATGCGTATGCTGGAACCTCACATACTCTCTTCCAGATTAAGAAAGCTATGCGACGCAGGCAAAGTGGATGAGGCGGTGGCCATGTTAAAGAATGCTCCACTGGACGCACAGAACACACCTGTTTGGAATACACTTATTTGGGAATGCATGAAAGCAAAGCGTTTCCAGCTTGGCTATCAACTTTTTATCGATGTATGTAATTGATTTCCTTCATGTAGGATCAGAACTTATAACTTGGCATCACAAGATGAAACGCAGAGGGTTCAGCCCAACAACAAGAACTTTTCATACCATGTTCAACGGTCTGTTGCGAATAGAACAGTGGCAGTTTCATACAAAGCAACTGGCAAATGCGCGTTCTCTCTATGATGCACTTCAGCGCCATATGACATCAGTGAAGAAACACGATCCCTCTAGCGAGGAGCTTTCCGTGGACCCATTGGCAACATATATCAGAATTCTGGGTGATGCGGGGGCGTACCAGGATATATTTGATGTTTATTATGCTATGGATTCCGAAGGTCCGTTAGCCCCGAATCAATACATCTTTACGGCCATGTTTCAAGCACTTTCCTCAAATTCCACCAGTGAAAATTCAATGAAAACTGCCGGAGATGCCAGGCTTCTTTGGGCTCAAATGCTAAAAGCGTCAAAAAAACCTGCGGGATTCATAGTAGACTCGCACATAGCAACTTCTGCGATTACGGCTCTTTCGCGAGGCAGTGAAACAGATCAAGACCTTGCGTTTCAGATTGCTCGGGAATACTTTGGTTTGGGCGCATTTGAGACAGGATCTTCGCCTACAACTAAATCCACCCTGCATCCACAATCACTTGATGCGATACTGAAGCTCTGTAATGCAAGCCGAAAACACGACTTATGTACCGAATTGTTCCAACAAATAAGGCAACGCCCAGAAGTAGCTTCTATTCTCGACCGAGCTCATGTCGAAGAGGTTCTTCGGGCATGGTTGTCCCTGCCCCCGACAGGAGCTGCATGCAGGGCTCTAGAGTTGTTAGAATGGATGCTTAGGCAGGAGATTATTGGCAAGAATGGCCATGCGATAAGGCCAGCGTCTTCGACATACAATTTAGTCATTGCAGCTTGTTGGCGCAGTGTGGACTGGACTTCGGCAACTCGAACGTTTGATCTTATGACCGGTTACCATACTCGCGATTTTGTAGATGGTATAGACACCGAAAAGCCCAAATTCACCAAACGAGGAAACGGCAGAAACTTGATTCCTACTGCTGAATTCATGTCTTCGATGGTTCGAACAGCATTCGCAAGCAAAAACCCTGCAAATATGCGACAGTGCCTGCGCATAGTCAACCATCTTAGTATCGACTCGCTATTAATTAGTAATCCGAACCCTTCTGGAAACTCGCGAAAAGCGACGAAAAATCGGGCCTTTTATTGCTCCAAGTTGGCATCAGCTCTCATTGACACTGTTGAGTATTTACAGAGCAGAATTTTACGTTCTCGACCATCTCAGATAGAAGAGCAGCAATGGTCAAACCTAGTTTCTCAAGCATTAAAGTACTTACGTAGCGAACAAAAATAATATCCTAGTCGTCACAGGAAGAAATGATAATATGGATATCCCTACATATTCAAACCTGTTATGTTATTATCACAATGTTCTTCCGACTGCCATAATCAATGATTTCATAAAAAGCACTACTTAATGGGAAAACATGTGGTCAGATAAGTCGCTGAAAAGCTGATGATGTACTCATGAGAGTCCCGGATTGATAGTCAGATCCCCATGGGGTTAGACATTTCGAGCGGTTTATTACCAAGTATGTATGTAAACATACAGTAACCAAGAAACATATCTTCCAATCTATATACAGATTGACAAGTGGGAAATAAACAACCACCAGAACAACTCCCAACAAGTGAGGAGCAGCGTAAATAAACATAAGCCCATAGGGTGACTAAGTCAACCATCTGAAACTTGTAGAGGTAGAAGTAGCCGCATCGGTTGACAATTACGGTGTTAGCGGATGTGATAGGGACCTATTGTCGCTGATTTACTATGAACAAAAAAGTGTAAATGAACCTACCAGTCGGATTTCGGCCCGTGTTGGCTGGTAGCTGAGGGTGTATATGTACGCATTTCTGGGGGACTAGGTCTAGAAACGTGGAAAAGGGGTTGAGAAAAATCGTCCAGTCGCCGTCATATTTGTGAATCTCAGTTGAATCACAGGAAACTGTTTCGAGGAGGCTAGAGTAATCACCCGCCAGAAGGTTGTCCTTTGGCTTCTACAGATTACAACAGACCTGCCCCATCACCTGGCGGTATAGGGTGAAGCACTCCTCACGGATTTTTTAATCTAGGTCATTAATGAGGTAAATAACAGTCAGGTTCATGGTAATGGCGAAGATGATTGAAGAGATGACTTTATAATTCTGCCAATGAAGCCAATATGATCGACTTGAGATCAGCACTATGGCCATGGGTATCAACTCGGTATCTTTTATTGAGCCAAACATCTCGTTGTCTTCCTTCGTTTATCACTGTCAGGTATATATAGAGCAGAACCCTACGATCTCTCATCCATCTCAAATAGAAGAACAGTAAAGGATCATACCCCAGTTTTGTAAGACTTATAGGGCGAATGGATAAGAAGGATGTTAGTCAGTAGATAATCCTTAGAACTAGTTCCATCACTCTCTGTTGAATGCTACATATGAATTTTTTCGTGGATTGTTTGGGTTCAAAAGAATGACGATAATAGCTTACCGGGAAGTTCGACAACGATAGAAAATATCATTGAAGTGTACTTTATAGAAGGTCTTGTAGTCATGAACGCAGTATCATCGAAGGAGACAAGACTATACCGAATTTATTACACGGTCCCGGGTGTATAGGAAGATGCAGAAATACTAGTATTGATATCCTTGCATACATTCAAATGTCCTGTTATGTTTTTACCACAACGTAGCTATGACTGGTGTCTGAAACGTACTGCTCAACCGCTTGTAATCCATAATTCCCGAAAAACCATTACTTATAGAAAAACATGTGTACCAAGTAAGTCCACAGCTATAATGTTATCAATATCAAAGCATATATACACTGAGAACAGTGGCGAGAAGGGCTTCATTAGGCGATGGACTTTGGCCTATCACCTGGTTCTACCTTTCCTCCGCCCATCCTATGGAATGCGGGGGAGGGTGGCACAAACGTATCCTCGGTAAGCGCCATCGACACTGGTTCGTATACATGGGTTTGGGGTGCAGGAAGGATTCCACCGATATAGCTACTACGCGAAGTAAGGGGCATTGGACTTGCTCTTCCCATGGGTGTTCTTGTTCTTGAAGCCATAATGGTTCTGTTTCGTCGTTTACGGCAATATACAATTGCACCAGCGATAATGAGGATAATGAGGACAAGGGCGTTGAGAGCAACGATCGCAAGGACTGCTGGTATATATTTCCCTATCGTGTTCAGTGATTCAGATATATCGTTGGAAATTGAGAATGATGGTGCGATGGAAATTCCGTCAAGGCCAGTATATGTGATATTTTGTTTTGGTGTTCCACCGCGAACTTGAGTAAATTCAGTAGATGCATCGTCGGGATCGATGATAGACAAGAGTTTCATGTAAGGGTCACCCATCTGCCCTGATGCGTCAAAGTCACCAAAATCATAAACCGCATAGACAGAACGAAGGAAGTTATCCCCCACCAGCCAATCGCTAGGCACGGTTTAGTATTAGTCTTCTGAAAAGTAGGGTTATATAAACTCACAATTGGCCGTTGGGGCCTGTAGGCACAAATGAGCCAGTACACGCCTGGGAGCCAGGAGTAGTCTCGGGACTGACATCTAAAGGATGAATAGGGAAACACTTGAGACCTAAGATTGCATAAAGATTGAATTGACATTCAGCAAAATAGAAGACACAAACCCAATCTGAAGGGCCATGTCGACTTCGTAATCGCAAGGCACCCTGTATCGATTGATGGTGGAATCATATTTGGCCCCAGGAACGTCGGCAAAAATTGCATCACAAATTTCTTTAGGTGCGTACCTGTATTGTTTTTGTAGATGAGAATAATACCAGATTAATGTGAGCGACGTACGTATATGATGAGCCACTGTCCATAAGAGCAACTGCTTTGTTGCTAGGCGCGCCGACCATGGTACTCGTTGGCACTGTGATTGTCTTATTTACAATGATGGCGTCAACCAGGACATTCCATCTTTTGGGTGAATGCACAGGCCACGTAGAAATACGTTCATTACCAGATACTGGATGCATATTTAGGATCATATTCGCCTAGAAATGGAAATATTTTTCAATCAAAAGAATAAATACGGAATTGGCTTTTTACAAACCTACGGCAAAGCTGCCTTCTACTTCCTCGTTATTTGCTGAACTCCTTTGAAGAGAGATTGCAATGAAATTGGGTTCCTCAGGGTGAACTTGAAATAAATTATATAAAAGACTTCGACCAGTTGAAGATTGCGAAGCGTTGAGTAGTCCGTCAATAGACGATAAGGGGTTGAGACCCAAGCCTGCGACACCCTGCGCTCCGTATCCCAATGCTGGATTGTTGGCAGCAGATACATCTAGGAATGCTTGTTGGGGAATCGTCAAGCTTTTTTTTGTTAGTGAAATTTTAAGGAAGTGAGCCACGGACTCACTTGACAAATTTCACAGGCGCAAATGCTACAGTCCCAGCAGCCCATCCAATTGAATACTATTTCGAGCAGGTAATGAGAATGTTGTTCCGTACAAATGCCACAGAACGTACAGTAAGGTTGAGGCTTGCATTCTGGACATGATACTAGTGTGAGAATCGAAGATAAGAAGGGTGATATTCGTACTAACCGTGTTGTTGACGTTCGATATTGGATATGAGTCGCCTTTTACCCAAAGATCCGAGGATCCCGTATCAAGCTGCACAGTATAGTCTAGGAAAAAATGATAAATATACAAGATTTTGTATTGGTGACACCACTCACTTTTGTCTCCTACAGTAATCTATAACCCGAGCGCCAAAAAATAAGGTCAACACCAAAAACCAAACACAAACCAGCGAAAAACCGTACATCAGCCATGTATATCAAATCTTGAACATTGCTGTAATAGGTATTAGACTTATCACTGACGACTGAAAGGGGTAACGACTTACTCAAGGTTAAGAGTGGTGTTGTCAGAAGTGGGGGGGCCGACATTGACTTGAGGGCTAGAGGGTTGCTGCTGTGGGGATCTTCTGTGTAGGGCTGGATGTTTGACTTGTTTGACCTTGAGTTGATACGCTAATGACGACGTGAAAGAGGCCACAGCTAAGGAGAAAAGGAAGGAGGATTTCATGACAAAGAGAATGACGGTAAAGAAAGTGACGGAAGGAAGGGCCAACAAAAGTCGGTTGGGATGAACTGTGGTGAGGAGAGAGAGACTGGTATAAAGATGTTCGCAAATTCAAACGTTCATACCAAAGGCCAGGTGGTCCTGAGCGCCCGAATCTCGAAATGATCCTTCGGAATGGCTGATCTAATTCCCACAACACTGGCACGACTTAAAAATATTCTACATCTATCATTTGTACCAATATACTCAATTTTTTGATATGTACGGTTATTTTCGATTCTCGTTTCTATGCACAAGAAACTTGTTGTATTTCGTGGTGAACGATTGGACATGTCGGTAAGACAATGGTTTTCAAAGGAATGCATCGTATACACACGACCACGTGCAATTGTTCCCCACACTCTATTTCTTTCGTCCGACTGTGGGGAATTTATCACACTACCTTCACTTCCATCTTCCCTCCCACTATAAAATGGCTGCTGCCTCTAGGAACTCAATTCTACGTCTGATAAATGCCTCTCAACATTCTGCATGTCCTTGTCACTCCTGCACACCCTCTGGACATATTCAAAGTCAGCTCCGTGCCGTCAATCAATTGAGGAACTTCGCAGCACCTGTGAATGCCGTTGAAAAGGAGTATGCATTCGAGGTGTGTCATCAGGTTCTCACACGCAAGGAGAATTATAATTATAATATTCTGGTCAGGTAGCAGCATCAAATTTAAGATTCGGAGACGGTGTTACTGCTGAGGTCGGAATGGACCTGAAGAATATGAAAGCCCGCAAGGCATGTACTTGCGGAAGCCTACGCGCCTAATCCCCGACATGTTTATAGATTTCCCCCTTAGGTTGCTGTATTCACTGATCCTAATGTTGCCCGTCTCCGGCCGATGAAAATGGCAAGTATTAGAATTATTTGTCATGTGCCTAATTACCTAATCCTCTTCTACAAGGCTTTGCAATCGCTTGAGAGCCAATCAGACCTGCCATTTGAAGTCTTTGACCAAGTCGTTGCAGAACCTACTGAGGAGAGCTGGACGAAAGCAATAACATGGGCAAGGGAACATGACTTCAGTCATTTCTTGGCGTATGTTCTATTCATTGGTTGTGACTGGATCTTTTACTTATGATTGAGACAAATTCAGGGTTGGTGGTGGTAGTGTTATTGATACTGCCAAGGCAGCCAATCTGTAATGACACCTCACTTTCTGGCAGAATTCAATGATCAATAATTTTTCTCCCTAGATTCTCGGTGTATAAGGATGCAGAATTGATGGATTTCATCAATGCTCCTGTAGGGAAAGGTTTACCCATCTCAAAATCCCTCCGACCTCTCATTGCAGTACCAACGACCGCAGGTACCGGCTCTGAAACCACTGGTACCGCAATCTTGGACATCACTTCCCGGTCTTTCAAGACTGGTATCTCCAACCGTGCAATGAAACCAGTACTAGGCATTGTGGTAAAACAACCCTTTCATCTCATCTCGCGTAAAAATATGACAGAATGGTCCAGGATACATTGAATACCGAGTCATGCCCAACTGAAGTGCACATCAGTGCTGGCCTAGATGTCTTGTTCCACAGCATAGAAAGCTATACGGCGATCCCGTTAGTACCATCATCCCGATGTATTTTTATTACATATTGACACCTACACAAGGTATACCGAACGTACACCTCGACCATCTAACCCATTACTTCGACCCTCTTATCAAGGGAGCAATCCTGTCGCAGACATATTCTCCCTATGGGCATTAGAGACTACGGTCAAATACCTTCCTCGGATCGCGAAAAACCGTGACGATGAGGAAGCCAGACGACAGATGCTGTAAGTAAATCGTAAGACTATTTGCAATCAATAATGACGTTATCCCAACGGTAGATTGGCCGCGTCTTTTGCCGGTATTGGCTTCGGAAATGCTGGAGTCCATATTTGCCACGGCATGAGTTATCCTGTAAGTTCTCCCTCTAAACAACGATTCATCTATTGACTAAAATATGACAGATCTCAGGCTTGAATAAAAAGGGCCCCAAGTACAAACACCCTGGTTATGTCACGGATTCTCCTATCATACCTCATGGTGTTAGGTTCGTACATAAATTCGACTCCTTGATTTTTTATCGCTAATATCTCGGATAGCGTTGCGTTGACTGGACCAGCTGGTTAGTTTATAGATTGCTTATTTTTATTCATGCTACTGACCACAAGTAAACGCAGTGTTCCAATTTACTGCACCCTCTTCTCCTGACAGACATCGCCGAGCTCTTGCTATTTTCAATTCCACCACTATTTCCGATCAGTCCATTGCCAGAATTCCAGATAACGAGCTAGGCCTCCATTTGTATGAATCAATTGCTCGCTTCCTTGATGGCTTAGGTGTACCGCGCGGTTTGAAAGCTGTCGGGTATGACTTGAATTGAATAAAGTCATCTGCCTTTTTTCTGACGTTACCTGCCCTTAGATACAAAGCCAGTGACATTGAGCGGCTCGTTGAAGGTACCATACCTCAAAGGCGTGTACTTGATTTAGCTCCAGGCATTGGGGATATTGTCGGATCTGACGGCAAAGAACACCTGACAAGGATAATGGAGAACTCGCTGGAATATTAAGAACGATGAATAAGTCCATAATTCTGTGAAAGTGGACATGATTTGTTACGAGAACTATGTCCATATGTGTTACCAGTCTCAGGACCGAATCATGATAATACAATTCTGTATCAGCCATCTTAACCGCGACGATCATGTCACAACTACAACAACCCCTCTTAGTAACAAAGATCCAGTCCAATGTGTCAATTCCATCGCAAATCAATATTAATGCCCGGTCAACACAATCAATGACATTGACATTACTCATCTTTGAATCAGATTCATCGCATCCGCAGTTCCTATATTACCGGGTGTCGAATGGGGTCATCAACCATTGGACTTGAAAGACGGAAACAAATTTTCAATGATGTTTGGTTGACAGATTATAACAAACGGTATTTTCCTTCATCAGAAGCAATCAAAATGTGATGGTCATGTGATTGTAATCGACATTGTCAATGGAAGTGACTTTTACATAATTCATTAGAGAACAGCCAATGCAGTCCGGACGTAGAAGTCTTTTCAGGCCTTGCATCGATTTACACGAGGGAAAAGTCAAACAAATCGTGGGAGGGTCACTATCTGACGATCCAGAAAAATTGAGAACCAATTTTGTCTCAAGGCTCGTCCAATGTACTCTCGTCGTGCCGACGTAGATTTAAATTTGGTGTTACTTTGGTTCTCAGACAATCTGCAGGCGACTTTGCACGCATGTACAAGGAGAACGGCCTTGAAGGTGGGCATGTAATTAAGTTGGGCTCTGGAAATGATGCCTCCGCAAGGGAAGCACTCGATGCCTGGCCAGGTTTGCGCGTTCTATAAGTCTGATTAAAACATGAAATGTTTTGAATTTCCAGGCGCTTTGCAGATCGGTGGCGGTATTGATGCGGGGAACGCTCAAGAGTGGCTGGA
This sequence comes from Floccularia luteovirens, assembly GCA_009739215.1. Taxonomy (NCBI): domain Eukaryota; kingdom Fungi; phylum Basidiomycota; class Agaricomycetes; order Agaricales; family Squamanitaceae; genus Floccularia; species Floccularia luteovirens. The sequence goes on from VSJF01000004.1 coordinate 1,214,367, forward strand.
TGCAGGTGCTAGCAAGGTCTGGAAGACAGTTTCTCTTGAATTACGGACCATGAATAGATGATCCCGGACAGGTCATTGTCACTTCTTACCTATTTCCGGATGGAAGGTTCTCTTTGGAGAGACTAAAAGTGTTATCTTCATTGGTAGGGAGGGATAGACTTGTTGTTGACGTCAGGTCAGTAGTACATAAGATCTTAGTGACATTTATTTGACAAAAATGAATTCAGCTGCAGAAAAAGAGGCGACCAATGGTTCGTGGCTATGAATAAATGGCAAAACATTACGGACATGGAGGTCACTGAAGGTACGTGGTACAGACAAATAGAATCAATTATATTGCATCATTATCGCGATAGAATCTCTTGATATGCTCTCGGAGTACTGCAGGTATTGTGTTTCTCATGAATAAGAATTTCGTGGACTGATAATAACAGTGAATTCCTGATACATGCTGCAGATGTTGAAGGACTATGTCAAGGAATAGATGAAGCCTTGGTTCAAAGTAAAATAATGGCTACCATTTGCCATAAGTTGCTCACTTACTTCATAATTCACAGAACTCGGACAATGGGTGAAAATACCGACTACATATGCTGGGGGTGCCAAAGGTTTACATTCCATGTCCAATCCCATACCGAAAGCTAATTTGTAAATAGATATTAGGGACCTTGACTTAGTGAACCAGCTCTCTGGCGGACTGGTGGACTTGACATTTGGAAGGTAATAGCTCGGATATACTACCAGAAGTTCCTAGGTTGAACTTTGTTTGAATAGCTCGTTGGATATATTTGGTGGGACTCAGGTGAAGTTTAGCAGTTTAGTGGAAAGGAATCGCCGCTCTACATCAACCTAAGGTAAGAGAGAATTTGAAGAGGCCATGCTGTAGATATGCGGGACATGTTTTATAAAGTACTTACTTAAATGGAAGAGTCATGTGAGCCGAGCTTCGTGGCGCGGGAATAACGTTACAGTTCCGCAAAATAAGGTTCACCACAGAGACTCACCCAAGGTGGTCTAATAACCCAAAGTACGACGTCTCACAAGGTGAGTATCGCTCTCGGTGAAATGCCAGAGCTTCAACTTATTTATGTTTCTCTCACTCACGACATTTCTATATTCGATTACAGATATTCTCAAGATGCCCGGAAAAGTCAAGGCTTACGAGCTCCAATCCAAGTGTGTAGTTGAAATCGCTGGGACTGCTAGTGACGAAGGTTGACATGTACCTCTAGGTCAAAGAATGACCTAACTAAACAACTGCTGGAGCTCAAAAATGAGCTAAACTCTCTGCGGGTACAAAAGGTCGCTGGGGGTTCTGCTTCAAAACTGACAAGAATGTAGGTTTGACGAATGTTTATGCACTGCATATGCAAACTAATATACTCAATAGCTCCATCGTCCGCAAATCAATTGCTAGAGTATTAACAGTTATGAACCAGAAAGCCCGCCAGAACCTACGTGAATACTATAAGGGCAAAAAGTTCTTACCTCTTGATCTCCGGACAAAGAAAACACGGGCAATCAGACGGCGCATGACAAAGGTGCGCCACATCTTAACCATGATGGCATCATAATCTCAACAAGTTATACCATGTCCAGCATGAGAAGTCACTAAAAACTGTGAAACAGACCAAGAAAGACCAAAACTTTCCTATCCGGAAATATGCTGTGAAGGCCTGAGTGACTTTGGAGCGGTCTGGCGGATAGGATATCAGATACACATGCTTGAGCACCCGAAAGCTTTATGCAACATGTTTGTATGCCACACGTATAATATAAACTTAAGCGATGTGTGTCTGAACTTGAAGCACTTACATTCTGATGAGGTAAAGATTATGTCACGTGATGAACGGTACTGAATCAGTCTGACATTAAGTACAAGAACAGTGGAAACACTTAGAAACAGCGGTGTGAATATGAACCAGTGTGTCCTTCTGCTTCTGTCCATTGACCCCGCTGCCTAAGACATCCCTCCTTCGTCAATCCTAGTGCTTAAATATCGCAGTCATTACTCAAGTTACTTTTCAAGAAGAAGGCCTAGCAACAGAAGTCCTTGGACCCTGTACTCTGCTCCAGATAATCCCATCACTGCTACAGTCAGCTTTTCGAGTTTGTTGAGATAGTCCTTCGAGTCGGATATCATCCACTAAGCGCATACCTACGCTTAAGCACCCACTATCATGGTATGTCCGTCTGTTTCTTTTCTTACACCGTCACTATTTGTGGCCCACTCGACATCATTGAGTGGTTCAATCCACGTGCCTTTCCATCTTTGGTATCTGACATTGCCATGAGGTCAGAGGCTACATGGCATTCGCTCGGATACACATTTCTTTGTCTCTCTGACCGTCATGTCTCCTGGCTCTCCTCACAGCCATGTTGACGATGTTGCCTTTCAACAGTCTAAATCCCCAACACGTTCACCCCCATCCTCACCACGGGCAGAGGTTCCTGATAGGTCACGCATAAGAGCGCCCTATCCGGTACCCAGTAGTAACCCTTCCAGCCAATACACTTTGCTTGAGAAGCTCGGTACAGGAAGCTTTGGAGTTGTCTACAAAGCCATGTATAATGAAACCAAAGAAATTGTGGCAATCAAACAAATAGGTAAGGGTTTATGAGTTTCGAGCGTATCATCAGTAACATACCATCCTGTTGTCAGACCTAGAGGATTCTGACGATGACATATCCGAGATTCAACAAGAAATAGCCAGCCTTGCCCAGTGTGACTCTGAATATGTTACCAAGTACTACGGCTCCTTCGTAGTTGACTACAAGCTGTGGATCGTCATGGAGTATCTGGCAGGAGGGTCATGTCTGGATTTATTGAAGCCTGGCGTCTTTTCTGAGACTCACATTGCGATCATTTGCCGCGAACTCCTGCTCGGTCTTGATTATCTTCATACAGAAGGGACTATTCACAGGGACATCAAGGCAGCAAATGTACTTTTGTCGTCATCCGGGAAGGTGAAACTCGCAGATTTTGGAGTTGCTGCACAACTCACAAACACTCTTCGACACACTTTTGTGGGAACCCCGTTCTGGATGGCTCCAGAGGTTATACGCCAAGCAGGCTATGACGCTAAGGCAGATATGTGGAGCTTGGGTATTACAGCAATTGAGATGGCAAAGGGGGAGCCTCCTCTTGCAGAGTATCACCCAATGCGCGTCTTATTCTTGATTCCAAAAGCCAAACCTCCCGTCCTTGAAGGTTCATTCTCTGCCACATTCAAGGACTTCGTTGATCAATGTTTGACGAAGGATCCGAAGGCAGTGAGTATTGTTCTTTATGGTCCATTTTATCTCTAACAAGACTATAGAGACCATCAGCCAGTGAATTGCTGCAACATCGTTTTATCCGTGGCGCGAAGAAGACGAGTTACCTTACCGAGCTCATTCAACGCTATCAGGATTATCGTACTAACTCCCCTCAAAAAGGGCAGAACCAGATGCCCACGATACGGAACAACCTGACCTGGGATGCTAACAACACGATGCGTAGTGATTGGAGTTTTGATACAGTCAAGACATCTGCTATGGGAACATTCCGTAGTATGGCCAGTGAACTGATTATGCCGCCTGAAATGGTACTAGAAGAAGACGATGATTCCTATTCTGAGGAATTCACTTCAACAGTTAACTCAGATACCGCAACTAATGGCACTGACGTGCATAAACGACCATCCCTAGGCATGAGCATGCAAGCAGCGCATTCTACAGTGATCATCAAGCCGCCACATCCCCCAACCCCCTACAAGGACAGTCAAACTGAAAACTCCTCGGAGGATACCCCAACAGGCAAGTTCCTGCTACTGCGATGTTGCCGAACTTCATTACTGATATGCCTTATAGGAGAACCGCCAGCTTATTCAGGCTCAGTGAGATCTCCCCGTCGTGCATCTTATGCCACACGAACTTCTATCGACGGAGCTGGAACAGTTCTTAGAGAAGGCGACCTGGGTACTGGAGTGGATACGATACGTCCTGTGAAGAAGGTTGATCCTATCGGATCCCTTAGATTGTCCGCTGAATATGTTGGGAATTTACGGAAAGATGGACCATCCCCACCTACGTCAACCGGTCATAAGGCGTCACTTAATGTGGCTGGGAAAGCTGGAAAATCTATAGTGAATGAAGTCATACTTCCAGTGCTGCAGCAGGTGCGCTTTCTTTGCTTTACTGATTAAAGATCTGCTTATTCACGTGCCGTTGTTCCAAAAGGCTAATAGGGATGATATGGATGCTCGAGAAATCGAATCTCTCAGCATGCTGACAAGAGGTTGGGCTGAGTTGCAAGAAGCTAATCCGGAGCTTGCATACAATGTCATCCTCGACATATTGCAAGGCATAGATCAGTGAGCCGTTCGAAAAATAGTTCTATGGACTAACTAATTCAAGAAATAGAAACTCTAATGTGAAACAGCATGTCCAGACATCGCGTGGCCTGTTTCCCCATAAGCGAATTATTCGCAAGAGTCAATTGACAGCGAAAGGGCTGGTCGTTACAGAAGAGCAGGAAGACATATCGGGACTCCCTTCTGTCTCGGATTCGGTGCCCGTGAGGGGAAGCGAGTCTACCCCGTCGTCACCTACGCGCAAATCGCCCATTGCGGAACTCCTTTATATGCGTTGGTTAGATGGCCTGAAGCTGAAATGGCCCAGCCTTATGTCTTAGCGAACTTGACACGAATCTATCTTCCCATGACGCACTGCGACACCTGTCTACCAAATTCATATTTTCATGGACTTCATACCAATTCTGCTTATTGACCCAAAGCCACATGTGGAGTCGACATTCGCATATAAGTGCACTCTTTCATCCACTAACTCCTGTATATCATCTACCGCCATTTCTCATTGTAACGGCTACCCTGGATCTCACTTACGACTCACCCACGATCTACCCCATACTTTTGGGTGTGACTTCTTCTTTGTAAAGACGCCCACATGTAACTGCAAAACTTAAATACATCGCTCATCGTTTGTTTTTGGTATGTTTGAACTATACTATATAATCTGTTTTCTGTCATAGTCCTGGGCAACACATAGGATATTTTTATAATGGGTCAATGTCTAAGAGTAAGTACAGTATCAGACTGCTTAAGTCAAAGTATGAAACAAAGCAGTAGCAAATTTTAGTTGGGTCTAATCCTAAGAAGGTCCGTACAGGCTATATAAATATTACTATCCAGACTGTCCAGAAAGGATTATAATTTAGTGTTGAATAAAGTTATGTCCACAAGTACAAAGTGAGCCATGTAAGCACAAGATGCAGTAAGAATTCAGTGCGGAGTATGGAAGTATAGATATATCCTATGCAGAAATAGAATGTATGGAAAATAACGATGAGATAGATTGCATGAAAAAAAATGTGATGACTTGCGTACGCTACCAACACTATATGAAGGCAATGGTCACGGCGCCGATGAACGCTGATATGGTCCAAAAATTGGCTTGACGTCTGACTAACGATGATGCAGAGTTATCAGTTGTCTGTGCGCTTGAACCCAAGTTATTTGAAGTGGTAGTAATTTCCGGTCTTGGGGAAAAAAAGTACAATGTTCAGCATTATGATAGCCGTGTTTAACAACTGAGAAGAAAAGAAGACATACTCGGATGACTCTGTAGAAGTGGGAAGCGCTTCTGTACTTGCTGGACTCGCTACAGGAGTATCGATAGCAAGGATCCCGTCGTGGAGGACATTCGAAATGGAAGTAGCGGCGTTCTGGTATGCACCGTCCGGTGTCATCTCAGCGAGAGATACCAAGCGCCATCCGTTCTCTGCAATCAGAGGATATGCTTGGACGAATGCTTGAACGGTAAAATCACTGGTTTCATGCTCGAGGATGACCAAGCCAGGATCTTTGGGACCTTTTGAGAGCAGATATCGGATTGGAGGACTATGGAGAAGAGTGTTAAGAGGTAGCACACCTGTAAGCCATTTACGCATGTTGTCTTGTACTGTTTGAGCGGTTGGGTTGCCAGTCTCAATAGCCCAATCCAAGGTACTGGAAAGAAAGGTTCTGTTTAATACTCAGCACTGCAGCAAAAAAAATCATTCTCACTCTTGGTTCCAGATCACTGTTTGCAATCCAAATACCTGCGTTAAGGAGAAAAATGGTAGGAGAATGTCAGTACGGAACCAGGAAGAAAATTCTTTCTCTATACCTCTTTCGCGATTGCCCTGACCCTGTTATCAGAATCACCATAAGGCGGTCTCCAGAATTTAGCAACCCTTCCTCCAGTCGAATAGTACAAAAGTTGCATTGTCCAACCAAGCTGATTTTCACTGTTAGCCTGACCTCAACAACTAATTTTTGTGGAATGAAAAGCAAACCTGGCCAACAATTTCTTCATTAGAGAGGGTGGTCATATAAGGATGCGTCCAGGTGTGTACCGCAATATCGTGACCGCTTTGGAAGGCGGTTAAGAATAATTGCGGATAGGCAAGGACATTGGTGCCAATCATGAAATGTGTTGCAGTTGTGTTGTGGGAGTCCAAGAATTGTACAAGGCTGGTTGTGAACTAGTCATTAAAGAAAGTTCACGAGATGTCAACAGTTTATTTCTGATGGACTCGTCAAAATCTCCTTACCGGCTGGGGACCATCATCGAACGAAAGAGCAACCACACCAGCAGGTGCATCCCAGATATCATTTGCGTGTTTACACTTATATGTGGATGAGCATACGTCTGGACTTTGCGGATTCACTCCTTCCGGATAGGTAGGACTATCTGGTGGAGTGTTGGAAGACCTTGGTATATTCGGAATCTTTCCTGCGGCGACAGCTGCATTCAACGCCTTAATCCATTCTACTGGAAGGGCGCTGACATCGGGACTAGATTGAGGATACGGGCTAGACCAAGCTAGAAAATTATGTTTGTGTTAAAGTTGTAGTGTCATTACTAGCGCAGAGTCAACCTCACTTGGAGAACCGACGGCTGGAAAGTCCTCAGTGTCGTCTTCTCCACCACGCTTGAACAAAGCTCGGACTGGGTGATCATTAGGGTGATACCAGATGCTACTCGGGAGGGATCCAACTGAATTATGTTCATGGTCATCCCGAGGCTGACGGACCAAACCTCCTTGGACCAAGGGAATGGCAAGAAGGTATGCAAGGAAGAACATCACAGCTGTAAAGAATGGAGGGAGAATCAAATCTTGTCGTCAGTGTCGTGGAAGGAGTGGAGTGATTTGAGTATAAGAGTGGGGAAAGTAATAAGGAGAGGGAGGGAAAGAGGGGGTGGCGACAGGACAGTGCGTTATATTAGACGTTTACAATTTTGGACATGTTTTTGACGGTTGTCGAGGTTGAGGACGAAGTGCTGCATTATCCTAATTCTGCTTGTTTTAGACTTCAGCGTTCTAGCTTGATTCACCTGAGCTTTGAAGTCGATCTTAATTTCTTCCTCTCCCAATCTGAGGGCCACACTTGAAACTTATATCATCTTATCTTATCTATACACATGCAAGACTTTTTTCTGAAATAAATTATTAAAACTGTTCTATACTGTGATATCCCAGAATACATGTATACACACTGTAAATATCAAACCCCAGTTTCAACTGGCTGACGGCGCGGCAGGAGAAGGGGCGGCAGATCCCCTCTGTCGCAAAACCAACACGCCATTCTTCAGCTGGGCAACCTTCCTGACCATTGCAGAGAACTCCGTCTTCTTGTCTCCATCGGTTAGGTATGGCGTAAAGTGGTGGATACAATCCCTCGTTGACGCATTCACTGTATTTTTGAGCCAATCCACTAGCATTGCTTCTAGCTCAGTAGCAGACACCGCAACAGCTGGACCACCAGCAGCCTGCGCCTTTCTCTTTTTGGGTTTAGGTGCAGCACCGTTTGCTGTTACGCCTGATGGCGATGGGGATACTGCGTGTGCTACATCTTCAGCTTTGCGTTTGTTGGACTTCGGCAACCCGTTACTATCACCACCATTGACGTCTATCGGACTTGTGGCCCTGCTGCCTGTTGTGGGGCTTGTGGCCCGACTACCAAGGGGGCTGTTTCCACGACTAGCACCAATCGTTTTCGGTTTGGGTGCCTTTGGGCTGGTCGCTCGTTTCGCAACAAGAGAATGTCCACCTAGACTTGGAGATAGAGCAGGGGATGCAGCTCGTGAACCTGTTCCATTATTACTCTGGGGTCGGGGAACAGCAGGTTTGGGTGTTTGCGAATGAGATTCCGTAGTTTGAGATGGGGGTTGTGAGAGGGGTAATGCAGGGTTGGCAGTGATAACTTCCTCCTCTGATTCTTCCCTCCTACAGCTGATGAGTTAGCTCGTAAGTAAGGCAAAAGTTACTGGAGATACTTGCCGAACTAGCATAAGGATTCTTTTCTTCGTCACTCTCATAAGCGTCATTGCCCTCCCTATTTCGTATCAGTTTTTGCATGGCCTTCTCTTGTTTGCTGGCCCCGGGCTTTTCTTCTTCGTCAGATTCATCATCTATACCAGTATCGCGTTGTTTATTAGCGGCTTTGTATTCTCGTTTCAGTCGTTCCTATTTTCAGGTTAAGTGTTGGATGACCACTATAATCTTTTCAGACCTACTTCAGTCTCCTTCGCTTCTTCGTCATTATCATCAACCTCCATTTTCTCCTCATCATCTGCAAAGTCCTCTTCATATTCCTGCTCATCCAGGTCTCCTTCTTCACCGAGTTCCCTCTCTTTCTTCCTCTTAACATCTCCATCTTCATCATCATCGAATAGACTGCTCATCCCACTATCCACGGTCTTGAGCTTCCTCCCGCCAGGTCCTAAGCTCTGTGTAGTATTCTCCATTCCTCCTGGTGCCACACGTCCCTCTGAGGAAGCTTTGAACATCGCGGCAGTCGCGGCAGATGGACCTTTCCCATTCCGACTTGCTAACCACGCTTGAGGATCCCTTTTTTGATTGAGGGTATACTGTAAATCAATAGGAGTTCATATCAAACACACATTACAGAATACAGCACTAGAACATACTAAGGATTCCACATTCGCTGTATCGGTTGGCAGATCGTGTTTCAGTTTCTTTTGGAACTTGTACCACCTGTGAGCTGGCACGAATTTGAAGACATCGTTTGCAGCAGGCATGAAGAATGCATATGTCTCAGCTTTCGAAACGTCGTCTAGCTGACCCATCCATAATTCATTCTGCGCTGGTGATGAATCTTCCATGACCCACGGGTAACGTTCTTCTCTTCGCAATTGACGTACTTCCTCCGGAACATAAAATACTTGCCGCGTCTTTTTCTGAAACCGTTTCTTCGCATTTGCAGCTGTCGACTTTCCCTTGTCTTTGCTCGAGGATGGAGTATTCTCCTCTGCATTTGAAGACGTTGTATGTATTGGGCGCCCTTCCGCATCAACCATAACCATCTTCCCATCTGCTCCAATGACAGGTTTCCCATCCGGTCCGAGCATAGGCCCTACCGCCTGTGGGACAGTCGTTACAGCAGCCTCATCCCGACGTAAATCTTTCCTATTCAGCTTGATTGGTGCTGTCCATTTTGAGATGTCTACTGGCTTGCGTGAGTCAAACTTCATGACGTCGTACTTCCACCCATTGAGTGTGGAAGCTAACAGTCGGAATTCTTGGAATGGACCTTCTGGTAGCTTAAGGCCGTCATCATCCTCCTTCTCTACTGGAGGTTTGGGGCGCGGTGTGGTGGCTTTGCGGGATGTTTGTGGCTCTTGTTTTGACCCTTTCTTTGGGTGAAACAGCATCGACAAAGATGCTTTTGGAGCCATAGCTTCAATGCTGCATGGATTGTAGAAATAGAGTCGTCGGGTGCTTCTGGAACCCTAAATAATGGGTTCAAGGAGCATAAACCGAGAATTGTGAAAGAGATGGCTAAGCGAAATACAATTGCAATATTTACCAATCCACTTGTCAAACAAGTATCAATAGCACTGACTCACACAATCTCATCATTATCTCTGTGGTTTATCGAGTCCACAGCTCGTAAAAATGCCTCAAGAAAAATTATACAGTAGACTCAAAAAAAGGACACCTCCCAGCATTAAATTGTACGCGAAAGGCCTCAACAAAAAAAAAAATAGAAAGAAAAATCATGTGTGTGGAGATGTATCGTTTCTATGTGAATCTCCGTTTTGAGAAGGTTGTCCAGCATTAGTAAAAATGTTCTGTGAGGAGGAAGGTCGTGGTGCAGAATGGATTGACTGCATTGGAAGAGAGGTATGTTGTGGTGGTTGTTGTTGTTGTTGCTGTTGCTGTTGTAAGATTCCCGGTGGAGGGGGGTATTGTCCGGGAATCTGTCCATATACTACCGCGTGTGGTGGAGGACCACCTAGTGGGAATGAGGGATTTCCACCCTGACGCATGGCGTCGACCTCATGACGAAGCATATCAATTTCGCGAGCCATATCTTGATGATTTTGTTTCAATTGCGCAACAAAGTCTATCGCTAAGAGTAGAGAGAACCTAAGATTAGAACAAGTACAATAAAAGCCAAAAATGGACAACCAACCCTTGCTCAGGATCTCCCATTTGCTTGCTTTCATGCCACGGTCGGCTGGAAGCTGGTCTCTCAGCTCATCAAACAGGTCTTTCATCTCTTTCCGTCTTTTTCTCTCCGCAAGCTTATGTGATACCCGAAGTTCCGGCGAACGAGAGTATGGTGTTTGTCCGCTTTCTTTCGCAGCTTTATTAGAAGCACTTGGTGAAGGAGCTGAAGCCATGTCTTCCTGGCCAGAGGAAGGTCCTGATTGCGTGTTGTTGTCTGCACTGTGACCTGTTCGAGATGGTGGTCGTGATCGAGAGCGCAAAACTCTTTTAGGTCCCGATGATGCAAAAGCATCGGGCATAGACATGCGACGGTCATGGGCGAATGTTGATGGGGGCATCATTCCCATCTGTCCCACTGACTCAAAAGAACGTGATGAATTTGCAACGTTAGTAGTATCTGAATCGTTATGATGAGTAGTATTGTTAGATTGGTTGGGTGAATCATTGGTATTTTGACTGGATGGCCAAGAAAAGGATGTTGATGGAGGGATTCGCGCGTGAGGAGAGTCACTTGAAGTGATAACAGGGCTAAAACCCCCACCCATACTTGAAATATTTGACAAACCCGATGACGTAGAGTCTCGCCTTTCTGTCCACCATTGTGAGGGACCTCGAGAGTCGACGGAGTTGCGGCGATCGTTTAAACTGAGTTGTGCAATTTTCTGGGTGTCGATCGCAGACCCGCGCCGTTTTGGGGCTGGGGGCTCTGTATCAAGATCCATTCCAGTGCTCGGCACACCTGGACCTACGAGCTGGGGGTCAATTTCCTCACCAACTGGAGGAAACTTGGCTCGATCCCCTGACATTTTCCGTTTAGTGCCGTGGGGAATGGTAGACAGATGGGGTAAAGTATGTGGGCTTTGTCCCGGAGCGATTGAGTGCCTGCGCATCGTGTAATCAAATGATTCTCTTGCTATGCGTCGGTTAGCGGAGTGGTAGTCTTGTCTGTCGTGGTCTACATGCATTTGGTTAGAGTCTTTTGAGTTCAAAGGACCTGGGAAAGAAGAGGAGAAAAAAAATTGGTATGGAGAGTGTTGTGACTTTAGCGGAGAGAGTACCTGTTGCACTGCGAGAGGTTTCTTGAGAATCATGAGATAGGGCAGAGGACGGACGTTGCTTGTTGTTCTCGAGGGAAGGAGAGCGAAGGAGTTTGCGTAACTGGGCGTGACCGTCGGTAGAGGAATGAGTAGTAGCATCGCCAAAAATGTAGGGAGATGAGGGACGAGGATCATTAATGAGGTTCTTGAAGTTTGAATCGTGGTGAGATGAAGAGGTGGAGGAGTTGGAGAGAGGATCGAAGGACTGGCGATGGAGAGAGTTGAGCTTTGAAAGAGAGGAGAGAGGAGCAGCATGGAGAGAAGGATCAGTGACAGAGCCTCTGCGTTGATTCTGAAGGTATTCAAGCGGTGGGAGAGGAGCGAGAGGAGAGAGTTTGTCAGGCATTTGTGGTTGAGAAGGTAGAGCAGGAGAGTATTAGAACATTGTGTATTACACTTTCTATATCCGGTTATATTACTTTCAGTACAAACAACTTCAATCTACAACTCTGCCACTCCACGAGGTCTTTTCAACTCCACTTCGTCCTCCTTTGCTAAGCTCAATGCTTCGAACATATCTCCCTCCACTGTTGCGTGTCTTCCGTCCCTTCCCTTCCCGCTGTCGGTACTCCTCTTCCTGTTCATCATCCATCTCTACTATCCTTCGGATCCACGGCATGTAGTCCAAATGCACATACTCTCCAATCCCTCCCACAATATGCGGACAAACCTCCCCTATTACCTCCCTCGTTTGGGCCTCTATTTCCATTCGAGTACCACCTGATGTTTGTATTTCGTAGGAATCATTCTTCGTTGAACCCGGTCCTCGTGTCACTCCCGCCATTACTTTTCCACGTGCAAGTCGTATGGCACTCAATTCAATCTCTTTTTCCCGATCTTGAAATCCAAATCTAGATCTTTCCCTTTCATCTTTCAAGTCATACACCATCTTGTGTCCAACTTCTTCATCATCACTTGTCTTCTCTAGTACTAAATCAATCTCCTTCATCAATTGGTTAGTACATCACTTATCATTATCAGTCTCTCATCACCTACATCTTGCATTCCGTTGCTATTCTGCGTCAGGTTTCCGTCCAGGTAGGAAAAAAGTTCAATGTGATTCAGCCATCTTCGATCGGTATCCTCAGTCTGACCCTGTATAAGCCATCTCATTCACAACAACGCTATCACCCGTCGCAATTATCCGTTCTTCATCTGCTGCCTGTGTGCCCGTCCGAGGAGTCTCTTCAGTGGCAGACACTAACTTGCAACTTTGGTTACTCGTTCCCGTTACACACCACATTTGAAGTGCATGTATCGCGCGTCGAAGGTCCGGTGCCGTAATAGTGTAGTTACCAAAAGTCTCTTCAATATTTCCGTATACGCCCATAATAGTCTCTCTCTCCATTATGTAGCCTTCAGCACAACTAACCGCTTGCAGGTAAGAAGCGGCAACCGGCGCGGGACAGACATCCAGCGTCAAAACCGTTTGTAACGGCAATTCCAATACAGGAACAAGGGAAATATCTGGAGTAATTATTTCAGTAATCTGATATACTTACAAGATGATTATTTGAAATACCGTTACAAGTGCAAATGACGGGACGCTTGCAGTCCTTGATGAATTGAATTACCGCTGGCCAAAAATTCACATCTTCTTTAAAAAGAATATCCACTTCTTCCAATAATACAACAGATTGGGGGAGCGATTTAGACTTTGGGAAGGAGTCCGCAGAAGAACAGTCAATTTCATCATATGAAGAGCCATGACCTTCGGAGACAGGTCCTGAACCGCCGCTTTCATTTTCCGAATTCAGGCTATCCAATTCCTCCTTCTGAGTACCCTCTTTGCAATCATCCAAGGTCACCGGTGAACCCTGCCTTTGGTTAATGGTCCCATGGATGAGGTGATTCTTTCCGACTTGTCCAATAAGGTAGTCCAAATTAGAGCCGCTTCGTTTCCCAATTCCAGGATATACTTCGAAAACTTCCCAGCCTAGTTCTTCAGCACAAGCATACACACAGGCTGTCTTGCCGCTCCCGGGAGGGCCTACTAGCAAAATTGTATTGTGTAGCTGCTCTGTCTCCTGCCGAAATTTGTTCTTCGAGGACGCTCCTAGAAAGCTGTTGGCCTGATGTAGAAGTTGCTCGAGTTCATCTCCCAAGTCACCGCCCACGTCGTCTTCATAAGCACCTTCGATGTCCTCCTCATCATACACAATCCAATCATTCTCGTCATCACTTGAATTTATCCTTCTCCTTTTTCGTCTTTCTTTCTGTACCTCCCGAACTACATGTGGTCGCTTGTTTCTTTTGAGGTTTCGTTTACTCCCCTTTGAAGGATTTCGTTGTCCTATAGCAGGGTCATTCTGAAAATGGAGTTCAAGAGCTTGAAGCCAGTCTCGGAGGTATATTGCGCTTGATTCATTTCCTAGGACTTCATGAGCACAACGTGGACGCCACTTGTCCGTCCATGTGGAATATGTCGAGGGTTCCTTCATTTGTGAAAGGGTGTAGTGTACGGCACGTGCGATAGCGGGATGGTGAATTTTATGGGTATCAGGAATAGTCGTCAGATGGTTTGTTATTTTTGTAATGTCACTTGATCGTAAGACATATGGGTAATTTGAGTCGTCGTATATATCAATTTCAGTCTCCTTCAGAAAGGAATATGCTCCAAAGTGTGGGTCAAACCGAGTAGATCCAGATATTCTGCTTATTCGGTATGCGCAAGGGATGGTTTCAAAAGTAGTCTGATGACCTCTAACATGTTGCATGTCCCTAGAAGGAAAAGGAGCATCTGGTGGATTGGCTGGTATTGAACGTTTGGCATAGGGTGCCCTTTGTGGTTTGGGTTTGAAGAAAGAATGCATGCGCTTCAGACCTTGGGAAGGTTGGTTGTCGGCTTTTATGGGAGACTCCTCTATGATGATTGGGGCTGCGCGGGTAAAGCCTTCTCTAGTGGTATCCTGTTCACCTCTTACTGGCGTGGTAAACCTTGTCTTGACTGTCAATGAAGGAACGTCGCCGTCGTCGATTTCTATAACGTGAATGCTTTGTGTGGGTGACGGCACTATAATTGCAGAATTGACCTCGTCGGGGTTGGTTGCCCTTCCTCCCTGGTCCTCACTTGCGGGAGCACCATTGGGCAATGGAGGGCGTGATTTGGAGTTTGGCTCCATAGCGGAAGTGCTAGGTGATTCGCATGGCTCCTTCTCGTTCGGCAACTCAACCTTGGGTGGACCTTGTTGCTTACTACGTGGAAACAAGTCGAAAAGCGTCTTTTGTTGGAGCCTTGACTGAACATAAGCGTTCCATTCATCACTAAACCAACGCAGAGTAACACCTTGAGCCACTTACTGGTTTTAAAATGGTATCACGTTTGTTATTCCTGGCATTCATTTTGTCTACCACTGCCATTAGAGACGTTGTGGTAAAGAGGGCAGCTATTGTAGGTAGAACGCGTAGACGTTGAGCCAACTCGAACGCGTTGGAATAAACAATGCTGACAGGTAATAATACGTGACTGAGCTATATATTAACAATACAGTCACGTAATGTTATTCACACCATTCTGATTTTGTACTAACATGATATCCACATACAAAGATGCAGTCAAATGGCTTTCTGATGAATACCGAGGTACTTTTGGATCTATGAACTTTGATTGAAACAAATTTATCGAGAAAACAAGATTCAAATGGAACAGGTATTGAAATTGTTGACGGACCCCCAACCTCACTCGAGTTTGCGAGACTTGTTCATATATCACGGCCAGTCATTATCAAAGGTACAGGGAAATGAATTGTTAGTTATGATCACACCTAATAAACTCTAGGGTGTACCGTTTTAGCTTGTCAACAATGGACCGATTCGTATCTAGTAGAAAAAATGGGCAACAGTCTAATCTCAGTTGCAGCTACACCAAATGGGTGAAATATGTCCCCGAAGTCTGTTCCTATCGTCTTATTGGTTACTGGTCATAACAGCCGTGCGGACTCTATTGTTCAAGGATCAAGATAAAAGATTGTACTTCACCGAACCTCTGGTAGAAAAAATGACGATGAAGGAATTCATGTCAAAAATTAATCCTTCCAGTACGAACCCTGTCTAAATATTTGTCTTATTTTTGCTTACGTCCCTGCCAGCAGCGAAGGAAACCCCTGATGAAATATACTACTTGCAGTCTCAGAATGGAAATCTATTCTCTGCAAAATACTTTGCAGGTTACCAGGGACAAGTCGGAATTTGAACCCCTCAGAGCTGATGTACCTAGTGATATACCCTGGTGTACCGAGGCATTGGGTCTGTTATGTCTGGAATTCATAATCTTCAAAGCTAACTTCTACCAGGCACAACGCCAGATGCGGTGAACGTCTGGATGGGAAGCAGTGATTCCATTACGAGCATTCATAGCGGTGAATCACACACCCCCTACACGTCGATTCATAGTCGATTCTGATTTCGAACGAAAAGATCCTTATGAAAATTTGTATGCTGTGGTATGCGGGACGAAGCATTTCACTCTGCTGCCCCCTTCGGATGGATGGAGTCTTGAAGGTAGGTTATTGTTTGCGCAGAAATATGTAGTTCCAGTGCAATGATCGATTCGATAGAACGGCTATACCCTCACGCAACATATACGCGGTCATCACCGAACTCAAAATTGATTATAACCCCATCACCAGAACAAGATTATCCACTCGTGCGATGGTCGTCAGTCTCCGACCCTCATTTACCGGGTTCTCTACCCTCCAATATCAGACCAATAAATGTTACAGTTCATCCCGGTGAAATGTTGTATCTTCCTGTTGGCTGGTGGCATCATGTCCGTCAATCTGGGCCAATTACTATCGCGCTGAATTGGTGGTATGATGCCGAAATGCGTGGTATGTCGTGGGTCATGTTAAATTTCTTTAGACAAGCTATTCCTATTCCTTTGGGTAATGATCAAGAGAAGAACTCTGAAGACGAATAATTTTTGAATTTTTGAAATACCGAAATGAGAAATATAACGCGCATGTCACACATATGTAAATGTCACAAGGATTTTCTAATCTGAACTTTTCGTTTCTCCTCGTCGTGTATATCAATGGGTAAAGAGAAGAAGAGCAAGAAAGATAAAGAGGAAACTTCAGAAATCCCTCAGGAGGTTGTTGAAGATGTGAAAATGGATGACGGCACGAGCAAAGTATGACCTTTACACATATACTTTTCTTATGTTTTGTTAATTGGAAGTTTTCGTTTCATTCCTCGTAGTCACCAAAGAAATCAAAAAAACCAAGAGAAGAAATTGAAATACCACTGGAAGACCTTTCTCCCTTGGCACATCCACTAGCGCAGAAAAAGCTATTGAAAAAGCTTCACAAAACGGTTAAGAAAGGTAACTTAGAATCTGTACTTTTTCACACAAAACGGTGCTGAGAGATGTCTCTCCAATAGCATCGAAAGCACGTCAAGTGAAACGGGGAGTGAAGGAAGTCGTAAAAGGGATTCGGAAGGGTGAAAAAGGGTGAGTTCAAACATTGCATTTTCTCGAGATTTTCTTATTCAATGTATCACAGGCTCCTCATACTTGCTGCTGACATTAATCCTATCGACATCATATCACATTTGCCCGTATTGAGCGAAGAAGCTCAGATACCATACATTTTTGTATCATCAAAAGAAGAACTTGGCCATGCGAGTTCGACAAAACGACCCACAAGTTGTGTTATGATATGTCCGAATCAGAAAAAGAAGGTGAAAAGGAAGGAAGGAGAACAGGATGATAAGGATGATGATTACCGAGAGCTTTACGAAGAATGTTATCGTGAGGTTGAAAAGTTGGATACGAAAGTAGTGTTTTAAGTAATAGGTTGTGTTGGATGTGTAATACTGTAACTTGTGTGTTACAGCCATTATGAATAATTTCACACGATCAATTCCGGGTTATCAAAATTGCAAGCTCGCCAAAGTCGTAACACGTCTTCTGCTACTTTTCTTATACCACACGGTTCTTCACACAATGCCTCCCAAGTCAAAAGCAGCCTCAACTACCACTGCTTCGTCGAAACCAAAGGCTCCCTCTACTAGTGGTACAACAACGCCCGTGTCCACTACTCAAAAACCGGATTTGGAGCAACTGTCCACGCTTTCACATGGCAAGCCAGACAGGAAACTTTACGACGCCGAACAGGAGAAGATCAAAGAAGAAATAGACGCCCTCCAAGCAAAATTGGTAATTTTGTTCATGTGGCTGTCCTTTCCGTAACTAATTCACACTTTGTCATAGTCTATTGTACGGGACAAAATTGCTCTAGGCACAAAATCAGGACCTAGTAATGATAGACGAAATGTTCTTCGTTCAGAATTAGATGCTATCAAGGATCAGCAATCAACCATTAAATTGTCAAGAGGGAAATTGCGAGACCAAATTGATTCTTTACAAGAAAACATGCAAAAAAAGGTATATTGCTGTGATCTTGTAACTAGTCTATAAACATTAATTTGGTTTAGATCAAAGATCTTCAAGCTCACAAGTCTAAAATACCGCACAAAAACGTCCAAGATGTTGATGCGCATATAAAGTCCGTGTTTAGTCTGTTTCTCTATTCAAATATAACCTTACGTCATATACACTAGAAACTTGGAAAAACAGATCGAATCTGGAAGCATGAAACTTGCGGACGAAAAGCGGGCATTGCAGGACATCTCCACAAGTCGAAGACACCGTCGTGTTCTGGAGGGATTCCAGGGAGAACAAGATGCAATTGATGCAGACCGTCAAACGGTTGAAAATTTGCGCAAGCAGCTTGAGGATCCCGAAACAAAGGCCATCTCTGATCGCTACGAGAAACTCAAGGCAGAGCTCGATGAACTGAAGAAAGAGGGTGACGAAGCTTATGCTAGCCGGTCTAAACTTTATGAGGAACGTGACAATATACAAGCTCAATTGAAAGAACTCTATAATACAAAACGCGAATCTGCACAACATTTCAGGGAAGCTAGCGATCGTTACTGGAATAAGGTTAACGAGGATCGCGCTCGTCGCGCCGAAAAAGAACGTGCTCAACGTGCAGCTGAGGAAGCTCAGAAAAAGCAAGAAGTTGCTCAACGACTCCGCGAAGAAGCAGAACTGCCTGCATTCCAGACCCAAATTGAAGATTGTCAAACTCTAATTGATTTCTTCACTGGCAAAGTCAATGGAACCGTCAATACTAAATCTTCTTCCATATCACCGAAGACGGAGGTGGCTGGCGTGCCAAAGCTAGAACTCAGGAAAGTCGAAGAACTTCCTGAAGGGTCAGTAATTAGCAAAAAGAAAGGCGAGGGAGATGATGAAGATTTCTTTGCTGGAGGGAAGGGTAAAAAAGGTAGAAAAGGCCAGGTGAAATCTAACGGAACAACATCAAGTAACGGCCCAGCCTCCACTACAACAACAAGCTCATCTCTTAATGTTCCCCTTCCGACACTGTCAGCACTTCTAACCCTGTCTATTCCACCACCGACATCAAGCGCTGATGTACCGCGCTTAATTGAGGACCTCCAAACGAAAAAGGCTTGGTTCGAAGCCAACCAAGCCCGAGTTACAGCCGAAAATGTGGCACAGGCAGAGGCTAATATCCAACGTTTGAACAATGCCAAGTCGGATGGGGCAGCTGTCGAAGTAACCCCCCCTAACGGTGGAGGAGAGTATCCTGCCGAGCCGGCTCCAACACCTCAGGCTGGTGACATTCCTGCCGTAGCTGTTCCAAGCACAGAGGTTGTGGACAAACTTGAGGCTGTACAAGAGACCGAAGCAACCGTCTAGAGTGTTATTAAAAGAGGGTTCTACTGTGGAGGATTTATTGGATAGGACGGATAGGACAGTATCTACCACTGTTAGGTACTCACACATTGGAAATTGACATTATGGATCACGATTGAAAAAAATAAAAAGGGTTCCTTCGGTGGTTATATTGCATAAATAATGAGCAAGTCGTATGTACTTACGTCAATCGCACTAGTCCGTGCGATAGTCAAGATCCTATACAGTATTAAAGAGTGTGAACTTTGGAGTAGTAGCAAGGAGAGTTGGATACAGTTGATAGTTATAGGCAACAGACAGACAAGAAAATAGAAACTAAAGACCAGGGGAACAGCATAATAACAAGGATTTGATAGAGCAACCTCGAAACCCAGGAACAAGAAACATCGAGGAATATACATCTCATGTGTTGGACTGGTGTTCCGACTTGACAGAGTCGTTCTCATGATCGGAATCATTCCCTGGGGTACCGGAAGAGGAATTGATTCCCAAATCTTGAGAAGTAAAAGTCGAAACATCGAAGGCATTACCAGCACCCGCGAAGTCTGGAAAGGACAATCCAGCTTGATGACCCCCGGTAAGGCCATCATCTTGGCCTGCGGTTGTGTCCATATAAGACAGGGTTCCGTAAGTATCGGAATTGAATGTAGAAGAAGTCGGATCCATGGCCCCTTGTGGGAAAGAATCATGCTGAAGAGCAGCCAGCATGCTGGAAGTCGTGGGGGTATGCGCCATTAAATGATGTGGACGAACGTCAATAGGAGCAAAGCTTTCTTGACCAGCCATAGGGGAAA
Source organism: Floccularia luteovirens (assembly GCA_009739215.1). Taxonomy (NCBI): domain Eukaryota; kingdom Fungi; phylum Basidiomycota; class Agaricomycetes; order Agaricales; family Squamanitaceae; genus Floccularia; species Floccularia luteovirens. Next base: position 1,234,509 of record VSJF01000004.1, read on the forward strand.
GTGTGAAATACTGCTGTTGCATGATGGGTTCTACTGATGCTGCCACGGAGTTTGTGGATAACGCGACACTTCGCAAAACGTTTACTGCAATCCAGTCACTAGAAAGGAGAATAACGATAAATATGACTAATAGAATTTTGTGAGATAACTACTCACTCCAAGAACAGCTTCAAGATCTGGAAAGCTCCGAAAGCCGGGTCACTTCGTATGGTCTGTACAAGAAAGGTTGGTGTTGTAATATGTGAATAAAACAGTAATCACATACCAAGTCTCGCATAACTTGAGTTGTAACGTATCCCCAACGAATTAATACACTACGAGAACTCATCGTGCCCCTCTCATCCGGCCCACCGTGATTTGCTCGACTACCACCCATCAACCTCTCACAACATTTATCAGCCCAAGTCATAACTTCACGGACTGGCTCATTGCTTTTTGTAAGACTGTCCAACACTTGTACAAATTCCACCTCCAATAACTGGACTAAATCCTCATGGCGACAATTGCAAACTAAAGCTGATTGGTTTCGCACAGATTCAAAGTCTACTTTCTGCCAGGACCTGCGCATTTCAGCAAGTTGTTTCTGGCTGGTGAGCACAGTGTTTAACGCCTGTGTCACCTGGTATATATCAAGGAACCGCACTGGGAAGTAAGTGGGATCAGTGATTTATAGGATGTTGAGAAAATAAATTCTACATACAGACAAGGTGACCAAAACGAGCACCAAGCTCGACCTTAGGCTCTACAAACGTGTTTCCATATTGATCCAACGCAGTCAACAAATTCTTTTCCATCTTGAGAGCAAGCTGGCGAAGTCCTGACAACGAAGCTGCCGATATAGGGGAGAGCATTTGAGAGCGTAAAATCTCCAGGATTTCCTATAATAATCCGAGTCAATGAGAGATACTACTCTGATCGCAACACCAAAAACTTACATCATATACAATGGCATCAGCCTTTGCCATTAAACCCGCAATCGCCGGAGCATGTACAATTTCACGGTGATGTCCGTTCAAATTCATCCAAAACGAACGAAGATGCATATCAAACTGGTCAAATCTGAAGGCTCTGACACTTTCCAGAAGAGCATCTAAATGATCTTGGAACCATTCCCAAACTTCACGACCAGCGATTCCATGAGCTGATGTAGAATTTGCTCCAACAGCTTCTTCGATAGATGGGAAGTGAGGAAATTGTCGAACAGATAAGGGTTGTTGTGCAGCCAGATATTGACCGGCATTAGTCGTTGAAGCCGAATGAGTTTGCAGCAAGCCTACTTCCTGTTGAGGATTCCGTCTAATTGATGCCTGAGGCGGGAACGATGCAGCCTGTCGAGGAGCGGCCTGTACCTGCGACAGTAAGGTAGCAGCTGTTGGTGTTTTGTCGCTGCGATCATCGCTGAAGATAGGGTTCTTAATATCGCCAGGCAGGGTCAATGAATTTCGCTTGGACCCTGCTGCAGATATGACACCTTCAGAGTCATCATCATCATCATCATCGGACCTCTCTTCACTCTTGTTTGATGATTCATTCTGCTCTTGTGCTAGCCGAGCCGCATTCACAGAAGACTGACCAGCATTATTATTGGATTTTTGAATATAGTCTTGGAGCCATTCTGCCTCTGCAGCCGTGGCAGGTCTGATGCCACAATCTGTACAAGCGTGTCAGAAACAAACATAGATGAAACAAGTCAGAACTGTTACAGTGATATTTGCTGTTCCCCCTGACTCCGAGGCGTCTCGTTTTGATTGTGGGAAAACATAACCGGATAGCCTTGCCTAGTGTGGCGGTATTGATGTGAGGGATTCCATATTGGTCACAAACACGTCGATATGAAAAGTAAAGTCCCTGGCGAGGTACATTACCATCAGGATAGGGCGCATAATTCGCTGTCAACCTGAATAGTTTATGCATTATGGGTCGAAATGGCCATTTGTATTTTTTTTTTGCGGACTCACCAAGCTTGAACAAAAATTTGTTTTGCTCTATCTGATGCACTCGTTGTAGTCGCAGCACGTACATTAGCTGCTAGCTTTTCCAAGCCATGGTCAGAGCCCAAGTTCATACGTCCAAAGGCCCCTGCAGCATGCATTGTCTCTGGGCTAGGAGCCATGGTATGACTCTGACCAAACATAGTCTGATAGTCGGATGATGCGTTGAGATACATAGAGATGTCGTCTGTTTCGCTGGAAGATGAATGGACGCTATCGGTATCGCGAGGATAAGGAGAAGCAGCAGCACGAGCTCTGATGTGGCTTGGACGAAGAGGCCCTTTGAGAGCGGGATTGGTGATATTATGATTTGGAGGGGACTAGAGAGTATGAGAATGAATGAAAAAAGGAAGATATAGAAATGAGATGAAATAGCATACGGGATCGTTGTGCATCGTAGAATTTGGATGGTGAGATAGATGGTAGGGAGACCTATAGATATCTTCGGACGAAGCGAGCAAGTGCATGCGGGATAAGCTGCCGTCAGATGACTGAGGGCGTGAGATGGAAGAATGAGTGGATGAAGAGGAGACAGAGTTGGACCGAGTGTGAGGAGGATGAACAGGAAGAAAGTCAAGAGGAACGTTTGTTGACATCATCTGCATATTCACAGCCATCATATTTGGGGATGAAGGGAGAGAAAGGAGAAGAAAATTTTACGAAAAAATTAAGGACAGTGTGGGAGTTGAGGAGGATGTGAGGAGATAGGAAAGAGTCGGACCAGCCGATGGAAAAAGTAGGAAAAAAGGAGAAGAAAGAAAGGTGCAGAGAAAGAGAGAACTGCACAGACGGAACGAAGGTAGGAGGAGAAAGGCCCGAAAACGAGATAATTGAGGTGTTTGAGACGAGGTATTCGGAGTGAAGGAGATAGTTACGAGATCAGCACACCAGAGCTGGTTGAACAGGTAGTCAAGACAACTGTAACAGTAACAATGAATTCCTGTGAGTCGTCTCCTCTTTTTGGCTTTCTTTTTCTTATACTCTCGCTTACTAAGTCTCTCTCGCCCCTTTGTCAAGTATCTCCTCCCACGCGTGACATATAATTATTACTGTTTCATATCTATTATACACAGCTTTCAATCATAGTTCTTTCTCCCCTCCAAGGAACATATATCTCCCAAACTTACGTTGCAGCTTCCCGTCACTTACCAGATTCCGTGCGAGCTGCATCCATGACGGTATCGTAAGATCATCCATCTCGTATGGTGCATATTTCCTTTTCTTTGACTGCTGCCATGTGCTGTTCCGCAATCCCTCGGGCAGATGCCTCACCGGGATCGGGTAATTGAATTCATCACTCATCTCCTGCCTTTCTGGATGAAGACGTTCCAGTCTATGTGTAACATACTCAAGTTCATAGTGTGGCGGCCGCTCTTCGTTTGCTTCGGCAATGCTCGGCAAGTAGAACTACATAACCTTTTAGCAACCATATACTCCCCGGGTTTCAAACCACATACCTGAGCATACCCCGTAGGGGTCCATCGCTGGTTGCTACGGGATGGAGAGAATGGATCAGATCCCCAGGGTTCTTTCAATCGGCATTTCCATGAATTGCGATATGGTTCCGTTTTGCAATGTTTTCTTTTGTCGCCATGACGCCCGCGACGATGTCCATGTTTTCGCTTCCCACTTGTCGTTATCTCCCCTCCATTTTCACTAGCAGAAATATTATACGAGTATATCCGGAAACCCGGTATGTATGGATTAGGAGATGCAGCAGGAACTACGTTGACAACCGCATAGTCGTCCAAAGAGGCCTGCTTGTGGTCTGGAAGCGCTTCAAAATCTTCCATCAAAGTATCGAAAAGTCCTATATTATTGGCTGGACCCCACTCATCCTCTTCAGGCGTTATTTGCAGGTCACTTGCTTCTAAAAAGAAGAACTTTGAACGAGATGTTCAGAATTGCATGTCGCTAAAGGAAAACCAGTAACATACGTAGTCATAATTCATATGCTGCAGTCAAAGTTTAGTAATTGAGAAACAAATTGACAGCTGTAAAGTACAAACCCCATAAAGGTGACCGAGTATGGTATCTTGAAATCTTAGCGATAGTTCTACATAGCGGACATACTGTTTGATAACCTTATTAGAATTTATCTCGTTAAAACGGAATGATTAATTACGCATTCTGGGAAATAGTTTCCAGGTGACGGGGGAACATGTCCTGTAAATAACAAAAATTAAATGGTTGCCCATTTACGTAGTATGGAAGTGTAGTACCTGAGAGCCAGACCTATTCATCTGCAGTCAGCAACGGCTTCCACGAACTCAGATGAGGCTGGACCTACCTGCATATCTCTTGAGCGGTACATTTCGAGTTGCACTTCAAGCCAATCGAGCTGCAAATTTCCCGGGTCATCGGGCGCTTGATATAGGCAACCACTGACAACTGGTAGATAGATATCATGAGTACAGAGAAATCATGATTATATGAGTTGTATCAATACCTTTGTTTGAATCATAAAAATACATAGTATTGAGACTGATAACAGCCAATGAGTTAGGGATGACCTCCACAGAGTAATGCGCGCCGCGTTGAAAGACTTGTAGGTAAGGGAATGGAATAAATTTGCTCCATATTCTACTCGAAATACTGTGGGTGTGTATTCTGATTCATATACTGAGTAATACTTACGATGCGTATTCGTTTGTAATGCTATTAGGACCTGATCAAGGGAATTAGTTAATGATAATTATCGTGATTAAATCAATAATTACCTGGCATCATGATGTTCTAATGTCCAAGCCGATTTAGCAATGATGATTATAACACAATTCAACTTTTCAACATACATGAGCTGAGAGCGCATATAGTCAGTCAGCTGATGATACGTTTCAAAAAGCTAGATAACACCTACGCCAGACATCATTATTTCCTGATCATTCCACGACCTCAGTATGATTCCAAGGATAACCTCATATATGCTCACCGAGACTAGGAACGACAGGGATGCCTCGCGCCAAGAAAATATCGGCCATCTTTGAGGCAACCGCTCTGTTGAGCAAGTAGATTTCATTAGGAGTTCTTGGTATATGGGGATCATTATCATGTCTTGGGATCCGAAGATGTGATTAGATATCGGATCTCAATAGCTGAGCACTATACCTTGCGTTATCTCCAGTCCCTATGATACTGTCAATATATCATGTAACGAAAGATGAAGCTACGAACAAACGACAAAATCGATCTCAGAAGCCCAGTTCTCATCGAGGAAATCCAATGTGAAGTTTGTGAGTTGAAACGGGGAGTCACATTCCCTGAACAGAAATTAAACAGTTTGGTAGAGGATTATAAGGTGGATCGTACGAGTAGGCAGTGCCATAGTAACCCGAGATATTTTTCTTCTTCTTGTTTTTCTGTCTATGGCACGCTGTGCTTATAGCAGAGTGGGCGATGTAGTGTGGATCTGGATGTTGGTCGGAAATATGTAGAAAACGTCCTTGCAACTTTCTCGGTTCTTTTTAAAAAGAAACCCGTCACAGGCCGGTTCTCCGAAAAATTGTGCTGGCGAAAGACATACTAGTTTGCTGTTGGAGGGGAACTTGGAGCGGGGGTGAACATGATGCTTCACTCAGGAAAATCGATATGATGATGAGGACTTGAATGGCTAGCATTCTCTCAGTTATGGATTGAGCAAGACCGGTCAGGGATAGGAGCAGTGCTCAGCCGAATCGCTTATAAGGATGGCAACAGTCCTCGCACGTTCGTGCCCGCAACAATATTGCCTGATAGATCGACCTGGCTTGATGAAACAATACTGGACACCTGGAGTCAGCATCCCACATGAGGAAACATGATGAAGGATAGGATTTTGCCGGGCAAGTGGAGAATCATGTAGCAGGTAATTGTGCCAATGGTTGCTGAATTACTCAAATAGGGAAAAAATGACTCAATGACCCTACTGATAAGTACTTAAGTGCTTTACAAGGACTGAATGTTACAGAAACTGCTAATAGTACATAGGCCTACTCTAGACTATATGGTATGCGAAAGGCAAAGAATGGGAAGCCATGAGGCTGATGTGCGAAAGTACAAAGCGTGAGGAACACAACTTGGTAGAAACGGTTCGTGATTGGCGATGATCTACCTCCCCCTATCCTATCTAGCGAGAACGATGAAGAGATAAAAGAATGGTAACGTTATCTCCCGTGTTCAATACTTCTCTAATAGACTTTTCAGCCATGTGGCACACCTTGCAAATAAAAAAGATAGGTAAGCAAATGATTAGAATGTTTAAAATGATGGACATACACGACTATATCCTCCGGGTTGCAGGGTGGAGCGACTTTTGGCAATAGCATTATGGATGGCATCGTAAGAATATCTTCTTCTGTAAACGTACATATGGTTATCGCTGAGTATCTTTTTTCGTTACGTATACTTACAAGATACTCTCGAGCTCTGCCCTTGTCTGTGGTAGCAAAAAGATGTCTGCGCCACTGAGGTATCTGTCAAACGCGCAATAAGAGGCACATCCAGCCACTAATGTTTCATCAACGGAAGGGTGATGTTCCTCCCAATGGAAATTGTCCCTATTAGAAGAACACGTCAACAAAAATAATGACGTGCGGAATGGAGGAGACATCAATACCTCAAACGAGTATGAGCGGTAGCTTCTGGGGTGTGGGGGGCCAACAGTTGGTCAATATTCATCTGGGGTGGGTGAGTAAAAAAGAAGTGTGTGGTTCTCGGGGACAAAAGGCTAGCGAATGAAGAGAAGGAATTTATAGCAGCTGGAAGTCTACGTCAACAAAAAGTCTTGGGCGCGTATATGCGCGTTTGACGAATAGGGGCACAAACGTGAAATGAAAATTTTACCAACAAAGGAAGAGTTTTTATTCAAATAAATTAAAAAATTGGACCACAAATTGTTTCCATCATCCTTCGAACGTGCGCGGCACATAAACATATCCAGATACGGAAGTCATTAGTCACATCCAGGGTCACGATTTCTATTCAATCTTTTCTCGGTGTCCTGTAATCTTGTTTGTTTGATACGACGAGCACGAAGTCTACGTACGCGTAAGCATATATATCATCACAGCATTGGAATCCTGCAACTGCCTGATAGCTATACATCGGGCGCTGGCTATCAACCCAAGGAAAAATATTTCTTATGTGAGTCAATGGCCATCGACCATCATTTATGTCTGCTACTCAAGGAATTTAGACATCATCCAACCCAAAAATACAACAAATTGTGTTTGGCTTCTCACCTGCCAGTATGAGACGCTTATACAGACCATTTATATTATGCCTGATTACTAACCATTCCCAGTCCGACTTTATTTTCTCGTACGCGTGTGACGCGTGGGCTCGGTCTTGGCACCAGTGGAAAGACTTGGTTGAAATATCTTCCGCGCATATATCAAGTGAATAGGATATCTGCCAGTCGAACCCAGAATCCTATTTCCACTGAGTAGGAACTCCGACTAATGGCCCAATCCCAAGCATCAACGGACGCTATCATGCTGGCAGGGGATAGCGTACCTCTTTATCAACCTCCCGATCAAGATGCGACCGCAACATTCCGCCTACTTCGTCGGGTAAATGCGATATACGGAATACATCTGACATCATATCAGGACCTCTATACTTGGTCAACAACGCACATTGACAAATTCTGGAGCTTAATTTGGGACGAAACAAACATTATTGGAGAGAAAGGAGTCTCCGTAGTAGATAATGAAGCATCGCCGTCCTCCAATCCGACTTGGTTCGGCAGCTTGTTTAACCAATGGCTATCATTCTGATCCACCCACTGATTAGGTTCTCCGGTGCGAGGGTCAACTGGGCCGAGAATATGTTACAGTGCCGATCAGATGACAAAGTCGCACTCATCCAAGCTAGTTGAGTTTCTGTTGACATAATTTGAGTAAATTAATATATAACTGGCTAATAGCCGAGCCCATCGCGAGTTCTTCTGTTCCCCACCTCCGCCAGGTTACATACTCAGAACTTTATTCGTTGGTTGCGGATGCTGTTTCTGCACTCCTTCTTTGTGGGCTGAATTCCGGTGACCGGGTTGCCTCTTATTCTTCTAATTGCATTGTGAGTAGTTAATCCGTCACACATTTGGGTCAAATCTGAACCATCCATAACTGTTATTAGGAAAATGTTGTTGCATGCTTGGCGACGACTGCTCTCGGTGGTATTTGGGTAAGCGCAGCTGCGGATTTTGGGCCTGACGGAGTGCTAGAACGGTAAAGTCTCAATTGAACGAGAGGTGCCCTACCACATCTCAGTATCCGTATAGGTTCGAGCAAGTGCAACCCAAAATTATCTTCGCCGTGGATGCCGTAGTGTAAGTTATTATAAGTGGAAGCGCTTTTTTTACCAATGCTTACAAGTACCCCAAAGGTATAACAATAGGGTGCATCAACACCTCCCCAAGTTGTCTGCATTATTACTGGGTCTCGCCAAGAGAACTCAAGAATTACCCAAAGTTATTATAATCCATACTATTCCAGAAGATGAAGATCGTTCGCTTTGGCAAGGTGGGTGGAAGAGCTGGGAAGCATTTTTGCAGGAAGGCCGAAAGTCTCAAATCGGAAAGACCGCAGATGGGGAGATAGTGTGGAATCGACTGCCATTCGATGCACCTCTTTGGATACTATTCAGCAGTGGTACTACGGGCAGACCAAAGTACGATTTTACTGCACCTACATTTTCTTCTATTTATACATAAATTTCTGTCCCCAGACCTATTGTACATCGTGCTGGTGGGATGTTAATTCAGGCAAAGAAAGAGTTTGGCATTTGCGGAGATATTAGTCCTGACGACGTCTTCTTTTATTACACGACTACGTGAGTTGACATTTTAGTAATTGGTACGACACACGTTCTAAGATAGCCAGCTCAGCGGCTGGATGATGTGGAACTTCCTTGTTAGTGGCTTGTGTCTGGGGTGTACGGTTGTTCTCTATGATGGTAGCCCTCTGCGCAACCCCAGCCTCCTTTGGGAACTCGTTGATACACTCGGCATAACTATTTTTGGAACAAGCGCAAAGTATCTCGATCAACTCTCAGTAAGGGACGATTTGTTTCTACCAATTTGATGTAACCCAGTTCCCCAGAGAGTTTATCGCCCTCGGGAGCATCACCGACTTGACACCTTGCGCCATATCTATTCAACTGGTTCCCCTCTAGCACCACCGTTGTTTGATTATGTGTACGAACATATACACCCTCGCATTCTTCTAGGATCAATTACAGGTAAAGAGTTACGCGTGGAGTGTCACCGTTAAGTTATTAACGGCTTATACAGGCGGTACTGATATCTGCTCTTTATTTGCCGGCATGTGTTCGGCTCTTCCGGTGTTTCGTGGCGAGATTCAGTGTCGGATGTTAGGGATGGCTATTGAAGCTTTCAATTCTACAGGTGTACCAACCATTCCAGGAAAACCTGGGGATCTCGTGTGTGTCCGACCATTCCCTTGCATGCCACTTGGATTTTGGCCGCTTCCCGGTTTCGGCCCAGATAGTGAGACGAATGCAGCTAAGGCGCGGTTCCATCAAGCTTATTTTGCAGAATTCAAAGATGTTTGGTGTAAGTTTTTCATATCTTTGATAATTTTAACTTCTTTCAACTCTTTTAAGACCACGGGGATCACATTATAATCACGCAATCGAAGTCAGGTAATGGAGGTGGCCTCATTATGCTAGGTCGGTCTGATGGTGTTTTGTAAGTCCTTATCACGCTTGATGGCATTCCCACCTTTACACGACCCCTTTTGTTAGGAATCCTGGAGGCATTCGATTTGGGTCGTCGGAATTGTATGATGTTCTTGATTTATGCTTTTCAAGCCCAACTGCAGAGTGCCATCTGGTCGATTACTTGGCCGTGGGACAAATGATTGATGGAGGCATTGATGAAAGAGTAGTTTTGTTTATCAAATTACGGGATATGGAAACCCTTTCTTTAGAGCAGGAAAAAAAAATTAAAGCTGAAATCCGATCCCGGAGGAGTCCACGGCACGTACCTGCATTGGTAAGTACATTGGTTGATATCCGTGTTCATTTCTACACTAAGCTGAACTGCACTTTGAACAAGATCATTCAAGTACCAGACATTCCGTACACTCTGAACGGCAAGCGTGTGGAAGTGCTGGTGAAGAAGGTGAGGACCCTTCTTATCGGCATGTGGCTGCCTGTCGGCTGACTGAATGCCAGATCATCAATGGTTCACCCCTCTCAATTGTTAATCCTTCCACGTTGTCCAATCCGGAATGCCTTAATTTCTACGCAGAGCTTGGACAGACTCTACGGCAAGAAGTGGAAGAGTGCAAACCACAGATGAAGTGAACTGAAATTGTCGATGTACTGTGTGATAAATAAAACAGAGTTTATACTTGTTTACAAAATAAAATGTGACTAATTTAGCGTTGATGTGGCTGTGTTGAATGGGCCTCGAGGCATTTACCTCCGTCAATTCCTCCATGCCGTGGTCCAAAAGGGTAATCTGCAAATTTTTGCACCCTAGGGTGCGGTTTGTGCGTTGCCCAAGGCTTGAGGCTTGTGACCTTCACTATCTCCCACAACCTCCTTACATTCTCCAAACGATCCATCAGGCAGTTTCTTGTCTGCTTCATGTTCTCCTCGTGCCATTAATTGCAAGTGCTTTATCATGTCGCCTTCTGCTCCCGTAACAGCCTCTCGCCATAACCTCACTGTCAAGACCTCCAGGACCCGCATGCCATCGCTATTCAACACAATCCGGGCCTCTATCTATGGTGTGTTCGAGCAGTGACCAATATATTACACTTGATACTGAGTCTACTTAACAGCTGCCGTTCTTCTATTCACTGTAATTTGTTTGGCAATGGCTGGGCATTTTCAAACGGTGCTGGCTGCATCAGACCTCAGTCAGCATACCCAATTGTGCCCACTATAAGTTTCTAACAATCCCGCAGCTCGTTTTGTTCCATTCGCCATCTTTGTATGCTCAGCAAGCCTCATCATCGTTCTAGTTCTGTGCGATATATATTATTCTTTCCTTACCTTTCCATTATTCATATTTCTGGTCAGGCTATCATTTAGTTTACTGTTACGAGAACGAAATCCCATATCTACAAGGATAGAACTTGCATGTCTGGGACTTGCAGGAATGTTTTGGCTGGGTGAGTATTGCACATGTTTTTATCGAGTTATCGTTATCTAATCCTGCCCCTAGTGCTTGGTGTTTATCTGACAACATCCGAATCACAATCTGCTGATGTTGAATGTTTCGCCTCACCAACCGACACAGAGCCACTAGATGATTCGTTGACAAGCTGTAAGTAACTTCTAGCTATTAATACAGGTATCTCTCAATAACGGTACAATAGTTCACACCGATCAATACCAAGCGATGTACAGGGTTCTTATGACTTTTGCCTTGATAAATGCAACACTTGGTAAGTCTTTCGAGTGGTGAAACTAGATATATTCGCTCAACCATGTATCTAGTCCTAGCTTCATGTTTCTGCCTCTTGTTCCTAGCTATTAGGAAACATAGGAAGGGCGACGAACACATGTGGTATGGACCAGTCACATCTTGTGCCTGGTTCAATTCCTACGGAAATGCCAAGCAAGGATCAAGAGCAAAAACTAGTAGCTCGAGCATCTTGCCCATAGCGACGACTGTGAAACCCAGTCACTCCTCCAGAAGGCATCACGATTCCCAAACCTCCCCCTATGCTGAAACTGGAGGCAGACTCACAGAGAAGCCCGCTAAATCACACTCGAAGTCATATCCGAGATCAAATCCTAAACCATACCAAAACACCGGTGGTTCGCCGACTAGACCTACACGACATGGTTCTGGACGATCTTCTTCTTATGGTTCTTCAACTAACGAATTCGATAATGGTGGAATGAATAACCCCTACCGATCTGCTAGAGGCAGTCGATAAATTTCCAACCATTCTTTATTTATATGTATACGACTTACCGATGGGATTTCGTCTTGATGAATGTAAATGTACAGCAATTTCACGACCTTTATAAAAACAACACATGGACGCCTGGATCGTTTCTTTACATTGTGGAATTTTTCCGGGTTTTCAATATTAGACACATTGACTGGCCAATCTATATAAATCTATTTGTATGTACCATGAACAGCCGACTGGATGCAAGCCAATGCTTGCAGTTTTATATTTTTCTCGGGATATATATATTAAATGAAAGTCATTCGAGACATTTGCACGAAGTAGACTCGGAAGTACGGCAAGGACAAACGGTTCAGTCTGGACACGCCTTTGGACAACGACTTCCATATGAAACACATCCGTGATGGGCACACCTGAACAGTACAATCCTGCGACGAATAACAACCCTGGCCTTCACCATTTAATTTCATAATAATCTCATAATACCTCATGTAGCAGGCATGCTTCGCCTCGTGTATATTTCCCATGAGATATAACCTCAAAATTGAAGAATCGCTCTCTTCACAAACGCTTTCAGCTTTTATATCAGTTTCACGATATGCCATTATTCCAAGATCGACCCGTGCGTTCGGTTATTTCAGGTGAGTTGTGGGGATAAATGTTATTATTCTTCAGCAGAAACATAACTCACAGCGTGATTAGTTGCTGTAGCACTGGCTATTGGCCATTTTTCGACAAATTTGCTGTCATCTCTGCGTAAGTCTGTTTACAACGTGCCGTGACTCAGATGTTAAAGTATCCTGTAGATGCATTCCATCTGACGCAAACTTCTGTTGCCATTTTGGCAATATCTGCGTTGATATTCATGTGAGTTGAATTGAACTTGAGAAAAAATGAAATTCACAAGAATTTTCATACCTGATAGGGTGGTGATGCACCATCGAAGAGAAGGCCAACTGATGACGCAAGCCCAAGAGGAGATGGTTTTGATTGGAGGTTTTGCACTGATTTGGGTCGGTAAGTAGACTTCCATATTCTATATTCAACGTTCATTAATTCTTATGTGATGATGAACAGTCGCGGTTGTGGCATGGCGTGCTCTCCGTGGAGGAGATTTCGCTTCATCATCGCAGTCAGGGGCCAGGCAAGATATTGGGTCAGGGGGTTTGCCTTATGGATGTTCAAAGGATGATTTGTACTGCGTTGTGGAGGAGTATTCATATTTCTAGCGAGATAAAGTCTTGTTTTTTTTTGTACAGCAAATATTGTTATTGCAGTTGAGCACGTGATTTTAGGCGCCAAGCTCTGACAGTGACACAACCGGTCGACAGAGCATTGAGTGACACTCTTACTTCTATCCTTTTGCGAATTCCATCTAGTAGCTAAACACATTCACTTTGAACTTTGATTTCCTGCTCCCCTTATGATAAGTCTATCTTTTAATTTCCTTTCATATACGCCCGTAACTAATTATCTGTCCGTTATCTACGCAAATCCTGGAAAACGCCGCATTGAAACGGATGTCATGAAGATGTATTGCTTCTCGGTTCTTCTAGGATTTTATGAATAATTTTCTGATATCAAAGATTTAGGTTGATGTCCGATTATGAGGTCTCTCTTGTGAACGACAATATGCAAGAGTTCTATGTCAGATTTTATGGTCCGGACGAGAGTTAGTATCGCTTCTCACTAAATCCGCTTGTGGAACTAGAAGTAAACTCATCTTGTGCAATAGCACCATTCGCAGGGGGAGTCTGGAAGATTCATGTCGAACTGCCTGATCAATATCCTTTCAAATCACCTAGTATTGGTTTCATGAACAAGATATTTCATCCCAACATTGATGAGCTGTGGGTAATGTCTTCACACAATGTTACGCTACTCAAAATCACTATAGAAGTGGTTCTGTTTGTCTGGATGTCATCAACCAGACCTGGTCACCTATGTTCGGTGAGTGTACAAGTCTGTTGTGTGGAATGAACCCCTTCAGGAACTTTGCAACTAGACATGATCAATATTTTCGAGGTTTTCTTGCCACAACTATTGAGATACCCAAATCCTAATGACCCACTGAATGGTGAAGCTGCTGCACTTCTGATGCGTCACCCAAAAGAATACGAAGCCAAGGTGAAAGGTCGGTATATCCACCCGATTATTCGGCGTTCGAATTGCTCATGTCCAAAATTTCAGAGTATGTCCAAAGGTTCGCGACCAAGGAAGCTGCCGACGCAGCTGACGGTAAAGACGATGACGATAAGGACGAGGAGATGAGCGATATGGGTAGCATCAGTGAAGGGGAATGAGCGTGCATTCCCTGTATTATATCATTCTCCAACGCTCAGCCTTGTTTAATCATTCACCTTTTCATATGAGCCTACCCATTCATCTCCCTTCGATACTCCTTGCATATATCACACAATTACTTTTATCACTGACTCGAATTCTTCCAATTATCTCCATTTGTGTACCAAGACTGTTGTAAAGCTGCTACAGATTATATTGATAGATCGATATTCTGGGATTGCGAGGAAGTTAACCAGGAGAAATATCATTTTGATTTGGTAATGGCACGACAAGCTCGTCTACTTTTTTCTGTATTTCTGATGCAGCCTGAACCGAAAGAAGTTACTATACAAGAATATAGGGTTGAGAAGGCTCCATACCTTCATGAGCATATCAATTTGTGTCTTTACACTTTCCATGGTTGTGACTTTGGTTTTACTTTCCTTCAGAAGATCCTCTTTTTCCTGCATGAGCTCCTTTTTCCGGTTGTCAAGCCTTGGTTACATGATGAAACATTGGATAAATGCATGCATACAGCGAAGAAAATGTTTACCGTTGGCGTTCTGCAAGTTCAAAGTTTAATCGGTTGAGCATTAATTGATGCCCATCCGATAGAACCTCTTCAGAGCATGCTTCAGGAGGAGCAAGATGCTTAAAGTCATTAAGGGAGTACAGAGGAATTTCCTGATATATAGAACTACGCGATAGAACTTACGTCACTTGTTCGTTCAAAAGAAGGTTTTTTTTTTTAGACTTACGCGAATTGGCGACATTTTTCTATTTCTCTTTCCAAATGGCGTTTTTCATAAAGCAAATTTTGAAGACCCAAATGAGACTGATCCATTTCATGTCTTGCTGCGGCTGTTGCCTCTTTTCTGATACGCGTAGCAGTATTAGCAGCGCGGTTGAGGGCCTTCAATCTACCCATGAGAGCCATGGAACGGATATGAAGGGCAGTATAATCATATTGCAGATTTGATTCGGACACCAGTTCACGAAGATTTTCTAATACGGCGTCGGGAGAAGGAGGGTGGAGAGAGAGATCATGTTGTGAGAGCATGAGGAAGACGAAGCAGTTTAACAGAAGATGTGAGAAAAGCAGGGAACCGGGCTGGCACGGGCCGGAGTGGGTTACTACTCCGAGTGAGATATGAGATAATGACATTGATGGCCGGACACTCCAAAGGTAAGACTGCAACACTGTAACAACCAATCCAGCACCATATCTACACTGCTGCCGGATTATCAGCCTTTAGCGCTTTAGCTTTTATATTCTATTATTTAGCCATCACTCCTTGGACTTCCAGGGTTATTCTCTCCAGAAATATCCCAACCCTTCTCCTCTTACTTTCATCTTCCTTCCCCTTCCCCACCTCCCACTTGACACAATGCCTCGCGAACGCTCTCTCTCCGGGACCATTCCGTCCATGGAAACTGCTTTCAATGAGCTCAAGGATAATACTGTCATCATTGGTACGCATCTTTATTTGTTCTACTATCATTATCTTATCATCAACCTCCCAGTGCTCGGTGCATCTGGCGATCTTGCAAAGAAAAAGGTTTGCGATTGCTAACTTCACTGTTCTATTTTTTAAACTTTATCTTTCCAGACCCTCCCAGCCCTTTATGGTCTTTATCGCCAGGGCTTCCTCCCTCGAGATGTCAAGATCGTGGGTTATGCGCGCACAAAAATGGACAAGACAGAATTCGAGAAACGTGCTACTTCATACATCAAGAATGAGAATGAGGATTCAGATGTCGCCAACAGTATCCAGGCTTTCAAGGAATTGCTGACTTATGTTCCTGGTGACTACGAGGATGGTGCCGCATTTACAAAATTAAACGACCACATCAAGGAAATTGAATCCAGTTATCAATCGAAAGAATGCAATCGCATCTTCTATCTTGCTCTTCCGCCATCGGTTTTCATTCCAGTTGCCAAAAATCTCAAAGAATACTGTTATATCCCGAAAGGGTCAGCTGTTCACCGTATCATTGTTGAAAAACCATTCGGAAAGGATTTAGAATCTGCACGCGTGCTGCTTAATTCACTCAAAGAATATTGGACTGAAGATGAAACTTTCCGTATTGACCACTATCTCGGAAAAGAGATGGTAAAAAACCTGCTCGTCTTGAGATTCGCGAATGTCGCGATGGGTGCTGCATGGGACAAGAATTCTATCAGCAACGTCCAGATTACCTTCAAAGAGCCTTTTGGAACTGAAGGCCGTGGTGGTTACTTTGACGAGTTTGGTATCATCCGTGATATTCTACAGAACCGTAGGTGATAATCTACCCCACAATAGCTTATTTTAATAACTATGGGAGCCATTAGATTTATTGCAAGTGTTGAGTATTCTGACAATGGAACGTCCTGTATCATTTTCAGCTGAAGATATCCGAGATGAGAAGGTAAGCATTTTCGTACATCAAGCAGAGAATCATGTGTTAATCCGTCAAACAGGTTAAAGTACTCAGATCCATTCCACCTATTGAGCCTAGTGACACACTTCTTGGTCAATACGTTTCGGCCAATGGAAAACCTGGTTATCTTGATGACGACACTGTCCCACCCAATTCTGTCTGCCCTACATATGCTGCCACGACCCTTTGGATCCACAATCCCAGATGGGAAGGCGTGCCATTCATCCTGAAAGCGGGAAAAGGTGGGTTATCTATTACCTTACTTTGTTCTTATCGCTTATTTAATTTCACGGCTCGATTTACAGCGCTGAATGAAGCGAAGGTTGAGGTTCGCATTCAATTCAGGGATGTCACACAAGGAATCTTCAAGGACATCGCACGTAACGAACTCGTCATTCGGATTCAGCCATCCGAGGCTGTGTATCTGAAATTGAACGCGAAGACTCCGGGTCTGTATACTCGCGCGATCCCAACAGAAATGGATCTTACATACAAGAGACGGTTTACCGATGCGAAGATTCCCGAGGCATACGAGGCGTTGATATTGGACGCACTTAGGGGTGACCATTCCAACTTTGTGCGTAATGATGAGCTCGACGTAGCATGGAAGGTTCGTTTGATCGAAAAATGAAGCAATGTAACCCCGGTATAAGACCCTGACACTATCTTATCTCATCTTTCTAGATTTTTACACCGATCCTCCACTGGATTGATGGGAAGAATGGTGCTCGCCCTCGTCCCTTACCGTATCCTTACGGTTCTAGGGGACCCAAGGAACTTGAAGATTTCATACAGAAATATGGGTATAAGCGTTCAGGTGATCTTTAGTAAGTGTCAAATGACGGGGTATATTCTGTCAATGTGCTTACGCATGTAACCATGCAGCGTTTGGCCAGTGACTAGCATGGCTTCCTTGTAAATTTCTGCTCTCGACTCTCATAGCAAACAGTCAGTTGTAAGAAGTATGTGCATTGTTTGATATTCTGCTCCGTTTCTTCGAAGAAAAACAAAAACATTATTAGAACACATAGTTGGTTGTAAGCTACTACTTATCAAGCAGTCAATAACAAATGTCAGTTTATTCTGAACCAAATGCAACGAACACAAATAATCCATCCGTGATTTGGGGTATCCTATATCCATCCAGTTAAAATAAATGAGTTCGAGCTAAGGAGCATAAACATATTCCCCTAGTAGACATCATGTTAAAAAAAAGAATGACGGACAAGCAGAGAATGTTACCTTTATATGTTCTCCCATTAGGGTCGAGAAGCTTCTTAAGTTTACCTCCTGCATTCCTCACAGTAGACTTGCATTCTTCGAAACCTCTCCAAGAACCTGCAACCATCCAACACTCTGAACATGCTTTCGACGCAATATTCATGGTCTCCAATTCTAACTCATTTCTACTATGGAGGGCGACAACTACTTCAACGAGACCGCCGAAACCAGCCGCCCAAGATGCTGCTCCTGATGCGGAATTCATGGTGATATCCGTGACAAGAAAGGAAGAAGCGAGGCCGATACATTGTCGAAGTATTTTTTGTTCGATTGATTGGGTGCCTTTCGATGTACTACGTGCCAGGATTGCGGTGACGAAAGCACCGAAATCTGTAGGTTGGTTCTGTATGTCCACTACTATTATAATGCATACGGAAAATCGAACATTAAAAGAGACTCACCGCTTCTGACATAGTCAGTGGGGCTGTATGAACAGGTCTTGCACTTGACATGAGTGAATTATCAGGTAAAACGATTTCTGTCTTTACAGTACATTGCAAGAACCCACAAAAGCTGGATTAAATAGTAGTAGTGAACGTGCTTAACTGAAGCTTTGCTAAAAGGTGTTTAGAAAGGACCGCACAGAGATCGCATTGGGGGTAATTGTGTTTGTGTTTGACCCCTGCAAAGGTCTGGGTCTAGGTCCTCTCCACTGAACAGGTCAAATAGTGTCGATCATCGGAGTGTGGGGAATAATAGGGGTAATCTCGGTAACTTCCGCTCTGAATTCAGAATTTTGTGTTTTTCTCCAAAATCGGTTCTTTTCAATCCTCACAAAAATGGCTTCCATCCTCGTTAAATTATTGGCTAGTCTATCCCCTCCTCCTGTAGTTAGTACTAGCGAATATGACGGGTTGGAATACAAGTGGAAGTTCCTTGTATTTAGGCCGGCGCGTAAGTTCCTTTTTCTTTCTCTCTGTTATCTTGTCGCCAGAGCACTTACATATGTTCAGTGTTCCGGAACGAGGTATTTCTTTTGGCCGGTCTCTTGATCTATGTGGCTTTTATATGGTATGGAAAATCGGTGAATGCAAGCATCGTTAAGAAATGGCGCGTCTCCTCCTTTTAACATACGTGGCTTTATGAACAAACTGATCCTTATTACCAATATAGGTTTGACACTCACCTCCCAATTCTCGAAGAACAATTCTCCAAGCCACTAGGTAAATCAGGCATTACTGCAGACGGATACACAGATTACTTCACTTACTCAACTGGTCGACGGAATGCTGCTTCCCTCCACACAATCCTCTCTCTCCGCCCACGTCATGATTTCTTCCAATGGATATTCCAAACTGGTAGAACACTAGTTGATTTGCAATATCGTCCAAGAGACGAGATTCAGTTGGATTTTAAACTTGCCCCGGGTGTTCTGCCACATGATTTCGTCTGGGCTCTTGTGCATAAAGATGAACTTTTAAATATCAGGGATGATCGTTGGGATTTGGTTCGTTTTTACCTCATACCCATGACACTTTTTCTGAGGCCCTACCCTATTCTCGATAGACGTTTACGAAGACATCTGATGTTCCCTCTATTCCTGCGGGCTATTCAGTAATGTCTGGTATGTTTCCTCACCCTAAAATATTTCCCAGTTGTGATAAGTTGTGCTCACTTACAACAAACACCAGAATTTGCTGATATCACAGAAAACATCTTCCTCAAAACCGTTGGAGATGTGAACCTCAGGACTATCTTTAATAATCCAAAGGTCCTCCTTTTTTTCCGCTCACTTTCAGTTAGTATATGTCTTTCCTTTATATTCCGAAAATCTTACAATTCATGATGACCAGGTAACTGACCAGCCGCGGGACCGTCCAGCCGTCCCTATCCCGATCGAAAAACGCGAGAAACATGTCATACTTAGTATAATTCCCCCATCTAACCCTAAAGATGCCGTGGACCTCGTCAATGCAGTCTTCCATCTCATTGACTCGCTTAATAAGCTAAATCTGCGACCGGAGACCAAGCATAAACTCAAAAAGATTAGGGAGGATCTTGATAAGGAAATCAAGGAAGATTCGGAAAGGGAAAAGAAGGAAGAGGTATACCCTAAGTTTGTTTCCCTTGCTGCGAGATTTTGATTTCTGACTACAACGTGTTTTTTTTTCTCGTAATGACAGTTGTCGCAAGCAGTCGAGGATAGGAAGATCGCAAAAAAGAGAGCCGAAGAGGAACGTATCGCGAAATTGAGTGCCTCCGAGCAACGCAAAGTAAGATTGTCCCCTTAACCTGTCATAACCTGTCCGATGCTCACCTCTTGAAACAAAAAATAGATTCTAGAGAAGGAGCGGAAAAGGACCATGCGTAAAACTCAAGGCAAAGTCGTTCGCAAATGAATTGTTTGCTTTCGATACCCGTCCATATCCTTCATCTACAATTGCATTAATCTCTTCCAATTATTTAATTATACTATTGGGAATGGTTTTTGGTTTTTAAGCTGGGATGACACTCTGGTATATGTAAACCAATACCCTATTTGTATGGAAAAAAATAAACAAATTGAAAAGCGTGTCATTCATGTCATCTTCGTCTGGATCGTGTCATCGGTTTTTGGAGAATTCCGGGTAGAGTCAGCATTGGTCATGCTCATCTGTTCAGGTTTCTGTGCTTCAGTAGTCACAGGTGCGGCAGGAACGGGAGGAGCATTTCCGTCTCTTTCCCTTCCTGCACCCCACCTTGCAACCCAACTAGTGAGAAACCTCAACAACCATATTGGTTTAATTCCAGGGTGCTCCACCACGTCGTCCTCATCTTCTGCGGGTGGCGGAAGTTCCCAAAGCGGCTGTCCTTGCTCATCCACAACGATACACCGCGCCTCTGCCTCCGCCTCTGCTTCCGTGCGTCCAAGATAATCCACCAACCGCGTGCTGCCGTCAACACTCCATTGTAAACGGTTAAACCGGCCATGAGCCCCTTGCACACCCGCAGGAAGTCGCCTTCTACCAGCACCAAATACACGCTCTCTTAATTCCATAACTTTAGCGCGGGGTGCATACGCAGCATGCCATAGCGCGGCCACGTCAAATTGTTCGGCTTCATAGCGCAAGATGTTTGTTGCTTGAGCAAGTTTATCTGCTCTCACATTTTCATTCTCGATATCTGCGAGCACCTTCGTGCGTGCATCCAGCTCCTGTAAGAGTTCAGCATGTTCGTTATGGTCCTCTCGAAGCGAAGCATTCGTGGCACCAAGCGAAGCCGTTAGTATCTATAACAACTTTAGAGCTGGAAAAAGTGTAATGTAGCTAGATACACGCACATGGAGAGAAGCAACCACATTGTGTAGGTGTTGCTGTCGTCGCATCATGATGAGCATTTGGCCACATAATTCGACGTCTATGCGCATCCGATCTAATGGTAGCACATGAACGCCTTGCCATGAATCAAGGTCATGAAAGCTGCGTCGTCTGCAATTAACATTAACAATAAGCCAATTATCAAAAATCATACAAAAAGCTCACTTTTTCATCTTTGAAATAAGTAATCGTCGTTTGTGTAGGGGACTGCGTTGCCCGTCGTCAAGTCCATTAGCATGTACGTCCTGCAAGTGTTCTACGAATTCTTCATCCTCGTTTTCAGTTACACCGCCGCCAAGTTTTTGAAAGTCCGTACGATGGCGAGTAGCACGTCTCTTGCCAGACCTATTGTTTTCTGCTAGATCTTTCTCTCTTCCATCAATACTTTCTAAATCTGAATCGACCACATCCCGTGCGCTCAAAGGGTCTGCCCAACTGGATATGCGCGTCTTGATAATCCCTCCTCTACGGTCAAAGATTCGTTCCTTCACATCAGAAGAGAGGTTGATATTGGAACTTGCGCCAGATTGTGCTCCGCGTAAAGTATTGAATGTCGTTGGCCGGTAATCACCTAGTGAGTGTGAGTTAAAAATGTTATTCAGCAGTGGTTGTCAAACTCACTAGTTGGTGATACCTGTCCGCTGCTGAGTAAATCAAGGTCATCATCATCTTGTTCACGATCAGCTTCTCTAAAACCTGCGTTATGAACAACATAATGAGGTAAAATGGGGAGAGACAGACCCAGCGAAAACTATAGGCGGGAGTAGTGATTGTGGGCTTGTTTCAGGGTATTTCGTGTCATTCTTACCCTTGGCTGGAAGTGAAGTGGTCGAGATGTCTAAACTACCGCCTTTTCTACGTGATAGCCTGAGATTAATGCAACGATAAACTTGAGCTCTGGTGACATACAAATTGTATCACTCACGCTGCCCATGAGCCCAGCTTCTTTTGCACCCTTTCGCCAAACAATCCACCGAAACTATTATTCGCAAAAACGTCGCTTTCCTCCTCTGTCGATCGTCCGTCAGAACGTGGGCGATAGTCGGCATCGTCATCACTTGCGATATCTCCTTTGGAAGCCTCCTTTTCATTCTTTGCCCTACGCCTTGCACTCTCCTCAGCCTCCAGAAGTAATGCCTCCCGGCCCTTGGCTTCTTCTGCCTCCCGGGCTCTCAGAAGTTCTAGAACCCGTCCCGCCCAAAGAGCCCTGACACTCCCTGCAATAGACCAATCCTTCTCTTTCCCAACAACATACCCAAGTCCTACCAAACCCAGATCTACACTATGACCTTTTCGTTCACGGCCCCGCTTACTACCAGAACTTGCTCCCAAGTCTTTGCCAAGAAGTATGGTGATAAAAGAAGCGAGATCCGTTGTGCCAGAAAGAATAGCTGCTGCACCACCAGAAGTAGCACTCCCACTACCGAGGCGTCCAAGGCCGCTCGCTATACTGGAGAGTAGAGGCTGTCCACCCTCACCCCCGCTGAGCGTGCCGCCACCGGCACCACCATCACTATCACCTGCTGTACCAGCGACTGCACTGGTAAGATCATCGAATTTACCGCGTAGCACACGTCTCACTTTTCGCGAATCAGAGGTGCGTGATTTGGAATCATAAGCAGCTTCGATAGAATCGACAATGTCTCGTGTAAATATAGGAGAAACTGTGATTGTTGTATTGGTGAGGCCAGTGGTAGAGATCGAGGGGTTGTGATGATGGTGGTAATGGGGATGCATGTCAATGAAAGAAGCGTAGTTTGCAGGAAAATTTGGCGAAGCAAACGAGGGTCCTTGTATGTGAATACGGCTATTATTAGCAGAAGACATAGCAGTAGGTGAAGAAGAGTGCGTAAATGCCGACAGAGCGATGGTTAATGACTGAGGATGCAGAAAAGGATCCTTGGGGACGACCTAAATATGGGTAAGGAACAAGAATGTGTGGAATGGGCAGAGAATTATTTACGTGACTAAAGCCAAGTGCAGCAAGTTTATTTCTGATTGATAGCACAAGACTCAAAAGGGCGGAGACGAACATGGGGTCAGCTATGCGCTCCATTGGCTTGACGAAGTAGGCTAAGCATAGATACGGACAGAAATACATTAAGTGGAATTACCTCGAGTGCTACACAGGGCTCGCCAATTTCAGTGGTCCATTTCTGGATACCCTCAACAGTGACATCACATAAGAGACCGTCAGATATGACTATGGGGGCGACGAGTGAGGAACTGCCTGGGAGAGGACTCTCACCCACGCCATAAATACCAAAGATAGAGAGACCAGCCTGCACGAGTTTAACGAGTTCAAGAACTGTAGCACAGAACAGAGGATAGTCCTTCGTACGACCTTTTCCGCGGGGAACGAGACGAGAGTCCTTTTGTTTTGTGCTGGCAAGAGAGGAAGCGCTGGTGGCAGCGTTGGGAGGACGATCATTTTGGCCGAGCCAGCTATTGTTTGGAGTTGGGGCGATGACATTGATGGTAGGGTTGGGGAGGGTAATGGAGGTGTTGGACTTTGAAAGTTTGCGGCCGTGAGTAGGACTAGACAAGCGGAGGTGCGACTTTGGCGATTTTGAGGGAGGGCTTGCAGAAGCAGAAGACGCACTAGTTTGGTTGGAAAGAGAGGGGGGGAGAGGGAGGAACTCGGAAGAGACTGGGGGAGGAATGAAGTGAGTGGTATCAGGGAGGTGGTACATAGAAATAAATCTCTCTTTTGTGGTGTCGCTTTGGAAAAGAGTGAGATGAGAGACGAGATGGAAGGGAAAAGGCATACCTCGGTTCTTCAAGGGTGAGAGCGCTACGACCACTGCAACCCATGCGAAGGAGATTGATGTTTGTGTACAACTGGTCTTTTACGGCGAGAAAATCGCCATTTGGGATATGGACGATAGTGTAGTCGGAGCGAAAATGAGCGAGAGAGGTGGTCATGAGGACGCCTTGAGGAGTCTTGGGTGGAAAAGTTAGGGAGGAGAGGGAAGAGAGAAGGAGACATACCTCTTTTGGACGAGCACCGTCTCTGCGGAGATGATGAATGGCCTGATTCCATTGAGCGAGAGCATCGTCCTTAGAGAGTGACGGGGAAGGAGCGATGGCAGCGACGGAGATCTAAGAAAGAGGAAGGAAGCGAGAAGGAAGAGAAGGAAAAGGGACGAACAGTATGGTCTGGATTGCCGGTATAGACAGCAAGAAGGGTGACAGGTCTGTTCCGCTGCACGATCCTTGGATGAAAGTGAGCTGTCGATCGAGAAGGAGAAAAAAGAGGGTGAAAAACCATTTCTCAACAGCATAAAGCTGGTAACCGGGGATGTGAATGGCGGGATGAACGAGAACAAAAGAGAGCGGAATACCGATAGATTGAAGAGCAAGGTTATTAGTCGAAAGGAGGGAAGGAGGGACGAGGAGGGGAAGGAGGAGGAGGGGCATTGTGGTGACGTAATGTAAGAGGAAAGGATCGAATCTGAGAGTAGATGCGTTTACTTATACGCTCAACACTGGTGATGCGGACTCTCACTCTTTCCAATGCTTCACCTCCTCGTCTGTCCTCTCTGCAATCTTACCCTCGTTGCTCCGTCCACTCTCTCCTGTGGCCATTCATTTTGTTCTCGTCATCTCTCTCCTCCAATTCGCTCTTGTCCACTTGATAATTGTTCTCCAGCCCGCACTCTCTCCCCTCCCACCATTCCATCACGTGTCCAATACCATCCTCCCCCTTACCAAGACCCTCCTCCCTCTTTTCCAACTCAAATATCCTTAGACGTCTCTCTTAACAAGATCATTTCCATTGCAAACAAATCAAACAACACCAATGCAGATGATGATGACGATGACGATGACGATGACGATGACTCTCACAGACCCGCAAAGCGTCGTCGCCGCAATTCTGATCTCAATGTCGACCTTCTCACTCACTTACGCGCACAGTCCCCTCCATCCAACTCTTCTGATCTATCACCTCTCAAAAAGGAGCTTCTCACAGAACTCACTTGTGAAATATGCTTCGTACTGCTCTACCAGCCTGTCACCACCCCCTGTCAACATGTATTCCCTCCCTTTATTCTTTTCTTCCCACCCTCACTTCGCTTTTCTAGACTTTCTGTGCAAAATGTCTTCAAAGATCCCTAGACCACAGCCCCTCATGTCCTATCTGTCGCCAGGATCTTCCTGGCTTTGCTTTCTTCCAAGATCATCCTTATAACAAGACTATCCTTGCAATAAGTTCGTCACGTTCCTTTCTTCTCTCTCTCTCTCTCTCCTTCACGTCCTTTCCACCTAGTCCTCCACAATTTTCCTGATATTTACAGGGAGCGTGGCCAACTATTCGAGCAGGAGGAGCGCGATGCACGTCTCGACACTCCTATATTTGTCTGCCAGCTTCGATTTCCAGGCATGTTCACCCTCTTACACATATACGAGCCGAGGTTTTTGTATCTTTTACTTTTTCCCATACAATTTTAATACTTTAATAGATATCGCTTAATGCTCCGCCGCTGTCTAGAGTCGCCCAACCCTGAGTTTGGCATTATAATGCCCTCGCGTGCAGGTGTAGCATCACCCCAGGTCGACTACGGAACCATGCTCGAAATACGAAGCGTTCAAATGCTACCTGATGGCCGCAGCGTTGTCAGTACATGCGGTACATATCGTTTCCGCACTTTGGAGCGAGGAACATTGGACGGCTATATGGTCGGCCGAATTGAAAGGTGATCCCTCAGCTACTAGGATCTGCACCAACACTGATTACTCTATAGAATATATGACTACCCTGAAGACATTACCGATTTAGGTATGGAACAACCAACAACACCAACACCAGCCCAAGGTACATCCACTGACCCGGCAGAAACACCGTCTGAACCGACAACCCCACCTGCATCAGCGCAGATACCCGCGCAGCCATCGAATGAACAGCTGATGAACACCTGCAAAGCGTTTCTTGACCGTATGCAACGTGGTATGGCACCATGGGTAGTCCAACGTATGAACGCGTCCTTTGGCGTTATGCCAGACGGACGCCTCTTTGTTCTCGTTTTGGGTTGCAGGAATGTTGCCAATTGAGGAACACGAAAAAGCCAAACTGTTACCGATCCGAAGCCCACGGTTGCGGTTGTTGCTTGTGGTGCATTGGATAGAGCAGCTGAATAATAACTGGTACGCATGGCTGGCTTTTGTTGTGCCATGGGTGGATCCTGGATTAGGATCGCCGGGGCGGTTCTTGATGTGGATTGTACTTGTGCTGATGGGATTCTATTTTTGTTAACTGGATTTAGGTGGTTCTCGAGCGGTTGCACGATTTTATAGGTGGAAAGACGAACGTGGGGTAATATGCTGTGTGAGGGAGGTATCTAGAGGGGCTGATAATATAATTGATAAAACAAATATTTAACAAAACTGATAAGATAACTGCTGAGGTAATCTGACCCTTATTACAACTTGACTGCTCCCCACTCGAACAACGAGTTTCTCCAATGGTCGACCTCGACCAAGTCATCTCTCCCACTTCTTTCTCAGATTCAACCCACATCGTTGCAACTCCCACAACACCAGTCCCAACTTCAGCGGATCTACTCACTCCTTTACGTGCTCACTACCTCAAGAAATCTCTAATTCAACTCCAATTTCGACGTGAACTTCTTGATATCTCTGCTGCCCAATCTCCTCTTGGTCATTTTGGTCCTCCTTTTGCCCCACCCCCGAAAGATGCACCTTCTGTAGACACTCCATTTCTCAAGTTCATTGTTCGCCAATTTGTTCTTACCTTTCCGTTCCTTGCTGCGGCTCCTAAGGACTTTTATTCACAAAAACTACAACCGTTCGTTGCAGCAGTACTTGCACGCAATCTTTCCTCATCAACTGTCCTTGAAGACACAGAGGATGGAACAGATAGTGAACAGGTAACGAGACGCAAGTTGATGGCAAAAATTGAGCGCAATCTAAGTATGCTGATTGGCGCAGCAACCCATCTGGTTGAGAAAGAAGAGGTTGTGAGACTCACTCAAAGTGATTTGGATCGCTTGGAAGTGCTTGCAGCCCGCAGACAGCGCCGTGCTGCTCGCCAAAATGACTCTTTCGAGGTCAATATCGTTGGTGTCCGGACAGTTGTAGACAAGGGGCGTATGCGCAGTCATGTCCATGAGGTGCGCTTACCCAACTCTTCCACCCCTAATCTCCCCTAATCTTGAATATACAATAGGAATTTATAGTGCGAACAAAGCGGTCTAGGTATGAAGACGTCTTTGTCTCGCGGCGGTATGGTGACTTTCGGACATTGGCAACCGAAGTAAGCTTTTACTATTTCAGCATATATCATTAACCAACAATTACATTTTTATTTTAGTTGCAGAAAGCATATCCAGATGAAAACGTTGGGCCACCGCCAGCAAAGGATCGCACTTACGTCTCAGTACCTCCTGCAACCCCAACGCTCACTCGGCAAAATACGACATCAAGCTTTGGCGCCGGATCAGACTATGAAACACACACCATGAATTCCGGAAACGGGACAGTACGCCCATCGCGACTTACGCGCGAAAAGAACCGCTTAACTCTGAGATCGTATCTACACACGCTCCTGTCTTCATCCAAAATCGCCTCGTCTCCAGTTTTACGCTCGTTTCTTCTTTCTGGGCCGATTGCGCTCACGGCTGATGAACTTGAAGATGCGCACCGCCGCGAGGAGGCGGATAAGGTCAGAGATGATGGTCGGAAACGATTTGCAAAGGAAATTGCGGCCCGTGTAGATGGGCTAAGAGGAGCTGTCAAGAGTGTTAAAGGCGACATTATGGGTAAAGGCAAGTATATGTTTATTTCCTGTAAACGCTGTATTGATGGTAAAATCCTTAGATGGCTTAACCCAGGTGTTTGGAACAATCAAGGTGACGCCTGACATCCAGAGCCTACCTCCGAACTACCAAGCTGTGACAGAATGGGCACGTATATCGTTAGTTCTTATTCTTCCCATCATAGAAAGACTTTATTGACACGTTTTTTTTTTGCCTTAGGCTAGCATCAACCGTGTTCCACCAGTTTGTTGCTTCAGATAATGCTTCAGAGTCATTTGCTGGGTTAAAGAGACTTCATGGATTAATGCCTTATTTCATGCTGAAAGCAGCGCTCAAGATCAGTAATCCGATAGGGATGATACGCAGTACGTACTTCTTTTTCTCCTTTTGATGTACGCCCCTTAAGTATTGTAGGTATTCTGGACTTGTTCCTCGCGCAACCGTTTGGTGGTCGTAGTTTGTTGCAACGGTCTGTATATCTAGTCAATCTCTCAATACTCTATGTTAAAGTAACCACCTTTTAGGATGTTCACAAGTTCACTGACGGAGGAAGTCCGAGCTCTCGAAGAACAAATTGAGTTAGTTAAGGACAAAGTCGATGATCCCGTCATGTGTGCCAAAGTTCGTCAGTTTGTGTATGCGTCGAGGGAGATCCAGCAATTGTTCAAAGCTGATGCAGGTTCGTTTCTTATATTCTTGCTATCTTTTAAAAATACATCCTGATGCGTATTATTGTAGCTGCGGAGAAATTGAACGTTCTGACTGTAGTCCTACGTTCTTCCCAGGAACCCGTACTGTCACGCATGCAAATGCATAGGCTTGCGAGAGCACAACGTGCTCATAACATCTACCTCAAACAGCGAGCACAGTTGGAGGATTCAGATGATGATGATGGTCCCCAAGACGAAGATGCATGGCTTCTGGAAGATCTCAAGGTCCTCACACACCTATATTCTCGTTTAAGGGACCGAGAACAGCTTATTGCACTGATTTTTGAGGTTCGTGGGATAGTCGATTTTCCTCATTCTTCATCCTCACAGCATTTGTTTTGTGGCTGTGCAGGGATTTACAGCCGAGCTGTTGAAAGATATTATTACAATATTTTATTCTCCCCTGGCGCAGGTCTATCGTGCAGCGAGTATCGCGGATTCAATCAATGATTTGCAGAATTTCATCAATGATCTGATTAAGACGGTCGAAAAGGTGGAAGAACGTAAGTTACATGTTTTTATATATATTATTTTGGTTAACAACATAATATTCTCCAGTCAGCCAAGAAGACCCTCACCAGACTGTACAGATGTTTATTAACCTTATTCAACGTCACGAACAGTCCTTCTACTATTTTGTGCACAAAGTACATTCAAAAGGCGAGGGACTCTTTGACAGCCTCATGCGATGGATCGAGCTCTTCCTCACCATTGTTCGTGATGGCCTTGGCCAACCAATCACTCTGGAATTTCTCCTCCCACATACAGGACCTGAACGTTGTGCAATTCTTGCAGAGATTGACCAAGTCGCACTATACCATTATAAGCTCAAGGTTATCTACGAAGACAAGATCCGTCGACGGTTCGGACGCGTCCAGAAACGCTCGAACGGTTCACAACTTGATGCGGATGCGGAGGACGAAGCTACGCAAGCATTGGTTAATGGTGCTGTTGGTGAAATTAGTTTTGGAGAGCTCGTTCAAGGTGATGCGATCGATCTTGCAGCGGAAGAAACGGATGACGAAGATGAGAGTAGCGAGTATGAGTCATCCAATGTCTCTGGATCCACGGAGGACGATGATGATTCTGAGGATAGTAGTGGTGAGCGGTCTACAAGTGAGGAAAGTGCGCCACGGCAGCGCGTCCCGCCAAGGAAACCAGTTCCTCTCGCACAGGTCCGGCCGCAACCTCCATCCGCACAAAGAACGCCAACTCCCTCACGTACCCCCACAGACCCCTCTCCTACATCTACAGCTACAGATACAGCCCATGCGCCACCAGCTCTACCACGGAAAAGGTCACTCTCATTGCGTACCTCATTTTCTTTCAGTTCTCTTTCATTGTCACGACATAGTCAGGACGTGCTACCCGTACCACCAGTTCCTCAATCAGCGAGATCGTATATCAACACTCAACCACAACCTCGGACAATGACTCCTACGCGGTTCTCTCCTTCGAGGAGAATGGAGATGGCTCAACAGCAGAAACAACAGCAGCAATCCCAGCATTCTCAAGAACAACGACCTCCATCTCAACAGCAGCATAATCCGAAACCGAAACCAAAGAAGAAGGCGGATCAAACTTTGAAGCCTCCACAGCTACATTATATCCCACAGCTTCTTCCTATCTTTACAGAGATGGTGAGTTATCTATTTCTTGTTCTGCCAGCGTGAGGGTAAATAAAAGTGTCTCTTCTATTAGATGCGGCCACTTTTGCGTCCACGGCAACGAACGAATCCATAGAAGAAAATATGGTATAGATCCGCCTCTCCCATCACATGGGCTCTCTTCCTTCTGCGGACAATTGTATTATTCTTGTGCCATGCCTTACTGTATACTCCTGACTTATGTGTCCTTCGTCTTTCCATTCCTTTCGGTCGTTCTTGTCTTTATGGAGTTGGTGCCGCAATCTATCCTCATTTTTTTGTATTACTTAGAAGAGATAGGTCTTTTTAGCTACAGTATCTTTCACTAACAATTTTTGTTTCTTGTTAATTACAGGTACAATTGTTGTATGACAATGTAGTTTACTCATTAATACAGATCAAATAAGCAGAGGATTGAGTATTTAATGCTTTTGCATGTGGATCTAAAAATTATAATCAAGTGATTAGTTTTTGTTACAAGTCTCCGAATTCCATGTCGGATTCTTGTTGTTGAGAGATTTCTTTTCCTCGTAATTTCTTGGCCATCTTCTCTTCTTTTACAAGTTCAGCCCAATCATTGTCATCGTTTTCTTCTTCTGACACTTCCAATTTTCTTTTCTTTACACTCACGTCAGGCTCACCAGTAGCAGGATTTTCCAGCGCTTGAGCAGAAAGCCACTGTCGCTTCTTCAACTTCTTTTCCTTCCTCACAGTTCGTTCTTCCTGTTTTAAAGCTTTGGCGCTCCATGGTTGACTATGCTTTTTTGCTTCTGCTCTTTCAGCTTTACGTCTTTGTCGTTCGATTTCTGATTTGGCTGCTAGGCTTTGTAGGGATTGCAGTCGTTTGGTTTCTTGGAGCTTATCTTGATATGCGAACTTGTCCCACTATTGATGTGTATGGGTATTTGTAAAAGAATGATATTGTTGGAATGGGATAAATGCACATACGTCTAGATCGGCATCCTTCCATTCTTCTCGGTTAGCACCTTTCAATTCTGGCATCTTTGGAAGGCGAAGAAGCCCAAAGCTCTTTGCAGCACCAACGAGATCGAGGTCTTTCACACGGAATATGTAGGATGCTTCGTGCTTTGAGTATGAACGAACAAATGAGACGAATGCTTTTACTGCCTACAGAGTTTGGCTGTTAATGGCGGAAACAATAATATAATATATCAGTAAACGTGCCTGATCGTGTAGCGCTCGGTCAGTCAAGATGAACTTGCGAATTGCTCCCAAGTTCTCCTCGACTTGAGGATCTTCTGGACGGAATTCCTCATTGGTTAGCGCGTCTACTTTGTCTTTTGATGGGAAACAAAGCCTTTCTTGTAGAGGTATTTTTCGGATTGCAAGAAAGTCTATAGATTCAGTCTTCAATCACAAGAACCTAATCAAGAAAACAAGAAGTGAGCTGACCAACATATTCAGTCTCTCTGCCAACCAGTAACACCCAAGCCCTCCCACTTCTGCCAGCCCTTGCTGTCCGTCCACATCGGTGTGAGAACGCTTTCGGATCTGAAGGAGGGTCGAGTTGGATTACGACATCGACGTTAGGTAGATCAAGCCCTCGAGCAGCGACGTCTGTTGCAAGGAGAATGGATGGGGATGTAGGAGACGCTGCGCTTGATATAAAATTTGAAAGTGATCGAGCTCGGACGGATGGAGTTAAGTTTCCGTGTAGGGAGAATATCTTTATTGTAGGGGCGGAGGGCAGAATTTTAGGAAGAATCTGTATAAGTTGATGTGAGGACTTGATAATAAGTATATTACAGGTAAAAAAACCGCACACACCTTATAAAAATAGTCTACACATGCGCAAGTCGAGAAATATATAATGAATTGTGAGGATTTCATCTCGAGTACCTCATGCAATATTATGCGATTAAGTTGCACTAATTTTTCAGATGATTTACACTTGATATATAGATTTTGCAAGCTACAATATATAACTTCAACAGTTGACCATAAAGCTCGAAAGGGATCAAAACGTACTTTGCTGGTATTCTTCTTTCTTCCATCACATTTGATTCATTAGATTGACCACCAGCCAAGCCCAAGTTTTGGGTTTTTGATCGTACTTTGACGACAATTCGCGCTGGGTTTCTCAAACCAACGCGAACAAGTTCAGACAAGGCATCTGCATCCGTCATCGTGGCGCTAAACAGACCTGTACGTCTTTGCTTAGGAAGATGTGCGATAATTTTTGCCAAGGTGGCTTGGAACCCCAAGTCTAGAAGCCTTAATGATATAAAAGTTAGCTCTCGGGTATGATTAATTCTAAGTGAAAATGAAACACACCGATCTGCCTCGTCAAGTACAAGAACTTCAAGTTCTCTCACATTATTCGAAGATTTCCCTTTGCCTAACAGAAATTCTTCAACCCGACCTGGGGTACCGATGATAATATCGGCCCCAGTTTGCATAAATTTTTGCACATCATGAGCTGGGGAAGTTTCTTGTGAGGAAACAAGTAGGAGTGGTGGTGGTAGCAGCAAGGCATTCTGGCCATCATTATCAGTTTCACCATCAACAAGAAATTGTTGGGAAGGTTGTGCAGACAAAAAGGCCATAAATATAGAATGGATTTGTGTCGCCAATTCTCTATTCATGAAAAAAAAAAAACATCAGCTCTTAGTTTGTTGCATACATAAAGCAAAAAGTGGTTATGCCAATCTACCGTGTTGGACTAATAACCAATGCTCCAACTTCATTTTTCTTCAGCCGTCCTTCTCTTCTTATAAGACGTTCCAAAATCGGTATAACGAATGCAAGAGTTTTTCCAGAACCTGTGACAGCCTCTACCACAACGTCTTTATGTTTCATAAACAGTGGGATAGTCGAAGCTTGCACCGGTGTCATATTGGTATGACCCATTGATTGAACAACATCATAACTATGATAATTATTAGAACGTGGGCTGAAGAATCATATTTTCAGCACAAACTCACATCCAGGGAGTCAAGGGTGTAGATAGTGTTGACCATGGTCCAGCAGAAGTAGTAGACGTCGCCATCTCACACCTGCAATCCCTAACTAATAAGTAGAACTTTTTGCTTATAAAGTGCTAAAAATTCATATGCGGAAACTAATACTTAGTCACGTGGTTTATAGCAAACTAAATAGATTCCTGGGAGACGTCTACATACTTATCGTGGTTATATACATTTGAGTTAGTATTTCTAAATCGAAAGTGACCAATATGTAAGCATGATGTGCATACAGGTGGCTGTAAACCAGAGCCAACCCGAAGTAGGTATGAAGCTAGAAAGCTTGAGAAGATACTTAAAATCTTTTGAATGTGTAACCAAGAAAGGCGAGATCTTTATTGGATGCACCCGGATCTGTGGGTGTATCGTCTGGAACTTGATCCAGGTCATCGGTCGGGAAGTAAGAGGTGTCAGTGATTGATCGCAAATGTGGTACGAAAGGTGCATCAATCTGGCGGATGGACTCCCAGTCTACTCCGTAGAAAAATGGGTGTGATTTAATTTGATCGACGTTCAAACGTCGGTCGGATGATGTGATTAACCTAGAAATACGTAAATAGCAACTTATGCTCTACTGAGACACATAGCTCACCTCCGTATTAGGTCTTCTGCTTCTCGACTCAAATGAACGTCATCGGGCAGTACAAGGTAATACTGCCACTGCATAATCTTCTGGTACGTTTCATGGGTTGATTCAGAGCAGAATGGTGGATAGCCAACTAAGCACTCGAACATGATCGCTCCAAGTGACCACCAGTCACATTCGTTTCCATACCCTTTTTGTAAGAATATTTCTGGTGCAATATAGTCGGGCGTGCCAACAGTAGAATATGCCTAATAAAAACTCATCAGTTTAGTAACCCCAGCAGACCGTTAGCTTACAAGTTTGCGGCGGTTCGCTTTCCATGTCGCAATCTGATCTTTACTTGACATCGTGAGGTTAATGGAATTGACCATGACGCTATTTCGCGATGCTTGAGGTGTAGCGTTCGATTGTGGGTTGTTAGCGTTGTCGAGAAGCCGTTGGTAGTAAACTGAATCATGTTGTTTATGGAACCCAGTTGAAAGGCCAAAATCACTCAGTTTTACGTGTCCCCCTTTGTCACTATTGGCACAGGATTATTACATGTTCGGTTTATCAAGAATACAACTTACATCAAAATATTATCTGGTTTGATGTCACTACAGTATATCATGAATATTAACAAGGCTTCCAAAGAGATGAATTGGTTACCGGTGAATAAAACCTAATTTGTGCACAGCTTCAATGGCGAGAACACACTCCGCAATATAGAACCTCGTAACGTCTTCCGAGAAAGTGTCATACTTGATCAGCATTGTCATGAGATCACCACCAGGTAAGAACTCCATAATAAGGTAGAGGAAGTTCGTGTCTTGGAAGGAGTAGAATAACTGCACAACCCAAGGAGAATCGGACTCTGCGAGGACATCACGTTCTGCGCGAACATGTGCAAGCTGTTATATCAGTTAGTTACAATCTGGCATTCAAGGCTACCAATTTACCTGATCTTTCTTTAACATCTCATCCTTTTTTAAGAGCTTCATAGCATAAATCTTGCCTGTGTCGATTTTCTGCACTAGTCGAACCTTGTGTACAATTACAGATAAGTAGCAATAGTTTAACAGAGGGACAACGCACTTCACCAAAGGCACCTTTACCAATAACTTTAACAGTCCTAAAGTCTCCCAGTCCCAACTTCGTTCTTCGGAGTCGAAGAAAAGTTGATTCCTTTTTCCCTAGTTGTTGCAGCTGCCGTATTCTACGTTCTTCGGACATGAGAACTTCATCTTGCAACTTTTTTTCGAGTTCGACACGTCTTTCAGCATAGCATTGGATAAGGCTAGTCCAATGGTGACGAAGGTAGTAACCCACCTGGCATTTCTTTCTATAGCCGCTTCGACCGCAACCTTGTAATAATGTTCGAGCTTCATCTGTGCGGCTTGAGCACGGGGCACAGCATCTTCCAAGCCTACAGTGTTGCGGTTGAAGTAGACATCTAACATTACTTAGTTCGAGGGCTGAGGCAATGATTTCAACAACCACTCACAATTACTAGGCTTGTTGGTAACTTGAGTACTGCCTTGCGACGAAGATGTTGTATGCAGGCTTGGTCGCGAAGAGGATTGAGTGTGACTTTGAGGAACAGCATTGTGCCCGTTGTTTAACATCCCTATACGCGGACTTACTAGATTATGAATTAGCGCCTCGTATACTGACCGCTTTGATAGGTATGAAGTACTTAAGTACTGTAGTCGGCGCTTGCGGCAATAAACGACGTTAACACACGAACAAACAATTTGTCGCTTTGGATTCCATTGCTGAGTACTTTTAATTGAATATTAGAACGATGTATAGTTCAATTTTTTATAATAAAACAAAGAGAATATCTGAAGAAGGCACATATAGCTACATTTACAGTCTACACGCATAGACTTTTTTTACAACAGAAGCAGGAAGGAAGATAAAATAAGGCAGACGGAAGGTAGAAGAGGGAATAACATGATTCAACGATAGCTTCCAGGAATTTGATCTTCTGACGTGGCCCATTGGCCTTCTCTTATAGAGCTATGACTTGATGTGGTTGAAAATGAAGGATATCGCGGAAAATGTGTAGCAGTTGGCTGAGGTGAATGAAGATGAGGATTGGGTGAAGCCCTACTCGGACTTGTGAATAGATTTTGATTGTTAGGAAATCCGGAAACATCCTCGTTTGGTCTGCCAAATGTTGGATTCATGGGATAGCCAGATCCAGCAACTTGAGATCCATCGTCTGATCTGGCACTCGAAATGGATTGTGGTCTTGACGTTCCCATGCTGAAGAAATGCAGCTGTTAAAATTATCCGACAAGATGTAAACAAACTTACTAATACGGCCTTTCTACAGCCATTCGTGCAGGTTTGGTAGGAGTTGTCAAATGGGCAGATACAGCCGAACTGAATATAAGCTGTATAAGTAAGGTTTCATTAAGAAGCCTTAAACACCTACTTGTAAAAAGCTGCTGCATTGAATGCATGAGCCTCTTGCGCGGCCGGAATTTCGTTATTCCCCCTCGTCTTATTATATGCCAAAGAAGGATCAAATTCCATGCGGGGCAAGGTGGTTGTGCTTGATAAATGAGTGCCGTAATCAGAAACAGGGCGTGGTAAACTTTGATAGCGCTGCTGCAACGAGTGGTTGGGTAGTGACTGTCGAGGTCGGCCACGAGTTGCTGCATTTTGAGGTATATAATCGTAATTTTGGGACCGAAGATTGGAGCCGAGTCGGTTAGCGTCAAGAATGGCGTTAGCGGATAGTACTGGAGAGTTGAGGGGAGAAGGTTGCTGTGATTGGGGACCTTGATTAGAGAAAGATTGGTGTGATTCATTCAACGAAGCAAATGAGGGTGGTGGTTGAATATGATTCATGTCATGATAGGGAGTTGATTGGTTTGACATGCCTGAGTAGTTTGCTAACCCATCAGTGGTATGAATTGGATGATGAGCGATGTGAGTACTAGTGGGCCCATTTAAATTTGATGTAGCAGCGTCTAAGCTGTTTGATACTGGGTTCTTCTGGGGGGAAGGGCATTTCTTCTTCTGAATGCGTAACGGCTCGACAGCGGCAGGTGGACGAGGTAATAAACGACTGTCAGTGGAAGAGTTATGCGTTGTAGGTTGCCGTGAGTTGGTCAACTGTTTGACGCCGTCGTTGCTGCTGATGGTGTTTCTTGTCTCTTTCGATTGATGTGAAATAGATAGTGATTGTTGCACGGCAGTAGCGATTTTCTGATCGAATTCCTGTTCCGAGTAGGCCGGCGGTGGGGGAAGATATTCTTCGTTCATCGCAGGATGGGGGTGAAAGAGCAGGTGTTGGTATCAAGTGAGCCTGCGTCTGTGCAAGTGTTATAGGGAATATGAAGGTTAACAGCTGTCTGATATGAGAAAAAGAACTGTGGACAATGTTAAGATAGTGAAGTAGTAGAAAAATGGAGTTAACAGCTCTACGAACACGGGACAACCAACATAACTGTGTGCGGTTGCGGTTGTCAGCATGTGCGGCTTTGAAGCAGCACAGCCTCTGTATTCCGTATATATCCCAATTACTGATCGAGATAAATTTACTTAATTTGTGTTTAATTTTTTATATTTTATCTACATATATAACATGGTCGTAATGGAGTTGTGATTTCTATACTTCTATGCCTTCCAGGTTCGTTCCCTGTTGTCCGATGAGAATAACTTTTGAATAGATTGAGAACCACTCACGAGTTTCGGAAGTCGTACATAAACATCGGTACCTATTGACTTCATTAGACTTCTTTGAAGAGAACAAAAGTTTTTCCATACCCCATCCGTCCAAGGACACCAAGTCTAAAGATCCGCCGAAATATCTGTTGTTATTCATTATTAACGTACAACCCGTTCTTAGTTTATCAAGTGACTCACGTAGCAAATATATAACTCATTGGGAGGCCAATTCCGATTCTCGGAATCTGCTTGATTTCCTGTACACCCCCGCTTCTGTTCTGATGGTCGCTAGGCGGTTGCCACCGCTCTACCTGCTCGTTAACTGTGGCTTTGACGCCTTCCTCACTTGAACTCGCAGTGCGCAATGCTCCTAGACGCGAATCATCCATTCTCGTAGCGTTCCTAATATGCGAGAAAGAAAACAGATCTGCAGGTGTCTTGATCTGCGCTTGCGAAGTCATAAGACCACCACCTAAATGGCAGAGTTCAGCAAAAAAAGATAGCCAAATCATAGGTCTGGATCTACCTTGGTCTGAAATCCGAATGCAAACGTCATTAGAGCCTGCAACAATCGTTGCCTGAATCGGGGGAAAGGTTGATGCACCTTCATTTCGCATAACGGTCGCACGCATTGACTAGCATGTGTCAGAGGAGAATTTAATAAAACTGTGTCGGAGACGTACATTCTTTAGGATCTCAAATACAATATATCTTGAGGAAAAACTGAGTTTAGTTACTTGGTTAGGACAAAAGATCATACTCAAGATGCTCTCGAATATAAGCAAACTTCGTTTCGACATGCCCATCAATTACTACTTTTGGCCATTTATCATTTTCACGGTAATCTTCCTTCCAGACGGGTCGTTCCTGCAATAGCTTTGCACATTTTTCAATACTCCGTTTGACCTCTAACCCAGTGAAGATGATTCCAACGTGCTCTTCCTTAACAGGTCCCTTTGTACGTCCTGCAAAAATATCCGACAATGCAATATGGTGCTCTGCCAAAACACGACGGGAAATCCGGGAGATGAGCATACGACGCATAAAGGCATCTAGCTTTTCAGGAGGAAGGAAGGGTGAAGAAAGAGATAGACCCAGGGAGAGATTTGGAATGACGGGTGCACTAAATTAAGCACAATGTTAGTTGGATCAGAAGGACAACTAGGAGTGACTAGATGCAGAACTGTTCGTTTAGTATTTGGTTGAGAAACTGACAAAATTCTTCATTCTCAGCAATTGTGGTGATGTTGGGGTATCGACGGAGTCTTTTGATGACGTTGAATGCACAGGTCTGTCGTATACAAAAGAAATGCGTACCTTTCAAATGCTGACCAGTAGAGCTGTAAGTTTTATTTTAGGCTACTCAGGTATGAAAAGTGACCGAAATATACCTCGTACACCCTTGCTACTCCTTCTTGTGTCACAACAACATATGGCAGGCGTTGTAGGTCACGGATTCGATGGGCTATTCGCACTGGAAGCTCAGTGCGAACGTAATTGGCACTCTGAGATGTTGAGGTCATGAAACACGGAAGATATATTCTTGTAGGAAACATACTTTGATTAGACGTTCAGCATTCATGTGTCGACCAAAAAACACCTTGAAGAGATATCACCTCGTAAATTATTCATCTTGGTGCAATATCATTCGTGCTTACAAGCTGACGTAGCGTCAACGGTTTAGCTTGCTTGGATGCATATAATTCTAGTTGTCGGTTTTGATAGAAGTGTCCAACAGTCGACATGTTTCGGCTTATACAACGAGAACTCGGATGACATGAATAGTTCATTGATTTGATTGCGTTGACAAGCATCCCCATTTCCGATTGCCAGACAAAACATGACATTACACGTTTAATGTTGAAAGGTGTTTGAGAGATGACGATAGTAGAACTCCACAATTGAAGGGGTTGAAGTAATGCAAGTACAAGAGCTGAGGTTCATTCGAATTCATTGAACTCGTGTTTAATTTTGGTGATTCATCCCCCCCTAATTATAACCCGTGACTCAATCAAAGTCATACACTTACATACAACTCTTGCACTTATAACACGAACAGAAATCAAAGAATTCCCTCTGATTTTAACGCACCCATTATTAAATATGCTGATCGACGGTCCCTATCTATGCCAAACCAATCTCCGCGCTTTATTTGAGCAGAGTCATCACCGAATGCATACACACCATCATCAGTGCTCTGGGTATTCGGCCCAGGTGTATTTGATGCATATTTTTTCCGCTCGTTCACCTCTTCCTCCCTATCCCATAGGACATCTTCCCATTGAGTATCACTAATCGTTACTGCAACTGTTTTTGCATCACGAATATTTGGGAGCAATGATGTAAGCAGATTTGAGAGCAATTCAGATGTCCCATCGGCTATAGGAGAGCGAAGGACAGGAAGTGGCAGATATTCGGCCTTTCCAGACCATAAGTGCTTCGACGGTTGAAGATAAGACAGAGACATACTTCCAGAAGCATTCCTCTGACAGCACCTCCTGAAAGAATCACATTTCCAACACGTACCAGCCAATCACTTCCAATTGCAAAGACATGACCATCGATAAAAAGC
This sequence comes from Floccularia luteovirens, assembly GCA_009739215.1. Taxonomy (NCBI): domain Eukaryota; kingdom Fungi; phylum Basidiomycota; class Agaricomycetes; order Agaricales; family Squamanitaceae; genus Floccularia; species Floccularia luteovirens. The sequence goes on from VSJF01000004.1 coordinate 1,274,596, forward strand.
TGCTGACCACCTTGTCCCCTTTGAGAAGCATTGGACGTTGATTGTCGGACAGAGATCCATCGTGCCTTTAGCTGCGCCAGGAGCTGTTCGAGAGCTCCTGGTGGATTGAGGGTCAGGAAGGTTGTCCGGTAATGTGATGGACCTTGGAGATATTCCGATTCATTACCATCCGATGCAGCGGCCGCAGCGATCACATCAGCCCTAGTTGGAGCTACGGGATCTTCCAAGAGGACAAAAACGTTCTCATCCATCGTCAAAGTACACATTGTCCGTTCAGAGGAAATTTGAAAACCAGGAATTTGTGCGAAAGTGGAACGGTATGATCTCACGGCCAGATGCCATTTCCCTCGGTATTGCCCCTAATCATGAACAAAGGATGAGTAAACCGGAGCGATAAGAACAATGGCCGAACATTGTGATTGAGTGCTATGTTGTCTCGAACTAGTTGAAGCCCAGTTGTTGGTGCATTCACCCAACGTGCCAAACTAAATATCGAAGAAAAAGTGAACCAGTAAGATGCTATGACATTGAAAATTTACCCTGTGAAGCCCATGAGCTTCAGTACTGTACACTGAATCGCCTTCACAAAGTTGTGGCCTCAGCGATCTGTGACAAGTCCGGACGCGACGGCACGTGGTTGTTGGTCACCATTATTATATTCCAATTTCAGAGGACAGAAGGTAGACGGGCAACTGTAACACTTCGTTGGACGTTCCATTCTACAGGAAATGCCCCAAAAACGTAAGGTGGAGGCTGCATCAACCGAAGAGCGCCCCGCGAAACGCGCAACTACCAACACCTCACATTCTTCCCCTCTCAACAGTTCAGTCATTAACTCCTCAACCCCCAAAACCAAAGTTGTACGCACGTATGGGCGTAATAGCAAACGGATCATGCCAACTGTTGTAGCGTCGGTGAAGGAAAATCCCTCTAGCCCCGTCAACTGTAAAGTAGCGGATACCCACCCTCAGGATGAACCAGACGACGAGCTTTTACTGTCCCCTCATAAACCGTCCAATAAAAGACCCACTCCATCTAGAAAACCTGTGGTTCTTATCACCTCGCGACGCTCTGTGCGTCACACCAAGGAATTGAATAAACACATTATTTCGCCAAATAGTGACGTTGTTGGAGAAAGCACTCCTGAATCTGAGAAACGTCATCGAACAAGTGCGTTTGCGAAACCCTTGCAATTTTTGTTACTATATCCGCTCTGCTGACCGAAATTATCAGCCAATGTCGGGATCACTCGCAAGCAAAAGCCAATATCAATTATTGAAGCCAATGTTGACTCGCAGACTAAGCAATTGACTCAAGAGGAACAAGCGATAACAGCGGAAGTAACAAAACTCCCTAACAAATTTTTGGAACGAACTACCCCAACTCTCTCCGAGAAGACGTCTGTTTGTCTTGCTGTGCAACGAGGAGCAATATTACGTGCTCTCCGACAAAATAAAGATATTTATGACAACTTAAACAAAACATCAGAAGATCAGGATGCAACACCTACTAATGTCATTGCAGAGCAACAATTTATTGAATTGTTACGGGGAACTATCACTCGTGGCGAAGGCAACAGCTGCCTGATTCTTGGACCAAGAAATAGTGGCAAATCGCTTGTAAGTCGGACGGATTCCTTCTATTTCAAATTTTAACTCCTTATGTTGAATAATGATACGCAGCTCGCCGAAAAATACCTATCTAAGTATTCTGATGAAATCATCCCAATTCGTCTTTCCGGCTATGTCCAATCAAATGACCGTCTTGCCATGCGAGAGATCGCACGTCAGATTAATCAGTATGGCGATAACAGCTTTCAGCCTGACGAATTTTGCATCGAGAACGTAGACGAAGACATCAATCCATTTCTAGAAACAACGCAAACAAACCCATCTCCATCAGTATCCCTCCCCTCCGCTCATCTCCCCTCCTTGATTTCTGTGTTAACTACGTTGTCCCGTCCTGTCATTGTAGTTCTAGATGCTTTCGAATTGTTTGCTCTCCATCCTCGCCAGTCATTATTGTACAGTCTATTCGACACTGTACAGAGTTGTAGAGCAGGGCCATCGAATAAGGGTCTGGCAGTCGTTGGCTTAACCGCTCGTATAGATACAATCCAACTTCTGGAAAAAAGAGTAAAGAGCCGATTCTCTGGGCGAACTATAAGGACTGGCCCCCCGAATGGACTACGAGACTACCTAGAAATGACCCGTGCAATCTTGAGTACAAAATCTTCCATCGGTATTCGATCTGTAGACGATGAATGGAGAAATACCTGGGAAGCTAGCGTCGATGAACTCTTACGAGACCCGGCAGTCAAGCAGTGTCTAAATGAAACCTTCTCCGTTTCAAAGGACTTCAGAATTTTGAGCAGGATCCTGGTAGGCCTTTGTATCAACGTCACCATGTGCTCAGAAGACTGAATGAATAATCAGACAACACTTCTGCTCCGTTTATCCCCCACCTCTCCATTTTTGACTGCCAATCAACTTGTATCTGCGGCTGCAACACAACTCAAACGACCTAACTTCCCTTTTGTATCTGGTACGTGCGAGGTAAGAACTTAGAAGCATGATGTGAACCAATTCATCCACAGACTTGCCTTACCCGTCCCTATGCCTCTTGATTGCATCTGTACATGCTATGAAAGAAGGACACATGACATTTACCTTTGAGTTTCTCCACGAAAAATTCTGCACCCAAGTCCGTGCTTCTACCGCTGCCCCAATACAGGTCAAATCAGGGAAAATTGGGATGGTACGGTGTACACGAGATGTACTTATGAGCGTGAGTTAGTCCCCTTACCTACACGTCACAATCTGAGTACTCTTTCAATATAGGCTTTTGAAAAATTGATACATACAAGGATTTTCATTTCTGTTTCACCTCCATCCACCAATACTACCAAAGAGTTCATAAAATATCGGTCCGCACTAGAAATTGGAGACGTCAAAAAAGCGGTAGAAAAAGCTTCCCAGGTGAATCTGACGAAGTGGTTGACAAAGGTTTGACTAAAAGCATGCGCATATATATACATAATTATTCTTTCATTTGTACGGGAACTACATGAGTTTTTCATGTAACATAGACTATGTAGATTATAAAGTTGTTATAGTATGGAGTTCAAGTGGTGAGCGAAACAAATTTAAAGCGGTCTACCCTGATGCGGATGGACCAATCATTGCCTGGAATTTTTCGTCAAGATAGATGCTCGTATCCCATTTGCTGGCTTCTTCCACTAATTCATTTATAAGACCAAAAATGTTGTTATTGTCGTGATTCCTAGTAACCTCGCCTTTTGGACCCTTTCCTGCTGAAGGTTGCGATAAGTCAAATATAGTGTCTTTGGAGGAGCTGTCAGGTAACATCATACAACGCAAAGGTGAAGGACCAATTGTCGGACTTCTCGAACGTTTGACCGAATTAACCTTCCCAATTTGTCGTAATTTATATGCCGCTACAACGCCGTTGTTCAAAATTGGACTAGGCACACACTCCTGAGCTCCCATAGACGGATGGTCTTTAACGGGAGAGAGAATTGAAATGTCATCCCCGTTGTTTTTACTAGAGATGTTGAGTTTTCCTGACGTCGTTGACAATACATATCCGCTCAAAGTCAGAGAAGTGTTACCATTGTTGAAATCAGTGCTGTTTCTAAATTGAGCAACCGCTTCCGAGCTTATTTTTTGAATTAAAGGGCTGGAGGGCACCGTATTTTCAGAGTTCCTTGTGTATACTTGGGTTTCGGAGGTATCTTCATTCAGGCAGTACACTTCGCGTCTTTGCGGTGATTGGATATCCCGTTGGAGGTCTAGAGATGATGAAGTCATTGAGTTGACAGAAATTGTTTTCATCGAGTTGCTGTCTGTCCTTGCGGGATGAGGGATCTCCTTAATGCCACCAAGACTGATATATTTTCTACTATGAGAATATAATTGCTTCTCCGTCCTCCCACCGACTTTGCTGTAGTAAGAAGAAGGGAGAGAACAACGCCTGAATTTATTCAATTTCAAGGGTGACAGACTTTGTTCTGGCCGCACGACAGCTTTGCGAAACCCAAGCGTATCAGGGATCTCTGGTGGGAGATCTGTATTACTTGGTCGTGGACAATAACACGTATCTGTGGAAGAAAGACTTGAATCGTGTTCCAACGGGTTTATTGTGTTATCTGGAGTTTGATATATGCTAGAATAAGATTGTGATTTAGTCGTCGTAGTACAGCCTTGGCGATTCATTCCGTAGATTTCCAGTGTCAGCTTGGTTTCTGATGCCGGAGATCCAAAAAAGCCAACGAGAAAACCGCCGTTGTCCTTTTTCCCCAGAAAGTCAAAAGAGCCGAAGATTCTAAAGCCATCCAGTTTCTTATCTCCGCTCAACCTTGGAGCAAATCTCAGTGATTCACTACGTTTGATCATGAACAATTTCTTGAATACCAGAAGAGCGATTAGCAGGACAACCAGTAAGAGCAGAACGATAGAACAAGTGAGCCCATCGGATGATTTTGCGTTGCTGTTCAAGGGTATCGCATGAGCGAGCCGTAGAAAGGATAAGATAATTAGTTTTGTGCGCTGCATGTACGTTGGCTATATGTTGTAGTTGTTGAATAAGGAAATGAATATATCGATGTCATTTGTTAATCCAAACACGATTACTACACACAAGTACAAATAAAGATCCCCAGATAATTGTTTACGGTATCACATGCTGCTTACTCGAAATGCTGCACTACTATTTATAGATACTCCTCCGCCGGGGGATATACTACTTGCAATAATCCAGAACCATGGAATCTTCTGCAGTAATTAGCTTACACATATAAGGCACTGCATGGTCGTTTCTTAGGTCTCAACCCAACGCCTTTCATTGTTGCTTTTTCCCCGCTTGTCTGCAATAATAAAGATGTCTTGGTTCGGCAGCGACTCTGCCCAAGCTCAGGCTTATAACGAGGTAATGGTATATAGATCAGAAAAGATCTAGTATTTATATCCGCATTTTTTGTGGATAGGTAGCCAATGCCCCGCACAAAGCTGAGCTGTCACATGAGCTCATTGCTGCTGCTGCTTCATATGAGGTACGCTTGTAAACATTAGTTTGCCGCTAAGGGTCCGACCACTCCTAAGGCCGCAAAAGCATACGAAGACCATGTCGCCAAGAATGGTCATCCCGACTCTCATGCCGAAGCTAAGGAAGTCCTGTAAGCTAATATCTTATAGTGAGATACACCCGAACTCTTTCTGATACTTTTAATAAGGGCTGGATTCACGGGTCTCTTCGTAGACCAAATAATCGAGAGCAAAGGCGTATGTCTGCGGACTTTCTCTATCTCAATATATTGACTTTTGGTAACAGCTCGATTACATTGATGCACAAAAAACTAAGCAGGATGGTACTATCTTGACATTGACTCCAATGTATGCTTCCACTGAGACAATTTTATAGCACACCAACAGACCACGGAAGCCTACGATTCCAACATCTAGTGATAGTAACATCAACTGTACAAATTGGGTTTTCCACAAAATATCATAAATTTAGTTTGTTTATAATAAGCATGTGTGCGCTAGAATAAATGTTATATTATGTCATTGATAAGATTGAAAGGTATCAGGTCTTCATGAGCTTCAGGCCCGAGGCCTGCCCCAATAATAGTTACTTGATATAAATAGGGTAAGGTGGGATTATTACATAATCTGGAATAGCTCCTCGCCGAATTGCTCATGACGTTTAATTATAAGTTACGTGCACAATCACATTACTACCGCGCATACCTCGGTCTACTCTTTATGTATGTTTACTCAGATTAACACTGGCTCCTCTGGAATACATACCTACTGTCGCTTTGGTACAACCACAGATGAATTTACAGTCGCTACTGGCAGAAGACTTCATAGACGAAAGGTAGGTCAGTGCAAGATCCGGTCAAGCTCTACACCTGAACAATTTCAAGCCATATACAAGCGTTTGCGCATGCCCTCCAATCCGATGAATCCTTCTTCGATCAACAAGGCGAAGCCTCATCTCCATTGACTCCAGGAACTCCATTGTCGAGTGGATCTCGGATTCGGAAGGTTTCAGCACTGTCAGATTTCGCACCTGTTAATTTGAAAGTCAAGAAGTATGCCCAGCACTTCTGCTTGATTTCGTAAACTCACAACAACTTTAGTAGGTACAAAAAGCGCGAAAAGCACCAGAAACGACATGACTGGCTATTTCTGCTTCTTCGTTGGCCATTGCTGGTCTGTTATACTCTGTATGTTCCGGCATCCTTGAATGAACTATCTTTTTCAGTGTTTCATCTTCCTTTTCATCACTGCCGAGTTTGGGCTATATATTATGATAAGGCAGGTTGTTAATACGAAAGAATGGATCACAGCATGTATGTATCCGGAAAGCAGCGGCTGTTATCTATGTGTTCACCATCAATTCAGGGCGAGGAAAAAAGGGTACTCTCAGAAAAAAGCTTCGTGGAGCACGCAATTACAAGGTATATTCTTATTGGAATCAGAATTTGCTAGTATTGACTTCTTTCAGGAATGGAAGGAGGCAGCCACAACATTAGATACTTATCTTCATTTCGATGAGTGGAAAAGAATTGATGAAGATCCATTTTATGACTGGAAGCTTGTGAGAAAGGTATGGGGTTTCGCTGCTCTTCTAACTATATCAGTCACCAAGACAAGTGAAGGTAAAACGATCACTGAAGACATTGCGTGAAAAAAATGATGCACGTGGATGCCTCGGGGTGCTTGAAACTTGTATCCGCTCTAATTTTGCTGCTGTCGAGTCTCCTAGGCACGTGAATATTTCTCGCCATACCTGATATAACTAATTAACCATTCTTCAGACTTTATAGCGAAGTGAGTCGTGGTGCCTTCCCGTACTATGAACCTTATTCACGCGTATATTCAGACATTTCTTGGAACTAAAGATCTTATAGAATGTACAGTTCTCTCCACAATGCTGTGATATGAATATAGCTCATTGTTCAACATATAGCCTATTATGGTGAACTCGAACGTTCATTAGAGTTTATTCGGGAGACGCCTGAGTTATCCCTCGACGAGAAAAGACGTTTTTTCAGAAGTGCCAATACGAATTTGGGTAGGCCCCTCGATTTAATCCCGTTAAGAACAATTTATGTTACAAATTATAGGAACCTCTGCGTTGTGCTTATCTGGTGGAGCTTCTTTCGGATATTGTAAGCTTTTGTATTACCAACAGGAGGGTATATTGGTTGAGCAATCATGAATAGATCACTTTGGAGTAGTGAAAGCATTTCTTGACGCTGGGCTCCTTCCCCGCGTCATTACTGGCACAAGTGCAGGGGGGCTCGTTGCAGCTTTGGTTTGTACTCACACAGATGAGGAACTCCGGACTTTATTGGTACCTGAACTTGCGAATAAAATATCGGCCTGTGAAGAACCCTTTAATATCTGGTTCAAGCGGGCCTTGAAAACAGGAGCCCGTTTCGATAGCGTTCTGTGAGTTTGTCTTCCGAAAGATATTTATTTATTGCTGATCCTCAACTTTTGCTGATTCAGATGGGCAAGGAAGGTATGTCTTTGATTAATTCACCGAAGAAAATAGATTTCACTAAGCCTCGTTTATGTCAGAGTGCATTCTTTACACGTGGCTCAACGACATTTAGAGAGGCGTATTTGAGAACGGGGCGTATACTCAATATCTCTGTCATCCCTGCTGATCGACATTCGTGCGTTGACTGTCCAATAGAAATAAAGGAACATAGACTTATCTAGTAACTATAGTCCTACTAAACTTTTGAACTACATAACTGCGCCTGATACCGTAATCTGGTCCGCCATCCTTGCATCTGCAGCAGTTCCCGGAATCCTCAATCCTGTCGTGTTGATGCAAAAACTAAGAGATGGTAATATTATCCCTTGGAGTTGGGGTAGTCGGTTTAAAGACGGTTCTTTGAGGTCAGACTTGTGATCTCGAACTAATCCATGTCCTGACCACTATTCGGGATTTACCAGAGTCGATATTCCAGTACAAGCTTTGAACCTATACTTCAACGGTATGCTTCACCTCAATATTATTGCAATTATGCTGACTTACTGTAATAACAGTCACCCATCCTGTTGTTTCCCAGGCTAACCCTCACGTTCATCTATTCTTTTTCGCCCCCAGAGGTTCTGCTGGGAAACCGGTTGCTCATCGCAAAAGCAAAGGTTCCCTCATCAATCAAAGTAGTAATATATCATAACTAACAAGGTTGCAGGGTGGAGGGGAAATTTTATCTTGTCTGCCGCTGAGCAGTGGTTGAAACACGAACTGACGAAGAATTTCAAAGTTATCAGAGATCTTGAACTACTTCCTCAGCTTCTCGGGCAAGATTGGTCCAGCGTTTTTTTGCAACGCTTTGATGGGGCTGTAACGTGCGTAACCAGCATAAATTCATTGACGTGGCACTCAACTCCATCTATTGCTCTTTAATCCAGTATATGGCCCCGAACCAGATTCTTAGTGCGTTATTCGTATTTCTGTATACGTATATCTACATCAATTGGTTCTCAGGATTGGATACACATTCTTAGTGACCCTAACCCTCCCGAGCTGGAAAGAAAAATGAGAGTAGGGGAATTGGTTACATGGCCAAAGGTAAAGATATTGTTTACTGTTATCCAACCAGTACTGAATTATTTCCTATTGAATAGCTTCATATGATAGGCAACAGAACGAGAGTGGAAAAACAAATTCTCATTGGGCGTCAAGTTATTCGCAAGTACGCGCGGGCAAAGGGCAGACATGACCTGTTTGAATCACGATCATTACTACTTCACAAGGGAGATTCAGACCGTTTGCAGAAATCTCAAGTCGACTTCGATTCACCATCCCCACCCCCCACTAACTCTGATTTCCCAATGTCTGTGGACCCTGATGCCGAAGCGGCATTTGCTCGAGGATCCCGTTGGTTTTATCGACGCGGACGTAAAGATGAGCCTCGAGCACCTCAAATCAACAACTCTAACGAAGGTAGTAGGGGTGGACACGACCCTCTGAGCTCGTCATCTATCCGCAGGAAATGGGCATCGGACTTATTGGACCTTTCGGGCCATATTTCTCCAAATGATGATAACTTACATGCGTCTTCGAGTCGTTCTCTCTTCTCAGGGTCTATGGATGACATTCAAAGAACCAACCATTCTGGTTTCTTTTCTAGACTGAAGAGAAACTCCGTCTCTCGTTTGAGTCTGCAGAGACCAAACTCCACAGGGTTATGGGAGTCAGGCTTAGGTAACAGGTCAGAACCGGTATGGAGTAGTGATAGTTCCTCGGGGGACGAATTATCTATTGATGATAACAGAAGACAATCTCGGATTGCTTCTGCTATGATTGCTGCTACTACTACTGGTGGATAATTATAGGGATGTAATTATTTAATTAAGACTGGTTTTCATCACAAATGTATAATCAAATATGATTTTATTTTTGATCAAGAATTGGGTCAAAAATTGAAACATTTTTATCCGAAACCCCCTCAGAGCTTGACCACCCTTTCGACACCAGCCATCTTCATGTCCTCTCCTCATTCAAAGTCGAATTCGATACACGAGGCTGACCGAGATGTTTCAGCAGAAGCCTTAGCCATAGCAGCTGAACTTCGTGTATCTGAAGCACCTCAACCTCGTCGTATCGTACAACTCACCCTTGAACATGATAAGCGCCAGAAATTTCGGCGACTCATCGATCCTGGCATATTACGTCCAAATTCGAAGGAACAGGCTAAAGCTTCTATTGAAGTACTACGTCCTTCGTGTTCTATATTTCAAACATTGAACATCAGGCTCCTAGATATTGCTAACTATCTCAGAAAATCTGCTGCGTGATCCAGACAATCCTAAGTATCAACGGTTTAAAACCACGAACAATGTGATCAAGCGCAACCTCATAGACACGAAGGGTGCTCTTGAGTATGCTATTGAAGTCAGTTACGAATCTGCACTAATGACATAATTACTACATTCTCACAAAACCGTTTCGTATAGCTTGGATTTCGACCAGAAGTATGGTTTATTACAGTTGCATGGTTTTAAGATAGAATAATCAAGTTCTATCGTCGTGAAGGTCTCCGATTTCCAACCTTATTACAAGTTCAATCCTCGCCACTTGTCGGATTTACAAATTGGTGCATCCGTTTTGCGAGATGCGGTTGAATTGGAAAAGGAGAAAGCTGCGCGAGCGGCATCTGCCAAGCAAAAAGAGAAGGAGAATGCTCAAGAAACCCTGAATAAGGTGATGTGGCAGACTTTCCATACGGCCCTCCTGACAAACCCCCGAATATATAAATAGGTGAAGTTAGCATATCTTGATGATCGGAAAACACAGCTATTACGAGAGGAACGAGAAAAGGCTCAAAGATCGTTGAAAATTAACGCAACCCAAGAAACCAACTCTTCCCATTCCCGCCATCCAGACCCTATAGATTCCGCAGAGTCAAATAAAGTCGGTGAACCTCTTGCTTCCGATGATGATTCTGCCAACGCCAGTATGAAAGAATGATACTGGATGTAGCTTGTATTTCTAATGTACCAATGGCATTGTAGCAAATTACTGTATGACACAGTATGATGACAACCAACATTTCTAATTTCATCTGTTCTTGAAATTAGTTCAATACAAAGAACATCCCGAGCTACTTGGGCCATCATAACTATGAGTGGAACACTAATGTGCCAGAATAAAAGAACAGTGCCTCATTTCCTTCTTAGAAAAGCTAATACTATCAAAATTCGAGGCTGTTGGGTGCTACGGGATAAAGGTCGAAATCCGGATATATTGGTGGATCTGGAAATGAGATGAAACGTCAAATTGTTTTCTCCAATAACGGTACTTACAGAGATTGAATGAAGCATATGCATGGAGGTGGACCGCTATAGGTGGCATAGGTCCTGTAGGTAAGTACAGGTCTGTGTTTCCTACGTTTGAACGAGATTCTGTCTTCAGCGGAAGTCCAGAAGGTAACTTGTTGGGATTCCTCAAATAAGTTGGCAAGTCTAAGATTAAAATCATGACGCTTCAATTTTCAACGTATGACAACAGTGGGTAGGTGGCTTGAAACATACGAAAGCTCAGACCATGAAGGTTTGGTAGCTTTTTGATAGGTTCAGTGCTTTGTGGACCGTTATGTACCATCTTGTGATCTGTGTTTTCGACTCGAAGTTGTGAATCATCGTCTGCCACTTGGCCCGGTATCGAGGGATATAGACAAAAATGAGGATACAAAACCGGGTCTATGGATATACCATCAACCGCAGAAATGTACACTTACAAAACCAGGGACTTACAAATAATCATGTATGGATACAAATTGTTACGCTTCAAAAGCGGCCTTTGTGGATGACTATCGGTGATACAGCAATGTATATTCTCGTTAACTTGATGTTGTAGGAATCGTTCATCATCCTTCGCCATCTGGCCCGCGACCGGGGGATATATACAAAATTGGGGATATATCATCGGGTCTATATATGCCATCAGCTGTAGAAGGGTGCACTTCATTGAAACCAACTCACAGATGAACATGTATGGATATGAGGTGTCATACCCAAAAGAAACAATTTCTTGCGAACCGATGGGGACTACAGAACAGCCCACGTTATTGTCAACGCGAGGTCGTATGGTTTGGGGAACGATATCCGCCATCTGGCCCGAAATTGAGGGATATATGGAGAATTGAGGATATACCGCTGGATCTATGTATGCCATTAGTCAATAAAGCGTGCATTTATAGCAAATGACTCACAAATATTTATATACGGGTACAAAACGCCATGTTCAAAAGACAATTCTTGTAACTGTTCAAACAATCCGACGCTTTGTGATTCTGTGGGTACAATCAAGAGAGCTTCATCATAACCTGCCTGGTGCTGTAAGGGTTGTGCATTGTCCTTCTCCATTTGGCCCGAAATTGGAGGATATATGGAAAAGTGAGGGTAAACCGACGGATCTACACGGCCATTAGTTATACAATGTGTACTCATACGCAAGGAACTCACAAATATTTATGTACGGGTATAGATTATCTTGAGACCTCTGCAACTGTTCAGACAGTAGTTGATTATCTCCGAAGTCAGAAGACCAAGGAGACCATGTACCAGGAGTATGGATATAGGAACGCAAAGCAGGACTCGGTGGATAAGAAGATGGTGGACCCCAAGAAGTCGCGGTAGATGGTGTAACTGGCCGACTAAATTCTCCACGGTATGCTATATGTATGGAAGGAGGATAGACGGGACTAGAAGACATAACCGAACTTGCACCCCAGCTCACAGGTCCCCAAGAAGTCGCGGTAGATGGTGTAACTGGTCGACTGAACTCTCCACGATAGGCCATATGTATGGAAGGAGGATAGACAGGACTGGATGACACATCCGAATCCGCATTCCAGCTCCTCGGTCCCCAGCTTGTCGCAGTCATAGGGGTTTCCGGAGGACTAAAAACATTCCTTCGTCCAAGATCAGGAGTAAATATGTAGTAATCGTGTGCCTCACTTATGATGCTACATGTTTCTGGTCCCCAACTCGTAGCTACTGATGGGGTATGTGGAGAATTTTCTAGCGTGCAATCTGAATCAAAAGATGGAATACGAATAGGCGATGGCTTGAGAGAACTAGAATCCTTTACATCTGAGCCTGCTGGTATCATTGACTGCGCTTGTTCTTCGCTAATGTGTCGCTCGTGGTGCGTACAAGCAAGACTGTCAGTAATCAAACTGAGAGGGTCAGAACTATAGACATCTGTTGGAGTGTGTTGTTGAGCTGCCAGAGATTCTGCGCGCCATGATTTCACCCGTGTACTTGTGCGTTCTGAGAATTGTTCTGAGTCTCGGGAAGCTTGACGATTTGGTTGCGATCTGTTGCTAGGCTTAGTTCCGGGTTCGAAGGCATGAAATGCCTGAGAATGGACGAGGCCTGGTTCAAAATTTTCCAATAGAGATAACTTTTTTGGGAAGTGCCCGCGTTTCAGTGCGTTGTACTTTTGAGAGCCCTGGTGATTTACTTCAGGCTGTTCTAAAGTGTGTTGAGAAAATGTGTTGTCGGTAGTGATGGTTGATTGTAGATTAAATATTGACATCTCTGCCGGATCGCCAACGCTTTCCCTTAGGCTTTTGGAAACCCATGACGCGTACCATCGAGCTTGCCGCAAATCTATATCGAATTCTAAACTGCCGGAGATTGGAATTCCATGTTCTGTTGAAGTTTTACTGGGGTTAAGGACTCGACTCCAGATAGTTGACCATATATCTTCCGAAAGGCGGGGAGTCATGGTTACACCATCTTCAACATGACGGATATACAAAAAAAGTCCTGTTATACTTGGGAAATTATATTCCCTAGCAATAGCACACAACTGGCCATAGAACTATAAATGTATGAATGAGACAATGTCTGTTTATAAACTTAAAGTTAAGACATACTGTTGGGAACAGTGGCATGATTAGTCCATCGGATAGTCTGTGATGAGGTCCCATGGGAAATGTTTGAGTTGCCACCATAGCAGGAGGAATGATAATGACCAGTGAGCTATAATTTCTCTGCAGGGATCTGTCAAGACTATCACGCATTCCAGAACGGAGGTAAGCAATGGAAGGTCGCTGACGCGTTTGGGAAGGTAAGAAATCAGGTTGTGCGTTGATGCCCATATCCCGCGCGTCGAGGTGATCCATGGGCGCATAGTCGTTGTTGGGGATTGTTGGGTAGTCAGCATTCCAGAAGGAATTGTTCCGAGATTCAGGAGCAGCACCAGGCATTGTACGTCCAAAATGCAAGGAAATTAGCCTAGCAACGAGAAAAATTCAACAAACACGGAGAAAAACCAAGTCAAAGAGGCTGAAGTTAACCTCAAAGCAAACAACGAAGTGAGGAAGTGGAAATATTGCCTGCAATTGACTCGGCCTGCGAGGGAAAGAATTGAAATTCTATGAGATTATAGGTATGACAGAGAGTTGTGATATACTTGTATATATGTCATATATATCATAGCACAGCCACTGTTCTGATTCGTTGACTAACTTGCAATCTTCAATCTTTGTCTTTATCTTATCCCAGCGCCCCAGAAAGATTCATCCAATGGAAAAAAAGCTAGCTCACTTCAGCACATTGAACCAGAAAGATAAAGGACCTGCCTTTATATCTCTAATACCAGATATCATTTCCCAATCTGACTCCACTTCAGTTGTAACAGATCTGCATACATTGGTAGACACAGTCGTCAACCAGGACAGTGTCGGCCTTGTTGTCGGAAGGCAAGTGCTCTCTGAGCTTGTGAGAGTTCTAGGTGACGGTGCAATACCCGACATGGAACTGCGCAAAAGACTAGTAGAGGACACTTTGGTTACTATTCAACCAAGAATTGTTAGTTATGAAGAGCAAGTACGTAGCTAATCAACATTGACCTCAATGCATACAGAGCTTCTATATAGGTCAACAGTCTGAGGCTTCAATTGGCTGATCTTTTGGAAGAGGAAGAAGAATGGAGCGAAGCAGCTCGAGTCCTAATGGGAATGTCTCTTGACTCCGGCCAGCGGTAAATTCAACCTGTGTTTATCAAAATTGCTCCTTTGATGTCCTTTGATACAACTAGTGCTGCCGCTGATGAAGAGAAGCTACGCGTATATGTGCGTATTGTTCGCTTGCTTCTAGAGGATGAAGATTCCGTTCAGGCCGAAACATATTACAATCGTGCAGCTCTGTTATTACATTCTGCCAGCGATCGCGAGACTTTGCTCCAGTTTAAACTTTGCCAAGCGCGTATCAGTGACTACGGACGAAAATTCTTGGAAGCTGCGACTCGCTACCATGAATTGAGTTATGTTGGTGAGATTGACGAAGAGGAGCGTCGCCAGATGCTGTACGTAACCCTTTGTTTCTGGCTGCATGAAGTAACTTCTGTGGATAGGACGGCTGCTGTTACTTGCGCCGTGCTAGCACCTGCAGGTCCTCCCCGTTCCAGGATCTTGGCTTCTTTATATCGTGACGAGAGGACAACTGATCTCCCTACATTCAACATTCTCTCAAAAATGTTCCTTGACCACATTCTGCGCCCACTAGAGGTTAAGGAGTTCGAAGGAACACTCAAGCCTCACCAACTTGCGAAAATTTCAATATCATCTAGCGACAGATTGGCTTCTGCCGGTAATGATGATGGTTCGAACAATACCAAAGAACCAGCTACTAGTACAAGAACGGGCCCCTCTACTGTACTTGACCGAGCTGTTATGGAGCATAATTTGCTAGCGAGCTCAAAGATTTATGATAATATTACTTTTAGAGGTCTTGGTGCACTGCTTGATTTAACCCCAGGTGCTGCTGAAACAATGGCTCGAAAGATGATCGAACAAGGGAGGTTGAAAGGCTCTATCGACCAAGTTGATAAATTGATATGGTTCGAGGGCCATCATGAAGAGGGTGATGCACAAGGGAAGGCGGGTGGACTTGGCGATGTAGAAGAAGCCGAAGACACTGGTGCTCCTTTCACAAAACGATGGGACACACAGATGAGGCTAACGGCCGCTCACGTATGTTATATTGTCCTACTGGAAATATGTCGTCTCCCTTACATTCGTTTGCTCCACAGGTTGAATCCATAGTTCAACACTTGACAGATAATGGGCTCGTGAAATTTGCAACTGCTACAGCTTGAATAAGAAAATTTGATTTTGAATTACATGAGGATGGCAATTGTTAATGTAGAATAGCATCCACATTATAGATGTGGGGGTTTATGGCACAATCTCTGCTCTTCTCCGTTTCCTGGCGCGTTCCCTTTTTGTTTCAAGTTCATGCCATTCTCCTTCCAATGTTGCTAATCTATTGTGTCAATGTATTAACACACAATCCAACATCCAAGATAGCATGTATACATACCCGACTGGAGCAGCAGGCGGAGGATCCTCTTGCGTGAAATAATGTGTAAGCATAGCCTGAGAAGCAGTTATACGTTGTGTTGGATCATATGCGAGCAAGTTTTCAGCCAAGTCCAATGCGGCCGGTGACATCCACCTAAATAAAACATTACACGATGTCTTTCAACTGAATATAGGCTTACTTCTGAAAAAGTTCTCGAAAACGGTTGACAATAACTTCCCGTGGTTTGACAAGCTCATACCATGGCAGATTCATAACGCCAGCCCAGCGTTCTGGTGATGGTGTACCTATAATTTTATAAACAACTTCAAGTTGGTGAATCTCGTCGTTTCCCTGAAATACGGGCTTTTTGGTGAAAAGTTCGAGCATTATACACCTTGCCGTAATTATATCAGTAAAACAAAGGCTCGTATCGTTTAGTTAATCTAAACATACCCTGCACTCCACATATCCACTTCAGGCCCATATATGGTGGCCCCAAACAAGAGTTCAGGTGGCCGGTACCATAGGGTAATGACTCGGTTGGTGTAATCGGAGCGTCTACGCTTTTGATAAAATCGGGCCAGACCGAAATCTGCCAGTTTGAGTTCGCCACGGTTATTGATTAAGATATTGGAGCCTTTTATATCTCGATGTATCACGCCTTTATGATGTAGGTATGCCAACCCCGCCAGCATTTGGAGGCAGAGTGACTTCAGATTAGCCTGGTTGAAATTGAACTGTGTTTGGGACAGCACTCCCGTTAGGTCATGGTCCATATACTCGAAGACCATATAAACAGACCCTATCCCACTTCAGTTATTGGCTAGAGCATATAAAAGCAAAATTACCATTTGAGACCATCATCTCATAAAGTCGCACTACGTTTTCATGCCTCAAAGACTGTAGAAGTTTGATTTCACGCATCGCAGTAACAGGAAACCCGTCTTTTTCCGATTCCATACGAATTCGTTTAAGAGCGACATTCACGTTGGTGATTATGTTCCGCGCTTTATATACTTTTCCAAAGGTGCCTTCGCCCACTTGACTAATAATGGTGTAAAGCTCTTTGGCTGTGGCACCTCTCGAGTGTCCATGATCAACGGACCCGATTTCAGCTTCTGTATCTTCATGCGCGTCCGATCTGGGCTGGAAAAGCGTTACATCTTGAAGATCTGACTGCGTCTCGTCATTCCTTGTAGCAGAAGGGCTTATGTCCCCGCGGTTGTCTTCCAGCTCGGTTAGCCGAGATAAGATCCCCTGACTTCCCGGAGAGTTATCATGTGGCAGACCTTTCGGAACTGCAAGAGAGAACAGAGGCCGTTTCATTTGGGAGCCATTGGAAGCGCGATCACGATAGTAAAGCTCGCCTTCGCCCCTCCAGCCTGGCAGGGTCCTGCGCTCCCCATGCCTGGGCTGATTAGATGGGTGGGATTCAGTGAAATTGTAATCTTGTGGCTCAAACTCTGTTCTTTCAGGAGGAGGCATTGAGGTGGTGGTTGGCTGAGGATAAGCTCCATAAGCTATATCACTTGTTACTGATTGTTTCTCCTCAGCTACGAGATCCAAATCGTCTTCGTCTCCGGGGAAAAACTTTTTGAGAGATGAGCTTGTTTTACCAAGACGTTTGGAAGTAGCTTTCGAAGGAACAATGCGAGTCCTCTGCGTGTTGTTACTCGTATACACTACTGAATGCGTATCTTCGAGCACGGTATCCTGGATTAATGGTTGCTTTTTGATATTACGGGGCGACGGAATTGATGATGGCGGCAACATAGATGTTGGTTCTGTACTTGCAAACTTGGGATTATAATCAGTCCTGCGACCAAACTACAAGATATGTTTAGGTAATTGAAGCAAGTTATTCGAAATGGATAATGTACTGACATCATTACGACGATTTCTGACTTGTATTTTGTCATCTCTGTAGAAGCCAGTATTTCGAGCGGGAATGTTTCTAGATATCCGAGATGTGTTTGGAATATCGGAATTCATGGTAGGCAAGCGATGAACAGCTCGTGGCCTATCACGAGGACTCTTGCTGACACTTCTGTCTGTGCTTACGCTGGAGCCTGACGATGAACTTCTCCGACGAGCATAAAAGCTGTCTGAACTTCCATAAGGACTAGGTGACCTCGAATAGTCTTTGTCGTTTCGATGGTTCGATATCCAATGTGAACCATCCTTTTCGAGTGGAGTGCGACCACGAGGAGCAGGACTATGGTTTCTGGAGGTTCTGCGTCGACGTTTTGAAGGTGGAGAAATGGATGGCGATCGCGTCCGAGCTCGGGAGGAACGATGCGACCGGTACGATTCGGCAGGGGACCGAGACCGTGAAGGTGAATGAGATGGTGACCTTGGATGCTTCCGGAATGAGTTGGGGATTTCTGACCTCTTTGTATTGTTATAAAGATGACTGTCCCTCCTCGTCCAACTGTGGAAATGTCATTTGTGCTATACAATCTAATATTGAGATGAAACGTACTTATTAAGGCTCCCGTCATCACTACGCCAGTCTCTTTTTTGCTTATTAGCATTTAAGTTCCTTCTCCCACCTTTTGCATTTCTCTGATATTGGGCTTGGCCATTTTGTCCCCGACGGCGAGGTGTATTCTCTCGTTCTGATGATTTCCAAGCTGCGGCAGGCTCCCATGCCCGTTCCTCAACTGGGCCCCTTTCGTTTGGCTCCTCCCACCTAACACCTTCATCAGGTAGTTTGTCCTTGCGTCGTGAATTCCACCTTGAATCTCTTGGGAACCGTCTGTTACCCTTTTCCTGCCTGCCCCCTCTCCAACCCGACGAATCTTTCACCGGGTATCTATCTTCTGGCCCGGTATCTTGCTGTCTGGAGCCCTGCGCCGAATTTCTTGTCTCTGAGGATTGCCATTGACCGTGATAAGATGATTTGCCTCCTTGATACGAGTTGGGGGTTGAAGTCCAAGAGGACGCTCCAGGATAAGAACTGGTCTGATTTCCATGGTCATGTCGTTGAGACCACTCACTTCGAGACTGAGAATGATGTGTATCGCTTCCGTGCCACCCATCTGGGTCTTTCGAAGCCGGGATCTCGTACTCATCTCGTTCGTTTCGATGGTAAACGTCATACGAGTATCTCTCATGCCCTGAACCTGAATGACGCCAGTCTCCATCTCGAGAACGCCGTGAGGACGAAGCATCTCCAGTTCCCTCGAAGGAATTTCTCTGTGGACTTGGAGATAACCTTAATGATTCATCGCGGTGAGAGATTTGCTGAGACCGTGAATATGTTTCCGAATGAATTTCTTCTCGAAAAGTTGAGAACTGATCTGCGTCCTGCCCCTTCCCGCCTCGAGACCTTCGGTTAGCCCTGCCTTGTGAGCGCATTACAAGCTGAGGTTACTAGTTTGCGGAGAGTGGGTACGATTGCAATACCAATCTGTGATACTACAAGTTGATGGTCTGGCCAAAGTTGGTATGCCAAATGTTCATACCGGTTTGCTAAGTGTGCGATACGAACCAAACAATGTTGGTCGGAAATTTTTGGGTGAATATAAGTGAATGTTCTACTAGCAGTTGAGGCAATTAATGTAGGTGTTGCGGGTAGGAAAGTTGAATAGTACAATGTTCAGTTATAAGTTCCAGGAGAATTTCATGGTGAAAACTTACATAAAGACTGGCCAACAAGTGACATTAACCAAAGAAGCAGCTGGTGAACTCTAAGAATGGCCGCGTGGGGAAATCCAATCTTCAACCCAGCTGCACCCTCAATCAACTAAGTAGTATGACGGACAGTATATTTATGTGCAGAGAACAAGTATAACGAGAGGTCACAATTACAGTACATAAGTTTAGCAAATTTCCCTCTGGTTTGCCTACTGATTTATGCACTCAGGTATATCTCCCGTTCTAGTAGCACTCTAACGACTCGTGTTCTGCTTAGGACTGCATTAGTCTTTATTATCTCGTGGGCGTTATGCATTCTTGAAAATACACTAGGATTTTTTCTAGATGGTGCAAATATCTAAACCCAATATTAGTTCATTATACTTATAAGTAATAACGGAGATCTAATACTACCTTGATAGTGGTATCGATGCCACTGACAGCCAGCATTGGAAGATAAGGATGTCCTCCGATGACGTTTACAACTACAGAGTCCCCTTTGTAGATGCCATGCAACGCCCCCGAAGACTTCTCCCAAATGAAAAAGTTACCACCGTCGGAACCAGAAGTGACCAATTCATCAGTAGGACCTATGAAATTTACTGAAGGCGAACCAATAAGATTTTTTTTTTAAAGTGCAACCAGACAGAGAGAAAAAACGAACCATCTTTGATAGTTGCCACATTGCAGGCACCAACATAACGTCAACGAGGATATATGACCGGAACTTGAGAGTAGTGGTTGCCAGCCTCTCTTAAATGAGGTGTCTCGTCGAACTCAAAAAGTGCTTCAAAATTTTCATCCATATCTCTGCGTTCGTCTGTATCACTATGCTCGTAATCACTGTCATTAGATTCTGAGTTCATTTGGGTCGGTAACTCGTCGGGATAACCATAAGCACCCAGTTCGTGTACTTCAGCTTCTGCGAGGTTGGGTATTAACGAGCTTGACCCCAACGATTTAAAGTCGTCAGTTCCTTCAGGCTCATCGCGAGTTGAATACAAGTATATCCCATCGCCACTGTAAGCTGTTAGAATTCACTTAGTTATGAACTAATTCTAGTGTTCATAACCTACACATTATCAACTAGAGCAATTTAATACCCAATTTTCAACAATATCATGCTATGTGGTACCTTACCTCATGGCCATTACAGTTCGACATCCGAACTCCTGTGATGTGTTCATGCCTCGGGTTGCGCTCTAAGGCATGGTCTCGATATTGTGGACGGCCAAAACGCCGCACACATGTGGTGATACTACTATCACTTTTGTTACTACGCAGTTCACCCCACTCTTCTTGTAGAACCCTGCCCAGATGCCTGCGATCGAAAAGGTAGCCCTTGTTATCACATCAGTATAACTAACAGATATTAGTCAGCATGAACTCGTACGCAAGGTGATTCCCCTGCTACAACGAATTGGAATGGTGTTAGTGAGGACAAAGATAGAGTAGAGAGTTCATGATGTAACTGAACCAGTGGTTGCGGACAAGAGGTATATCCACACAGATGAGAGGTTCTCAGGTCGTGCTGTCTCACAGTTCCATCCTATGTAGAAAGTAAGACCGGAGTCATACAACTAGGCAAGTGGCTCAGTAGTTTACCTCACTAACAGTCAGGAACAAATCCTGACTGTCTTCAGTGACAATGCGTTTGACTCGGTCCTCATGGCATCGAAAAACGTGCGTGCATGATTGTGGGTGGTTATGAACATTAGGGGCACGATCTCCGGGTGAATTCAACATGGATTCGATGTCGAATACACGAATCTGCTTATCTCCTGCTGCTGTCACTCTGTAAATCCGTGAGAGACATACGTAGAAATATAGCACATATTCAAAACTTACATTCGTGAGGATTGCGGTAGTAAATGGACGTTAAAAATATTGGCTCTGTGGCCAGTGTTGAGAACAGAGCCACAGGTCAAGTCATTTTCGCTTGTATTTGCAGAATCTGCAGAATCCATATGCCAGAGGCGGATCGTTGTGTCGTCTCCTCCACTAAGGAGTAGCCGTCCATCCATTTCCCAACTCAATGCATTGACACATCTGATGAAAGTTTGAGTTCGATATATGAGGCCTTGTAACAGTTGACGGTCCAAAGATGAATGCACACCCAGTATGACCGTACGAACTGTCTCCTCCAAGGACATTGACCCTGTCAAGCGGTTGTTGTAGAAACCGCGATAGATTTGCATGCCTTAGCCTCTCGACGTATAATAAAGATATCGGCTTGTCATGCAGAGATGAGGCATGAAGATTTTTACTCATTTGTGGTTCTAAGAACATAAATAACAATGAAGTATTACCAAATCTCACAACCTTTTGGGTGATAACACTTCCGCTCAGATTTTATGATGATAAAGTTAAGTTCATTTGCAAGTGGGAGGAGGGACATAACGTTTGTATAAGGTATCAAAATCTATACAAAACTTCAACAAAGTATTGACTTGTGAAAAGTGCATTGGGCGAATTAAGCGGATTCGGCAAACCCAACAGCATTCCTGCCAAGGTCATAAACAGTGAAGTATCTCCGTAGGAAGCAATCACCTTGATAACTATTAGAAAAATTAGAAAAATTAATGCAAGAGCAATTTACCTAAGATCCAGAGAGAGCCCCATGGCAAATTGATGTCCATACCAGTGAAGGAGGATATACATGTGCCTTGTACTTCTAGGACGTAATCGGTACCCTTCAAAGCATAGCGTTTGCCACCTAGATAAAATGCGAGCTCGGGCAATGATGGGACCTTGGCACAGTCTACTTGATATTGTCCGTTCCATGATTTCGTTGCACCTATCTGTGTGTTCAACATTTCAGCAATGTCAGTTGGCACGACAATGAGAGAGGTGCCTGCAATTTGGAATTTTTAAGTATGTATAAGGCATTGTTGCTACAGAAACATACCGGTGTCAATGGCAGCTCCAGCAGATTCTAGTTCAAGCTCTTCATCACCAAATGCGATTTTCTCGAGTTCGACCTCCCAGTAGGCAGGTCGACGCACAGGGGCATATTGAATTTTACCCTTGTATGCGGAGCTATCAATGCCACCGAAAATTGCTTCACCCCCATCGTCTTCAGAAGAGCCAAGGCGGAATGAAACAACCGGTTCAGCAATGAGCTTCTGGTTGATCATGCTGTAGAAAGGGGGGGTAATATGGTTGACGGAGATAGTATCATATGCAAGCCCTAGAATACCATCAAACCTGATATAAAAGCTGACTGTGAGTAGGGGTAAAGGGGTAAACAGTATCCTTGCGTACTTTCCAAATGCGAAAGCCAAACCCGGTTCCTTGGTTGCTTCAGCAAAATCTTGATTTTTTATTTCTATGTCACCAATTCTAAGAGTGTCCGTAGAAACAAAACCTTCCATGGAACCCGAGCCATATTGTATGGAGAATTCCGACCCGTTTACTTTATAACTAGACGATGAACTGGAATCGTACTTGGCATGGAGGAAGCAAGCAATAGAAGTGCATTTGGAGCTAGGCACCCAGAGATTACTTGACCTACAAGTCGAGATTAGAAGTGAAATTCATAAGAAGACTCCCACATACCCAGTGTCCAAGATCACTTTGAACTATGACGAATGGAACAATGAGCCACCAGCATGTGAATAAGGATAAAACCTTACAGATTGAGGTGGAGTCCCTAAAGATATTTCTGCGAAATATTGGGCATTCATGAAGTCTTCGCAAAAATCATGCTTAACACGGGATAATATCAATGACAAATCAAGTGAAAACATACTGCTAAGGGGGACAGGATGACCAACACCAAGTATTTCTTCTTGGGTCCAAAGTAGCTGCTCACCGTCGCGGGTGGGAGGTCTGTTGGTGCGGCGGCCGGTGCCTCCAGCGCCCAATAAGGGGAGTTGTCCTCCTAATGAGGTTCCATATTTTTGGGCAAGGTAAGCACTCTCCATCTGAGGGTTGTAAGCTGCAGGGGTTGTCTTATGCAGCTTTATCTTGCGGACATTGTCAGCATGAGCGAAGGGCAGCAAAGCCAGAAGGAGCGGGAGTGATATGAACATGATGGTTGGAGAGCAAGTTGACGTCGAGACTGCGGGGCAACAGTACTCCCCAAGTGGTAACATGTACATACAAAGGTCGGCAGATTGCGGGTACTCACGTGATGTATTGAATAATGAATAACTGTCAGACTCACTATAAGTTCAAATAACTTACTGATACCAACAAGAAATGAGGAGAATTACAGACAATCCTCCACTTAATAGCATCGAGTCTCTTCTATTAGCTCAATCTGTATGGGAACTTGGTGCTGGCACCACAAGCTGGGTCGCAATTGCAAAACTTCTATCCAAACATCCTTTGATAACAAGACCTAAATCGTTCTTCAATGCCCAAGTGAGTGGTCACTATTCTCGACGCCACAATAACGAATGATCCCTCAGACTTGTCATTCTATGTACGATGATTTGATGCGTAGAGCCGGTCTGGAGCGGTAGGCTATAAATCTTATTTTGGTTGTTAGTTTAACAATATTTTATTTTCTCTACCAGCAACGCTGCTAGCGATTCGATACATGGTTAGCTTATTTTGAGAAAATGGTCGGAACCTGTTCTCACTTAAACTTTTAGCGCCGTCAAATCTTAAACTAGCGCAGATCCACTACCAACAACGTTTGGCAGAACTCCGCGTATTGATAACTGCAGAGGAAAACAAATTCAAGTAAGTCAGCCGACATACCCCTTTGGGTTTTATTTATACCTTATTGCAGGTCTATTGTAGCAGAAATTCAAGAGATAAAAGCCGGCGAATGGGATAACCGTATCAGAGAGAAACTTGCTGGGGTTCATGTCAACTCAGTTGAGTAGTTGTTTCATACAAACAGTTGTGTTGCTTATGACTGTTATGAAGGTACGTCCATCCGTATCACAATCGGAAGAAGTTTTCGAGGGATCTGATTTGAGTGGAGTAACTGACTCTGGCTCATCAACATCCCAACTGCGGGTGAGATTCAATTCAGCGAACTCTGCCCTCACTCACGCAAGGATGCAAAATATCTCAGGATCAAGTAAATTCTCCTGCGCCTCTCCGAAGTCAAGATAGCGTAGTTAAAGAAAATGCCACATTGCAGGCGCCACCGGACCAAGCTGTTGAACCAGAAGTTTCACAAGATGAAACAATTAATGATAGAAAGGATGTGAATGGTTCGGAGCCTAGTGTCATTGCAGAAGATATTACAATGTCTTCCTTGGGACTTACGGACTCGAACCGTCCCGGAGTAACCCCTGTAATAGACGTCCATGTTTCCGATGTCGAAAAGAATGCAGAGGTTGCACAAATCCCAACAAGTACAGAGCGTGTGATCGAGGAGCCAGCCTCGAGCATTGCCCAGCGCCAGGAAGAGGAAGAAGAGGAAGAATGTAGCAGGACAAACCCTGAGGAAGAAGAAACAGACTATGAGGCAGACACTACAGCAGTGCCTGTGGGCGAACATATCGAAAACTCACCAGCAAACTTGCAAATACCTGTCGATCCCGATGAGGAACGAAAAGAACGTACCTCAAATATAGGGTATGTTAAATCAAATTCGGTTGAGGACGAAGCCAACATGTCAGAAGAAGAGCCTCAACATATGACACGACGTGTGTGACTAAGATTTTACTCTTTTTGGATCATCCAGCTTATATACTATAGGTTCGACACGGCGCCGAAAGTCCTCTGCTGCATCATCGGTTCCACCCCTGCAAACCAGGGGTAGGTCTCGTCGACAACGACATACCTCTGTATCTCCCCCAGCGGATGGAGAATCAAATATGGATGTAGAGGTTAAAGTGGAAACTCCACAGGTGGAAGAAGAGACATCACCTGTTCCTACTGACTCTCGGCGTGAAGGTAGTCTCTCAGACCATGCGTTCGCCTATTAGCTGACGCTGTCATTCAGGAAAACGCAAGGCTTCGTTCCTTGAAACGGCTGATTACTCCCGTGACAGGAAGCGGGTTCGGGATGAGTCTGAGCCTGCAGAAGAGGACGAGCCTAGTATGAAAGATTTACGTCAGTTTGACGCATTTCATTAAATTTTTTTGACAGACCAAAACTTGCACAACACACGTCCCCGCCCTACACGAAATGGCACTCGCACAGAAGAGCAGGTCGCGCTCAAGCGGTTTCAGAACGTCATTGGCATGTTGCATTCCCAGATATCTCAACATCGCAACGGCAACATTTTTCACAACCCAATCAAAAATTCAGAAGCACCGGATTACCATGAGATTGTCAAACGCCCGATCGACTTGAAAACAATTAAAACAAGAGTTAAGGATGGCATAATTGCGAACTCCTTGGAATTTCAACGTGATATCTATCTTATGTTTGCGAATGCTATGATGTATAATCGACCAGGTTCAGATGTATATATTATGGCCGAAGATGTGAGTACTCATGAACTTTCTAGACCCTGCTGATTATTTTCATATCAGATGATGCTCGAGAGTGAAGGTCATATTTTGGCATTCCGTCAGACCGAAGGTCTTGTTCGTGGTGTGCACCGTTTATGATTCAGAAAATGCCAATATCCAGGTTCTTGTTGTCTTGCAATGGTTGTAGAGGTCATGGATGGATTGCATCAAAAATATTATCTAATATATTGAGCAAGGATTGGCATGCCCACCGCATACAACCGTGGTTCAAAATGTGAACTATTACACTTTATTATACATCTACAAGTTACAGGATGAGAAGGAACCACCAGAATCAAAACCAAGGTTGATATAACTCTCCCATCTTTGCCAACTGAATTGGATTCGTGGCACTCGAGATCAGGTTAGTAACAGTCTGAACAACAGGAACAGTAGTTGCCGCATTATGATTTTGTAAAACCTGTCAGGGAATCTCAGTTACACCTTCGTTGAGATCTCATGATATGTGACACGTACATTATCACGCTCAATCTTGCATGCCATCGTTTCAGCACGTTTAACTATGCCATCAATATTGGCAGCAACTGATTGACGGAATACAAGGTCGACAGCCCAAGGTCTGCCCCTCAAGCTCATCCAGGATGCAACTTCATCTCTTCCGAAGAGGCATAGCTGTTGCTCCAAGTCGAACTATACAACGCTTGGTCGTCTGACGAGAAACGTTTGAGAACATTTCCGGCTTACCTCAGGTTCCGTAAGACAACGTCCAATCGCCATTATACCTGAAGTTAGGATTCCTTCAGTAAAGATTGGGCCCAAGAAATGTTGGATGTTAGGTGTTAATCTAAACGGAACGACGTCGCTTGTGGCAAATACGGGAAGTTGGTTAGATAAGGCTGGGAAATCATGATTAGAGTGAATTTTGCGGGAATATTGTAACGTAACAAACCTGGTAACAGTTCGGTCATAGCAATAAGGCCAGTGGAACGCGAGAACTGATAACGACTGGGTTGTCTACTGGATAGGCATAAAACATATGTCATGAAACTAGATGAAGCTATCTGCAGAGCAAACTGCTTTCGCATTCTCCACAGCTCACTCGGTCCATCCATTGTACGAGCCATATACTATCCCCAAAAGTCATTAGATAGATATCTGATAACTGTTAGAATTCGCTCACCCGACTCAAGACGTCTTCTGGAACAAGTTTTACCGTAATTTCGTCATAAATCTCTTTTTTCAGAGTAATGTACTCAATCTTGGTCAACTTTGTGGCCGTTAGTTGGCGTTCAATAAAAAGGCTGTAAGCTCACCTGTCTAGTGGAATCTTGTCTGATTTCCCGTAAAACCTTCTTCACTTTCTCTCCAGCGAACAAAATGGGCTCTTCTTTTGAGATTTTCGTCATCTCACAGTGTAGATCGTAAACATCTCCTAATGATATATAGGATGAGTCCGTTTGGAATAAACGGAGGGTAGGGCTGCAGGATATTGTTGCTGGAATATGGAAAGCGAGATTACGCTTGCGGCTCTCTTTTTTCCTATTCAAAGCGCTAAAATGGATTGAGTGCTGTATCCCGAGATTTCTGATTTGCAAGTTACCTATTGAAAGTGCGGAGGATTTGCATGACTCTATCTTCTCGGCGATACTGCCTGTGACATGGTAGTTGGACGGTAAAGGATGTTTTAGAATTGTCGCTTCCATGCAATATGAAGCGTTTCCAACAAGAGCCACTTGATCGACATATCTCGAATTTGGGGGCGAACTTCTGTATCCTAACGAAATTAGAGTTCGTGTCCTTATCCTAGTGAAATTTGAGCTCTTGTCATAGCTTAATCATGTATAGTGCCTACCTCCGTATATTGACCAGGAATTTCGATCTCATCAACCTTACTATATTGGAACTCGGTCAAATAATGGCTTAAGACCGCTAATGGTTGCAGACGAGGTCGAGAGTCAAGTATCTTTTCGTATCTGTCCCTCCATCTCTGCAATCTCTGAATGTACTCGTAATGACTGGGCTTGTTGGCAATGAAATCATCCTCGTAATCCTTCTGTAAAGCCAGTCAGTCTTTCGTGCTCTGTCAGCTAGTTGAAGGCCTACCTTAACATGAGCAGGCATATTAGTTGACATCCGAATGAGCGTAGAGTGTGTATGTGGTGCTAGCAAACCATCATCTTCTTGTGCATTCATGCGCAAGACGTAGTTCTAAAGGAAAAGATCAGTACTCATTTAGTTCAATCACAGACATCCAGACCTGGATGGCATCCTGGAGAAGCATGCAAATATTACGGTAGACATCTTCATCTGGTGACAGCTTGAATTTGTGTTGAATCTGATCTACCATGGTCTCCAGACTCAGGATAAGAAGTGGAAAAGTTGTCTTTAATACTTGAAGAACTTCGTCAACGTGCTCCCAAGCTTGGCGGGGGTATGCGGGCGAGCCATCTACAGCTCCATGTGTTGCATTCATGGAATTAGGAGGCAGAGCAACGCCATTTTGATTAGCATCCGAAGGCTGAGAAACTGCAGCGGGGGCACTCGTATCCATGTTGGAGGATTCTGTCCCATCCTTCATAGGTTGGTCTACGTTTAGTCGTCGGGAAGGATCAGTACTTGCTTGTGCTGCGGCACGAGCAGCTTGAGCCTTCTTGATAAATTGCATTTCCTCGCGTGTTGTTCGAAGGTGGTAAAAAAGGGCCTATTATGTTATGTATCAAAACGTAATTATTATCGTGAACAAGAAAGACTCCAACCTGTGGATAATGTCGAGCCAAATTCAATAAAACATATCGCGCTTGTTTCCATTCTCGATGTGAAAGGGAAAGGCATAATTGAGGTGTGAACGTAATCCAGAACCAAAAACCGGCTTCTCCCTTGTATGTATCAAACGCGCGCGAGATGGTAGATGCAGAGTCGTCTACACTTAAAAGCCAGAGGATACGAGCCAACAAAGGTCTGGTCTTTCCATTTTTGTACTGACCCACGGCTTGAAGGTAACAGCTTACGGCATTCGCGGCGAAGGACAAATCGTTGGGATTTTCTTTGAACATCCGGTCGTTGTACCGGCCCCATTCAGCCCAGGCCTTGGGCTGTCCCATGTCTAGCTGAACTGCTTGGCCGAATGCAACATTTGCATCATCTGAGCGACCCAACCTGGCATGGAACATTCCCTTCAATGTATAGAACTCGGCCTTCTGAGCCGTTGAGAAAAACATCAGATTGGTATTGTTGATTACTTCTAGGCCAGCTTGAAGATCGTTCGGCTTTTGATAGTGACACCTTGCCTGTTCGCGCAACTTGAGGAAGGCTTCTGAAATTTCGATATTGGGTAGTGTATAAATCTTGGTTAAAGATGTAAAGCACACATCGAGAAGGTCATGCTTCCTGGCGACGTGCGCAAATCGATTAATTATCCAAGCTGTTTCGTGGAAGCCACGGTAACCAAACGTGTTTGGGTTGGTAGTGGCGCCTCCTGCACCTTGGTTCGGACCACCAATGAGGGGCATATATGCGTTGTTGATAGAGTGAAAAACGTTTTGTCGCCAAGCAACCAAGTCACTCCAAAGATTAATATCGTCGTGGACGTTGGGAAGTCGCTCTCGCCATGCTTGTAGGACCATCTTGAGTTCCTGAGATTTCTTTTCTAGATTCTGTGCGTTGGTTTGTGAGAGAGAACCAAATATTTGAACGGCTTCTTGAAGTTCCACAAACTGTTGGAAGTGTTGTAGGAGTGGTATGTGTGCCACAGAAAGGTGAAATGGCAAATTAATCCACTTGCGAAGGGATAGTTGCATCGCGTCCTCGAGGATCTTCGTGAACTCTACGTTTTTATCCAGGGCGGCAGGAAGCTTTAATAAGGCAATAAAAGCTTCGAACACTCTTCTACGAGGAGTTGCGATCTCGGGCAGTTGGTTGATTTGTTCCTCTAGAGCATCCTTATGGTCGGCCCAGTCTTTAGTTCGCCATGCACTTTCCAACATCAGTTCTTGATTCCCCTCGCTTTTGGCGAATTCATGGAGTATATCCCACTGTTGCAGTTTTTCGGCAGATAGCACCCAATGGTCTTCCCAGAGACAGTACTCCGTTTCGGAGAAGGGAATTGATCCCGCTCGCGTCTTGCTTTGAGCCAATTCATATATACTCGAAGCTTGCTCCCACATCCCAGCTTGTTCGAAAGCCAGAGCAATGTTTGTCTCTTGGTGGAGGCACCGACGTCGCCACAGGCCATAGAATAAATCGTCTTCTGATAATTCAGCATATACTTCCGCGAGCGAGTCGTACACGTATTCTCTTACGGTAGGATCGTCCTCTTTGACACTATCTAGAGATACAGATAAAACCTCCGTAGCGATATGCCATGCACCAAACGTCTTGGCTAGGTACTTCGTCAGATGGGGGGGTAATGTCATCGGAGGGGTACAAGCATGTATCCCAGTCAGCAAGGTCTGAATGACGTTTGGTCGTAACTGTGCTTGCTTTACGTGATAGTCTTTACTGAGGAGGTTGATTAAATGATTGGTAATATCCATTTGTTCTCGACGCGAAAGGCATGACCAGACTGCGGGGAAGACAGACACCCAAGTTTCATGCGCTATTTTAGGATCTAAGAAAAGTAGCCGTTGCATAGGTCGGACAATGTTCTGGGTTTTTGGTCTTGATAATGATGGCGGAAAGTCAAGTGTATTGTTTCTGCGTTCATTAAGGCTGGCTAGTTCGACATCTGCGGATCCTAGAATAAGATAGAGAGCCAGGTATATCCAATTGTGGTCAGCAAGCGCATCCCAACTTTGAACACCGAATATGTAAGTCAAACGGCTGAACAAGGATCGAGGAACGCTGATGTCAAGCAGGTCCATAAACTTCTCGCGGAGTAACGTGTCTTTTGCGCGACAGCCTAGAAGGAATGATTGTTCTAACCGTGTTGTTAGGTCACTGCGACGCAATTTTGGTTCGGTATATATGTCGTAGATGAGTTCAAGGTAGGGTTGAAATAATGATTCGCCACGGTTTTCGAACGCTGTCATCTTTTGTAAAAGACTTGCTTTCTCTTTCATGGTGGGATAAGCCTCCTGCCTGTGCATAGCCCAAGTCTTCGCAAGATCCAACATGTAACGACACAGAGACGGGCTCTTGGATTTATCAACAAGAACAACCAGTGTACTGAGGAGCCATCGCCTCTGGTCCGCCAGATATGCGACTGAAACTTGGCAGATATCGAGAATAGCGATGACAAGGCGCACTCCGCTTTCGAAACCGGTTGATGTCGGAGTTGACTGAATATGTTCTTTAGCTAATTTACTGAGTAACTTCATTAGCGATTGACTAAATGTTTCAATTCGTTCGGGGACGTTATCCACGACAGACTTGAGCATCAGGAGGATACCACGTAATGAGGTAGAGTTGCGTAATCCATCCCCTATCGCGGAGTGGACGAAATTATGGAATTCAGCCAAGTCTCCATGCTGTTCTTCGTCCTCCTTAGGTAAAGGGAACAGTTTAATCAGACGTTCGAATATTGGATGTAAGGCATCTTGTAGTCCTTGGTCATCTGTCAGAAGCCCCTTTTTTACGAGTTTCTGCAGCATCGGTGTGTTCGTGATATACCATGAATCAGTTTGCTCAGCGGTGACAACCTGGAGCACTTTGGCGGCTGCGAGAGCTTGACTGAGTGGTACTTCACCTGTGAGTTCGTTCTGTACAAAGTTTGTTATTATCCCTCAATCCAGGTGCGGATGTTCACACCTGTTCAAGAGCTCGAGAGAAAAACCTTAAACCAACAGTAACATCGGTCCAGCCACTAGGTCCGACCATCATCTGGAGCAGTGACAATGCCCTTGGTACAAGATTTCCCTTCGAAGGCTGATCGTGAGGTATAGTTGCTAATCGTACCAGGTAGCTAACCATATTTTCTCGGAAACCAAGGGGAGTCAACCAATTATTGCTATTCTGAGGGCCTACTTCAGACGACTTCTGCGACGCCTGCTCTTCCCAGTTGTAGATTACTTGGAGGATGTCGATTGACAAAAGTCGTGTTTCGGGAGTCGAACTTGCAGTCATGCCAAGTTTGTTCAGAGAGTTTGTCATATGAGGAATGAAAAGTGACCGAACGGGGAAAAATAGTTGGGGTTGCTTCACGATCAAATGGTATATAGCAATCATCTGTGCCAGCCCTTCTTCAGCTAACAGCCTCCTTGTAGTTTCCGCCCACCGGGGAATGCCCGATTCCGATGGCTCAGATCGGGGGAGTGATGGTGCGAGAGTCGCAAGGGCTTCTTGTCGAACTAGAGCTCGTCCTTCTGAATGCGGGGAACGTAGAAGACCTGTCCATGCACGAAGGATGAATTTTTGTGGTGTTTGGAATGCAGCGAAGAAGCGGGCAGCTAGTAGATAAGATGTTTGTTTGACAACGATATCTTCACTTGTTGTAATGTAGAACCAGGCGCATTTGATGATATCTTTCTTCGCATCTTCCAAAAGGTCTGAGTAGTGTTGAACGAGAACGGTTGTCAGATAAAGTAACTCTATCTTGAACATGTCATCAGTTTCTGCAAATGCGCTTGAATCTGTGAATGGATGCCAGATGATACGATGTAATTGATTGACAAAGTCAGCTTCAATAAGACGATCCTTCGGAGGCGTGCGTGCGGCTTGGACGAGAAGGATAGGGCTGATGATATAGCGAATAACATATGCTTTATGTGACCAAGTGTAGTCGGAATCGTTGAACCAGGTAAGAAAGCGCATTAAAATGTTTCTTCTGAACAGAGCATCTTCGCTCATAGCTACATGGTGGTAGAGGAACTGTGTTGTGTTTATGAGATCCATCCCTAGTTTCTGGTCATACAAAGAAACAATCTCGAAGATCAAATCGATTCGAGGCGTCTGCTTGAGGATCTTGATGAATATTCCTCTAAGCAGAGATTGTCGCTGTATAATTTCGGGCATCACAACGGCTGTTTGTTCCGGCTGTGATACAATTTTATGCCATATATCCAGAAGGGCACTAACAACGTAACCATTCTCTGCGATCCAGTTGGGCACCAGATCGACCAAGTCATCAACCAGCGCCAATGCCGCAAGGGTATATGGCATTTCTGATCCTTTCAAGAAATGGTTTACAATCACTGGAGTCCGCGAGGCCAACTCACGTATAAGATGAGGGGCCAATTCTGCTTGAAGAATACTTCTCAACGTGCGCAGATGACGCGGAAAGTTGAGATGGCGCATGAAGAAATCAATTCCGTCGACTGGATATCGATCCAAGTATTTTGCCAAAGGTTCTGAGAATGGGCTCCGGGTAGAAAAGTGCATCTGGGCTTCCGTTTGTACAATAGCATTGACGAGGTTTTCGAGGAAAATATTGGCGGCAGAAGGCAAAAGATGGAATATGTTTGCAAGACGGACGAGCTTAGTTATTCCTTCGTTGTCAGCCAAAGGAAGTCTCGAAGAAGCTTGGAGCATTTGAGGATCGGCAACGATGCGGAAGTGATCAAGTAGTTTATGACCGATTTCGACCTTGAAGTAATTAGTGAGGAGCTCCAACAAACGTGCCAGACCTTCCAGACCAGGGACTGATAACCGTTTAGGATCGGCTAGATTCATCAATATCGGGCGCAGTCCAGTTTGCAATAATTCTTTTGGTAAACGACTCTGGTGGGTCAGGACCATTCTTAGTCCCTCATGCGCGACATCTTTGACTTCAGGTGAAGGAGAATATAACGATTTGAAATAAACACCCGTGACCCTGACAATATTATTATTAATGTTAAAGGGCTCAATAAATTGGATGTACCTTTGGCGCGTTTGGTGTTGTCTTGAGAAGAAGTCAGTCAACGGCATTGATGCAGTCAACAGCTTGATACATGCGACGCGGAGTTTGATTACTTCAACCTTTCCTTGTCTAATGTTTCCTCGGCCAAGTAATTGGGCATCCTCTGCATCCGCCAAGGCTAGAGTTTCGTGCAATAAACGAAGCAATTCATCGTTCAGTTCAACAAGCGGAGGATCTATTCCAACGCAATATCTGACGGCCTCAATCATTCCTATCTGTTTGGAGAAGGGAAGGGCCCTCAACGGCTTCGTATAAATACCGACTAACATTCGGTCACGATGGGGCATCAATAACTCGGCGGCAGGTCGTCCGCTCAATCCAATTAAGAGTTCAAGGCATTTCTGGGCAGCTTGTCGAACCACGGGATTTGAACTCTGTAGTTCGGGGAAGAAGATGCCTGCCAAGTGAACTAATTTATTGCGGGCTTGCATGGCTACTTCATCCTCGGCATTAACATCTCCGTTACCAATGCGAAGGACACTCATTAGTACGTCAACGACTTCATCCACATCTCGGGGAATATCGTATGGTAGATCCTTGAGGATATGCAAAAGTGTGCGAACAAGGTCAACTTCTCGGTCGGTTATCCATTTTACATTGAGCTCTGGGGTACAAGTCATGATTTTGATCCCACGACATCCTGCACTTTTCCGGGTCCAGGAGTCATCCAAGCATAGAGCAGTAAATCGGTTGGCAATTTGGTGCAAAATTGGTATGATATCTGACGAGTTGACGTTGTTGTGTTGGTTCATGGAGACAAGGTTGTGAACAATGAGGCTTATGAGGTTCACCGCTTGTTGTGCGTGTTCCGGAAGTTCGCGGGACATAGCATGTGGAAAAGCGTCCAGAAAACATGACAAAAGACTGCTGGGTGAAGGTCTGGCGCCAGTATCGCGAACTTGGCATCGGCGGATTTCTAGATTGAACACTGTTTTTGAGAGGCTTAAAATATATGTTTCTGCCTGTTCAGCAATCTCAAGGAAATGAATTCCGTCGAAAAGGCCCTCCATAGTAGTAACAAATACTTCCTCGATATTTCGCCCTTGAATACCCTGGAATACATACTAAGTAGGATGATACCTCAGCGGACAAGTGCTTTACCTCGAATAATATCACCGAAAGGCAATTTTCCAGATAATTGTATGCATACAAACGATCAGGAGGAGAGGCCTTCATCATAATTTTCGAGGCCAAACATGATACGGACCCTAACTCAATCTTTTCAACTGTACCTCCAAATGAGATAGCCATCCTGGCCGGTTCAGAATGATGTTTATATGTCAAGGCAGGTTCTTTGGCCAGTAGACGACGATTCCGCCCCCCTAACTTCCCCAGAATCCTGATGGTGGTATGTGCCGGATGGTGGTTAGCAGGCAGGGGTTTGAGATGGCTGAACAATGCCTCCATCAATTCACGCAAGACCATGTTGAGAGTTGGATCGAGAAAATCTGGTGTCAGATTATCGATACACAGTTCTAGTGTACGTAGACCTTGAGACACTAGCTCTGGACCCCCTCGTAACGCCAGAGCCAAAGGTTGCATCAGATACGTTAGGTGCGGTAGGAGGTGCGTGAGACGCAACGGGACCGTCAGACAAAGTTCGACAATCATGTCACGAGTCTGACCCTCCGATGCTAACAGCTGTTTGTTGAGACTTTCTAGCATGTCAGGTAGCAGAGGAAGCACTTCATGATATAAAAGCTCAAATCGTCCACCGCCGCCGCCTATTGCCCGGAAAAGTGCTCTCAAGAGATGGAAATAGTTGGTCGGTTTGCTCGCTTTGGCTGCTAGTGGGAAACAATCCATCAACAATTTGGCAAGATAAGCTGCTAAAATAGGTTCATTGGGAGCCGGGTGTGCTGCAACAGCTCCAAATGCCATTTTGTAAAGTCTGATGGTTGCTGCTGCCGTAAGATCATCGTACTCCCCCAGTTGGGGGAGTCTATCGACCAGAAACCTTAAAACAATGGCCAGAAGAGTTGGAGACGAGACTTCTCGTGTAAAGAGAAATTGGCAGATATTCAGTAAGATGATTCGTTTTTGTGCGCATTCGAAGAAAAAATCAATTTTGTGGGTCCAAACTTCTTGAAAGACGTGTAGATTAATCTCCAGGAGTGCATGACCAAACCAATCTATAGCGTCATTCTGTTCGTTGATACGAGGGTCAGGGTCAAATAATGACATGCACCGTATGCAGCCCTCGAAAAAGCGGAAAACAAGGGACCCATCAGGCATTGGGGCATCGCATTTCCTTAGAGCAGCCAGGCACACCCGAAAGCCATGTAATAGTGTCCTGTAAATCATACGGGACTCTGCATTATATCAGACAAGATTTACTTATAACAAAATACTGCTGACCAACGATGACATCCTCTGGCTTTTCAACAGCGTAAGTCGCGCCACCGACTGGTCGAGCTTTCTCAATAAATGCAGCGTCAAGGATGACCTCTGGTGTTTTCTTCTTCGATCGCTCGATGGTTACAGAGATTTCGTCATAAACAAGACATAGGCCTTCTAATCGTTCAAGGCAAGTCTCAAACATGGCACCTAAAAGCCTTGCAGCACCCTGAGAAGTTTCTTTGGACAGAATTGCATCCGTCAAACCGAACATCATTTTCGCAAACAATGTATGTAGATTGCTCCCTAGAGCAGGGTTGTGAATCAGGCAGGAATAAACGTGTACTATGCGCCCCAGTTGGGCTGTCGTTAGTTCGTTTCTGACGTGATGAACTAGATCAGCTATAGCACTATATACTACTGGGCTAGCGGGACATGTCAGCCGAGAATTGGAGTAAACGAGATGTTAAACACACCGCAGCATTTCCTTGCTGCCAACCCCGGTCCCAAGAAGAACGCGTTCGTCAAAGAGCTTGTCCAGGTGGCTGAATAAAGCCTTGCGATGTGCAGTACCCATCAAGTGTCTAAACACGACCATAAGCTCCTGTTGGGATATGCATTCAATATGAGCCTTCGCGAAACACGGGATAGATCACTTTTCTTAGAGCAATTCCGTTTGCAGGACAGTCTTGTAGGATACGTAGCGCACTCAAAATCAAGGTTTCGCCGTAAGTATCATCTTGTTCTCCAGAAAAACGCATTATGTACGCAAGGTATGAAAGCATCTATTTGCATCGTTAAAAAAGCTCATAAAGGACGCTGTGACATACCTTAATTTGCGCATGAATAAAATCACTGTATGTTGAAGCATTCCTGATTGAAGGAGCCATCCCCGCCCATACCCCTCCCATAGCTTCGTAATCAACTCTGGCTTTTGCTTGAGCAGGGGACTCCAGTGCCAAAACTTCAAACGCAGGTGCCACAGTGACCTGAATTGTTGGAGATATCATAGGTCTGTGGACCTGGGACATGATGACCATAACCATGCCCATTTCTCCGAGAACTTTAAAGCTGCGAATACTGGGAAGAACAACATTCGGATCTAACGGCATAGAAGATTCAGATAAGACTTCCTCCACCAAGCCTTTCATGTTTCCGAAAACAGCCTGGAAAATTGCAACGAATTCGGTGAGACTTTCTTCTGTAAGTGACCTGTAGCTACGAATAAGGTCCACCATTGTCTTGCATGCCGTTGTTCCGTTTTCCTCGTTATCATGACGGAGCTCATGTAACATACAGTTGAATATTGGAGTGACATGAACTCGAACAGCTTCGTTCACGGGAAGACGATTCAAAATTTCAAGTAAAACACGGCGAAATTGATAATCAATAGAATCTTTTTGAAGGGCGGCCTCACCGGAGCGGAGGAGTTCAATGAGAGCAGGAATTAGGTATGGCAAAGCACGGGCTGTCTCTGTATCCCGGGCAGTGTCAAGCATCTCTCGAATTTCGGATGCCACAGCATGTTTTGTTCTGAGGTCTGAAGCGAACCGTCAACTAGCTGTGCAAACGAGATTATGAATTGAAAGGTTACCTATGTTAGGATCAGCAATACGAGCAACGCGTATTTCGAGGTCAGATGTAGTAGAAAGATGCGGGGTAGGCTCAAGTGTCGAGGGTGCAGCCATGCCCAGTACTGAAGTGTGCAGCAATGAAATTTGGCACTTGAAGCTCAGCTTAACCTTGATTGATTACGTAATATTCACAATCTTGTTACTTTTCTGTGACATCAACTCGAACCCTCTTCTTTAAACACAATTCTTAAGAACAATTCACTATGTGGACAGTTCTACTGATGATATGACTTGAGAACAGAACACACGCAAATAAATTGAACCCTGCATTTTAACACATTATAATGACATGATGCAGCATATCTGAAGCGTCTACTCAAGATCAGAAGAGCGAAAAGCCCATATGATGGACTAGCTCATTGAAATACGAATGACAAGAAACATTTAGTGAGATACTGCATATTTTAGAGTTTTACTTCTTTGCATCCATCCTTCCAAAACGTGAAGTATGCTATACAAAGGTTGTACACATCATTCAACCATTTTTAAAAGTGGAATTGGACTCACGAGTAATACCATCCGACTAGAATGGAAAAAGAGACAAGAATTAATAGTGATGTGGTTTGTTTCCTAAAATTTGTACTTACTCGATAGTTTAACAAAGCAACCATCCCATCTGGATTCATAGATTCCCCAGTGTACTAGGAAAGCGTCAAGCAATCATATATGCCACCCCTATGCAACACTCACAAATTCATAATCTTTGAAATTAGCAACAATCTTCTTAACCTGTGCTTGCGCGCCCTGTTCAAAGATGGGAACCCGCTCAGGTTTAGTCTTTTCAAGCTCGGCTTTGACCGCTTTCATATACGCCTAAAATATGTTAGTATTTTACCGAAGAGAGAGGCACAAATATTGCACATATCTACCTTAATGGTAATGAGAAACGATTTCTTGTCGAAAGTTGTTGGCTGGAGTCGGAAAGAGTGTACGACATTGTTCACTTGAGAACTACCTTCTTCAAGGGCTTCCTCTTGATCCTCTGTAGATGGGTTGGCGCCTACACCAGAAAAATCAGACAAGGGGCGAAAATGAGCGGGGATCAAACTTACCGATGTCGATGTCCGCGCCACTCTTTACAACAATCATTTGGCAGTTGACTTCAATCACTATATCGTCCACAACGGTGCTACAATTTGATGATTAGTAGGTATAACATCGGACAAATTTCTCCACTTACTTTGGAAAGGCATCTGAGAACAGCTCATCCCCAGTCAAAATATCTGTGTACAACAACATTTCGATAACAAGAAAATTTGTGATGCGACAAAGTATGAGAGAGACACTGCAAGAGAAACTTTTATATGATCGATTTGATCTTATCGGTGTTATCACGTGATACAATGTCTTTTGAGCTCAAAGTTTTGAAAATATACTACAGCGACCGTAATGGATTATCAACCTGTGGTCCTGAAAAGCCACCCCCGATTGGCAACAAGGCATAATACGGAATCTAGACATTGGCGTCAATTCAAGCACCATGTATTCGTAAAAGAATACGCGCCAGTAACATCCATACATTTTTCACCATCTAAACCTCATCGGTATGCAGTCACAGCCGCCACGCGAGTCCAGATTTATACTCCCCGTACACAAAAAATCACAAAAACTATATCACGTTTTAAGGATGTTGCCCGTAGTGGATCTATTCGTGGAGACGGAAAGCTTGTTGTGGCAGGAGACGATAGTGGATTGATTCAGGTAAGGTGCTGAAAACATGTAAATACGATATCTTGTGACTAGCAGTCTGTCTCCTAGGTTTTCGATATAAATTCACGTGCAATTCTACGCACATTGGATGGCCACAAGCAGCCCGTACATGTTACCAAATTTTCGGCCTTACAACCGACACAAGTCATCTCATGTTCTGATGATACAAGTGTAAAAATTTGGGATGTTCCATCACAAACGTCCATTTCAACATTCACAGACCATACAGATTATGTCCGCTCAGGTCAAATATCAAATTCAGATCCAAATATGATCATAACCGGCTCGTATGATGGTACTGTCAGACTATTCGATTCACGATCTGGTCTATGCGAGATGGTAATGGGAAGTAACAAATCTCGCAGCTCACAAAATGTAGCACCTGTGGAGCAAGTCTTGATGTTCCCGACTGGAACGATCGCGGTTTCTTCTGCTGGCCCAATACTTCGAATCTGGGACATTGTTGCAGGAGGAAGATGCATCAGGGCACTTTCAAATCATCAAAAAACTATCACATCACTTACTTTGGACGCGTCTGGGAGCAGGTTACTCTCTGGCAGTCTCGACCATCTAGTAAAAGTTTATGATGTGAGTAGTTATGAGATTGTTCACACTATGCGGTATCCTGCTCCTATTCTATGTGTAGCCATTTCAGTAAGTTCTCGTTCTCGTTTCGCGCATAATGGATTCACAAACCGAATGTAGCCTGACGATAGCCATATTGCTGCAGGGATGTCTGATGGCACCATGTCAGTGCGTCAACGTGCGCTTAAACCGTCGGAAGCACGCCAACAACAGTCTGAATTGACATTCTCTGGCGTGACTGCCGACAATCTGCGACTAAACCGCTCGATAGAAAAAAGGAACTTGCCTACGAATGACCTTCTTATTGAAAGTCGCCGTACAAAGAGACTCAAAGATTATGATAAGTTGCTAAAAGCCTTTAATTATTCGGCTGCATTAGATGCTGTCCTGAGAAAAGTTAGTGAAAAAGTTTGTTTGCTTAATCCAGTCTAACTCACAACCCACAGCAAGTCCCTCCTGCTACAACTTTCTCATTAATCCAGGAACTCATTCACAGGGATGGTCTACGCATTGCTTTGGCAGGTCGTGACGAAGTTCTCCTGGAGCCTGTTCTCCGACTTCTTCTGAAATATGTAACTGACCCGCGTTTTGGTGAACTAGTCTGTGATGTTGCTGGGATAGTTCTAGGTAAGACCGTTGTTGTGGTCCATGTTTATCGTGGATTTAATCAAGCGGTATAGATATGTACCGCCCAGTTTTGGGGCAGTCGCCCCTCGTTGATTCTCTCTTTCTGCAGTTACAAAAAAAGGTTATGGCCGAAATCCTTTTTCTGAAGGAAATGTTAAAGGCTAAAGGCACTTTGAACATGATATTGGCTTCTGTATCTCCAACAATCTCATTATAGCTTAATATATATAGTCATATGTTATAATATAGTTTGTCACTACAATCATGTTTTTGTATCGAGCGCTGCTATAAGATTTTGCAAAATCTCCTTTTGCGTTGGGGATGATTGATCTGTATTTGGTGTAATTTCGGGCTCGTCAAC
The DNA here is from genome assembly GCA_009739215.1 of Floccularia luteovirens. Classification (NCBI taxonomy): domain Eukaryota; kingdom Fungi; phylum Basidiomycota; class Agaricomycetes; order Agaricales; family Squamanitaceae; genus Floccularia; species Floccularia luteovirens. Next base: position 1,315,582 of record VSJF01000004.1, read on the forward strand.
ATTTTCGTAATACAGTTTCAATGTATCCAAGATATCTTCGACGGACAAATTTTTTCGACTTAGCATTTGCAGGGCGTGCTGCCGAATCTACAAAAGTATTAGCAAACAATGCATATTTCAAAAAAGCACCTTACTCCATCATCTTCCATAATCAGCCATGCAAGAATATAATCAACAGTTTGAAGAGTAAAGAGGCCATTGTCAAGACGTCGAAGATACCACCCATCTTCATCTTCTGGAGTAATTTCATCTCCATTTACTGACATCTCCTGTTTTCATATGTCAGGATTGAGCTAAATATAATCCATTCGAGATGACCCACTTTCTTTTCGGACTCAATCTCCAAATTAAGCACCTTCAGGCGCTGTTGTGCAGTATCCCTAATTTCTAGAAGCTTGTCAACCTTCTCATAGTTCTTTTCCACAAATTTTGCAAGCAGTCGTATACGTCCAGGTGATTCGGAAGCTAAGTTTGTGAGTAATGATGAAATTATGCCAAGCGTATGTGCAGTATCCTCCGATGCAGGGAGTGTAGCTTTCGTTTTATGTTTTTTGGTATCCTGACGGTCAAGTCAAAACCAACAGACTATATGTGCATAGGCAGGGGGTGGAATTACCTTGCCCATGAAAGTTGAAAACAATGCCTTCAGCCCAAGAGCCTCGATAAAGACCTCGCATACCGCTGAGCCTTCAGAACCAGACATTGCATAATCCAAAGTCTTGATTGAGCGAGATTTTGACAAAAGTTTTTCCCTGAAGGCAATGAATTCTGGATATTTTTGGTGCATACTATGTATCTTACCTCATCATCATCACCATGAGGTCAGCACCTTCAGCTTTCAGAAACAGTTCCTTGATTGAAGCCTCGCTCAATGCTGAGCATAATATGTCAAATATGTTTTCCATAAACTCCGTCTCATCTGCATCACTTGGATCCCTTTTTCTATATTTCTGTCAAGCGCGTAAGACATTCAATGAGTTTGAAACAGGTGTAAAAACTTACAGAAAGCACTTTAAGAAGAACCTCTACACCATCTTGATGCCCGAACTGCAGTTTGTTCTCTTTGTTGTTTTGCAGAAGAATTGATAATAATTCGGCTGCGTAACCTCCATTTTCATCATGGCTTTTTGACTCTACGCGAGCCAATAGCCATGGTAAAAGTCTTGTTTTACAACCAAATGTCGTTGATAGCTCGGGACTGATACTGAGTATATTCTCAAAAATTCCTACAATATTTTTAGTCGTAGAATAGCTTGGCACCGATTATGGAAAATACCTAACACATGAAATATTCCTAAGCGATCCGATTCCTCTTCTTCGTTCATGCGCGCCAAATTGTCAACTAAGAGATCCAGTATTGAATGTTCAACCTTTGCAACACCGTCAGGCTTACTATGAGCGCAAGTAATTGAACAAACGCACCAACTGATCAACAAGAACTTTCAACGCTGAGTCAGTATCCTCTTCTGTCTCCTCTAGCTCATTTTCTACATCTTCGTCGGTCAGCTCATGTATCAGCTCGACGACATCAATAACTATATCAATATTTTCGTGACTGAGAAGTTCGATGAGCAATGTAATTGCTCCTGAGTTGATGAGTTCTGGATACGCTATGGTCGGATATTGGGCTAAAGGGAGTAGCTGTTTAATAGCCGTGTCCAGATCTGCTTCTGAGTCAATAAACCTTGGTGTAAAGAGTGTCAACTGCGTAATTGAAGTCATTAAACGATTCCTACTTTGAAGGATCTGTTGGATACTTGGAACGGTGGTCCTGGTTCTTCTTAACTGCTTTGTCAAAATGGTTGAACAGCCTCCGAATCCCTGTAACCGAGAATTTATTGTTCTGAATCATCTTGTTAGTGTACACTCCAGTAGTTAACATAGAACTCCACCTCATCCGCATCGTCGTCTTTAGCTCCATCGAAAATATTTAGAATCTCCTTCTGTTCTGACGTTAGCCCTCCTCCAAAAAATCGGCCTTCATCATCCTCCTCAGCAAAATAATCAGCGTCACCACCCGGGGCAAAAGATGTATCATAGTCATCTTCATCCTTCACTTCCTCCATACGGACAGACCGAGAAGATTGTTTGCGTTGTAAATTTGAAGTGCCATCAATGGGATCGGGGAAAATAGAAGTGGACGAAGTATCCATCTTCATTTTCTTCAGCATTTCTGGAGTTGGATTATCGGGTAGTTTCCTTTTATTCCCCCCGACGGGAAGCTTAGGGACCTATAAATCATATTAAGCTTGACCTAAATTACAAAGTTGAAGACTCTACCTTGAAAAGTTTGTCAATATCCATTTTAGATGACGAATGGCAGCAATGACAAGCTAGCATCAGAAAAACGTAAACAGAGAGCAGTGGCAAAAATAAAACTTTACAAACTATTACTGCTTGTTATCTGTCCTGGAAATGTTGGTCAATGGAGTTGGTAGCCTGCAATACATGATTCTGCTCGAAATTGTGAAAGAAATCGGCACGTGATCTCGGATACTTGAGCTGAACATTGCGTTGATTGGGTATCCTTTAATTAATTGTGAATATCTCCATAGTGAGGGTCTGGCTACCATCCCCAAACGTCTTAGCAGCCAAAATCGGCTTCAATCAATTTCTTTACCAGAGCAAAACATTATATGTCGCGTGTGCCCAATCTTGAAGCTCTGGTGTCCGCGATCGTTCCTGCCTCAAGAAACAATGAAGAACTTCGCGCTGAATTATTTTTGCACTGCAAAGATATCTTGAACAGGTGACACCTACCAGTTTTGAACGCAGCTTTGCTGACCCGAGAGCAAAGTCATATAGGTCAAACTTATGGAACTGATCTTACCCAAATAACAGATACAGTAAACCGGCGATGTGTGTTGTCCCTTCTAATACCCGAGTACATGCTGATAAACGAAAGAAATAGTACTAAAGAATTCTCCTGATGGAAGAACTGCTCAAAAATTTAGCAATCTGATTTCACGACTGTTTGATCAGGTAAGTTCATGCAAAGACTCAGAGTCGTGTCATATCCGTTGCCAACGCGTTCCAAAGCCAATTCTGTCCAAAAAGCAAGACTCAATCCTGTTTCTGCACTCCCTCAGCCCTACTACAGACGCGTATTCCAGCCCAGCATTTCTTCCAAACTTAGTAATCCCACCTACACGCAAAGCATTGAATTCCAAAATATCTCCCAGCCCGAAACAAGGTCATTCAACTAAAGAGAGAACAAAAGCTGATATACTGCAGGACTATCTGGAAAGCAAAGGTATTTCAAGTATTATATTTCTATCAGAAGCTAATTATCTGTAATAGGGAACTCTTTCATACCTGAGTCTTTGTTGCTTCGAGACACATTGTACCTTTTGCAAGGTATATCCGGCAAATACATACAGTTCTCTTTTACAGATGATTTTGATAATAGAATCATATTCACTGAAGATACAGTCCGTCACAATTTTGGTTTTTGTTGTTTGTATCTCATCTGAAGCAAATCATCAGAAATATCACATTTCTGCACCAACCAAAGCCCTCTTGCGCAAACTCTCGGAACTTGGTTATCTATATTGTCGCATAGAAACCTTCATTCGGGAACGAGAAGGCGCTGCGGGAATTGGAATGATTGAACAAAGCTTGTGCCATCATCTACATACTCAACTCACCGAATACTATCGTCTAATAGCTGTGTTTGAGACACAAATGTCAAATCGAAGAAATGACATACAGCGTAAACAAGAAACCGAGGACAACAGCCTGGCAGAAGAGGAGACTGGACTTTCACTCCGTAGGCTCGATGTTTGGGTTAACGAATGGCGGCTTAGACTGAGAATGATGAGCGTCTGTGTGGAGGGTGCCCGAGGTGTTTAACTCGACATATAGCATTAATTGACAACTAACAAAACTTCAGGTTTAAAAGGCGGCGCCCTCGTCAATCTCATACACAGCTATACCGATAATGGTGATCCGTTTGTGAGAAAATTCACAGACAAACTATTGGCCGATGTATGAACAACAATCCTATTTATTTATTGTTCTCACCGTAAGCCTTTTTATTCAGGTCTTAAAACCTTTCTTTGCCACTCTTCGCAAGTGGCTCTTTTTTGGTGAACTGAACGACCCGTTCTCAGAATTCTTTGTTTCTACATCGACTGGCATAGGTTCTACTCCGTACCTACATCCTTCATCTCTAACCGGAAATATACATCAGCCATCTACAAATATCGGGTTTGGGCTAACAGCCGCAGAGAATGAAGAGAACTCCAGGGATGCAGAAGGTGGTCTAAAGCTTTGGGAGGCAAAATATCAATTTCGTAGGGATATGCTTCCGATGTTCCTTGGAGAGGCTTTCGGAAAAAAGGTGAAACATCGAGAACTACTTTGTTGATCAACTTGTTTCCCTGAATTCTATAGATTTTCTCCACAGGCAAGAGTCTTAATTTCATCCGCTACACCTGCCTCGACAACGATTGGGTGGTAACTCGCGAAAAAATGAGCAATAATGGCGATAGTGAGAACAGTATTCTATTGACACTTGAATAATATTTTTAATACGTCATTAGCTTTGCAGTACAACGATATTGCAGGTCTCGAAAAGTCTATCGATACAGCATATAGGATAGCGAGCCATCGACTATTTGAAGTTTTTATCGAAAAATTCAAATTGTTGGATCACCTCACCGCCCTTAAAAGTTACCTTATGCTCGGGAATGGGGATTTTTCAGATCAATTGATGGAAGCGTTAGGGTATGTTTGCCAATTCTTCTTCCGACCATCTTCTTGAATTTTCTTTCAGACCTAGTTTAGGCCGGCCAGCCAACACCCTTTATCGACACAACCTCACAGCGACGCTGGAATCAGCTATTCGTTCATCGACGGCTCAACACGGTTCGATAGAAGTATTAAGGCGTCTTGACGCCCGTATGCTTGAGTACTCGCATGGAGAAATTGGCTGGGATGTCTTTACACTGGAATACAAGGTCGATGCTCCAATTGATACCGTCCTAGACCCGGAATCGATGGAACAATATTTAAAACTATTCAGGCATCTCTGGCAGATGAAACGGGTGGAAATGGCTCTCAATAGAGGATGGATGCGGATGACTACCAGTGCTAGAACTTTCTTGCGTGCTCCTGGTACGTTATCATCCCTCTTGGTCTCATTTCCTACGGCGCTACATTTTTTTCTGATTCAGACCTTGAGCCAATATGGCATCGAATACGACTTACCTTGGCAGAGATGTTACACTTCATCCGCCAGATGCAGGCTTACTGCAGACTCGAAGTCATCGAGTGCTCGTGGAAGATCCTCATCGACTTCATGCATAAAAAGGAGGGAGACCTAGACTCCCTAATTGGTGCACACAGGTCCTATCTGGATCGTGTTGTCAAAAAAATCTTGCTGTGGAATACAAAACCTGGGAAAGAGGTAATAAAACTACTTGATCGTTTGGGGTACTACGTACTCACATGCAGTATTCGACAGGATAGTGTGTTAAATCAAGTTAGAGACATATTTTCGATCATCCTACAATTTCGGGAGGCGACAGTGAGTTACACGCATATCACAGGATTACAATGCCTAACTGAACTATAAGGACGACTTTTACAATTATTGCTTATCAGAGTCTGCACGAAGAGATCAAGGTTTAGATTCGGATCGAGTAAGTGCTCACCTACTGATGAATGGATTGTAAGATGAAATAGAATATGCAAGGGTGTATACACAGGACCACCGCAAGAACGGCAAACAACAGTACTTCCTGAATTAACGAAGCGCTTGAAAGATTACGGAGCTTCTTTCTCAGAGAAAACTCAAAGTATGGTTCAGCATCTTCAAGTCCATCAAGACCTCGATTGTAGATTTCTTGGAATAAGGCTTTCATTTTCAGACTTTTATAAGACAAAGAAATAACTTATTAATTGTAAATGTCGACATAATATCTCAACTTTTAGCTTTAAGATGGTCTGCATAAATCATAATTAAGCACTGATAAGCCACAATTGTATTCACACAATTTATATCAATGTAAAGACAAGGGTAGATTATGCATTTGAATAACTATAATACCTGAGATGGTTTTTAAAGCTCATCATGGCCTACCTCAGCACTTGAGTTGGCACTCAGGGGAACCTGGGCATCCGGATCTGGAGCTACAAGAGAGTTTTTGGCATGTGTTTCGACGAATTCCACCAAACTTTCCAAGGTCCTGTCACCTTCATAGTCAATGAATTCATCTGAGCCAGCTGGTTTGAATTTTAAAGTTGGGAATCCTGAGACACGGAAAGGAGCGGATGGTGGAAGGTCATTCTCTTGTGCTTCCATCTTGGCACTGTTGGTCTGAATTAAGATCATAATTCAGTATAATCTGCGAAGAGTACTTACATAACTAATTTGTCCTTGACGGCAGCATATTTCTCTCCTAGAGTGTCCCAAGTGGGTTTAAGACGTTTGCAGTGGCCACACCTGAAAATATGTAAGACAATGAAAATTACGATAGTCAGAAGCATACCAAGATGCATAAAATTCGACGAAAACATCCTTTGATTTGTCGAGTACAACTTCCTCGAAATTTTTTCCGACCACAACATAAACGCTCTCATCTTGCGACTCGGGTACAGGCTGGCTCTTGAGTTCCGGTGAGATTTTACCCTCAAGGTAGCTGCTAACCCACTCAGAGGTAGCCTCAGTGGTCAACTCCTTGCTCTGGTCGAAGGGGTATTTCAATTGTTTTTCGAGATCCTGGATGACAAATGCGGGCCATTTTGGTTCGATGATGTTAAGTGCCTTCGCGTGATCTCCAAATTGAATGGCATCGATATGAACAAAGTTCATCTTTGACTTGTATTTTTTTGCAACAGGTTTCAAGGTCTCAATGTACTTCTCATTGTCTTCGCTTGCAGAATCGAGGAAGAGATACGCCAGGGGCTTTCCACTGGTAGCGTACATCATATAATTATCGGCGTTGACTTCGTTGAGAATAGGGATGGCAAGTTCTTTTATCCACGCGGCGAGTTCCTCAGTGGTGACAGCAGTTACAGGTAGGGGATAAACAGTTTGAGGCTCATCGAATGATCGGTGAACGATGACAGCAGGTGGAGTGACACCAGCCTTTTTGATGACATCTGCGTCTGTTGAGAGACCAAAGAGATAATCGTCACGGTGAGATTCTGCGACTGTTTTGAACTCGGTTATTGGCGCATCTTCGGCAGAACTGAGGTACGCGACCACAACAAGTCTATCGGATTTGATAAATTGATCGAAGTTGTCGGAATTAACTTCCGAAACTGCAGGGAGTGATTGCCTGTGGACTCAAAATTAGAACAGATAAAATTGCACAAAAGATACAACACACTTGACCATGTAGCTGATGATTCCATCAGCTTTTCTGGGACCACCATATTCACTGGCCTCGCCATTGCGGTAAACCTTCAAAGTACTGATGGACGTATTAGACTGGTATAATAAAAATTGCATAAACAGACAACATACGGATAACCCTGAACTCCTTTACTTTGACATAAATCGGCTTCTTCAACGCAGTCAACCTTAGCCAACTTAATTTTCTTTTCTTTGAGAGCAGTGGCAGCCTCTTCATAATGAGGAGCCAATGCTTTGCAGTGACCACACCTGATATAAACAAATTAAGAAAAGTACCCCTAAAATGAAAGGAAAGACATACCATGGTGCAAAAAATTCGACAAGCATCAATGGCTCTTTAGCGACTGATTGCTCGAAGTCGGCGGAAGTGAGAGTCAAGACATCTGAAGCAGCGTCTGCAAGAATAAGAGTAGCAAGACAAAGAAGGGAAGCAGGGACTGAGATGGTAGAGAAACGCATGGGGGAAAGCTTGAGAGAAAGGTAGTGGCAAAGCTCGTGATCTTATAACAAGGCTAAGAACTGACGTGTCACTTCGAATCTGGATTAGGCTAAGAGTTTTCCGTTACATAATCCCACAAACTTTGTATGTAATCCTCCGCTGTATCTTCGGTTTGTCTCCGAACAACGTCGCGCTGTCATTGCTTCTTATTTATCTCTCCGTCATCATTTCGATTTTAATCATCACATGTTTCTATTTTATTGTCACAACGCCCCTAAATCAAAATTACTGCCACGTTGCCTCCCATTGTGATACTCTTTTGATACTCGAAGAAACTCTCGCGGTGCTGGTAGATCTGTCACAGGAAATGTGTGTCTACCACCACTTGATGTTGGTGACGGCACTGCTTTCTGTTAACCCTTTTCTTATGTAAAATCTATGTACACTTACTTTTTCTGTTTGAACCTGAAACTGCTCTTACACCCACATTATTTTCCTTGATTATATTATTTCTCGCCGGCTGGGTAGGCGGTGACCTCGTCCTTGAGGGTTCAGAACGTGGTGGTGCTGGTGGTGGCTGCGGTGGACTAGGACGAATTATGCGTGGAGGAGTAGCAGCTGCTAGCGTATTCGAAACATCACTGATGCGCGTAGGAGCTGGTGGTGGCGGTGTTGGGGCCGAAACATGTGCCTGTCTTCTCGCTGGTGGTTGGGGTACAGTCCTTGCAGGAGATGATGGAGCAATGCTTGACGGTCTTGGTGGTGGTGGTGGAGGTGGTGCTCTGCCTGGCGTGGATGCAACAGGTCTCTTAGGAGCATTCCCCGAAATTGAATTTGAACGCGGTGGGATCCCAGGCACTGTCCTGGTTACCTGCGGGGGCTTGGATGGAGATGCCGGTTTGGTCGGAGATGGAACAGGAGAAGCTCGGGGTGGTGTTGATGGTGGACTTACATTGCGTACAGGGGGCGGTGGACGACGGGGAGGTGGTGGTGCGCTCGCATTGCTCGATGGGACACTTTGACGAGACGGGATGGCTGGAGCTGGTCGATTTGGAATAGCTGGCGCTGCAGTGGAGGGTTTTGGCGGAGGGACAGCCCTCTGAGGTGGTTTGGGAGCAAAACTAGGAGCATCCGGCTGCCGTACTGGCGGCTTTGCTAGATTTGGGGGTTTTGCTGTAGATGAACCCTAATTTTAATATAACATTCCTTATCGTGAAGGAGTAACGAAACGCACCAAGGTTATTTTGCCCAGAGGGCTTTAGTTTGAGCATCCCTCCAGCAAATAGCCCCCCCAATTGAGGAGGGCCGCCAGCTCCTGTAGGGATCGCAGGAGTAGGAGCGGATGCTACTCTACCAGCAGCCCCTCCTGTCTTGGGAGTGTCTACAACTGGAGCACTGCGATCATTCGTCTCAGATTTCTTTAGCCTTTTCCCTGCTTGAATTTGCTTCAGGAGCTCGCTGGATGCCATTTGAATATTGTTGTGCACAGATGGTGCAAGGATGTGATGAAACCGTAGTAAGTGGCTGTGGCTGTGTTGCCTTTGTGAGTCGAGTCGGTTAAATATGAGAACTCCGATGTATTACTTGGCTTTGGTTCTTACACTAAACTAACCACTCTATGAAACGTACATACAAAACTACTTTATAATATTTATATCCTATTAGATGACTGAGACTTCAATCACGTAAAATGGAGATGGTGTGAGTAACTCTCGTCTCGCATAGTCAGCAAGAACAGTGGTGAACTTTAAACAAGCCTACCGCAACCATAATTCAAACAAAAGTCAACACATCGAATAATCGAGCTTCACAAGTTTCAAAATGTATAATTCACATAAAAGGATGAGCAACAAACTCAATAGTACAAGAGATGTAACCCACGCAATCGGCATAATTATTTCCATTGTCCTACAAAAGTATCTGCATTAATGTGCTTCAATATGGTTTGTGTCTATTCTTTTTCAAATCTTGCTGAAGTTTCTTAGCTTTCCTATGACCAATTTCAACGGGTCGGATAGCAGTGTCGTCCGCTTTCTTGAGCTTGACAGGACGATTTCCTACGTATTTGCCTAGGGGGTTTGTAATTAGTTGACCACCCATTTGTAATACCTTAAATCTACCCACCGTCCATCTCTTTCCAAGCCTTGAGGAAATCTTCTGGATCGGAAAAGGCCACAAATCCATACTTGGCCTGCATGCATGCATGTTAATACAGATCATAGCAGTGATAGGTCGAAAACAAACTTTCTGACTCAATCTGTCCCTAATCACTCGGGCCTTCTGGAAAGATGTATACTTGTTGAAAGCGTTTGCTAAGACATCGTCAGAGACATCATTGCTAAGATCGCCAACAAATAAACGGAACCAAGCTAAAGAACTATCAGCCACTGTGCCGTATATGAATATGAGAAAACAAACTGACAAGGATTCCACTCCAGCAGCGTTTGGTCCTCCCAGACTTTACCTCCACCTTTCCTAAGAACCGTTGTTCTTTTGCCCCCTTTGGCTAGTCTACCACCAGCACCTCCTCGTTTGTCTATCATAGCTCCTGGTACATAAACACTTTGTTGTGCAAGAATACCAACATCATATTCATATGCATTTGCTGGGACAGGAGCGGAATGGGCAGAGGAAGATCCTGCCACAGGATACGATGGGCCTTGATATGGTTTATAGTAAGGATTGACGTCGTATGCATATTGTTGCTGTTGCTGTGCGTATGGATCCATAATACAGACGAGAATTGAGATTGAAGGAGTGAAGCTTGTTGGAAAAGGATTGTGTGTGATGACTGTTACTGTAACCCCATCGTGTGAAAATTTGTCTAATTTGGATGCGCCGCGCTGCAGCAGGACGAAACTTTGGTCTCCTGCCGTTGAATCATCCAGCGCCCTGCCGCCAATTCCCTCAAGGTATGCCATTTTATTACATGTGAAGGACTCCCATAGTCCTTAGGCTTTTGCATATGTGACATTGTTGTGTCTTGACGCTTGGAGTTGGATGGATTGCTATATAGCAACTCAGATGACTAGCTTTGTACACATTCTGATACAACCTACACAGATGCCTTTCGTCAAGAAAATCAAGTCCGATGCTTACTTCTCCCGGTTCCAAGTGAAATACCGAAGACGAAGAGAGGGCAAAACCGATTGTATGTGGTCTTGATTAATCCCATGACACCGTCTTCACATTTATCGTGTAGACTATGCCCGTAAACGACTGGTGACCCAGGCCAAAAACAAATAGTTGGTGATATCAGCAATTATATATTAAAGTATCCTAATTCCAATTCCAGTAATGCCCCAAAATACCGACTGGTCGTCCGCTTTACAAACCGCAATATCATTGTTCAAATTGTCTATGCCCGCCTACAGGGTGACTTTGTACTCACTGCCGCCCGCTCAGCAGAACTGCCTCGGTATGGGATCAAACATGGTCTGACAAATTGGGCTGCAGGTATGTGTTTCCTTTTTCTTGCACCAAATTTTGCACGTCCACTAATCATGTCGGGTAGCATATGCCACAGGGCTTCTATGTGCTCGCCGTGCTCTGACAAAACTTGGACTTGCTGACAAGTACCAGGGTGTGACAGAACCAGACGGTACTCTGAAATTGACCGAGAATATTGATGAAGACTCTGCCCCACGAGCTTTCAAATGTTTCCTTGATGTCGGTTTGAAACGTACATCAACAGGCTCCCGAGTGTTTGGTGCCATGAAAGGCGCAAGCGATGGTGGTATCTTCATTCCCCATTCTGAAAAACGATTCCCTGGCTTTGACCCAGAAAGCAAGGAGTTGGATGCCGAAGTTTTGAAAAAATACATTTTTGGGGGGCATGTTTCAGAATATATGGAAAGTTTGGAGGAGGAAGATGATGAGAGGTCTGTTTTGAAAGACTTGTCGCAAGGTTCTCTACTTAAATGCCATACAGGTTCAAAAAGCAATTTTCTTCGTATCTTGCGGATGACATTGGTTCAGATGATATCGAAGAAATCTACACAAATGCCCATGCTGCGATACGTGAAGATCCTGTCTTCAAGCCAACAGAGAAGACGAAGGACTGGAAAGCAGAAACACTTAAATACAAGACCCACAGACTTACGTATGATGAACGTAAAGCTAACATTGCTACCAAGATCGAGAAATTCAAGGCAGGTGGGGACGCCGATGAAGAGGATGATGACGATGAGTAGATACTCTATGCGAGGCATTATGTTGTATGCAACTCTTCACAAAAAAATTTGCATTTCATTATAGTGTTGATGTTGGGATACATATCCGGAACTGCTATGACGAGACTCCCTACAATGAACTACCTTGCAATTGATTCATTTATTAAAGTCTCGACCCAAGACAACAGAGGTTTGGGTTCTCCGCTTTGTAATGAATACAGAAGTAATTTGCCCTGCTTCCCCACATTTGAGTCCAATCTGAAAACTGAACAATCGATTGAGAAATCCTTTCCGAACAAGATACGGAAGTTTCTATTGGGATATTCTTTGTTAATAATACTTTTGAATAATGTGGGGCTGACTGACAAGACACAACCGTCCCACCGACCCACACATCGGTTAAGGTCAATAAACCAAGTACCGCCGACTGGGAGACAGATACTTTCCCCGATATTACATATTCGTAGTAGTAGACACTTTTCCATTTCGTCCATAAGCAACTGGCATAATTGAGGGACAGATGAGACAGCCAGTGTGGCTTGAGAAAGATGGGCAGTCAAAGAAACCGGCGAAAGAAAAGTCAATCTAATCGTGTGTCTGTGCGATGCCATATGCTTCAATTCAATATACAACGATGAATAGAGGCACACCTGTCATCAATTCTGAAAATTGCCTCACCACCAAAAGATCCTTTTCCATAATCACTAAATAGATTCACCAACTGTTTCCCGGTTTCCCCCACAGCATCAAAAGAGACAACAGATGGAATTCCAGCCACTGTCAATGCACGCGTGAACTTGCGGATTTCTAAGCCAATTCGCTTCAAGAGAACATGATATTGCAAAACGTCGATAACCGGCTGTAGCACAGCGAAAGGGGTCCGGCTAGACGCTCCAAGTCTCACTTGTTTTTCATAATCATGTCGTCGGAGAAGTAGAATGTGTAAGCAGTTATAGATGAGATCGCATACGTCGGTAAATAGGCCGTCCGTTGAAGGTTGCATAGCGCTTGTATCGTCATTCACCTGGTAGTGACATGAGAACTGTCATATTTCATGTTAAAAGTATAACTCGCAAGGTCAAAAACCAGCTGTATCCCAAGCGCTGCGTCCACGGTAATGGAAGTTTCTGCCACTCTTGACGAAGCGGTTGGAAGATTACCAGATTCATTGACGAGCAGAGTAAATATTTCTTGGTCTATAATTTCTTTTTGTGCATTCCTGAGATTGCCTTCAAGGGTACGATGATCCTCGACCCGCACACGGTTGCATGACTGGAACTTGACTCCACTGTCATCAAGGACGGTGATAGAAACGCGTAGTCGGCTATGTTGTCGATGTGGAAACACTAGGTCATTTGAAGACAGGTTATGCGAAGCTATGTGTCCGATGGCACGCCGCCGGAAAGCCGTCGGTGCTGGTCTGCAATATGAGGATGCCACTTGTAGGAGTGAATAATTCTACCACGTACACTCCTCTAAACCGTATGAAATCACGAAATCTTTGGTAGTTCTATCAACGCCTTTTCCCGTTGCTGAACCGTAAGGGAGGGGCGCGGGTAACAGACCCCAATTCCCCCTCCTGATTTTCAAAGCGTCAATCCAATATTTCTCGCCCTTTATTCGTCCTCTCTCCATACTTTCTGCCGCTGTTTTGAACACGCTAGAAGCTTTTCTGAGTGCCTCATCTTTGCCTCCGATACTCAATTGCGCATTAAAACCTTGAACCTCTACGACAGGGGCGAGTTTATTCACCAGAGTAGCAGAAAGAAGTGAGGATGAACTGGGAGCAGATTTATTCGAAGATGAAAGAATCGAGGTTAAAAGATCTCTAGCATGCGACATCTCGCCTAAGGCTACACTATACAAACGGAAACCTGAGCTTCTCTTATTGTATCATTGAACAAAAAGCTTACAAGAGCTGGGGAACGATCTCCATTCTCATATGTGCTAGTTCTTCCATGTCCATAAAATTTGAAGTCTCTTTTCCCTCTGTGGACTCGTCGTCATCGTCGTCGTCTGCATTTTCTGTTACAGGATCTGGGTCATTATCACCAGGTTTTGACTGGTTTTTTTTTGTTCGCTCCAGAAAGTCAATGCCACGTTCAACAAATATGCGTCGCAAATTTTCTTTCAGTCTAGCCGAAGGAATTTCTTTCCTGACTTAATGATTGAGATATGTTTCGGTTCGGCCATTCTCTCACTTACGATTCGTATATATGTTCTCCCTCCGAAGTTATATCCAGTAATGCTGGTATTAGGTTACCATGGTCGTCTTTGTAAGGTCTTTCTAGAGATAATTTGGTCTTTTTCCATGTTCCTTCCATATAGACGCGGTGGTGAAAAGTTTAGTGGTCGACCAGACATTACTTTATCCGGACTCATTGTGTTGTGGTTGGTCAATAAAGTTCAGGTCACCTGAGTGTATTATGCCAAGTACTCAGATTCAAGCATATATACCTTAGCTATAGCCATCACATTGGCTGGATTGGTCCCTTGATATCTTTCGACCTCTACGGCTCTTATATACATCTACATCTGCTCTTTTTTTAATGTTAATGGTCAAGGCTACAATTACGGACTACAATTCCTCTGCCGCCTCCCCGGCCAAACGAAAGAAAACAGATGATGAGATATCGAATGCGACGTCAAAGAAGCAAAGAACAAGAGTAAGGTAAGAATTACTTCATTTTTTTGTGCTTCTTCTACTAATAGCTTGTAGCTTTTCTTGTGGAGAATGCCATCGTCGAAAACAAAAGGTAGGATGTACTTAGTTCCCACCTCATCTGTTTGATTCATGGCAGTTAAGTGTGATCGTCAAACACCTTGCTCACATGTTCGTATATCTTTCATCTATCACTTTGCATATCTGATGGTCTGTTTAGTGTGTAGCACGTAAAGTGCCTGAACTATGTAAAGCTTATACCCCAGGGAAAGCGGACCAAGACCTTAGCGCCCGAATCGCAAGATTGGAACATATTATCGAACTAGCTTTACCTCAATATTCTTACTCAGGGACCCCAAGTCCCTCTTTAGTAGAAATGAATGTATCTCATGATCGGAGGCGTTCACCCTCCCCCCTCGATGACGACAACCATTCTCAAACGGAGGACCAGGACCCAAGCGGAGGAACTTTCCAGAGTGGCAAATGGTATGGCAATAGTGCTTCAGGAAGCATAGCTCCAGCCTCTGTGCTTGAACAGGTGTGCCATCTCAACTTCTAATCCAGCAATGCAAGCTTAATGAATACTTTTACAGCTAAAGCACGTTGTACCTTCAGCAAACCAATCTCCTCACTTAATTCAAGATCTACGACCCTTCAACGGCTCTTCACATACTTCACACCCGCACCCTACAAAAAATGGCATCGAGTCTGTCGGGGAAGACCTTGAACCATCCGCTGCTGATAACTTGAAATCCTTGGTTCAAGAGTGTGGAGTTTCTCCGCACAAAGTATCCGAGCTTTTGCAGGAATTACCTCCACTGAGATCGTCAGATGTCCTTGTAGATTATTATTTTACTGCTATGTGCGTGCCTATTTTGTTTACACAGAGGTTTTCTGAATATGCTAGCAGAAATTGGACACGGTATCCTCTATCGGAACGAGATTTCCGTGCGGCTTATACATCTGTCTGTGCACACGGTAGAGATGGTATAGGAGCTACGAACCCCAACGATGTTAGATTTCTGCCTTTGCTTTTTGTTGTCCTTGCTATTTCTGTCAGACTTGCACCAGAGCATATTGCTGGTGACGCGCGTAGTCGTCGTGTAACATCTCTACGTTATTATTGGTCTTGTAAGTTTGTTATATATACTGGAGGAACAGGTGCTCATATCGACTGTAGCAAGACGGTCATTGCTGATTGCGGCAGCTATTCAACCCGACTCACTTGATATTGTTCTAACACGTCTCTTGGTATGCCTTTACATCTTATAGCTTTTTGGTTCTCACTTTCCTCAAGAGTGCCCGATTTTTAACCTTTGACCGCCGAATCACGGAATGTTGGAGTCAATTAGGTGCAGCTGTCCGAACTGCACAGGCTTTGGGTCTTCACCGTGACGGTGCAACTATGGTAAGATACACGCCATAACCAACCTTCTTGATCACTTATATTGTCTAGGGTATGGAACCAGCAAAAGTCGAGTATCGGAGACGTATCTGGTAAGTGCTATAGATTTTGATGTTGCCTTAAAATATCAATACCCTCAAGGTCATACCTATATCACGCCGATCGTTCGTATGCAATGGTCTTAGGTAGACCACATTCGATTCAGGATGACTACACCTCTACAAAAATGCCGTCGAACATTGACGATGAAGCACTTAATCAGATAGAACCTTCACCTCTATCCTGTCCGACTCCCATGACGTTTGTAATTTTGCGGCACCAATTAGCTAGTATTATTGGTCGCATTGTTCATCATTTTCAGCAAGTCCGCGAAAAAAGTCATTATTCAGAAGTTATGGCGCTTGATGAAGAATTGTTGAAATTCATGACAAACCTGCCTCCACATTTTGCCTTGCAACCTGACACTGCTCTCGATGAAACCTCTCCATATATCCCCATTCATCGATTTCTTTTGGTTACGGAAATTCTCTTTGTCAGGATCAGTCTGCATCGACCATACCTGTTGCGCCGCCTGCATTCCGATAGGTATGCTCGATCGAGGAATGCATGCTTTGAATCAGCGATCAAGGATTTCGAGGTTCGCCAGGCATTCCGGGAAGTTGTCTCAAAGGAGACTCGAGCCTCGCTGAGCAACGCATATCGGGAATTCCAAACGGCTATGATTAGTGGTATCTATTTTGTTCTGGAACCAAACGGTAGACATGCAGAAAAGATGCATGCAATCCTAGACAACTTTATGAAAGACCACGAAGGGACGCGAGAGATGGATGAAACTACCAGGAGGGAGTTAAAAACTATAGAATTTCTCAAATCCAAAGCATCACAAGTTGAATCACAAGAAACTCGGGGAAATACCTCCAAACCGCCACCTGTCACTGTTGAACAAGACTATGGGAGTAAACCAGAGCAGCAAGCTCAGTTACTTCTTGGATTGCAGCATACTCCTGCGACATCAAACTACTATACATCATCTATGAACGGATCGATCAGGGAAACATCTCCTCAATCTTCAACGTTGGCATTTTCAAATAAAGTTGGACATTTATCTCAATCACCAACCTTCCAACGTTTGCAACATATCTCCCATGGAGACATCAACTCACCTACCACCTCTGGGAGTCCTCACGCAGATGACGAGTCAGCTGCACAGTCATTGCTTGACCATTGGTGCAACACCGTCAGTAATGCTCCTATCGACGTATCCACCGGTGCAATGTCATGGGGCGGACCTGGAGTCTCCGAATATCCAACCTGGACAAATACTTCCACGTCACTGTCTGGACCAGACATGCGTTTGCTATCGGGCATGGATGGTTCCGATTGGACATATTGGGAAGCGCTCGTGAATCAAATTCAGCGTGGTCCTTAGGCCTGCTTACCACATCTATCACATCAACTTATTGCCTGTTAAATTGGTATGTATGCAGATATTCATCTGCTGTTTTAATAGCTATTCATATTTGTATCATATGTATTACTTTTGTATCTACCTCGACAGATACTATGCAAATAATTGCTGAATGATAATCGGGCCCCAGATTGTGACTTGTTATTATGTAACACATATTTAATCGACAACGTTAACTCAGAAATATAAATATCCCTGGGCCTGATCACTTGCAGCCACAAACAAGTCCTTGAACCTTGCATGTTCAAAGGAGCATGCAATCCATAAATCGGTTTCTTTATGGCCCTACACCAGAGGAAAAGGTTCGTGCATGGCAAGCAAAACTGCGCGAGGGGAGTCGACAGCTTGACAGGGAAATGAGACAGGTATGAACAGCTATTTATTGTCGGTTGAATCTGTACGATGTTAACTTACCCCATTTTTTACTGACTAGCTTGATGTTGCCACAAACAAAGCTCGCCAATCTGTGAAGCAACTAGCTAGCAAGGGAGATACCAAATCTGCACGAATCTTAGCAAAAGAAGTCGTACGCAGCAACAAGCAGAAGGATCGTCTTTCAGTGAGCAAGGCTAGGTTGGGATCTATTGGGACACAGTTGTCTCAACAAATGGGTAAGTAATAAGCACTATGATTGTCTGATAATATGATACTCACTCTTTTTGGAAGCCTTGATCAAAGTAACTGGTTCATTGCAGAAATCCACTGAAATTATGAAGCTATCCAATGCACTAATCAGACTCCCCCAAATCAGCCAAACTATGCGGGAGATGTCTATGGAAATGACGAAGGTCTCTATTCATTTTCTTAATCGAAACTACTTTTTTCAAATTACGTGTAGGCCGGAATAATGGAAGAGATGCTTGAAGATACTCTTGACCTTGAGGAAGATGAAGAGTTGGAGGAAGAAGCCAATGCTGAAGTTGATAAAGTCCTCTTTGAACTCACAGATGGGAAGCTGGGAGAAGCTGGATCTGTTAGCAATGAACTTCCGGTAAGCAACTTTTGTAATATCTCTCATGCAAGCACTAAATTACCACAAGACATTGCATGACAAAATCGAAGATGAAGAAACCGAAAGGAATATGGAGCGTTATCGCGAGCAACTCAACGGTTTATTGAGCAGCTAACCCTTCATTTGAGAGGATTATTATAATGTCATTAATGTTCTAGATACTGTAACGACGGATTATAGCACACTGCGCAGACATCAGGATCATGATCTTGGACTATAGAGATGGGAAAATTATATTTAAATTGTTGGGGTTTGATGCGTGATTATTTAGGCCAAAGAAATGAGGCGTGCTATGGGGAATAGCGCAATGGGTGTCCAACGTCCAGCGCTTGCAGTAGCTGTCCAGTCAACTGGAGCTGGGTGATTGCACTGTTGCCATAAATGGCAATCTCGTCGGAATCGTCGGAACAATCCATCACTCCGTGCTGCATTTGTTTGTGATTTTATATTAATTTTTCATCTTCAACCAAAATGTTAGCATCCCGTCCCTTTACTGCCAATGTACGAGGTGCATTCATCCACGCATATGTTAGTTCCGTGGTTGATATTTTACTTGGTGATACTAACAAAAACTAGTCTATAAGAAAATATGCTTCTGCTTCACCAACTGCAGCTTTTGCAGGGCAAAAGGGAAGTAATGTGAGTATCGACCTCCATATTGCCATCAATACGCGAAGGCTCATCTTCCTCAGGGCAAATACACAGTGACATTGATTCCAGGAGACGGTATTTACAATTTTACATGTTATATGCCTGGGTATCTAATGCGTCTTATTTATTAATGTAAGGTATTGGGCCGGAAATCAGCCAGTCTATCAAGGACATCTACCAAGCTGCTCAAGTCAAAGACAAATTCCACCTAGACCAGTAGCACTTATCTGACGACTTGTGGCAGGTACCTATACAATGGGAAGAAGTCAGTGTCACGCCAGTTTTGAAAGGTGGAAAGACGGTCATACCTGAGAGCGCCATTCAATCTGTGAAGAAAAATACTGTTGCTCTCAAAGGCGAGTTATTTCGTACTCCCAGATACTAGCTGCTGATCTTCTATAGGTCCACTTGCAACCCCAAGTTAGTTCCAAGCTTATAGGATTACTTTCAGAATCATTGACTCCAGAAACATAGTTGGAAAAGGACATGTGTCATTGAATCTGACTCTTCGGCGAACATTCAACTTATTTGCCAATGTCAGACCATGTGTGTCTATTAAGGGATTCAAGACACCATATGATGACGTTAACACTGTGTTGATTCGTGAAAACACCGAAGGAGAATACTCAGGGATTGAACACGAGGTGAAAATCAGACGTACCATTGATTATTCTATTCTAAAGCTTGTGATCAAGGTCATTGATGGAGTCGTTCAGTCAATCAAACTTATTACTTGGGATGCGTCAGAGCGCGTTGCACGTTATGCGTTCCACTATGCACAGTCAAATGGTAGGAACCGTGTGACTGCTGTCCACAAGGCGAACATCATGTAGGTGGTTTCATGGCATAAGGAAAAGAGGCAGTTCTAAATTTGCTCTAGGAAAATGTCTGATGGCATGTTTTTGTCTGCTTGCCGTGAAGTTTCAAAAGAGTTTCCAGGTATTGCCTATGACGAGGACCTACTTGATCGTGTTTGCTTGAATGTACGTCACTAGCATTTGAGTAGGAATTTTCTAAAAAGAGTTCTAGGTGGTCACTAATCCCCGGCCATATTCTGACCGTGTTATGGTCATGCCCAATCTGTACGGTGATATCCTTTCGGATATGTGTGCAGGACTTATTGGAGGTCTGGGGCTCACCCCATCAGGGAATATCGGAAGAGTATGAGAAGCTTATGTGAATTTACATGATTCTCATTTTTATTTATTTAGGATGCATCAATCTTTGAAGCTGTTCACGGATCTGCCCCAGATATTGCAGGTAGAATTAATTACATTTATTATTGTGAATAGGGATTAATATTTAACTCTTCATTAGGTAAAGGTCTGGCTAATCCTACGGCGCTACTATTATCGTCCATGATGATGTTGAGGTACGTCTTGAAATTGTTTGGTATCAAAGAGCATAAAAAATAAGATGTATTGACTACAAGACATATGAATTTGAATGAGCACGCAGACAGGATTCAGGCAGCCGCGTTGGCGGTATGTTATTTTAATGAAGTGATGGGAATTTACTAAGTTTTGATTAGACTATCGCTGAGGGCAAGGCGATTACAGGAGATCTAGGGGGTAAAGCTTCAACAAAAGAGTACACGGATGCGATTATACAGAAGCTTCTATGAAGATGCGGCATGCTTTAGATTAATACCATGGTGATATATCATGTAGATTTTAATAGACGGTATGGAGGTGTGAGGACATAAAATTTACATCATGGGGGCTGTACGATTTCAGGGACGAGAGGTTGGATGGTTGTGTTTACGTTCATCATGTTCGGAATCTGATTCGTGGGAAGTATCTCCACTGGTGTCCCAATCTAGTGTATCGCAGTGACCAACAAGTGTCCTTCATTTTCACCACTATCCATTATAAGCTCCACACTTGCATTCCTTCGACTCACTCGCCCTACAGGGCAAAGCCTTCTCAAAATAACCACTGCAGTACCAGGTATGAATTGAAGCTTTGAGTTCATCCAGCTTCGTCTTATGCAACGTGTTGTGTAGCCACTGAAACAATATTGTAACTCAAAAAAACGAACTCATAAAGTGCAATCCTTTTTCGCCTAAGATACTTTACGAACGACATGACCGACGATATTACGCTACAAACTCAACCTCCGCTCAAGAAGGATGAGAAGAAGTCGTCTACTTCTGGTAATAACCGCGGGCCTAAAAGGAACGTATCGAACTTTTCCAAGCCATCTGGTGGGGGGCCTAATCAAAGTGGAACCCGGCCCTCTTCCAGGGACAGTAACAGGAAACCCTCTACCAATCCAAACCCAAATGCCTTGGGTGTTGACTCAGGGTCAGAAACCACCTCCAAGAAAACTTTTGAGAGCAAGAGGACCGAACAACGCAACAAGAACCAGAATAGCGCCGGTGGGGGTTTTGCTAGAGGTGCTGGCTATCGCAAGAATCAGCCTTCTCAAGGAGGTCGAAATCCAAATGCAAAGGATCAAGGATTGAAACAACCTTCTCCTTCCCCCGTTCCAGCTCAGTCCAAGGAATCGAGCGATGCTCTTTCGTCTTTACAAAGAGTTATTGCCGATCTGAAAACAACGTCGCCAGTTCAACAATCTGCGAATGCATTCACCCTTCCTAATGCTGTACAGGGTCAGTCGACACTCCCTGTAAATGCACCGGTATTCCAACCGGGTGCCGCAGCATATCCAGATTTAGCCGCTGAACAGAAACATCGGAAAGCCATCTCTTTAGGAAATTCTATCCTATCTGGAAATTTCAATTCTTTCTCTCCTCATTTAGGCCCAATGCTTGAAGACGTAGAAGATGGTGGAATGTTCGAGGAAGGCGAAATCCAAGATCATTATTATGCGCAGCCAGGTCACCAACCACGTTCCCAATCGCAGAGTTTCGTAGCTCCGAGATTTGCCGCGTTAGCCGCCCAGAAAGAACAAGCTGACTCCGTTGGTCCTACAGGCCGTCCTCAGCTAGCGCCTGGTTTCATGTTTGGGGCACGTAAGCGCAATGGCCCTATGGGGCCCCCAATCAGCGAAGAAGATGTTGGATTCCAGTTCCCCCAGCAACAGCAACAGCCTAGCTTCCAGTCTGATGCTACTAATCCAGATCGTCAGGAAAACGGAGAAATCACTGGGATAATGGCTGAGCAGGTAATATCATAGCACGCATCTTTCCAATGACTAATGAAATGTGTGTCTAGATTGCCCTCCAGAGCCAAATTGAAGCGCTGCAACAACAGCAACAGGCGCTCTATCAGCAACAATTAGCCTCTAATCAGGTCTTATCTTTCCAGACTCCTGGTCTCGTTCCCGGTCGTAACGGTACCCACCGTCGTGTGCAAAGTACAGTTCCTATCGGACCTGGAGGGTACAATCTTCAGAATCCAATGGGTCAATTTAGTACATTACAAGGGTTAGCCCTTGGCATGGAAGCCCAGAATCAAAATGTTCCTCGTGGTCATGGACGACGACACAGCGTCAACGTCGTTAACAAGACAAGTGGCCAATCAAACACAGGATCCATCAGTTACGGAAATCCATACCCATCCCAAGATGGCTTTGACGATGGTTTCGCTTTACCATCTTCCTATGGTGGCCATTCTAGGCAGACTTCACGAGTTGATTCTAGCTGGCGAATTAGTGAGTTGCTTTTTGTACTTTATAATGATATTACTAAATTTTGTTCAGATGGCGGCGTAGGGGGTGTACAAGGCAATAATGCCTTTGCCGCTGATTTAGCACAGGCACAAGCACAACTCCAAAGTCTCCAACAATTTAGAGCAGCAGCCGGTGGTCATCATCAGAAGATGCAATCTTTCAGTCTCCCCAATATGCTTCCAAACATGATGGCTGCCAACATGATGGGCTTAGGTTTGGGTGGCATTAATTTATTACAACAGCAACAACAACAGTTCCAATCCCAGTTGCAACAGCAGTCCAGCCAGCCTCAACGTAAATCACTCTTCGCTCCTTATCTCCCACAAGCATCTTTGCCTCCTCTCCTGGCCGCAGGGAAGTTGGTCGTTGGTATATTGCGCGTTAACAAGCGTAATCGCTCTGACGCATATGTTGCCACCGAAGTCCTTGATGCAGATATCTACATCTGTGGTTCGAAAGATCGCAATCGGGCACTAGAAGGAGATATAGTTGCCGTGGAATTATTAGATGTCGATGAGGTCTGGGGCACGAAAAAAGAAAAGGAAGAAAAGAAAAGAAAGAAGGAAGAGAATGCTGCTTATGACCAGAAATCTGGCGCGGGGAGAAAGGATGATAAGAAAAAAGATGACGTCGAGGTGGAAGGACAAGGCCTTTTATTATTCGAGGATGAAGAGTAGGTGACAACTTGGTATCAAATCTCTCTTTCTAACAATCATCTTTGATGTAGGGTCACAGATGACGTGAAACCTCAGTTCGCAGGCCATGTAGTTGCAGTCGTGGAAAGGATGCCTGGACAGTTGTTTTCTGGAACGCTTGGATTACTCCGCCCATCTTCCGCTGCAACGAAAGAAAAACAAGAAGCGGAACGTCGAGAACGCGAGGGTGACCGCGGCGATGAACCAAGGCGTGGTCCCGTCGAGCGTCCTAAGATTGTCTGGTTTAAACCCACGGATAAGCGTGTTCCGTTGATTGCCATTCCCACCGAGCAAGCCCCACCAGATTTTGTGCAAAATTCTGAAGCATATGTCAATAAATTATTCGTTGCATGTATCAAACGTCATGTGAGTCCCACGTTTAATGGGGATTAATGATTAGTACTGACATCAGCAATAGCCCATCAGCTCTCTCCATCCCTTCGGTACTTTGGTAGAAGAACTTGGTCCCATTGGGGATATCGAAGTGGAAACAAGTGCACTTCTAAAGGACTGTAATTTCCCGACAGAAGACTTCACCGACAATGTCATGAAATGTCTACCTCCTGTCCCATGGAGGTGCGTGCTTTAGAGATCTATTTTTCATTTGCTTATTCCTCATACTCTGTGCGATTAGTTTTCCCGACCGAGAGTTGGAAATTCGCAAAGATCTCCGCTCTGAATGCGTTTTTACAATCGACCCAGACACTGCGAAGGATATTGATGATGCCCTTTCTGTTAGGGCAAATGATGATGGGACCTACGACGTTGGCATTCATATTGCAGACGTATCTTATTTCGTAAAGCCCAACACCGCTCTTGATAGGGATGCTCGAAAACGGGCCACAAGTGTTTATCTTGTCCAGAGGGTGGTACCAATGCTCCCACCCACTCTCAGTGAACATCTATGTAGTCTGGTTCCAGGACAGGATAGACTCGCGTTTTCCGTAATCTTTACCATGAATAAGGAAGCCAAGGTTGTTAAGAAGTGGTTCGGGAAGACTGTCATTCGGTAAGTCTCCACACCCTAAGACAATATTAACTAAACCCAACCCTGTTCACTAGTTCCTCAGCAAAATTATCATATCAAGATGCTCAGAAAATAATTGAAGGAAGCTCTGATATACATAATGTGTCAACTGAGGATTCCTTCAGTAAAATTCAAGGGGATATCAAGATTCTTGAAAACCTTTCCAAGAAACTGCGTGCTTATCGTTTCCAAAATGGTTCACTCACCCTTGACTCTCTTCGTCTGACTTTCAAACTCGACGATGATGGATTACCTATCGACTGCGGTGCTTATGATCGTAATGATGCAAATAATTTGGTTGAGGAGGTATTAACTCTCCTCTTATCCAGAAACTTTGCCAGCTAACCAGATAACAACAGTTCATGTTACTCACGAACATCAGCGTGGCACAGCATATAGCTTTCCATCTCCCTGAGCAAGCACTTCTTCGTCGTCACGATAATCCCTCTCGAACGTAGATTGGTAAGCTTTGTACAAAAGTTATGGTCTAGATTCCCCAATTTTGACTTTATTTGAAGATGAGTTTCAGTCAACGAGCTGAACGCCTCGGTTACACAATGGACACTACATCATCTGGTGCCTTAATGCGCTCGTTTGAAAAAATCCAGGACCCTACAGCTAGGAAATTATTGGAGCTGCTCTCCTTCAAAGCAACTCAGCGCGCCAAATACTTCTGCGCAGGAATGCTAGACATTGCAAAGTATCATCACTATGCCTTAAATGCACCATTGTACACACACTTCACATCTCCTATTCGACGTTATGCCGATGTTCTTGTTCATCGGCAACTGGACGCCATACTCCAAGGTGGAGGTCAGAGCCATCCCCCTTTGTCCTTAAGATCTGTATGCTAACTAAATGACAGGGGAGAGTAAATTCACTATGGACCGTGATGCTGTTGCTAAAGTTGCTCAGCAATGTAACATGTACGTATCCTCATTGCTAGATTATTGACAAATGCTGACATGCATTTAGTAAACGCGATTCTGCTGTTCTCGCTCAGGAACAATCAGCTCATCTGTTCCTTTGCGTATTAATAGCAGACCTTACGCAACGTTATGGACCGGTCATTCGACAAGCCAAGGTAGTCGGTGTGTTGGATGCTGCCTTCGACGTCCTTGTTCCTGAATTTGGCATTGAAAAACGGGTGCACGTGGATCAAATGCCAATTGATGTAAATTTTATTTTCCGTTTCCAGTCTGAACCTAGCTGACTTGTTCGCCTTGTGCCAAGAATCACGTCTACGAGGAACACTCTCACACTCTCAAAATTTACTGGTCCAACCGCGATGTCATCAGCTGGTTGGCGGAGAACAGCGACGATGAACATTTGAAGAAGGTCAAACAGAATGCCGAGCAACATGCTTTGAAGATGGAAGTTGCATCCCGTTCTGTCCATGACGAGAAAGCCCTCTTTGATGAGGATGATGCCGATGAAGATGAAATCGTCTTGGGACGAAACGACAATTCTCCCGCCCAGGAAGAAACTTCCAAACAACGTTTGCTGTCTGTGGCCAAAGTTAAACCAGAGTTCGAGGGTTTGACGACGACAGCATCTGGTCACAAGATACAAGACATTCGAGAATTGATGACCGTTCCTGTAAGTTTGTTCTTTATGTGTATGAATCTAGCTGACATCAAGAATAGGTGATTGTGACCGCAGATTTAACCAAGAGTCCTCCTGTCATCAAAGTCTACAGTGTCAATCCCTACTCTGAACAGAAATAATGGTTTCGATCAATCACTGTAATTTTTACCTAATAGCCACCCTCCCTATGCATGCCTTATTCTATCGTCAATACTGACCCGTATGTCTTCCCTCCACCACTGCCCCTCTTTTTCGGTTTTCTGTCAAATTGTCGTTTGTGTTATACACAAAGCACAACGTCGTTAGCAGATTACCATTACTTTCGTGATTATGCTGTACTTTCAGTAATGCAACTGTTCAGAAATTCATTCTTATGGTTTTGGAATATGATACCTGCTGATGCAATGCAATTATTTCTCGAATTCTTAAAATCTGTAAAATAAAGGGCTGGTATTTGTATGTTGGGCAGTTTGCTCGAAAATTAATTGCTGTCTCGGAAAAATAAGTGTGTATTTTGATCCATTCACAGTCACAAGTTATGTAGAATTATGATACGAAAGTGCTTTGCCAAACATACAAAACTTAATATCAGTATATATGAGTAAGTGTCATGATGTACAAGGGGATACAGTTAGTGGTAAGTATTTGTTTCAGATCCAGCCAGCAGGTGTCACTGAAGCACTATGATTTCTCTGGCTTTTCTTTCGAAGAGAAGCTTCTTTAGGCTTGTGAGTGAGTGGTGGTGTGATAGGCGTGGTATCACTAGATATAACTGATTCCTGCTTGCTTCTTGGCTCGGAAGAGTCAGAATTACGAAGGTCTGATTTGAAATCACTTTCTACACGTTCCACAAGGGTATGCAGGCTGCAAACGGAGGCATGGAGGCTGTGGACTGATCCATTAATGCTATTGCTGCTCGTGCCGCGGGTATGTAAACGGGGTCCCTGACGGAGGCGCAGCTCCTCCGTGCAAAGCCTGTGAAGACCTTCCAAGTTAAGGTAGGCTGCTTCGTCCCGAAGCTCCAAAAGTGCTTCGAGTCGAGACTGCGAGGATGAATGAAGCTGTGCTGCTCTTGGTAGGAGTTCTGGAAAATCAAGAGTTCCGTAAGGTGAGCGCAAGTAGTTGAGAATATGCGCGTATCTAACCGTAGGAAAGGTGTGTCAGACAATTAAGTTTTAAATTTTGAAATTTACACTTACGGAGCACTGGGACGATCGATGAATAGGTGTACACTAAGAGGGGACTGAGATGCATGGCCTTGTGAAGTAAGATGACGACGATAAACACCCGTGTCATCGCTCGATGTCGAATATACAGATGAAGCGTCAGAATCCCTGCTTTTTGGACAAAGAGATGATAGATAGTCCGAAAGATTCGATGGTCGCGAAAGTAGGGTCTCCATTGTTGTACGGTAGGTTTGTGTACAGGTTTCGAGGATAATGATGGTATTTGAAGGATTAATTTCGCCTTTTGGTACATCAGACATGAGAATGGCGTTGAATGGTGGTATTTGTGATGCTGGAATGTTGATAGAAGGAAGTGGCGGAGCGTCAAAATATTCTTCCGAGCGTGTTTTGAGGGACGATCGCAAAGACTGCAAAGACGCGGTAGGGGGAGCAGGAGGGATGCGTGTTGGCTTCTTTGGACTTATTTGAACCCCTGGCACTTCACGTTCCACATGTACTGGAAGTGGAGGCAGAGGTGGACTGCATGGTTGAGAGGAGTCTTCACATGTTTCAGGTTCGGAGGAAGTATCAGTCAACAGAGGCTTGAGTTGCTCGCGGACGGGTCTGCTTGATTTACCATCGAATGTACTCCTTGATTCATCAATGGTAAATGTTTCTTCTTTGTTCATCAGATCTCGAGACCGAGAACGAGAACGAGAAGAGGATTTTCCATCATAGGTGAGCCTAACTCCGGTCTCGCGGAGGGCTTCGTCTGGTGTCTTTACAATCGTTGCACCAGAACCAAGAGCGCCGATTCTGGAATTAGAAAGGAGTTCGATGGAACGAAAGGGTTTAGGCTCAGAAATGCGGGTAGGTTTGGAAGGGGTATATGGAGAGGAAGAGGAAGATTGCGTAGAAGTACGAGACAACCAGTGCATCGTATTGGAAATTGAAGGACGACTAGGAGTGAGTAGAGAGGGAGTGTGAGAGTTGGGAGACGAAACGAGAGGATATGATATAGAGGACTGGTGAGGAGTGTGGGATACGCGTGGAATATGCGAACGAGGCTTGGTGGACGAGTTCATCATGGCAGAACTAGGAATTGGAATTAAAGAATGATATTCTCATTGTTCTCAACGGTGATGGGCATATAGGCTTTGTTCTCTCGTTGGTCAAGTCTACTTTGTCTATTGTCCATTATGTAATCCTCTCTCTCCTTTGTTCTTGATGGATCAACAAACGACAAAATCTTTTCAGCTAGCCTTGCCTTTTGCCTTGCTTCCTGCTTCCCCCGCTCTCGCTGCCCTTCACTCCTCCCCTCTCTTCACTCTCTCACATCCTCACTCCCTATGCAAGTTCTGTGGCATCTATTTACACCTCGGAAATAGCGCTACGAAGACCATCCGTCGTAGGCGTACTAAGAATGGTCTCGTGCGAATTATAACGACAAACTGCTACTCGTGTGGTGCAATAAACGACGTCGTGTTGAACAAGGCAATCACTCCCCAACTTCTGCAAGCACCATCATCAGACAGCAGTCAGGACCCAAGTCTTCAATCACACTCCGCAGTCACTCCTACTTGTTCAAAAACGCTCCCTGGATTGCCGAGCACGCACACTATTCCATACAACACGCGCAGCTCTCCTGTATCACCTGCACGTTCACCCTTGGTACCTTCCACCGAAAAACAGAAACGAGCTCGTCCCAAGAAGACCGGACTGCAAGAATTACTAGCGCGAACTCGTGAAGCAAAAGAAGCGAAACGAAATAGCGACAACAAAGAGTCTGGAGGGTTATCGGCCTTTCTGAATGATTTATGAACAATTGTTATCTAGAAATATACCATACAGTGTAATCTAATCAGTATCGTCATGATACAATTTTGAATATCTTTCAGCTCCTCCGATTCCGATGTCCTTGAGTTTTGTTCACCCTGTACTTCTGGTCTGATGAATCGTCCCGGCCAGAAAGGTATGTAGACTGAAATGGCGAATAAAAAGTGGCAAGGTATCCAGTCCATAAAAGAACCCCTCAGAAGAAGCGAGATGCCCCTGAAATCCCTCAGACAATTCCACCACACGATATGCAGACCGGATCTGTTCATAGATGAGTGACAATCACAAATCCAAAATTGCAAACGCCTACCAAAATCCCAATGCAACTCAGGATCAAAGCGCCAGCAAGGGTGCGCCACGAATTGTACCACGGCTTGTGGTTATCCATGGTCCATGTGTCCGGAGAATATTTCCGAACCCGATATAAGAATACCAGATATATGCAAGTAAAGACAGAAAACGATAAAAGTTGAACAGCAAGACCTGCAAGGAATACCTTTAGATATATTAATAAGCTGTGTTGCTCAAATTAATTAGTGCTTAAGACCATACATGAGAGCCAGCTAAAGCTTTCTTTGGTTCATTTGCTGATACGGACATGGCTCCTCCAATGGCCTGTGAAGATATAGTAAAATCTTGTTTACATGCGCAAATTTTTCACTAACCTGGATAAGGAATGTAGTTATATCTGATGAAACAAAAATGAGAGTAATGCGTCGTGCAGAAACAATGAGGTGCTGATCAGCATGCAAGTATCTTGCTAATCGCCCAAGTAAGACGTAATCAGCTGCAATGAATGCGCATGGCTAGAATGAGGCCAGACATTAAATATGCACACGAGTGTGACAAGATAGTACTCACAGATAGAACGACTAGGACGTACTCCGCAATGTAGATACCTTTAGACTCTGGATGCACATGTAGGCCGAAACGTGTCCCTATGCCCATGGAAAATGCTACCAATACCATTGTCAATACAACACTGATTTTTTTGTAGGCATGGTGGCCCCTGTTCTAACATACTGTATGTGCCTATTACCATGGACAGCATCCATTTCGCCCCCCATCGCTTGATGAACCATGATTGTAATAATCCCACAGATAGAACTAAAGCTGAATTACATACTAATATTAGCTTGGAGGCATGGGTGTGGAGATTGTAAGCGTACCAAATGCTATACCAGTCAAAGCGTTGGATGCAATATATTTCAGAGGATTATTGGGGTCATGTCGCGGATCAGAATTTGAGCCAGCGACAAGGGCAGCATTTACAGCCGGCGTGATGTAAATCAATGATACCAAAATCGGTGAATAAATTCTAACGTTCGTATAGAACCGCGACATGGCAAGAGGAAGGGAATTGGTGGAATCCAAAGAGTAAGGAAGCGTTTGTTTGATTTGTATCCTCGTTACTCAACATCCCTCTGTCATCAATCAGATCTTTCGGGCCCCGTTAGCTTCCGACATTAGAGCTGAGAAGAAGACTCTACTACTCTATAATTATCTTACGGGAGCAAGCTTGCCATTGCACCGGGCCGGCTATGAATATATGATGCTTGATGGAATCCTGTTACTGAATCACATAAGCACATTTAGCCTTGAAGGTCAAAAAAAGCCTCAACTGATCTTCAAAAGGAAAAGAAACCCCTACTGGTATCCTGTGTAACTGAGGGAACGATTGGAGCTTAAATCATTATTGGTATATATAAGTTGGGTACGAAGGTACAAGTTCCATTGTTCGGTAACTGGCCAATAAACCCTTAATCCCCAAGAGGATCGTTGTGTAGCATCAATTTTTATGTGCCCAAAGATCGTATAACTCCTTATCCGCTGGATCGAAACAAGTCAGAAGGGCAGGGTCGGAACGGACAATTCGTCGTCTCGTGAGGGTGGGTGGGATAGAAGACGACGCGAGGACAGTACTAAAGGTCGACCGGCTTGTGTCCAGATGGAATGAAGGTGATTCAGAGAGTGTGGATGTCGGCGAGTTATCAAGCGTTGAGAACTTTCAATGGTTCATTAGCAAGGAAATAAGTAATTTGTATCAGAACACACACCTCTCCGGACATACGTATGTTGGATAAATTCTGCGCATTTGGTGTCAGAGGACTTGCATGTTGTCCTTGAAATTTTGTTAGGTGAGCTAGAAGCAGTTGGTAAAGTTGATAGACTCTCACTAATGGTAGGGGATGAAACTGGGGATCGAGGAGCGTCGTCAGTCATATCACAATGTTGGTGTTGGCTACCTAGAAAGGTAATTTTTGCCCCTTTGATTCTGTGACCCTTATGTCGTGACGTAGTCACGACGTGAAAGTGGATCAAAGACCACCATTTACTTTCTATACCTTGTGCTTTGTTTCACCACTCTTTCCACTGTCGAACCCATATTACTAGCGAGAAGACAACGATGAACATCTTCAGGAGCCGTAAGTAATTTGATCAATGATAAGAACGTTTTCAATGTCTAACTAAATCGATCGACAGTCATCGGCAAAGTTTGGCGTTAGTAGTTCTCACTCTAAGTATATCGATCACTGTTGACTCTAGCTGGAACAGAGGACCCAAATGCTGCTGAAGTAGTCAAGATATCATCTGGTACGTTGTTGTATCGTAAATCTTCTATCTTCATGTTCAATTCTCACCATTTATTAAAGGTCAACTCTATCTAGTTCGTCCAGGAAATATCAGGACATCTAGAGAATGCATGTGAGTATTCCATTCATTCTGTGAACTGATTATAAAACTGCTCGAAGATATAACGAAGCAATGGCTACCATCCGTCGTGTACCTTCTGTCGAGCACAATTTCCAGCTTGTCATAACCAGAGTCTATGAAGATGGTGATCAAGAATTGTTAGAAGACGAGGATGAGAGTGAGCTATACTCACATCAGTGTAATAACTTATCATATAATACTCGCACAGCTGACGAGGAAAGAGTATTTCTGATTAGTGAAGAACTTGAATTTCGCACTGGAACAACCGACGGCGACCCAAACTTCTTATGGCGCGATTTGCACGGCGACATAGACGAATTCTATGAATATGTAGCAGCTGGCACTAACGAACCAACAAGAGCCTTCTTCGAGACATGTATGTATCGTGCGATGTTTGAAAGAAAGTATAAGAAAAGTGCAGACAACACTCAAGATTCAGACTTCGAAGAGTTTATATGGCAGTGAGTGATAACCTTACTGGGTTTCACCTTGTTTCGTAACATATATCCAAGCCCTCCTGTCAAACCCACTAAGCCCTCTCCTCGCAAAAAAGTCGGGAAAACAGCCCAAGTATCTCCTACCACCTCTCCTGCACAATTCAAATCTTCTGGATCTCCTGAACTCCCCAAGGAACCTGCTCCTGTAGTCAAAGTTGCACAAGCCCCACCATCCACGAATATTCTTGCAACTCAGGAAGCGGAGTTGTATCTATGGGATCCTGCTGAAGAAGTATTTCTGAACCAAGGCATAGTTACCGCTAGGATTGAGGAACAACCAAATGTGAACTATGTATACTGGCTCACCGCTTCCAATGACCAGGGTCTATTGTTAGCACATAAGATCGCGTCAAGCATGAACCAGCGGCTTTCCCATAGAATGCTTTCCCTTACGTGGAACCACTTAGGTGATGACGGCTCCCAGAGCAGCTGGCTTTTCAAGTTTGATACTGAAGAAACTTTCACAAATATGCATACTATTTTCACCCAATGCCTATGGCAAACCCTCCATCAGTCACCATGGGGAAAGGCAAAGGTATGATCTATCTGCGTATGCTAAGACGATTCGGCTCACTTGATTCACTAGGCCGATGAACAGAGTTATATGCTCAGTTCTACTGAAGACATAGAGATGCGTGATGCTTCTGACTCTGAAGATGATGAAGAGGAAGTCCAGTCCGAGTTAGATCCCGAAGAAGGTATGTTCCACCGGAATCGAATTCTTCGCAGTATTCATTCTTGTGTCGATAGAGGCCAGCGATGAGGAAGAGGATGAATTGGAAGAACTTCCACCAGCCTTCAGCAAGGGTGATCGTAATTCACAGCTTACTGTGGGGTATAAGGGCGATAGGTCATACGTTGTTCGTGGTAACAATATTGGTGTCTTCAACCACGCAAGCGACTATTCAGTCAAATACTACGCTACCATTGGGAATATCTCCACTCCCAAGGGAAAGGGTTTCAAACCAAAGCATGTTCGTACTGATAAATATTTGTTAGTTTGCAATACTGATTCATCTATAAAATAGGTTATGCTTCATGACCAAGATACCAAGATGATTCTGATGAATCCCAACGATCAAAACGCTCTGTATAGCATGGATATTGAACGCGGCAAGATTGTAGAAGAGTGGAAAGTGCACGATGACATTGCTGTCGACCACATTGCCCCAGAGAACAAATTTGCTCCCACTACAAGAGAACAGACTATCGTTGGTGCTTCGCATAACGCTCTTTTCCGCATCGATCCTCGTGTCTCTGGTACAAAACTTGTCGATAGTCAGCTGAAGCAATATGTCTCCAAGAACAAGTTTTCTAGTGTCACGACCACCGCAGGTGGAAAGATTGCAGTATCAAGTGAGAAGGGTGATATCCGGCTGTTCGATTCCATTGGGAAAAACGCCAAGACGGCACTCCCACCTTTGGGTGACCCCATCACTGGTATCGATGTTACTGCTGATGGACGTTATATCGTGGCTACAACAAAGACGTATCTTTTGTTGATTGACACATTGATAGGGGAGGGAAGATATGCAGGACAGCTCGGCTTTGATCGCAGTTTCCCTGCTACCACGAAGCCCATTCCTCGACGGCTGCAACTCCGTAATGAACATGTCGCCTACATGGGACATGACATCAATTTTACACCTGCCAGGTAAGAGATATCACACGAGCGTTAATATTGTACAAACAAAATTTCAGGTTCAATCAAGGCGAAGGTCAAGAAGAAAATGCTATAGTCACATCCACGGGACAATTTGTTGTTGCTTGGGATTTCGCCAAGGTCAAGAAGGGTTACCTGGACAGATATGAAATCAAGAAGTATGAAGACCATGTCGTACAAGACAACTTCAGGTTTGGGGATGATAAAGAAATTGTAATGTGCCCTTGTTTGTTCTTGAAAGTGGATGTTAACGTCAATTAATCAGATTGTCGCATTGGACAACAATGTCTTGGCAATCAACAAGAAGAACCTGAAGAGACCGACACGCCACTCTCTGGGAGCCTCTGCACCACTGCAGAGTCGGTCTAATATTGTCAATGCCCCATACTGATCTAGTGCTTCATACTAATTATTATTCTTGGTCGCACTGTTCTTGTTTAACACATCTCTTGACAGGATTGTAGATTAGCTCCCAGATATCAAATCATTGTTCATGTAAGTTTATACAACACATAATACAAAGGTGTACTGTATGAAGTCCTCTGTCTGTTCTACCGTCCATATTCTAAGATTTGTTTCACCGCTGTACGTAATGATTTAACTATGATGATGTTTCAGTCCACTTGTCAGCTTTTCGAAGACGATGGTACAGTCCGATGGTTTGATAATTTATTCCGTGGCCCATCTCTGGAATCTACATATCGTCCAATACCTAGGTGCCATGCTATACGAGGTATCATCAGTGATAACCCCAAGACCACGGTCGCCAATAACACCGGGCTCCAGTTGTGAACTTCCCACTTCTGGTCACCAAGAGCCCATAGAGTCACAATAATGTGGAAGATATCGCCAATGAGGAGAGGGGTAAGTAATGAGAATACGATTTTCTCCTGTAAGGCTAGATTTCCATGGAGGTGCTTCCTTGCTGCGGACAGCACACAAAAGTTGATTAAGCCAATTAAAGCGCAGACATGTGAGAGCTGTATGGTAGTTACAAGAGTTGCTTTCGGCAACACCTTGTATGGTAAGATTTCTTCAGGCCAAGGAGCCTGTCCGTTATGTGTCTGATCGAGCGCATAAGATTCACTCGGAAGGAAAATATATGGAAAACTTACGCTTACTGGATCCCTAGGTATATTGATGATATTGTTCAGATTTTTTTCGGGTAGAGAACAATGTAATAGAAATACGCACAAGAAAGTCCCCAAGAATCCGATCGATGTCAACAATGGCTCATAAGCAGCAAAGCAATAATAATAAAAATTAGGGATTGCTGAGGAGGGTACGGGGACCATCACTGACGCAGAAAATCTAGCTAAGAGGCCAGGATTGAGAAAATGTGTATAAGGTAAAAAAAATAATACGGAACATGAATAAAGAGGAAACACGGCCCTCCCATTGCAACGGACCGCCACTTTGTTTGAAAACTATTTGACAGCTGTCTAAGATCTAAACGTTCACACAACAAGTAATCTGTAACATATTTCCCCGAGGCAATATCATTTCCAGAATCAAACGCGTCTGACGTGTTCGTAATCATGTGTTACGTGATTTATTATCATGTGTCACGACAACTCTCCGTGACCTGCCCTTAACTTGACTCTCTAAATTCGGAAATAAAAATTAATTCTTCTTTTCTCATCTTACATTCACGGTCTTCTACTATGGTTGGTGAGCAATCTCCATATTATACAGCCTAATGGCGAAGACCCAGAAAACACTGTATGTGCAGATGAAGGATATAATGCGTCTCCTCTATATACTAGATACAGGAGCTTGCTTCGCTTCTTTCTAACATTTCACATGCCCAGCTTTTTTATACATTCTCTATGGATCAAAACTTGTGGGCCATACATACTGGCGAGAAATTATAGTTCCGCAGTTCATTCGCAGATTCAGTACCGCATGCTGTTATCTGACCTCATCCACGTGTAGACTAAACTCCTTTTATCTTTTTTTTAATGTGATGTTCCGGGAACTGCGGATTGAATGAATAGTGAGATGGTAGAGCTGGTGCGAGTCGGTCCATATGGGTGAGTGGGGAACCCTTACTTTTATGGATGTCCGACTTGTATAATTTACAGCCAAGTCGATGAGTGGCCGCGCTACGTGTTTTTGTAGTTATCCTCAAGTCTTTTGTCAGGTCATAGTTATCCGCTATCTAGCATGAGCGGCCCTGGCCTCGCATCGATGATTCTGGAGCCGCTGTTCAAGTCCAAGTTTAATTATATAAGAATTTTAAGAGCCTTAACTTAGCACGCAGTAGTTGACAAGCGCTTTCTCATGAAATTATCAAAGTACGTTGAAACGCTACCGATGCGGTTCTCGGAGTTCGAGCAATTCCGAAACTATCGTTGTACAGATCCATCTGGGACGATGTATCTAATTTTATCATCACAAGAAAAGGGGCTGTCCTGTAGTACTCATGTATTCAGCAGCTGTTCGCAGCCTTTTAGCAAAATTAAATCTGGGGCTTCAAGGTACCATAATGATGAGTACCTTTTTATGGCACACTGTCTAGTGTCATAGGACTGATCACTCTTCATGACACAATTAGCTAACTTATAGCCATATGTAGTCACACCGAGAGTGGATAACCCAGAACGAATGAAGAACTGAACATACAAAATCTACCCAGGACTTCTCCATCTGTTTATGTTTCTTCTCAGATTTGTTGGTCTGAATCGCTGGAGATGTGGGGGATGACTATGCTTAGGAAGTATAAGCCCGGCCTCCTCTGATGATTTTCCGTACACAGCACAGGGAGAAGATCCCAACAAGCTAGCATCATAAACATCTGAGAAATCCCATCTTGCTTACTTCATGGTCGCATATTCAATATTTAATTGGGCTTGTTTCAGAAATGACCAATTATAAAAGCATAGAACAAGCTGGTGTAGGTGGTAGCGTAAACGAAGTTACTGTCAGTGTGAAGCGCAAAGCCTTAATTCAGTTCACGTGTTTAATCACGGGATGAATTTTGTACCTCACGTGAGCATTGTCTTGATCTTATCTGACGTCAGAAATGTAACTCACTTATCCTTATCAATTTCTAATAGTGACCTCACCATGCCCCTAGCTCCTCCAGTGAACTTTCCATTATGGCTGTCCCGGAACCAACATCTACTACAGCCACCTGTGAACAACTTTTGTCTTTATCGAGGAGGTGATTTTGTGGTAATGGCCGTAGTAGGACCCAATGAAAGAAATGACTACCATGTCAACCAAACAGAAGTATGGTCGTCCGATAAGCTCGCTATGCTTATTTAGTTCTCCTAACTACTCCAAAGGAATGGTTTTATCAACATAAAGGTGGAATGCTTCTTCGCACAGTGGACGACGGAACTTTTCGCGATATAAAGATAGAAGAGGGAGAAATGTTCCTGCTGTCTGGTATGTTTGAGTAACATATGCACCTCTAGACTATTTAGGTAAAGGTATCTCCAGCGAACACACCCCATAACCCGGTGCGATTTGCGGATACCATAGGTCTCGTTGTTGAACGAATCAGACCTGAAGAGTCCATAGGTGGGTCTATTATTTCGGACATGTCTGACACTCCTCTTTTACTTTAATAAGATCGTCTTCATTGGTATTGTCGTTCATCCTCCCACTCGGAACCGACGATCATACATGAGGAGTCTTTTCATGTGACTGATTTGGGGACGCAACTGAAACCCGTCATTGAACGATGGATGCAGGATTGACCAAATATTAGGAAATGCAAAGTTTGTGGGACGACTGCAGATGCCAAATAGCAAGGGAATGTTTCTATGATCTTGTTAATTTCACCAACTTTTAAATAATAAGTGTGATGGGTTCTGTAGTTCGTCAAGTAGAAGTTTAAAACCATTCATAAGTCCTTCAACAATAAATACTCGTCAAATATGACGTTGTGATTGTTGAGGATTCGTTGTAGCTGTTTCAACTTAAAGCTTAATCCATTTCAGAACAGACAAATAGTAAAGCAGCGGGAATTATGCATATCACCTGACTCGAAGAAGTCAACAACATATCTTCAGACCAAAAGATTGCCTACGCCTTTCTGGCATGACAACAGTGAATGTCGCCGAGCAAACAGAAAGGGATGCAGATACAGAAAGTACCCAAGCAGCAGAAAGCATAGATCGACCCCCAAGCGAAGTTGAAGGTGTTAGTCCAAGCAAAATATACCACCCCTTTGATTTCCCTGTCGTTGTACTTCTTATACCCGCATCGATTTTCGGCGTACTGGCGCGGTTGGGTTTGCTAGCACTGACGACGTACGATGGAGAATGTATCTTCCCTTTAGCATATGTGCAAGCATTGGGCTGCTTTATCATGGGGGCCATGCTAAGATTAAAACAACCTTTTGGTCAGTTGTATGTATAATTTTCATCCAACTTATACAACCCTTTCATAAACATGTTCCCCTTAGTTATGGACCGCTATATACGGCGATCACTACGGGTATGCCAAATGAGTCCGCTAATTGGAATATTCATAAACATCTTTGCATAGGATTTTGCGGGTCGTTGACAACGTTCTCAAGTTGGCAGCTAGACATCTTCAATTCATGGATAAATGCAGGCCATTTTCATCGTGGTGGACTAAGAGATGTTTGTTCACCAATATACAAGGATCGGTCGTTCAAGTCTCACTCATTGTTTCAATTTTAGTTTATTGATGGTCTGGGGAAAACCGTGTTTACATTGGCACTCTCGCTTGGGTCCCTCTCGTTTGGTTACTCAGTGTCTTCAATCTTTGCAGCCAAGATTCCTACCCCATGGTTTCCCAATCGCATAATACGCTATTTCATCAGTATATTTGCCATACTGAGTTACGCGGCTACATTACTCACTTATTTCCTTCTTCCTGTTAACTTTCGGCACCAAGCCACAGCAGCAATGTTGTTTGCTTTCCCTGGGACTTTGACACGCTACGTTTTGTCAATCTTACTCAACCAGCGCATAAAGGCGTTCC
This sequence comes from Floccularia luteovirens, assembly GCA_009739215.1. NCBI lineage: Eukaryota > Fungi > Basidiomycota > Agaricomycetes > Agaricales > Squamanitaceae > Floccularia > Floccularia luteovirens. Next base: position 1,354,538 of record VSJF01000004.1, read on the forward strand.
CTCTGGGTACATTAACAGCGAACTCGCTAGGCACTGCATTGTTGGGAATGTTCCATGTACTTCAGAATCTGCCGAGTCCAGTGACCCCGCAGGCATGTTATATTTTACAGGGGTTAGGGGACGGTTATTGTGGATGTTTGACGACAGTGAGCACTTTTGCGGCAGAGGTCTATGATTTGGGTCATTGGAAAGCGTATAGATATGTACTATTTAGTTGGTTATTGGGACAAGGTTTGTTGCTTCTGATCATTGGGCCGTCTCTCTGGGCCGGGGGAGTGGAGAAAGTGATAACATGTAACCTACAATGATGCTTTAATTTTAGAACCCCTTTGCTAGAGTAGTCTATATCATATAATTTTACTTTAAAGCCCTACACTAGAGCTGCAACATGAATCCTTCTTATCAGTGTCACAGCACAATACAGGTTTTGGCGAGTTGTCGGAGTTTGGAAAGGTGTTCATAACTTTCTTGTCAACATCGACAAGATCTAAGAGCGTTCTAGATGACCTCACGACAGGACATAGCTCCAGAGAATTCACAAGCTGCATTGGAGGATGAGGAGGCAGTTAGTGGCACAGGTGAAGGAGATGAAATTATGGAGGAACCAGAGCAAGAGGACGGATACAGTGCGTATTTATGCTCTCTTTTCACAACTGGACTCGATATGATTATATGCTATTAGCATCTTCGACCCCGACCTCGACACTTACATGGATTAGCTGGTTTTGTTCTCTACCTGGACACGAGTACTTTTGTGAAGTTACAGAGGATTTTATAGAGGACGACTTCAATCTAACTGGACTAAATACAATGGTACCATTTTGGAAAGAAGCTATGGAGATGGTGTTAGATGTTGAACCAGGTGTGGGTTCTTTCCTCATCGTTTCGGATCGCTCGACAGCTTATGATCTTATGTATCCTTATTGCTCTCTCAGATGAAGACACATCAAAAATTCCCGATGTTTCGATTGTAGAATCATCAGCGGAAATGTTGTACGGGCTTGTGCATCAACGGTATATCCTCACTCGCATAGGTTTGCAAAGCATGGTGCGCCTCTCAACTAGATGTCCGAAATAGTGTTCAAAGAGCTGAGCCAACGATTACAGGCAGAAAAATATGAGAATAGTGTATTTGGATCGTGCCCACGGGTTTATTGTGCAGGATGCAATGTCGTGCCTTGTGGGCGTTCTGATATGCCGGGTCTGGATACTGTCAAACTTTTCTGTCCCAATTGCAATGACATATACGTGCCACCCAGCAGCAGGTTCCAGGGTGTAGATGGTAGGAATATTAGAATTGATTTACTTGTGGCGGTCACTCATCGTGACATTTATAGGAGCATTTTTTGGGACAACTTTTGCGCACCTATTCTTTCAGAGCTATAGAGAACTCGCACCAGCACCTTTCTGGAAACCGCCATTGTCTGGTGGATCACCGTTATCACCTCGTAGTGCCTCTGGAAGTACTGGCTCACGAGCTTCACCTTTTGTAAATCCAAATCCATATGGAGGACAGAAGCGGGCGGCAGGGTATGTTTATGTACCAAGGATATATGGTTTCAAAGTTAGCGAACGTGCGAAGAGTGGGCCGCGCATGCAATGGCTTAGGTTACGGCCAGAGAGTCCAACGGAGCTTGATCTTGTTGATTGGCGAGGTCGGTGGATCGATGAAGATGATGATGAGTATGATGAAGATGAAGATGACGATGAAGGAGATCGCCAAATGGAAGACTTTGATCCGGTATGTGGATTATTATTTGTCGAGATGTAAAATTATAGCTTAGTATCACCATTTATGTACAGGACGCGGTTGAGGGGGAGGATGAGGATGAGGAAGAAGAGGAGGAAGAAGAGGAAGAGGCCGATAGGGTGAGGGATGGGGGTGGAGAGCCTATGCAGATTGGGCATGCCATTTCATCTGGACAACGGAACTCGAATGTGGGCAGGGGAACAGTCAATTCCGTGCGGACATCAGGTGGAGTGCCGGACTCTCCTACGAATGGATTGTTCCTTGGGGAGCAGAGTAAGGTTGGTAGGGTGCGAATGGTACGGCAGTGGACACCTGCACGAGAATCACTGGCTGGGACGGCCCAAGTATAGTACTAGATACTGTTATACTCCCTTTTGGTAGATACCGCTAAGATAAGATAAGATATACAACGTCTGTAATACGTGGGAATGAGCTGTATAGTTCCAAATAGCCACTGATTTGGTAGCACACGTGATCATTCTTGCGATAGATACTGCTTTCTGTGTTACTGTCATCCTCAGCTTTCCTCAAGACAACAAAAATGACCCGTACAGGTGAGATTGTGGGATATGTGGGGAGTATTATTCTAAACACTATTACTGTCAGGAATCAGAACCGGGCTAAACCGCGGCCATGTAACAACACCTATCCCCAAAGCAGTGAGACCTTCGCAACGCAAGGGGATTCAGTCAACAAAAACAAAATTTGTGCGATCTGTAATCCGGGAGGTGGCAGGATTTTCCGCGTATGAACGCCGTGTAATGGAGCTATTGAGAAACTCCAAGGTATGTGTGGATGGAACAAGAGTGAAACAAAACATTAAACGATGACAAAAAAACCAGGACAAGAAAGCAAGAAAGTTGACGAAAAAGAGGGTGAGTAAGACACAATGACTAATAAGGGTATGAAGGGCTAACAAGAAAGCAGCTGGGAACATTGTTGCGGTCGAAGCGCAAATTGGAAGAGCTTGGAGGAATCATCCAGGAGAGCCGGCGTGCACACTGATGTGATTGATATTGTTGATACATACATTGAAATAGACATGATTTGTCAGAGTGACGCCGAGTAAACCGCTGAGTCACGGACATAAAGTAAGCGAAAGAAAAGAAAATAATAAAAATAATAAATAAAACACTTTTCACTCATTCCATCTTCATGTCCGTCAATCTCAATCCCAATTCTGGCCTTTCTCCACCGCCTCCCTCTCGTCACAGAGCCTCTTCAACAAACCTCCGTGACCCTCTCTCCCTTTCTTCCCTTGGTCGTCGTCGTTCATCTTCCTGTCTCAACGACCATCCTCTCTCTCCTCCACCTCTACAGCACCTACAGCAACCCCTTTCCCCATCTATCCCTCCCCCCCACCAACAGCTTCAGTCCCCATCTATGATCGTCCTTGTTGTCTCTAGACTTCTTCATTGGCTTCATGTCTCGTCTTTTCATCCCACGGAGTGGTCTTCAACTCCCTCCTCGCCTCGTTCGAGCACTGATGAGTTTGTTCTACCCCTGGCAACACCCCAGATTCATAACACAATCACCCTTACTGTCCCTGAGAAACACCAATACACTGCAAGGAGTTTGCCTCACTGGCAGCTAACTTTCCCCTCAGTTCGTTTATCAACCCTTTCGCTTGTCTTCTTGTTGACATTCTCATGTTTAACCTTCAATAGATCCATGGTTCGATCGCTCTTGTTATCCTAATGTTTCCCATCACTACTGCTATCGTTCTGTTTTGCCTAGTCCACTCTTCCCGTCTCTCTCTCTTGGCCTCGCACACTCTCAGATGTTACCCAGCTTGGTCGTGAGCTTCACGGTTATTCACAAAGTGGTCCCGGTCCTCTCGCACATGTCATGGGTGTAATGGCTATATCAGCAGTATGGAAGCATGCATGGTCGATTCCAGGCAGTGTTCTCTGGGTATGTGCCTACTTTGTCATCCAAGTAATCATACTAATACATCCCACTCGCAGAATGTACTCGCTGGAGCTCTTTTCTCTCCTTTATTTGCCACTATCTTTCTTACATCCCTTACAACTATTGGTTCAGCATGTGCTACCCTTCTCTCCACTCCTCTCGCACCGTTTCTGTCATCCATTTTACCACGTGCCCTCGACATGACACGCTCTGCTCTCGGTGGTGATGATCTCACTTCCCAGGATCCATCAAAACCAAAGTCATCCGCCTGGGTCCGCCTCTCCGTATTGCGCCTAGTTGGTGTTGTCCCATGGTCAGGAATCAACATTGCTTGCGGTGTATGTGGTGTAGCTCTCTCTGACTGCCTTCTCGGTACGTTTATCGGCTGTCTTCCCTGGACTGCGGTTACCTGTCAGGTAAATCATGTTATCCATATGTTTGATCTGATACTCTATTTACATCGTATGTGTCCATAGATTGGGGATATCATGCAAGCAGTCGCGTCAAGTCCTACTCCAACCCAAGAAACAATTTCTTCATTACTTACCTCTCCAGCTCTTATTACCAAACTTGTTCTGCTTTCATTTCTTTCCTTGGCTCCGATTCTCGCGCGAAACCGCTTGCGTAGGCTTATCTCGCCAACAATAATTCAACATCAGTCAACCCTAGTGCAGAACGAACGTCAGCCCCGATTTGCATGGGTGCAGGAGTGGCGCACTAAAATCAGGCTTGCTTCGCAATCGCGCTCACGTAGCCTTGATGACCGTGAAGAACTTAATACGTTGGTCGGGGAAAAACGTGCAATGGAAGAACTACCATCGTGACCCCGCAAACTCGGATACCTGCATTCTCGACTCAAGAACTACAATTTTCTCTCTTCGGTTGATTAGGATCTCCCTCACGTGTTATCGATTCGCTGCAATACGCCCTGCGGTGTTTTCATCTTTTTCTATTTATACGCTCTACCCCGCGTTCCATCATTCACGACTTGATCATTCATGCTCATTTCCTTCACGTCTCATTCAACTGTCCTAATGCTCAATTCCGACAATTTAATCAGATCATGCCTCAGGTTTTTCGCTTCGTTATCAAACACAACACAAACATACATATTTTAATTTTAGGACGACTGCCATATCGACGATTACACCTGCAGCATTGATGATCAGAACCCGCACAGCATCTATATCCCCGCACCCTAACATCTCTCCATCACGTTTCCATGAATGACCCTCATCCTGCATCGTCACTTATGTGCATATGATGTTGCTAATGATCTGACCCTCTTACGTTCATTTCACCTGCCTGCTATACATGTTCTAATATATGTTTATGTTGAACTGGAATCGGTGGACTCGGAGACTCCTACACCAGCTTGTGTGGGTTCACTTTGGCTGCTAAACATCTAGAGAGATGACCCACTGAAAACACTCCGTTATATATAATTAGATGAGGCTATCCATCTGATCTACCAAGGTGCCACCTCCCATCAGTTGCAGTTGTATTTCCAACCCTCCCCTCAATTATGCTATTTTGGTCCCCCCCCCCCCCCAACATTGGTTACACTCTCCATCCATATTTAGACTTCATATCAAATCAACTGTTGCTCTAGATAATTCCAGTTTACCTCGCTCAGAAGGCCGCAACAAGACTACATACACCCAAGCGTGTGTATCTTTTAGCGGCCTTGATGATTTTTCCAAGGTTCAACCTCCATCTCAATCCCACGTGTTATTTTTACGATAGTATATATCTCATTCTCATTCAACATCTGCTTCCTTGTTGCAATTATGTCCATAAATGTGCAATCTTTTTTAAATGCAGTGCTGAGTATTGTAGTAGAAATCCTTTTAGTTGACAAGCATTTAAAACACTTCTCCGTTTTGTGATTAAAACAAATCGATCAATTAAGGTTTGTTCGATTGCCGAGCTAAAATAAGACAAGAAATGCTGATGCGACATAGATACATGCAGATATTGAAAGTCCATCTGATTGATATATGATATAGCTTAAACACCAAGTCTGCAGAAATACAATTGTCAGTGGGAAAAAATTGCATAGAAATTAGTCACACACTTTCGTTTAGTGTGTTCGTAAACAACATAGGATATAGAAACAGCAGGAACCACCTGTGTGAGTTTATCAGTAAAAATCAAACTGTATAGTAGAATCCGCAGCCCCGCACAGGGTCCGACAGGATTGCAGCACTAGAAGCTGTCAACAAAGATCACTTCTTACCTTGGCCAATGTGGGAAATAACCCTCTATAGAACCCTCGCCAACCATCTCGCTCCCATGTCTTTACTGTAACGTCCCACACTCCTGTATAGCGTTGTGGATGGCCCGAAGAGCCCGATGCCTGCAACCGCGTACGCACAAGATTCAGTGGATACACACTCGTTGCACCGACGCTCCCTGAGATGCTCCCAAAAGCAAGTAGGGCAAGTACGCCAGGTTCATCATTTCCCGTTGATCTCTGATACGCGAGCTTGAGCGCTTCAAAGGTGCTCATGTCAATAGCAGAGTACCTATGATAGCACTATAAATTTGACATGGTTGGAAATGGAGACTAGATACTAACGGAAATACACCGATGAGGCCAACCTAGGTGGGTAAAATTGGATTGATGAGGTTGACATCGAACTACGACACAATAATACACACCGTTAATCCACGATAGTATGCACGCACTCCACCGAGACTCCACAGATGGCGGGCGGCACTTGCTAAGGTACGTTTTTGATGCCCGGTGTTACTCATCATTTGAGTCTAGGTTCATAATTGTACATGTCAGACGAAGTGGATGCATATCTAGAGTATGAAAACCACATGCCTTTAGGGTCTCAATAGGGTATATACCTATAAACCACAGGAGCGAACAGTGGATCAGCCTGTTGACCCGGAGTGAGTATGAAGTATTAACGCACTTAACTGGCTACTTATGCCACCAATCCCACCGGACAGAAACCTGCTGACCCCACTGATCTCGCGTGGGTCTTCAACCCTGTCCCAGTACTTTGCAAAGGCTCGTTTCTGTTATCGTGGCTTGAATGAGCTGATACATTCCAATCACAACAAAATCATTGACTGACCGAGGATTCATACATGAAGAATTTGATAGCAGATTCGGGAAATATCTTGGCAACGGAAAGTCCGTTACCTATCCAGAAAGCTAGCAGTCCACCTTCTGTATAGATCCGAGCTACGGCGCCGCTGATGACTTTCAGCCCAGTTAAACTTGGTTTGGGTGAGAGGGTAGAGCCACCGAGATCTGGGGGCCTGGTAATAAGGAATATTTTAAGTCGATCAAAAGGTGCTGTGCATGTTCTAGACACTACAATGGTTATCAGCAATCTGTATAATATTGCGGTTTCTTATCTACCTGCGCCAGCAACTCCCCCAGCCAACAGGAACTTGATTGCTGTGTGTGAGTGATGATCCTCGTCTTCCTCGTCATCATGAACGTAGTCATCCTGATGTTCGCTCTTTTGGTGAACATTGGATGGTGGTCCACCCATGGCAGGACCAGATATACCAGTATTAGAAACTTGAAAAGTACCTGGATCTGGAGGTTTGTCCTCTGCGCTCAGACTGACGTCACCTGAGCAAATTGTGAGGTATGGAATACGCGACGGGTAGCAACACAGTACCTTCCATGTTAACACGAGCAGCACCGCGACCATCATCGCCCATGAACTTCTTAACTTCATAATATCTATATATCTCCGCAGGAGAGGCTTTACGAGGAAGGAGCAACAAAAAGTCACGGAACTCCGCGAAGTTGATTGTGTGTGTATGGCGAGAAGAGGTCAGGAATGATATGAATTCTAGTAGTGTCTCTGGGGACAATTGAATCCCTGCAGATCACGTTCAACACACTACCCATCAATGAATTCATTATAGCTCACCAGCTTTTTTTAATGCGAGTTGTAGTTCCTGTTCGTCGATTTGTCCATTCCTGTCTAGATCGAGCTCGTCATGAAATATTTGCCATAACTCTTAAGCACAGAACTAGATTAGCATATGATCCACACCCATTCAACTTTAATAGACTCACCAACTTCCTTCGCCTCTGCATACTCCTTGAACTGTTTCCACGGTATCTTTCCCGAAGCCGGTCCGGATTGTGGCACCAAGCAATGGCCCCTAAGTTCATCGTCATACATCTCCTTTAAAGACTCTGCCTCTTCGGGAGTCAATACCTCTGCCTTGGATGCCCCAACGCCGACTCCAATGGAAAGAGTGCGTTGACGTTTTTCATTGGTTGGAGGTGGCTGTGGCAGACGGTGCCAAAGTTCCTGTAAACGACGCTTTCTATTACTCCTGCCCTCAAGTTCTCTGAACTCGGCAAGTGTACGAGGATGTTTTTCTGGAACAGCTGAGCTTAATTGTGATATGGATGGTGAGGATCGATCTTGATGTCTATTCGACCCAGACGGGGTATTAGAACGATTATTTTGTGACATTTTAGCGACTTCGCATGTGGACCGGTGGGTCTAGAACTTCTTGGTGTCTTGGAAACAGATGAATGATCGTGACCAATGTGAAGCTTGAAACTCGAGAGAGAGAGCCCGGCTCTCAACAAGTCATGCTGTAAGGAAAGAGCTGGCCAGGAGCCAACAATTGGAGTTGATAACGGATTATATAGCAGGTTGTATACAAAGCTGACTTTAGCCGACATCATCCTCGTTTAGCCTGTTTACATTTGCTTGCACATTCAAAAAATTATAATCCCTATTAATTTACTTCACAATTACTCCCTCTTCTCTTCAGTTCTCCGACGACGAACAGAACACTGCCCCAATTGCCAGAATTGTCGCCACCAGTGACGTTTTCCATTGTCCGACCCGGTCCCACAAACTCAAGTTTGGCCGGGTGTCACAACTTCCATCAGTCTCAACTGTTCCCTTCTGCGGCATAATGACATCCTTTATATGCATCGGAAGTACTGGATAGCCACGTGTGCTTGCATCAGAAAGTGACGCAAATGCTGTTAATCCTCCCGACCACACGGTGGAGGAATTGGGATTATCAAGAGATACCAGTGTCTGAGAGTCCGTTCTAAAAGAAGATGTGGTTCTCACAGAGAGTGGCCCAATTACTTTCAATGCATAAATGTTATCAATGGTCTGTTCCGTCATTTCATATGCCTTCAAAATTTATAAGAGCATGAACGAAAAGAAAGCAAATATTCCATACCCGTTTATTGTTGTCCCTCTCAACATTGACCGAGTCAACTTTCTGTCGTCCTGCTTTGCGCTCAGCGCGAAGTGGAGGTGTTGGAGGTCGATAATACTTTGTGCCAAAAAAAAGTTAAAACAAACAGGATCATAAGAGCGTATAGGTCCATTACCTGGTGCAAACGACGCTTTTGTCGTCTATTTGAAACAGACGGCGAACGAGTTGAAGATCCTGGCATTGGCCCGAATAGCTCCCCATGACATTCAATGTCATCCACAGGACCTGTAGGAAATTCAATCTTATGGAACATTAGCTTTTTCTGCTGGAGAGGAATTCCAGTAACACGTGCCGTATTGGACGAACTCGAGGAGGCCGGCCTCGGGTCTGGTACCTTCGATAACGAAGGTTTAGTGACTAGCACTTTGCTTAAGATGAGGGGGGGTGCATCTGTCCTCGACGGCCCAGGAGTCGCTACTTTTTCGATGACTTGTCGCCAGTCCCTTGGGAGCTAAAAGTGATTTCATTGACTTTGAATAAAATAAAAATAGATAAGGGGCCCTACTGGTGGTGATTCATCAAGCGGTAGAGTTGGCATGGGCGTAGCAGATGACCTCACAGGTGAGGTAGGAGGGGATGGAGGGGGAGATGGAATATACTTGGGAACAGGCTTCCTGTAACTAGGATCTCGTTTTGACATCGATGCGGATGTTATTATGATAAATAGTACACAGATTAGTACAGTCAGAAATCGGGAAAGGATGGATAGAGGAGAGGAAAGAATGGATAGATTATTGTGCGAAGTCTGATTCGTAAAATTGAATGAAAGTCGGTCAAAGCGGTAGTGGGGGTATAAAGCAAAGAAGGTAAAAATCCACTGATAATGGACGACAGCAGTCCACATGTACGCCCTGCTGGGAAGTCCTCTTTTCACTGAGCACGGTTATATATGACTGCGACGCCACATGTTTAGGCCATGCGCTAGGGCAAGGTGCTGGGACTGTAATGATATATAAAATGAAAGGTGTGCAGTTGGCGTGGTGTTTTGCAGTACAACAGGCAGGTCCCGTTTCCTTCCTTCAAGTTACATGTCCATATACAGAGAAACATGCATTTTTGGGACGGAAAGCGAGAAAACACTGATGCCATTAGAGTCAAAGCGGCAAGACTGTTGATTGCTACAAAACCGGTGGCTCCAGCGGAAAATGTTGATAACCTGATAAACCTTGCAGATCGAAACTTCAATTACTGTTCGAATATCTGTCATATGTTAGAAAACTGAGTCATGGTAGTATGTGAAATAACACAGCAGTTGAATGTCCTTGTTCAGTAGTCTGACGCTTACATAATCCCTCCCTTGAACAACAACCATGCAGTCCCGTTCTCCTACAAAAAGTAATTATAGTATAGCTTCACAAGGAGGTCGTGGAAGCTCTCGTGGAACTAATATACAAATTGATACGCCGAGAACAAATGCACATATCACTACGGTGGGCGTCAAACGACCAGGATATGGAACAGTCGGTCGTCCTATACCGATATTCGTTAATTCCTTTGTTACTACAATCCCTGATTGTGTTATTCATCATTACGATGGTCAGTGTATCTCAAAATCTACAATTAAATATCTCATAACTGTAATAACTTCTAGTGTGTATGTATAGTGTTACAAGACATTTCTAGGCATTAAAAACTAAATAACCGTGCAGCCATTAAACCTTCAGACAACACTTTGCCTGCTACTGTAAATATGAGATTAATTCAAGAACTTCAAGTTGAAGTGGAACCAGAGCTATTCACGCCTCGCGCTGTATATGATGGCCGTAAGAACATATACGCCATTCGAGAGCTACCGTTTGAAGATGGCTGCCGAGAGGTAAGGACTGTGAACTGTGAATCCACCATGTTTGACGTTTGTACCAGTTCGAAGTCCAACTTCCGAATAACCCTGCCCAAAAATCTTCAAGAAGTCCGAAAGTTTACAAGGTCTGTTTAACCAAAGTAGCCGAGATAAATCCCGAGCAAGTATTCTTTTCGTACGACCTGGCTTCTATACCGATTAATTGTGCCTCCAGAGTCCTGAAGCGCTACATCGCTGGGCTGCAGTCCCAGGAGAACACAGTCCTGACTGCCATCACTGTGAGGCCGGAGATGCTCAAATACAAATGTCATCGTGATTTTAATAATTACCCAGGCTCTCAACGTCGTTGTTCGCATGGAGCCATCTATGAATTATCCGTTCAACGTTCGCTCGTTCTTTACAAGTAGTGAAACAAAGGACATTGGAGCAGGAGTCCAACTTTGGCGCGGCTACTTTCAGTCAGTGAGGCCAGCAATTGGCCGCATGCTCATAAATATCGACATCTCAACCGCGGCCATGTACAAGGGAGGGCCTCTTCTGGGTCTTTGTCTCGAATTTGTGGGTAAAAATGATCCTAACGTTTTATCTCCCAACCGCGGTTTCCCCGATCGTGAAAGACTTCGCCTGCAGCGCTTCATTTCCGGCATACGTGTTACAACAGCCCACTTCATTCAGGGTGGTGCAGCCTCAAATGTGGCGCGTGTCGTGAAGAAGTTGAGTTCTGCTGGCGCAAACTCACTTATTTTTACCATGAGGGAAGGAGGCAAGATGAGCGTGGCCGACTATTTCAAAAGTACGCAAAGCCGCTCACTGAGATATCCAGATGTCATATGTGTGGAGGTTAGAAATCTAGTGCTTCTAAGTCTGTGTGAGAGTTGATCATAGCAACAGGTTGGGTCGGGAGCTTTAGTCCCACTTGAATTATGTATGGTCCCGCCTGGTCAAATTATGCGCAAGCAGGTACCTTCCGAGAAAATAAAGGATGTTCTTGATTTTGCTACCAAAAAGCCTAAGGACCGGCTTGATAGCATCAAGAAAGGGTTACGAGTAAGAAAATAACCGACTTACCAACTTCGCTCTAATGAGCCTCCTAGGTTCTCTCTTACGGTAAATCAGAATATGTCCGCCAGTTCGGTATGAATGTGGATCTTGCAGCTGGGCCCCTCAAAATACAAGCTAGGGTCCTAAAACCCCCCGTTATGAGATACGGCCCTGGCAGCGCCCACCTCACAATTGTTTGTTACGTTTCTGCCTCAAAATGACACGAGGAATGCTAATGATGAATGCTAAGACACCTAATAACGGAAGTTGGAGCATGTTTGTAGTTATCTTCCTTACAGTGAATATCTAACATTAACTCATGCTATCTAGGGTTGACAAACGATTCTATGTCCCTTGCAAGATCAACCTCTGGGCTATAGTGATTTATGAACATCCAAACCGATTCAACCGAACCTCTGCGGGTGAATTGATGAAAGGCCTTGTAAGCGAGTGTCAGAAAGTTGGTAGGTGGCTTGCAAGCACACCTTCCTTGGACATCAAACAATCTGTTTTAGGTATTAAAATCCAAGATACTCCGTACGTAGAGTGGAAGAATGGCTTGGGAAATGTATCGGACCAACTACGCAGTGTGGGGCGTGTCATCTATGAGAAGCACAAGGCAACGCCCAACCTCATCGTCGTAGTGTTACCAGAAGGCGGCAATGATATATACACCGCCGTCAAACAGTGAGGCTCAGAAACTCATATATAGGCATGGCCATATGGCTGACTCGCATATTTTTAGCTTTGGCGACGTTACAGTGAGACGACTATCTTATCCTCACCAGGTCTGATAAGATTTAGATTGTCTAGGTAGGGGTTGCCACCCAATGCATGAAAAGCTCAAAATGTTTCCGGGCTCGGCCTTCCTACTTCGCTAATCTCAGTTTAAAGTATGTTTCTAAGTATAACATATGGTTATTGTTTCTTAGTAATCACATGCAGAATCAATGTCAAACTTGGTGGCATAAACACAATTCCAGACATGTCTTCGATGTCTATATTGGCTGATCAAAGAAATCCGACCATCATCATGGGTGAGTTTCAAAGAATCCGTGGTTGGCTATCATGTTCATAAAATAAAATATATAGGTGCAGACGTTATTCACCCCGCCCCTGGGACTGACGGACGACCCTCTTTCACTGCAGTTGTTGCTAATGTTGACCATGGCGCAGCCAAGTATATCGCTGGTGACAACAAAATTCCTACACCATTTCAATACGGTTTTTTGTTCCTAATCATATCACTTAGACTGTCGAATTCAAACTTCCCGTAAGGAAATGATTGAAGACTTGCAAGTCATGACTAAGGTATACCATCAACTCGATTGCATCCTGGTTGCCTAGCTCAGATCATATTTCTGAAGAACCTTCTGGGCCAATACCGCGAATATCGAATAAAGGTTGAGAAAGCAAAAGTAATAAACCCTTCCAGAATGATTTTCTATCGAGGTCAGCACCAGTTCTCAATTCCGTTGGCTTTATGCTTACTAAGTTTCACTTAGATGGTGTATCGGAAGGACAATTCAAAACGGTGCTTGACGAAGGTGATATTATTATAATTATGACCAAAGTGTTTCAATCTGATATATGTGATTGGTAGAACTTCCTCTAATACGAAGTACTGTCCTTTCGCCTGATAGCCTTATGACATCTTCTAACTGTAGATTTTGCAGAGGCGTGTGAGGAACTGAAAATCAAACCGAAGATTACATTGATAATTGTTGGGAAACGTCATCACGTTCGGTTAGATGTTTTTAACTTCGATGAATTTATCGCATCTACTCATAAATCAATAGTTTCTTCCCTCAAGATGAGCGGGATGCAGACAAGTCGGGAAATTGCCAGGCTGGGACTGTCGTTGATCGTGAGATATCGCATCCGACAGAATTTGACTTTTATCTCCAAAGCCATGGCGGTATACTGGGCACAAGCCGCCCTGCACATTACTCGGTGAGGAATTATTTCATGCTGTTTTGTGTTGAACTCGTCTGATGTCACCACGTATTGCAGGTTCTTGTTGATGTAAGCCACTGCCTGATCTCATAGTATTTGAGGATGCAGTCTCATAAATTTGGTTTTACTAGGAAAACAACCTCTCGTAAGATCTTCAGTTCAAGAATAATAATTGATGCAAACTATGTGTTTCAGTGCTGATGTGCTTCAATCGCTCTCTTTCACCCTTTGTCATGTCTATGCACGTTCGACACGCTCAGTTTCGATTCCGGCTCCAGTTTACTGTAAGTTTGGTACTAATGGTTTTGCATTCACTCCCGAATATTCTTAGATGCCGACATCGTCTGTTCTCGAGCAAGAAATCATTACGACCCACAAGGAGGATTTGATTTTTCTGAAGGAGGCAATGTAGAAACGGGCCAAACATCTTCGACGCTCGATATCTACCGTCGTGGATTCAAGGAACTGCACAAACTGCAGAGACATCATATGTATTTTTCGGTAAGTCTTCCTGTTTTCGTGGCTTTACAATTCTGAATGAGTTGGTATGATTAGTAAAAACCAAATCTGTCAATGTCGCAATACGCTCTCCCTAAATCTTGTACTCACTATACTATCACATATGGCCATTGTTATCGCTTTGCTATGTTTACATGATTTGTTGTACTCCGGAAACTCTGTATATATTATTCCTGAGCATGTCTTATTACATGGTGTATATCAAATTGTCTCCATGATCGGAGTTATAGTTTTCATCAACGGGAAAACTAATGAATCACCAACAAAAGCTTATCCTTGTCTTCCATTCGAACGGCCTCGATTCATGTACCATACACCCACGTTGAGGTAAGTGGCATACGTCAGCCATGCACAGTATGGCAGGAGGAAATATGTAGCTTTCGCATTGGTAGGGCGGTCAAGTAATTTCTGTGGTATAAATTTCTCAGTTTATATCTTCCTTAACACGACTAGCATATAGTACCCACAGTCATGGCAAAGGTTGTTCCAGTCAAGAGCAAACTGTCAATTAATGCAAGCCCAGTCTGTAGCGTACAAATAAGTGACGGGCGTTTCGATGGTGATTGATTTAACTTTCCTGATGACCACCGAAGAAGATAGGGCTCCAAATACAGTTCAAACCAAGCTGAGCATAGTAGAGTGCGATACCAAGCGAAAGATCATTCCTTTGTGATAGGGCTTCAATGTAATGCTAAATTGCATATGCACCATAGCATACCTATTCTCTGGTAGAACAGAATTGTCAAGAGCTTTGACGGCAACATGAGAAGCGTAACCCATCGCTATATGCGCGTTAATAAGCTTCTAAATGAGATGCGAAACACATGACCGACACAGATATAACAGTGACCAGACGAAGGGAAACACTTCACGCGATGGACGTCCAGGTGGCGAAATTAAGCCCTGAAATACGTTATAAGACAGAAAGAGGGATGATGGTGGGAGGCCTTACATGGTACCAGTTACTGTTGACTGGCTTAGAGGCGGGAGTACCGCTCCAGAAGCCCAAGGCAAGGGGAAGGCCGAGTGCGGTAATTGGATTGCGGGGAACAGCAAGGAGAATGTTGGGCAAGTGGAAGTTAGACATGGTTCAAGTTTGAGTTGTGGATTTGGATGAAAAGCTACTTTTATTGCAGTAGTGACATCATCATTACATAACGTGGTGTGATGAAATTGATTAGATTTGAGATATTTACTTACCTTTTTAGCTAGCTAGCCTTCATGTCGACTTTCCTTCCGCTGCTTGATGAGGAGAACACTGCTCTATCTTCAGCGTTAGGTAGAATTGGCCCGATAATCCGGCCCTTCTCCCCCTCGTTGGTTCAACAAATCCCTGACCGATGTTATCTTTTTGTCGAGCATCTTCCTTCTCCACTCAGTCTTGATAACATCACATCTTGGCTAGATGGCGGGGTAGAGAAGCTGATCATACCCCTGTTACCAGTTAAAGAACTTATTGGTGAAATTCCTTCCAATCGTCTTATATTGCTTTTGGACGTTGCCAATGTCAGTGCGGTTTCCGACACTGTGAGAAACGGTGTTTCCGGAGTGTTGCTCAAAACACCCGTACTTGATCGAGAGTTGATCTCTTCTGTATCCCAATTTTTCTCGGGTTCGACTATCTACGTCTTATCCACATCGGGCGAACCCCCTTCCAACTCTACAAACAGAGAATTATCCAGTATTGGGGCTATTCCAGTTCTTCCTACGTCTCAACTCACACTGGGCACAACGACATCTACCAAGCTCAATATTGCCGATGCATTCCTTGCCCCCATCATCTCAGACCGCCCTGACGGTCTTATCCCAACTATCGTGTCCTCAGAAACCGGTCATTCCCTTGGCCTCGTATACTCTTCACCAGATTCTGTGAAAGAGAGCATCCTCACAGGCAAGGGGGTGTATCAGTCAAGAAAGCATGGGATTTGGCGGAAAGGAGAAACCTCTGGTGCCACACAGGACATAATCAGCATCCGTGTGGACTGTGACACAGATAGCCTGGAGTTCAAAGTTGTGCAGCATGGCGCTGGATTCTGCCATCTGAATCGGCAGTCTTGTTTTGGAGAAGCTAGTGGGATTTCCGCCCTTGAAAAAACGCTGCTTTCTAGACTAGAATCTGCCCCAGAAGGGTCATATACCCTGCGTCTTTTCAACGATCCAGAGCTTCTAAGATCAAAGATTATGGAAGAGGCTGACGAGCTTTGCCAAGCAAATTCGAAAGAACACATTGCTTTAGAGGCGGCAGACCTACTCTATTTTGCACTCACCAAGTGCATAGCT
Organism: Floccularia luteovirens; assembly: GCA_009739215.1. Classification (NCBI taxonomy): domain Eukaryota; kingdom Fungi; phylum Basidiomycota; class Agaricomycetes; order Agaricales; family Squamanitaceae; genus Floccularia; species Floccularia luteovirens. The sequence goes on from VSJF01000004.1 coordinate 1,371,034, forward strand.
TCGGGAGTGCGCGTCGCTGACATTGAACGTTCTTTGGATCAAAAAGCTAAGAAGATCACTCGTAGACCTGGAAATGCAAAACCACAATGGTTAGAGAAATCTGGTAGTGTACCTCAGAAGACCCCATCCACAGTCATCGCAGAGGACGCACCTATCAGGATGCGGACATCAGATTTGTCTGCCATTACACCAACAGAACGCGCCCAATTATTCAAACGACCTGTATTGAAATATGAAGAAATGATAACAAAAGTCAAGCCCATTGTTGACGACGTCCGTAAACGTGGTGACAAGGCATTGCTCGAGCTAACAGCCAAATTTGACCATGCTCAGCTTACCTCTCCAGTTCTACTCCCACCATTCTCTCCCGAAATGATGCAGATTGACGATAAAGTGCGGGAGGCCATTGATGTGGCATACTCTAATATCTATAAATTTCACGAAGCACAGTTTCCGCGCCGGGAGGACGTCCTGAATGTCGAAACAATGTCTGGGGTTGTCTGCACCCGTTTCTCGCGATGTATTGATCGTGTGGGGCTGTATGTCCCAGGCGGTACAGCCATTCTACCATCAACGGCGCTGATGTTAGGTGTCCCTGCAAAGGTTGCTGGATGCCGCGAAATTGTTATCGCGACCCCTCCTCGTCCTGATGGGAGCATATCTCCTGAAGTGATGTATGTCGCAAAGCTCGTTGGAGCATCGGCCATTCTGAAGGCTGGCGGCGCTCAGGCAATAGCCGCGATGGCATACGGAACTGAAACTGTCCCGAAAGTGGACAAAATACTCGGGCCTGGTAACCAATGGGTAACCGTAGCAAAGATGTTAGTGCAGAATGATACGGATGCACTTGTGTCGATTGATATGCCCGCTGGACCCTCTGAAGTCTTGGTGAGTCTTCCACATAGACATAGAAATATGGAGCTATTCATCTGACTTGTTATATACAAGGTTATTGCTGATCATACCGCAGACCCAACGTTTGTTGCAGCAGACCTTCTATCACAGGCAGAACATGGCGTTGATTCTCAAGTTGTTTTGATTGCTGTCGACTTAACTGCCGATCAACTTTCTGCTATTGAAAAGGAGGTTGACGTACAAGCACACGCACTTTCTAGGGTGGATATAGTACGTCAGTCTATCGGCAAGAGCGTGATCGTCAAATGCCAGGGTATTGAAGAAGCTATTAAATTCTCTAATGATTATGCTCCCGAACATCTGATCCTTCAGGTTGAGCGTGCATCACGGTTGGTTGATTCAATAGACAATGCAGGAAGTGTCTTTGTTGGTCCTTATACGCCTGAAAGGTATGCTATTACCATGTGTAGACTGGCCCTTCCTGATTAAAGAGTAAACATGTAGTTGTGGAGACTATGCGTCCGGGACGAATCACACACTACCAACTAATGGCTATGCCCGCCAATTTAGCGGTGTGAACACTGCTTCCTTCAGGAAGTACATTACGTGTCAAGAAATCACTGCAGAAGGTCTAAAGAATATTGGGCCATATGTTGCGACATTGGCTGACTGTGAAGGCCTGGAGGCACATGCCAACGCAGTTCGGATACGTCTTAGGGGGTAGGTCGCTTAGAATAAGCAGTATTACGGATAGAAAACTATGCTCGAGTTAGTCGTAGGTAGAGTTGGTATACGAATGTTTATTATAACAACCGTGTGGATGTAAATGATTCTATGAAACCAGGGGAAGGTAAGGTATGGCTGTCGTGGCGTACTATTAATTTGTGCGGTACAAGGCACGTTTTGCGACCTTGACAATCAAGGGTGTATCGGGGAAGGCAAGAGCTTCAAGGTTTGTGGCATACTAAAGGGATGTGAGTCAACCGGAAGAATAAGATATAATTATCGCTTACAGGAGTAGGAACATCAGCACCTGTCACTCGTTCTACTGGTGCATCCAAATAATCGAAAGCTTCACTCTCGATGATCTGCGCACAGATCTCACTGCCCACACCGAAAGCAGGGAAACCACCCTCGACGATCACCAATCTTGAAAATTAATGTGTTGGTGTTAATCAAAAAGTTCCAACCGATACAACATACCTGTTTGTTTTCTTGACAGATTTGATGATAGTATCAATGTCCAGGGGGCGGATGCTGCGAAGGTTAATAACTTCAGCCTTGATACCCTCCTTTGCTAGAGCATCAGCAGCTTCGAGACTGTGTGTCACCATCTTGCTGTGTGCTACGAGTGTTACGTCACTGCCTTCACGTTCGACTTTGCACTTCCCGATGGGAATAAGGAAATTGTCCGACATGGCTTCCGGTGACATAGGGAAGGAGACACCATACAACATCTCGTTTTCCAGGAACACTACAGGGTTCGGATCACGAATCGCAGACTATGAAATAATTGGCACTGTTTCACAGGTTAGACAGGTATTGCATACCTTGAGCAAGCCTTTGCAGTCTTCTGCACTCCATGGACTGACAACCTTCAGTCCAGGAACTGACCCATACCATGCAGCGTAATCTTGAGAATGCTGTGCAGCAACGCCTGCGGCAGCACCATTGGGACCACGGAACACAACGGGACAAGGGACATTGCCACCTGACATGTAATAGGTCTTCCCGGCAGAGTTGACAATTTGATCAATTGCTTGCATGGCGAAATTGAACGTCATGAATTCACAACTGTTAAGATGCGTGTTAATGAAGTTTACGTTAAGTCCGCGAACTATGGACATACATTGGACGTAGACCTTGCAGTGCAGCACCAACAGCCAAGCCAGCGAAGCCCATTTCCGTGATAGGTGTGTCCACGACCCGTTTCTCACCGAACTTGTCCATAAGGCCTTTCGTCACCTAGGATAGGATAAAACAACACCAGAGTAAGATTACCGGGAGTTGAACTCAACATCGAGGAGTATTACTTTGTAAGCACCATTATAACGTGCAACCTCTTCACCGAGGATGAAGACTTTTTCATCACGGTTCATTTCCTCCTCCATTGCGAGATTTAGAGCCTCACGAACTGTCATCTAAAGTAAAAGTTAGTACACGAAAGCAAAAATTACGCGAAAAAGTACCGTGTGCTGGTCATTTTCGTGAGTAGCATAGCTGCGCAGAGACTGGAGACCCCGACGAGAGAGAATGGGTGAGGAGCGAGAGGAGAGGAGGGCACGAGAAAGAGCCAGACGGGCAGCCATGAATATAAATTTAAGGATAAAGAAAAGAGGAAATTGGGGAAATCGAAAAACTTTGACACATTTTGTTTGGGGCCATTTGCATCCCCGGTCCGGTTCGGCACTAATAAGTAATCTCTCTCATTCCTCTCATGTCCCCCGGAAGTAAACCCGTAATTCTTATCACAGGTGCCTCAAAGTATTCTTTTATTCTGGCTTTTGTACACCTCTACACTCACACACTTGCTATGCATTAGAGGTATAGGCTTAGCGGTCACCCGCATCCTATTGCAGAAATTCAACGCAAATGTTATTGCGATATCGCGTTCCCGCACTCAAGAACTTGTATCGCTTTCTTGTGATGCTCTTCTAACCGTTCAATGCGACATGTTTGTTATTTTATTTGCCGTACTTCTGATTCCTGACCAGTCGCAGCGCGGATGAGCATGCTTTCGCAGAAGCTGTTGACGTCGGATTAAAACAGTATCATACTATCGACGGCCTCATTCTCAACGCTGCTACTGTGGAGCCGATGTGTCGTATTGGAGATGGCACAGCCCTCTCAGAGTGGCGCAAACATTTTGACGTCGGCTTTTTCTCCCTCGTAACTGCCTTGAAACTCACCCTACCTTCTCTGCGCAAGAGCCAGCATGGTGGTCGGGTGGTCTTTGTTAGCTCTGGCTCTGCCACTGGGAATTCCGCTGGGTGTGGTGCTTATAATGCTTCAAAGGCTGCCATGAACTCCCTTTGCAGGTAGCTTCTCTCCTCTGTAAATTAGCCCATCCTGAGTGTCGCGTAGAACATTAGCAGAAGAAGAGCCAGAGATTACAGCTGTCGCGTTACGCCCAGGAATGGTGGACACTAAAGTAACGGCAAAGTTTGTTGCCTAGTACCCATAAATTCACCTTCGGTTTAGATGCAAGCCACATTAAGAGAGATTGGTGGCTCTGTTATGCTTGAAAAAGACCTCCAAAGACACATTCGTGCACATGCAGAAGGTACTCTTGTCAAGCCAGAAGATTCTGGGCACGTCATCGCTGCTTTGTCGGTGAATGCACCCAAAGCACTTAGTGGTCAATTTATCAGTTGGGACTCGGAGGAGTGTAGGGATTTCAGGAGCAAATGAAGGGAAATGCTCGAGTCGATTCATTTAAGCTACTGTAGACTTTGTCATCAGGAATTCCTAGGAACCTTGTACAAATCGAAGCATACACCTTTTACTGTCTGCCACTGTACACACGACTGTAATTATGCGCCGCATCGACGTGCACCACCACATCTTCCCCGCTGAACTCAAGAAAGATGAATCATATCACACTTTTGGATGGCGTGCGCCATCAGGCCATATTCCTTGGTCGCCAGAAATAAGTCTCCGCCTTATGGAGGCTGCACGGATAGATGTCGCTATTCTCTCTATGCCTGCCTCCCCACTAGGTAGTATCTCCCCTGCAGACCGTGCATGTGCACGCGCACGCAACGTCGAGCTCTTCCGCATACGAGCAGAATACCCAGGGCGTTTCGGATTCTATGCGTGCCTCCCATTTTTGGATGATGTGGAAGGTACGTAATATACAGCGCATATAATCACCTGATTACTTCATGTGATGTGCTCCTATAAAAATCAGGGGCTCTTGAAGAGATTGCATACGCACTGGATGAACTGCATGCAGATGGCATATCACTCTCGTCCTCATATGGCGACGGCCCACAAACAAGTAAGGTGTCTGACCAAATCTATAATGTCCCACCCTCATAATCAATAGCATACATCGGACATGATAGGTATGATTCCATATGGGCTGCGCTGAATGCGCGTGATGCTGTAGTTTTCCTGCACGGAGCACAAATTCTTCCGTCAACACCCTACCCACACCCCACACTAGGAATTCCAGTTACAGAGGTATAACCATAATTTGTGATTATCACCTTTTCCGCGGACGGCTCTAATTGTTTGTATCAAGGTTCCCAATGAAACTTTCAAGGCGGCCGCTCATCTTGTTGTAACCGGACGGAAACGAAAGTACCCTAATGTGCAAATTATCCTCGCCCACCTCGGGGGAAATGCACCGTTTCTCGCTCCTCGAGTCGCAGTTCTTGCAGGTCATATGGGCTGCACGCTAACTCCAGAGGAAGTGATTGCTGATTTCGCAACATTCTACTATGACACAGCGCTTTCCGCGCATACAATAACGCTATCTGCAATGGATGCTTTAGTCCAATCGGATCGCATGCTGTTTGGCACAGATTTTCCTGGTAGGCAGCGTCTTCTTCATCCAACCATCTTGTTTCCGCTAGCGAGATGGGGACGTTAACCGATCTGATGGATATTTTCTCTGCTCCCTGACAGCTGTCAGCACACAGATGGCAATGTGGTATACGGACAACCTTGAAGAACACTACTCGAACGACCCCGAGAAAATTCAAAAAATCATGTGTACAAATGCGTTGAGGCTATTTCCCGGTTTGGAAAACCCTGTGTAGCGGACATTGTGGAGGTACTTCAAGTTGCAATGTTTGAGGCTTTTGGGCGCTGTCAATAAAACTATTACAAGAACTAATCTATGCTACCAATGCAATTCACCAGTATTTCTTTTGTTGACCGTCCTGGAAGAATTTAATGTTCCAGTTTTAGCCACCTCATGATTTCTTTGTGTCCTTCGCGACCTATGAAAAAAGCTTGTCCATGCCGGCCTTCCGGATCATACCAGAGACCGTCTCGCACACCATGTGAAGTGAGATAATGAGCAACGCGCTATGTGCGATAGTTATAATATCTTATCAGGAAATCAATAAAAGGGAAACGCACATCGGAGTTGACAATATCGTCTTTGCCACCCAAAATAAACTTGGTCTTGGTCTCATCGCGTGCATTAGGGATATCTTCAAACCAGAGGGAATTGGAAACCCAATCAAAGTGTCTCTGTAAGACATTTGCGACGCCAACCTCCGTACCAACAAAGTAGCGTAGCATCAGTTCCATACCCTGCCAATGTTGATAGAAAGTTAAAGTTGTTCTAAACCTTTTGAATAACTAGGATACATACAGTCATTGCAGGACGGTAGATAAAATTATAGCAGACGTCTGTGACACAATATCAGAGTTGGTAGTCGTCACATAATACCGTCAATCTCACCTCCTTCCCATGAGCAAAGTGAGACAGGGTCAACAAAGCAAGAACGTGCTACCATATGAGGGTACTCCTTCAGCATCCAGGCATGAGTGTAAGAACCACTGAAAATATCTATTAGTGATTGAGAGGAAAATGACGGCAAATATTTACTTGGAATGGCTAAGCATAGTGATACCTCGTCTACGTTTCGGCGCATCCGCGTTTTCATTTGTCTTGTCGTCCGAAGAATTATCTTTTGCATCATCTGTTATGCGATTCTCACTTATTTCATCCTGACCGTCAAGATGTGCCCACCCAAGGGTATCAATGAGCATGGCTAAACGATCAGCTGTTTGATGACGGGACATGGGCTTTAGAAAGTTGGGATGGAAGAAATCCTGGCTTATATGAGGTTGTAATGGGATGAGAATGGGTCTGTCCGGGAAATTTTCGAATAGATTAGAGAGTACAACATGATACTGCATCAAGCCCATGCCCAAGCCGTGAACAAATACTATCGGATGGGCACCAGTGGCAGGGTCCCAGTGATCAGGAAAGCGAAGGAGGTATCTGATAGTAAAAATTAGCTATAATTCTGGGACCAAGAGCGAAGGTGAGCTACTCCATGCCATTGAATGAACCGTGGTGAACATTCCACTTTCTGCGGTACAGTTTTTTAAGACCCCAACTAAAAACGCCGATGATGGCATAAGATGTGAATGGACGCCAGTGGACGGTGACCCTGTCCATGGTGAAACGGATGGGGTGAACTTCTGGATTTGAGCCTTCCTGAATCTTTGTGCCTGTACGCTTCTGCAAGAGATCAATAGCCTCGTCAAGGGCTGCGCGGTGCGCACGGGGTAGGTGTTTGAGGGATGCAGGTAGATCTGAGTTGAACATAAACCAGTAAAGCCACTTCCGAACGTCATTAAGACGGAGGGAAGACCAGGGAACTTTGCAGAACCAAGTGCGCATAGTGTTCCGGAATTCGAGAGCACGAGGGTCATTATGGTCGAATTGGACGATAGACTCTTCTGGACTGCCGGGACGAGAAGTGGTTAGGGTTTCTTCGTCTTGATTCAAATTTGCAAGGCCAGCCTTGAGAAGCCTCTCATACGAGAAGTGCATTTCTACAGGACGAGGAGGATTATGGGAAATAGAGCCTGTGACGTTACGGGAGATAAGGTAGTGATAAACGCTAAAGAGGACCTGATATTTTACAGAAATATAAGACGTGTTTTAGAGAGAGATGAGAAAAAGATACCTCGACTACTGCGAAGATGAAGAGAGAGATTCCAGGCCAAGAGAATGACCAGATTATGCCAGAATTAACTGCGTAAAAGACGAAAGCCCATGAGAGTGGAATTGCAATCCATAGAGGAGCAACGAGGCAGAAAAAAACTAGATAGAAGGAAAGAGAGCGTGAGCGGGGAGGATGAGGAGTGTCTGCGGGGTCAAGCATTTGAAGGATGGCATACTTAGAACGACAAAGAGCTTAAGTAGCGGCGGTTAGTGCCAGTGGCGCGACGCGGCAGACGAGGTGGGTTAATAACGTGATAGTGGACTATTGTATCTCTATCACGTGTTCACCCTTAAATTTTCAGAATTTCAAGTTCACATAACAAATCACATCAATTATTACTATGCTTTCTGCGAGGCATCTCCGAGTCTTTAAACGTTCTGTAACAACTCTGTCTGCCGGGTTTCCTAGAGTATCTCAGAGGGTATGTCTTTGTCTTTTTGTCTCTCTGTCTCTCTACTTCCATCTTGACTTTCTCATCTAGCCAGCAACAAAGTATGGCGGTGTATATACTGTTTGTCTCCACTTTCCCTCCTTCTTTTCTCGCCTCATCCTATGTAACAGGTGACTCTTATACCCGGCGATGGTATCGGGGGTGAAATCACAGACTCGGTCAAAGAAATCTTCGAATACCTCAACGCTCCCATCGAGTGGGAGCAGTACAATGTCTCCGGCGTCTCCTCTGCTGGCGAGGACCTCTTCAAGCAGGCTATGGAGAGTCTCAAACGAAACCGTGTCGGTCTCAAGGGTATTCTTCTTTGCTTCATACTCTCTCAAAGATAGATACAAACGCATGCTGGTATAGGCATTCTTTTCACTCCTATATCTCAGTCAGGTCATATCTCGTGGAACGTCGCAATGCGTCAGCAGCTCGACATATATGCTTCCGTTGTTCTCTGCAAATCTCTTTCTGGTGTTCCCACGCGTCACTCCAACGTTGACTTTGCTATCATCCGTGAAAACACCGAAGGCGAGTACTCTGGCCTTGAACACCAAAGTTACCCCGGTGTCGTTGAGAGTTTGAAAGTTTCTACCCGCGCAAAGGCGGAACGCATATCACGCTTTGCATTCGACTTTGCTCTTAAGAACAACCGGAAGGTAAGTGACAATCGTGCATCCTCATCCCCTTGCTAAGGCATACCATAGAAAGTAACATGTGTTCACAAAGCCAACATAATGAAACTTGGTGACGGACTCTTCTTGAATACATTCCGCAAAGTTGCAGAGGAATATAAATCGTCTGGTATCGAGTTTAATGACATGATCGTGGACAATACGTACGCAGCTATGTACGCTAACTTAGCTTCCATCCTGACTACATTTGCCACCAGCTCTATGCAACTTGTTGCTCGTCCCGGTCAGTTCGACGTTATGGTCATGCCAAATCTTTATGGTGCCATTGTCTCCAACATTGGTGCCGCCCTTGTCGGCGGACCAGGCTTAGTCCCTGGTTGTAATGTTGGACGTGTCAGTATACCCAAGTGTGCTTGTATCTGACTACTGAATGAGTTGACACCCATCAGGAATATGCTCTCTTTGAACCCGGGTGCCGTCATGTTGCTAGCGATATCATGGGAACTAATCGGGCTAATCCTATAGCTATGATTCTCAGTGCTACAATGATGCTCAGACATCTTGGGTAAATGCTTGTTCATATTGCCGCTATCATCAATTAACTGGTTGTCAGGCTTGATCCCATTGCAAATAATATTGCCAGTGCCACTTTTGATGTTATCAACGAAGGCAAAATCCGGACAGCTGATATGGGTGGTAAGTGGCTTGATGATGTTACCTACTGCTTATCTTTACGTTTATCAACTTAGGCTCGGCCACAACATCAGAACTAACAGCTGCCATCATCAAGAGGCTCTAATGATCATATATAGACATTCTATTAGATTGAGCAGGTGTAATACGGATTAGACTAAAAACAAGTGTTATTATACTTTCCGGCATAGATGCTCTCGTACATTACACGCCAGTCCCTCATTGCTACGAATGACTATTATTCAGAACGTCAAGGCCTACATCAACAAAACTTTGATTCTGGTCCAGTGCCGCTTCATATTCTTCCAGTGTAAGACCTCGACTTTTCTTTCGTTCCCGTTCACCTTGGTCTGTAACACCGTTCTTGTCCATTATATTTCCGTTTTTCACGAGGGGCTCTTTGATTGTCGATTCGGTGACAACATCTCCGGAATCTATCCCTTTTCGTAGACCCAATATCGTTTCACACCGCACCTCGGCCTTAGCACCCCACCCGTCCACCGCAGGGCGGAATGCTGCATATAGCCCCCACCCCTCAGAGTTCAAGACATGCGGAGAATAACTATTCGCAAGCAGGCGCAGTGCACCGATAATATCGGGGGTTGTTTGCCGAAACGCACGCGTGACATATCCAAATGCACTACCGGGTGACACTGGCTTACCACCAGAGAGTGCCCGCCATTCTCCAGATTGTGTTTTATACAGTGGACTAGAGAAGTTTCATTAGTATGGTAGTACATTGAGAGCAAGAAGACTCACATCCTTTAGATTATGTTGGCAGCCGATGGTGGTAAGTACATATATGAAGGATAATATTTATCCCGCACCTTCGCCCCATAAGTTCAACATATGGCTGTGCACCATCTCGGATGGCTTCCTGCCCACGTTCAGTCTCTTGATCAATGACTCCAAGCGAGACGCCTTTTGCGACAGCATTTATTTCGGTATAAACGGATGCTACAACGTTGAAGGCGATAATCATAAGCGGAGGCAGGCATAGTATTAATAGATTCGCACCAATGCTCAGCGCTTCCTCGCGTCGAAAATTCATCCGCTCCGCCACAAGCATCGCCCATGCTGTCAGTAGCGGTGCACGATTAACAACAGTCTTTTTGTTTCGCAGAATCTATTCATGTGATCAATTCAACTGCCTCGCCGTCAAGAAATAGCTACAACACTCACTTCTTCGTCTAAAATCTCGTTGAAATCGAGGCTATCATACCCTACTGCTTCGTCCGTTGCTCCATCAGGAAGGTATTCGTTTGTCTCGGTAGCACGTTTCCGCTTGCGTGGTGATGATGTCTTCTAATATTGCCTTCAGTATTGGTCTATATGGATAAGGGCCATAAACATACAACTTCCTGGACCGCAACAGAGCCTTGGCTTCTATTCAGAGAGCCACTACTAGGCACTAGCTCCTCATTAGGCTTGCTATTTGATGGCTTCGATAAAGGTTTGCGGGTGGACGTATACCCAGCCTTGCGCAACGCAGTGAGCACGAGACGGCGGTCTTCTTGCGCATCGACCCCGGCTGCCTTGAGCTTAAGTTCACTCAACTGACTGAGCTGCGTAGGGGTATTATATTCCTTATATCTGTGATTGTTGTCGAGCGGTGAGTCGGATCTCCACAATTCGGGAAAATAGAATGTGCGAACATCTTACTGGCTATAGCCATGGCTTTCGGAACTGGAACATTATTGGTTGTGAGAATCTTGAGGAAATTTGGAAGCAAAAGCTTCGTATTTGCTGGATCAGCCATATTAGCTTTAGATAAGTTAGAGTTGATAAGTTTGATAGACTTGGAGTGTGTTTGGCATCAGCTTTTGTTATCAACTTATTATTGTGCTATTCCCTTTCCGTCATCGCCGCTTAGGTTTCTCAATCCCTTTGTTCATTTGCTAAGATGGTTGACCTCAACAAAATGGACATTGAACCCACACAAAACTTTTTGCTTGCAGACGGTGGTGGCGATTATGATCAACTTGATGCTGATTTCGACTCAGACAGTGAAGACCCAAACGTATTCAAGGTGCGCAATGCACTCTCTCCGCCTGCGGCAAAGACTTTTTCTACTAGAGAACTTCATTGTATGTCATCCTCCACTGTGCCAGCCATTACATCTTCTCCAGTTTGATACAATATTCCTCAGCGCTCATTCACCAAGGCACAATCGACCTCAATCCGTCCTACCAACGAGGTTATTTCATCCCTATTTTTTTCTAGGTTGTCGTGCTCATTTCAACGTAGATGTTGTATGGCCTGAATCGAAACAAATGGGCCTCATAGACTCCTTGTTTCGCAACTTCTACATTCCCCCTATCGTATTCGCAGTGCAACGCGACGATGATAACGAAGAAGTTCGGGTTTGTGTCGATGGGAAACAGGTGTTCTACAATGGCCTCGACAACGTGTTATAGCCGCTTATATAATAAACCACAGCGTCTGACTTCCATACAAAAGTTTTTTGACGGTCAAGTACGTACCAAACTCTTTATTTCTGCGAATACCCTTATATTGGTCTCGTAGATACCCTGTATGCTTGCGTTTTTGTTTCACCCTAGCCTTACAACTCATTTCATCCAACACAGTTCGTGACCATACGACGAAGAAGAAATTTTGGTATACCATGGCTGAAAAATTTCAAGGGCAGAGAACTGAAGTTCCAGAAATTTGGAAAGAACGCTTCTCAGGAAAACAGATAACATGCGGTATGTTGGTATAAATATGTTCCGAATTTGCCTTAATAAGCTTTCTCGCCCTCGGCGATTATAGTTGAGTATTATGGGATACCTTCAGGAATGGAACGTGAACTGTTCCAGCGAGTCCAACTTGGAATGACCCTCACTGCTGCAGGTTCGTGAATCATTGGTACTTGGTGTAAATCCACTTCTCTAATTTTGGAACAATTGAGTAGAGAAACTACAAGCAGTATCGTCTCCATGGGCTGAGTAAGTTTCGCTAGTTATCTTACATATCGCTCATTAACGCGATCAGATGGATACTGGAGCTTGAGACCCAGCACGTCGCTTTAGAGGGCGGTCTTTCGCAGGTACTCCAATGGGATACTAGGCGTGGACGCGATTTCCAAAATCTAGCCCACCTTGTGTATTGTTGTGACGGATTGCCGGATCATAAAAATCTTCCATCCGCACAAAAAGTAGAAGCTTGGTTATCGCGAGTCGATAACCCACCAACACAATTTAAACAACACATTGAGCAGGTGCTGCGAGATCTTTGGAAGATTGCTTCGAACGAGGATCTAAACAGTGGTTTCAAAAAAATACCACAACGCCTTGCTCCGGTAGAATTTCTGTTCATCGGTGAGTTTATTCTTGCAACAGGTTCAGTATTTCTAATAAGCGTCTCCTATGCAGGTGTACTATTATACATGCTCCGTGGGGAGTCCTTGAGTGATCGAGCAACTGCTATATATAATTTGCGTCTTGCCGTTCGTCAGGAGTTTAAAGACATCAGAAATAACTCTTCTGTGGGAAAGGTTATGTGGCGTTTCGTTGAAGACCTGCAGTCGGACCCAAATATTCGCCCGGGCGTGCAAGGAAGTGAATCAAAAGTGGCGAAAAGGAAACGCAAGATGAATGACGAAGAAGTCGAGTACAGACCACAACCAGTCAGATCCTTTGGCAAAACGCCGAAAACTCGGTCGAGCAGAAAAGACGGCTAAGACGGCTGGATGTATAATAAACGGAGCTTTGCGCATCACAGGTTATCGAGAACATGGAGACAATAAATCCACCCCCTAATGTACGGTTACTAATCATCATATTAATTATGATGTCCCCCTTGCACAACCTGAAAAAATACGCGTGTTGACCTTAGCCGTTGTACTGCGCCCTGGCTGTGTACCAAACACCCTGAGAATCTGTTGTAGCTCGGCAGTACTTGAGGAGCAGCTTATCCCTTTCCTTGGAGTTAACCGCGATATCAGTAAGAAATGGTGTGATCACTTCAGCCTTCCAACGTGGCCGGGTCCGAAAGAGATCCGCGAAACGTGCCGCTGGATCGATAGATAATGTGGCCGAGGGAAAATAAGACAAGGCCTCGACGCCCTCAAAAGATGAAGGGGTGGTGAGATAGTTTCCCTACTTAGGATCCTTAAAGGAGAGTAATAAAAATATACGCAGCCACTGACCGCAAGCAAATCGATAGAAACTGATGATTCAAATGTGTCACCAACAAGCGACTTCCACTTTGTGAGAAAGACATCCATATTAATGGGTTCGCGCTGTTTCGCAGGTAAGGAATGTAAATGAATGGATCAAAGGGGTGCCATTTACCTTGTGATTTCTGAGCAAGCCCATTCCCACTTCCCTTACTACCGCATTGACATCCATGCACCATTCTCCTACCTGTATGCTGCCAAACCAAGACATTACTTGTACAGAAACAGACATAGAAATCTCATGCTCGTCTGCCAAGGTAGAAGAAAGCTCTTCGACGGATGCTGCTGAATGCGGAAGTGACAAAGACACCAATAGGTTCAAGATGAGCTCCAAGACATTGTCCAGGAAAGCTGGAGCGATGGGACGCAGCTCGCCGTTCACAATAAGTATTCTTCTTTCCTTCAGACCTTGATCCAGTTCCGCATCACTTGCTTGGAGCTCGGCTCTTGCATCAGCATATGTAAATTTTCTTGTCTATGCATCATAGTTTAGCCCCCTCACACATGTGCAAAGTCTCACAAGTAACTCACAACTTCTCCCAAAGATGGATCTTGAACCTCGTCATATTCCTGACCGCGAAGCAGTTGCGCGAGCTTGTGTAATTTCGGCACAGCGGGTACCAACTCAATAATATCATTCACCTGATCACGGATGACGACTCCACCTACTCCAAACCCTACTTCTGAATCATCGCTAGATGACGATACAACCAGCACAGAGTTGGACAATGCAACAGAACGCATTGCGTAGGTCTTGTCATTCGTGCACAACACCGCATCTTCATTCGCCTGTCCTTTGACTTTGAGACTGTAATTGTAGTTGAAGTTCTTTTGATAAGTCAGTGAAGATGTAATTGCTCACTCGACTGTATTTGATCTCCCAATTGCATTCTCGATAAGACCATTGAGTTCTGCAGGTAATTCTAGCAGCTTGAAACTGTCAGAGTCTTCTACAGATGAAGCCGAGAAACTGATGTGGTATTCTGACATCGCATCAGGGTCTAAGTTTACTTGGGAATGCAAAATATCATTTTCACTTGGCATCACACAAGTTCATAGTTTTAAATATTGAATTATCCTTTCCATCCTTTGCTGTCCATAAGCATATACAAGCTGCATTTCTATGCAACTATGTGTCGTGTCGATACTTCTAACATAAGATAAAATAAAGAGTATCCTATGCAAACAAATCACTCGTTCAGACATGTAGTCTCTACGATAATGCCAGTCACACGATATGGGTCTAGATAATCAAATGGTCAGGAGTGATGTGGCGAAGTGGAGTAAAATCTCTTACCAATGTTAGAAGCAGGGCGCCTGTCTTCAAGGTACCCATAGCCCTGAGCGGCGACATGACGCGGTACACGGATGGATGCACCACGGTTGGCAACACCAGAACTGAAGGCGCCAATGTGGCCGGTCTCGTGGCGACCAGTCAACCGCATATCATTGTCCTCTCCATAGACTGCAATATGTTCATCGTGTCTCTTGCTCAATTTTTCAATAGCAGCATCAATCGCCTTTATACCCCCAGGCTCACGCATAGCTTGTGTACTGTAGTTGGTATGACATCCGGCACCATTCCAATCACCTTGGAGGGGTTTAGGGTGGAAAGAAACCTTCACAGCCCATTGTTCCGCAATGCGGATAAGAAGATATCGAGCCATCCAAAGGTGGTCGCCCATGGAAATGCCTTCACATGGACCGACCTGGAACTCCCACTGAGACGGCATAACCTCGGCATTGATACCGCTGATGTTGATACCAGCATAAAGGCACGCGCGATAATGGGCCTCAATCAGATCACGAGCAAATACTTTGCCGGTACCTATCCGTGGAAAGAAATGATGTATTAGTGGAAGCTCATAGCTAAATTCAGGCATAAGATTAACCCACCAGCTCCACAGTAGTAAGGACCTTGAGGACCAGGGAATCCACCTTTAGGCCAGCCGTAAGGAGTACCATCCGCATCCAACAAGGTATACTCCTGTTCTAGCCCAAACCAGGGGTGTTGATCCTTGGCCTGTTCCATAACCTTGTATGCATGGTGGCGGTAGTTAGTCCTATTCGGAGTGCCATCGTTGTTATATGTTTCGGCAAGCACAAGGATGTTGTCACCACCGCGGAAAGGATCCTTGAAGATGGCAGCAGGTCGGAGGTATACGTCAGAGTCATGTCCAGGAGCTTGGTTCGTAGAGGAACCATCGAAATCCCAGATACGCAATTGACCAATATCGGTCACCTTTTTGCTAACAGTCTAGAAACTCGCTAGTGAGAAATGCAAAGAGCTGGCGAGCATAAGTAGACGGCAGCATACCGTTGACTTTGAACGGAGACCGCCATCACCATCAATCCATACATCTAGAACATAAGAGTAAGTTAGTGAAACCACCAGCATAGAATAGTATTACGGACATTCGGCTTGGATCTTTTCACCCTGCGGGAGGGCGAGGTATGGAGCCAGAAGATCGTTGTGGTACTGGATGCTCATTGGAGAAGAAAAAAGGATATATGCGGGGGTGTCAAGTAAGAGAAATTATAGCGGAGGAAGAGACGGAAAGGTATTATAAGGGAAAGATTATTTGTAGATGTTTGTGATCCAATAGAGGAATGTGATTGGAAGATAAGAGACAGACACTTGGCTTTTGATTGTATACAATTCAGCTTTGGTGGTTGTTCCTCTTGCGTTCTGACATTTCATGAATCTCTCTCCCGTTCTCGCCGGACAATCCCGATTACATCCTTCGGAGTTATGTTTCATCCTTGGTCATCTCATTCATATATGGGGTTTTCTTCATTCTTGCCATGTGGTGACTGTTTGGCGATTCACTCCTCGGTTCGATTTACCATATATCAGCATTTGTATATTTTACTAGCCGTTCAGGTAACTGACCCCAAAATCATGAAATGTTATATTCATTCAATTATCATCGTTTCCAACTTCACCTCAATTAACTACTGTTATCCCTGCCAGTGAATGAAATATCGTAAGATGCACTTTCACATCATCGGACCTTGCATAAAAAAAGTGGAGCCGTTCTAAAGTAGTTCAGAATAGAGAAACAAAATAAATTCTAACCACTTCTTGATCCTAGGCGAGCCAGGGTGTCTTCAGAATTTTCCTGCTCTTCCACGCTATCAGATTGTGTCACCTGCAAAATGTTTTGATCAAAGTGATTTCATAGAAGGAATCTATAACATACGACCCGTAACACCGATTTTTTAGAAGACTCTTGCAGCTCCCCAGCAATTATCAATTCATCAAGGATCTGTAGTAACATTTATTAGTATTCATAATCGAGATCAAATCAAATCAGCTCACAGCATATGCTTTTTGGAAGTTGAATATCCTGCGCATTCGTTAATAGGTAGAAATGGCAACGGCAAATGTCCACTAACAAATCCAATTCACACACCTAAAAGAGATCATGAGAATCAGCTTGTAATCGCATACATGAGCAGGGTTCGTACATTTCCAAAGTATCGATCTAGGACTTCCACGTATCGATGGATGATCTCCAGTGTTATTAGTTCGTTGTCGCCGGATCCGATGCCGCAAACGAAGAATAGTGATGCATATCTACGGTACACCACTTTTGAATCTGCATGAAGTGGGTAAATGCAGTTCCGTTCTACATCCTCGCTATACACACCCTTATATTCCAAGAAATTGCACATCCGACTCCGACGAGCAAGCACAAGCTGGGTGACATCCTTTACGATCTTAGCTTTCGCCTTGGGTGCCATAGTTGTGAACCATTTCGCCAGGCGGACTTTACCTGTTGAACGTTGAGCCCCAAGCTAATGTCAGCGAACTCTGGACTTAAGAATCATAGGACTAGCCTTGGCGCGAAACGAGTAGGATGTAGTTGATCATTGACTTTTGGTTAATCTTTGTCACAGACACATACCAACTTCTAGCACGTCACTCAATCACACTCAACGAGCTCAACCTCTAATATTCGGATATCGATGTGAGAAAACGACAGAATATTTTCCTTCATTCACAAAACAATATCTTGAACTATATCTCACAAGTACAACGATCTAGAAATAATCTTCTTTCTTGGCGAAGTCATATCATCACACGCAAAGTTGGCAGATGGATTCTTGGACTTGGCCTTGAAAAAATGCCAAAATTAGCTTCAAGTATACCACGCATTGATGAATAACGTTGTTTGTTTTGGTAGCAATTTCCCCAGGTATTTTTTAATTCTTCCACAAAATAATTCCGGCTGTTCCCAGTTGGACACCAGTTCATATATCATATGCTATACCCAAAACTCACATGATTCATATATGATTTCAGGTCGACAGGCAAGTATCCCACCAGGTTAGAATTTGAATAACAAAAAATTGCCCAATCCCGCAACAACTATACATGAGATACACTACAGCGCAAGAATCAAAATAAGGGGGGAACGACCTGGTGACCAAATAAACTGCTTTAGGCTGAGATCATACATGATGTTGGTGTGGGTGCTTTATATTAAAATTATCGTAGAAGTCGCCAGCAACGGTTTTGTGCCTTCCTGTCGCCCGAGCTTTAATTGCGCACAATTCCCTCATAGCAACATCCCAAGGAAATCGCGTCCACCCATTCGAATGCTTCTTCTGCTCAGAGTCGTATACATATGCATAAGAAGCTCGCACCCTTGCTATTTCCTCTTCAGGCAGAACAGAATGGGACGCTAATGGAAATGAAGCAAACTCTCTTGACAGAGCGCGGAATTTGTCTTGCCGAATTTCAATAGGGAGTTCCGTGAACGCAGCTTTTAATTTCTTGGGGGACAAATTCCTTCGAGGAGACCCTGCACTGATTTGGGACCTATGCTTGTCATATATTCTGTGCACATGCTTAGTGATTTCTTCTAGTTCTTGTTGTAGACGTGGGGTGTTCTCTTCCACAAGCCAACGTTTCGCGAGATCCAGAATTCTGTTCCAAGGTGCAATCAAGGCCGGATCGACCTTATGTCGGCCCGCGGCCGCAAAAGTATCCTGAATGGCACCTAGCCTTCTATTACCTTCCTCAGTAGCCTCCTGATGCAGTATGTCCATTATGAAAGGGGCCATGTTACGTGGACGGGTAAGATTGATGTTGTTCTCTCCCATTCTGCGCTCTTTGTCTTCGTCTGATTCCTTCCATACTGGCGCTCTCTTATTGAAAATCTTGGTATCGTTAGCCAACACCTCAGGCTTAACTGTCAATCCATTTTTTGACCCGTCCAATGTCATACAAAACCTAGAACTGTATGAAATTCCGATCATTCTGATAACTTGTAAGGAATACATACATATATGCAAGCCGAATGCTGTCTGGGTGTCTATAGCCTTTCGTGTAAACTGCGTTCTCGTGATATATGGAATACTTCCCAACAACAGTCGTATCACGGATTGCACCCAGAAGGCATTTCTGCAATGCACGAATTTTTTCATCCATTGTAAAATCAGATATTCGACGAAGAAATTCAGTGACTGTTTCGTTATGTCCTAAGAAATTTTCACGGATTCCATCAGGTGGATTAGCGAAGTGAAGTGGTGCGTTCACGAAAGGTTCCACTAATTCAGGTTGGTAAATTAAAAGTCCTTTATCTCCATCGTAATCACCTATCGAGGATTCTTGAGTTACTATGTATGAATCATTGAACAATGAGTATTCTACCTCCAGCAAGAAAATCAGCTGCTCTTCGGCTTCCTTTCGTAGAGCAAACAATTTCATCAACGAGATAATGCAACTCCGGCCGATCTACCGCTTTCAACTTTCGTAAGTGTCAGTAAGTTGTCATACACTGAATCATTAGGATTGACCTTTTGTACATCACTCGGTACCTTACAAGGATGTCGCGTGAGCAAAACATCTCCTAACACAATATCTGTTTCAATGCCATCAGGTGTCTTTATATTTCGTCTTGAGCTTTTGAAAAAAATCTCGTTAGGTTCCAATATCCCATGTGGATCTAAAATACATGTTATGTTAACAATGGAAAAAAAGGAGAGGAACAGACCTGGGACAAGGAACGCAGTGGTAGACATTGGGACATCTATCCGATAGGATTTAACATAATTTTTCACGCAACTCTTCACGATCTTCTCCAATTTTTCACGTAGCACTGTACAATTTTGAGGAGTGAATCCAGAATCGATTAGGTACATAACCGTCTCCTCCAGAGTAGATGGACATCCGCTAACTTCATCGCCCCACCATGCAGATGATCGTTTTTCTAGAGCGTCGGCTTGTAAGAATCCATCTTCATCTTCCAGTTCGGTTTCTTCAACATCGCGCTCAGAGTAACCTTTAACGCGTGCCAACCCTGCATTTTCACGCGCCTTGCGAGCAGTCATCACGCCTCCGATACGCCTAAGGGTGGTCCACAACCTAAGCATTGCGTCGGGTTCTTCCCATCTTAGTAGAGGTTTAGTAATCTCATCGAGACCCTGCTTGAGTAAAGTGGTAAAAGCGTGGCTACCAACCCCGTTTTCGGCTAGATTTATGATAGTCTCCACGGATAAGCGACAGGGTGTCCTCGAGTGTGACATTCGGAGAATATCAAGAACCGTTTGAGCAGGATCTGGCTCCGAATACCTGATTTTGATTTGTGACGGCCGAAGCATAATTCGAGGAGTCTCGTCCATGTCATATTTGTCTTCTACGAGAAGGCCCTTCAAGTAAAATGAGCGACTTGGGCTCCTCGAATAGCCTCAGTAGTTCAATCCCTACCTTCGATCCCAGGACACGGACCTGGACTGCGGTCGGCCAATCTTCCCATTCAAAATGATGGCGCAATATCCTTAGGGCAGCCCTGTTGATCGTGCCTGCACCGTCGGTCATGTCACTTCCTGCTTTGCTGACTGCAGGTCAAGAATTAGCAATAAATCATTATCGAGTGGGAGAGACTAACCAATATCATAACCAAATGTAACCTGTGATACATCCAGGGATAAACCAGGGGCTGAATTAGATAAACCTAAAGCAAAACGGGAAGTCCATTTTGCCATCGTCTGTCATATACATATGAGTAAGAGAGGCCGCATGTAGGGACATGCGCACTTGGGATGAATTTAATTGCAAGGGATTGTGCCAATCCAAGAACTCCATGAATGATAAACCATGTAGACCCATACTTGATATTATTGAGCGTCCATCGTAGATCTCATTCGTCCTGATAAAGAATATATTCGAGTCTTTAGCAAAAAAAGCTCGAAAAACTCCACCGCAAAGAACTACGGGTCGATGTAAGTACTCTAGCATTGCTGTCCCATTTTTGTTCAGAGCGGTCTTTGATAATTTGACCCGCAAAAGACTTTTACTGCCAAAGCGCCGACCAAACTGGGTAGATGGACCTAATTCAGCACGTTCAAGGAATAATTTAATTTGCGGGGTCTTTGACTTGAAGGCAGTGTCTTTGAGGGTTGCGCGGAAATGAACTTGACCTCCATGCCAATTTACATATTCCTTCCGATCATTGAAGCCCAAACCGCCGAGTGTGCTTTTTGATAAGACTTCTTCTTCTTTATCTAATTCAGCCCAGGGAGACTAAGAGCCCTTGTCAACAAACATCATTAATTAGAGAATATGACAAAGCTCACCTTGGCCATGAGTTCTTTGGCAAATGACTTTTTCCAAATCTCCTCGAAAGCTGGATGCGAATAAGAATTTGTAACAAAAGAAATTAAGATCCTTACAATCATCTTCCCGGTTCTTGATCAATATTTTCGAAACTTGGGGTACGGCTGCACTGTTTGACCTTAGTTTTGCGAGTATGTCAATGTCGTCTATAGTGATATCTTCATATCTGAGGACTCCACAAGTAACAAGGCGTGCAATCTCATATTGGACACCATATGGCAAATGCCTAGAATCGAAATACCGCTGCCAATGGAGAGAAGGTGACTATCTTTACGTCAATAATGCAACCGCAAACTCCTGGTATAAGCTTACCATCACAATGGGAGAATGTGAATTCTCCTTAACGTCAGCCTTTCCAGGAGGGGGTACATCCAAAAATGGGTTTTCGCCGTCTTCATCGAGTAGTATTGTCCTGGGCCATTTAGAGGGACGAGATGACTGGTTTGATGTTGAAGTGATAGATATGTCGCTAGCTTTCCGCTTTCCAAGACTCGTAGTAGAGGGTGTGGTGGATGAGGGGGGTTCTGGTTCGGTTGAAGTTGTTTGTTGGGTACCTTCTGCATAAGAAACATTCAGCATGGATAAGATTCACACTGAAGAGATGCCCACCCAGGGATGTAGACAAAGCAATAATGAGCGGTGAGATGTCCTGGTCACCCAGAAAATCGGAACAGTTGGTGTGCTGGATTTACAAATAAAATTATCAAAACATCCTAGCATTTTAACAAGAACAAATTATCAGTGACGAAAAAAAATACCTGAGACAGTTGGTGAATAGATTCTGTAGACAATGATAAATCTCGGTCCAGAGCTGGGGTTTGATATGGCATTCCTATGGTCGAAATATCCACCACCCGACATTTCTTGCACAGGTAAAAACATACCAATATTACAAGAAAAATCACCAGTTTTGTTCACAAACACAGATAGCTGGGATAAATTATGCGATACAAAATGCGAAGATGTAGGCGTTTAGCATGAGACAAGAACAGATAGCGTAGAGCTCAGATCCCCAGAAAATATAGAAATAACAAGATTCAGTTCGCAAACAATGGTTAGAATTAGATGGTCGCACGCGTAGGCCGTTGCAACACTGATGTTGATATTTCAAGCGACGTCAAAACCACGTGACCGTCGTGTCACTTAATAAAATCCAAGTTGCTCAGTTCATGGAGGATGCGGATGGGGACAGTAAAGTATGTCCGTGGCGAGACAAATGAATTGTTGAATCATTGGGTTTGAAATTCACCATTGATTTGTTTTTGCAACTTTTCACACTATGTTGGAATTCAAGTTGTTTTATCAGATTTTTCATAGGGCGGAACCAAATTCTTGACTGGCGTGCTTGATGGTCACACGGTTTGGCGTAAAGCTTGAAATTCTTCTAGCCGGAATCCAGATATATCATTATAAAGGGTAGTTCATGCTTATAAGATTTATTAGAATTAACGTTTCCTTACTGCTTTTCTGCGTTTTCCTCCAGCTTTTGATGTTGGCATGCGTGCGGATTTCCCATTTTCACTGGGGGTGGCCGTACCACTTCCAGGAGTCTCAGAGGCCGAGGTGGATGAGGCATCATCTTCTTCCGCGATATCTACATTCGGTTCTGCGTGTTCCTCTGCTTTTTTATCATTGTTCTTGTAAATTTTGAAAATGATCTTCTTAAGAGAGTAGAAAAACCAGGTGTCAATAATCGTAGGCTTGGTAGCGGTGGATGAATCTAGAAGGTGCATATTCCCATCTGCTTCTAGCTGCGGTTTGTATGTGTAAGGAGAGTACATCTGATATGATATTGAATCTCACAAGGTAGACATTTTGTCCCTCAACCACCATATCTATCCACTTTGGTTCTCCGTATCCATCCTCGTCTTGCGCGGTGCCAAGGTTCACCTTGACCTGCGTGGAAAGTCAATCCACAACGTCACAAGTCATCGGTATATCCAACCTTTCTCTGACCAGTAGTCGGTACCACCTTTGCGCCCCAAGCAGCGACCCTCGCCTTATTGGTGATATTTTCTATACGCTGCAAATCTTTCTTATAATTGATACTTTGTATAATGTATTGTAATCCTGAAGTGAGGAAGACCAGAAATCCAAGGACGGACTTTATTTGAGTGATCAGCCAAGATTTCTTCTTTGAAAAGATAAGAATGGGACTGACTCCAAGGCCTGGTCGGAACCGCGAATAATAATAGCCCGTGCCTCTCCATCTGGGCACTCCATTCTTGTAGAAAAAGTCATATCTAATTGAACCATTCTGAGATCCTGTAGATCATTTCCAGTAATCAATGATACCTTTTTCTACTATCCTTATTCCGCAAAATTGTTGACACAACTCCAAGACGTGCAAAACGTTCGTGTATTCCCTTGATGTTAGGATTTTTATCCGGGCTATGAATGTAATGTTGGAAGGGTACACATGGTCTGAGGAATGCTGCACTTACTGGAGCTGCATGCTCAACTTGCGATATGCCTTTGCGATTTCACCCGTAGTCGCTGTTGAGGGGACATCCAACCATGAATAGAATGTCGTCCCCTTTCCTTCTGAAGCCTCTATTGAAGATACCAAATCGAAAATTTCATGGTCTTCCTAGAAGAACTAGTCAACAGAGTTCGTTTACTACCAACGGCGATGTGAATACATACCTTCTCCCAACTGAGGTAAGACAAATTAGTAGGATGCAAATGCACTCAAATATGTCAACTTACGCTAAAATGGTCGTAGCCAGCACGGCCAATACCCAAACGAATAGGGAGAGCTTCATGTTGAAGCAAGAGATAACGTATGTAACAACTTTTTTTGAACTCGCCAGCGGGATGAAGTATCGTCACGTGACTTAAATTTCTCGAAGAGCATCAAACAGATAAGTATCCGAGTAGAAATAGCATGCAGTCCCTGAAACTGTTGGCTTTCTTGAACACATACAACAAGTTCTATACCCTTGACATAGGGGCACGTTTCGCATGGCACCAAACCCTCGCTGTCCGACCTGTGGTTCGAAACAATGGCACAAAGAGCCATCTAGCGGTATGATTGCATGTATTGAAGGTCATATTCTACAAGTGAGTCCGTTGGAAAGTACTTAACCGTTGTGAACCACAAAAATAACCTTATGACTATGGAACTCCACAAGAACTACAGAAGTGAAAATACACAGCTGGAGGAGCCCGGACCCCATGCTATCAAGAAGCGAGCCTTGAAAAGCAAAAGGAGCAAGGCAGAAAATGGAAATAGTACAGATCCCAAAAGTATCTCCTATTTTATTTACTGTTCACACCTATCTGAAACCGCGAACATAGTATACCATGGAGCGCGGGATAAATATCTTTATTTCTTGTGTTTGCAGCTTGTTTTGAGGAAACAAATTGTGGCACTTGTAACGCTATGGAAGGTTCCACTTGAATTTGAAGTAGTTCAATGCCATCTGCCATCTATACGTGATCCTAATACTATCATGCTACCGCAGATCATTTGCAAGGACATGTGGGCTCTTAACCTTAGTCTATTGCCTAACCATCCGTCCCCGGAACCGTACATATGTGCGCAAGAAAACAGAGAAAACAAGATGTCGACTGCGCAGGAAGGCACCAAAGTTTTCACCCCAGTCTCAAAGCCAGATGTACCTTATCCTACCCCAGAACAGGACGAGGACTACCTTTCTGATACTGGGAAGATTAACCAAATGGGCGATCATATAGGAGTTGATTTTCAGTGATTCTGAGCTAGAAGAATTACTACAGGAAATGTCTGACGTATCGGATGCTTCAGATGAGGATCCAGGCGATGCAATACCTACATTCACTCGTAATTCACGTAAAGCTAAAGGTACTCTGATCTATGAAACCCCCGCGAGTACAGTTGCTGTGCTCGTTGCGACTTGCTGGATATTGAGAATCCCGGTCATATACCGAGATTTCCGGCGGTAAGGATACCCTCGATATAATCACATTTACCCGTCCTTTTAATGACAAGCATCTAGCATTATAGAAACTTATGAACTACCATATCTAGATCCGTTATTGCTACTTCCCAAATCGATGACCTCTCACCTGACGAGGCAAAGTAGACAAGCTCTTTCACCATATGTAGGCAGCCAATATTTTCTGTTTGACTGCATCAATTGAACGGTGTGTAGCATGCACCTAGTGCACTGATGCTGCATTTGCTTGCTTCTCGCCTTGTCAAAGGAAACTATTTTTCATTCGGCATATACACACCCGAGATGAACGCTGCGCCAATATTGTGGCGGGTCATCAAAGCAATGGGTGGAACTCGTGAGCTTACTCCTGTCATGGAATTCAATGACGCAACATTCTAAATGCCATGAAAGCAACGATGTATTCACTAACTAAAAGGCTATTGCGAGTACTATCGCATCCATTAACACTCCATCCATCGTTAGCACCTGGAGCACAACGGATCAATGTCCCCGAAGCTGAGAGTCGCAAATATGACAATATACCTACCGAGGTAGCATTTATGGCTGGGTTCATCATTGTAATCAAGATGGTATATGGACTTGGCAGTAGGAA
The DNA here is from genome assembly GCA_009739215.1 of Floccularia luteovirens. NCBI lineage: Eukaryota > Fungi > Basidiomycota > Agaricomycetes > Agaricales > Squamanitaceae > Floccularia > Floccularia luteovirens. The sequence goes on from VSJF01000004.1 coordinate 1,396,691, forward strand.
AAGGTAAATCTAACAGGGTCGATTGGATACATGAGCGTGTGTAATGCTGACGTTCGGCTACAGGAAGCCTAAAGATGACATTGATCCGGCAAGTTCGCTTCCTGAGATTAACGAGTATCTAAGGACACTGCAAGAAGAAACCGAAGCAGAGAAAGAAGCCAAGATATCTGTATTTAGCTCTGAGAATAGAATGTAGGCTTCAATCTTGTAGAATAGGAAACTCGAGCTGAAGCTGAAGACTTAGGAATATTGGGGAACTGTGCTCAGAGGATCTAGATGATTACATCGGATTCTGTGAGCAGGTGCTACTGGGTGGAAAGGGGATAGAAGGCGAAGAGAGGATATTGACAGAGTACTTTGGACTAGTAGATGGGGGAGATGTAGCAACAAGGACGGAAAGAATGGAAACAAGGAAGCAAGACAGAAAGGTAGATGGAGATAGAGGGGAGGGTGAATACAAAATATGGAAGGGACGGGACATAGATGGAACAATAGGAGGAGAGTATGGAGAGGTGGTATCGCGAGGAGCAGAGTGGTTGTGTGTGAAAGAAGAGTATCTGAATGTGGTGATAGAGACATTAGAGAGACGTGTGACAAGAGAGCTGAGTCACGTGTAGGAGTGTCAATCAGTCGTCTCGTCTCATACGCTTCTCATTGTCCTATCCAGTTCGACTTGGTCTCCATGTTCGACTTCCTTTCCCTCTAGCCACTCATACTCCAATGCGTCGTCTATCCTCTCTCTTCCACACAAGGCGTGACAGGGATAAGTCTACACAACAACCCATCACTTCACATAATCACTCCTCTCGACTTAACATCTCCTTTATCCCCCTTCTCTCCTCATCAAATTCTCATTCTCATTCCCCATCTTCCACTCCTTCCACTCCCATTCTCTCCTTTGCTAGCGATCCTGCTCATTCTTCTGCTTCTTCAAGTGGTTCCGCTAGTCTTTGCCTTCATACCCCTTCAGATGATCATCATGTCAAGCTTGTCCGCAATTCCACCAAACGTTCCTGGAAATCATGGATAGGAGCAAAGCGGTCGTCTCCCACCCTTAAACTTGGTGATACAAAAGACAAAGACTGGGAACATGTGCCTGCTCCTCCTTTAGCTCAACCCAATCCTCCAGCTGTCCCACCTCTCGTCTCTATCGATACAGATGAGGAGGATACCTTGTCCGACTCGGATGTCCATTCAGAAATGCAATCCAATTTGGGATCACTTAATACCACGAA